>WOAB01000573.1:0-1297569 GCA_027886185.1 Rheum nobile
ACAATGATGACCACTAAATCTAAGGACTAAGAATGATAGCTATGATTAGAACACATAGAGTGATAAATTGTACAACAAACTTGAAAATAAAAATTCATTTTTTTTGGAAAATATTTTTTAGAATTTTTTCGTAATTTTTATTAATATAATACTGATAAGTGCTATTTGGAGCGCATATCTGGGGGTTATTACCAGTTTGAGGCGCCATTTGGATGGATTTAGAGCACAATTGTGGATTATGGAGTTAGAGTGGAGAAGTGAAGAAATCATGGGATTTATAGAGGTTTGAAGTGTATTGAAGAGTAGAAGAACAATGTGCTGAATTCAAATGTTCGTTCTCTCTACTCAGATGTCAATTAAGTGATTCTAATTCTAGGAGTTAGATCTTGAAGTCTACTGCAAGTCCTCAAAATATGAGCGCAATCCGAGTTGGGAATCAAAAGTTATGGCATTTTTACTAAAGTATCGCAGAAGCTGAAAAAGGCACCGCCGCCCCGCGGTGGATCTCACCGCGACCCGGCGGTGGATCTCAGAGAAGGCTGACGCCTCACGACCATACGCGTAAAGAAAGCAGCGCTGAATTGAAGCTGGAGAAAGCGGACGATGACGGAGGATGACATCAGCGCCATTGATGATTGTTGAAGATGGGGCGCTGATGTGAAGAGTGGGCCGATCAGCTGGAATTGGAGAGATGGGCAGACGAGAGGCTTGCACGAGAATTACGGGATTAATTCCCTATTTCGTTGTTTATTTTGGCTATTAGTTTTATTATTATTTCCTTTTATTATTTTTATTACTTTTAGATTTAGGGTAAAATACTCTTTTGTAACCTAGTTGCCACAAGTTACAATTCTCCTTCAGAGAGACTTAGTTCGTTCTTCATTCTGCCTCCAGGGTTTCAAACCATGGAGAGCTAAACACCTTTGTTCTGCTAGACGTTTGAAGCAATACAGTTGAGATCGATTGTGAGATTTCTATTCCTTGTTCTTATTCTTATGTGTGTGTTGGTTTGATTCTCTTGGTTATATTGATTATGATTATCATTGTTCTTCATAGTCTGGCCAGCTAGGTTGAGTAATATCTATCAATTGCTAGGATTGCATATAGGGGTTCCGTGCATATCTAGTAGCAAACACAATTGTGCGTATAGGGGTTCCGAGCGTACAATTGTGAGTGAGAATCAGTTGCATGCGAGTATTAATATGTCTTTCTATTTGCATGTATCCTATATCCTTGTGTGCATTGCTATTGCTTTGTTGGTGGTAAAGTACACACGACAACTGTGAGAATCGGAGGTGCTTTACCAGGCATAGTAATAAGTCTATTGGCACTGTGAGAATCAATAGTACTTAAGATCAGGGTGGGAACACACCATAAGAAGAATAGTAAAAGAACTTGGATGAATAGATTTCAGTGATCAACTTATATCTCTGTATTGTGGATCTCGTTCTAGTGGAACTACTTTCCCATTCATATTCTCAAGTCAACTAAACATGTTTACTTTACTGTGTTTGATAATCAAAACCCCCTTTTCTTGTTACCTTGCATGCTGATTAACATTTAGAAAGATCACTTTTCTCCTGTGGATTCGACCTTGCTTGCCTCTACTATTGTGTAGGTTTGTTAGTAGGTTATTTTGTTTAAGGTGCCACGACAAGCCTTATCAAATTGGCGCCGTTGCCGGGGAGGCAAGTTTTGATTTTTCCGTGTGTTTGTTTGTGTGCGTGTTACTTTGGTGTGGACTATCTTACGGTCCACACCCGTGCTACTGATTTTTGTTTTTCTATTTTTGCTTTGATACAGATATGGAGTTCGGGGGAGAACCGCACGAAAGACCATGCCCTACTCATTCTCGCCAGAGAGGGGATACGACCCAACCCCAGTGCAGCAAAGCCAGTTAGAGCCTGCATAATCTGTCGCGAAATGCTGCATACCACTGACGATTGTCCAGGACTTCCCGCATTCAGAGCAGCAGTAAATGCACGTCGAGGTCTGAACTCGCAGGGACCGAAACGGAGCCATATCCGGACACTTACAGCTCAGGGTGGAGGGAGCACTATAACCCAATTCCATATGGAAATCAACCACAATGCTCGCCTGCACCCAATGCTGATGTACTCAGCACTCTGATGCAAAGTATAGCAACTGTGGCCAGAACGTGATCTCAATGCATACAACCATGGCCCAGAACGTGTCCTCACTGCAAGCAACCATGGCTCAGAGTGTCCAACAACAACAAGAGGCGATTTCCAGTCTCCAAAGCCAAGTTAACCAGCTGAGTAAAGCGTTGCTTGAATCAAAGTCAGCAACACCACAGTCCCTGCAGCAAAAAATACACAAGAGGCTGAGATTGGGACCAGTAAGGTGCTCGCTCTTCCTTTCATTGTTCGCTGCCAGTGCCGCTGCCTCCACTCTGCAGTCTGCGCCAGTTGCCTCTTTCTTCACCACCACCACAACTCGAGAGCGCCGACGCCGAATCACCTAGGCTGGGCACGCCTCACCGGCCGACGACTTCGCTCCACGCCCCTGCCGCAACTCCGCAAGCACTGCTTAGCGCTCAGACAGACAGTACTACAGTAGGTTAGTCTTCAATTTGAAATTGATTTTAAAGCTTTTCTTTTGCTAATTGTTTATTAAGTCTTTGAATTTAGTGGATATACTTAATTAGTTGGTTGGATTTGGTTGATTTGTTGTTTGGAATGGATGTCTAGGGTTTCAAAATTGAATTTTAGTGAAGCTCATTGAAATTCTATTTATGCTTCTACTTTTTGTTGTTGTTTATTGAAGTCTTAGTTTGTTATAGTTAATTAGTTGATTGAATTTTGTTAATTTGTTGATGAATTTTTTTAGGGTTTTGAATTTGAACCTAAATTAGGTTGTTACTAGTTTTAGATAGTTACTTTTTGCAATTAGTTAAAAATTGCTTGAATTTATATATTAAACTTAATTTTATTTGATTGTTGTGTTTAATTGAACTTTTTAAAATTGAATTGTTTGAGTAGAGATATGGATAAATTTGTTGTGCGGGTAAGAGAATGTCGGTTTCAAATGTTGAAGTCTTAGTTTGTTATAGCTACTTTTGTTTAATATTATATAGTTGATTATCTATTAGTAGTAATGAACTCTTTTTATAGTCATATTTATTTATTATAATATAATATTATTTTGGATTTTCTCTTTGAAAATTTCTGGTTCCGTCACTAGTTCCAGCTATAAGAGGCACGTATTAAACCTACGTACATTGATTTCAAGTAGGATACGTGGTAGGATAAACTGTAATTCTTGTTTGAAACATATTACAGGAGTACAAATTAACTAATGGGTATCTATTCTCTTAGTTTTTTACTTAGTCTTACAACACAAACACAACCAAACCGAAAAGAAAACTCCCAATAAAAAAAGATATCATAATTTGGTAAGTAATTAAAATAATCTGCATACCTTGATACCCACAAAGTGGATAAGCAAATTCCGTAGCTTCAAAATCAAGCGTGGCTCCATCGTCTGCTTCTTCCTGTCCATCACTAACTTGGCCTTGCTCACGTAGTCTAATGGATTTACAACGTTTTGATGTAATAAATAGGCAACAAAAAAAAACCCCTGTTTTGTTTCCCCACCACGATTCCAAACTGCTTTCTTTAATTAATTGGACAACTCCTACAACATACATATATATTCAAATTTGTCAAAATATATAATACATTAATTAATTCAACCTGTAAATCTGTTAATCAAAGATGAACACGTACGGACCAGAAATCAGATTGCGGTCTCAAATTAGCCATAAGCATGCCTGTAATCTGCTGACCCTCCTTCAATTCTATTCATAAATTATATACTCAATTGGGCAGATCTTAATATATGATCCGATCAAATTAATATAAACGGAAACAAGAAGTATAAGAATATTTATATAAGACAGGGTTTAGCACATATATATAATATAATTAATTTTACCCGTAGACGATCGAGCATTGATATATTTCATGAATCCGCCCCATATGATGCCGCACAAAATGTCATTGATAGTCTGCATACAGAATTGTTTTCTTTTATTTTCTATTTTTAGATTAAAAAAATCACCAATCAAGTATATTAATAGAGGGAAATTCGAAATTAAATTCTTTATCCTCTAAATATAGTCTAGTATGATATGATTGGTCAATAAATTTTCGAACCACATTAAAAAGTATTTATTCATCAATAATATAATAAAAAATCTAATTTGTCGATTAGTTTATTTAAATTTTGATAAAAAAAGGGACAGAGCAGACTGTGATTTCTCACAGCATTTGGAATAGCCGTCTTGACTAGCTTGACATCTTCCAATTTGAACTTTGCGGTGGCAAGCTTTTGGGGCCAATTATGAACGTAGTCCTGGCATTGAGACCGTCTCTTGTCTCTTAGGAAAAACAGTTTGAGCATGAAAAGCAGCAAAAACACCATGGAAACCAAGCGTAGTTGAGAAAACCCTAACATCCTCCACCCGTATTTGACCTCCATTTCGCAGGCCTCGCCGCCGTCTTCGCATCAGCGACACTGATGCTAATTTCCTCGGTCTTCGGGGGGCCCGATCTCCCTTATAAGCGACCGCCAGGGACGAGCCGTCGCCTATCGCGTGATGCACCCGCAGCACCAGGCACTTCAAATCCCCAGCACGTGTATCTCCCACAAGGGCTTGTCGGTGTCCAGCGGCGGGGCCAACGCCAGCTCGGCTAAGTAGGCGTTGACGGGCGTCTTCGGCCTCCTCACCCTTGAGGTCGGGGTTGTGGCGGAGGGTGGTGAAGTGCCGGTCGATGTCCACTCGAGTCGGCATCCAGTATTGCTGGCCGCCGTCCTGCTTCACCAGGAGGCTTGTGAACCTGGGGAGTTGGAGCATTACGGAGCTTGAGAAGAACTCTTTACGGCTTCCACGTCGATCGCCTTCTCCAATCCGATCGCGAAATGCTCCACTTGGTAGGATCTGGGCGCGTCGTTAAATTGTAGGGTTGTGGGTGTCGCTGTTATCACTTGTTTGCTTCTTTCATCCCCCATGATTCAACAAATTAAGCCAATCTTTTATTTTTCGGACGCACATTCCTACTATGTTATGCTTCATATATACTTTTCCAGTAGGGAAGACGTATGAAACATTCCTTCATTTAAATCCTCTCATATATACTTATACTTTTATCGGTTTTTCTACTGTCCACACATCACACGTGCTAAAAGTTTATTTTAGAAATCATTTTTAAACTATTTTTCAATGTAAAAATGATAAATCCTTAAAATAAAGTTCAATTAATAACTGCAAATGATTATTGTTAAGCATCTAAAAGTTATTGTATACCCACTAGCGCACACACAAAAAAAAAACCTAGATTAATTTCAAACTGGACATATACAAATAAAATATAATACCTTATAACTATTAGGTTATGAGTCCAAATTCTCCTAAGACCTAGTATATCCTATAGACAAAAAAAGAGTTAATGACCGAGCCTATTACTCTATACTCCGATCCGTATATGTTTAATTTTTTTTTTGTACATGTACGTGATCGGTCTTTGTTCACTTAACATCAACGCCTTTCATGTTAATTTTGTCAAGGCCGGCTCACTATTATAGCGCTTGGCTGATAAATATATTTTTAACTTCGTTGTAACATGTTTGTTTGTCGTATACTTTTCATTTGAATTACATGCCATCTATTATGAATTGAAATACTTAGTTACAAGATTGGCGAATATTGTATAGCATGAAGGTTGTCAGTTAGAACAACCGATAAACTTGATATAATTAAGGACAACTGACCAACAAATATAATTTTGGTTCGAATATATATCTCACTATAAAATGAAGTATATTTTATCATTTGACTAGTGAAATATATCGATTATGAATTGAAATATCTCAGTACGTACTTCATTAGCTAGAGTGGATATGCAATTCAAGTTACCAGAATCACCTAGTCCTCACGTGTACCACAAGGTATAGTCAGTTAGAAAAAACCAGAAAAAATGATTCAATGAAGGACAACTGACAAACGAACATTCATGCACTTTTGATTCATAAATCTACTATATATCTATTAAGCTAGAACCTAATTACGTTACATGTTACTCCTTCATTAAAACCGTCATATAACACTCCCTCATTAAAACTGACATATGTTATTTTTTGTTTTTTTTTTCAATTTTTTCAAATAAATCTAATTATAAATCAAAGTTTATTTTCCTAAACCTATCACTTATATTTTCCTAATTTAAATACAAATTAAGCACAAAGATTACAAGTTAATCACAAAGATTACAAATCCAAAATTTCCTAATTATATACAAATCCAAAATTTCCTAATCTACTATATATCTATTAAACTAGAACCTAATTACGTCACATGACACTCCCTCATTAAAACCGCCACATAACACTCCCTCATTAAAACCGTCACATGTCATTTTATGTTTTTTCAATTTTTTTAAATAAATCTAATTATAAATCAAATTTTATTATCCTAAACCTATCACTCATTTTTTCCTAATTTAAATACAAATAAAGAACAAAGATTACAAGTTAATCACAAAGATTACAAATTCAAAATTTCTTAATTATATACAAATCCAAAATTTCCTAATTATATGTAAGATTGAGATACGAATTTATGATCCAAAATTGATTTTAATATCAATATTATCTAGATTTATTTTGTAATACATAGATTGATTTTAATAATTATTAATACTTTGATTCAATATATATGACGTAAAAATCCGTGTCTGGCACGAGAATTACACTAGTTTAAATAAAAACACTACGATATATCTAATTAATTAAGTTTTTGCTATGAGGGTCAAAACTTATAATTGATAAAATAATGTAGTCAATTAGGAGAGAAATTTCCAAAATTCACGGATGCACTTGTCTTGTGAGTAGGTTAAACACAAAAGCATGTCATTTTTAGGTCTAACAAATCAGTAGAATGGAAATAAATGTTTTGGAATTTTGCTGTTTAAATTTTCTTTTCATTTGGCATAATATATATAAGATATTCTCAGCTAAAGAACACTAATAAAAAAAACTAACGGTTGGAATAGTATACAGTATAACCCAAGTATTTAGCAATACTACAAGGTTCAAATCATGGCGTTATGAGTAAAGCATTTTTTTTTTGGAAATGGTAAATATATTTCCAAAGGGCAAAGAAAATCCCAAAATTTGTACAAGGACTAAAAGTTTTGAAGGACAAACATATCAGCTGAAAAGCTCTACAAACAGAAATTCAAGGGATGGAGATGGAGAAATCATATCTGGGTAAGGGGTCCGAGTGGAATTTAGTTTCTCAAACCACTGTCTCTCTAATAGTCTTCAATCTGATCTTGCTTCTTGAACGAAGCTTGGTGAGTGAGATTGCCTGCTTAGCACATTCAATGGGATCTATGGTAGATCCTTGAAAGATTTTCATGGTTACGGGCCCTCCAAATAGAGTATACTGTGGCAGAAAAGGCGAACCTAGCTTGAATATGCTGGAGTGCTTGGCTTTGCTCTCAGCAAACTGATTCAACCATTCACTGATGTTCCTGGCATTAATAATAACTCCGGTCCATTTCATGACTAAAAACAAGACATGGTGAGAAAAGGGGCATTCGAACCATATATATATGCTCATCAGTTTCTGGGGCTGAATTGCACATCGGGCAAGTGGGGGATGTTGGAGAATATTGAATTCTCTAAATCAGGATTGATAATAATAGATTTGCTATAAATGAAAATAGTAATTCTATTCTTGGAAACGATTAATAATCGTTAGAAATGAGAGATTAGAATTTAAGAGGTAATTCTATTTTTTATCTTTTGAATTCCTATATAAACCTTATAAGTTTTCATTTGTAAACATCCAAAAAAAAAACACAGAGAGAAAAGCTTAGTTTAAAGCATTAAACAGAGAGAAGCTTTCAGGAGAATTTTTTGCATAAAATTCCAGTGTGTAGTTTTGGGTGTGGGTATTAAGTAATTGAGTTGTAATCACGTTATCATTCTATCAAAGTTTTGCGGCAGATTAGAAACATCTCGTGTGTGTGTTTTCTATCATTGTCATTCTCATTATTCTGATTTTCGGGAAAGTTGAGTGTATTATTTTTTTTCTATCAATTGGTATCAGAGCGTTGATTGTAAACAATTCACATAAAGTCAGATTTGAGTTGGAGCAATGGCTGCAGAAGATAGAAAGGTGAAACTCGACAAGTTCGATGGTGCAGATTTCGGATTTTGGAAGATGCAGATCGAAGATCACTTATACCAAAAGAATCTTTATCAACCTCTGTCAGAAAATAAGCCAGAGAGTATGAAGGATGAAGATTGGAAGATTCTTGATAGACAAGCCCTTGGAGTTATACGATTGACGTTGTCATGCAATGTTGCTTTCAATATAGCAAAAGAAACGACCACGGCGGGTCTTATGGCAGCACTCTCAAATATGTATGAGAAGCCATCAGCCTCCAACAAAGTTCATTTGATGAGGCGACTATTCAATTTGTGAATGACAGAAGGCGCATCGGTAGCTCAACATCTCAATGGACTCAATACGGTTACAACCCAATTGAGTTCAGTTGGGATTGAATTCGATGAAGAAGTACGAGCCTTGATATTATTGTCTTCTCTTCCAGAGAGTTGGAATGCTACCGTCACGGCTGTGAGTAGCTCATCAGGAAGCAATAAGTTAAAGTTTGATGATGTTTGTGATCTGGTTCTCAGTGAAGAGATCCGACGAGGAGCGTCGGGTGAATCATCAACCTCTTCAGTTTTACATACAGAGTCAAGAGGAAGAAACTCAACCAGAGGATATGGACGTGGAAGATCAAACCATCAAGGTGGATCAAGGGATACAAGGTCAAAATCAAGAAATCATAATAATTCCTCTACCTCGAAAACCATCGAGTGTTGGAATTGTGGGAAGACCGGGCACTACAAAAATCAGTGCAAGAGTGCACCGAAAAACCAGGAGACGAAGGCAGAGGCGAATGTTACATTTACCTCAGAAGAAGATGATGCATTGATATGCTCTCTTGAGAGCAAGGAAGAATCTTGGGTGGTAGATTCAGGAGCATCGTTTCATGCTACTTGGAAGAGAGAGTTCTTCGAGGAGTATGTCTCAGGAAACCTTGGAAAAGTGTACCTCGGTGACGATCAACCTTGTTCGATTGTCGGTAAAGGTGTAGTGAAGATCAAGTTGAACGGGTCTGTTTGGGAGCTGAAAGATGTCAGACACATTCCCGATCTCAGAAAGAACTTGATATCAGTAGGCCAGTTGGCAGATGAAGGTTATGACACCAACTTCCGTGGAGATACGTGGAAGGTTTCAAAGGGTGCAATGACTATAGCTCGAGGTAAAAAGAACGGTACTCTTTACCTCACAGCAGGTGCGTGTTGTTCCATTGCAGTCGCAGTGGGAAATGAAGATTCCAATATGTGGCACCAGAGACTTGGCCACATGAGTGAGAAAGGGATGAAGCTTATGCATTCAAAGGGAAAACTCCCAGGTGTACAGTCAGTAGGGATAGACATGTGCGAAGAATGCATACTTGGAAAGCAAAAGAGGGTGAGCTTTCAGAAAAATGTTAGGGCCCCAAAGAAGGAAAGACTAGAGCTTGTCCACTCCGATGTTTGGGGGCCAACGACTACTTCATCCTTTGGCGGGAAGCACTATTATGTGACTTTCATCGATGATCACTCTCGGAAGGTATGGGTTTACTTTCTAAGACACAAGTCAGAAGTTTTTGAGGATTTCAAGAGATGGAAAGTGATGGTTGAAAACGAGACGGGTGTGAAAGTTAAAAAGATCAGAACCGACAATGGTGGTGAGTATGTAGACACCATGTTCAAAAACTTTTGCTATGAGCACGAGATTCGGATGGAAAGAACAGTGCCGGGAACTCCTCAGCAAAACGGTGTAGCTGAGCGTATGAACCGAACGTTGACAGAAAGAGCCAGAAGCATTCGTATACAGTCAGGTCTACCGAAGCAGTTCTGGGCAGAAGCAGTCAATACGGCATGTTACTTGATTAATCGAGGTCCATCGGTTCCGTTGCAGTTCCAGATACCAGAAGAGGTATGGAGCGGAAAAGCAATAAAGCTGACACATTTGAAGGTTTTCAGTTGTGTCGCATATTAGTGATCATGGAAGGAATAAGCTTGATCCTAAATCTAAGAAATGCACGTTCATCGGCTACGGAGAAGATGAGTTTGGATATCGCCTTTGGGATGATCAAACCAAGAAGGTGATCCGTAGCAGAGATGTGATTTTCAATGAGAGAGTCATGTATAAGGACAGGAATAATAGTGATGCCAGCGACTCAGGAGAGAGTGGGCCAACATTTGCAGATGCAAATTATAGTCCAGATAGTCCTATGACAGAGCCAATCATGAAAAGTCCTCAGTCAGAGGGACTTGTCGGACGTAGCAGTGTGCAACAGTTAGAGACGCCACAACCTTCTACTCCAGCTCCTGGATTAAGAAGGACTTCCCGACCTCATGTTCCTAACAGGAGATACATGAGTTATTTGTTGTTGACAGATGGAGGAGAGCCATAATGCTACGATGAAGCATGTCAGACTGGTGATGCAAGTAAGTGGGAGCTTGCAATGAAAGACGAGATGCAGTCTTTGACTTCAAACCAGACATGGGAACTAGCTGAGTTGCCCATAGGTAAGAAGGCACTTCACAACAAATGGTTGTACCGGTTGAAGAATGAGCATGATGGCTCTATCAGGTACAAAGCTCGACTAGTTGTGAAAGAGTTTCAGCAAAAAGAAGGTGTTGATTACAACGAGATTTTTGCTCCTGTTGTGAAGCTCAATACTATAAGATCAGTGTTGAGTATTATTGCCATTGAAGATCTTCATTTTGAGCAGTTAGGCGTGAAGAATGCATTTCTTCACGGAGAGTTAGATGAAGAGATATACATGCACCAACCAGAAGGATTCTCAGAAAAGGGAAAAGAGAAGATGGTGTGCAGACTCAAGAAGAGCTTGTATGGCCTTAAACAAGCTCCGAGACAGTGGTACAAAAAGTTTGATGGCTTCATGTACAATGAAGGTTTCCAGAAGTGTAACGCCGACCACTGTTGCTACTTCAAAAATTATCAGTCCAGTTATATCATATTGCTACTATATGTTGACGATATGTTAGTAGCAGGTTCTAATATGAATGAGATTAGAAGGCTGAAGCAGCAATTGTCAAAAGAGTTTGACATGAAGGACTTGGGTCCAGCAAAGAAGATTCTTGGAATGCAAATTACAAGAGATAGGCAGAAAGGGACATTGCAGTTGTCTCAATCAGAGTACATCAAACGTGTCTTGCAAAGGTTCAACATGAGCAGTTCCAAACATGTTAGTACACCTTTGGCAAGTCATTTTCGCTTATCCAAGGATCAGTCGCCTAAAACAGAAGAAGATAGAGAGTTCATGGCTAAGGTTCCTTATGCCTCAACCATTGGGAGTTTGATGTATGCTATGGTCTGTACAAGACCAGATATTGCACATGCAGTGGGAGTTGTCAGCAGGTTTATGTCAAATCCGGGAAAAGCTCACTGGGAAGCAGTGAAGTGGATATTAAGATATCTACAAGGCACGACAGAGAAATGTTTGTACTTTGGTAAGGGTGATATTAAAGTACAAGGCTATGTAGATGCGGACTTTGGAGGTGAAGTCGATAACTGGAAAAGCACAACGGGTTATGTTTTCACTGTCGGAAATACAGCTGTTAGTTGGATGTCACAATTGCAAAAGATTGTTGCTCTATCAACTACAGAAGCTGAATATGTAGCAGTGACTGAAGCTAGTAAGGAGATGATATGGCTTCAAGGTTTGTTAACTGAGCCGGGATTCGTACAAGAGAATAATGTGTTGTACAGTGATAGTCAGAGTGCAATACATTTGGCAAAGAATTCGGCATTTCATTCTAGAACCAAGCACATTGGACTTCGATACCATTTCATCAGATCGTTGTTGGAAGATGACGTATTGAAACTGGAGAAGATCCAAGGCAGTAAGAATCCAGCAGACATGTTAACAAAGACAGTGACTATTGACAAATTGAAGTTGTGTTCAACTTCAGTTGGCTTGCAGGAATGACAAGACCATGTGTGTGAAGACAGATTGAAATCAGTCTTCAAGTGGGAGATTGTTGGAGAATATTGAATTCTCTAAATCAGGATTGATAATAATAGATTTGCTATAAATGAAAATAGTAATTCTATTCTTGGAAACGATTAATAATCGTTAGAAATGAGAGGTTAGAATTTAAGAGGTAATTCTATTTTTTATCTTTTGAATTCCTATATAAACCTTATAAGTTTTCATTTGTAAACATCCAAAAAAAAACACAGAGAGAAAAGCTTAATTTAAAGCATTAAACAGAGAGAAGCTTTCAGGAGAATTTTCTGCGTAAAATTCCAGTGTGTAGTTTTGGGTGTGGGTATTAAGTAATTGAGTTGTAATCACGTTATCATTCTATCAAAGTTTTGCGGTAGATTAGAAACATCTCGTGTGTGTGTTTTCGGGAAAGTTGAGTGTATTATTTTTTTCCCATCAGGGGAGTCGACCTTCTCAAGTCTATGAAGAAACACCTTGGTTGGAGCTCTGTTTCTAGCAGCAATCCATGTGATGAAAGAGCAATGAGGGATGTTGGAGTTCAGCCAGAGGAGGGTGCCGCTCTTATGAAGTGGGCCTGAGTGCCTTCCGTGATTGTACAAGAATTTGGCAGCCTGCTTCCGATCAACTGAGCTCCAGCTGAAATCCCATTCAATCGGATCGGTCACTAGTTTAAGAGAAGCCACTTGGTCTCTAATATGAAGAATAGATTTCCACATCCAACTATCTCCATCTTCCTTGCTAACCTCCCAAACAGTATCATTCAATAGACTCCTTCCATAGTGCTTGAACAGATCTTGAGAGACAAGCACATTGCTTCGGAGGGTAGGCCCCTTGCCTGTTGTGAATAATTCTCTGAGCAGTAGCAATGATCTTATAGAGCACATTACAACATGAGATGGGCCGAAAGTCAGCAAGGGTCTTCGGGACAAGGTGAATGACAGTGGAGTTGATCTCCTTGAGCATTTTTCCATTAGTGAAGAGTGTTTGGACTGCAGAAGAAACATCATGTTCAATGATACTCCATGATGCCTTCTTGAAGAAGCAACCGTAATAGCCATCAGGACCGGGGGACTTGGAATCTGGAATGGAGAAAACTGCTTGAGTAGAGACCGGGCTCGTCATGGAAAGGGACTCTTCCTAATTCACACAAGGACCGAGGTCACACACAAACGGGTCAATGTCAGCAACATCACCCAAGAAGATTTTGATAGTAGGAGACCACGTGAGCCTTATTATCAACTGGATTGTTTAGAACTCTTCCGATATCATCCTTAAGAGAGAATATGCTACATGAGCGTTTTCTGTGTCTGATCGCTGCATGAAAAAGCACAATTCTCGTCACCATGAGATACCCATTCAGCTTTCGCTCTTTGAGCAAGATCTTGAAAGACTCTATTCTGGGCGAGCTCGATGTCAAAGATCAAATTTCTTTCACAAGCAATGAGCAAGTTGTTGAAGAGGTCATTGTGCAGATTAGCTTGAACAGTTCTCAGCAGCGATTTGAGCTGAGCAAGGTGGCCCTCAACATCAGAAAATTTTGATGCATTTAAGGAACGAAACTTCTTCTTGAGTATTCACAACTTACTCACAATCTGATACATGGCACAACCTCGGATGCCTAAATTCCATGTTTCCATGATCAACTCAAGAAAGGTAGGATCAGAAGCCCATACATTTCTGAATCGGATTGGGTACCGCTGGTCAGACATGTTACTGAACTTGACAATAATACAAGGCGAGTGGTCAGACTCTCTTTTGTGCTCGAAAAAACGTTGAGGAGGAGGGGAACGAATTGAGCCGTTCGGAATTATGCATAACACAGTCAATCTTTACATAACGCCTTTGGTTCCCCTCTTGGTTGTTGGTCCACGTGAAGAAACAACCTTCACTTTTCATATCAACAAGATCGGTGCACTGTATAGCTCTATTGAATGAAGGACATGGTCTACCAGATTTTCCATCACCACATGTGTACTCATCATTATTCAAGATATATAGCATTAAAATTGCCCATAACAATCCACGGAGAGGAGCAAGAACTATGAATACATGCGATTGTGGCCCAAAGAGAGAATCTGCTTGCTTCGTCATTGCGCCCTTATACAGCTGAAAGCAGAAATCTGGAGTTGCTGCCCAGAAAATTGATTTCACAGTGGATAATTTGATCAGTAATAAGCAGGACATTACATTGAAAAGAAGCAGGATCCCAGGCGAGACAAATTCTGCAGTTGTTATTAGCATCTCCATTTTGAATGCGTTCCCACCCTCGCAAAAATGGGCTGCACAATCTATGAGAGTGTGGATGACTAACTCTAGTTTCAAGAATAGACGAAAGTTTAATATTAAAATCTCTAACGAGACTCAAAAGTGCATCACGTTTGAAGGAGGTGTTACAACCCCTAATGTTCCAACTGGCAATGGAGACTTTATCCATCAAGGGAGATGGAAGAGGATGAGATGTCCTTGGAACTCGACCCATGAAGAACAATCTCGATTCCCCCCCCCCCCCTAAGGATTTTGAGTTGGTTCTGAGAGGAGAAAAATTCTTGTCTGAGGTTGCAAAATTATCTACTCCCTCTGTCTCAATATGTTCTTCTCGTTTGAGTACGACATATTTGCCGAGACGAGTTTTATATCGTTAATATCTCTAATTACATATTAGTAAAAATTATAATTTTTTGATATAATGAAAGTACTCGTTGGGACGAATCAAACAAGACCCCACATGACTATGTTTTTTTTATATATTGGAAGAAATCTTGAAGATTTTCTTCCACTATGAATAGTGTACAAAACCGAAACAGAAAGAATATTATGGGACGGAGGGAGTATGACTTATTTTCCCTTGAGGGAGGATCGATCAGATCTGCCTCCTTGTTTCTTGGGTGGAGCAGCTAAAGTAGGAGGAGCTGTCTGATTTTCTGAGTTAAGCACTGTAGGAGTTGAAGGCCTCTACTCTGGAATATCCTGGCCTTGTCTATTGTCGGACTTATCAGCAATAACAACAGTAGCAGTGCCAGCGACAAAGGATTTTTTAACCCAATGCTTAAGAGGACGATTGGAGAAGGGGCCTTTGTACCCCAGACCATACTTGGGCTCAACAAAGGTAATTTCTTCTTCCTTAAGCTTTTGCTCAACTAAGATAGAGTGAATTTTATCAATATGAGCTTTCATCTGAGACAGTTCCCTAACAGTGCTAAGGGAACTAGGTTCATTGTGAGTGACATCACTTCTAACACAAAGAACAGCAGAGGAACTAGCAATTCTAGATAAAGATTCATTCAATTCAATGCATTTATCCTCAGCATCACTTAAGTCGTTTTGGGTTTTAAGATTCTCATTATACATGCTTTTGATAAGAGCGATCAAGGATTTTTTGTCGAAATTAACAAGAGATTCAAAGAAAGTTTCAAGATCTACCTCTTGTTCTTCACTTGATGACTTCAGAGTCATTGCACACATTCTGTTGTTCCCCCATGACTCTGGCTCATCATCATCGGAGTTGACACAATCATCACCCCAGACAGCAACGAAAGCCTTCTTTTTGTCGTTCCCAGAATTTTCACCATTGTTGTCTGAGTTGTTTTCTTTTGGGGCATCTATTAGCATAGTGACCCTTTTCCTTGCAATTGAAGCATGTAACATCTTTAATGTCCCGTTTTTCACCGTTGTTCCCATCATTCCTGAATGATTTTCCCTTGCGATAAAAAGTTCGCATGGCCTTGGTGAGAAGGACAATTTTTGGATCTATGCCATCCAAGTTATCATCTTTGTTATTCTCTATCATCTCAACAGCTTTTTCAACCATCAAGGCAATGCCTTTAGGTTTAACATATTTGTCCTCTTCATCATACTTTTTAATTTTCCCAAATACCTCATGAAGTGTGAGTTTAAGAGTATTGAGATTCTCCTTGAGAATTGCTTTAGTCATCTTGTGCCTTGGAGGAAGTCCATCTATAATGATGAAAATTTTCTCCTTGGGAAGAATTTCTTTTTCATCGACATCATGAGCAACAAGTCTGGTGGTGATTTCCTCAAATCTGGATTGATAGGAGGAAACAGTCTCACCATCGATCATAGCGAAGTTGTAAAAATCTTTCTTTGCTTGGAAACGATCAAGCTCTCTAAGATCAGAACTTTCCATGTACACCTGTTCCAAGGCTGCCCACATATCTTTGGCAGTTGCACAAGAGTGTAATTTGGATGCATCTTCAATGCTGATTGCGTTGTTGATAAACATACGAGCCTTAGAGTTTTTCTCCATGATTCTGAAATCATCTTGGCTCCAAGGTGTTGTTCCTTTGATTACATCTTCAACAAATTTTTCTTCACCAACCTCAATGACTCTCCAGCATTGGTAGTCATTACTTTTCATCCAGTCCGTGAAGAGGTCTTTCCAGTGTTGGAACTTTCCACCGATAGGCAAGAACGGTGGTTTGTTGTTCCCAAGCCCAACTTCATGAGTGGAAGACATTGTTACATGTGAATCTGAAAAGAACACACAATCTAGAGCAAACCTGCTCTGATACCAATTGTTGAATCGTAGTGTGTTAGACAGGGAACGGTGTGACTGTTCCCTGGGCATCGGAATATATAAAGATTCAAAGCAACAAGTAATTCCCCAAAAACATATACTTGTATTATTAAGAATTGTACAGTCTCACAAGTCTTCTCTCCACCTATACCCTAGGTTAAAGACTTTGAGTGCAATCAACTCTCAATGACACAAGAGCAAAACAAGACCCTTAGCAAGAACTATCCATACCTTGCCTTAGACCTTCGATCTCAGTTTTCACAAGAGCTTCTTGGTATGCTTGATGGTTATAGCTGAGATACCTTTCCCCAAGGCAATCTCATCTATATATAGTGTCTAACAAAATCCTATTATCAAATATCTAACAATCGACATATATGGTAACAGTGAACAATTTCGTTACCAAATATACTATTCAGCTTATAAACACATGGTTCCCTTCTATAAACTTTCCTAAGACTCATTATCTTCTTCTTTTGTTCCAAGTAAGACTCAAAATCTCGTTTCCTTGTATAATGGAGTTAATTTGGGAACAGCTGGTAAATCTCTGCGTTCCGCATCGTTCCACAGACGCTGTTTCCATATATAAAAGTTTCCTTGTATAGGAACCACACACGCTTCATATTTCCAATTTGCTTCTCGTGTAACTGTTCCGTGTTTCCACACGTTCCATTGCATTCCTCTGCTTCCTGTTCTTCATGCGTTTTCCATTGTTCCCTAATTCTTTCACAAGACCTGAAACTCATAGGAACAACAAGAAAACATAAAACCTAATGGTGTTTATCATCATCAAAACCAGAGGGAACGTCAAGGTTCCAACACTTATCCTTTGCCATTCACAGAAGTAGATGAAGTGAGAAAAATGACAATCTAGGTAGATGAAGTGAGAAAAATGACAAATGTCCTGTCTGTCATCTACCAAGTCACAAGATGAAAAATGACAATCTAGCCTCTATGAACTATATAATCATGAAGCACCAAAGACATAGAAATAAAGCACATATCCTGTAGGAAATTTTGTTGAGCATGTAAGTTATCATAGGAAATTTGTTGACCATATCATGTAAGTTATCATAGGAAATTCAAATGCTTCCTACACATCCTGTAAGTTATCATAAGAAATTTAAGGACATATCCTATAAGTTAAATGCTTCCTACACATATATAATTATCATAGGAAATTTGTTGAGCACATATCCTATAGGAAGCATTTTGAACTAAATAGCTAGTAGAGTTGCAAAAATGTGCTGATGTACATAGAAATAAAGCATAGTATGATGGGATGATAGATACTAACAATTTATGCACTTATTTGTCTCCCACTGATATTTTCTAAAACTTAGTATTCTAAAACTTAGTATTCCTGAATAGAACTAATTCCGGCATTAGCATCACAAATTCTATCTCAATTGAAAGCTGCTAATCCTCATATGAATTTGGTCATTTCGGATTTCACATCTACACCAGAATTTTCAGATCAAGTAACTGGAGAGACAAATCTGTATAATGATGTTGAAACTCATCCTTCACCACATGTACAAACTTATATTTTTCTTTATTCTAATCTTTTGATTCTACTAATGGTGTTGTTTGATGGGTTTTTAGTTTAAAGTGATGTGAATGACCTAAATTGACTTGAGACTATATGAATGTACTGTGTTTTACGATTTTAGTTGGTATGGAATTTGATGCTAGATTGGATCGATCAATAGGGGAAGACAGCTAGTTCCTTTAATCAACCGAGCTTGGATTTAGTCTAGTTATGTGGGATTTGTGTTACATTAAGCCAGATATTTCATAGTGATTTTGTTTTCTTTCATATCATATACAGATTTGATGGATTTCTATTTTGCTATATCAATATATTCATATTGACTAGTTAGTATAATTTGAGAATGTAGTAACAAAGAAGAAATTTGCTAGTGATGGGTTCTTTCTTGAACTAGATGTGTCTATTGTGTTTGGATATTTTCTGCTAATTAAATTGGTGAACTTTTCTTTGTTTGTCTCTAGTTGTTTTTGAAGACTTGTTGCTGGTTGTTCTTTAGGATGTATTTTTCGGATTTTGCTGCTATTTTCTTGCCTAGTTTCTAGGTTTTACGATTTTGCTGTTATTTTCTTGAGACTATATGAATGTATTGTGTTTTACGATTTTAGTTGGTAAGGAATTTGATGCTAGATTGGATCGATCAATAGGGGAAGACAACTAGTTCATTTAATCAACCGAGCTTGGAATAGTCTAGTTATGTGGGATTTTGTAAATTGATTAGGTGTGAGGTAGTTGACTAATTGGTTGTGAATATATTGTTTTTGATATATTTTGATGGTTCTTCATTGTTAGTTTATTTGTCTTGGCCATACAAATCTTATGAATGTTTTGTTGTGATTTAAAATTAAGGAGCATCTGACATTTAACAATTATTTCTATAAATTTCTTTTTAACATTAGCAAAAACTTAGATTTAATCTTCAATTTTTTTTTAATTGCAGAATGAAGATGTTGAAGATGTGGAAGATGATATTTGATTAATGACAGCTTTGATTACAAGGGACTACTTTTTGGGTATATATTTAGCTAGTATCACGCAGTTAGCTAAACATTAAACTGCTTTCTAGATATATTATGTATATGGGTTATGGATGCTTTTTATGTTTAGCACAAAAAACATGTTCAACGCTTGGATGCAGCTGGCATGTACTATTATCATTTTGTAATTAACTTTACTTTAAGTATTAATATGAAACTTTATTTTAAGTTTGTTAATATGTGTTTTTAGATATTGATCTCTTAAATATATTTACAACATGTGCTTGTATATATATGTACGTATGTATATCAATATTGGAATTATATATAATTCATATATATATATATTCTAATGTAATAGATATATTGTCTAATGTAACAACTCTTTCTTTAGTAAATTCTGTTATAGTAGATAACTAAGGTAAGGGGTAGGAAATGGTAATGGTTATAACTAAGGTAATACTTTAATAACTAATGTAATGCTTGAAACAAACGTAATGGTTGTATATCTAATGTAATGGATGTGTGTTGTAACGCTTTTTATATCTAATGTAATGGATGTATAGTGTAATGGATGTTATATCTAATATAACAGTTATAGCTAAATTTATACATCCGTTACAATAGATTAAACAAACGTTATCCTAAATCTAGGGCAATGGCCTCTATAGTAACCATGTGTAAACCATTGCAGTAGGTCTATTGTAATGGATTTTTACCCTATAGTAATTTATTTTAGCCATTACAATAGGCTGAATATTTGGTAGTGAATATTCATATTATTAAGTGGTGATATTCATATTTTAAGCGATGATATTCATGTGTTTAAAAAATTAAATAATGACATATCAAACAAAGATGGACTTGATCGATATTCATAAATGCATAATCGATATTCAGGAACGTTGTAAAAATCACTGAACATGAATTTATGTCGTGTGATTTTGATGATGGATGAGTTTAGTTATAGTAGAAGGAAGAAATCTTAGAAAAGATTATGGATTGTTATGATTTATCTCTCCTAAAGATTCTATTCTTTTTAAATTTCAAAAAATCAATACCATTAGTATCTATTATTAACTGCCTAACTACTTCTTAATCTCATGCTACACACACATACACCCTCAAATCTCCCTAAAATCCAGCCCTCTATCATCTCTCATCCAATACTCCATATTTGTCCATCCGTTTCACCACAATAATCATTTTGGTAGAACCCACATCTATATACATATATACATATATACATAAAAGAGGTAGTTAATCTGGTTTTTTAATTTGTTTTTTGGTCTTTCGTCTGGTTCGACCGGTCGAAACCCCTCTACGTCCAGATCGGGGTTCGATTGGCACACGAAGTGGTAGACCCTCCCAACATCAATATCTCCATACATGCCTCCAGCAGGAATCGAACTCGAGACCTTTGGATAGAACGCTTAAGGGAGTCTAGCGCCAAGCCACTAGACGAATTGAATGTTGGTAGTTAATCTGGTTAATTATAAACGATTTTTCTAGTGTGTGCCCATGGGCACATGCTAACAAGTTAAAATAGGAAAATATCTCTAAAATATTCCCTAAAAGAAAATGGGTAAGCCCTTAGCAAAAAAAAAATAAACTAATGGATACAAAAATTATTGCTAAAAATGGAGTTCTTAGAGTGTGCCCATGTGCACACACTAGGAAAAACCAATTATAAATATGCATGGAAGTTGCAACCGTTAGGGTTTGTTGGTAAGGATGAGCAAAATCCGGGCCGACCCATAAATTTGGACCGGACCGGGTCTAACCGGTCCGGTCTCCGGTCCAGAGATTTCCGGATTTCCGGATCCGGTTCGGTCCGGGTCCGGTCCGGTCCGGTGTTTTTAAAAATCCTAAAATTTTAACTGGTTTGAGTTTTTTTTTTACATTTGAGGTTTAAGGTTTAGGATAAATTATATTTAAGAGTAAATTATATTTAGATTTGAGTTTTTTTTTCATGTTTAAATTTGAATAAATTATATTTAAATTTAACAAAAATATAAATCAATCCAAATAGGACCGGACCGGACCCGATCCGGTCCGGGTTCCGGTCCATCATTTTTGGGGTTTCGGGTTCCGGTCCGATCCGGGTCGCTCCGGTCCGGACCGATGCTCAACCCTAGTTGTTGTTGGTTTCTCCATTTGTGTGAGTTAGCCAAAAGAAAAGTACGGTTCTTACCTAAAAGATGAACACAAGGTCTAGTTTGGCTTCTTTCATAATAGTATTCAAAATAGTGCTTCAATCTATCGTAAAGCAAATTAAGGATAAGGCAAGAAGGAGAAACATGAATTAAAGTATTGTTCTTTGAAAGGCTAACAAAGATGGATCAAGGTTAATAGTTTGATCTTATATCAGTACTAATGTGGGTTGAATTAAATCATGTCAAGATCTTGTTGGAATTAATTTCATGACTAGAAATCATTTAATTTTCTTCCTTCACTTTTTTAATTTCCTCTTTTCTTGCTCTTTTCCTTAATCTCTCTATCCATTTCCTTCTCAAATCACGTCCCTCACGGATATAACACTCAATTCACGCATAAGTGGCTTAACCGATCTAATGATTAGCTTTTCATTGGATTGAATTGTTATTTGGATCAAATTATGAACCGCAGGGTCCTCAATGCAAGATCACTAAAATATTATTGTATCAACCTAATATCGTTATATTTCTTAAGTTTAGGGCCAAACATTACAACTTGCTTTTATTTGTTGCGATATTGTTCATTGTTTATGCTCTGCTCTCATACACGGTGGGGAACTGATAACAATTGTCAGTCTGCTGATAACAATTGTCAGTCGGAAGATTTCTTTGAGTCAGGAAAGATAGAATAGACAGAGGAAGTATTGTGCTGAATGCTGCTGTTTTCTTATTAAGAATTGAACGGCCTTTTATAGGCGATTACATAAACTGACCTAACCTTAGTTTAGGACCCGTTACAATCACTAACAGCACTAACATAATGCTGTAATATTCTCTCTAAAGTAACAGCCCATAACTTCCTAAAATTCAGTAACTGATAAACCAAATTAGGAAATATCAAATAATTAAGAAAATACGAAAGATCAGGAAATATCTAACAAATCCTCCCTTAAACTGAAGTTTGCAAACATCAGTTTAAAGCTTTGATGGAGCAAAGACCAAGTAGTTTCCTGAGCTTCATGAAAGACTCCTTCTTGAGTGGTTTGGTGAATATATCAGCCACTTGTTCTTCACTTCGACAAAAGATGAGATCAATTATTCCATCCTTGCTAAGATCCCTCAAGAAGTAAACTCTCACATCAATATGCTTGCTTCTTCCATGCATCACTGGATTCTTTGACAACTTGATTGTTGAACTGTTGTCACAATAGATCTCAGTTGGTTCTGGCTCCTTGAAATTCAACTCTTCAAGAACTTTCCTTAGCCACATGGCCTGACACGCACCAGCTGTTGCTGCAACAAACTCTGCTTCCGTGCTTGACAAAGTGACAATAGGTTGATTTTTTGACATCCAAGAAATAGCAGATGTACCAAGCATAAACACATACCCGGAAGTTCTTTTCCTGTCGTCTTGATCTCTTGCATAATCACTGTCAGTAAATCCCAACAAACTTGTCAGGTCACCTTTCTTGTAGTTCAGGCCAAAATCTCTGGTTCCTTGCAAGTATCGTAGGATTCTTTTAGCAGCCAATAGATGCATTTCTGTAGGATTCTCCATGTACCTACTGATTAAGCTAACAGCATACATAATATCCGGTCTTGTGGCAGTCAAATACATCAAACTTCCCACAATTTGCTTGTAGAGTGTGCTATCCACCTTCTTTCCTTCATGATCTTTGTGTAGCTTGAAACCACACTCAGCTGGAGTGTTTACAGGATTGCAATCATGCATCTGAAATTTTTCTAATATTTCTCCCACATATTTCTTTTGGGACATAAAAATCCCATCACCTGATTGTACTACTTCTATGCCAAGAAAGTAGTGCATCATACCAAGATCTGACATTTCAAACTCATTCATCATAGATCTCTTGAACTCCTTAAACATGACAGCACAATTTCCAGTAAATAGCAAATCATCAACATACAAACAGACAATGAGCATTTTACCTTTGTCTCCAATCTTGACAAAAAGTGAATGCTCATAAGGACACTTTACGAAACCTTCTTTCAAAAAATAGCCTTCAATGTGACTATACCATGCCCTTGGAGCTTGCTTTAGCCCATAAAGAGCTTTCTTCAACATGTACACTTTATGCTCATTCTCAGATTTAACATAACCAGGTGGTTAATCAACAAATACTTGTTCCTCCAAGTATCCGTGTAAGAAAGCTGATTTGACATCAAGCTGGAAAATTTGCCAAGATTTCTGAGCAGCCAATGCAACCACCAATCTGATTGTGTCATGCCTTGCCACCGGGGAAAATACTTCTGTATAGTCAACCCCATACTCTTGCTTGTATCCCTTTGCTACCAAGCGAGCTTTGTACTTGTCAACTTCTCCATTCTCTTTCAGCTTTGTCTTGAAGACCCACTTCACACCAATGGTCGTGTGACCTTCTGGTAAATTGCACAACTCCCATGTGTCATTTCTTTCAATAGCATCAATCTCAGCATCCATGGCCTTTTGCCATTTTTCTTCTTTGACAGCACTTTCAAAACTTGTAGGATCACAATCAGCAAACAAAGCAAAATAAGTAGTCTCATCATTTAATCCAGTTACCTCATAATCTCCCATCCAATTCGGCCTTCTCCTGACACGCCGAATAAATTGAGTTTCTGCTGGATTAGGCTGGGCAATTGTCGGACTGACATTTGCTGCTGTCGGACTGACATTTGCTTCTGGTTGGCTGACGTTTTCTTCTGGCTGGCTGACATTTGCTGAACTTCCAGCGTCACTGTCATAAACGACTTGGGTAGGCTGCTGCCTATTCCAATCCCAAGTGTTTTCGTCAGCAAGGGTCACATCTCTGCTGGTCACAATCTTCTTTGAGAGTGGATTGTATAACTTGTATGCCTTTGATATCTCACTTACTCCAAGAAAGACACATTTCTCAGCCTTGTCATCAAGCTTCTTCCTCTTGACATCAGGAACATGAGCATATGCAATGCATCCAAAAATCCGAAAGTGATCTACTGCTGGTTTTCTACCACTCCAGACTTCTTCTGGTGTCATGTTCTGAACAACAAAGGTTGGGCTTCTATTCAGAACATAAACACTCCAATTTATCGCTTCCGCCCAGAAATTCTTTGGGACTTTGCCTCTTGTCAACAAGCTTCTCACCATGTTGAGGATTGTTCTGTTCTTCCTCTCAGAAACACCGTTTTGCTGCGTTGTATATGCAGCTGTAAGCTCTCGTCGAATCCCTTTCTCTTCACAAAATGCTTCAAACTCCTTTGAGCAATACTCACCACCCCGATCTGTTCGAAGTGTCTTGATGGATCTTTCTGCTTCATTTTCCACTAGAGCTCTGAAGCTTTTGAAAGCATTAAATGCTTCTGATTTTTCCTGTAAGAAATGAACCCACGTTTTTCTGGAAAAATCATCAGTAAAGGTAATTACATACCTCTTACCTCCATTAGAAGATGGATTTATAAGGCCACAAATATCAGAATGCACCAGCTCCAGAACTTTACTTGCTCTCCATGATTTCCCCTTGGGAAATTGAGTCCGATGTTGTTTGCTAACAACACAGTCTTCACACACCTGAGTAGGAGCTGTAATTTCTGAAAGACCTGTTACCATATTCTTTTGTTGAAGAGTCTTCAACCCTCCAAAATTCAGATGCCCATATCTAAAGTGCCATAACCACGATGACTCACTTACTTTAGCCATCAGACTAGATTGAATACTTTCAATCTTTAACGAGAACAACTTGTTTGAACTCATTGGAATAAGAGCAATAGCTCCTCTAACAGGATCATAAATTTCACAAGCATTTGACTTAATTGTGATAATATAACCCTTTTCTTGCAATTGGCCAGCACTCAGTAAATTAGTCTTCAAGTCAGGCACATACAGGACTTCTGAAATTTTTTCTATAAAGCCATTCTTGGCTTTTATCCTGATATCTCATTTCCCCATCACTTTCACAAAAGATTCATCCCCAAATCTTACAGTAGAATGATAATCTTCATCTAAATAAGAGAAAGAAGACTTACTTCCACTCATGTGGTTACTGCAGCCTGTATCCACAAACCAAACACCTGCTTCAGACTTCTTTCCATCTTGGATCGTCATCAGCAGAGTTTCTGAGTCCTTTGTTTCAGCAAACTTTGAGTTATCCTTCTTCTCCTTGTGCAGTTTGGTGTAGCATTCAGATGCATAATGGCCAAACTTATGACACCTGTAACATTCGACTTTAGACTTGTCGAAATCTCGGCCTCTGCCGCCTTTGCCCTGACTGCTGTCATTATTGGGCCTGAAATTGTCATCATTTGACATGAAATTCCTGCTGGAATCATGATCTCTGTTTCCTCTATCCTCTCGATTTCCTCTTCCTCTACCACGACCCCTTCCGCGTCCTCTTCCTCTGAAGTTGTTGGACTGGGTGTTGGTAGATGCCTTCAAAGCGCGCTCCTCTGTTGTAGAGCTCCTGTTCACCTTTTGTTCATGCACCAGTAGAGCACTTTGCAATTCATCAAGAGAGAGCTCATCAATGTTTTTCGATTCTTCGATCGAACAAACAATATAGTTGAAGTTCTGCGTCATGCTCCGTAAAATCTTCTCCACTATGATGACATCAGTCATCTTCTCACCATAATTTCTCATCTTGTTGCAGATCTCCATCGTTCGCCCGAAATAACTGGTGACGGACTCCTTATCCTTCATCCTCAGCGACTCAAAATCGCCTCTCAAAGCTTGAAGCTGTGCACGCTTCACTCTGTTGGAGCCTTCATACTTCTTCTTCATAGAGTCCCATATATCATTGGAAGTATCTTTGCAAAGAATAGTTTCCAGGATGGAACGATCTATGGCTTGGAAGAGATAATTCTTCGCCTTGAAATCCTTCAATCTTCTACTCTCCAGATCTATTTTCTGATCATCTATCAGAACTGCGTTTTCCGCCGGTTCTTGCACTCCATCATTAACAACGCCCCAATTCTCCTTAGAGCGAAGAAAATTTTCCATCAACATACTCCAATGATCGTAGTGACCATCAAAGCGTGGAATAGAGACTTGCACGTAATTGGATTCGGCAGCCATTGGATTTGTGAATCTCTCACGTGTTTACGCTCAGGATCTGAGAAAAATAGGATCAACGCTCTGATACCACTGATAACAATTGTCTGTCTGCTGATAACAATTGTCAGTCGAAGGATTTCTTTGAGTCAGGAAAGATAGAATAGACAGAGGAAGTATTGTGCTGAATGCTGCTGTTTTCTTATTAAGAATTGAACGGCCTTTTATATGCGATTACATAAACTGACCTAACCTTAATTTAGGACCCGTTACAACCACTAACATCACTAACATAATGCTGTAATATTCTCTCTAAAGTAACAGCCCATAACTTCCTAAAATTCAGTAACTGATAAACCAAATTAGAAAATATCAAATAATTAAGGAAATACGAAAGATCAAGAAATATCTAACAGGAACTACATGAAGAATTCCAAGACAGCTTGAGATTGTCCTCCGAGCAGTTTCGATGATCGCCGATACTGATACAACATAAAACCAACTACAACGACAATGCTATTGTAAATAAGCGTTAAACTGAAGATGCCGGAGGCTTCATTTCTTCCTTAATGGATTCAGCTAAACTGTTGTAGGCTTCTGTCCACGCGTTCTTCATCTCCGGCGACCACATCTCCGGCACTGCTTCTTTTATGGTTTCCAACAAAGCATACCGAACAACCTGTTTGTCATAAAATAAAAACAGGAAAATTCATTACTATGCTGTCCATAACAAGTTCAAATCTTTTGTTTCATAAGCCGCTACAGCATTAGTAGTTTGTGTTTGTGAGACAACAAATTACACAGCATTTGTGATAGAAGATTTGTCCTGGGGCCGGGTTAGTTAACGAATAAGATTATAAGCTAAATCACCTCAAAATGCTCATCAGCAACACCGTACTTGAAGTGCTTAGTGCCAAGATCCTTGAGATTTGACTCCCCCACTGTCACTCTACCACCAGCCTTCCTCAACTCAACTGCTGATTCACAAGTCTACAACACGGATAAACCCATAAATATTGCATTCTTTGCTCAAGCAAGAAATCAAGGCAGAGTTTTCTTAGGTGTAGCTAGACTAACCATGACAAAAACAGTCATAGCATGGCCCTTGAGTTTGGGGTTTCTCTCTATTGGAACCTCTGACTCGTTGAGAAAAGAGAAGAGCTTTTTAGCTGTGGGAGCAATCTCAAACACCCTGAATTATGTAAATTCAAAGCTTTCAAACATCCTTAATTGGTCAAATTTTGTACATTCAAATTTCAAACAAAGAGATTAGATAGAATATGTGGAAGTTACTTCAAGAAGAATTTGAGTCCCAATTCAGAGGCATTCTTTTTCATTGAGCTCCATGATTTAACCACTAGCGCTTCTTGCTCTTCTGTGAAGGTTCTTACAACAAATTCTCCATCATTCTTCTTCACACCTTTCCCCAAACACAATTTATGAAAAATTATTGACCCCAATTCAGCAACAAAATAGATATATAATTCATAATAGTTGACAGTTGACACTAACAATTTTGACCCAAAAAGAACTGAATAGAAGTTGAGATCGGAAATCAAGAAATCTAATCTTACAGCTTGTAATGAACACGGAATTCTTCTTAGAAACAAGTAATCGGTGACAAGAATTTCTCTTGACCCATGAGAGATCTGCTTGTGAACACTGGATCCTGAGATCTATTTGTGCAAAAGTATGCAGACCATTTCTTATGATGGCCCCTGCTCAGAAATATTCACACAAATATTTCAAGAATTGGTTGAGAAAAAGACGTCTTAGTAATAACAATTTATAATTACCTTTGGAGGAAAAAGCCGGTTGAAAGCTGAGTAGCTTCATGGAGCAGAGAAGAAGAGGGTGAATTTGAGTGACAAAAGGAAGAGAAACTATCAGTAGCTAAGTAAACTAGGTTTTGAGCAATTAGTATAAATCTATATCCTATTCTTCTTCTTAATTAGTTTCCTGATTTTCTCAATTATGCAGGAATTTCAGGGGTATGCTTGCAGTGGATTGTAGAGTCACCCATTCACCACCTACCTTCCTACGGAGTCTGTTTTTCTCTATGGAAGTGATAACTGGGGAAGATAAATAGTTAAATTTATAGTATGATTTTGGGTAAAATGGTGTTAATAGTTATGTGTTTATGCTGATATCGATGCTTATATATCGATGCTTATGCTGATATATATATATGATATATATATTTATTTGATGTTGAAATTAAATATTTATGTTTAATATGTGTGTTCGGTATAAAATAATTATAAATACTTATAATTTTAAAATAAATGGATAAAATTACCAAAAAGGCCAAATATAATTTTTTTTCCAATTACGCGTAATAATGTGCACATGACCTTTAGTTGTCCTCCTCCCAGGCACACCCAACAAGTGGTTATAGAAATAGGTATTTGTTAATTTTTAAGTTTGTTGAAAAGGGAAATTAAAGGGGCATTAGAATTCGTGATGCTTATCTACATGGGTATGGGAATCAGTGCTCCTCTTTTATAATTTGGGTCTTTTTTTTTTTAAATTAAAAAAATATGGAGATGGAGATTGGAGAGATCTGTTGGGAAGAAGGATATTTCCAGCTCAATGGGAAGAAGGGGATTTGTTCTGGAGTCAAAATTAAAGTGTTACCATGGGAGTTTTCGATTCCTGCACTCAAATGCTACACACTCAATCCCACACTCAAACCGATTTCAGCACAGAACAACCCAACACAACTAAACCCAGATCTAAACCGTGAGAGGAAAACAATGGCGGATGAGCACCGATTTCAACCACATGAAGGCTAGATTTGAGTATGAAAGAGGAGCAGGGCGACGTCCAGCGCGGCGGTGGATCAGGCGGAGGAGCACCCGCAGTCGTCGATTGAAGTCGTTTCGCAGCGAGTAATCGTCCGACTTCTTGCAACTGCGTGGGGAGGAGGAAGGTCTATCGGGGGGCAGCCATGGAAATTTAAGAATTGTTTTTGAGGGTTCATGTGATAAGTTGCAAAAAGTAGGGGATGCAACCTTTTTTTGTACCCATTTTTAAGTAAACTAAAGCATGAGGAAGTAGATTTAAATAGGATCATACTATTCGGCGCATACCCAAAATTGTCATTCAGCACATAAGCATTCCACGTTACGTCGGGCGTTGCTCCAAACGTAACGCGGATTCAACCTCCACACGTAACGCGGGAGTTGTCTTCATCCGTAACGTGCTGAGCCGACCAGGTATAAATACCTTCATCTCTTCATTCCTTCCTCATTCCGCCGCTGCACACATTCTAAACCCTCGCGCGTTACGCACCTCCGACGACGCCCCGTTACGAATCAAAAAGCTTTGCGCGTTACGTAGATCCACGAATCAAGAAGGTTAGTATTCCATCGTTTGTTTTTAAAAATTTTGAAGTTTTTTTTTGTATATTAGATCCACAAGGTTTTATAGTTAAATTTGTATGAAATAGTGGTGTTTTAGGATTTTTTTTGTAGTTAGATTTGAATTTTGTAGTTAGATTTGCATTTGTAAGATTTTTTTAAAGGGTAATCGGATTCTGAGTCGTCGAAATGTGTAGTCGTCGCCGGCGAATTGGCAAGGGCACTGGCAAGGGCACTGCACGTAACGTCCCCAGCGCTTTCCCACGTTACGCGAGATGGGCCTCTGCACGTAACGATTGGTCAGCGACCACGCGTTACGTGCTGTGCCCTAGCCATTTTCCGCCGGCGACGACTCTCCGGCGACGAGTCTCCGGCCCTGGAATTTGCATGTATGTTTAATTTGGATATTTAGTTAATGGATTTTAGATATTTAGGAATTTGGACATTTGTATGAAATTTTGATGGATTTGTATGAAATTTGGACATTTGTATGGAATTTTGATGGATTTGTATGAAATTTGGACATTTGTATGGAATTTTGATGGATTTGTATGAAATTTGGACAATTGTATGAAATTTGGATATTTAGGAATTTTGATGGATTTGTATGAAATTTGGACATTTGAAAGAAATTTGGATATTTAGGAATTTTGATGGATTTGTATGAAATTTGGACATTTGTATGAAATTTGGATATTTAGGAATTTTGATGGATTTGTATGAAAGGGATTAGGGTTTGATGGATATGTTTAGGCCCCTTCAACCCTGTATTACAATCAAGAATCCGAAATCAGTATATTGCTGTAAAGGTCTAACTAAGTTCAAATAACTAGCTAAATTTAGAAAAAAAACATAATGCACATACCTGTTAGTGGTGGTAGTACCGAGCGTGAACACTGTATCTGTCCATACGGAGACGATTCTTTCCTTGTAGGGGTCAAGCCAGTTCTTTTGTAGGTACTGGAGACATTTTGGAGATTTCCTCCAATCACACTTCAGCTTCTTCAGTGTTGCTTCATACCCTTGTATGGTCGTTTCCTTGAAGAGTTTCATGCAGTCGTTGGAAAACGCCATGCCCCTAAACTTGTCCATGTTCTTCTTCCCGAAGTCTTCAATATTCTTCCTCACATGCCGCCTACATAGAAGGAATTTTGCTTCTGGAAACTGCTTCTCTAAGGAGTTCATCAACGCCTTCTCCCGATCAGTGACCAAACATGTGGGTGCTCGTTGCACCTTGACAAACATCTTTGCAAGTTGCTCTATGACCCACTGGTAACTGTCTTCGTCCTCCTTCTCCAGAAACGCCCCGGCAATATTGTAGTTTTTCCAAACAGATGTGATGCCAACAATTTCAAGGAAGGACAAATTGTAACTGCACACATAATCATATATAAAATATGATGGCATCCTAACCTTGACATGAACAAATGAAGAGTATAATAGATATGTATGTTACTAACCGGTTAGTTGCATATGTAGAGTCCAACAGCACAATATACGGAAATGCCTTCAGCAACGACAACTGTTCCTGACTTGCGAAGAAGATATCTGTTATCTTGTTGGTCTCCTTGTTGAATCTATGCTCCATGAAGTATCCCTTCTCATTGCACTCATAGAAGAACTGTTGCACAACTGTTCTTCCTTCCATGCCCTTCTTTCGTATCTCATGCATGATGTTGTACACTTGCTTCATCTTGGTCAAATTGCCAGGGGACGAATGGATTGTAGTATGAATCTTTTGAGGCTTGCAATGATTGACTGTCATCACCCTAATAATCTTCTTCTCTTCAGCGCTTGGCCGCCCAGCTAATGCACTACCATACAAATAATCTGCTATGACATGATTGTGAGTTCCATGTTGTACAATGATCCTCCACAATCCTTTCGGCCCTTCTTTCAGCCTCAACATGAAGGGACACCCACACTTCTTCGACCTTGTGATGTCTCTCACTTGGTCATCTTGTTTAGACACGTTTTGTCCATGCCTATCACACGGTAACCAAGTCCTCCCAAGGGTCGAAGGGGTGGAAGGTTTATTCCTCCACTTTTTGATGCAGAAGTGTTTACACTTAGCCATCTCCCGTGCCCACAAAAATGCTTCTTCTCTAGACTCCCAACTTTGATCAGTTGTAAAGAACCTTGAGTAATCAATAAAGACGTAAACATCCTCCTCCGGTGGTACACTAAACTGAGGCTGTGTGTGTAGGGATGGAAAGCAAAACTGTGGGATAGCATGAGATGAAGATGCTTCTGGAGGAAACGGTATCCCAAGTGAGAAGGATGGTATCTCAATAGCTGGTTGAGGCGTGTTCCAATCTTGCAACTTTTGAGGCGTTTCCCAAATCGCAAATGTCTTCTGTGGGGTGCTCCAGTCATTGAGGGAGATATTGTTTAACCCCTCGTATAAATAATAGTTCGTCTACATACACATGAAATCATCTCATCAAGTAGTGCACAAATTATAAACCTAAATTCAAATTTTTCTTTGAAAGAGCAGATTCTGTAAAATGGCACGGTTAGTGACAAACCGTGCCATTTTACAGAATGAACCTACAATCGGTTTCTGGTGGTGCTTCCTGATAAGCGGTATTTTACATAGCGCAACTAGTAGTTATTAGCATATTATTGAGGAGATTTGGATTTGATTTATGAGATATTTCTGTAATCCGGAGAAAAGATGAGAAGTGGTTAAATCATAGGATTTACAGAGTTTTGGAGGTAAGTTGGTGTTTGAGGTGCGGAGCTGCATTGTGGATGTTTTTGGAAGCACTTACGAGTTGAAGACGGAGCCCGAAGCCATGTAGGAGAGCTGGTGATCAAAAGACAAAAGCTGCTGATGCACAAACCGCGATCGCGGGCGATCGCGGTTGGTCGCGGTTAACAGATTTCCAGCAGAACCTTGGGGAGCACAAACCGCGATCGCGGTTGGTCGCGGTTTTGCTGCGCGACTGAACAGCTTCCGATTTTCTTGTTCTGCTTGACTGTTTCGTTTTGCTTAATTAATAGGTATTTAAGGGGCTCAGATTAGGGTTTTTGGGACATCCAGACCTAGCCTCTTGGCAGTTTTTTCCCTTTTTTTTCCTCTCAAGAACACTTAGTTTGTCTTGTCTCTTTTGGATTTGATTTGTGTGTGAAGAACATGAACCATAACTAATTTCCTGTTTTCCTAGCGTGGAAGCACACAGTTAATCTGGTTGTAAGGTTCATTTCTCTTGTTCATCCCTTTGGATTTGGTATTGATTTCCTTGAGCATATTTCTATTACTATCTATTTGGCTAGATTGATCACCTAGTTTAAATCTATAGTAATTTAAGTGCTAGATTTGGGATAGACGGTGGAATCCCTAATTTTAGGTAGCAATCACAATTGCATGAAATTGGTAAATTGAGTTCAATTATGAAAAGGAAATTGATTTGCATGACATACTTGCGGTGTTAAGTCTTTGTTTGCAATCCGTTAATCTTACGCTTTATGCTATTGATTGAACCAACTTAGAAGGTCTTCTAGGTTATCAATTAGTAAGTGTTAACAAGACCGGTTGGCTTGTTAATATAAACAAGATCAGAATTGGAACAATCCATAGGATCAATATGAACATGAGAGGAATCAATGATCAACTTGGTTAACTGTTGTGTGGAAACTTGCTAGGTGGAACCCCCTTTCTTCTTATTTTCTTAAGTTTGATTTTGGTGTCATTTCATTTGTGTAGTCTTAGTAGAAAACCAATTCCCCCCCCCCCCCATTTATTCTTTAAAGTTGATAAATTAGTAATTACATAGAAATTGACGTGTTGATTCCCTTGGGTTCGACTACTTACTTGCATGCTATACTCTAGTTGCATATTAGGATTACTTTGATAGCGCGCACGACTGAAATAACGCTATCAAATTTGGCGCCGTTGTCGGGGAATTAATAATTATTCTTTCTCTTTGTAATTGTGTGTTTATCAACTTTTGGTGTGAACCTTCTGTATGGCTCACACCCGTGCTACTGATTCTCCCATTCTTGATTGTGATCCAGAAATTGAGCGGACATTTTTAAGGAACCGAAGAGCAACCCGTGAACTTCTGAACCAAACGGAGATGGCTGATAGGACTTTGAGACAGTTAACTGCCCCGAACTTGGAGCAACAACCTTTGGCTATAACCATTCCCGAGTTAGCTGAAGGAGTGAACTTTGAGTTGAAATCAGGATTGATCCATGAGTTGCCTCATTTCCATGGACTTGCTGGAGAAGACCCGAACAAGCACTTAGCGCAATTTCATGCGGTATGTTCTAGCATGAAGCCAAGGGGTGTTACTGCTGACACCATCATGTTGAGAGCGTTTGGGTTCACTTTGAAGGATTCTGCAAATGATTGGCTTTACTATCTTGCCCCGGGAAGCATCACGACATGGGCCGAAATGAAGAAAGCTTTTCTTGAGAAATACTTCCCGGCCACAAAGCTGAATAGTCTAAAGAGAGCCATTGCTACTATTGAACAACAAGGTTCTGAAAGCTTGTATGAGTACTACGAGAGATTCAAGCGGTTATGTGCAAGTTGCCCATACCATGGTTACAATGATCAAGATCTCATCCTCTACTTGTTCAATGGCCTCTCGGATGAGGAGCGTAGAATGGTGAATGCCGCTTGTGGAGGTAACATTCTGAACAAAACTCCTCCCCAAGCTTTTGAGATGTTTCAGGAGCTATCTGAAGGCTCAAGGCAATTTAGCAAAAGAGAGAGTCTCAAGGCCGTGGGTTCTTCGTCCAAGATTGAATCCGATGTGAATGAGTTGAAGGAAATGATGAAGTGCTTTATGCTCAATGGCACTCCACCACAAGCCAGACCATGTGGAATTTGTACTGAAGTAGGACACCCAAATGATCTATGCCCAACGCTTCAAGAGTCAAATGTTGAGGTGAAAGCTGTAGGAGGATGGCAACCAAGACCAAAATATGATCCATTTTCTAACACCTACAATCCAGGATATAGAGATCATCCAAATCTCAGGTGGAGTAATCAGCAAAATGTTCAGAATCCTCACCTCCTGCAACAACAACAACCGAGGCCACCATACAATCCTACACCATCCATGTCAGTTGAAGAAATGATCAAGTCCTTGGCCCAGACAGTTATGCAGAAAGACGCTGAAACTAAGTCGTCCCTCCAAAATCTTGAGAAACAAGTGGCACAAATTGCTCAAGCTGTGAGTAATCTAGAGGCTTGAGATTCGGGAAAATTACCGTCACAAACGGTAGTCAACCCGAGGGGGAATGTGAGTGCAATAACATTGAGGAGTGGAAAGCAGCTGAATATGAGCCCTATTGCTGAACAGGGTAAATTGCAAGACGTTTCTGCGGAATGTGAGATTGGGAAACCGCGATCCACCGCGACCTCCCGCGATCGCGGTTTTGACTGTGAAAGCCCACTGGATTCTGCGGGAGATTTGGACGAAAGTCTGCAAGAAAAAACGCGATCGCCGTCACCCACGGCCACCCGCGATTATACTCCAGACATTCCAGAAAATTCAACTCAAAAACCGCGATCGCCGCCACCCACGACCACTCGCGTTTTGGACCAGGATCCTCTTGATGATTATATCCGTCCGAGCTTCCCACCCCTATTCTCTCAGAAGTCGGTCCCTCCTTTCCCTGAGGCGTTGAAGGAGACTAGAAGACCGGAGAATGACAAGGAGATATTCGAGACCTTCAGTAAGTGTGAGGTAAACATTCCATTGCTTAAACTGGTTAAGAGTATTCCTAGGTTTGCTAAGTTCTTGAAAAAATCTGCACTATTAAAAGGAATCAAAAATTGAAAGGGAAACAAAAGGTCAAAGTGAGTGAGCATGTGTCTGCGGTGTTTCAAAGGCGAATGCCTAAAAAGTGTGGTGATCCAGGCATGTTTAGCATTCCATGTGTGATAGGTGATATAAGAATTGAAAGAGCTATGCTTGATCTTGGTGCATCTATCAATGTTTTGCCTTTCTCCTTGTATGAATCCCTAGGATTAGGACCCTTGCATGAGACCGGAATTGTTGTTCAACTAGCTGATAGGTCCAATGTGTATCCGAAGGGAGTAGTTGAAGATGTTCTTGTCATGGTAGGTGACTTGATATTTCCTGCTGATTTTTTTGTGTTGGATATGGAACATGACGAGCATGCGGCACCTATACTGTTAGGAAGGCCTTTCATGAAAACAGCACAAACAAAAATTGATGTGAATAGTGGAACACTTACAATGGAATTTGATGGGGAGAAAGTGCAATACAACATATATGATGCTATGAAACATTCCATTGATGATCATTCCTTGTGTTCCATTGATGTGATTGAGCCCTTAGCTCAAGATGTGTTTGATATTACTTGCTGTGATGAGTTGCGATCTATTATAGAGAATGATGTAGTGGATCCACATGCAAAATTGTCTTTGTCCACTAACATGCAGCTAGTCTTGGCTCATTTGAATGCTGAAGGTAAGCATTCTCGTACTCATTTGGGAAGTGGCCCCATGGAACTAATAGTGCCGAGCGAGAAGCTCCTACCTTCTATTGTGCAGGCACCCGAAGTTGAGTTGAAGCAGCTGCCCAAGTATCTCAAGTACGTGTTTCTTGGGAAAGAGGAATCGTTGCCGGTCATCATCTCGAATAGTCTTTCCAAGGAACACGAGGAGAAGTTGGTAGCGGTGGATTTATATGATGGGGAGACGCACAAGGTTTTCAAGGTGAACGGACAGCGTTTGAAGCCGTATCATGAGGGCTTCGACAATGGAACTCTTGAGGAGGTACGTTTGGAGGTTCCCAAAACCGAGGTTTGAATTGAGGACCATTGAGTCGAGCCACGACGTTAAAAAAGGCGCTTCTCGGGAGGCAACCCGAGGTTTGTGATGCTTTAATTCTTTTTGAATATTTTTGTTCATTTTAACTGTCATTTTAGTGTGTTTGTGGTTAGGGAAGGATGCCCGAAGCGCAGGTTCAGCTGCAATCTGCAGCCAAAACCGCGACCTCACGCGATCGCGGCCGGTCGCGGTTTTTCAACTGTAAGTTCCTTCCCTTTAAAAAAAAAAAAACAAGAGAGAAGAATCTGAGTTCCTCTGTCAGTAGGTTCCCAGAAGAAGAGCCTGTGATTGTAGGTTGCAAACTGCGATCACAGATATGTGCTCAGAAACCTTTAGGGAGTTGGCGATTTGCTGTATTCGTCATTCATTATCTTCTTTTGTGGATCTATATATCGGAGTTCTTCTATGTTACCCCTTGTCTTGGATGAGCTGTGCATTATTGGATCATCATTGTTGCTCATCCCACTTCTACCACACCCTGTGCTTCATTGGAGAGAGGCCATGCGGTCTTGTATGTGAGTCTTCTGTTTTCTCTTTCCCCGTGATTCTACTTTGTCTTTCATTATATTGCGGACAATGCAATGTTTAAGTATGGGGGAGAGAATGTATTCACATGTTTTAGGGTGTTGTATATTTGTGTATGGCATTTGTATAAATTTTTGAAATAGAAAAAGCCAAAAATATGAGAAAAAGGCAACCAAAATCCTGGGATGAGCTGAAAACCCGAAAGGACAGTTCAGGTAAAAAACAGGTAGTCCGACCGACTCTAGGTTGGTGCAAAAATGGACTTGAGTGATGTGAGCAATATGTAAGATATCTAGCAAAATGAAATGAGTGGCTAGGTGAAAACCCGAAAGGGCGCCTAGGCAGAATGAGTGCAAAGAAAAAAAGAGTGAATTTTTAGGATCATTCTGGCATTGGCGTCATAAGAAGTGGTGTTATAAGGAGATCGGGTAGGATCACTCATGGAGCGATAAGGAGCTAGGATTAGATTATAATGCGTTACTCATATTTGGTTGTTGGGAGGCGAAGTGTTTAGTCTTGTAATTGCTAGTATCATTTTTTCTTATACTTTCTGAAACCCGTGTGCTGATTGGAGGAGTGAGTTTTCTTTTAGCTTACTCGAGGACGAGCAAGGTTTAAGTATGGGGGAATTTGATAAGCGGTATTTTACATAGCGCAACTAGTAGTTATTAGCATATTATTGAGGAGATTTGGATTTGATTTATGGGATATTTTTGTAATCCGGAGAAAAGGTGAGAAGTGGTTAAATCATAGGATTTACAGAGTTTTGGAGGTAAGTTGGTGTTTGAGGTGCGGAGCTGCATTGTGGATGTTTTTGGAAGCACTTACGAGTTGAAGACGGAGCCCGAAGCCATGTAGGAGAGCTGGTGATCAAAAGACAAAAGCTGCTGATGCACAAACCGCGATCCCCCGCGATCGCGGTTGGTCGCGGTTAACAGATTTCCAGCAGAACCTTGGGGAGCACAAACCGCGATCGCGGTTGGTCGCGGTTTTGCTGCGCGACTGAACAGCTTCCGATTTTCTTGTTCTGCTTGGCTGTTTCGTTTTGCTTAATTAATAGGTATTTAAGGGGCTCGGATTAGGGTTTTTGGGACATCCAGACCTAGCCTCTTGGCAGTTTTTCCCCTTTTTTTCCTCTCAAGAACACTTAGTTTGTCTTGTCTCTTTTGGATTTGATTTGTGTGTGAAGAACATGAACCAGAACTAATTTCCTGTTTTGCCTAGCGTGGAAGCACACAATTAATGTGGTTGTAAGGTTCATTTCTCTTGTTCATCCCTTTGGATTTGGTATTGATTTCCTTGAGCATATTTCTATTACCATCTATTTGGCTAGATTGATCACCTAGTTTAAATCTATAGTAATTTAGGTGTTAGATTTGGGATAGACGGTGGAATCCCTAATTTTAGGTAGCAATCACAATTGCATGAAATTGGTAAATTGAGTTCAATTATGAAAAGGAAATTGATTTGCATGACATACTTGCGGTGTTAAGTCTTTGTTTGCAATCCGTTAATCTTACGCTTTATGCTATTGATTGAACCAACTTAGAAGGTCTTCTAGGTTATCAATTAGTAAGTGTTAACAAGACCGGTTGGCTTGTTAATATAAACAAGATCAGAATTGGAACAATCCATAGGATCAATATGAACATGAGAGGAATCAATGATCAACTTGGTTAACTGTTGTGTGGAAACTTGCTAGGTGGAACCCCCTTTCTTCTTATTTTCTTAAGTTTGATTTTGGTGTCATTTCATTTGTGTAGTCTTAGTAGAAAACCAATTCCCCCCCCCCCCCCATTTGTTCTTTAAAGTTGATAAATTAGTAATTACATAGAAATTGACGTGTTGATTCCCTTGGGTTCGACTCCTTACTTGCATGCTATACTCTAGTTGCATATTAGGATTACTTTGATAGCGCGCACGACTGAAATAACGCTATCACTTCCACACGTAACGTGTGGGAGCATTTCACACGTTACGTGAGGAACTCACCCACACGTTACGTATGGAAGCGTTCCACACGTTACATGTTCACTATCTTGCCACATGACGTGTGGAACTGTTCTTCAATTTAACAGCCATTTCGCAGCCATAAACAACAATGCTCAATCTTTGTTTCTAATCCCCTAAACAATAAAATGAGATCTTTAATATTAAACAACAAATATCATGTCTAGCTTGGTTAAACCCTAAATAACAAATATCATACCTTTCAAAACCCTAACCATCAAGCTACAAACTTTAAACAAGTTCAAAAAAAAAAAAAAACTTTAGGGTTACATAATAGAAATTACCTCGTTCGAAAGTGGAATATCTTCCCCACTATTGCTCTTTGACTCGTTGTTGTTCGGATTGTCCATTTTTTTAACAAAAATTTAGAGTGCAAAACAAGAATTTGTGAGTGTTTCAAATGAGGGTTTAGGCTCGAAATGGATCGTTAGCCGGGGAAGAAGACAGGTCATTATTACAGTTAGGTGGGGACAAGACGGTTAATTCAATGCGTTTTGCCACAGACTGAACCACACGTTACGTGTGAGCCCTATCCACACGTTACGTGTGGGATAGCATGACACGTAACGTGTGTTCTGATTCCACACGTTACGTTTGGTTCAAGGTTTAGGCGTATGACGCTTTTTGTTAGGGTTTGGGGTAGGGTTACGGTTTGGGGTTTAGGGTTTAGGAATATGGTATTGGGGTAGGGTTTAGGGTAATGTGGTTTAGGTTTAGGGATTAGGGTTTAGGATTTAGGGTTAACTATTTATCTTTAATTAATAAGGGTGAATCGGGTATTTTAGTTACCTTGTTTGTGAGATTGAGGAGATGAACTTTTAATTAGGGTTTAGGGTGGTAAATGATTGTTGAAAAGTTATTAATGCTAGTGGTTGAGTTCATTAATGCTAGTGGTTGATGTCATTACATACTACAGTTATATACAGCTGTATATTAGCTATCAAACACATTGCTTTTCACTATATAAGAGGCATTAGGGTTGTTTGTTCTCTACAATAAGTCCAACACAAGCGACGCTTGAAGATTCAATTGTGGATAAGCTTCTTCTTCCAGTTTCTTTTGATTTATTATCACCAATTTTTTATATGAATGGATTCATGATATTTGTAGGAAACCAAGCACTACAACAAATAATGACATCTCCATCTGAATCATCAACAAACCCACTATGCGCGTGTAATTTGAAAGCCATTGTCCGTACTTGGGATTTGCAGTGGAACTACGGAAGAAGGTATTGGGGATGCCCAAGACTGGGGTGTTTTTACAGGAAGTGGATTGATCCTATATACGAGGACAGGGCACACGCGATTATTCGACAACAATGGCGGGAAAAACAAGATCTTGTTAAGGAGAATCAAGATCTTGTTAAGAAAAATCAAAAAACTTTTACAAGATGTGGATAAGATGCGTAGGTATAACCTCAAACTATATAATGATGTACATCGTATACTGCCTTGATGTCGTATCTTTTGTGTAATGTTGTTTACGTACCATCAACCTTTGTAGGGAGCAAACAATTTTATCAAAGCAGAGATATGATAGGAAGCGAACTTTTACCAGAGACTATCCTAATTTCTTCAAACGCAACTAGATGATGTCATTTATTTTGTGTTAGGGTTTCTAAGTTTATGAAGAACTTGTATTATTTCCTGTATTGTGAGCTAAATGTGATTGTAGTCATCCAGCGTAATGAACAATTCTATTTCGTCTTCTAGGTTATATATTTTGGGGTATTTCTTTTATTAATTTTAGATAATCAAATAAATACTAAAAATATACAATAATATGATACAACATTCATAAACAACATTATAATATATATAAAATAATCAATAATTCAACATTGAACCACAAATAAATTCTAAAAATATACAATAATATGCTATGCATAAATATACTAAATTATACTATATAACTCAAGATTATAATACCCTAAAAACACCACACGTTACGTGTGATACACACCCACACATAACGTGTGGAGATACAACACACGTAACGTGTAGAGCTACAACACACGTTACATGTGAAACTTTGAAAGGGTCTGCTCTCACACGTAACGTGGGGAGACACTCCACACGTAATGTGTAGACCCTATGCGCTGAAAAGCAATTTTGGGTATGCGCCGAAAAGTAATCGTGTTTAAATATTCATAAGCATTTTTTACCGAACGAACCACTAATACTTATTTTTTGAGAAAAAGCACTAAAAAAATGAAAAAGTAGATTTAATCAAGTTGTCGAACGGAGCCTTTATGATATGAAACTTTGTTTTATTACAATTTTCAAGCCAACACTCCCGAGTTTAGGTCTACCAAAAACTAATGAAGTTGAAGATTTCTATTAAGTAAATTTGAAGATACGTTGATCGTTTTATAAGAATTTGTACCAATTTTTTTATAATGAAAAAATTAGGTTAGCCCCTAACCAGGGGCGGATGCAGGATTATAGTTCAGTAGGGGTTAAAATTCCGAAGAGTAAAATATTACCGTCTACCTTACAAAAAATCCTATACTATAATTTTTAAGTCTAATATTTATTTTACACAAATAACCTCAATTTCAAACAATAAAATCTATATCAAAACTTCAAATGAAATTATACTCAAAATTGACCAAAAAATACACAATAAAAGTAGTTTATAATGATGAAATTGTGTGCAAATTTGGATAAAATTGTGTTGTTTTTAGTATTTATAAAAATTATACATAAAAAATCCTATATAAAAATAATTTTTTAAATTGAAAACTATAAAAAATATTTTGGAAAGAAAAAAATCAAAACACAACTTTGAAAAATATTTAAAAAAATATATAAAAAATATATATATTTTTAAATCCCAGTGGGGGCTAGTGCCTCCGCCCATGCCCCTAACACCGATTAAAAGATTATCCTAGAACATCCTTATGGATTAGAAACTGAAGTTCGAAGCAAGCACGAATATCCACCGGAGAGCAAGAATGACCACCAAGAGAAGCAATCCAATCTGCAACTCGATTCAGCTATGGAAAGACGTGCCCGAACAGCACCTCAGAGAAGAAAAGTAGGTCGTGGCGGATGCCTACAAACACCATCTTAATCTCCCAAAGGCAAGAACAAAAACCAGTCAAAACAGTAATAACATAGGTTGTTTTCCTCAATATCTAGATATTTTATTACAAGGTCTAATGCTTATCAGATTCCTCGATGAAGAGCTAAGACTTCAACCATTATTATGTTGTTACTTCCACATTTAGTAGAATCCATGTAAATTGGTTATGCTTTGTTGTTTCTAATGGTAAATCCCGAGGTAGCTTTACCATTAGCCAGTTTAGAACCATCAAAATTCAATTTGTAGAAATTCCTGATTGGTTTTTGCCATTTAATCCTTCTTGTTTTCCTAGTTGGTTTTTTGGTAGGTATAGGGATGTTGTAATCTTTGTCTATGAGTCGGGTAGTTTTTTGCCAGTTTGTAATCTGCAATTTGATGAAACCATTAAGGTCATTATTAGCCTCTTCAGGGTTCTATCCGATTTTTTTTTGGTTTTGTTGGTACCAGCTGCACCACCAAATAGTTGCTACTTCAACAAATTATTTTTTACTAATAGAGGTAAAGAGTTCGTTATAAAGGTTGTCACATGATACACATTGAGAGGAACCACAACCCCTTTTAGGTGTAGACGTGCTTAAGTTGGAAGTCCATTATGGATTATCTTCCAAATGAAGTGTTTTATTTTAGGTGTAGTGTCTGGTTTCCAAATTCAGTCAACTCCAATTAGGTTACCTTGGTTTTGGTTTGTGATAAACTCAAAAGCAGATTTAATGAAAACGATCCATTTATTCTTTGTTTCCAGTAAAGCCTATCTTGAATGTTATTTTTCGAAATTAGTATATCAAGGATAACTGACACTATATGATGTGGGAGGATGCTACTTAGTTTATTGTTTTTCCACCTTTTATGATCATCGATATAACAACTGATTGTTTTGCTAAGCTTTGTTTCTCATAGATTCATAGTCAACTGATTGTTTATCTTGGTCTTTTATGTATTCCTTGTAAGTATCTAGATCCAAAAGCTACTTGAGTAGTATAAGAAGAAGAAGAAGAAGAAGAAGAAGAAACCGGTGGTAATTAAGATGATGAACCAACATTAACATTAAAATGAGTAAACAAATTATCAATATTTGTTCTAGTTATTCTAATAATAGTAAAAACATTTGTTTCTATTCCTAACAACTTATAATAGTTGTCTAACATCTCTTGCAAAACATCAGATTTAAATCTAGTATAAAAAACACTAGCAACAAGATAAACATCAGGAATAGAGGTATAAATAATTTAATCACTTCACCTTCAATTGGGCGATTGCGACTTGGTTTTCAGGAAATTTTGCCCCCTCATTAAAAGTACTAGCAACATTCAAAGCCTCAAGAATAAATATATGAGAACTTGGTTTATAGACATGACTAAAACTAAGAGTCGCGTCATGAAAAACTTTTAAAAGTTCCATAATTTTCACACAAGTTTGACAAACTTCATCGGTAAAACATAAGTGTGGAATAAATTGAGCGGCAAAACAAGATAATAGCTTCGGCTAAATTGAAATGCTAAATGATTAACACTAATAGCTTCGGCTAATGCATAATTACTACTAACATGATCATAATGAAATAATGGAGATTGAGAAGATGATGCAAACCCAAATAGTTGAGATTGTCCTCATTGCATTCCCATCTTGTCAAGGTGTTTTGTCATCGTGTGCCTCGTCAAAGTGCCATAGCCTCCTCCCTTCATTTAAAAATATTTCTAATATGATCAAGATCGTCAACAAAGATCAAGAGGACCAAAAAGTGTTCGTATATTTGAAGTGTTGGCTCTTCCTCTCCTCTGGAAATCAATTTAAGCAATGCCAAGAGTCTTACCATCAAAGTCGTATATTTGAATGGTTTCATCTTCAAGAGACTTCACGAGGGATATTTGAAGGGTTTCGTCTTCAAGAGACTTCATGAGGGATATTTAAAGAGTTTTCTTTCAAAGAACATTCATTTATGGCGCCATATCAAGGGTCACGACTACTTAAACCTTGGTCATGTGAAAGGTTGTCAATTTCCTATTTAGAGGTTTGTTTGCCTCTACGTTAGAGGGACAAGATAAAAAAAAAACCAAGCTGTTAAACATTTGTTTAAGTTATTTTTATCTAGTTTTTCGAGTTCATCTTCTTCCTTTGATTGTTGATTGGTGGATCCTATCCAATCTAAAAGTCTTCATCGAACTCAAGTGGGAAGGTGGTGCATATCCTTCTCCGTTGAGTTCCTCGCCTTTCATTGTGGTGCCTATCCAAGTCAAGCCCAGTCTTTCAAGTCTTCTTGGTGGATCCTATCCAAGGATGTGTTGATTTCTTATCAACTAAAAACTCTTAAAACTGAAGAGATTCAACAATCTCCCCTTCTCAAGCATCTACAAGCTCTACACCATCAAGTGCCACACAAAAAGCAAACCATTTCGAGACTTACTTCGAAAAACCGACATCAAATGATCCTTGATGCTCATCATTTGGTATCAAAGCCAATTCTTGAAGTAAGTTTGTCAAGCATTCAAGTCAAAGGAAAGGAGCACGAGTTTCGAAGATGAACAACAACCTTTGAGACTTTTTGACCTCAAGAATCTCTTTGAAGAATAGAGCCAAGAGCATAAGCGCACAACAAAGGAACGGATGTGGTGGATTGATGCGATGTTTGACGCATATCGTATATGAAGGAAAAGCACGAGATCACCAAGGCATAGCCACCACGAAAATAAAAGGAGTAAGGCCAATAAAGATGCGGAGAATCCTGGCGGCCAACCCTAACCTATGGTGACTTCTTCATTGCAAATCGTGCCAACAACATCATGTTCGTCCATGGAAAATGCCTCGCCACCACTACCTATGCTTGCTACCAACGCCATGCCACTACACTACTTGGTGGTTCCATCTCTTTTTGCATCATCCATGGAGGGTAACCTTCCTATATGCTTTTCAAGGACTTGAACAATGGTTACTATTCCATGGTGGCCAACTGCGAAACTGAAAGAGAAACAACTTTAACAAATCGACATTCATTGCTTCGTAAAATCAATGGCAACTCCATTGTTGGATGCCACTCCAAGTCTTCGTACATGTTTTCCACTCTATTTAATGAAAAAGGAAGTCATCATGCCTAGTTTCATGGATTTCAATATGGGTGTCGTTCCTAACATGGAAAACCTACCCTAGCAGCTTCTAGCACCACCATATCATATTCCACATGACGATGAAGTCTTGGCTATAAAGTTGTAAGAAAACGAGAACATCTCCCGTGCTAAAAATGGTAACTCGGATTCGAGGATGAATCCTTTTTCATAAGCAGAGAATGTTGTGATCAAGTGTGTCCTCAAAGCTCAAGAGGACCAAAAAGTATTGCAGTGTTGGAAAAAGAAAAAAGTTGTATAATTTGACCCTGCGCCACATGCTCAGTTTTCTATCTCATTCGGGAGCTACAAAAATCCAAGGATTTAATGTGCACATCCTTCATCAATATGGACTGATTTATGACATGAATAAAGTACAATACATGAAAGGAATAAAGTCTTGCATCTTCCTCTCCTTTGGACATCATTTCAAGCAATGCCAAACGTCTTGCCATCAAAGTCGTACATTCAAGGGGTTTTGTCTTGAAGAGACTTCATGAGGGGTATTTGAAAGGTTTCTTCTGCAAGAGACTTCATGAGGTATATTTGAAAAGTTTGTTTCTTAAAGAACTTTCATATATGGCACCAGATCAAAACTCATGACTACTTAAACCTTGGCCATATGAAAGATTATCGTTTTCCTATTTAAAGGCTTGTTCGCCTCTAGGTGAGGGAGACAAGAATTGATAAAAACCTGATGTGACCCTGCCGTCCTTGTCACATCCGCCTTGAGACTCCCCTACAGTTACATCCAGTCCGATCGAGACATTAATTACTTAGCACGTTTTATGAATAATATTTCTATTTTTAGTAGCTGATATTTCTGGGTGGTTGCCATTTATGTTAAATAGGCCGCCAGAATTAGTAACTAGAGAGTCTGGCCCATTAGGTCAACTCTCTAGTATAAATACTCTCTTTTGTCTTCATTTTCAATTACGTCGAAATAGAGCTTGTTTTCCAGTCGAGTAATCTCCTGCAAACACGGGCCCTGACATCACAAAGTTAATGCGTTCCTAGTCGAACTATCCTAGCGCGTTAACTCGGTTACCGAACTATCCAGTCACTTATCCGCAAATCCCGAGACAAGAACTAACCCTAGTTCTTGCCTCCCCACCAACACTCAAACCCTAATCCACGGCAGCCACCACCCCTTCACCTTCACGGCTGCCTCCTTCACCACCACCAATCCGCCACCGATCTCCCCCATCGCCGCTGGTCACCGTCCGATAGCATCCACAGCCCGCCGAACACTCCTTCTTCCCTTTACGACGAGTTGAATGCCCTACTACGCATTCAATCGATCCCGTGACAGCGAATCGTGGTCTTTCCCCGGACAAGGTCACATCAACTGGCATCAGAGCCTTCGAATCGCGTAAGTCATTCCAACTCTTCATCCAAATCACTCCTTCGCTTCCGCAAATCAATTCCTGCATATCAACGAAAACCCTAGATCTTGTTCTAGGAACCCAAAAAAATAATAATCTTGCACTCTAAATCTGAAAAACCAAACGAAAACCCTAGGTTTGATGGTAGATAAGTTCGACCATCATCAAAATCTACAAAAAAATTCGAAAATCTGCATAGCCGAACCATCTCACACAAATTTTCTGCAATTTCCTGTGTATTTGCTTGGTTTTGGATTGTGTTTAGGGTAGATTTGCTTGCATATAGGCTTAGATAGTTCATTGCGACTTTGTTTTCCTTGTGTGCGCCAAAAATCTACACATTCGCAATCCCCTTTCTACTTCACACTTGAATCCTGCACCCAGATTTTTTTTTATTTGGTTCGCTGCACTGCTGTCCGTTCTCTGCTGTTCGTTTGCTGAAAAGACAAAAAAAAAAAATGTGTGTTGTTTGCTACAAATTCTGTGCCGCAATACACTCTGCTGTGTGTTGTTTGTTGTGCGTGACAGAACTGAAATTTCTGGGTGGACTTTGCTGTTTTCCTTCGTTGTTCTTCCCAACCACTGTTCACGGCAACCCTAGATTACAAGAAGAAAATTAGCAGAGAACCGCTGTTTCAAAAAAAAAAAAGCTGTTCGATTAAAAAAAAAACGAGAGTGAATTTCGAGACCACACAAGCCAAAATAAGGCAAGTGTGTCTCTTCGCAGTGCAGGAAGGGAGAACCCGATCTTGATTCCGGCATCTTCAACCCCGCTTTCGCAGTGATTCATTTACCATCTTCTTAATCTCTCACTGTCTGGGTTGCATATCTTGGTTGACTGTGTTGTGCTTACTTCTGTGCTTATATCCTTGCATATCTACTTTCGACATTTTCTTTGTTGAGCATTGCTTGGATTTTGTTGATTGTTGTGTGGGTTGCCTTAAGCCTGCTCGTAACCGCCCTCACGGCCAGCCAGAGTAGTTTCCCGAGTGATTGTTTGTTGAGTTTGGTACTGTTTCGTTGTTTGTTGTTTCTGTTGCTGTTGTTGTTCGCTTTGATCCTGTGGTTTGTCATTTTTTGCTGTCAGGTACCATGTCTGAAGAAGAGATCACCCGCGAGATAGGCGCCGAGACTGCTGAACAACAATTGCACCGAGAGATGCTTGCCAGGGACGCGAAGGTCGCCGAACTCGAGCGACAAATAGCAGCTCTCATCGCACTCCAGCAACCGGCCCTGGTAACTAAGATTGCTTCTGCTCCAGATCAACAACAGGACAATGCGCTAGGTGCCCTAGCTGTGATGCTTCCCTCCACCTCAGATGCAGGCCAACTGAAAGAACTGGCATCGCAACGAGAGAGCATTATTGATCCGACGCGTCGTCGGCAACGAAGGTCTACGCAAGTCGTGATCCAGGAAGAGACCCCTGCTCCTGCGGATCCCACTGAGGCGGGTCCCCAAGAGGAATATAAGGACGACCAGGTCCATTCCAGTGGTCGCCATCAGCAGGGCCGATCGCCGACTTTACCGCCTCCGACTGGTCGCCCGCACAACCAGCCGTCTGGTTCCCATCTGCAGCAGCGATAGCGTCAACGGCAAACCACTTCTGTGCCGTTTGATATTGATGCTTACCAAGATCACCAGAGTGCCCGCACTCCTCTTTATTCTGACGAAGAGGATATGTTTGATGAGTACGACCTTAAGGAGGATGAGGGTCAGTTTGGATATGCTGACGGATTTCATCCGCCTCTCCAGGATCCCCCTGAGCTTCAGCACCAGCATACCAGCTATGTGCCGCCTCCCTTACTGCCTCAAAATCAGGAGGCCTATTGGCACGCTGTCCAGCCCGGGCGCCACCAGCAGGCTTACCAGCCTATGCGCCTAGCCGCCGGCCGACAGCGTCCCCAACGGCCAGCTCGCTTTCCACCACAATATGGCGCTCGTCACTTCGAGCTCGTGGCGGACCCTGCTGCTCGGTTTCAGGACCGCCAGGCACAACCACCTGTCCAACGCCGTGATGTGAAGGTAAAAATTAAAAACTTTTATGGCTTATATGATCCTTCTGTCTTTCTTGAGTGGTTGCAGAACACAGAGCACGTCCTGCGTCATTTGACTGTCCCTGAGTACGAAAAGGTAGATCTCGTGACTCTACATTTTAAGGGAGCTACACAAACATGGTGGCAACGTATTACGCATCAGCATTACCGGATGGGTTGGGCACCCATTACTGAGTGGCATCAGCTCGTGTACATCATGACTCGGAAGTACGTGCCTTCCACTTACAAGGAGCAGATGCGGACCGAGATCGCTCGTGCATGACAGGGCACGAATTCCCCTCAAGAGTTCTTCGCCCGCTTGGAGGACATGTACTTCAAGGCTGGCGCTAGTGTTGCTCCAGGAACTTTGAAGATGAGGTTTATCATTGGGCTGAACCAGCCTATCCAGGATCAGGTTGACGTCCTGCCCATTCGGGACCTCAACAATATTGTGCACACTGTGCAGAAGCTCTACCTTCAGCACCAGCGTCAGAGGCAGAGACCTTGGCAGCCCACGACATCTTCCAGGTATGGTTCTGGACCCTTTCCTTCGGTTTCAGGCACTGACTCTACTCCTACATCTAGTGCACATAGACAGGACCGGAGAAACACAGGTACTGCATCTGCTACAGTGCCACCGAGAGCAGCCCCGTCTGCTCCTGTTTGCCACCCGCATCCTCCATCTTCAGATACCGCTCGTTCTGACTGAGCCAGAGATGTGGAGTGTTTCAGGTGTGGAGGACGAGGACATTACCAAATGAATTGTCCAAATGCGAAGAAGGTCTTCTTCTCCACCCAATCGGCAGGATATGAGAGTTACGACGACGAGGATGACGCCGTCGAGACAACTCCTGCCGCTGTGTATACAGCCGATGGTGAGGGCTGTGTGGTCAACACTTCTGACCATCATGATGACCAGGCATACCACCTTGCCTTACTCTCTAGACGCGTGCTGAGCGTCAAGGAGGGCGCGCTTACTGCGCAACGGGAGAACTTGTTTCATGCTTGGTGCAGCCTTCAGGATGCATCGCTGAGCGTGATAATTGATGGGGGCTCTTGCTGCAACATCATCAATGCCACTCCCACCTTCCGACGACTCCTCACCCCACTCCCTATGGTCTACAGTGGCTCTCGGATGGATCAGGTAACACCGTATCACAGCAGTGTCTTATTTCATTTTCCATTGGTCCTTACAGCGATACTGTGCTTTGTGATGTTACCACCATGGACGCTACCCACTTGCTTCTGGGTCGTCCATGGTTATATGATCGTCGCATGCTTCACGATGGGTATTTGAACACTTATATGTTCAATTACCATGGGAGGCGCGTGACTCTCTTATCCATGAGTCCACAGGAAATTTTACAGGACCAGGCTGAGCGACAACGCCAGAAGGCTATTGAGGCCTCTAGAACGCCACCTGCGACGAAACCCACCCCGGGGAACGCCAGACGACAACTCGGCCGAGTCACCGACCGAGTGGAGGCACCTGGGGGACACTCGGGAGACAACTCGGCCGGGCCACCGACCGAGTTGTGTCACCTGGGGGAAACTCGGCCAGAAACTCGGCCGAGTTCTGGGCCGGGTCAGCATACCTGGACACAACTCGGTCCCCCACCCAACCGAGTTATGGACCGAGTCGGGCACGACGCCCGCAACTCGGTCGAGTCAGCTTCCAGGACTCCGCCCTCGCCTTCTGCCTTTTCTGGGCGATCTTCTGCATCTTCAGCTGCTTCTGCATCTACCTTGCGGGGCACCTGTGAACCCAGAGTTCTTCTGGCGAAACGCAGGGACCTTACACCGACACTTCAAGGCAAGTCTGCTTGTTTTCTTCTTCTACCTCGCCTTTATGCCACTACTATGTCAGAGCCTGCCCTCTCGCCGAGTTTTTTGTCTTTTTTGCAGGACTTGCAGGGGGACAAGCATCATCAGGAGCTGCCAGGAAGAAGGACCCGCACACATTTGGAGAGGCTCGTGCTGCTTTACTCAGCCCCGCAGAACAAGGGCATGCGACGCTTGATGTTCGCCCCGGGCGACTTGGTTTGGCTTCACTTGCGGAAGGAGCGATTTCCCTCCGTCCGCAAGTTTAAGCACGACCAACGGGGCGATGGTCCATTCAGAGTCCTTAGGACCATTGGAGAGAACGCCTACCAGCTCGAGCTCCCGGACAAGTATGGGGTGCATCTGACGTTCCATGTCGCGGACTTAGCACCATATGTTGAGCCTGAGCCTCATGAGGGTGAAGCAGTGACGCTTCACAACCAAGTGGGGGAGGGTGATGTGACCATGCCGTCCTTGTCACATCCGCCTTGAGACTCCCCTATAGTTACATCCAGTCCGATCGAGACATTAATTGCTTAGCACGTTTTATGAATAATATTTCTATTTTTAGTAGCTGCTATTTCTGGGTGGTTGCCATTTATGTTAAATAGGCCGCCAGAATTAGTAACTAGAGAGTTTGGCCCATTAGGTCAACTCTCTAGTATAAATACTCTCTTTTGTCTTCATTTTCAATTACGTCGAAATAGAGCTTGTTTTCCAGTCGAGTAATCTTCTGCAAACCCGGGCCCTGACGTCACAAAGTTAACGCGTTCCTAGTCGAACTATCCTGGCGCGTTAACTCGGTTACCGAACTATCCAGTCACTTATCCGCAAATCCCGAGACAAGAACTAACCCTAGTTCTTGCCTCCCCACCAACACTCAAACCCTAATCCACGGCAGCCACCACCCCTTCACCTTCACGGCTGCCTCCTTCACCACCACCAATCCGCCGCCGATCTCCCCCATCGCCGTCGGTCACCGTCCGATAGCATCCACAGCCCGCCGAACACTCCTTCTTCCCTTTACGACGAGTTGAACGCCCTACTACGCATTCAATCGATCCCATGACAGCGAATCGTGGTCTTTCCCCGGACAAGGTCACATCAAAACCCCTTTGTATTTCTCTTAATTATTTTTAGTTTTTCTATAGGCTATTTCGTGTTCATCTTCAATCTCTCTATCTTTCAATGTTGGTTTGTTTGACGTCATTTTTTCGTTTGGTGGACCTATCCAAGCCAAAGCAACCTTCATCGAACTCAAGCTTGAAGGCAGACCTATCCTTTACTCATTGCGTTCAACCTTGTTCCACTTGGTGGACCTATCGAAGCTGGGAACAAGTGTATGACCTCTTGGTAGATTCCAAAGGGTCGTTGATTGCTTATCTAGGTGGAGTATGAGGACGGTAGGGGTGGTATAGTGCGGCAAAGTGGGTGATGGTGAGAGTCAGTGGCGGAGTTAGAAAATTGTTGAAAGTAGACGAGTTTTAATTTGATTTGTTTTTATTGAGTCATTGACATTTTTAGTAATATTTTTATATACTAATAAGAAGCACATGAAGACCCACCACTTGAAATTTAGGATATGAATAGAACTCAAAACCTATTCATACCCTTTTACACAAGTTCTAACACAAAAACCACTAAACCAATATGTTTTCCTTGTTATACTTTCATTATTTTATAATTAATTTACATTAAAAAATTCAAGCGGGTGAAATCTGACAGGATTCAAGGGGTTCGCCGTAGGGGGGCCGGGGTTGCAACCCCCCTAGACCCCCACCTCACCCCCTAGCTTCACCTATGGTGGGACTGATGATGCAGGCAGTGATGGTGGCGATGGTTGAGCAAAGAACAACACTACACTAGAACTTAAGTGCTGAAAATTAACAAATTGAAACTTTCCATACAAAGGAAATTGTGTCTCTAAACGTTGAGAATCTGATACCACTTGATACGTGGAAAACTTGTTCACCATGTTGATGTTTAGGTCAGGTCTTGGAGACAAGATCTAGATTCCTTTGCTTCCTTGAAACGAACAACGGAAACTCAAGATCACACAACAATGAAGAAAAAATCTCAACTAAAGATTGAAAAAAATCAATCATAAGAACGATAACCGTTTTTGGATGAGAAACTCACAAGTACCTAGCATGATGCTTATGTCTTCAAATCTGACTCCGAATGAAGAAGTTGGCGGAAGAGGAAAGTCAATACAACGCCAGCCGCACTCATATCGTTGCCCCCATGACGCCATGCACCCATGAACCGATTGTCGACCACACTCAACCAAGCCTGACATTGACCTTTGGCAAGCCCACATCAAGCTATCCCCAAAAGAAGTCCTTTGCCTAATACACGTGGTTAGATTTTATGATGTCAAAGTTTTCACCCCATGCTCCATTCAGAGGCTATTAACACATCAAATCAAGGACGATTCGAAGCCAAGTGGGGGAGAATGATGAGGAACGACTTGAAAACCTCTTAGGAATAAGAACTAGGCCCCCAAGAAACAGGATCAATCCAAAGAAGTTTTGGGAATTTGAAGATCCCTTCAAAACATGGACAGTGCTCGGTAAGACGGTCATAACTTTGGCTACAAAATTGATATCAACCTCGTTCAAGAACCGTTGGAAACGGACTCAAATATCTTCAACTCTCTAGTTTACGTTGAGTCGAAAATCCATCATAAAAATGATAAAAAAATGCTGATCTCTGACTTCCAGTAGAACTGCACCTACTTGCACGGAGTGTGCACTAAACTGCACAGATTGTGGACAATGCTCAGCTAAGGTTCCCGGACTGTGATCTTCTTGTGCACTACATTGCACGATCCGTGCGTTTCCTTCTGGTCGCGATCCTTCCTTTGTTTAAGAATCCTTCCGCAAGCTTATCTTCTGAAGATTTATTCTATCTTTTTTATGGACATTTTTATCATATATTTTACAGTCTTAATTAAATTGAATGTTTATTTCGGGTCATTAGGGACAACTATGTTAGTTTATCTTTCTTCGCAAGTTTCATTATTTCTTGTTTTATTTAAACTCGTTTCTTATTTAGTGAAAAAAAAATGAGGGAAAAGTTTATCTTTTCTTCTTAGGATCTTCCCTACCAAGGGAATCCTGAGAAGCTTTCTTCTCCTCTTTCTTTCTTGTTTGCCTCTCACTGCCATTACTCAATTGGTCGTTGTTCTTGTATTTTTCAATCTTGCCTTACAGACCGGAACTAAATTCTACTTTGGAGAGACTTCTAACGTATCAAGATGTCATTTAATGAATATGCTTGCCATTCAACTACTCCGAAAAAGCAGGCACCAAAGTTGGCTTTAAGAGGATTAAAAACTCAAGTTGTTTGAACTCCTTTTACGTTTTATTTAGAGCATTTTCTAGTTCTTCATTTCTTTCTTCTTCGTTTGATCGTTGAGTTGGTGGATCCTATCCAACTTATAAATCATTCCCCGAACACAAAAACCGTAGGTGGAACCTATCCTTCACTCTTTGGGTTCAAACCTGGTGGTATCTATACAAGTCAAGATGAGCCTTTCAAACTACTTGGATGGATCTATCCAGGTGGTATTTATTGATTATCCCATCCGATCATTGAAGATCACAAGGCAACTCATCAAGTTTTGACAACCAAGCGTTGACCAAGCTTCCTGATGACATACCTTAAGCATTGTCACGATCAATATTCCTTGAACTCTCATCACAAACACTACCAAGTAAGTACTGGTGTAGACGTTTTAGAAAACATCTTACTTAACCAATCAATGCTCAATATGTAAAAGCAAATAAGCAAGGCTCGACTTGAAAATTTCTTATGAAGGTAGGTGCGGTTTGGTTTGGTTTAAGGTTTCCACTCCCATACTTATTAGCTTGAAACTTCACATTTTGAGATAAGAGAGAAGATAGAAAAGAAAAGAAGTTGTAATTACTCTCGGTTCTTGCAAAGCGATTTCTCGGCTTCTTTTTCACTTTCTTCGAGTCCGAATTTTCCCCTTTTGATTTTTTAAAAAAGGATGCTTGGCTTCTCGTGCTTTTGTTTTTTTAAGTCCAACTTCTTCCCCTTTTTTAAATTGAAATCGAGAACAACAAAAGACACAAAGTGTCTTGGAAGAAGAGTAATGATGAGAAGAAGAGAAGTTGCACTCTATAATTACACAAATTAATCACAAAACTAAAGGCTTACCAAGTGTGTTATGGAGGGAAAAGGAAAGGATGGATTCAATATTTAGGTGGGATAAGGAAGAGTTAATGGTGGAGAGTTGGAAATGGAATGGACACTAACACACTTAATGAAGGTCTAGCAAGGGAAAGGTCACGTGTTAAAGGAGGGGTTAATGGACGAGAGAAGCCTTAATGGAAGTGGGACTCTAAGATGCCCTTTGAGTTGTCAATTTAATGCCTTCTTCTTCAAACTTAGACGTGGCTTTTGGGCTGGTTAGGCTTCGATTTTGCAGCAATGGTAAAAGCGTGGTCAAAAGGATTTTGAGGGCAAATTCTGTAAGTTTAGAAAGATAAAGACACTGCTTGCAAAAATTCTACAAAATGAGCAAAGAAAGACCAAGTAAATTGGTACTAAAATCAATTCACTCGACTTACTTGAAGCGTATCTTTGATTCCAAATGTTGTGAAACTAGGATCGTTGATGCTTCAGTGCTTCGAGGTAAGTCCGCGGGAAGGAAGAATAATGAGGGCTCTTCTTGATAGAAATCGAGATGGTGGCGGAGAGATGGATGAAGGATGGATAAACACTCAACGTCTTGTTAGATAGGTGCCAAAAAAAAGGCTTGACTGACTTGATTGAATCTTGGATAGGTACCACCAAGAAACAAGCAAGGTCTAAACTCCATCGGAGGAAAGTTAGGTACTAACTTTTTGGATTGAGTTTGGGTTTGATGTGTTTGAATGGATAGATGCTACCAACCACAAAATCAAGAGGAAAATAAGAACATGAAATCTGAACTGAAATAACTTGAACAAAGCTTAAAGCTTGAGGTTTTTCTTAATCTTGTCTACCAAACTACGAGGCACAACAAGCCTTATATAGGATAACAAAAACTCTTCACATGGCTAAGAGTAAAGTTGGCGTGTTATGTTTGAAATGACCCTATGTATGTTATTGTTTTAAAGCCAAACTCTTCAAATATCCTCATGATGGTCTTAATTGCAAGACTCTTCATATGGCCGAATTCATGGCAATGCTCTTCATATGACCATCTTGATGGTAACTTTCTATTGAATGTGAATAAGACCTTTGGCATGGGTTCATGCATTAACAACCTTTGAGTTACCAATGTCCTTGAAAAAGAAACTCTTGATGTTATAGCATGGCGTCGAGGGGTGTAAGCCCTCAAGATCCTCCACGGCACATTTGGAGATCCATTCGTGCATTTGGGCTGAAACTTGGCTAGATTGTTCCTCATGGTCCAACTCTTCCAATGGACCCTCAAGTGCTCGGAAAAAAGTGAACCGATTGTGATGAAGTGCGGAGCTTTCCTCACCAACGTGCGCACCCGAGATCCCTTTAGCACATGGCTCGCCAAATGTGCTCAAAATCGGACAAAACTTTGAGGACCTTCTCCTTGTGTGCAAAGATGGTCCAAGGTGTCACCATGGCTCAGGTTTGGCACATTTATTTGGGGCACCTGGATGCCTTAGTTGTTGGCTTGCCTGATAAGCGACAAGATCAGAGGTAGTGTTGGCTCCTTGTGCGTGCAACTTTGCTTGTCCACGAGGGTTGTAGTTGATATGAGGTAGAATCACATCACCAATTAACCCACAAGGACTTGTGTTGGAACCATTATCATGTAGAGCGAGATTCACAAAGTCATTGGTTCTCGTGTTATCGCTTGGTGCGATCCATTCTCTATTATGGTGAACATTATCATAACCATCACATAGCTAGGTGAAGATACACTTCTCGCTAAAGTGAATGCAGCTAATGTCATCTTGATGCATGACAAGCAATAACATTATAGATCGCATTGTCACATGAAGAACTCATCCATGCAATCATTGTCACTACAAGGAGAACTCATCCATGCAACAAAGGATCATAAACACGTTAATAGAAGATTGTCATCCATCAAAATCAATAATCCGTCAACACGTTGATCACCCAACCCAGAAAGAAAAGTAATGAATGAAGGAACGACGAGCGAGTATATCAAATAGCAAACAAGGAAAAAGCAAAGAATTAAGGTGGAGAGGAATATGATACAACATCATAGAAATAAAGTCGAGACATGCACATCAACGTCAAAGCACCACAAGTCTTTAATGAACTATTGCCCATCGAAGTCAAACATAGAAGATGAGTAAAACCAACCCTAGGGATAAAAGCACATTGACTCATCATTTCTTGATAAGTAGATTGAAGGCAGACATTAAAGCACATTGACTCATCATGTGACAAATCATACAAACGAAACATATCATAGTTCATGTGATGGGGAAGATGTGCCCTTAGAGAATAACTACGTTAGTATTATAATACAACTTTGGATCATATTAATAGGGGTTATAATATAGATATTATATTATAACTTACAAGTCGGAAGAGATAACAAATCATATATATTAAACCTACTTTGACATGTGTGACTTCGACATCTTTCTTTGTCCTTGTCAACAATGAACGAGGCCTAACTTTTATACATGCACGTGGTCTTCGCCAAGGAGACCCTATTACACCCTACATCTTTATATTACCAATGGAATACTTATCACGAACCCTTGCCCATGAATCTCAACAACCCAACCGTAAGATTGGAATTCAATTAACTCGAAATGGGACTTGTATTTCATTCATATCTTTTGCCGATGACACCCTTATTCTTGCAAATGCATCCCATGATAATATGTTTCATATAAAATATATTGTTCACAAGTTTACTTGCACTTCGGGTTTAAGTATTAATTTTCATAAAAGCTCTTTCCAAACATCTTCTAACCTTTCTTCCCAACAAACAAGCTCCTTGGCTTCTATCTTAAATATTCAAGTAACTCAATCTATGGAAAAATACATAGGGATCCCCATTGTCCGAGGCCGTGTGAATAAAGATATTTTGATTACTCCTTCATTACCCTTAAAAAACAACTTAGCAAATGGAAAGCTAACCCGCTTTCTCAAGCAGGTCGTTATATTCTTATACAATCAAACTTGCTCCCTAAAGTAAATTACTTAATGCAAACCTTTCTTTTACCTACAACAGTTTGTAATGAAATTGATAAAATTATTAAGAATTTTTTTTGAATAAAAAACCCAAATTTAAATCCTTGATTAGTTGGGATAACATTTGTCGTCCTAAGTCCCTTAGGGTCCTGGGACTACATACAGCTGAAAATATGAACAAGTCCTTACAAATTAAATTGATATGGAAACTCCTTATCGAAACAAATAGGCTTTGGGTTCGTATCATTACTGAAAAATACTTAGGATCCAAAGACCTTTTCTCTTACAAAAAGAAAACAAAACAATCTTGGCAATTCTCAAGGCTTCTTCATATCCGTGACATTTTCAGTACGTGATTTGCTTGGGAATTAGGCAATGGTAATAACATTCAATTTTGGACAGACTCTTGGATTCCTGATTGCAACTTACAACTCTACTTTAACACCACTTCTGATATTTCTTTAAAGGTCTCCCAGTTCATTACTCCTACTCATCAATGAGATATCCGTAAGTTATTCTCCCACCTTATGTTATCTCTAAAATAATGAGAATATACATAGCAACAACTTCAGTGGAAGACTGCATAATATGGAAACTCTGTATGGATGGTAACTTCACAGTTAAATCAGAGAGAACTATAACTCAACCAAATCCTACAAATTCACACCATGACTTCTCTTATTGGATTTGGAAATAGAAAATTCCTCCAAAGATCCAACATTTTCTTTGGAAAGTAGTTTGTGACTGTCATCCTACTATAGAAAGATTAAATCGACACTTTTCTAAAGTTCTTTTCCAATGCAGTTTATGTAATTTAAAAAATGAAGATATCAACCACCTTTAATTTAAATGTCCATATACCCAACAAATGATCTCTAATATCCAAACTCGCCTCAACCAAACATTTTCCATCTAGTCAACATTAGACTTCCTGACACAAATTAACTATTTCATAACATTGTATCACATGAACCTATGTTCTTCCTCTGGTGGGCTAATTGGAACCATCGAAACACATTATTTTTTTGTAGCAACAATAGCAACCGAACTATTTAATCATCTGACCAAGCTTTTTTCATTTCCAATCATGGTACACTTTGACCTTAGGCTCACCGTTTACTTCTAAACCAACCTTTAAATGTAATAGAACTCGTAAAACTAATAGTATTGGGCAAACACCTCCTCCTGGCCAGGCTAAGTTAAACTTTGATGGGTCCAAAAAACATAACTAGTCCTCACACATTGGCTACATAATACGTAATTCAAACGAGAATATTCTATCCATTTTCCGTGACAATATTCCACAAACCAGTGTCTTGCAAACAGAGGCTTTTGCGGCTTTGTTTGGTATTCGAAAAGCTATTAATTTGAATATTAAACACTTAGTATAGAAGGTGATAATTTATCCATCATAAACTCAATCAAAGGATCTTAGAAAATTCAATGGGAAATCCACCCAATTATTCTTGATATTACTACTTTACTTCCTTTTTTATTTCATAACGGTACATCGTTGTTTTAGGGAAAATAAGACTTCATACTAGGTAGGAAATAATGGAACGGAAGCATGTCAACTTGGCACATAAAACATTTTATAGCAATTAAGTTAGAGTTGACATATGGAAGAGCATCCATAGCCACAAAATCAATGTTATGTTTGTCAAGGAAGTCGTTTGAGAGGACCCATGGTGCATCTGGAGTAACTTTGTCAACCCATCTGTACCCAATAATGGACAAGCATTAAAAGCAATTAATGAAGAAACAAAGTCTATGTGCTAAAATATTCTGAATTCCAAATCAAAGATAACAATTACAACCAAACTCCGGAGTGAAAGGAAAACAATTCATACAAAAGGTAGCAAAACCAAAGTTGCAATGTCGAAGAGATTCATATCATAGTAAAAACCATATTGATATGGCAATTAGTAGTAGCTCGGATCTTGAATAGCTATATTCGACTTAAATAACTTCCAATAGAATACCTTGCTGTAGAAGCAGGATTTTGAATCAACTAGAAATTGGAAGGAGAAATGATGAACCAATGATCTCAAACCGCCAGGAGCACCAATTTGACTTGAATCTCTCGAATCTAAGATCTAAAATCACAAATAAAGTGAAAGGGTGGGGGTGGAATCCCCTAATTCACCTCCGACGCTCAAGTCAGGCAAAAAGCTCTCAAAATTCTATGGAGGCAGCCAAAGAGAAAGAGAGCGTATGAGAAATTCAATAGGGAGAGAGAAGAACCTACTAGGGTTAAGTCATTAATCCCTTTTTCCTTTTTTCCCTTTTTCTTTTATGAAAAGATAAGCCGCCTTCTTTATTTCTAGGATATTTAATATCACTAATAAAGATTTGGAATTAATTTATCTTATGGGAATAAATTATCCCTCTCATATTGCCCCTCGGGTCCTCGGAGATTTCTCAGGTCCGATGAACCGAAGATTGGATCGAACATACCTCATAAAAAGCGAAAATTTCCGGGTGTGATTCTCGTCGAAATCCGAAACGCTGCAAAACTCGTAGTGCAAATTATTTCATTTTTAACTAAAAAGCCGAGAGCGGCGCATGGCCCGTGCGGAAAAACACACGGCCGTGTGGGCGAGTTGTATTTTTTGGTCAAAAAGTCGAGGGCACCGCACGGCCCGTGCAGTAAAACGCACGGCCGTGCGTTTTTTTTTCTTCGGCAAAATGCCGAGATCACCGCACGGCCCATGCGGTAAAATGCACAGTCGTGTGGTCGGTAATTTTTTCTCGGGTGAAATGTCGAGAGCACCGCACGGCCCGTGTGGTAAAATGCACGGACGTTCGGTCGGTAACTTTTTTTTTGGCAAAATGTCGAGAGCACCGCACGGCCCGTGCGGGCGGTATATTTTGAGAAATTTCGTTGTGTTCGTTACAACGAGTACTGCACGGTCCGTGCGGTCTGGTGCACGACCAGTGTGATTTTTTGCGACTTGATTGTTGGTGAACTGCAGGGTTTCTATATGCTATTTGCCTGAGGTTTTCAGCAAGAGAGACCTAAGAGTTCCAACATTTATGGCTTTAATGTTTTCAGCAAGACAACTTGAGGATTCAACAAGGCTAAAGTTTGAGGTTTCCAACAAATTAAGTTTGAGGATCTCAGCGACTAATTGGTGAGGTTTTCAGCAAGCCGAGTTTGAGAATTCCAGCAACTTGAGAATAGATAACTTTTTTACAAGCCATGCTTGGTGGCCAAAGCCGTTAGGGGACTGAGATTTCCAGCAACCTGAGTATAAAAACCTTTTTACAAGCCATGCTTGGTGGCCAAAGCCGTTAGGGGACTGAGGTTTCCAACAAGGCAAGCTTGAGGATTCCAACAGTAAATCGGTGAGGTTTTCAAAAAGCCAAGCTTGAGAATTTCAGCAACCTGAGTATAAAAAACCTTTTTACAAGCCATGCTTGGTGGCCAAAGCCGTAGGGGATTGAGGTTTCCAACAAGCCAAGCTTGAGGATTCCAGCAGTAAATCGGTGAGGTTTTCAGCAAGCCAAGCTTGAGAATTCCAGCAACCTAAGTATAAAAACATTTTTACAAGTCATGCTTGATGGCCAAAGTCGTTAGGGGACCGAGGTTTCCAGCAAGCCAAGCTTGAGGATTCCAGTAGTTTGTTGATGGGGTTTTCAGTAAGCCAAGCTTAAGAATTCCAACAGCCTGAGTTTGAGAACTTTCAGCAAGCCAAGCCTGAGATTTTCAGCAAACCAAGAACAATGCAATTGCAAACAACATATATAAGATAATGCAATGATCATAAATGCAATAATGTCAATGTCTCAATAGTAGGATGACAAACCCCGGGAGCCTCATTAAAACCTCTCTGCAGGAAAACCCAGTGGGAAAAAACCGTACGAAGAGGAAAAAGAGTACTCCCCTCATTCATGCTCAAATGTAAAACTTCTGCAGATTTGAGGAGTTCCAGATGTGTGGCGTTGCTTTGCTGCTTAGCTCCTCCAATTTGTAAGATCCGCTATCCGGGCTGTCAAAAGGTGATCCGCTGACCACATTTGGCATTTGCGGTGCTGGTTGTGCCAGGTGCACCGCCTTTTGATCTCCTTCAATCCTGAGGCATTGTCTCGCAGCCCGCTGATCCCCTTTGACCTGAACCGTTGCCCCGAGCTGAGGGAAAACGATCAATTGATGGAGCGTCGAATGCATGACCCCCATAGAATGTAGCCAAGGTCTTCCCAGGATAGCGTTGTAGCTTGATGGTGCATTAACCACCAGAAATTATGCAATGACCAACTTGCCCCCAGTATCTACGCTCGTCTTGAACATCCCGAGAGGCCAAACAGGAAACTGCCCCAACCCGGTGAGCTGAGTTGAGACCGGAATTAGATCCTCCTGAGACTTTCCAAGCTTCTTGAATAGCTCATAGAATGAAACTCTGCATGATATAATTGGGCTTTGCAGCTAAGTTTGATTTAATTAAGGTTGCTCTTCCTTCTTGCGAGAGAGAATTTTCTCTCCATTTAGTGAGTTGATTCGTTGCAGAGATAATAGTATCTTTAAATGTATTCTGATTAACTTTTCCGTTAATAATGGGACATCCTAGATATTTTTCCAAAGACGTCGTAATAGGTATGCTCAAGACAGTCTGGATCATATTTTTAATTTTGTTCGGGGTGTTGTTTGTTGTTTGGAAACAAATTTATGATAATTAACGCATTGTCCTGAAATAGAGCAATACTCGACAATGATTGTCTTAACCTATGTACAAGCTGTTTGGTTTACTTTTGCAAAGATAAGATTATCATCTGCAAAAGCGAGAATGGGAATATTGGAGCCCCCTCTAGTGATTCTAAACCCAAGATGGTTGATGTGAAGATTACTTTGTTGTTGTAATTTCCTAGCTAGGATTTCTGCTCCTAATATGAACAGGAACGAGGATAGTGGGTCACCTTGATGTAATCCTCGTTTTGGGTAAAAAAACACATGTAGGTCTATTGTTAACCAGAATTGAGAAGGATACAGTTTCAATACATTCTTTGATCCATCTAATGAATTTGTTAGAGAATCCAAATTTGTCTAGGACTAGACATGTTCCCCTTTAATTTTATCATAGGCTTTTTCCATATCTAGTTTAATTGCAATATATCCTTCTTTTCCTTTCTTGGCTCTAAAGGAGCGAAAGATTTCATATTCAATTAGGATATTATCATGAATTGCACGATTAGCTATGAAGGCCCCTTGAAGGGGATAGATAAGTTTATTGAGGATAGCTTACATCCTATCAGTTATGATTTTTGAAATAACCTTGTAAATAGTCGAGCAGAAGCTAATAGGCCGATAGTGATTTGTCGAGTTTGGATTATCACATTTTGCAATTAATGTGATAAATGTATGACTGATTTGCTTAAGTAATTTAACAGAGTGGAAAAAAATTTAACAGCTTTAATGACCATAGGTTCAACAATGTACCAATATTTTTGATAAAATAATGTTGACATTCTAATCATACAAAACATAGATTTAAGGCTTGGGTTTCTTGTTCACCATCAAATTGGAGGAGGTTGTATCATCATCTTCCTCAAGGAGTTTCCTTTTACTGGATCCAGATGTGGACATAGCATTCGTATGGACAGTAAGAACCCCAAGTTTTTTTGCCATAGAGAAGCTAGAAGCTTTTGTATTTATAGAAGTAATGGAGTGGAAGGAACTTTTAAAATGAAATTCCTCCTCCGGATCAGCCTCAGACTCACTCTTCAAACGCTCATTAATCTCATCTTTAGAGAATTTCTCACTCTCATCTTGGTTAACTAGAGTAAAAGGTTCCTCACCTTCATCCAGGAGGTCATCCTCTTTCATATCAAAGTCAACAGCTTGTTTGTCCACACTAGTGACAACCACAAGCTCTAGTATAGGAGCATCTAGTAAGGGGTTCTCATACAGGGCCTCTTGAATTTCATCATCATTTGGGGTGTAGTTGGTTAAGGGGATAGCTGGGGTAGTTTTCTTGGGAGCAGAACTGTGAGTGGTTGTTGTGTTTGAGCTTGCAAAGGTAAAGACAACAGAGGTGTTAGAATGTGGATCTTGCATAGGATTCATCACACTATTGGGGATGCCAGTAAGCACCACAGTAGGGTTAGGAATTTTGATCTAAGAGAAGTCAAGGATGGGGAGTGAAGTCTTCATTGGGGGAAAGCAGCAGAGCAAGTTTTAGCAACAAAAGAAGCTTCAACAACAGGAGGGAAGGGGGCTATAACAAGAGCTTCAGTGTTGATTTTGTAGGATCATCAAGGGAGTCACCAGGCTCATAAATGATGGGCACCCGACCATTAGGATTCAGATAACGTTTGTGACCATGGTTCATAGCATTAGCATTTTCCTTTTTTCCCATTTTTTGTAGTGACTTTAACCTAGTCACCATAATCAGAGTTTTGAGTATTTTATGGGGTAGGATCAGGCTTGTGTTTGGTGGGGGCCCTTTTGAAGGAGATTTCAAGCTTTGGTGGGGTAAACTTTCTTAAGGGACATGTATTGAAAGCATGGTGAGGGTCACCACAATTCCCACATTCCTCGGGCCAATCCTCAAACCAAATGTGTAAATCTCTCCATATTCCCTTTCACATCAAGAATAAACACATAATTTGTTTCGTGTTTCTTAGAGAAACCAATATGAGCACAAATTCTAAAGAACTTAGCCCATTTCCTTTTATTAGCAAGGGGGTCTAGTTTTAAAAGGGACCCAATGTGGTTTTCTTCCAAATTGTCTTGGATGGCTTCTGGATTATAGAGTTCAGTTGGGAGAACATGTATTCTGATCCATACATCAAGTTGGTAAATTGGTTTAGTTTGTGGATCAGAGTCAGTGGACCAAGGTTTCAATAAAAGAAGTTGACCAAAAACATGATATGATCGACCTTCCCATATTTTTTTAAGATCAACAGGGTTTGAGAAATTTATTTCAAACTAGCCAAACTGCTGGTCATAGAAACCAATTTCTCCCTTAATAGATCTCCATTCAAATTTAAGTTTAGTGAAAATTTTGGGATTTTCAAGGGGGTTACCAATAATGTAGCCCATAAGAGCATTTTCTTTTTGTTTCTCGATATTGGCTCTAATTTTTGTAAGCCTAGACAGATAGGAATCAACATCAATTTTAGCATTTCCCTTTTCTTTAGTTTGTTTGGTAACAGTGGGGGTTGATCCCAAAGTAGTGTTGTTGGTTGACTGATCTTCAACAGAAGATGAGTCATTCTTTTTGTTGATAACAACATTTGTTTTAGTAGAAGTATTTGCTTTAGCAGCAGAGACTTGAGGTTTCTCAAAGCAGAGAATTATAGAGAAAGGTGCCTTACCTTTATCCATAGAGGAAGAGGATAAGTGTAAGAGAAGAAGGAAGTAATCATACACAGCAACACAAGGTAGAGAGAAGCACACAGAGACTCATTAGTAAATTATAGGACTAGTGTTTTTAGTTTTGATAGTGAGAAGCAGTGAATCACACATGTAAATAAACATGAAGCATCATAGGTATATACAGGCATGAAATACCAACTCATTACAGATGTAAGACAACATAGAGAGATTACACCCGAATTTAAGGGATAGCACCATCACTATGAACAGAGACCAGAAAAAGCGCCAACAGCACCCCTTCAAACACCATTGCCAGCAAAGAGTACTACCCCATAAAGAGGGTGAGAGAGATATCTTACTTCCTAGAAGATCAGAACCCCAGATCTCACACACGAGGAGACTTGTAGTTTTGGAAGTGAACAGAGAGGGACGTAAAGACGTAAAATGCTCCAGACATTCAGAGCCCCCAAGCTCACACTCAAGAAAATTTAGAACCTGGATTTGTGCTATGAAAGCTGTAAAATCAGGGGTTTCTTACCAAACCATGATGACTGACAAACACTCATAAGCAGAGGGAGAGATGACACTAGGGACTTCCTAAAAGAGGATTTGTGCTTCGTACACTTATAATCAAGAAGCAGAGATGGGAGAGTAGGACTGTGCAGTCCAATCACACACACAAGGATGCTCAAATCCAATCGATTCATATGTTTTTTTAGGGGGGAAAAGGGAGTAGATTTAACAAAGCGAACCATCTTAGAGGAGATTGAAGAAAAAAACGCAGAGGATTTGGTAGGATTCAGATGATTTTGGTAAAAGAACGAATGGTAAAGATGAAGCGGCATGAGCTAGGGTTAGGGGAAAGTGGAGCTTTTTTTTTCTTGAGAAATGAGAGCCAATTATTTTGATATAATGAGAGCTAATACATACCCTTCCATAATCAACTACACCTCGTGTTTAACATTTGATCATTAATTGTTGACCGGTTAAATTGACTTTTGTCAAGGTATTTTTTTTTCTGATCAATTTTTTTTTTTACTTTTTTGTTCTTGTTTTTCTATAAATTTTCATCATAAAATTGTTTCTAAAAAATGAACAATTTTCGAATTTGAACAATTGTATATTAAAAGTTAAACAAATTTGTTTGAACAATGTATAAAGTTGAACAATTATACCAAAAAAGTTGAACAATTGTATCTTAAAGTCGAATAACTTCATTTTTATGGTTAGACAGATAAAGTTGAAAAATTGTACCAAAAAAATTGAACAATTGTATCTAAAATTTGAACAATGTCATTTTTATAGGTAGACATCAATTTTCACTAAGCAACGATCAGTGTTTTTTCTTTGGGCGAATATTTTGGGGCCATGATATTTTTTCTCATTTTTTTATTCTTGTTTTCCTACACGTATTTGTCATAAAATTGTGTCTAAAATGTTGAACAATTCCCTCTTAAATCCCAACCCCGAATGAGAAAAACCTGAAGTTAGGAGCTTGTTGTCCATACTCAAAGTAGGGAGCTTGAGATTTTGTCCTGAAAGAAGGAGCCTGAAACTGTGGCCCGAAGTCACCACTTTGAAATGTGTGAGGTTGGTATCCACCCCTTGAGCTTGGACTTGGTGGTGTCTGGCGTTGTGTCCTGAAATCACTATTGCGAGCTGGAGCATAGCCTTGGTTTTGAGAAGCTCGCATCGGCAAAACTGGCACTGGGACGGTCTCATTTGTCACCATTTCATAAATGTTCAGAAGCGTCCGCTTCAATGGATGCGAGTCCTCGAAGCCGTTAATCACGTCCATTTCATCCCGTATGATACCTTCCACTTGGTTCATACGCTGTCATCGCAAAATCAATAAAATAAAATAATATATGATGTATTATTTAATAAAATAATTATAAAATAATATGGTTACGTACTCACACTGCTTCGAGGGCAAGAGGTACGGGCTGTGCGACACCTTCTGCCAGTAGTGCAGGGGATCTGTAATCAAGGAAGGGGTGAGAATGCTCCGTAAACCAATCTATATAGTCAGGTGTCATATCCCCGACATTACGACATTTGGGTAGCTCCGTTATCGGGTAGAGGTAGTTCCACCGTTCCTCCCAATGGTCGTCATCACTACTAAACTTTGCTTCGTACTTGCTCAGATCAAGTTTTCGTGTAACAGGGTGAGGCCGAATTGGGTCTTGAGGCACTCCATGAACCCGACTAAACTGACGAGTAACCCGATCAGGCATGTACGGTTCGTCAAAAGTGAGGAACTTCAGGGTGCCTATGTACATGGCAATCTTGAATTCATCATTGAAATTGATGCCCTTCCATGGCACCCAAGATACATGTAAATAAGAAACGTTTAGTGTGCATCGCATCAAAATATGAATTTAGAATAAAGCAATATATTAAAATTTGTAGTACCTCGTCAATGGCTACTATGTCGAGCTCTCGCCTCATACCCTCTATCCTGTCACAACTTGGCAACTTAGACGGTCGACGCTCATCCCAAGCTGATGCTCTGTAACACCCCCAAAACTTAACCCTTTTGGAAAGGTATTACCACCAGTGATCCCAGTGTTCCTTACCGAGATCACCCAAGACTTTACCGTTTAAATACAAATCATGAAATACAATGATACAAAATGATAACCTTAATCATATAAAACACGAGTCCCGGGATTACATCCCAATCCCGAATAGTACAAACACAAAGTTTAAATAAATTACAACGGAAATCTTAAACAAGGCACAGCGGAAAACTTTTAAAAGATATTACAAAAAGGGTTGTGATCGTAATGATCACCTGCCCAAGGATCTCAACCTGATTAAAAGAGATTATTAAAAACGTCGGAAAAACCACCGTCGACTCCATAGTCCTTCTAGTCTTCTCATCTATACTATATCTGATGTGCCGAATCGAACGGATGACACCAGCCCACATGCGGAGAACAAAGTTCATGGGTTAGTCTACTTAAATAGACTAGCAAGGGTAAAAAGCAGAGTGGTTCGAGTGATCGAAACCGTTTACTATCATTGTCCCTCGAATAATAACCGAAGGGACGATACATAACCCGGCACTTTCACGGAATAACAACAAAGGTATGCATGAGAGAAGATTCTGGAAGACTTCATCTTCACAGAAATCGACTCGAAAAGAGACTCCAAGAGATTGAGTCTTTAAGAAAATATGACAAATCTGGAATCTTTAACAGAATCATACAACAATGATTTAAAAGTTGACTGAGATGATTCGATTCACGACCAACCTCATCGCATACAGCGAATCCAGATTGGAAAGAGAACGTACTACATTCAAGTCGAGACGAGCTTTCCTAGCTGCACTATGACTTAGCTGCACTACTCGCCAAAGGTTTATTAATCATGTGCACTCGGGCACATGTCTTATTTAATTACAAAACACACATTACTGAAACACATTAATGTTATTAAGAGCGGCACACAGCTTAAATCTCAGGGTGACAATCATGTCAACCCAAATTAAAACACACACAACCCACACGCGGGACTTAACTTCATTATGCCGAGAAACAACGGCGATTATTATTACACCGGGTGACCTTACGTTCACCCTGATTGCACTATACAGCGCTTACAGTTTAATTATGTGCTTAACTGCACTTATCTTATTAAATTACAACACACACACACACACAGTGTTGAGGCTTTTAAGAATATTCCGAGAACACGGAAGTTATGATTACACCGGGTGATCTTACGTTCACCCTGATTGCACTGTCACAGCGCTTACAGTTTATTTTACAGGGTGACAGTTACGTCCACCCCAATGCACTAGCTAAGTGCTTAAAACACAGGACTGCAATTAAGCTCATCCACTGGCGCTAGCAAGGCGCTTAAAACACTTCAGATCCTTACATGTGGATAAGAAGCATAGGTCATGACCCTTAAATTATTCGGCAATAACCCCGAGGAATATTATGATTTAAAGAAACGACAAATCCTTACTTGGATTAGCGTTCCCACGAATATTAAATTATAAAGAAACGACTAATCCTTACTTGGATTAGCGTTCCTACGCACATTAAGTTATAAAGAAACGACTAATCCTTACTTGGATTAGCGTTCCTACAAACACTCGTATTAACTAAACAGTCTAACACATCAATTATTCACATCAAAGCCATCCAGGCAAACGACTTAAACAAAGAGATAATAGAAACAGCTAATCCTTACTTGGATTAGTTTTCCTATTAATCCACATAAATGCCCGAAAGGCGATCACAGATAATAGCGTCGTTCTAGCAGATATACAACCTATTATATGATTTTCCAAAACAGTTTATAAAACCTTTTCCAGACAAACACAGATAATCATTCCAAATTAATTACTCAGATAAACAGCTGATAATTAATGTAAATATGGAACGATGATCAAGAGCGAACCGCCACTTACCTTAGTCCGCAGATCTGGAACAAAGCAGAGACAACGGGATTCCGGGCTCGACACGCGTATAGCTCCACTAGCATAAACACCTGCGACGCTCGATTTGGTTCGCCTTTCGCCTTGCTTGGCTTCTAGGCTTCTAAGGGCCTTCCAAGTCTCCTTTGGCCACCGAGAACGACACCAAACGAGCCTTCAACGATCCACGAGAGCTTTCCGAGAGAGAGAGCGTTTTTCTTTGGGAGCGTTTTTTAGAGACGAGAAATGGACAGCGTAATGGCATTTTTCACCCCCTTTCTAGCTTCACCCATGCCCTCTATTTATAGGCAAAGATGAGGCTTGTTGGGAGCCAAAAAGCCTTCCAATTGTGCCCTTGGGTATTAACCCATGGTTAATCCATTTGCACCTCTTGGGCAATAACCAATTGGGTAGAGATTTGGTATTAATCTTAACTCGCGATAACAAAAGTCGTACACGAACGAGTATAGACTTCCAACATGCCTTAACTGTATAATTCTTCACTGAGAAAAATATTACAGATACAGAGCACATTACAGAATTCTCCGACTTTCTGAATTAAATCCGACGTACTAAACGGGTGTTCGGGAAAATTCCAAAAATTCCCAGAATAATCCTTACAGAATTACGGGGTATCACATCACCTCCCCCTTAAAATAAGTTTCGACCCCGAAACTTGCATTAAGCCAATGAGGATACTACCTCAACACCAATCTTACCACCTGGATCCAACATCCTTAATCACTTCATCCTTGAAATGGATCACACGAGATATTATTCTTAATTCCTTAGGATATCATTCTGAAAATGATTCATCCGCCTTAATGCTCATGGCACAAACTCATGCATGAGAGATAGCTCCTGATTTCTCCGAACAAAACTCTACAAGTTCATTCCCTTTCCTTAAGAAATCTCGGAAGAACTCAGCGTATGAGATAACGCTTACCACAGTACTCCTTAGATGTATATAGACAATTCTCCTTACTGAATCTTTAATACATCGGGATCATCAACATATCCTTAACTGCAACCTTTCCTCTTAACATGACTGCTCCACAACTTAATCTTCCTCAAAGATTTGCACCTAGCCTTGTAGATGACATACTCTATGTATGAAGAAGAATCTTAGGAGTGGATTTAGATTTAAACAACAGAGTCGACCCTGGGATTAACCACATAGGGAACGAACATCTAAGTTGTCCACAAAACTTCACCACCATAAGTCCGACAGTCCTTATCCTTACTTGGCATAAGATGTTCTCGACACTTACGAGGTTTCGTATGAACAACTAATTCGCGATGATAACACATTCAGAAATTTTCCAAAACACGGAAATACTTCATTAAAATCCAAACATTACATTAATTGACAAAAGTCGATCAGGCAGATCTTAACACCACGGAGATTACCGACACACGTCGTTACTCCTTAATCTTAAAGAAAGTCTTAACACAAATACAACTTAATGGATCAGGGTTCTTCTCCGTTGGCTTGACTCATTATGAAGAGTCGTTGCCCTTGGCCTGAAGACCCCATAGGCGCTTTGCCTTTATTACGAGCCATAGACTGCTCAGGAGTGGATACCACTGGCCTTGGGTTCTGTCCACCTCCAGCATTTGACGCCTGATAAGACTGTATTGGTCCCTGACCCTTCAGTCTGCAGTACGTTTTTATGTGGCCTTCTCTTCCACAATTATGACACATCCTCTTGTCCTTTTGGCAAACAAAACTTTTATGCCCTTCTTCACCACAATTGTGGCACTGAATTGCTCTGCCGCTCCAACCTGAGCCTCTGGCAGAGTCTGACTGAGTTGTCTCGGTCTTAGCACGACCAGACCTTTCAAACTTGGTAGGCGATGCCGATCGTTTGAATGAACCAACCTGGCGATCCTGTTGCCCACCCTTTCCCTTAACTTGCTTCTCCCTCTTAAAGGCAGACTCCTCCAATGTGACTTCCGTCTTGTAGGCTGCATCAACATATTGCTCTAACGTAGTACAGCCATGACGCAACATTAGAGGCTTGATCTCTGGATTCATCCATCCATGGAAGTACCAGATCTTCTGCTCCTCGGTTGATACCTCAGGTCCAGCGTACTGCATCAAGTGATTGAACTTAGCTGCGAGCTCAGTCACCTTTAACCCATCAATCTGCGGGTACAGAAATTCCTTATGCTTCTCCTCCCTCATAGCTCGGGAAAAGAAACGATCGGTCATCTTGGTTTTGAACATGCTCCAATTCAGCTCGGGATGGTCAGCCAGACCGGTGCTTTCCCACCATTCGCTAGCCACATCCTTGAGTTGAAGAGAGGCGATGTGCACTTTTCCAGCCTCAGTGCAATTAATGTTCCGGAACAACCGTTCCATATGTGAGAACCAATAGGTCACCCTGACCGGTTCTCCAGTACCGTCATAGCTATCAGGCCTCATTGAACTCACGGCTTTTAATGCTTGCCCGTACGTTCCTCTGTTTCTGACAACATTGATCTGAGGTACTTGCTCCACTGACTCCTCAACTTCAGGGGTAGCTTGAGGAACTGGACCACCTTGAGCTTGTGGTGCAACTGGTCGCATAACATCTGTGATTGCCTGCATGACAATTCCTCGAATTGCCTCCACTGCTGCAGCATCAAACAACATCGGAGCGTTGGCCTGAGCTTGGCCATTGCCTCCCTGGTTATTGTTAAAGACAGACTCACGCTCTCCTGTTGGGTCTGCATCATTCCTCGCATTTGGTCTAGGGTCATTACTCTGCCCAGCACCAGCACGGATAACGTTCCTTGTGTTCACCATCTGTTTACCGATCAAATTCCAAGGATTTTATCACGTTAGTATCTTCTGATATACTTATTGTAATAAAATCAACTTAGAATAGATCAACTTGGTAATTTCTATTGATGAACTCAAACCGAGTTACTAGGTTCTACAACCTTAACTCAAAATGAGAGAACTGGAAATTCAAGCCTTATTGGGTATAGCGAAACCACCTTGGCTTCTCCCGGTTCCTCTGAAGAGAATAGAATGCACCCATATCATACGGGGCAACGGGGAAGGAATTAGTCTTTCTAGATATAGAAGCAAACTTACTATATCAGACCATATAAAAGACAAGACTATGAACGGTGTTTTCAAACTCTTTTCACTTTGAAAATTCAGAGCCTTTCTTAAAGCATTTTCAAAAACGGATAAATGATTTATAAAAATCCCAAACCCGTTTTAAAACAACCTTTGGCTCTGATACCACAACTGTAACACCCCCAAAACTTAACCCTTTTGGAAAGGTATTACCGCCAGTGACCCCAGTGTTCCTTACCGAGATCACCCAAGGCTTTACCGTTTAAATACAAATCATGAAATACAATGATACAAAATGATAACCTTAATCATATAAAACACGAGTCCCGGGATTACATCCCAATCCCGAATAGTACAAACACAAAGTTTAAATAAATTACAACGGAAATCTTAAACAAGGCACAGCGGAAAACTTTTAAAAGATATTACAAAAAGGGTTGTGATCGTAATGATCACCTGCCCAAGGATTTCAACCTGATTAAAAGAGATTATTAAAAACGTCGGAAAAACCACCGTCGACTCCATAGTCCTTCTAGTCTTCTCATCTATACTCTATCTGATGTGCCGAATCGAATGGATGACACCAGCCCACATGCGGAGAACAAAGTTCGTGGGTTAGTCTACTTAAATAGACTAGCAAGGGTAAAAAGCAGAGTGGTTCGAGTGATCGAAACCGTTTACTATCATTGTCCCTCGAATAATAACCGAAGGGACGATACATAACCCGGCACTTTCACGGAATAACAACAAAGGTATGCATGAGAGAAGATTCTGGAAGACTTCATCTTCACAGAAATCGACTCGAAAAGAGACTCCAAGAGATTGAGTCTTTAAGAAAATATGACAAATCTGGAATCTTTAACAGAATCATACAACAATGATTTAAAAGTTGACTGAGATGATTCGATTCACGACCAACCTCATCGTATACAGCGAATCCAGATTGGAAAGAGAACGTACTACATTCAAGTCGAGACGAGCTTTCCTAGCTGCACTATGACTTAGCTGCACTACTCGCCAAAGGTTTATTAATCATGTGCACTCGGGCACATATCTTATTTAATTACAAAACACACATTACTGAAACACATTAATGTTATTAAGAGTGGCACACAGCTTAAATCTCAGGATGACAATCATGTCAACCCAAATTAAAACACACACAACCCACACGCGGGACTTAACTTCATTATGCCGAGAAACAACGGCGATTATTATTACACCGGGTGACCTTACGTTCACCCTGATTGCACTATACAGCGCTTACAGTTTAATTATGTGCTTAACTGCACTTATCTTATTAAATTACAACACACACACACAGTGTTGAGGCTTTTAAGAATATTCCGAGAACACGGAAGTTATGATTACACCGGGTGATCTTACGTTCACCCTGATTGCACTGCCACAGCGCTTACAGTTTATTTTACAGGGTGACAGTTACGTCCACCCCAATGCACTAGCTAAGTGCTTAAAACACAGGACTGCAATTAAGCTCATCCACTGGCGCTAGCAAGGCGCTTAAAACACTTCAGATCCTTACATGTGGATAAGAAGCATAGGTCATGACCCTTAAATTATTCGGCAATAACCCCGAGGAATATTATGATTTAAAGAAACGACAAATCCTTACTTGGATTAGCGTTCCCACGAATATTAAATTATAAAGAAACGACTAATCCTTACTTGGATTAGCGTTCCTACGCACATTAAGTTATAAAGAAACGACTAATCCTTACTTGGATTAGCGTTCCTACAAACACTTGTATTAACTAAACAGTCTAACACATCAATTATTCACATTAAAGCCATCCAGGCAAACGACTTAAACAAAGAGATAATAGAAACAGCTAATCTTTACTTGGATTAGTTTTCCTATTAATCCACATAAATGCCCGAAAGGCGATCACATATAATAGCGTCGTTCTAGCAGATATACAACCTATTATATGATTTTCCAAAACAGTTTATAAAACCTTTTCCAGACAAACACAGATAATCATTCCAAATTAATTACTCAGATAAACAGCTGATAATTAATGTAAATATGGAACGATGAGCAAGAGCGAACCGCCACTTGCCTTAGTCCGCAGATCTGGAACAAAGCAGAGATAACGGGATTCCGGGCTCGACACGCGTATAGCTCCACTAGCATAAACACCCGCGACGCTCGATTTGGTTCGCCTTTCGCCTTGCTTGGCTTCTAGGCTTCTAAGGGCCTTCCAAGTCTCCTTTGGCCACCGAGAACGACACCAAACGAGCCTCCAACGATCCACGAGAGCTTTCCGAGAGAGAGAGCGTTTTTCTTTGGGAGCGTTTTTGAGAGACGAGAAATGGACAGCGTAATGGCGTTTTTCACCCCCTTTCTAGCTTCACCCATGCCCTCTATTTATAGGCAAAGATGAGGCTTGTTGGGAGCCAAAAAGCCTTCCAATTGTGCACTTGGGTATTAACCCATGGTTAATCCATTTGCACATCTTGGGCAATAACCAATTGGGTAGAGATTTGGTATTAATCTTAACTCGCGATAACAAAAGTCGTACACGAATGAGTATAGACTTCCAACAGGCCTTAACTGTATAATTCTTCACTGAGAAAAATATTACAGATACAGAGCACATTACAGAATGTCTCCGACTTTCTGAATTAAATCCGACGTACTAAACGGGTGTTCGGGAAAATTCCAAAAATTCCCAGAATAATCCTTACAGAATTACGGGGTATCACATGCTCGACAATCTTTCATGATGGTCGTTTCTTGACAAAGATGAGCCCTAAACTTGGGGAAGTAGCTCCAAATCCAATTCTACACGAAAATTAGTAACTGATAGATATATAATAATTTTATATGACAATATTAAGAGATTTGGATACTTACATGGAGAAGCAACAAACAACCAGATATTTGTTTTGCATCTCTACGGCTTGCCATACCTAATTGTCGGTATATGTAAGCAAGGGTTGTTGCACCCCATGCATAGTTCAGTGTCGAATCGATGTCCAATACAACTTCAAATAAATGGAGCTTTACCTTGCTCGCAGACTTGTAAGGGAAGAGGGTGCACCTTATGAGAACCGCCAAAAAGCCAAATGCGACAATATTTGGGTGTACATTTGAACCACCCGTTACGAACTTCTTCAACCACCCATTCAATTCACTTACGACAAAACCACCGTTGGTTTTATTTATGGCCATCTGTTGTTTATTGAAGTTATACACACTACCGAGGATGGAAAACAATTCTTCTTCTGTCATTGTTTGGGCTAGAGGCATGCCATCAATCTCCAACCCCATTATCTTGTACACATCATGGAGCGTTATGGTAATCTCCCCCCATGGAAAATGGAAGTTGTTCATTTCGGGGTGCCAATGCTCCACGAATGCCGAAATCAAGACCCAATCCATAGTTTTCCACTCTAAGGACAACAACCTAGTCAGCCCATTGTTTCTTGCTCGTGTGAACCATGGCCCACATGGGATCTCTTTATCCTTCCACGGCACTAGTCCGTTAGACCTTCCGTGTGTATGGGTTAAAAAATTCTAACGTATTTGGGTCGGGTTAGAAAATGTGTAACAACAAAATTTTTACCAACTATTTTATTTGATAAATTTGTATAAATTATACATTACTACCCAAAATTACATGTATATAATTAGGCCGTTGGTCGACCATTTTCAGCACGATATCTTTAAAACTCTTGAATACGCGGAAGAAATGTACGATCCCAATTATCAACACTTTGATGATGGAATTCTCTCCACTGGCGCGTCGTTATCCAACCATACATGAAACAAGTAATTAACCCATCTTTACATGTATACGATTTTAAGTACAAAAAATTAAAACAAGATAGGGCAACATAGTTCACTAGTATAAAATGATTACGTGCTCCCACTAAGGCCACTGCAAGCACCTCTATAGGAGGGTGCGTATTGCGATTGTAGCAAATAATTGGGAGACTAGTGTGCACACCGTCCCAAGCCAAGAACACCAAAGCTTTTTGGTATTTTGTAGCAAAAATCAAGCCACACATTGGCATCTCCATCCAATGTTGGAGACTGGAGTCCATAATTTTTTTCAAAAAAGTTGATGTTATGGATCAGATCGGGCAGCGGCGTGACAATTGGATGGATTGTACTGTATACCTGTATGTTTGTTTTCAACTCTATCGCCATCTCCCTTCGAATTTGCTTCCATTGGCTTTGGGGCAACCCGAGTAGTGTTGCAAGTGTCCGATACCCGCAGTGACCGTCCCCCGCCACGTCTAAGGCACTGGTGATGTACATGAACATAAACGGGTCCACATTCCAAACACCGAAATCGACCCCTAAATGCATGTCTGGTTGGCCATCCTCGGGCCCGACCACTACTTCGCTTATTGATGGCTTACGACGTGCACACTGGCTCTGACTACCCCGACCTTTTAATGTTGAGCCGTTCATCGAGGTGGACGGATTGATATGTGTAATCTCTTGTGCGTGCTCCAGCCAGGTCGTATCCCTTCTCATTGAATCATTCTTCGGGCCCCCTTTGATTTGATGGAGCTAGTAGGAGGCTCTCGCAGTGAGGACCTCCCATGTGTGGTCCCGTCTTTGTATGCCCTTTTGATACGATGGATCTGGTCAACGATCAACCTCCTATCATGTATATCCCCCATCAAGTCATCGAATAGTAGGTCATATGTCGTTAGGTGAACATCGTCTTGCAAGAGCGCATGTTCCATAACACCTTCCCATACAACTTGTTTCCAGAAAAAAAGATGAATTTGACTTGGCTTCAACGGGGTATTTGTCATCATCTCTTCATACACATCGTGTGCACATGGAAGTCCCCTTACCGTTGTCCACCATCGGTCATTGCAAACAGTCGGGTCAAATTCATATTTTGGGTGCAAGATCCTATCCATCGTGCCCAATATTGTGTCTATGCACAATTTTGACACCTTGTTGGTAAGTCGGAGAAAAAGACAGTCCATAGGTGGTTTTAGTTTTTTAACACATGTATCGTATTTCGATCCATCTCCATGGATCCTCTCACAACAGCAACCTCATCTTCTATCAGACAGTGGATCTTCTTTGCTATTGTGTTGAAGCCACCAACAAAAGAATCGATGAAATCTTTCAGCACAGAGTGGGCCCCCTCAACCTTGTAAACATAATATAAATATCAATAAATCATGTCGTGTATGAGTAGTATGTAGTAATAATTAAACCGCAAAATAAATTACCTATTTGTTGTTCTGGTAATTAAATGGAGATTGGTATCAGTCCAGGCCCTGACAATACGATCTAGGTAAGGAACAAGCCACATTTCCATAAGGTAATTCATCAAACCACCTTGCCACTTGTCCCGTATTTCATTAAGCCGTTGCAAGAAGGTATCTTGGGATTTGGAGTTGAACAATCCATGACATTGGTTTGAGAAAGCATTTGCTAAACCACTATTACCCGTCACATAAGCGCATAAGCCTTACAATTGCCTAGTATATGCACCCAACACAACAGATGTTGGGCATCGGGGAAAATCTGGGCTATAGCCTTAACTTCAGCCAAATCTCGATCTGTGACTATCGTCGTTGGTGTTTTTCTGATTTTATCGAACAAGTGCTCCAATTCATCCAATGTCCATACGTAGTGGTCAACGTTCTCGTGTGCCATGAAAGAATATGCAATGTTAAAAGTCTTTCATGTGCACGTAAAGCCGACAATCTCAAGAAGTGCCATATTGTATCTGCAAATAAATTCAATTCAGTTAATAAATACCATTATTACCACATTCTATTGATTAACTAAAATTAATATATAAAAGATATTACACCGACTTAAACTTACTTGTTTGTCTTGTATGTCGAATCCATTATTACGACATAAGGAAACAAGTTCAACATGTGTTGTGATTGGGGGTGGGCCCAAAACAAGTCTTGAACCATATCGTTCGTTCCATGTACCGATCGGTCACTAACATAATAACCCCTATTCGATAAAAATTGCTTTGTGAACTGAGGTACCGACATGTCCTCCATTTCTTGTTGGTGGTATCATTGTCGTACATTGTAAATTTGCTTTCGTGATGTAACAATGGCTTTGTACTTCTGACGTAAGAACATGAAAATATTCTTGGGCTTTACTTGAGCTTCTTTCAACGCTAATGCATCCCCGCGTTGTTCCTCAGTCAATCGTCCATCATAGGCATGACCCTCTAGATTTTGTGGAAGGTCATGATTGTGTTTACCACATATCACCTTTAGTATCCAAGTGTCGTCCCTTTGCATAAGCCCATTCAGCTCAAATGGACATTCGCTCTTCTTTGTACGTGTTTTCCGTGTCAAATTATTTGAGTATGACATTTAACTACCTGATTTTTCGCATGCTAATATAACCTTATGTTCTCAAGATTTTTTTCATGGTCAGAACCATATTTAGACATCATCCTTGTTGACGTGCCCAGTCTAACATGGTTTTTCGATCTTCCCACATAAAATCTGCTTGAAAGTATATCGAAAAATCCTGCAAAAAATTCTTTAACTTTATAACTCAATATGTTACTACTCCCTCTGGGTTTTTTAAATTACGTTTGAACCTATTGCACACAAATTAAGTAAATAGTTAACACTCTTCTAACTTCACTAGTGATGTCATAAAGCCAGTTGGAATTAACTATTTCACTTTAAAAGTAGTGTCATGCATGCATAGTTAATGGACTTGTACTCCACTTTTTACAATACCGGTACGTGGAAATTAGTCCACTCTAAATTACTACATTAACTATTTTTTTGGAAACTAGAATTAGTATTAAAACCTCCTAAAATGACAAATAAATCAAATCGATATTAATCCTTTAAAACGTCAGATATATAAAGTTAGAGGGAGTATAAAATATACGTATGGTTAATAAGATACTCCCTCTGTTTTTAATTAAGTGTCGTTTGGGGAGGGGACTAATATTCTGTTTTAGTTGTCGTTTGGGTGGTGGAGTAGTTTTGAGCAACTTCCCAGAAAAGGATTTAATGCTCTCTTTTTTTTGTACATTTCACCATTTTCAATTTTTTTTTATCAAAATCAATGGAGCATATGGATGAAGCAACGTATAAGATTAGTTCACACATATTTAATGCAGTATATGGGAAGTTTCTTGGTTTTAATCTTGTGTTTTGTAGCCCACCAAATTAATTGTGTAGTAAATGACTAGAGATGAAAATTTACACATTTCAATTTGTAGGACATGATTTTCAAGATAGAATTTGGACACAATTAATCTACTCTTAATATGTGTGCATTTGTCTGAAACGTCAATTATAAAGAAACGGATGGAGTATTATATATAATTTGAATTTGGACACCATTAATCTACTCTTAATATGTGTGCATTTGTATGAAACGTCAATTATAAATAAACGAAGGGAATATTATATATAAGTTAATAAAATGTTATTTAAACATATACTAATTACAAAAGAAAGGATTACGATATTATTTAAGTATGCATGAAAAGCAAACTATTTATCATTGTGTTCCATATGAGTTCATGACACAACACAAAAATCTTAATATACAAATTACAAATCTTATATTAATTTTATTAATATTTAATACAATATTATAATAATTGTAAATTACATACCAGTTTAGGTGATTTTTCATAATTTTCGTGATCGTCGTTATGCCACGACATTTCACAATAGATTAAATAATAATCACTTCTTGTATAGAATATTAAATTCAAGCAATACATGTTCGTTCAATTCTAAAACATGCAAGGTTATATAGGATTTTTTTTGAAGGAAATCACATCTGAGATACACATCCGAGCAATAATACACATTCAAGCAATAATAACAACGTCCAAAACTGTACTGTTTGATTGAAATCCACCGAAAGCCTATGAAGATGCATGCGTGAATGTCTGCCTACGAATATTCTACGGCACCCGCCTCCGTGCGACACCCACCTCCGCGCACCTCCGGCCTCCGCGCGACACTGGATGTTGCACGCCTGAAACAAGGTGCAAATAGCAGTGTCTGAGGGTGCAAATAACTTTCCCGTCCCGGGCCAAACTTTATCAACTTGGTCAATCATTCACCCATGAGTCAGCGAGGATTGCATGAATATCCCTTACACAGTTACACTTGGATGGTACTGTATATATGATATTTTTATTAGCAAGTCCAAGCAGATTAAGGTTAGTAAGAGTTAGGGCAGTTCAGCTTAATTACTCAAGTCATGAGTGAAAATACTATAGAAAGATAAGGGGGAAAACAAAATGACAATTATAAACTATTGAATTCAACCAAAAACATATATTATAAACTTATGAAATGAGAAGGCAAACTCATTTTATAACTCAAGAATTTAACATAACCTGATATGTTTACGCTTACATTCAACTTTAATGGTATTCTTGGTTACTACTTTAGAGTGTGTTTAGATGTCCATTTATAATATATTAAATTCATAATTTAATATATTTTAATATAATTTAGTGCTAAATATCCAAGTACTTCATTAACCTCTTTCAAATATGTACTTCCGTCCGATCATTTTTCGGTTGAGTTTTAAAGAAATTTTGAGGTTTAGTTAAAATCTATAACAAAAATTGTAAACTCATCAAAAAATTAAAAGAAAAAAATCAAATAAACATATAGAGAGTAATAGATAATTTTAATTATTAAACAAGAATTTAACGATTAAGATTGGCTGTTACTATTTGCACAACGTTTTTTGAACTTTCGCACTACAAACAGCTACGCCAACATCTGGCGTACACCAGATACAAGCGTAGTAGACCAAAAACGTATAAATACGTGTGAATTTAAAAAAAAAAAAGAATAAAGGAGCTACGCTAGATTCTGGCGTAACTCCTTTATGGGGACTTGGGGGAATTTTTGAAATTGGCCTTCTGCGCCAGAATCTGGCGTACGCAAGATTCTGGCGCGGCAAAAAAAAACATTGCCCCATAATCATGTAGAGAATTTCAATACGAGTTCGTGCATAAAAAATTCGTCCAAAACGGACATCGTTTGCCCCTCCAAAAGCCCAAAATACGATGGCTGCCCCCATGGTCCTATTTGGGCTCAATTTCTCGTATTTCAGTTTTTCACCCGTTTCTTTTATAATCCTTCCTATTGGGCCTATTGGAAGGATTATAAAAGAAACGGGTGAAAAACTGAAATACGAGAAATTGGGCCCAAATAGGCCCAGTAGGAAGGATTATAGAAGAAACGGGTGAAAAACTGAAAAAATGAAAAATTGGGCCCAAATAGGCCCAATAGGAAAGATTATAGAAGAAACGGGTGAAAAACTAAAATACAAGAAATTGGGCCCAAATAGGCCCAGTAGGAAGGATTGTAGAAGAAACGGATGAAAAACTGAAAAAACGAAAAATTGGGCCCAAATAGACCCAATAGGAAGGATTATTGAAGAAACGAGTGAAATACGAAAAATTGGGCTCAAATATGCCCAGTTTTTTTTATTAAATTTCATATAGTTATACTTATGTACTATAGTATTTCATTAAATCTAGTACACTTAGACTTATATACTATAGTATTTTATTAAATCTCATATAGTTACACTTATATACTATAGTATTTCATTAAATCTAGTATACTTAGACTTATATATTATAGTATTTCATTAAATTTCCTATAATTACACTTATATACTATAGTATTTCATTAAATCTAGTATACTTAGACTTATACCCCATAGTATTTCATTAAATTTCATATAGTTACACTTATGTACTATAGTATTTCATTAAATCTAGTATACTTAGACTTATATATTATAGTATTTCATTAAATTTCATATAGTTATACTTATGTACTATAGTATTTAATTATATTTCATATAGTTACACTTACATACTATAGTATTTCATTAAATCTAGTATACTTAGACTTATATACTAGAGTATTTCATTATATTGCATATAGTTACACTTATGTACTATAGTATTTCATTAAATCTAGTATACTTAGACTTATATAGTATAGTATTCTATTAAATTTTATATAGTTACACTTATGTACTATAGTATTTCATTATATTTCATATAGTTACACTTATATACTATAGTATTTTATTAAATCTAGTAAACTTAGACTTATACACCATAGTATTTCATTAAATTTCATATAGTTACACTTATGTACTATAGTATTTCATTAAATCTAGTACACTTAGACTTATATATTATAGTATTTTATTAAATCTCATATAGTTACACTTATATACTATAGTATTTTATTAAATCACTAGTGGAAAAAACACTTTTTGTTGCTCCCTTTTAGAGGCGTACATAGTTCAAAATGCCTCAACAACGACTTAGGCAATCACTTTTTTTTGGTTTTTGAGGCGGATAATTAATTTATATGCCTCAAAAACATCTTTTGAGGCGCGGGCAAATTAATATACACCTCAACAAGTGTCCGAAAAAACATTTCCCGCTAAAGTATTAGAGGCGGGCCAGGATAAGGCCCGCATCTAATGCTAACTAATTGAGGCGGGCCAAGTAGCCCGCCTCAATTAAAGCTTGTTGAGGCGGGCCTATTAAAGCCCGCCTCAAAAAGTATGTCCAATAGAGGCGGGCATGTAAGGTCCGCCTCTATTAGACCATTACTCGGTCGAGTCGTAATACTTATAGAGGCGGGCGTGTTAGGCCCGCCTCTATAAGAAATTACTACTTGTGCCATCCATTTCTTTTAGCAGCCATGGATTCGTTCTCTTAACCCCGCCAATCCCTCTATTCTCTTCCCATCCTCCATTTTTGTGCTTCGATTCCATTCCCTCTCCACCGTCAATCCCTCACCGTCGACTTCACCTCATCTACGAAGACATCTGGCTTCGATCTTCCGATGGCGTCCATCTCCAAGCCTGGTTCATCAGGTTCTCTCCCGACTACCGAGGTGAGCTTTCTCGGTCTTTGATCGATTTCCTCTTCTGAATCGTTCCTGTTACACCGCCAATCCCTCTATTCTCTTCCCATCCTCCATTTTTGTGCTTCGATTCTATTCGTCTAAAATCTATCTTGATTTAGGGTTTGGTTGTGGACTTTTGACTTTCTTCTAACGCTTTTGTGTTTTGATTTTCTACATATTGCTGAATTTTGATTCTACATCTTTCTTATTCTGCTGATTTTACTTGTTTGTTCTGCAATTGTACGAAAGTTAGTTACTTTTATGTGTAAAAATAATGTTATGGGAGTGAAACTTGGCACTTGTGTTATTTCCTGGCTCTCGACTTTGATAATCTGAAATAGGTGCTTCTTGAAAGATTATTAACCCTGTTAGCATGTTCCTAACAAGATATATATGTAAGCCCTGAACTGATAGCAAAAGCTTGAGCTATAATTTTTATGTTGTTAGCGTAGACTGTAGAATCTTTGGACTCCGAACAGACCTTTGTTTAAAAGGACATAGAAGAGAGATAAAGCCAATGGCTACCTTATGGTGTTTCTTAGTTACATGATATAATTGTTCAAAATAGTGAAAATTTAAATTAGCAACTTGGACAATAGTTTTCAAGATACTGCATATCTTATACCATGCCCCATTCATGCTACTATTTCATGATTTGACGATGAATTGGCCTCCATAAAGTTTGCACTACATTCTTTTTCATAAGCGTACTCTCGTCATTTAACTCGGAGATTATCCGACATTCATGAAGTGTAGATTTATATTTGGTGATTATCAGATGCTCAGTTCAATATGCAATTCCACAGGCCACATGAAAATGTCAGGTTGTAAGCAGCATCTACAGTGGTTATAAATCAACATTGGTAATCAAGTTTTACTTAACGCCACATAAGTTATGTTGATTAGAAATGTGGTGGTGACTGATAATAGGCAGAGGAAGATGCCTCTATGGAGGAACTGTTGAAAGGTAGGGGCAACTTCCTTCCAATCCCGAAGTTGCAAACACAGATTCACTACTCGACTTTCATCTGATTTTCTCTCCAAGAAACACTCTTTGACTGGCTATCACTGGTACATATTTGACTGTGAAGGCTAGAGTTAGATTACTTTATTGCTTTGTCTATAAGGTTTTTGCCCTGTTTATCTTTTGATTTTTCAAGTATTGTATCTAATAGTTAATATTGCCGCTCTATATTTAATATGTTACATGGTTTCAGGGTCTTATGAGAGAGGAAACGGAAGTGGAGGTCGTGGCCTTGGAAATGGCGGATTTAGCAGAATCAAATAGACAAAGATCGATTTAGGACTGACTGACCGTGTTCGTTCGGAGTTTAAAATTGCAAGGTTATTCAAATCTCGTTCACATATTAAACCCATATATTCCCTTTTAAGTATACGACTAAGCTAATTTAGAGTAGAGTTTCTATAAATTACTGTAAATGGTGCTTTGCTTTCATGGATGTCATAGTCATGGATTTATGTTTCTTTGTCGTTCTATTTACTACTGCTCTCTTCAATGTGGATTTCGTTTGGTTTTGTTATGACTACATATCAGAATGGGAGGAGGTACACTTTTACAGCGGTAGCTATCTTATAACTTCTATTTTTCTGGTGGAGATTGAAAAATATATTTGTTAAGCCTCCACTCTACTAAGTTGATATTTCTTTGATATTTGGATAGATAACAAAGTTGGTGCTCTCTATTGCAAATGAATTGGTTAATTCACCATAAAGATATGCTTCTTTTTTAAAAGAAAACAAAAATTATTCATGTGTCCTTTCTGGTTGTTGCTTTCTCCTAATATTTCCCCATTTGATCAGGGTGGGATGAAGGTGCATTTGGGATGCGAGTGGGCAAGGTTGCTCTTCTAACTGTAAGTGTTAACTACTTACCTTCTTCATTACTTATTCTTGCTTTGAATATTTGGTAAACACTTGAATAATACGTTGTGTCAATTAACTAATTTGGATATGTCATTTGTCAAGATAGATATGGGCTTAACTAACTATGGACATTGACTTGTAAATTTTTTAGAACTATAGTTAATGAACTATCGTTGTGTAACAATGATAAGAAAATACAAGTGGCGTTTGCTAAATTTGAATTGTGTTCCTCTGATGGTCTATAATGATGCACTTCTTATAGTATTTTAGAACTTGTGAATATAAAAGGTAGCTAAGTAGGTCTCCCCTGTGCTAGGTAGACAGAAGACTTCCGTCCAGACAATCAAAATGGGAAAGGCGGATTTTTTGGGAGTTTATATCAAGTATTTAGCTACTTATTTTGCTTAGTACTCATACACCGGTTCTTTGATTGTTAGGACTTGATCAAATGATTTTCCATCTTTTTGTGATCAGGATACACTAGAAAAAATGGTGAAGTATCCATAGCATGGCGTGTAACCAACTTTTGTTGATTTAGTGCATTTATGCTTTCTTAGAGGCTTAATTAGTTCAAAATGAATTGAAGCTTCTTGTAACAATTTGTACACTTATCCCAATCTTATTTGAATCTTTGTTTTGCTGAAAATCTCATTTCTTGGACCTGGATATTGCAGGCTAAGTTCTCAAACTAATTAACCCAAGAAAGATGGACTCCTTAGACATCCTGCTGATTCTCCTCAAGACGTTGAGAGTATCAAGGTATGTAACTTAACTAACTATATATTGATAGTATTTGTGTTTTTTGTCAATAATTTCTGTGTTTTTTATGAAGCTATATCCTAAGAGGAAGACATCGTATACTTATGAAGAAATGGATGTTGTTCGTGAGCAATGGGCACAGTATTTTACATCGAAGTATTTATTATCGGATTGAACTTGTTTTTACTTGTCATGTAAACTGTTGTTGAGAACCTGACTGTACTCGGATTGAACTTGTTTTTACTTGTCATGTAAACTTGTTTTTATTCTGTGAATAAAATCAGGAACCTATTTTGCAATGTGTGTATGGTGCATCATAAATCCAAAAGAAGCGCAAAAGAAGGGACTTATAGAGGCGGACTTGTATGTCCGCCTCTATAAGTACATAGACGCTAACTCGGCCGAGAACTCGGCCGAGTCAGCGCGACTTGTTGAGGCGGGCCTATAGAGGCCCGCCTCAACAAGTGTTTACTTATTGAGGCGGGCCTCCGAAGCCCGCCTCAACAAGTCTCTCATTTTGGCGCCAAAGTGAGGGACTTGTTGAGGCGGGCTTTGGAGGCCCGCCTCAATAAGGTCCTTTTAGAGGAGTAAAATGTCCGCCTCAAAAAGTGTCCCTACTTGTTGCAGCCCCCTTAGTTGAAGCGAACGGTGTTCGCCTCAATAAGTGTCCAAAGGCCTGCCTCTATAAGGATTTTTTTTCCACTAGTGAATCTAGTATACTTAGACTTATATACTATAGTATTTCATTATATTTCCTATAGTTACACCTACGTACTATAGTATTTCATTAAATCTAGTATACTTAGACTTATATACTATAGTATTTTATTAAATTTCATATAGTTACACTTATGTACTATAGTATTTCATTATATTTCATATAGTTACACTTATATACTATAGTATTTCATTATATTTCATATAGTTACACTTATGTACTATAGTATTTCATTAAATCTAGTATACTTAGACTTATATACTATAGTATTTTATTAAATTTTATATAGTTACACTTATATACTATAGTATTTCATTATATTTCATATAGTTACACTTATATACTATAGTATTTTATTAAATCTAGTATACTTAGACTTATATACTATAGTATTTCATTATATTTCCTATAGTTACACTTATATACTATAGTATTTCATAAAATCTAGTATACTTAGACTTATATACTATAGTATTTTATTAAATTTCATATAGTTACACTTATGTACTATAGTATTTCATTAAATTTCATATAGTTACACTTATATACTATAGTATTTCATTATATTTCATATAGTTACACTTATATACTATAGTATTTCATTATATTTCATATAGTTACACTTATGTACTATAGTATTTCATTAAATCTAGTATACTTAGACTTATATACTATGGTATTTTATTAAATTTCATATAGTTACACTTATATACTATAGTATTTCATTATATTTCCTATAGTTACACTTATATACTATAGTATTTCATTAAATCTAGTATACTTAGACTTATATACTATAGTATTTCATTAAATTTCCTATAGTTACACTTATATACTATAGTATTTCATTAAATGTAGTATACTTAGACTTATACCCCATAATATTTCATTAAATTTCATATAGTTACACTTTATGTACTATAGTATTTCATTAAATCTAGTATACTTAGACTTATATACTATAGTATTTTCATTAAATCTAGTATACTTAGACTTATACCCTATAGTATTTCATTATATTTCATATAGTTATACTTATATATTATAGTATTTCATTAAATCTAGTATACTTAGACTTATATACTATAGTATTTTTTTAAATTTCATATAGTTACACTTATGTACTATAGTATTTCATTATATTTCATATAGTTACACTTATATACTATAGTATTTCATTAAATCTAATATACTTAGACTTATATACTATAGTATTTCATTAAATTTCATATAGTTACACTTATGTACTATAGTATTTCATTAAGTCTAGTATACTTAGACTTATATACTAGTATTTCATTATATTTCATATAGTTAAACTTATATACTATAGTACATAAGTGTAACTATATGAAATTTAATGAAATACTATAGTACATAAGTGTAACTATATGAAATTTAATAAAAATACTATAGTTATTAAGTCTAAGTATACTAGATTTAATGAAATACTATAGTACATAAGTGTAACTATATGAAATTTAATGAAATACTATAGTATATAAGTGTAACTATATGAAATATAATGAAATACTATAGTACATAAGTATAACTATATGAAATTTAATAAAATACTATAGTATATAAGTCTAAGTATACTAGATTTAATGAAATACTATAGTATATAAGTGTAACTATATGAAATATAATGAAATACTATGGGGTATAAGTCTAAGTATACTAGATTTAATGAAAATACTATAGTATATAAGTCTAAGTATACTAGATTTAATGAAATACTATAGTACATAAGTGTAACTATATGAAATTTAATGAAATACTATGGGATATAAGTCTAAGTATACTAGATTTAATGAAATACTATAGTATATAAGTGTAACTATAGGAAATTTAATGAAATACTATAGTATATAAGTCTAAGTATACTAGATTTAATGAAATACTATAGTATATAAGTGTAACTATAGGAAATATAATGAAATACTATAGTATATAAGTGTAACTATATGAAATTTAATAAAATACTATAGTATATAAGTCTAAGTATACTAGATTTAATGAAATACTATAGTACATAAGTGTATCTATATAAAATATAATGAAATATTATAGTATATAAGTGTAACTATATGAAATATAATGAAATACTATAGTATATAAGTATAACTATATGAAATTTAATGAAATACTATAGTACATAAGTGTAACTATATGAAATTTAATAAAATACTAAAGTATATAAGTCTAAGTATACTAGATTTTATGAAATACTATATTATATAAGTGTAACTATAGGAAATATAATGAAATACTATAGTATATAAGTGTAACTATATGAAATATAATGAAATACTATAGTATATAAGTGTAACTATATGAAATTTAATAAAATACTATAGTATATAAGTCTAAGTATACTAGATTTAATGAAATACTATAGTACATAAGTATCACTATATGAAATATAATGAAATAATATAGTATATAAGTGTAACTATATGAAATATAATGAAATACTATAGCACATAAGTGTAACTATATGAAATTTAATAAAATACTATAGTATATAAGTCTAAGTATACTAGATTTAATGAAATACTATAGTACATAAGTGTAACTATAGGAAATATAATGAAATACTATAGTATATATAAGTCTAAGTATACTAGATTTAATGAAATACTATAGTATATAAGTGTAACTATATGAAATTTAATGAAATACTAGCTATAGTACATAAGTGTAACTATATGAAATTTAATAAAATACTATACTATATAAGTCTAAGTATACTAGATTTTATGAAATACTAAAGTATATAAGTGTAACTATAGGAAATATAATGAAATACTATAGTATATAAGTCTAAGTATACTAGATTTAATAAAATACTATAATATATAAGTGTAACTATATGAAATATAATGAAATACTATAGTACATAAGTGTAACTATATGAAATTTAATAAAATACTATAATATATAAGTCTAAATATACTAGATTTTATGAAATACTATAGTACATAAGTGTAACTATATGAAATATAAAGAAATACTATAGTATATAAGTGTAACTATATGAAATATAATAAAATACTATAGTACATAAGTGTAACTATATGAAATTTAATAAAATACTATAGTATATAAGTCTAAGTATACTAGATTTAATGAAATACTATAGTATATAAGTGTAACTATAAGAAATATAATGAAATACTATAGCATATAAGTCTAAGTATACTAGATTTAATGAAATACTATAGTATATAAGTGTAACTATATGAAATTTAATGAAATACTATAGTACATAAGTGTAACTATATGAAATTTAATAAAATACTATAGTATATAAGTCTAAGTATACTAGATTTTATGAAATACTATAGTATATAAGTGTAACTATTGGAAATATAATGAAATACTATAGTATATAAGTCTAAGTATACTAGATTTAATAAAATACTTTAGTATACAAGTGTAACTATATGAAATATAATGAAATACTATAGTATATAAGTGTAATTATATGAAATTTAATAAAATACTATAGTATATAAGTCTAAGTATACTAGATTTAATGAAATACTATAGTACATAAGTGTAACTATATGAAATATAATGAAATACTATAGTATATAAGTGTAACTATATGAAATATAATGAAATACTATAGCATATAAGTGTAACTATATGAAATATAATGAAAAACTGGGCATATTTGAGCCCAATTTCTCGTATTTCATCCGTTTCTTCAATAATTCTTCCTATTGGGCCTATTTGGGCCCAATTTTTCGTTTTTTCAGTTTTTCATCCGTTTCTTCTACAATCCTTCCTACTGGGCCTATTTGGACCCAATTTCTCATATTTTAGTTTTTCACCTGTTTCTTCTATAATCCTTCCTATTGGGCCTATTTGGGCCCAATTTTTCATTTTTTCAGTTTTTCACCCGTTTGTTCTACAATCCTTTCTACTGGGCCTATTTGGGCCCAATTTCTCGTATTTCAGTTTTTCATCCATTTTTTCTATATTCCTTCCAATAGGCCCAATAGGAAGGATTATAGAAGAAACGAGTGAAAAACTGAAATACGAGAAATTGGGGCAAAATAGGCCCAAATAGGACCATGGGGGCAGTCATCGTGTTTTGGGCTTTTGGAGGGGCAAACAATGTCCGTTTTGGACGAATTTTATATGTACGGACTCGTATTGAAATTCTCTACATGATTATGAGGCAATTTTTTTTTGTTGTGCCAGAATCTTGCGTACGCCAGATTCTGGCGCAGAAGGCCAATTTCAAAAATTCCCCCAAGTCCCCATAAAGGAGCTACGCCAAATTCTGGCGTACGCTAGAATCTGGCGTAGCTCCTTTATTCTTTTTTTTTTTAAAAAAAATTCACACATATTTATACGTTTTTGGTCTACTACGCTTGTATTTGGTGTACGCCAGATGTTGGCATAGCTGTTTGTAGTGCGAAACGTCGAAAAACGTAGCGCGAATAGTGGCCTCGTTAAGATTTCTTCAATTGTACCTAGAGTTTCTTATTCAACTCTACTATAACTTTTTGTCTTCGTCCAACCGATTTAATCTGATTCAGAGCATCTAGTGGCGAAGACAGGCCTCTTCCAACGTTGTACTCTATACACGCTATTGGAAGGACTCAAATCCAAAACCTCCAACTAGAGCGTATTCTGGAATACGAAAAACAATCATTGACTTATCAAATTCCCTATCACTTAAAAAATCCAGTATCAATGTCTACTAAACCAACAGAACACTGATAACTCTATTAGAACTAAACCCACTTCCAATGCCTAAAGGACTTAATAAGGTAAATTCACGTTAGTGTCCTTGAATTTAGGATTATTCATGTTGGCGTACCATGGTTAACGTTTTTTTCCGATTGGTGCCCTTAAGGTTTTGTGTTTGTTTGCTTCGTTATAAAATTTTTCCATATTCATACTCTTCTGGTTCAAATTAATCAAATCCAGGTCAAAAATTGTGTTCCTTGTCCTCAAATTAATAGTATTTGACTATTAAAAGAATCCAATTGATACCCGATCTTTATCGATTTGAATTCCTAAAGTTGAAAACAGTTTGTTGTTTCAGAATTCAAATTGAGATGGTTCAAGTATGAATTTTGGTATTTTTAGGATTCAAATCATACCAATTTGAGGGTGATGAACACAATGACGAACTTGGATCTAATCAATATATAGAGTTGAACAATTGCACCAAAAAAGTTGAACAATTTTTATTGTATGAAAATTCAAACTTATAACAAAAGATAGATTGAACAATACTTCATTAAAATTTGAACATTTGTCCAATAAACTTGACGTTTTGTTTATAAGGTAATATAAACTTAATACAACTCAAAATATTCAAAACATAAATCCTAAGCCCTAAATCCAAAATGTGTGGGAAAATAAGAATAGTAAAACTGGTAAAAAATGGCCACCTTCTAAAAATTATAAAAAATGAAATGGTTCAACATTAAGATACAATTGTTCAAATTTATATACATAGCAAACACAGTTGTCTAACTATAAATTTGAAATTGTTCAACTTTAAGATACAATCGTTCAACTTTTCATATATTATTGTTCAACTTTAATATTTTTCAAATTTTAATTGTTTAACTTTTAACATACAATTGTTCAACTTTAAGAACCCATTGATCAATTATTTTCATAAAAAGTTTATAATGAAAACGTGTAGGAAAACAAGAATAAGAAAATCAGAACTAAAAAAGCAAAATGAGAAACCCTAAAACACTATCTCTCAAGCCCCAAAACTTTCCCCTCCAAACCCTACAAACTGAACGGACGTCGCCCCTAGATCTTGTGATCTCCCTCTTCTTGATCCTTTTTCACCGCAATTAATGTGATCCCACCTCCCATGACGGCCACAGACGAGGAGAATGCCATGAGCCTTCGCTCAGAGGGTCCAGTGACAAGGTCTAGGTCCAAGGCCATCGCCGACGCCGTGCACTCCCTAGTCGCTCGCGTCATCGCTAGCCAAGGAAGCCCAGACACCGAACCCAGACTCGTCGTCCTCGCCACCATCGGCATCGGAGAACCAAGCCCATCGCAGCCGGAATCGGGTGCACCCACCGCCGAGCCAATCGACCCATCGTCGCCGCTCGCAGTGTCTGTGTCCATGCTCTCGCCGCCACCGGGTTTTGACACTTAGAGGTTTATTTACCTCTGTTTTGACATTGTTGTTGAGACACTTCTATCTTTAGTATTATTGCTTGTTTTAGATAGTTTCCTTTTATAGCAAGTTTCTATTTTAGGGTGTGTGCCTATTGCATGTTGCATGGGCTAGCCCACTAGGCTCGACTCGGCCCATCCGAGTTCTCGCCTTTAGTATTTAAGTTCAAACATTGTTATTGTTTTGCTTACATTCAATTTTAATCAAGGCTTTAGTAGAGTGATAATTCCTCCTACCCTTGATCGGACGTCACCCCTCTATCTTCGCATCCCCATTCACCCGCCGCCGACGCTACGGCACTCTCTTGATTCTTCAAGCCAAGTCTTCCTTCGCATCTCCCTTCACCCCGCTGCCGACGCTACGACCAAAGACTTGTCTTTTCAAGTCATATATCCCTCCATCTAATCGCTTCCACCATCGCAACACCATCGCCACCCAATCGCTTCCCATCGCACCCACAAACGGACCCAAACCCTTCGCTGTCGCCGTCGCTAGCATCGCTTGTGACATCCAACTTCGCTATCGTCGATGCCATTGTGCCCAGACACTAGCCCAGTCGATCGCTCATCGCCGCCATCGCCTTCACCATCGTCTTCGTCTTCGCTGTCGTGACACCCATCGTGACACTCAGCCTCGCCGTCACCGACACCACCGAGACCATCACTACCGGGTTCACCATCGGCCACCACCGTGTCCGATAACCTCTAAAAGCATTGTTCATCTCGTCACCAATCTTGTCAACCTTTCGTGCAAGACAACAAGGGTTTGCACCCAAGGATTCCACGACAGGTTGACAAAGACTCGAGTGACTTCTCGCCCAAGACTAGATCCAAGGTGTCACCTTTGACAAGTGTGCTCGTCATCGGAGGCAAGAACACATCAGTTGGTATCAGAGCCCAGCAGTCTTGTAAGTCACGAACTCAAGTTTGCATTTTGTTCACAAAATGTTTCTTGACCCCCATCTTGCTTTCGCATAATCATCGTTCAGGAGAAAAACCAAAAGTTTCCATATATAACTCGTCCAATCGGTTTCTACAAGGTAATTCCTTGGCCGGTTTTTTTTTTCATTGCTCCCTAAGTTTTGGTGTGTTTGGTAACTTTGATATCTTGCATGCTAGAATAATTTGTTTCCTTGTTTCTTGCGTTGATAGAGTTTTCCATATTTGCTTGCTTTGCTTTTTAGGTTGTTAGCCGAATTTCATATATAAGATATCATCAAATCTTATCTTCTCTCTCCTATCTCTAAGATCACGCTTGTGATATTCTTGTTACTTAGACCGTTTTTGTTTTGTTTCCTTTTGCATAATCCGATATCTTCAAAAAAAAAGATAAGATCTCGGATATTATTTAAAAAAAAAGGATAATCCAATCGGATATTCAAAAAAAAAAGTTTCCAAGCTAGGGAAAGCCAAAATAAGGCAACCCTAACCCATCGCTCCGGTCTAAGCTCATCTCTCAATCTCTCCGCCGTCTAGGTCAAGCTTCCTAGAAGGTATTGTCTTGCTAAGTTGGTTGCTTTGTTTACGTTTGATCTAGGGTTTCACTTTGTTCTTGTGTGTTTGATTGATGACTTGCTTGATACACCATCACTTGTGACAAGCCTAGCCGCCCTCACGGCAAGCCCATACAAGCCCTCTCCTACGTGAACTTTGTGACTTGATTAGTGATTTCTTGGTTGTTGTTCTTTGTGTCTTTTGGTTCATTTTTACTCCTATGTCTGGCCCTATTGTTATAGGTAGCATGACGATCGGATCTAGTGACGACAACACAGGCGCCAACAACAACACCAACCCACAACCCCAACCGTTAGGTCCACAACAAGACCCTCTAACACAAGATCCAACACTTGATCCTCTTATGGAGTTATCCGAGGAGCAACAATTGATACAAGCTCTACGACAACAAGTTGCAACCTTGCAAGCACAACAATGGGTGGCACCTATCGTGCCAACTCCTACCCCAGTGATCGTTATGGACGTGCCGATTGTGCCCAGAGCCACCGACGCAGGTCCAAGCAAGACTCGAATGGACAAAGGCAAGGGAGTCATGCCATCAACTTCCAACCTCCAACCACAACTCAATCGGATGCAAAGTGTGATCGAAAGCCGACAAGGTTACGTGTCTCACCAAGACCGTTACATGCCCAGAGCCACACCCGCTGGCTTCGACACCGGCTCCGACCACGACGCCGACTCCCAAGGTGAGTTTTCTGAACCTTACGACTTTGATGACAGGTATGCATCTCGACGCACCCAGCGCCGTGTTCTAGGCTCAGCGCCACGCGAAGGCCGAGTCCGCGAAGCTGGGTTAGCCGTTGCGACGCCAAGGCGACCCAGTCGTCATCCCAATAGGCACACGCGACGCGATGATGCCGCTTTGAGGACGCCACCTACCCAGCCCAGAAGCTACGATGTCCGAGACCATCTTCGACATCAAAGCGCTCAAACGCCACACTATGGGTCCGATGGCTACACGTCCATGACACCCACAGTCCAAGATAACTTCGACGACAAAGAAATCGAGGACTCAGGTATGGTCAATCCAAATTTTTTTCATCCACCTCTTGGAGACCCTATTGAATTGCAGGATCGCCCATCAGATTGGATCCCTCCACCGCGATTCCAATCCAGAGGAGATCGTGATCGTGACATTGGCGGTGAGCGCCGCGATGTCATGCCCAGAGATGTTCGTCGCACCGACTATGAAGCCCAGTCGCGACAGCGTCGATGCGATGACGCCTATGTGCCCAGAGACGGGTTTGCTCGCGACGATGATCACCCAGTACGCGAAAGGCGCCAGCTTGGACGCAAATGTGCACCTGGTGTGCGTGCCTACAAGAACCCTCTCTACGCCGCCGCGCCACACAACGTGCCCATGCATGCTCCTGCCCCAGCCTCGATACCAACGACATGAAGTCAAGGTAAAAATCGAGCACTTCTTTGGTGAATACAATCCTTCTGTTTTTCTTGAATGGGTGCAGGCCACCGAGTACACACTTCGCTATTGTCGAGTGCCACCTGAGGACCATGTAGACACCGCGATGCTCCACTTCAGAGGCACCGCCCGTGTGTGGTGGCATAGATTTGTCGATGACAGCATCCGACGCCGCCTTCCCTTGGTCACCGAATGACACCAATTGGTCTACGTGATGACAAAGAAATATGTGCCTCCAGATTACCGCAATCAAATGAGAATGGAGCTAGCCATGGCTCGCCAAGGCTCACAAACTCCACTCGAGTTCTTCTCCAAGCTAGAGGACAGGTATTACAAGGCCAATATCAGTGTTGCACCATCAACTTTGAGAACCAAATTCTTGAGTGGCTTGAATGCCCCAATCCGAGACCAACTCAAAATCTTACCCATCAAGGATTTGAACACTTTGACACACACGGCGATGCAAATACATGCATAACTCAACCACCGAAAGTCTTACATTTGGCAAAGTGGCCAATCCAGGTATTCTTCTAACCCTAGTAGTTTGCCTTCTACTAATGTGCGCCCTAGTGTTTCTTCCACAGCCGCGTCAAGCCAGGCCCCCAAGGCGAAGCCCTCGACACCAAGCGTCGCGCTGCGCGCGAACATGCCCAGACAACCCCCAGTGGGCACCGACCGAGCGCGCGACCTCGAGTGTTTCAAGTGTGGTGGAAGGGGCCACTTTAAGAAAGATTGCCCCAATGCTCGAAAAGTGTTATTCTCCACGGACGCCGATGGATACGAGTCTTGCGATGACGAGGAGCCCATTCTCGAGCCTATCGATGAAGGCCACGAAGACGAGAAATATGCCTATGACTGCGAACCCGCTTCCCTGCACGCGGGCACACCATTGAGCTTGGTGACGAGGCGTCTACTCACTGTCAAGGAAGCGAGCCTACGCGACCAACGTGAGAACTTATTCCACACAAGAGCTCTCGTCCAGACGGCTTCCTTGAGCATTATTGTTGATGGAGGTTCATGTGCTAATCTTGTGAATGAGAAGGTCGTGACACACTTCCAGTTACCCACGACGCCTCATCCCTAACCCTATGTCCTCCAATGGATTTCTTCTACTCCAGGTAACACAGTGTCTCGACAATGCTTAATTTCATTTTCCATAGGTCAATACTGTGATTCCGTGTTATGTGATGTCATTGCAATGGACGCCACCCATATTTTGCTTGGGCATCCATAGCAATTCGACAGGCGCGTGCTCCATGATGGCTATTTGAACACTTATGTGTTCAATTACCACGGGAAGCGCGTCACACTGCATCCAATGTCTCCCCATGAGATCTTGTAGGACCAGGTTGAGAGAGATCGCCAGAAAGAAATTGAGGTCGCCGCTACTACACCAAACAAGTCCCCAGAGGCACTCTAGAGGCAAAACTCCCCCAATTATGGCAAAATTTCGTCTCCACTAGGCACTGCCAAGAAGAAGATGAACACCATAGGTGGGCCACCCAGTTCCCATCTGGATCGTCATGGCGCCGCCGTTGTTGCCTCTAGCAAGGCCAAGAGAGGCACCCCAGAGGCTTGGCCAGGTTATCCCAATTCTGGCTCACACACTGGTCCTCATACACCCAATGCCTCACAAAAATCGCCCAGTGCCTTGTCATCGCCACAGTTGGCCATTTCGTTGCCGCAGACGCCCCCATTGCAAGGCCGCTGTGAGCGCCGATTGCTTTTGGCCAAGCCCAGTGAACTCACTGCTGTCTTGTCTGGCAAAGCTCCCTGTTTTCTGCTTGTGCCAACTCCGTGCATCCCAGAGTTGTCGAGTGCCATGTCTGTGCCGCCAGCCGTTGCCGCGTTGCTCGTCGCCTTCGACGACGTCTTCCCCGACGAGTTGCCACAAGGTCTACCTCCCTTGCGGGAAATTGAGCACCAAATTGACATGTTGCCTGGTGCCTCCTTGCCCAATCGCGCTGCTTATCGTGTTGGCCCAGAAGAGACCCGAGAGCTGCAGCGCCAGGTGCAAGAGTTGTTGGATCGAGGCTACGTGAGGGAATCTCTTTCCCCTTGCGCTGTGCATGTGATCCTTGTGCCCAAGAAAGATGGCACATGGAGAATATGTGTCGATTGCCGTGCCATAAACCAGATCATCGTCAAGTATAGGTACCCAATTCCACGCCTGGACGACATGCTTGATGAGCTCCATGGCGCCACACTTTTCTCCAAGATTGATTTGAAGAGTGGTTATCACCAAATTCGGATGAAAGAAGGTGATGAGTGGAATACCGCCTTCAAGACCAAGTATGGGCTCTATGAGTGGCTTGTCATGCCATTTGGGCTCACCAATGCGCCCAACACCTTCATGCGCTTGATGAACCACGTCTTGAGAGCTTTCCTTGGCAAGTTTGTTGTCGTTTATTTCGATGACATACTTGTGTACTCACGCAGCCTTGAGGAGCACGTCGATCACCTACGCCTTGTGCTTGATTGCCTTCGACGTGAGCGCCTATTCGCCAATCTTGGCAAGTGTAGATTTTGCTCCAGCTCTACCAACTTTCTTGGCTACGTCGTGAGTAGTGATGGCTTGTGCGTCGACGAAGAGAAGATCACGGCCATCAAAGACTGGCCCACGCCGATGATGCCAACCCAGGTGTGAAGCTTCCTCGGCCTCGTAGGCTTTTATAGGCATTTTGTGCGAGATTTCTCATCCATTGCCGCGCCTTTGCACGAGCTTACGAAGAAGGGAAGCACCGTCTTATGGCTTGAGGCCCACGAGAAGGCCTTCACGGCCTTGAAGCGGGCCTTGTGCCAGGCGCCTTTCCTCCAGCTCCCTGACTTCACCAAGCACTTTGAGGTGGATTGTGATGCCTCATACATAGGCATTAGAGGTGTGCTACACCAATAGAAGAGGCCCATTGCATATTTCAGTGAGAAGCTCACAGAGGCCATACTAAACTACCCCACCTATAATAAGGAATTGTATGCCCTCGTACGTGTGCTAAAGACTTGGCAACATTACCTTTGGCCATGTGAATTTGTCATCCACATCGACCACGCCGCCTTGAGCTATTTGAAGAGCCAAGCCCACCTCAACCGACGCCATGCTCATTGGGTGAAGTTCCTTGAGACATTTCCCTATGTCGTGGTCCACAAGAAGGGAAAAGAGAATGTTGTGACCGACGCCCTCTCTCGCAGGTACGTTCTCTTGACTCATGTGCAAACTAAGATACTAGGCTTTGCTTTGATTAAGGAATTATATGTTATTGATCCTTTCTTTGCCATTATAATCGAGCATTGCCTTAGACTATGTGAGTTTGAGTCTTATTTTATTTCTGAGGGTTATTTATACAAGGCTGGCCGCCTATGCATCCCTAGATCCTCCATTAGGCTCCTTTTGATTCAGGAAGCACACGACACTCGTGGACACTTTGGGATTAACAAGACCTTGGCCGCGCTTAGAGAACATTTCTTTTGGCCTAAGATGACCCACCAGGTGACCCGCTATTGTAGGAGTTGTATGACGTGCCAAAGAGCCAAAGCTAGGTCTAGCCCACACGGCCTCTACACGCCCTTGCCCATTCCTAGTGCCCCCTGGGAAGACCTTTCTATGGATTTCATCACGGGTTTTCCCCTCTTTAGACGAGGTAAAGACTCTATTTTTGTGGTCGTAGATAGGTTTTCTAAGATGGCACATTTTATAGCTTGTAAGACAACCCATAGTGCTAGTGAGATTGCGGATTTATTCTTTGAGCATGTGGTGCGTCTTCATGGAGTCCCTCGTACCATTGTTAGTGATAGGGATTCTAAGTTTGTTGGTCATTTTTTGAGAACACTTTGGGGTAAGCTAGGCACTAAGCTTCTATTTTCCACTAGCTACCACCCACAGACCGATGGCCAAACGGAGGTCACGAATAGAACCCTAGGAGCCCTCCTTCGCACGATGCTTAAAGCTAACCCTAGGCGTTGGGAGGACTTACTATCACTTGTCGAGTTTTGTTACAATAGATGCAGGCACACGGCGACCAAGTTGACACCGTTCGAGGTGGTGTATGGCATGAACCATTGATGCCGCTGGATTGGTCGTCGCGCCCACTACGAGACCCAGTGCACGTCTCTGCCGCCAATCATACCAAACATGTGCAAGAGCTCCACTTCCGGACCAGGGAACAATTAGAGAGGAGGGCCTCGCAGTATGCCTCGCAGAAGAACACTGGCCGCCGCCGCGTCATTTTCGCACCCAGAGACCTTGTCTGGGTGCATTTGCGAAAAGAGAAGTTCCCCTCGTGGCACAAGCACAAATTGGCACCACGTGGAGATGGTCCATTCCGCGTGATCAAGGCCATAGGGGACAATGCCTATCAACTCGAGCTCCCACTAGATTTTGGAGTCCATGCGTCCTTCAATGTAGCGGACTTGACACCATATGTTGAGCCTGAGTTCGATGATGGTGAAGCGGGGACGCTTCACAGCCAAGTGAGGGAGGATGATGTGATCCCACCTCCCATGACGGCCACAGACGAGGAGAATGCCATGAGCCTTCGCTCAGAGGGCCCAGTGACAGGATCTAGGTCTAAGGCCATCGCCGACTCCGTGCACTCCCTAGTCGCTCGCGTCATCGCTAGCCAAGGAAGCCCAGACACCGAACCCAGACTCGTCGTCCTCGCCACCATCGGCATTGGAGAACCAAGCCTATCGCACCCGGAACCGGGTGCACCCACCGCCGAGCCAATCGACCCATCGTCGCCGCCGCTCGCAGTGTCTGCGTCCATGCTCTCGCTGCCACCGGGTTTTGACACTTAGAGGTTTATTTACCTCTGTTTTGACATTGTTTTTGAGACACTTCTATCTTTAGTATTATTGCTTATTTTAGATAGTTTCCTTTTATAGCAAGTTTCTATTTTAGGGTGTGTGCCTATTGCATGTTGCATGGGCTAGCCCACTAGGCTCGACTCGGCCCATCCGAGTTCTCGCCTTTAGTATTTAAGTTCAAACATTGTTATTGTTTTGCTTACGTTCAATTTTAATCAAGGCTTTAGTAGAGTGATAATTCCTCCTACCTTTGATCGGACGTCACCCCTCTATCTTCGCATCCCCATTCACCCGCCGTCGACGCTACGACACTCGCTTGATTCTTCAAGCCAAGTCTTCCTTCGGATCTCCCTTCACCCCGCTGCTGACGCTACGGCCAAAGACTTGTCTTTTCAAGTCATCTATCCCTCCATCTAATCGCTTCCGCCATCGCAACACCATCGCCACCCAATCGCTTCCCATCGCACCCACAAACGAACCCAAACCCTTCGTTGTCGCCGTCGCTAGCATCGCTTGTGACATCCAACTTCGCCTTCGCTATCGTCGATGCCATTGTGCCTAGACACTAGCCCAGTCGATCGCTCATCGCTGCCATCACCTTCACCATCGTCGTCGTCTTCGATGTCGTGACACCCATCGTGACAATCAGCCTCGCCGTCGTCGACACCACCCAGACCATCACTACCGGGTTCGCCATCGGCCACCACCGTGTCCGATAACCTCTAAAAGCACTGTTCATCTCGCCACCAATCTTGTCAACCTTTCGTGCAAGACAACAAGGGTTTGCACCCAAGGATTCCACGACAGGTTGACAAAGACTCGAGTGACTTCTCGCCCAAGACTAGATCCAAGGTGTCACCTTTGACAAGTGTGCTCGTCATCGGAGGCAAGAACACATCAGCAATCCCTTAGCCCCTCATGCAAACCTTGATCTGTAATCATCAAATCCGATCTTTGATCCCCATGTTTTTGTTTCAGAGGAGGAAAAAACGGAGGAAATCTTGCGAGGTATCTACGTCTTCACTTTGTAACTCACATGCTTTCTTATACGACTCCCCACTCCACCTACCATCTTATCCTCTATAATTCCATATCTCAGAAGTGTGATTTGTCCTTGGAAGAAGTTCTTGGCTGGCGAGGACGTGGGCTCATCTCTTGGATTTAGATGGGACTGGGGCTCATTGTGTTGACTGGGAAACCCTGCTGGAAAATGTACTAGCGCCGTCAAGTGCACTGCTGGATTGGGCTTTGCTCTAGGAAGCTTCATCTTGCTACTATGGCGATGTACTGCCTTTGGGTCAGTCACCAACTCCATCTCTCTGTTCATGGGAGATCTTGGACCCCGAAAATCAGGTTCCATCCATCCTCCTTTGATATCTTGTATTACTTTTCTTGCGTTTTTGATATTATGTCTACTATATATGCTACCCTTGACCCTGATAACTCTTTACCGCAAATCCAGAATTTCTCATCTCTTCTCCTTTCCCTCTCAAACTGGTTTACTCTATTTACTATTTTCTCTATGTGTGTGAACTGCGATACCCTGCATTTATCCACTATGATGGATAAAGAAGAGAACTATGAAGGAGGTCCTTTGTACCTCTCCTGGCTCTAGCTCCTCGGTTGGGACCAAAGCTCTCATCGCTGAACCTCACACCATGAATCATAATGAGGTAAACCCTCCTCCTGTGATCATCACTACTACTGAACCCATTACTGAAGATGAAAACCCATTCCTGTTGACCAACCCTATTATAGACATGAACCTTTACCTTGCTAAACTTTCTGGTGTGAGAAAAAATATCTTGAAATTGAAAGAGTCCTCTTTGCATGGGTATATTATTGGTGAGCCTTTTAATTTCTTAAAACTCAAAGCCAAACTGAAAAATGACTGGAGGTTTATCAAAGGCTTCTTTGAAATTCTTGAAAAGCCTAACTTGTGGTTTGAGCTTTGTTTGCAAACCCCATAGACCGGAAAAAAGCTTGGGATGGGAGACACTACCATGTTTTCGGCAAGCTCATGCTCCTTAAACCATGGTGCTCTAATTTTGACCCCTTCTCAAAACCAATTTCCACGGTGGATATGTGGATTCGTATCCCCCAACTACATGTAGAGTACATCAGTTTCGATGTGCTTAGTACTATTATTGAGATGAACAATTTGGGAAAGCTTGTCAAGCTTGATCCCTTTACTGAAGAAAAAAAAACAAAGAATCAGTTATGCTAGGCTCTACATTAATGTGGAAGTGGCTAGAGTGAAGTATAAAACTATTGTTATCCCTAATGAAGAAGGTGTTGCTAAATACTACAATGTATGGTTTGAGGAATGTCCAGAAGGTTGTGGAAATTGTGGGGCTCCTGATCATTCCTTTGACAAGTGTCCCATGAGAAATGCTAGACCCCAATCCCTTCAAATTACTTTCCAAAGGCTCAAGGTGAGCTCCCCTTCTGGTGAGGGAAAAAGGATGATAAAGATCCCAAGAAAAGCTGGCAGAGTGTCTTCCACTCCAAGAAAAAATCCCAGACTGAGTCCCCCAACCCCCATTCTGCCCCCACTGAATCCACTACCAAAAACAATGACATCTATTTTGTTTACCAAACAGTTGACATCCCAATGAGTGAAACCCCTGCTAAAACCTCTGAAGTGCTGGATACCAACACTGATATCATTTCCTCCACAACCAAAATAGTGGATACTACCAAGAAAGCTCCCAATAACCCTGTTACTGTAACCCATGCCTCTGATATTGTCAAGCCTGCAGTTTCCCTTCTTGCTAGCCTTACTCCCCATTTCTCCTTGCCCCACCCTAATGATAAGTCTCCTGAGGTGTGCCTGGGGGCTCCTCCTAGCCATATCTTTGTATGGACAAGGATGAGATCAATAAAAAGGTTGGTGAAGACCTTCAAAACTTCCTGAACAATGATGACTTGTTGGATGAGATTGATGAGTGCAATAAACCTCCTTATAATAAGATTGATACCATTGTTGTTAAACTCTATGTTGAGGGTGAACTTCATATCCCTCTGTGCACCAGTACTAACAGTACTGATTCCAAACCAAGGCTCTCTGGAGAGGGAGTTGCTGAAGAACAAACCTTATCAAGCACCTCTGAGTCTAGCAAACACAAAGATATGACCTGTGAGGAAGATATCGCCACCTCTTGGTTGAAGGGTGCTAAAAAATGAAGAAATGATTAGTAGTATTAACAGTAATCAAGGTGTGGGTTCTGTCTTGATCATTATCCACAATTATGCTAGTCGGGTAACCCCTTGGAATAACTTTTTGAATTTGTTGTCTCTTGATTTCAGAACCACCTTGATTACTTATCTTTTTATCCATGTTGGATCCTTTCCTTTTAGCCATTGGCCTCTAGGCTCTTTTGATGTATGCTGGATCTACAACTATGAATGGAATGAATTTATGTATCATGTGTGTCTTACTATTTATGATTCTATCAATCTGCCTAATATTACCAAACAAGATAATTTTCTGCATCATAACTTGTTTAATCATGATACCACTGAATGTTACTTTAGGTCTGTCACTTTCATGTATGTTGCTTATAAGATATACCCTAATCTTTGTGAACTACTGACTGATACATTGACCATAAACTTGTCCTGAAAAATGATTGTTTGGACCTCTTTAACTGGTTATCCTTGTCTATCTGTAACAAAATGTACCATCCTAGCAACCGGAACCTCTGTGATAAGATGTGTTGCATTTATTCTGATGATATTAATTGGAATATTATGTTTTTGATCCATTATTTGTGCTTCCATTGCTATAGTAATGACACTTTTAGGAACTTGTTGGTTCTAATCATACAGATACACACTTATGAGGTACCTCTTACATCCTGTTTGATCAACATTGTGATAAACCTATTAAACATTACTATGTCTACATTGGTGTCTTTTCAGGAACTTATTAAATCCAGAATAACATAGAATAACCCAGAGGAACAAACGATCATACTGCTACATGAAGAAACATCACAGCTAGAGGAAACAAACAGCATACTGAACCGATATATTCTAAACAAACGATCTCGCAGTCATATATCTATGATATATGTGCTCTTGAGAACAACTTGGCCTATGAACAATTTGTTTACAGAACCCTTTTTTATCCTTTACCCGATTGTCAGAATTGTGAATTTTTTACCCTGTTGGGAAAATTTGTTTATTCTGATCAATACTATGATTATGTGGGAATACTACACAAAACATAAAAGACCATTACATTATATAATAGTTGATATATTGCTTGTTCCTACATGCCAACACTATCTTACCTACAACAAACAATTTGATATCATGGATTTAAAACGAAACATCAACAGAAGCAGGGCTTTTAAGAGTCCACAAAGAATTACTGTAAAACAAATAGAGATTCAATTAAACATTATAACTAATAAGTGTCAAATACAAAGAAATGTGAAACACTTTGACCAAATGAGAACAGATATTAAACATGTTTGTGAAATTATTTTTTTGGCTTCTAAGATCATTTACATTTCAAGTAAGAGAACAAAAAATTGGTCCTTTCATATATGCAGAAGAGACAACTTACAACTAATACAAAGTATCGAACAAAATACCCACTGTGAGTCCCCAAATATATATACATGCTATGAATATCAATACCATGAACTTAGGAACACGACCCCTAATTATCTAAGGACAAATGGATATGATTTCATTAGGTTTTATGAAGATCACATCTTGGAATTGTAGGGGAATTGGTAAAAGAAACCTATGGATGGATATTGAATCCTTCTACAAGATAGAACGAATCCAATTACTAGCATTATTTGAAACAAGAACAAATAAAGAACCGAATGAAAAAAAATGGAAAAAATCAGGTTTTGATCAATTTCATTTTGTTCTGGCCACTTGGTTTTCAAGAGGTATTTGTGTCATGTGGAAAACTTATCAACTCACAAATGAAATACTCAAAATAGACAACATTGAACCAATATTTCTTAGTATCAAGTACACAAATCTTTGCACTAACATTAAAGCCTTGCTGATTCTTACATATGCGCCCTCGTATGAATCTGGAAAGAATGATTTCTGGGATGGCATCATATCTTTTGTCAAAGATAGTGCCTTTCCATGTATTATCATGGGCGACCTAAATGAAATACAAGATTCAAGTGAAAAATTGGGTGGATCATCTCCACCAATCACAAAGTTCGCTAGGTTAAGACACTTTGAAAATGAATGCGAGTTAATGGATATACCAGTACAAGGGAATACTTTTACTTGGGGGAAAACAAAATAGAAATTGATATCATTTATGAAAAATTGGATAGGGTGTTGGTTCATCACCAGATCCTACAATGGTATCCAAATATCTATACCAAACATTATGCTTTTACTAGTTCAGATCACTGCCCAATATCCATTGCACTAACACTCTCTACACCTTTCAAAAACCAACCATTCAAATTCAAAAAAAAATGGATGACCAGAAATGATTTTAGAAACGTAGTCAAATAAGCTTGGAGGACAAATTATCATGGATATAGATTGCATGATCTGGTATCCAAGAAAAAACTACTGAAAAAACAAGGAAAATTTGGAATAAAAGCACTTTTGGCAATGTTTTTACCCAACTTCAAAACATAGAAAACAATTATCTGACTTTCAAATAGATATATGTACAAACTCCAATAATACTCTTATCCAAAAACAAAATAGACTCATTGAAAAAAAAAGAACAACTTCTAAGTTTGCAAAAGATTTTTGGAATCAACGAGCTAAAGTAAAACATATTAAGTTTAACGATACAAATGCGAGCTAATTTCATATAATAGCGAGTGGAAAAAGAAATAGGAAAATTATAAAGGAAATCAAAACCCAAGAAGGTACGTATTAGCATAATTGGAGAAGAAAATATTAGAAACGAGATCATAAATAATTTCATTAAAAGATTTAAAAGTGAAGAAACAAATGATGGTACACTCTGGATAAATCTCGAATTAATTCAATCAGAAATATCAACATAGGATAATGTAGAATTAACAAAGAATGTTTCCAATGAAGAGATCAAAAAGGTTGTTTTTGATATTGGGTCGGATAAATCTCCGGATCCAGATGACATGACAGCAGAATTCTATCAAAAATTTTGGGACATTGCAGGTCCTTCTATGATTCAAGTAGTGAAGAGTTTCTTTCTTTCGGGTAGATTACTCAAACAAGTCAACCATACATTTATATCTTTAATTCCAAAATGCGACAACCCTAACTGAACAAACCTTTACAGACCTATAAGTCTGTGTTCCACAATCTATAAAATAATATCAAAAATTTTAACAACCAAGCAAAAAAACTATAGAAAAATTAATGTACTCCTTGTAGGGAGCCTTTGTTGCTAACCGAGTCATTCAAAACAACATTTTAATAGCACATGAAATTTTTCATTCATTTAAATCGAAAAAAGGAACTCAAGGATTTATAGCTTTAAAACTAGATATGGAAATAGCTTGTGACATAATTGAATGGAATTTCCTTATTAAACGAATGGAGAAATTTAGATTCCATGAAAAATTTGTCAATTGGATTAAAGAATGTATCGTGATTGTCTCATTCTCGGTGCTAGTTAATAATGGCCCTACGGAACTTTTCAAACCAAGCAGAGGACTTTGACATGGTGATTCCCTCTCACCTTTTTTTTTATACTTGGATCTGAAATCCTAGCTTGAAAATTACAAAGAGCATGTGACAGACCTCAAAACCCTATTGGGTTTCAAATCTCTAGACATGCAACTCGAATTCCTTTCTTGGCATTCACATTATGATATTCTCAAAAGTAAAACAGGAAAATTATAAGGAAATTAAGGATATTGTTGATGAATACTGCAAAATATCTTGACAAAAAGTAAACTTTCATAAATCTGCTTTTCAAGTTACGAAAAAAGTAACTAACACAAAAAAATTGGCGATTCAAGGAATTCTTACAATCACAAACATGATTTCTCTTGAAAATTATCTAGGTTGTCCTATCATTAATGGTAGAGTAAAAATAAATATCTTTGCTGATCTATTAATTAGCACACAACAACAATTAATCAAATGGAAAGCGAATTCATTATCACAAGCAGGTAGAACAACATTAATAAAAGCAAACCTTGCATCAAGACCTAATTTCCTTATGCAAAGTTTTATGTTATCCACACAAACCCACAATGAACTGGATAAGATCAATAGATCATTTTTCTAGAATAAAGACTCCTCATTTAAACCACTTATAGGATGGGAAAAAATATGTAAACCAACACAACAAGGAGGATTCAGATTGAGAAAATCTAAGGATATGAACAAAGCTATACAATTTAAATTATTATGGAAAATCTTGGCTGACCCAAATAATTATTGGGTGAAAGTTATAACTGAAAAATACCTCAGAAAACAATATATCCTACAATATGAGAGAAAAGGTAACTGTCCTTGGCAATGGTCCAGAATGATTGAAATTTTGGACGAATTTAAAAAAAGACTCATTTGGCAATAAATTTTGGACTGATAAATGGATGTCAAATGTCCCCTTGTGTGACATTTGACATCCATTATTTTAATAAAGAGGAAAAGATATGGAAAATCTTGGCTGACCCAAATAATTATTGGGTGAAAGTTATAACCGAAAAATACTTCAGAACACAACATATCCTACAATATAAGAGAAAAGGTAACTGTCCTGGCAATGGTCCAGAATGATTAAAATTTTGGACGAATTAAAAAAAAAGACTCATTTGGCAATAAATTTTGGACTGATAAATGGATGTCAAATGTCCCCTTGTATGACATAATTAACATACAACCAATTCTGAACAAAAATGCGATAGTAGCGAATTTTATTAACCCCAAACAATACATGGAATAAGGAAATGATTGAACAAGTTCTACCAACAGACCTATCTAAACAAATCATATCAATACCTATACCTTTTAATAACAAACATGACAAAATGTATTGAAAAGCCAGTAAAAATGGCTGGTTCTCAACAAACTCTGCCATGGATATGATCATCACAAATAAAAGATATACAACCTATGACTCTTCCTGGATTTGGAAGTTGGACACTTATCCTAAGGTTAAAAATTTTCTATGGAAAGTTATAAAAAATGGGCTTCCCACTAAAGCAAGATTAGCTGAAAAAGGAGTAGCACTCCCACAGGGTTGTGTTTGTTGTAATGCACAAACCGAAGACTCTAACCGTCTATTATTCCAGTGTAACTATATCATGAAAACAATAGAAAATATTAATAACCAAACATACAGAATTATCAGATCTTTAAATATAGGGAATAAACAAACATATGAAATAATGGAGGAAATCAGAAACAAAACTGATCGATCGCAATTTGTGGAATTAGCGGTCTCTTGGGGGGAATCTGGTTTTATAGAAACTAACAAAGCTTTGGAAGGACAAATAATGATAATGACATTATTAAGCATGTGCCACTCTATATTAAAAATCAAATCAATTTTTGGAAAAAAAACGAAGACTGGAACCCGGATTGTCTAGCTGAACTTAAACAAAATAAGGACAACAATAACAAAAGTAGACGACCATAGAAGAAATGGAAAAAACAACTGGACAAAGTTATAAACATTAATATTGATGGATCAACCAAGACTAATGGAAAATCTAGTTACAGATTCATATTCCGAAACAATAAATGTGAACATGTATTCCTATTTGGTGACAAATGCGGCATCCCAACCCCTCTGAGAACAGATATCTTACGGTTAGGAATGCTTTGGTTAAAGCCTATGAACTAGGACTCAACAACATTGAAGTAGATTGTGATAACCTCACTATTGTTAACGTCCTGAATAAGATTTGACATTGTCTTTGGGATATTGAAATTATGATTTCTGATATCCTTTGTCTTCTATAACTTTTCTCTATAGTGCGGATTTGTCATGTGACTCATGTCTTTCGAGAAACAAACGTTGTGGCCGACTGCATTGCGAAGATGGGTTAGCGGAGTTCCTTGGAAGATATTCAAGCCAATCAAGAGCTTTTAGTTCGTATCCGCAAGGATGCTATAAACTGAGAAAATCGTTTATTCTGTGGTTTTCAGTCTAATTTTTACCTTATAAAAAAACAGAAAAAGAAAATCTGAAAAAATTGATAAATTTTTTTTTGGTGTTGATCAGTCAACGCTGACTGTTAACCGGAATTGGATGTGGTAAGGTGTATGGTAATATTGAATTGATTGGCTTAAAATTCTTCTCACATTTCACCCTAAGGATGTTCCTCACATGAGTATTTCTCCAATAAAAACAATACGTCCATATTTAAAAAATTTGATTAAAATAATTATAGGAAATATTTTCTTGGTCTTGCCTATCCGATATCCAGCTCAGTGGTTGTCTAATCGGAATTTGGGTATTGAAAAGGACGAGTGGTTGACGCTGCAACAGCATTCAGGCCTGCTTAAAGGCAAACCATGGTCGACGCTGCAACATTTGATTCGGTTTATGCCAAGTGATTTGTAGTCCAACAGCATTCAGGACCTCACTACGTTTACACTTGGTGTAAACTGAAGTCCTACACCTTTTTACACGTGTTGCTTGTACAGACTATTGTTGCTTGTGCAGACCTATAGACTATTGTTGCTTGTGCAGACAGACAAACGCTGGTTACATTGAAAATGATGAAAAGCAGCAAAATGGTAAAAATAAAACAAAAATACCATTATATCCTTACATACATATTAAATTTTCATTTGAATGCCATTGAAGATTTTGAGTTTCAGAAATATCATGAATCGCAGAGTGGGACTGGCCGGCGACGACGAAGGTCCGACGGAGGAGGCAACCATCTTGGAGATCGGACGACGAAGGTCGGACCTTCGTAAAAATCATGAGGGGGTCGGGGTAGAACACCGCCTCATAGATCTTGAACAAGGAAGAGAATAACAAACCCAAACCAAACAACAACAAAAACAAGCTTTTCAAGATCTGAAATCTCGCCACGCTGAACTCCAAGTCGCCATCGCCCCAAGCCGCTAGAGAGGGAAGAGGAAAGTTACCCAGGTCCGACTCCACCCTAGCTCCAAGCCCCAACCGACTCCGACTCGATTCCACCACCAGATCCTAGGGCCGCCGCACCAAAATCGTTCTCACCAAGTCGTCGGGATGAGCTTCCGAGAATTCTTGAGACTGTGAGGCGGGGAAGAGGGTCGTCCGAACCCAAAGGAGTGGGTGAGACATTTGTAGCAGAGGTTCGATTTTGCAACAGAGGCCAAATCTCCCACTCCACCATATATCTCAAGCCAGATCTCTAGCCGACGATTCAAGCTCCAAAGCCCGATGAACTCTCTACCATCAACAGATTTGGCGTCAGGAAGAAGAGCACCAAACCAGATCCAGTAGCAAAAACAAAGATCTAGAAAGATCGGCTTCCATCTCAGCAAGCTAAAGTTTCCAAGAAAGGGTCGATCGGTGAAATTCGCCCCAAATCTCGCCTTCACTGTGCAAAGGGAAAGGTTGAGATCGACGAGGTGGGTTTGCTGGTTATTTTCGTCAGTTTGAAGAGAGATTTCATGGTCAAGCTTGCAATCAGGGGTAAGGATTGACAGATTTTGGGGCGGCGGCGGAGCAGATTTCAATAAAGGCGAGATTTTGGGTAAGGATTGAAAGATTTTAGGATAAACTACTTTTTATGATTCCGATATACCTTTAGTATAAATTGATAGATTTCTACATATGATACTTGTCAAATATGTAGTGGGGTGTAAAATCTGATTTTCTTACACTCTGTATAAACGTGTATTTGTCCCGGTTTATGCTAAGTGATTTGTAGTCCATCAGAACAATGTTCAATGGACCCACACAATACATCATTAAATGGTCCAACTTATAACAACCCATCAATATCATAGCCTTACATGTCGACAAATTGCCAACTGGCTACATTATTTCACTTCCTACTCGAATATCTTCTCAATCAAATTGCCGACGTGAATATCTCTATGCAGGAAACTAATAATCATATAAAAAAGATTGAAATATGTACGTGTCACCCTTATCTTATTTTCCTAATGTGTTTATGTACTGCAATATTCACGGTACCATATGTGGCGCGTCAATTATATGGCAAATTCGGTGCATTAGACCTAAACATGAGCATTGTTCGTTCAGCCGTCCGCATAAATGGGCAAATATAGTTATTATATTTAGTTTTTTTTTTATTCTGATAGTCCGTTCGAAGTCTGAATTATTTTTTAAACATAAATAAAATAAATGTGTTATTATGAATGTCTACTTTTATTGTATTTTTAAAGTGTTGGACATATTTTTTATGTGCATTTTTATTGGACTGGTTTAGTTTGTAAATGCATCTCCAACGTGTTGGACATATTTTTTATGGGTATTTTTGTTAGACATGTGTGTAACATATATCATGTCTACCGTTTGTATCAAAATGACAACTTTGTTATGTGCATTGTGCGTTAGATTGAATTTTTTATGTTTCGTTTTGGACAGATTTATTATGTCTCGCGGGCTATACGGGACCCGCAGGCTGTCCGGGTATGGATGTCCCGGCAGTTCCGAGAAGCCTCCCTAGCCCGTTTCCTTGGGTTGCCTGAATTCGATCCGCCTATCCGAATATGACTTTTCGTCAAAGCCCGACCAGGATCCCGCCCGAATCCGAGTTTGCTCAGGTCTAAGTCCACTCAGTCAAACTGATATGAAGGGGGTCTTTTCACTCGATCAAATTAATAATAAAAGTATATTTTTCTTTCTTTTGAATAAAAAATAAAACAAAAAAGAAGAAATTATATTGCAAAACATACTTGGTTATATTATTACCATGTTGGCTGCAATATTGACAGTACCATGTCGTCAATTGTAGGGTTGTTCATCGGGTCAAAACCGAACCAAATCAAACAAAACCGAACCGAAACCGAATTTCGGAATTTTGTGGACCGGAAACCGAACTGAACATACTCGGTTTGGTTCAGGTTCGGTTCGGTTTTATTCGGTTTTGGCCCGAAATAACCGAATATTTTGAAATTATGTTGAGTTCGGTTTTCGGTTCGGTTTTATTCGGTTTCGGTTCGGTTTTATTCGGTTTTCGGTTCGGTTTTATTCGGTTTTCGGTTCGGTTTTATTCGGGTTTCGGTTCGGTTTTATTCGGTTTTGGCCCGAACCGAACTGAAGTTGGACCGAACTTGGACCGAACCAAACTAGACCGAACTGAAATGGACCGGACCGAATAAGGTTGGACTAATTTATCTAAAAATCTAGGTTTTTTAATTATTTTTAAAAATAATCGATTTTGACCGAACCGAACCCGAATCGAAAACCGAATATTATTTTATAAGAACCGAAAACCGAACCGAATATAATCGGTTCGATTCGATCCAAAAAACCGAAAAACCGAACCCGATGAACACCCCTAGTCAATTGTATTGCAAATCCGGCGCAGACCACTCGGTCAAACTTCTATTACAAAGATCTTTTCACTCAATTTTTTTTATGAATATTTTCACTCAATTAAATTGAGGCTATCTTTGATAGAAGCTACTTATTACTTATAAAAAATCTGAATATATATTTTTATAAGTTTCAATAATATATAATGAAAATATTTTATTTTCTTCATTATGCACATTTTTACAAGAAAACATACATATAAAAAAATATACTTTTCTTACTCACTTATCAATAAATTTTTTATTTAATATCAAACAAACCATAATGTAAGAGTCTTTTCAGTTTGCATATAAATCTCGACAAGCTAATAACAAAACAAAAACAAAAACAAAATATTTTTGGAAAATACTTGGTTATATTATTACCATATTGGCTGCAATATTGACTGTAGCATATTATTAAGTAGCTTAGCAAAAAAATTTAATACGGAATTTGTTTATTAAATTATTATTTAGATAAAAAAATATACAAAAAATATATTGTTAATTAATACATAAATATATATGTAATGAATAATAATATAAATTAGAAATTAATTAAAAGAAGAGAGGAAGAAGAAAGATTGATGTGATTATGGTCCATCAAGAAGACCAAAACACCCATGAAGATGGCCAAGAGGAAGATCAAGCTTTGCCCTCGCTTGCGCCTTCTTCCTCAACAGGCGCACACACACCAACCACCTCCACGGCGCGACCGGCCCCGAAGCCACTTCCCCCGCACATGACAGCTCCCATAGTCATCCCTGGACCCAAGAAACCCATCCAGCACTTGAGCGCCGAGGGAAATGCACATGCGCCCTACCAACGCCGTGCACCCTCTCCCATGCGCATCACCACTAGGGTTCCTTCTCCTAGCCTCGACGATGAACCACCTCCTGGCGTGATCACAAGGGCCCAAGCGTCTGGACTCAAGACTAAGCTTATGGAGGGACTTTTGAGCTTAGGAGCGCGGAGCCAATTTATACTTGACTCGGTGGTTCTTCTCCAAGTAAATCCAGCGTCGGCGCCTCCACCGCAGATTTGACATGTTGGCGTAAAACGAAGCCCATTTCAAATCCACTCGGGCCTTTTTCTTCAAATTCAAGGGGGCACGTGGGACCTACTCCTCTACAAGTTCAATGAAGGGTTTAATCAGATTTGAAGTCATTTAAAGGATGTATTCAATTAGCTAAGTGAATGGTTTTTTCCTTGTCTTGAATAAGATAGCTCAAGAGTTGTAACTCTTGCATTTTTGTTTCTATTTAAGTTGGCCTTTTGTTCTTGTTACTCACTTCCAACTTAATTAGAAACCAGAAGAACAACTCAGTTTGAGTCTCAAGAATTTCCAGAAATTCTATCCTTGCTCGTGTGTCATATCCAATGCCGATCGAAGCCTCTTGAGTGCGTTATATCTCAAGATCCTTAGATCTTTATCTTATCCTTGAGTGGAGAGTTATATCCACAAGACAATAGGATACCTATCCCCATATTTCCAGAAAGTCACAACTCCAAAAATGGATCTCCGATCCATCCAAAAACACATAAAAAATCCACCGAGGAACCATCTCTTGCAAAGTCGGTTTTGATCCTTCCTTGGAGAAACAAGAGCCTGTTGGGTTATGGAGCCCGATGGACTGTACATCGATAGCCCAATACAAACACACCGATCCAATTTTGGGCCCGTCCGTACAAGGGTCTTTTGGGCTCGTCTGTACAATAGTGTAATTGGCCTAATTAGGGTTTCGTTCATTAGGTTAAATACCATATTGATCATTGTAATCGTTATCACAATAGTAAGAAAAATTATGGCTTGGTAGTGCCCCCAGACGTAGTCATATTCTGTGATGAACTGGGTAAACAATTCTCGTGTTCTTTGTTTCATTTTTCTCTCGTTACTGCATTCAGATCATAACAGAGCCGAGCCAATCTTACCTTGAACTGGACGAAAAGAGGCGCGATCATTATCACGTGGTATCAGAGCTAGACACGGTAAGACGCTCAAACCAAGTTGTTGAATTCTTGAAACCAAAATTTCAGACTTGTTTTGCTCGTTTCTAGCCTTGATTTTTACTCAATTTGTTGCCCACTTGTCTCTGAAATTTTGTGGCCGAAAATACAAGGTCAAAGACAACCTCTCATGTGCCCAAAACTGAATAATTAAACTTACTTCATTAAATCACAAGCCACTTCATTGAAATCAGCCAATTACTTCTTGTGCCCTTTGATATAGCCGAACCTTTACTGCCTTGTTTCTCATATATTACTGCATCAATATCAACTTGGACTTGTGTATTTTATGTGTATTGCATGATCAAACATTGGTAACATAAGATACGGGAAAAGCATCAAGTTTTAAGGCCATATGTTCTCCTTATAAAGTCGTGTCATCTATAACACATGTCACTTTCATAATTTGCCACATCATTTATTATACTTTTGTAATATAATAATTGTATTATGTTTATCTACAACTCTGTTATGACAATCTTTTTTATATTTCAATTTAAAAAAATATGCTTCTGTAATGCATCTATATATTATGATATAAGAACAATTATGTTAATTTCATATATTATTATGTCATTCAATTTTATACCTTATTATCTTCATTCGTTCTATTCAACAATGTACAAAATATAGGCTTGCGTGTCATTATAACCTTTGAATTTTGTTAATCAATAACCATGATTTGAATATTTGAAGTGACATTTTATTAATGAGTTGTAAAAATTGCTCTTGAAAATTGGGCAACTATTAGGTAAAATAAATATTTACAATTAACAAGTGTTAATAAAGGTTAATATATTAACTAAAGAAAAAAATATTTTAGTTTTAGCAATGACACTCTTAAATATCTAAAATGACATGTATTATTAAACAAAAAGAGTAATAAATATAACAATCTATTATATTAAAATTTCTATCTTAATGGTCATTATTTTCAATAGGTACTTTATTATATCATCATACTTTATGTTAAATGATTTAAAGTGTCATCAATTTGATAAAATATTATATTATCTAACTATAAATTTTTTCTAATTGCAAAATCGACATATTTTTATAATTATAAAAATATTAAATTTATTATTTCATAAATCTTGTGCGAAGAACTATGACTAAACAAGCTAGTTTTAATCTAATTTTTATTGGAAGGATCTTCTCGCTCGGTCAAACTTTATATTGAAGGAGTCCTTACAATTAGCATATATGACTGGAACAAACAAAATACAAGACTAACAAATTAAAATAAATTATTTTTTCTGTACATGTCCCTATATTAAATAAATGATAATGATATTGAAATCAAAACATGTAATAAATTTTTTTTACACACCTTTGGCTTTTGTAGTGATCTTCAATTCTTGAATACATCTATTACTTCTGCTGGACTTATATATTTTCTCTTGTGGATGATATGAAAACACCAAATTCCAATTATCTTTTACAAATACAATGCTCAACGACACTCCAATCTTTATGACCTTGCCATTCTTCAATTTCAAAACTTGAAAACTGCAAGTGCGACTTCCTCCAAAAATATGTCTAGGAAAAATAAACGACATCTTCTCACAAATATAATTCGGAAAAACCACATGTAAATTGGGTTAAACTTAACTTTGAAAAATAAAAAAGAACCAACAAAACTTCTCATATTGGCTTTATTCTTCGAAATCATCAAGGAGAAGTAATATATGTAGATAGAAAACAAATCCCAGACATGTCTATTCTACAAGCATAAGCATATGCAACTTTAGAGGGTATTCGTAAAAAAATTTCCTTACATACTAATAAACTAATCATATAAGGTGATAACTTAATCATCATTAACTCAATTAAATGAATTTGGAAAATACTATGAGAAATTCAAACAATCATATTAGGCATTTGTTCCTTACTGAATTGCTTTGATTTTGTCTTAGCTTTTCATTGCTACATGGACTTCCACAAGGTAGTTGACTACCTAGATACTCATGACATTAGCCTTACATCATTCAGGAATTTTATTCAAATAATCACAAAGGTGTGTACTTCATCATTTGATATGTATTCTGTTAGACATGGGTTCTTAAATTAAACTTGACATGTGAAATTATTTGTAAAGCTCTTATAAAAATCATTCATTGTGATAATTTAAACACCATCTTCTGTGAAATAAAGCCTAATTTTTTTTTATACAACGTAAACACGAGGGCCCTTTCAAAACTAGAAAGGCAACTCTAAATCATCACAACTAAGAAACTTGAACAAGAAGTATCGGAAATAGAGTTCAGTTTAGCGAACGCATAAGTAGAAGCGTTGAAGGTGCAATGTCATGGGTAACAAGGAAATCTGGCACATGGTTGGCTTCTCGGAAACGGTGATGGACCTGAGTTGCAACAAAAGAAGAGAGTAAAGTACTTATATCAAGTATAATGGAGTGTATTTCCCAATTAAGGTACTTTCCAGGTGGCTCGGATAGAGTTGATAATAACTAAATTATCACCTCAATAATTACTTTATTAATATGTAAACTAGTAGCATGGTGAATACCACATAAGGCAACATAAGCTTATGCACGTAGATTAGACGTATTAGGCAAAGTCTCACGATGCAAAGAAATAATAGTTCCATTACTATGGCGTAGTAAATAGCCAAAATGTGATGTTCCATCATATCTTTTAGACCCGTCAAAATTTAGTTTAATCCAATCCGACGGTGGCTTTTTCCATATTTTGTTCGTAGTACTAATCTGTTACATTTTAGAGCTGAAGTTTGCGTGTTTGGAGAAGAGGTATTATGCTTGATCTGAAGGTGAGGAATGTTGCTTATTGTCATTTTTTTCTGAAGATGGTTGCGAAAATTCCAAACCGTCTACCAGAGGAAGTATAATGGTAACGTTGAGGCATTCGAAGTTCTAAAAAAGTCAAGATTAAAGTGGAGATCCGACGTTAAATATAAGCAGAATACTAAATTCAATTTTTGTTTTAGATTAGTTATCATTTGTTGTGTAAAGGGAGAGGTAAAAAAGAGGTAATTAAGGTCTTCATTTTCCGAATTATAGAGGCTGCAGGTTGAGTGAACCTTGGAAAAATGTCTATTTAATCTTTCTGTGGTAGGCAAAGCGTCAGACATAGCTTTCCAAAAAAAAATTGAATATTTTTTGGGGGGGGGGGGGTTTATTTTCCATATCCAGGTGAAAGAATCAGAGTAGAACGAGTGATGAGGAGGTGCTTTCGTAAGACATCTAGTTGATTTGACATTGAAGTTGCCATTAGAGTAAAGTTTCCAGATGAGACGATCTTCCACCAGGGTTGTAGGGAGATGAATTTGCATGATTTAGAAATAATAGAAGATGGAAAGAAAGTCTGTAGGTCTTGTAAGTCCCAATTATAAGTTTGAGTAATGAAGTAAGAAAATGTTAGGTGAGGGTTAGTGGCGTGATCAAAATAGGTAAAAAGGTCGATATCTGGAACCTAAGGATCGGTCCAGAATTTGGTTGTTTTCCATTTCCAATTTCTCATACCAAACCTTAATGGAAAGTGTCGCGAAGATGTAGGAGTTTGGAAAATTTCCATGATTGTTTTGCTTTCTTTTTATAGGAAAAAAGGTCAGAGGACCCAATAAATTTTTTCAGTAATCAACCGTGCCCATATATTGTTAGGTTCAACTATGAGTTTTCAAAGTAATTTCATTTGTCGTGATTTGTTTATATTAGCAGCTTTATGAAGACCAAGGCCGCAAAAGGATTTGGGTTGACAAATATAATCCCAGCTAAGGAGGGAGTGATATCTAGTGTTTGTTTTATTCTAGAAAAAATCCTTGTTAATTTGATCAATTTCATTACAGACGGCAGATGACAATAGGAAGGTTTGCATTAGATAATTTACTTTAGATAATAAATTTGATTGTATATGGATGGAGCGTCCAACCTATGAGAGTGAGTTGGATTTCCATCTGGATAGTTGTTTTTTGAGGCTAATAATGGAATAGTCAAAACATTCTTTCTTAACACGCCCTTTAACAATCAGAATCCCAAGATACTTTTCCATGAATTTTGTTACTTGAATATTTAAGATAGAGGCAAGGGAAGTTGTTAGTTGTGGAGATATATTGGTCGAAGTTTGGAAGGAGCTTTTGTGGAAGTTAATTGCCAAGCTTGATGTACAAGTAAATTTATGAGGGATTTCTTTAATGTATGTCATGTTAGAATGTGATGCATTTGCAAAAATAAGAGTGTCATCATCAAAAGTGAGAAACGAAATACAAGTTCCGTTACGAGTAAGTTGTATACCAACTTCCCGGTTTAACTATCGAGATTCATATATATGTAAGGGTTCGAGAAAGATACTCCATAGCTATAATGAAAATATAGGGTGCAATATGATCACCTTGACGAAGTCCACATAAATGAGCAAAAATAGGGTCAGATTCATTATTGACAAGTACAGAAAACGAGGTAGAGGTGATACAAGTCATTAGTAATTGTACCCAGTCAACAAAGAATCCAAATTTTAATAATATGTCCTTGATGAAGTTCCACCTTAAATTGTCATAAGCTTTTTCCATATCCAATTTAAGTGTCATCCAACCCTTTTTACCCTTCTTTTTTGGTATGAAAAGAGTGAAAAATTTCATAAGCTACTAAGATGTTATTGTGAATTAAACGTCCTTGAACGAAGGCTCCTTGTTATGGACTAATTAGCCTTGATAACAAAGTTTTGAGTCTATTAGCCATAATTTTTGTGATAAGTTTATACGTTGTATTACATAGACTAATGGGGCGATAATGGTTAATCGTAAGAGGGTTTTCAGTCTTTGGAATAAGGGCAATAAATGAGTAGGCACTTTCCTTAAGAAGTTGTCTAGAGTGAAAGAAGGCTTCAATGGCAGAAGTCAAAGCCTTACCGACATAAGGCCAGTATGATTAGTAGAATTCAACAGTATAGCCGTCGGGTCCCAGTGTTTTATTTAAAGGTAGATAAAAAATTACTTATGAGAGAGAAGAGACATAAAATATAAGTTTTCCCGTTGTGTAATAATATGAGGAATACAATAAAATAATCACATCGCGAAGATTAGAGCGGCCAAAAACCGACCCGACCCGAAAACCCGACCCGACTGACATTTTTGGGTCAAGACCCGACCCGAAAGCCACTGAGTCAAGAAGGACCCAAACCCAAACCCGAAGGACCCAATCCGAATAGTGAATCCGAGGTCATGGGGCTCCGTTATTTCATATATTTTATTTCATTTATATTAAATATTTTAAAATACTTTATTAAATAACTATATAATATTAATTTTTTTAATATAACTTTTTTATTAAATTTTAAAATATAATATTAATCATAAAACAAGTAGCTTTGACCCGCTGGGTTAACCCGAACCGAACCCGTTCGACACGAAAAATTCAATGGACCCGAACCCGATTTGATTCGAATCCTACTTGATCCGACCAGAACCCGATTTGCCCGACCTAGTTGAGTAGTCTAGCGAAGATACGTGGTTATATTATTGCGATTTTGGTAGCAAGAGCAGAGAAAATAGTAGAAACAGGAAGAAGAAAAACCAAACAAAGGGTGTGGAGTTTGTGATTGAGTTTGCAGGATGAGGACGGCAAATGGGTATTTGAAGATGAAAACTGAAGATGCTGATCAAACGGTTGTTACCGATTTGATCGGCTCCGATTTGAAGGAATTCAGAAATGCTGCCAAGAAGCTTGCTTCTGACGCCATTAAACTCGGCAGCTTGGGCTTTGGCACCACTTTTCTTCAATGGGTTGCTTCCGTTTCTGCCATGTATGTTCTCTGTTTCCCCCAATTGTTTAGGGTTTTATTCATTGTGCTTGCTGGTAAAATATTCTTCGTCTTGTTCTCTTCTGTAACAATTGATTGGATCAAGTGGTTACGCAATTGAAGGTTTAGGATGATTACCCATTTTGAGGCTATAATTTTGGTTCTTGATTTTTCTATATTATGATTTGGATCCATGACTATCTAATAGGAATCAAGGCTACAAGTTTGGTTCAAAGTCAACTTTCTAAGTATTTTTTACTGGACTTTAAACCTTCAAAATCGTCTACTCTTGATCTGACCAGATTTCAACTTGGATTTGTTCATGTTTGCGCTTGCTGGGTTAGCTAGTTGCTTGAATTTTCCTTTTCCTGCTGTCACCACCTCATGCATCTTGCATCTGAAACCTCATGCATCTTGCATCTGAACTTCATGTATTTTTAATTAATCTGTGTATCGTGATGCAGTGTGGGATACCACTCACCTACACTCTTGACCTTATCCATAAATATAAAATGGAAGTTGCCTTCTCAAACTTGAAGAAGACTTCACCTTGTGATTTCCCCACTATTGGACAACCAGTTTAAAATTTGTCTCCTGCTGTGCAAATCTTGGCTGAAATTAGATTTGTCAATTTGAGAGTTGTTTTTACTTCAATGTATACATTTTTCCTATCGCTTTGTTGAAAATCAGTTCAAGGAAATATATATTCACTCTGTAGCCGGGTGGATTTATGTTCAGTAGCAAGTTTGATGCTGAAACGTGTAACTTGTGTCACTTCACTAACTGTCTTGGTAGATGCAAATTCCAATTTAGGATTAGCCGTAGAATGACTACAACTAGCTTCAGCTTAAACTTTGTTGGGAGCAAAAGTTGTTCTTGAAGGCTGTGAATATTGTACAGCTCCTTTATGCAAAATCTTCGGCTTTGGACTTCTAACATGTGACTTTATGTTTGGCTGTGACAGTTATCTTTTGGTCTTGGACCGGACAAACTGGAAAACGAATATTCTCACTGGACTGCTGGTGCCTTACATATTCTTCAGTCTTCCTTCATTGTTGTTTAACATCCTCAGGTAGCCTTTTCCAAATCCCAGCAGCAAGAGTTTTTCTTATCGTACTTCTCATATTCTGTCTACTATAAATCTTATAATGTTGTTGACTTTAACTATGCAGTGGACAGATTGGGAAATGGATTGCTTTCATCGCTGTGATACTACGCATTTTCTTCCCAAAACACTTCCCTGGTAACATATTCATATTCCAGTCGGTTTAGGGCTCATACTTTTGGAGCCACATTTCGCAATCAGTTTTCTACCGTAAAATATGGACAATTGTGAACAATTTTTTTCCTTCCATTCTTACAAAACTCATTGCAGACTGGCTGGAGTTGCCTGCCGCCATGATCCTGATCATAGTGGTGGCTCCAAGCTTGTTCGCTGACACATTGAGGGGAACCTGGATAGCTGCACTCGTGTGCCTAATCATCGGAGCCTATCTTCTGCAAGAGCACATCCGAGCATCAGGAGGATTCAGGAACTCATTCACTAGGGCAAACGGTATCTCCAACACAGTCGGGATAATCCTCCTGCTGGTTTACCCAATCTGGTATCTCATTGTTGAATTCATATAATGAGTGAGGGAATGGCCGGTACCTTGTCACATATATATATATCTTGTGGAGACCTGCTTATGTGTAATGTGATTGATTTGAGGGTCATAATAAGATCAATTCCTTGACAATGCAGATCTTGAGACCTTATTCCGTTGATACAACTATGAACCTGTCTGCTTTCTTCTCATATTGTAATTGCTTGAAGTCCTTCCTTGTGTCGATTTGATGACATTCTGTTTCCATAAGACAATTCGGTACTGTCAAGTTTCACAATTTGAAGATGCTTGATTTCTCTATTTCCTTCTGTTTTTCATTATGCACAAAGATGATCTAGATGTCATCTTCTCAAAATATAAGAGTTAATTGCACAAAGTTGCCTTTATTTTCTCATAAGATTCAATTTGCCATGGAGAGCTTAAAAAGGCTTGGAAACACAATCACCAAAGAGTAGGGTGCAGACTGCTTTCCATGGCTTGGGAAGGATGATCATGCCTTTTGGCTTAAAGCTGTGAGTTCTTTTATCCTCATTAATTGACTCTTGTTGCAGGTTTTTGTAATTGTGTTTGGCTTGGTAGTTTCAAAGGTCCCTAATACAAGGTCATGCAATCTGAATATTTGTATTATAGTCATAGTTTTATTTCACTGAACCGAACAAGGGTAATTTTGTATAATAAGTTTCAAAGTTCTTTAGCCATGAAATTCATGATGCCTTTATAAAATTCGGATCGCAATCGAATGATGCTTCAACAAGAAGCAAGAGATGAAACAGAATGAAGAGAAAGCTTCTCTGTATTGATACTCACGAAAAGATTACATGAGCAAGATGAACAACAAGCTATATATACTATGCATAAATACTACTTGGTAAAGCCAGTTGTCTGAACTGGATGCAACCAGTCATAACAAACCAGCAACAAACTAATGGCCTAATATTGGCGCCACATTAGCGACTAACTAACTAACCAAACTAATCACTAAGAACTTGTATTTAACAAAGAGTAATCAAGTTGTACACATCACTGAATGAAGCTAATTCCAATATTCCCTCAAGTTGGAAGATCAAGTAATCCTAACTTGACAGATAAGAAGTGATGTGTTTGCTTGCCAAGGGCCTTGGTCATGGCATATGCTAATTGTAAACTTGTATGAAATTAAGCAGTTTGTAAGAAGCCACTTTGTACCTTTTCCCTTATAAAATGTACATCTATTTCAAGATGTTTTGTCCTTTCATGAAAACAAGGATTAGCAGCTATCAATTGAGTTGCCATGTTGTCACAAAACATAGTAATGGGCAAGGGAACACCAATTAACAGATCCTTCAGAAGATAACTGGTCCACAACAACTCTGAAGTAGTGGCTGTCATGCTTCTATACTAAGCCTCTGCTGATGAATGACTAACTGTACTTTGTTTCTTAGTTTTCCATGACACTAGTGAGTGTCCTAAGAAAACACAAAAGCATGTCAAGGAGTGCCTTGTACTCAAACAAGCTCCACAATATGCATCAGAGAATCCAATCACTTTCAAGCTATCTTGAACTGGATAGAAGAGCCCTTTACTAACTATGCCTTTCAAATACTTCAAGACATGCATAGCTGCTTATAGACATGGCTCTCTAGGTTGACTAACAAATCGTGATAAACGTTGAACTGCATAGGAAATGTCAGGTCTTGTTAATGTCAAATATAAAAATTTGCCTACAAGCCTTCTTTATTGCTCACAGTCTTGCAACAACCTCCCTTGATCTAGTCTCAATTTAAGACCAATTGGCAAAGGAAAGGAAGCTTCTTTAATGTTGCTTATTCCCGCTGCTTGCAAAGTGTTTGTAATGTACTTAGATGGACTTAAGTATGTCCCTTGCGCATCTCTGAATATTTGCATTCCTAGGAAATATCTAGCCAAACCAAGGTCTTTTATGGTAAACTTCTCATGGGTGAATTCTTAACAACCATAATGCATGATGCATCATTTCTTGTTACCAAGATATCATCTATATAAACCAATAGAATCATGCAAATTGAATATGAACTCTTCACAAAGAGGAAATAATCATTGGTTAATTGTTGAAAGCCCAAAGAAATCGGAAACTGAGTTTACTCCAAGTTCCACTGGCTTGAAGCTTGTTTTAACCCATAAAGAGATCTTTGCAATTTACATACCTCATTCCCCTTTGCGTTTGTGTAGCCCTCTGGTTCTTTCATGTAGATATCTTCCTCTAGGTAACCATGCAAAAATGCATTATTGACATCTAGTTGAAATAAAGGCCATTCCATTGATGTTGCCAATGAAATAACCATCCTCACTGTGGGAAGCTTTGCAACTAGACTAAAAGTATGTTTATAATCTTTCCCAAGCTTTTGATCAAAACCTTTGACCACCATTCTTGCCTTGTGTCTCTCCACACTCCCATTTGGTCGAAACTTGACCTTGAATACCCATTTGGATCCAATTGCCCTCTGTCAAGGTGGTAAAGATGTCAATTCCCAAGTGCCCTTCACCTCTAAGGTTCCAATTCTATTTCCATTGCTTCTTCCCATTCTCTGTGTCCCTTGGCCTCAACATACATAGTTGGCTCAAAGACTGTCAAGACTTGTGAATATGAAGCAAAGAAAGTTGCCTTATCAGTAAGCACATGGTGATCATCCTCTCCTGTCATGACATAATCTGATCTCCACACTGGAACGGTCCTGGCTCTTGTGGATCTCCTAACTTCCTCACTAGGAATTGACGAAACTGGTGATGGTGAATGAACATTAGATGACACCATAGGCTCCTCATGTAATATTTTACTATCATTTGGAGCAGGTGCAGGTTCCTCAACTGCAGGTTCTTTAGTTGTGAATGTAATATTAAATCCTCCTTCCAGTGGTGAAATAGGGATGACGGTGTCATTGTTCCCTCTGATGCTTGTGGTTGAAATGAAAAATTAGTAGTCACAACATCTCCTTTATAAGGAAAATTTTCCTCATAAAACACAACATCACTTCTATGAAATATCTCCTTTGTTACCAAATCAAAAAGCTTGTAATCCTTCTGATTAACATGATATCCTAGAAGCACACATCTCTTCCCTCTTGGATCAAATTTATCACCTTTTCTCTTCACAATAGTAGCATAAAAAAGGCACCCCACTACTCTCGAATGATCATACATAGGTGCCCTATGAAACAACATCTCATAGGATGTCTTCCATCCTATATTGACAAGGGGTATCTTGTTGATCAAGTAAGTTGTTGACAAGATACATTCTCCCCAAAACATCTTAGGCAAATTGACATGAATGCTAAGTGCTCGAGCTATATCTAATAGGTGTCTATGCTTTCTTTCAACCACTCCATTTTGTTGTGGTCTATAAGGTATGCTTCAATGATGTACAATACCATGACTCAAGAAATACTCTCTACAAGTATGATTCATCAATTCAGATCCATTATATAATCTAATGGCCTTAGGAGTTCTGCCAAACTAATTCTGAATCAAACAAACAAAATTCTTCACAATCTCAAGAACCTATTGCTTAGTATGTAAGAGATAAGTCCATGTGGCCCTACTCTTATGATCAACAATAGTGAAGAAAAATCTTTCTCCATTGATATTAGCAACATGAAAAGGACCCCATAGCTCCATGTGTAATAAATCAAAACATTCTGATGATCTGTTTTCAATGTCCTTAAAAGGCAATCTGTGAAATTTTTCCATTGAGCAAGTGTCACAAAACAAGTAGTCTTCAGTAGAACTACTCTTACAACCATCTATAGGCCATCATCTTAGAATGGATATATGTCCCAATCCATTATGCATTACATGTTGACAATTCTTAGAATTAACAAACAATAAGCTTTATTCCTTGGTACTTTATTCAGTTGACTGCTCAATCTGTAAAGTCCTCTAAACTCTTGCCCCACTACCATAGGTTTCTTACTCTAATGGTCTTGTAACACACAACAAGACTGATCAAAGATAGCAGATAACTTCATATGTTTCACAATCCTACTAATCGACAAGAGGTTGAATATGAATTCTGGCACATACAAAACATCACTGAATGCTAAACCTAGTTCAACATAAATGTCCACTATTACAAAAAGGATCTAATATCTCGTAACAAATAACCCGGGCGTTCAATTGGCGAGATATATACTTATTTTTAAAAAAGTGCTGTCAAATATAACCCGGACCTCTACTAATCCGGGTTATATAAAAGAATGATACAATTAAATAACTCGTATCACACACGCCCGGGTTATAATCTCTTACATATACATCACGATATATTCATCCGGATTATTTAAACCTACATTTATTTGACAAGCCCCGAATATTTCGTTCTCCCTTATGTCGTCGTTCCTCTTGGAGCAGCCCTAATCCATGGTCCGCTCAAAAAAAAAAAAAAGCCCAAATCCATGGATCTGCACAAAGCCTCTTCGAGCACATCTTCTCGCCGGACTGCTAAGCTATTGCTTTCAGATCTCACAAAAACCCTCTCAATCTCTTTCTCTCCGAACTTGGCTTGAGATGAGGCTCTTGCAATTCGGATTTCTCCTCGTTTTGTTCTCTGGCTTGTCGACTATTCTTTTCTACATCAATGGCTTCTCCAGTCCTGGTAATCTCTCTCTTGCAATTCGGATCTCTTTTATTGACAAACTCCTATGGCGTTTCTAATTTTGTAACAGTTCCAACTGCTAGGCTCTCGGACGATGATATCGACGCCTTGCAAACCCTGCATTCCAGCTTTAAGCAATGTGTGGTCAGCTCCCGGCCTCTCACTCTGCGATTTAACTAGTGTCAACCGCATCTTTTCACTAGGTAAGATTTCCTTGCCTCTTCAACCTATTTCCGCAGCCAACCTTCTTATTAATGCATTCTTACCTTGTATAAATGTAAGACTATGATTTGTGCTCGAATGCTGTGACTGACCGTGTGTTTTTGTGCTTAAGTTGTTCTTCTGTCCATGATATGTGTGATTGACTGATTGGTATGCGTAATTAGGGCTCCTTACATTGCGATTTGTTTTTTTTTCATTCTTTTCTGTTTCTTGTTCTTATATGCTTTATGCCCTTTTTGGCATTATTTCTGGACGATTATAAGCTGCACTTTGGTCAAATTGCATCTGCAAAAGAACATCCTTCCTTCCTTCCTGCCTGATGTTTATAGTTTCTAATTAAATTCGTAGATTTTAGATTCATTTTCAGTATTTTCATCATACTGAATCACAATCTTACCCAAGTTCTTTCCATTTTCGAAAAGGAAACAGTTCAAGGGAAGGATTCATTATATGTATAACATCTCTTCAACAAGCTCATCCAACTAATCAGCTAAAAAGGATTTCAATATTGATTATCTTGCTCAGTGAATTAAGTAAAACTTTTTGCTTGGTTTATATATGTAGCTTTGCTTTTGTGGAGAGCTTGTACAACCTATGTTTACTAGGTTCTACACACATTTCTGCTTCAAATTACACGTTTCTTAGTGAAACCCATGTTTACTAGGTTCTACACACCTTTCTGCTTCAACTTATCATGCTTCATATTATTAGGAAATGAGTAAGTAAACAAGATGAAAATGGCATACCAGGAATCCTACATCTTGTCTTATATGTTTTAGTTCATCTGACGATGATTTTACACACTACACACAATAACTGATATCATCACAGAGGTCTATTTTGTAATACAGTTGAGCAGGGTAGAGGTTAGTTTAAGTTCATCTGACATGCCAATATACATACCTTTTCTGTTGCTTCCTCAATCCAAGCTGATAAATCATCCAATCCAGATTTAACATATTCAGCATGGGTGAATGTACAACACCCATTTAATTATATAGGGACATATAATTAAATGGTTACAGATTGGCTATCACTTGCAGCACCTACTTTGTCCTGTTGCTACAGTATAGGAATATAAAGTATAAAAACAATCTTGTTTTCTTCTTACCTTATACTAATGTCCTCAGAGTGGTCTTCTTATTTATTTTCAAATGAGCTTCCTGTTGCCCTCCATTCAGGAAGCATACCAGTAGTCTGTTTACACATGATCTTTCTCTCTAGAAAGTCTCTTACTTTGAACTTCTAGCAGCACTTGGATTGGGCATTTTTCATTTACCATTTTTAAGTTTATCACATAACTATATCACATAACTAGTATACATAACGTAATCATGCTATCAATATGATGGTGTTTTATACACATTCTATTTCCTTGCTAATAATGTAAAAGCTACAAATAAGGTAGTTGATAAGTATTAATATAATGTGATAGTGTGTATTGATACAAAAATGTTATGATGCAAAAGGCATATTACCAAACACTTCTGAAGTACACCAAAGTAATGGAATTTCATCTCTTTCGGGATTTTGCATCCCTAAATCATCGAATCAATAGTTCAATTGTGTTTAGTCTTTCAACATCTTGATCCAATTGTTAGATTCCAAGACTTGAACCCTAAATTTTATGCTTAGGTTGCTTGATGTCAAACAAGGACAGAACAAAGAGGGGAAAATGGTCCTCGTGTTTTGAATACATGGATACTGATAGTCTTGCTGGTATACAGGCCACAGAATCGGCCATGTCCTTTGGTCACTGTACTTCTGTCACTTGTTAATCCAAATCCATGAGCATTTTTTTTATTTGTGTGAAGTGATTCCCACTGCCAGGTTTGAGCCTTAATGCTTTCGCTGATCTTGTCGTTAGTCTTGGCATCAATGACACTGTCAGTCAGTATGCTAATCAAAATTGGCATTTGCATTTTGCCTTCGATTCAGCTGACGAATTTCTGTAGTGAATAGAAACTAATGTCATAATGCTTAAACTGTATTGCTTGCAGGTATTTGGCATTTTGGAGGAGCCTCCATCATGCTCAGAAGGACATGTTTTTCCTCATCCAATAGATACTAAAGGCTACATGATAATGATGGTCTACAAGAACAGATCTTTGACTCGTGAAGGTGTGCTTCCTTTGTGTTCTTCGTTACTTGATGTTGTGAAAATACTTACAGCATTGTAACAATCAATCATATGACCTCTAGATGTAATGTAAACAACTCCTTTGTCATGCAGATATCCACAATTGCTTTGCAGAGAGCTCTTGGGAGGTTTTTAACAAGTATTTGGTTCAAACATCACCTCTCAATGGTTTGTGGACATTGAGTAATTATTTTGTTTTATCTATACCACTCCACTTAGCTGATTTTTTTTAAACTTAACCCACACTCATAACTATGCAATGGTAAGTTATTAGGCTTATACTACAAGGAGCATGAGATTCTTCCTCCTTTACCAGGTTCAGTTTGTATGATTCAATAAGGCTCTTGCTTGTCTTTTTTTTTCACTTGAATTGAACTTGGCCTATGAATCATGGATAACACTTGGTGTCTCTCTAAAAAGCAGATGGGTTCCATCGTTATCGTCTTTAAAATTTCATGTGTGATACTCATGATGGGTTTATTGATGATGAAGTCATTGCTTTTATGATAAGATATCCTTTTTATTTCTCTCTATTCAAATAGCAGTTCTAATGGCTCTTTCATTTGCTTCTGCAGTTCAAATTCATAAGAATATGGAGATGGAGAAACTTCAGGAGTTGCATTCTGTACTCTGTTCGTCTTCGTCCTCATTTGCTTCAAATCTACATCCAGTAGATGTTGGTGCTGAAGAATGGGAAAGAGCTGAGAGAAGGGTTGATGGGATACTGTCTGTGATCCAGCCTACTGTGATGTCTGAGCGCAGGAGGAAGGAGATTATTGAATATATTCAGATTTACCTGAGCGCAGGAGGTGTACTCATTCCAGAACCTTGAGCTCTAAAACAGGTGTTTTCTTCTTCACTTATGGAGTTTTACTAGATTAGTGGAAGTTTGACATTTATGAGACTTGTGGCATTATTAAAGAAATTATTAAAGAAATACTTGGTCATTTGTCATTTGTGAGACTTGTGGCATTGTTTTGTTTAGTGAAATAGTTGGATCATTTGTCAGTTAATTCTTGTTGACATTGTAAATGCCTAAATTTAATGAGAAGACACTGTTGTTCTTGAATTGTGAGATTGGTGCCAATTTATCTTTTATATATATTAGAAATCGAAGCCCGTGTATATAGAGTTTTATATTTTAGCAAAATTATCATATTTCTTAATATTTATTTAAAATGTTAAAATTACAAGTATTATCAAACACATAGAGTAGTAAATTGCCTTTAATGTAGGATGACGCTGTTTTTTCTGATTTTTTTTATAAGGTAATAATTAGATTGAAACAACAAAGTTGATTCTTCAGTCTATAGCATGTAAAGTTAAGGGGGAAAGTTTGGACAGGTCACCACCTCCACTCACCACCTTCACTGGCTCTTCACTACAGTCGTTGCGTTTGTTCGCGCTCTTGATTTCACACCTCCAAAGTAGTTCTTAATCCCCCAAGTCCAAACTAAGATCATAGACTTCCTCCTATACACCCTCAGCTTCTACTCCCCATCAATTTGGGAAGGCATTACCTCATGCCATGATCCACATTTGTTCCCTACTTCACTTCTTAACCTATATTTTAGAGGAATAAACAACAAAATAAGAACAGAAGACTGATGGAGAAGATACCCGATTGTCATCAAGGGAATACCAAATTCCACTTGATGTGCGAACAAAACAGTAATAGTGACCAGAATGTGTACTCCAACCAGCATGAACCAGGATCCCGTATAAGGTATATTTCAATTCACCGTCCTGCAAATTAGCAAACAATTATACTATTATATCGGAAGTTTGCATTACAAGTCAGAAAGATATGATAAACACTGGAGACAGAGAGAATACATACATAGGACCTAGATACATAGATTTTAAATCCAAAATTGGACCGAAATGAACTTTCTTGTAAATCTTCTGCCTCGAAATATGTGAGCCAAACCGCTTAAGATGGATAGGAAGAACATAGGGCGCTTTGTCTATTGTAAGTTGTTTCACCGCTCCAACTTTCTGTTTACACTGCTGGCACATATACTGTTTTTCACCACCATCCAACTGCTCTGCAGCAGTAAAATGACCCAGAGCCTTATGCAGAGAATCAACCTTGTTTATTTCAAGACTCAAATCCAAGAAAGGATCAAACTGGTTTTAACAATAGGAGCACTGCATGCACATAACCTGCAAAATATAGGAATATAGATCAGACTTAGGTGTCAAGTTCTCCAAATCAGGGACTCCTTTTTAGGGAACAACTTCTAGATTACGGTTCATACATTTTTAAGAGAATAAACAACTGCAAGTTCTCAAAAGAATAACCATGCAAATGCAAGAAAGTACGTTACCTGACTCGTAAGGCTACCACCAAAGATTTTGTGAACCAAACTGTTCTCATAAGCATTAGGAGATTCATAAGGAACTCCAGAAGGCAGACATCATTTGTGCATAGATTCAAGTAAATGTACCATATACTCATGAGCATCCTCCTGTCTTGAAGTCCTAAAATTCCTAGAGATACCTGATTGGGTGGTCAAGTATAACATACACCTCATATAGGCACAAATTAAAAAAAAGGATAGCTTAATCATGACCCTGAAGAGAACAAACCCAATACCTCACCAAATGAGAATGTACTTGTTCTCACATGAAGAAATAAGTTAAGTGAGATGGCCTACCACACTTTCTTAACAAACCCAGAAAGTCAATAAAATGACACACAAAATAAGATCAAGTATCAAACTAACACGAAACACAGGGAATGCATTCTGCCCAAAAGGAATGACATAAATTATGTCCAGGTGAAGATACAACAACAAAACACCTAAGTTATACAGAAGATCAACAATCATGCCAAACAAAACTTGGTTCAGGCAGACAACATTTTACGTATAAACATCATGCCAAACAAAACCTAAGTTATACATTTACTGCAAACACACATTTCATATGGAAAAATCAAAAGATCAACAATCATCATCATGGGCACTACTCATAGTCAAACCTTGTTTTTAGAAGCATTAAACAAAACTTGGTTCTTCAACCAAAGGGGCTAATTATGATAGTGGGCCAGTTTTCAATTAAAGATTTGTTAAAATAAATTCAATCCTATTACAGCTTCATTTACACAATCAAAAGCAAAGGAAAGAGGACTAATTACAAGTTCTTGTGTTCTTTTCCTTAAATCTGGCATGGATGCTTCTCATGGTGAAAAAGAGCACCTTGAGAAAATTATAGAGCCCGTCTCCGAGTATGAGAGCAATAGAAATGAAAACCTACAAAGATCACAACATCCTGAGTCAAAAAACAATCTATACTTACTACATTGTCATAATTTCTTTTGATCCAAAGAATAAACCAAGATTGACCTTATAACCATTGAGACTCTTCATACTGCTCTCGGGGATCGTTGCAGAGTACCATTGTCCTTTTAGTTCGTGAATAAGCGGCCACATGACACCCCAGGAAAGAATTGCACCGAGATGCAATGACCAATTAACAAGATGAGAACAAATCATTCCAACTGCAACATAGCTCATGCTAAAAGCAAAGTAAAAACTGTAAAATTCAAGCAAACCCGGTTTCTGTGATAAAGGAAACTAACTAAACTTGCAATGCAAAGAACCAAATTTGAAGCAGAAATGCTATATGAAAAGAGAGGAAAAACTCACGAGTTCTTCCAAGCGTGCAATCCAAGAGTAGGAAACTGGCCAAAGCCACAAGTATCTTCTCCGGAGTAGAACCATTGGAAGAGGCTCCAGAGGAAGCTGAAGGAGAAAACTTTCACAAATCCATTAACTTGATTCCTGCAAGAAATTCAAGAAGTGTTCATGTTTGCTCCAGCAATGCACACAGATATAGAAATTTTATGGTAAGTTTTGGAATATAAAAGTTACATACTTGGCAATCTTGTCTCCATTAGTTGTGTGAAACCCATTGACGAGAACTGCAGTTGCAGTTCCACTTGGGTAAGCCAGTTTAAAATCTATTATCATGATCTATACAACAACAGAAACCAAATCAAACATATACACATAGATCTATAATTTTTTTTTACTAAGTTATGTGCGAGAAAACCATAACCAAAACCCTCAAATTGCATCAGGAAAAAAAAATCTTCAGATTACGACATCGACAAGATGAGCACCTTTCTAAGAGGAATCAATGCCCACAAACCAACAAAGCTGCTGACAAAGAGAAAGCCAGTCATCCAACCAAGTTTGAGATCCTTGTAGCTGTTGGGACCATTGCCCTTAGTATCAACTCCTGCTAGCTCATATGTGTTCTTGTTTAGACCCAGCATGTAAGAGCCAAATCCACCTGTAGATCAGCCAATAAGTAAGAACCCAAAGCTTGAATATGATCAATTGATCATTAGCACAAATTATAAAAAACAGAAATAAACTCAAAATTCGTTTACCTCCAACTGCAATGTTGTACATGTCTTAATGCAAATCAGCCTTTTTAGCATCTAATTGCATTTGGAAGGTGGCAAACACAAACTCACATTAGTTTCATCACAGGGATTATCCCTTCTCATTCCCATGAAAATGCATATGAATTTAAACAGAGATGGGGAGGGATATGAGTGTGTGACATAGCAAGATGAGTTGGTCATTTGTTTATAAAGACACACTAATTCTACTGGATTATTCCCAACTTTCAGTCTACATTGCTTTTGAAGTGGCCAGCTAAACAAATTTACATTGTAAAAGAAGATCCCCAGGTGCTAACTGGCTAACAACTATCACATACAAAGTACACTACCATTTCTGAAGGCCCTCAAAAGAACAGTCTACAAAAGCAAAGGCTACCAAAATCAATAAGAAGGGCAAGGAATCTGATCAAATACCACTTTGGCCTCTCCTTGAAAAGAATAGCAAAACGCTCTGCTGGCATGTAAAGTGGTTGGGTATCAGCATATATTTGTTCTGCATTCAGGTGAAATATGTATCAGTTCATTAAGTATTCAATCTGGTAACTGTAGGGATTGACAATAGCAATATATGTTAAAATAAATTAGGAGGAGAAGATACTGACCACTTCCATTATCTGATTCTAGAACAATGAAGCATACCAAAAGTCAACAACAATGAAGTATTTTTAAGAATGAATCTAGAACATAGGTCAAATTGCATCGAATCTCAAGTATAACAACCAAAAGAATCAAATCAGAAAAGAGCTAACTTAAAAGCAATCAATTCAAAATTCAATTTGAGAAGAAATTAGGAGGAGAAGATACTGACCACATTTCCAAACAAAAGTTGCCGCGCAAATTAACACTAACCCTAGCCTCTTATACTCCACTTCCATTATCTTCAATATCTACTCCCCGCACAGATCCATCTACATCTTCATTTGCGATCGAAAACCTATGTCCCAGGAGATGGAAGAAGAGAATTACGATCAATTGGTGATCGCCAATGAACATTCGCCCTCGGATAAAAATCGCAAGCTAAAGCGCTTGAAGAGGGCGTCTGAGCCATCGAAAAGTCCTGTACTCGATTCACTTCTCCAGGACGATGAGTCTAAATCCCTTGAAAGCCCCTCAAAATCGCTGGAATCTGCCGAGCTACTCGGATCCGAGCACAGATCTACGGGGTTTGAGAGAGAGAAGGAGCCGGAGGAGTTTGATGGAGAGTGTTCTAGAGCGAAAAGAGCCCTGGAGTTCAATACCGATGGCGAATGAAGCGGTGGGTTTGGTATTGATCGAGATTCGGAAAACCAGGGTTTAGAAGGGATTGATGACGATAAGAAGGGGAGTAAAAAGAGAGTGAAGCGCAATGGAGGTTTAGGGCATCGTGATGAGCCTTGTAATTTGCAACTGTAACCGCAGGAAGTTGAAAAGATATTGGAAGTAAAGACAATGTAGAAGAAAGGTCCGGCGTTGCAACCTGCGTGTGAGAAGAAGGGGTAGCAGTTTAAGCAAATGTATGTGTAGCATATGGACCTATGATATAACTGTGATAATCTTGCTGGGCCCAAAATACTAATCCGACTGACCCATATCAGGTAGCCGGTGGCCCATGCTATGGGGTTAAAAATTGTTTTAATACGTGTTTCAGTAATGAGTGCTTGAAGGAGAACATTTAAGTGGCTAGGAAGCCAACTTTTAAATATATATTGATTCAGTATAATTGGAAAAATGACATTTGCAATTAACAAAAAGAGTAATACAAATCGGGAACAAGTTATATTTATTTGCTAATACATCAAGATCTATTAACCCGGACTTGAATAATTGGTGTATATGCTTTCACCAAATAACCCGGATCTCAGAACTCCGATGTATATTGTAAGCAAATAATCCAGCGTATTTTTGGTTAGGTCTAATAACCCGGATATATACCTAATCGGTGTGTTTGTCATTAAAATAACCCGGATATATTGGTTTAGCAAATAACCCGGATGTGCAAATATCCGGGTTATTAGGGTAATTCAAATAACCCGGATATTAGCATATCCGGGTTATTTGATGTCCAAATAACCCGAATCTTAAAAGATTGTGGAAAAATTTTGGGAGACAAATAACCCAGGCGTGCCGATTTTAGATCCGGATTATTTGACCCCTATCAAATGCGGCATAGCTCTTTAACCCGGACTAGATCCGGGTTATATACCCTTACACGCCCGGGTTATTTGCTCTATTTTGTAGTAGTGGTCCCTGTTTTCTCAACCCTTTTGACTGAGCCATCATGTAGCTTCACAAATATAGGTCTAGATAATATCTTGAGATTGCTCAAACTATATAGATAAGGACACATGTGATATGTTGCGCATGTGTCTAGAATCCATTCATTATTATTTTTCTCAAAACTAGCAAAGTTGAGAAAAGATATACCGGCACATTTTGCTAAAGTGGAAGATGATGCCATGATAGACTTTCATTTCATAATCTTCATCATATGAGTACACATAGCTTCCATGAACTCTAGATCTAAGACTCCAAATTTCCCAGACTTCTATCCATGCTCATTGTCAAGTGGTGAATCCTATTCATCTTCTCCTTGAAAAACACTAGCAGCTACTTTAAGCATGTGCTTGTTTTTCTCCCTTTGTACCAATCTGGATATCCAATAACCTCAAAACAACTCTCTAAGTTGTGTCCATCCACAACATTGAAGAGTTGTTTTTTCTTTTTCACCTGTAACACCAGGTAATAGGCACAGTTCAAGGCAGGGTAAGGTTTCATAGACAAAATTCGTGTCTTCACATAATCAAATTCAGTGTTCAAGTTGATAAGGAAATGCATCGTCTGGTCTTGACTCTCCAATTCAGCCACTCGAGGTAACACCTTGCAAGAACACTTTGCAAGATTTCCACAAACACAAGCAGGAACATATCTCATTGATTGCAAATCATCCCAGTATCGCTTGAGTTTTATATAGTACGAAGTAATACACAAGTTTCCTTGCGTGATTCTCATGAGCTCCTACTTCAATTAGTAAATCTATGCCGGATTACTCTGATTATGTTGATCTAGTATCTCCAATCAGAGATCTCTCGCTGTGGTTGAGTAAATGAAAGAATTTGACATTTCTGGAGTCATTATACTCAAAATCCAACATGCTACCATCTCATCACATCGAATTCACTTTGCGTAGTCCTTTGAAGCTTCTTCTGGTTTCTGCAAGCTTCCATTGATGAAGCCTCGCTTCATCCTGGCTCCTAGTGACATACACACTTGTCGATTCCAACAAATGAAATTAATCTCGTCGAACAACACCAGACTCAAGGAATGATTCGGATTCTCTGAATTCGCCATTGAAAGAGGATCTCCAGTCGCCATTCCAGTGAGTTGCATCATATGTTCACTCATTGCCATTCTTTGATTTCTCTCACTTGAAAACAAAAGATAACGATGAATTTTGTGGAAAACAAAAGAATTAAACTCTCAGATTCTCTCAATATCTCTCAATCAATCTCCACATCTGTCGTACCATATAGAACTCGGATCGTAATCGAATGATGCTTCAACAAGAAGCAAGAGATGAAACAGAATGAAGAGAAAGCTTCTATGTATTGATACTCATGAAAAGATTACATGAAGAAGAGGAACAACAAGCTATTTATACTATGCATAAATACTACCTGCTAAAGCCAGTTGCCTAAACTGGATGCAACCAGTCATAAAAAACCAGCAACACACTAACGGCCTAATGGCGCCACATCAACGGCTAACTAACTAACCAAACTAATCACTAGAACCTGTACTTAACAAAGAGTAATCATGTTGTACACATCACTGAATATGAAGCTAATTCCAATAGTCTTCACAAAGGTGATCCATGATTCTAATTCCTTGAATTTTATCTCGTGGAAAGCCTGTGTTGCTGCTGCTTTCCATTTCCTTAGATTTACCTTACAATTTCCCTTCTGATGGAATCATGGAGAAAATGAATTTTTCTTATATACCAACAGACACAGAAATTAGAGAATGATGATTTGATTCATCCGCAAAAATGTCAGTGGAACTTATTTATTGAACAAGAATTAAAGGCGAACATCTGAAATCGCAATCTTCGAGTGAGGAGTTTGATCCGACAGTCCACAAAGCACGCACAATGTCTTTTACAGTGACAAAAAAAATTCAAGTGATTATAAGTTACAGATTCAGCTTCTGATCATGCTTTGCTTTTGTTTCCTTCCTTGTACATTTCATCAACACGATCCTACAAAATTAGGACATCACAATGTTGATCAGAACATAGTGTATATATATATATATATATATATTAATTGCTACAATTCTCCTGAAACACGCTAAATCTATCCAAACAAGTGATTCAAGCAGATTGACAATAAGATGAGTGTCTTAGTTTTCATTTGGATTTTGGATGGTAATCCAAAATTCTCGGTAGAAGGTAACCTTAGATTTTAACTGTGAACAAGATCCATGAAGAAATACCTTGTAGTACTTGAGCAGTTGGGGCCTTTTCAGCTTAAACGTCGGAGTAATCAAGTCCCTGGCGAAATCGAAAGGCAATGGCTCCAAATACACTGCTCCAAGCATCTCAAATCCTCTAAGCTGTTTTGTTTGATTTTACAGCAACATTTGGTAAGAGTTAATGTATGATGTAAAACAACACGTTTCAAACTAAAGATGAAGAATTGCAACTTCGTACCTTAAATTTTTTACCAGTAGTGTTTAGCTCATCCATTAAGTACTTTCTAGCCTTTGAACTCTTGCACAGCACTTCAAAGTCTCCGGCCTCATTGCTCTTAGCCACCCAGTCTTCGAGGCCCCTCCTCTCTGGCACCACGACAGCCACTAGGAAGGACTCGAAGCTGTTGCCATAGACCCATATCTAAATCCAAAAAGTATGAGCTACCAAGGTGAAAACAGTAGACTAATTATCAACCAAATTTGGTTTTGTTAGTGTCTTAACTGATGCTATAGAAGGACAGCGTGAGTATATGTTCTCGAGGTTCTCTACAGCCACATATTCTCCCTGTGACAGCTTGAAGATGTTCTTTTTCCTGTCAATTATCTTCATTGTCCCATCAGGTTGCCATTCCCCAATGTCGCCTGCGACCAAGACAGCAAAGGAAACTACAAATCCGAACATTGCTGTACTATGAAATGCAAAAGAAGGGACATTAGTGAAGTTAAGTGTGTACCAGTGTGGAACCATCCATCAACAAGAACTTCTTTAGTGAGATCTGGCCTCTTGTGGTAGCCAGAGAACAAGGTGTTCCCCCTCAAGCAAATTTCCCCACGCGGTACATTGGATAATGCGTCGTACCCCATCTCTGGCACGGATTCTAGCCTTGCTTCAATGGTTGTGATCGGGACTCCTATCGTGCCAATATGCTGGAACACGTTGGCTATTGTTGTGAAGCAGCCACTGCAGCTCTCTGTGAGACCTTATCACAAAACAATATACAACTTCAGCCTTCACTTGTCGCCCGAAATTATAGTTATATTATATATCAAGGGTAACTCAGATACGTACCATATCCTTGTGCTACTATGGCACAACAAGTGACTCTCAAGAACTCCTCCACATGGCGGGAAAGAGGAGCTCCTCCTGAAAGTATGAGACGAACTCGCCCTCCAAAGCTTTGCTTGATCTGTTTCGGAAATGTGATGCACACATCAAAAGAAATGAACAGGGAGAATGAGGTACACCAACAAAAAAGAGTGTAGCAACCTTGTTGAAAAGGAGCTTGTCCATGAGAGGTGCAGCTTGCTCTTGTCGTAGTCCCTTCTCCAGGTACGATAGTTTGCTGTTTGAAAACTCACGTTATCAGTGAAAAACCAAACACGAGTCATAGGAAGACTGATAGAGTTGTATGACGCACTAGTTATATCCGTATTCAAATAGGCTTTTCCTTATTGCGCCACTCGATGAAATCTTCTGCTGGATGCCTTTAAAAGAGAATTCAGTGTGAAAACAGCATTGAAGCAATTCAGTTATGTGTGGATTCTACCTACAGCTACAAGAGATGTATACCTGTGTATATACGATCAAAGACTCTCGGAACACCGCAAAATATGGTTGGTTTCATTTCTTGGAGGTCATCCATCAGATATCTAACATCCTATTGGTTAAAAGGGATATTTCAGAATCAGTCACTCAACTATGTTGTGTTGTTATATGAAAGAGGAGTATCAATGGCTTACGCCTTGCCAGAATCCTATGGAGGTGCCTTTGGAGATGCAATAAGTTTCGACAACTTGGCCGAAAATGTGAGCCAACGGAAGAAACGAAAAGTATGAATCCTCTGTCGTGAACTGCAACGATACAGAATTTAGCATCAAAATCCCAGGCCAAATCTTATGGAAACTGGACAAAGAAGCTCAGTTCAAGAAATCGATCTTACCACTTTGTCGGTCTCTAAGAGAAGGTAATCCATAGACATAACCTCAGCGACAAATGCAGCATTAGGCAGAATGACTCCCTTGGGCTCTCCGGTGGTCCCGCTTGTATACATTATGGTGCAAACATCTGTGCTGCTCTTCGGGGGCAACTCGCAATCCAAGCTTCCCTAAAGCCAAGCCAAATATCATCCAAGGAAGTTATTTGAACACCATACTGCCAAGTGCGAATTCAGAGCAACATCAAAATATCTGAAACCCACGATTGGTGAATGGTTACCAGCTGAACAAACTCTTCCCAGGTGAAACAAGACACTCCATGCTCTTCAGCCTTCTCCTTCTGCGTAGCAGAGACGCCTCCGAGACTAACAATAGCTGGAGATTGACATACACTTGCTCTTATCACATTTTGTATGCCCAGATAGAAACTTATAACAACAAAGATATATAAAGAAACAGTACGAGGCAGTGTTTGTGTTACCAACTTTTTAGATAAGGATTGCACTTTGGCAAGCAAGACAGGATCTGCAGACACAGAATTAGGAAAATGCTCAAAGAGAGAATACAATATTGGGCAACTAAACTGCATTTTGCTTCTGCATAACTCTATATAATCTTGGATTGAAGTTTGATGATACTAATTAACTCAAACTCTAGAAATTTGGGGTCTTCTTATTTGTATTCAAGTCCCAACTAATTTGTTGAGTATGGGACAAAAAAAGAAAGAAGTGATACCGCGGGTAGCTTTGCTTCCTGGACGAAAGATAGAGAAACTTCGGCATGGTTTATGATGAACTCTACTGCATCCGGACCTGCGTAAATTGATCACAGAATGACACAGGGTGTTGATAGTGCAAATGAACAACGAAAGATGAAGAGCTACTCATGCATAATACCAAGTGTGTCATACAGTGGTACGTAGATCATGGCTTGGCTGTTACAACCCTGCAAATACACATATACAACAACACTCGATGCTTTATATTAATTAGTACGTATTTAGTTAAACATTGTGGTTGAATTACTTAGCATATAGCATGAGAGCTATTGGCGCTTCTTATTTTTTCCAGTATGAGCATGTACTTGTACTGAAAAAGTAGTTATGAACTCCTTATAATGTACAAGAAGTTTGTATTAAACGATCAATTGTTTGCATGCATGGGATGTGGATGGATTGCATAAGGTACACTAATGGGTGTTATTCTATAACTTTTAATACAAATCCAACTATATCAAGTGTAAATACAATTACCTTGTGGATGTTAAGTTAAATTATAGGCAAAATTAATGGCATGAAAGCATATGTAGAAAGATTTACTACCTCCATGGAAATGATCCATTCAGGGCAGTTGGACCCGTATATCCCACAACGGTCACCCTGCACAGTGTCATCAGAATACTAAATTGGATTGCATTCAATTGATGCTGAATTTGATTACAGTTTTGGTGGGTTTGGATGGTTTATAAACAAGACAAGGGGCTCACAGGATTGAGGCCACGGCCCCGAATAGCAGACCCGACCCGAACGGCTAAATCGCGGGCTTCTTTGTAAGTTAGCCATTCGTACGGACCCGCCTTGCCATCAACGACTCGCCGGTGGCCCAGCATCCGACTCTCGGGGTTCTCCTTAACTCTGTGGCTGCACACCATAAAAAAACACACGTACGTAATTCTGAAAGCGCGCACACGTAACTCTACCCCCATCGTCTTACGGATTATGCTTTTATGGAATTGGATACTTCACAAGTAAATTAAATTTCCTACAACATATATCTTCTTTGTTGTTATGTATGTTGGACACAATAATTTTATTATGCATACAGATAAGACTAATCTTTGTCTCTTACAGTATATATGATAATTAAAGGGTGAATTCAGTTCCTAATATTTAGTGGTTGTTTCTTATTAGTCCTTGTTGGGTGGGGACATGAGCTAAAAACCAAGTGCATCACATAATTCATCCCAAATCATTTGACAATATAAAAATAACTCATCTACTTATAAATCTCACTATTTCAAAATGAGATTCACGATTTACTCCTTAATGATTCTAAATGTTGTTGATAAAGGTTACTATTTAGTCCTTCCGTGAATTAGAGTGTTACCTCCTCGTTACTTCCGTCAATTAGAGTGTTACCTCCTCGTTAATTTTAGGCTAGGAAATGAAAATCAACTCTACTGTTCCAAAGCCACTTTTATTTAGCAATGCTAACTACCAAATAAAGATACAAATAACAATGCTAGACCTCAAACAGACTCTATCAATAATAATAGAAAGTATACATTTTGCAAAATAATTTGTTGATCCGACAAATTCCACCCTTAACCAACAAAAAATACGTTTAGGACGAAAAATGTGATTATTTTTTCATAGAACCAAAATTTTGATTTTCTAACCTGAAGAGGTCCCAAGCAGAATGGAAGGGATGAGGAGCACCGGTGAGTCCATCCTTAGCATAAATGCAACGGTAAACGTGTCCGGCCGACGGCGTCTCCTCCGTCGCCGGCCGTGGTTCCTCCACCTTCACCGTATAAACCGTCGATTGTGACAAAGGCGACATCCTTTTGAGCTGCGTATGAACAAGTGCAGGATGAAGGAGAACGAAGATGGATCGATAGGGTTATGATCTTCACAATAATGATTCTGAACTCGGAGTGATGGAGGTGGATAAAATAAGAGAGTTTTTAATACATTTGCTGGAAAGGTGGTTGAGCGGCTAGACACGGCATTAAATTCATACACAAAACAAATGTATTTACCACATTCCTCATTAAATTCTTGTTTTGCGTTTCTGGAGAATTTATATTTGACTTGGGTCCGTTCGCTTAATGTAAGCTAGCTTATTTAGGTTAGTTTAAACTTCCACTTCAGCTCGTGAGCTAGGGGTGGCGGATGGATCCCAGCCTCGAAGGTGGTCAGTATCAAGGTAGGTTCGTCACCAACAGCTTGTTCAAACCCGAATGGATGCGGTGGTTCAATCGAACGGAGTGTATAGTTTGTAGAGTTATGGACCCGATAGCTGGAGCTTCAAGAGGTTTTAGGTTTGACCATTTTGGAATTGTGACACAACTGCGAGGACTTGAAGGTTTGGAGGAAAATGATGATGGCTCCGAAAATTTCCCCTTCAGTTCTTTTGGTTCTAGCTTCTCCTCCTTTTCTTTTGGCTGCGAATCGCTACGCTTGAGCTCTTTGTTGTGAATTTTGATCTCATCTTCTTGGCTTATGACAATTCTTCAATTGCGTCTCAAATTTGGAAAGCAATCTATCGAAGGCTTCACCTTGTCGGTGCAAGGACTTTTTTAATTGAGCATCTAGTCGCGCAAAGCACTCTTCAAAATCATCATTTCTTTCTTCTTTGAGTTTGACGACATCAATTTTGGCCAACGATTTTTCAACATGTTTGTCCCGGATAGCATTCCCATCAATGGAGCATTTTGGGGAAACCATTGTTTCTCCACTTAATTTTGAGATTGGTATTGAAAGGCATTGGAGTACGAACTCTCATGATGTTATCTAGAGTAGCTCGTAGACATAAGTCTTGGTTGGTAAGATGGTGAATAATTCCATGCTCTAGTGGCGACAAGCCTTTCTTTTCTTGGACGGTATGCCACTTCTTCCAATCTGGCTGGTAATGTGGTTGGTAATACCACTCTTCTTCATAGGCCTATTGATAGTAAGCTTCATCATAGTATGGCTTGTACAAAACCTGAGACATAGCAAGAGAAACAAACAAGAAAAGACAACAAAAACCAAGAGAAGTACTAAAACAAGGAAGGGTGTGCAAAAAATGGACAAAGTTCTAGGATAGAAGTACCACCTTAGATGCAAGAAAGAACACACAAAGTTCTGAGAACACAAGGTGTACACATAGCCAAATTCAACCAAGAACTTCACACAATTTGATATTAGGTTCACACTTGGGTAGCTTCACTTCAATCAAAGCAAGACCAGAGACAAGTTACTTGTTTAATAAAATCTAGATTTGAAGTGCTCTACTTGGAAAAGGTTTGGATTGAAAAGAGACAAATTACACCAAGGCCACTCTAGATATGCAATTATAAGTTCAATATATAATCAAACAAGGCTTCACAAGGACGTGAGTGAAGCAAGAAGTTCTGTTTAAAGAAGAAATTACAAACAAGGCCCTAGCTCGACTTTTCTTTCTCGTTGGAGCCGAATTCTTCTAAGCTCGACTTCTTTCCTTTAATTTTTGTCTAGTCCGGATTTTTCTAAGTTTAACTTCATTTTTTTTGAGTCTGAATTTTTCTTTTTGGTTTTTATGGCAAAACAAAGGTCAAGAGATGCTTGAATTTACAACAACTTAGCAAAGCATGCAATTTTGTGCAATAATTTTGTGCGACCAATTTCCAGGTCTAGGCGGCCTAATCCACCTTAATCTAACTCTATAATGATCTGAATTTAGCATATGTTAGATGTAGCCAAGGTTCAATGAAATTTAGCAAGCAAGGGTCGGTTTAATGGCTTGGAAATATAGAAAGTTGCAAGCAGAAATTGACTAGGCAAAATTGATGTTTTCTTAGATTAACTCTTGATTTTTCTTGGATTTTCTTTGGAAACATTTTTGCATGTATTGTAGACAAAAGGTTGTCTTCAACCTCAGAAAATTTGAGCAAGAACACACTCAAACAAGGAAGACAAGTTCAGTCCAGAAATTTCAGCAAGCATGCAAAGTTTGGCAAGGATTTCAATCACAACTATTCTTGAAGTTTTGACACAACAAGTTGAAAGTATTGAGTAATTGCCTTGAAGAGAAGATCTGAAACCACTTGGTGTAAGCCCAACCTCGAATGATGCTCAATATCAAGGGAAGCCGCCTCCAAAGTTGTGCTTGAATCGAACTTGAAATGGACCTTCTTCGATGGTAGATTTTAGGGTTGTTTTGGAATCCGATTTGATCTATTTGTGGAGGGTATTTTTTAGGTTTAAAGTAAGAGATAAGTGGAAAAGGAAGTATGAATGGACTTATCCTAATTCCTTAAACAATTCATCGAGTTGAAGTTGGATAAACGCACTAAGATTCAACTAAACACTCTTCGATGAACTCACGAAGAAAGAAAAACTTTTGATGGAATCACTCCAAAGGGAACTTGATTTATATCTCTGGTTTCTGATGATAAACAAGTTCATGAAATAGGAGCAACAAGGCTAGCTTATATAGCCATGGAAAATGCAAGGAAACAACCCTTGAACTAACCTAAGTAAATTACAAGTTAACTCTTCATTTTTCTGAGATTGATTCCCCAGGTACTAGTTTGAATTCTGACGAATGCTCTAGAAACATTGAAGAAGTAGAAGTGAGGAGCCTCTCCTTTAAATTTGAGGGCAAATGCATGAGCCATTAAAAAATGCGCCTTTAGGATTTGCCAGTGTGTAGGCTGGCAACGACTTCTACATTTGATCTTGGATCAAAACCACCGAGCCAAGATCAAAATGTTTCGGCACACTTGGGATCATTAGGCTTATTTTGAGGTATAAGGATGGTGGACAAGTTATGGCTCCTAGAAAGTATCCTAGGAGTGGGAGAACGCTGAGAGGGGCAAGAAAAACCGAGTCGTGGCTTGGCTTGTAGGCACGATCCTTGGGCTGGGGATTTGCATGGGAGTTATTGACTCTATAGAGATTTTATGGACCCTAGGAACATGTGGTGAATATGGCTTAGTGATTGAACCAAGTTGTCTCGAGGAGTTACGAAGCCCTTGTTGTGATCCAGCACACGGCGTGGGCAGCATGGCACTTGACTTGGGTATGGCACTTGGAGGACTTAGGGACAACCTTGGTGGTCTTTGTGTGACCCTTGGTAAGATTGGTGAGGCTTGATATTGATGGACTTGATTGAGCACAAGTGTGATCACATCACGTTCCTTCCATAGGTGAATCTTCATAAGGTCTGCTCAAAATTTACCTCATGGCGACTTTTGTTGGCGTGCTAGATGTACTGCATCCTCTTCTCAAGTTGTGACCATGTCGACTCATGGATATGCTTTACATACGTGGCTCGGTCCTCGCTTATTGGTTCTCCTTATCCTTGAGAGAAAAAGGAACCAAATCAAGGGGAGTAATAGGGTTCCTCTCATAAACCACCTCAAAAGAGACTTCTTGGTGGCAGAGTGGATAGTCCTATTCTAAGCAAACACGATAATGGCAAGACACATTTCCCACCTGTGCAAGTTAGTACTCAACAAGGAATGAACAAAGCACCAAGGGTTTGGTTCACAACCTTAGTTTGTCCATTCGTTTGAAGATGACATGAAGTGAAAAAAAAATAGTTTAGTACCTAGCTTAGACCAAAGTGTTTCCCAAAAGTAGCTAAGGAATTGTGCATCACGGTCTAAAATTATGGTCTTAGGTACACCATGAAGCCTCACAACTTCATTGAAGAACAAACCAACCATATGAGAAGCATTCTCAGTTTTATGACGTGCAATGAAATGTGCCATTTTAGAAAACCGATCAACCACCACAAAAATCAAATCGCTCCCTTTCTTAGAACAAGGTATTCCTAGCACACAGTCCATATAGATATCTTCACAAGGAGTGTGAGGAATAGGAAGGGGAGTGTACAATCCATAGGGGTTCAATTTGTACTTAGCATGCAAGCATGTAACACATGAAGCACAAAATTTCTCTACTTCCCTATGCATGAGTGGCCAATAAAAATGCCTTCTATGTGTACTCAAGATCTTAGATACACCAAAATGGCCCATCATACCTCCACCAAGAGCTTCATGCACTCTCAACCTATGAATGGAACCACTAGGCATACAAAGTTTAGCACCCATAAAAAGATAACCATCATGCACATAAAATTGATCTTGGCTACCTTTAGAATTTCGAGCATGATATGTTACACTAAAATCAGCACCATTAGCATACAAATCAGGAATAAAAGCAAAACCTAGCATTTTCGCATCAAGGGCGGTAATGAGAGAGTACCTTAGTGCATCAACCACAACAATATCTTTTCACTCTTTATGTTCCTTGAATGAAATTTGCAAAGGAGGTTTCAAGATGACATCAAGCCGACGCTTAGGAAGCTAGGGGCAAGGGTTCGACCTTTAAAAGATATTAGTATTGACCATTTTGGAATGGTAACACAAACTCGAGGACTTGAAGGTGTGGAGAAAAATGATGGCCGTTCCAAAAATTCCTCCTCTATTTCTTTCTATTCTAGCTCCTTCTCCGCAAGGAATATGACCTTAGAATCCTCAGAGGTTCCTTCTTTTTTCTGATTCTAGTTTAGAGATGGTGCTTCATGCCTTGGTTAATTTTATGATAGATCAATACTAGGTTCAGTACGCCTAGAGGGCTAAGAGGATGGGCTAGAATTGATGGAATAACTCCAAGGCCGAGAAAAACTAGAAATCTTTCTCCTTTGCTTGTTTTGGAACACTTGATTAGAAGGACATATTCTATGGGCAATCCACTCTCAAAGCACTGCATTTCTACATCAGAAGCAAGGTCAGTGTTCAAACTACCAATACACTTAGAAATGACATACCTTTTGGGAAACTGGATCCCGGATACAAGTTGTTTGAGCTCCTTGTAGAACTCATCGGGGGGTCTAGCAGTTTGCTTAATGTGCTCCAATCTGACTTGGACACGCTCACCGAAGTCCTTGTTGAAAAAATTGTTCCTAAGGGCTTTATTGTGATCCTCTCAAGTGTTGATAGGAGGATACCCCAAATAGACATGCCCTTCTTTATCTTCCTTTCATCAAGCATAGGTGAAATCATAAAAATGGTTGAAGGAAATGGCCACTCTTGACGCATTGGTGTAGCCACTGAGATCAAAGACAAATTCTTTCTTTGACTCCCAATTCATGTACTCCTCAAAATAGGATGTGCCTACGAAAGGTTTGATAGTGAGTTTGACACGATGATGGTGCTCCATTCCTTGTGGCCGTTCATGATCATCAAAAGCATAGCCTCAGTTGTAATATGACAGGCCCCTTGGTATCATTCCCCTAAAACGAATCATCTCACGTGGGGCTTGAGGAAGTTGTGGCACAAGGCACGACATCATCAAAGGAGCAGTCGGGGATTGGTAAGGGTGGAGCATGGAGCGCCCTTGGAAGGGAGGATGTGATGATTGACCTAGCCGGGATGGCGAGTGGAAAGCCTCTCTTGAAGAACATCATAGGTTCCAATGGACTGGGCACTGCTAAGCTGTTGCAAGAGTCGGTCGTCGAAATTGTGCAGTAATTCCAACCGATGGCGCTCACTTTCCTCGCGCAAGGCAACCAATTGGTACTAACCTTGTTCTTCAAACATTTTTGAAGGATCGCCATGGTAAGTGGTGACTGTCCCTTAATGTGGCTTGTCGCCACTTCTTTTCCTTGGTCGTTGTGCATCATGAACAAACGAAAGCGCTAACACATGCCAACAAGAGGCCTTCCCAAGAGGTCACCAATCCTGATACTGCTCTCACCCTAGCATGTAGCCCAGAGTCGGCTTTGATACCAGTTGTAAGACCTAGGGCCTTAGAAACATCAACCCATGCCAACACGAGGACTTCCCGTGATGTTACACATCCTGGTACTGCTCTTGCTTCAGCACGATTAACTCCATAGTTCTTTGTCCTAACTTGAATCCTAAAAAGGAATATCTCTTGTTGACATGAGTAGCACTTCGATCCTTATAAACCAATATCAAACCTGGGGTGTTACAATATCTTCTAGGCAGTCGATTTCTGGTGCGAACGGACCATAGATGCTTGACACACCTCCTTTCTCATTCCATCACTTCTCTAACACAACAGATTTGGGTGGAAAAACTAATCGAATTTGATATGGAGATCGAGTGCAAGGTGAGTGTTAGGGCCCTTGATCGTGTCTTAGTAGATCACCTTAACACGTTGCGTCGTGTTGCTATAGAAGGGATGTGGTGGAGATGACAGTCATGGAACACAATGAGAAGAAGTTTCCAAGCGACGTGTCAGAGAAACATCATATTTCCATAAATAGAGCGGTCTCGCCTAGTAGGCAATATGGGACCCGTCAAGCTCTTATATAAGGAAATATCTTACCTTGAAGGATATAGGATCATATATATTATATAAGGAAATATTGTTACCTTATCTAAATTATCGTACTTATCTTACTTATGCTCCAAGTAGGTAGAATATATTGTATTTATGGTAACTCTATCTCTAATAGGATTATCCTTGGACCCCTATATAAGGAGAGTATCTAACTCTTGTAAATCATATTATCCAACTACAGATCAATACAATACAATTCTCACTAAAGGCTTACTTTTGTCCTTAATCGTGTAATCCTTGTCCCTATACTCCACAATCAAAGCGAATCACGTCCCGATATAAAATATGCCCAAAACAATTAGCGGCCACCGTGGGGTTGGGAGTAAAAAAGAGTACACCTTTTTTCTGACCACAAACATGACAACCTTTTACACCATGTCTAACTACGGTCCAACCGACGACGTTACTAGAGCCGACGATGTCTTCATTACCACCGAGATGATGCCATCTCCCACTCGATCAGGCTGCCCCAACGGTCAGGGAGACCAACATGTCACCGACATGTGGAACTTTGTGAAAAGATGAAAATTTTAGAGGAATCACTCACCGTTTAAAGGTCTCAGTCCCAAGCTCAACCCTAGGAGGTGCTAAAAGAGAACGTGTCGTTATGTTCCCAGAACGTGTCGATGCCACCACCGGTACCTCGTTCCCGACTTCAGTACATCCGCGACGACAACATTGTCTGACGTCTCGACCTCGAATCCGCCTCTACCAACCTGTCCTTCTTAACTCCATCTTTGATGTCGTCCGTAGGTGTATGGGGGATCCTACCACCTATCGACAGTGGAGACCGACCACATCACCTATAATCCCGAGATGCTCAATCCAATAGAGACGTCACCAATGGAGTCGTTCGACAATGTCATCGAGAGAAAGTGGCGTGAAAAGCAATAAAGTTTGGACGAAAGGTTCACTCAAATACTAGGGGTCCCCAGACCCATCGAAGAAGAAGGCAACGGTTGCTACGCCGATTCACCGTTCATCGACACCATTGTTCACATCGAAATTCCCAAGAAGTATACGGTCCCAGATATGCCATCGTACAAAGGAAAAACCGATCCAGACGAACATGTCTCGCTGTACAAGCAGAAGATGATGATGAGCGCAGTACCCAAACACATAAAAGAGGTTGTGATGTGCAATTGGTTCAGGTCCACTGTAAAAGGCTCTGCCTTGACTTGGTTCATACACTAACCCAATTGAAGTATCTCTTATTTTACTGGTTGATCAACTTGTTCAAGACTCAATTTGCAAGCAGTCAACAACTTCATAAATAGCCCAGTGATCTCTACCGCGTCACCCAACGTCCAAAAGAAACATTAAGGAAGTTCCTCCACAGGTTCAACAACGAGAAGATGTCCATACCTTGTTGCAATGCCTCCACCGCTATAGAAGCATTTCAGAGAGGGCTATATGAGAAATTAGAGCTTTACCATGATCTGACTAAATATCCTTGTCAAACATTTGAATACGTCAAAGCCAAGGCCATGTCTTATATTTGTCTAGAAGACGATGACCACATACATGGAATACCACATGAGTATATACGAATCAATAAACGTATCAAGATAGGCGAGACGCGTTACAAGCCCTACCCTCGTCAGAACCCATGGAATCACACCGTCAACAACATTTGCAACAATAATTACGATTGGCATCGCGACTAGGGGACGTATCCGCTCCTACGCCAACACTTGTTTACCATCGATGCAACTGACATTGTGAGAGCTATGTCTAAACTAGGCGATGCCGTCAGATGGCCTAGGAAGCCAAACAATCTCGTGAACAAGAAGTTCACTGACAAATGGTGCGAATTCCATCAAGATGGAGGACATAACACCGAAGACTGCATCACCCTAATAAAGGAAGTAGAGCAACTCCTCCAGAAGGGATACCTTAGAGACCTTATCTCAGACAAAGCACGAGCCAAGCTGGACCAGAATAAGCAACAAGAGAAGCCTCCACCTCCGCTTCCTCATGTCAAGATCGTGAACAACAGCTTAGGAGGATCCGAGATATGTGGGACATCCGTCTCCACCACCAAACGCCACGTAAGAGAGACTAACTTCGACAAGCCGTCGATCGTCCCCAGGATAGAGTTCACAACACGCCAATCACCTTCGACGAACCAGACGACACTATTGCTGAGCATCATGAGAGTCTTATCTTATCTCTCACCATCGGAAATTATTTGGTGTGACGCGTCTTGGTAGACAACGGAAGCTCGGTGAACCTAGTGATGATCGAATCCCTACACAGTCTCGGTATGAGCCGAAAGGATATTATTAAGATATTGATTCCTTTGGTGGGATTCAGTGGTAAAATAAGCAACTCACTAAAGGAGATCACGCTGACTACCTATGTAAGCGGGGTGAACATCGAAGTCAAATTCTTGATCATGGATTGCCCATCACCATTCAATGTCATCATGGGCCGACCTTAGATACACGGTATGAAGGCGGTCCCATCAACGTACCACTAGACCGTCAAGTTCCCAACCAAGTGGGGGGGGGGGGTTCATGAAATCAAAGGTGACCACAAATTAGCGAAGGAGTGCTACAAAATCTCACTAAAGCCAACACTCACAAGGAAACAACCCAAAAGGCAAGCCACATAACAATTAATGGACTGCAAGACGTTGACATACTACACGAAGCCAAAGCCACCTAAACTCGACAAGGTGATCTTAGATCCTAGCACGCCCAACCGCATCATGAATATACGCTCAGATATGCCTGGCGAGATCAGAAAGCAAATAGTCGACTTCTTGTGGTCCCACTCCGAATGCTTCACATTGACACACAAGGACATGACCGACATTAGTCCAAACGTGATCATGCATAAACTAAACATAGATCCACAACACCCACCAGTCAAACAAAAGCGAAGAAAGTTCGCACCAGAGAGGAATAAGTTGATAGACGAGCAAGTACGAGCCTTGTCGGAGACCGACAAGATCAAGGAAGCCCGCTACCCAGATTGGTTAGTAAACGCAGTGGTAGTGAAGAAGAAATATGAAAAGTGGAGAGTCTGTATCGACTTCATTGACTTCAACCAGGCGTGCCCTAAAGATTCTTTCCCATTGCCTCACATCGATACCATGGTTAGCGCTATCGTCACTCACAAGATGTTTACTTTCATGGATGCATTCAGCGAATATGACCAGATCTAGATGAGTCTAAAAGATCAATAGAAGACCACCTTCATCACAAATCAAGGAATGTATTGTTACAAGATGATGCCGCTCGGTCTCAAGAATGCCAGAGCCACGTACCAACAGCTAATGAATAAAATGTTTGAGAACTAGATTGGCGACATGATGGCGGTCTACATTGACGACATGCTGGTCAAATCAAAGAAGATGGTCGACCACATCGAACACCTAATAACATCGTTTGAGATCCTAGATAAGTACAACATGAAGCTAAACCCTACCAAGTGTTCCTTTGGAGTCTCATTCGACAAATTCTTTGGCTGTATGGTAACGCAATGGGGGATCGATGCCAGTCCCGACCAGATCAAGGCTATCCTCAACTTGCAATCATCCCGATGTGTCAAAGATGTCCAGAAGCTGACAAGTAGAATCACGGCCATAAACATGTTCATATCAAAGGCGTCAAGCAAGAATTGACTATTCTACGACGTCGTAAAAAAGAACAAATCGTTCGAATGGACAAGAGAGCATGAAGATGCATTCCAAGAACTAAAAAGGTGCTTAACATGTCCGTTTTTACTCTCCAAACCCAAGGATGATGAAATCCTGTATGTATACTTAGCAGTTACAGAGGCGGCTATAAGTGTCGTTTTGGTAAGAGAAGAAGACGGCGAGCAGTTGCCTGTCTACTATGTAAGCAAAAGACTCCTAGACGTGGAGACGAGATACTCACCAATGGAAAAGCTGACACTCACCCTTATCAAGGCGTCCATTAAGCTAAGACCGTAGGTCAAAGTTGACACCGTAAAAGTGAAGACAAATTATCCCATCAAAAAAGTGATGAGCAACCCAGAGATATCCGGGAGAATGACGAAGTGGGCAGTCCACCTAAGCGGCTACGACAGATAGTACGAGACACACACAACAATCAAGTCATAGGCTTTGGCTGATTTTGTGGTTGATTTCAGCCCAACATACGAAGAACATGTTGTCTGGGAACTACTACAAATCAGTGATCCCGTCATCCCGAAGTGGACATTCTAAACTGATGGTGCTTCTAATAAAAACGAAGTAGGACTATGGGTTGTCCTAAAATCGCCATAGGGGGATAGAATAGCCCAAGCCGTGTGATGCAAATTCAAAGCAACTAACAACGAGGCAGTTTATGAAGCAATACTCATAATAAGGATCATAATTGCCAAGAAGACAGGCATGAAAAACTTGGAAGTGATTCGCAATTCCATGTTGACCGCGAATCAAATCAACGGATCATATGCGGCTAGAGATTCAAAGATGACAACCTACTTAGAAGTCATCCACGGCATCATCAAATACTTTGACACCTTCAGCATCAAGTAGGTTCCTAGAGACGCCAACACAGAAGCCGACGCATTGGCCAACCTCGGCTCAGTCAGCGATCCTATAGATTACCAAAGATCCCTTCCCTGCATGTAGAGATCCCTTTCATAAACAAATTGGCCAACACATCACTCCCTATGCAGGTCAGTTACTCGAATGAATCAACATCCTAAGTTACACCACTTTATAACTTACTCAAGCATGTCAAAATGCCCACCGACAAAATTGAGGCATAGCGACTCTGCGCCTAGGCGTCGTCCTTCGCTCTAAAGGATGACATGCTACTTAAGTGGTTAGCTTTGGGTTATTACCTGATGTGGCTTCAAGAAGATGAAGTTCAGAACGTGTTGCAAGAACTCAATGATGGAGAAAGCGACAATAATTCCAGAGGCAAGAACCTAACATTGGGCGCTCACACAACCAGATATTACTACCCCACTATGAAAAGAGACGCTTTTGACTACACAGGGAAGCATGACGCCTGTCAAAGGCATGGTCATGTGTCTCACCAACAATATGAAGCTTTAGACCCCATCTCGTACCCTTGTCCTTTCATGAAGTGGGGGATGGATATCGTCAGATTATTTCCAGTCGCCTTCGGGCAACGCGTCTTCATACTGGCTATGACATACTACTTTTCTAAGTGGATCAAAGCAGAGGAGTTTGAAGAAATCAAAGATACACATTTTATTTCCTTTGTTAGAAGGAACATCTTATGTAGATTTTGTGTCACCGACATTGTTGTCTGCGACAACGAATTGCAATTCATCAGCGGACGCATGTACCATTTGTGTTAGGAGTTGGGCATCAAACTAGTCGCATGGATGCTTCGATATCCTCAAGCCAACGGTCAAGCCGAGTCTAGCAACAAGGTCATCATCAACATCTTAATTAAAGAAAAGCTCAAGAAAGCAAAGGATTTGTGGGCAGATGAGTTACCATCCATGCTATGATCAGATCGCACAACTCCTAAGACCATGACATGTAAAACACCTGTTTCCTTAGTTTTTGGCAGCGAGGCGGTCTTGCCTATTGAAGTTCAAATCCCTACCGCCCGCTATCACCTCACCACTGAGGAATGGAACACATCGCTCATGATGTTCATGCTAGATAGCATTGACAAGCTACGCGATGATGCCGCCAACTGAATGGAGACATACCAACAAGAGGTCGCTAGAAGTTATGATCACAATGTGAGGGTAAAAGCGTTCCAAGTTGATGATTGGGTCCATCAAAAAGTGTTTCAAAACAAAAGAGAAAAAATGTTGGAAAGCTAGGACCAACCTGGGAAGGCCCTTACCAAATCACCAGAGTAGTTGGTCAAGGCGCATACGAGCTCGCTACACCAGATGGAGTGTCTGTCATCCAAAGCTGGAATGCGACACACCTCAAGAAGTATTATTTCTAATCTAGTTTCTATTCATGCACGTTATTTATTGAAGTTAATTTCATTTAATAAAAGAAAAAAAATACTTTCACTATCTTGCTATTACTATACCCCTACGATTACTTATTCCTGGTTGATCTACATCGCACCATAGGTTATACCGATCACACTCCCTGTGAGTTACGTCGTGACGCCACCTTTGACATTGTTGATGCACTCATACACCCCTGCGGCTACTTATAACTAGTCGAGCTACATCACACCATAAGCTATACCGATCAAACTCCCCACGAGTTACATCATGACACCACCTTCGACCTTGTCAATGCACTCATACTCCATTGTGGCTACTTACACCTAGTCGAGCTACATCGCACCATAGGCTATACCAATGACACTCCCGATGAGTTACGTCGTGATGCCACTTGCGTCCCCGTTGACGCGACCCCTACAGTCACCTATGACCCATGACACGATCCCTGCGATCATTCAAACCGGAATATACCGATCACACTCCCTGCGAGTTATGTCGTGACGCCTCTTGCGTCCCCGTTGACACGACTCCAGCGGTCACCTACGTCCCGCTGACACGACCTCCGTAGTCATTATTATAGGTCCATGGTCATCTCAACTGATTATATCTACAATGACTTTATTATGATGACCGTCTTGGCTCCCATGTTTCTAATTAACGTCACCGTCACCGCTATCACCTCCATCAACGAGATCGTTACAATCTTCCCCATCTTTATTTGACAAGGCTATCATCACTCCAAATGATGCATCTTGTGGACTATCTCATTCGATTAACAGAGTATTACTATCTCTTATGTCTCTTAAGGCAATCATCTCCTCAATGAGTAAGCTTCGCTCTAGGCAAAACTCACACCATCATCTAGTCAATAGTAAGGCCCTTGGAATATAGACACTAGAACTTATCATTGATACAATACGCCATCTAGCAAGGGAATTATTATTTGGCACAAAAGGCGTATTGTAGCATTCTATCTGGAAAACGCAAAAGTAATGTGACAACTTCAGTAAAAGGCGATATTGCTTTTACTCATTATTGGAATATATATTCTCCTATTGTGTTCTATACATGGTATGACAAGCCTATTACACTTATTACTTCCACCCAACGACGTTGACACTTCTATCGCCTTCGTCGCGTTAGCATCGCTATCGTTGACGCGTTACCGAGTTGTTATCTCGACCGTCTATGCAATCTCGTAAATGCAATCATGTCTTGCTTCCCTCCAAATAAGAAGCTCTAGTATTGATGTACCTACACCTATACAAAGACATATATGCAATTTACGCGCAAGAAAACTATACAAATGGACATGCATTAAAACCCATTCACATAAACGGGGCCAAACTTTGTCAAACCACGACGACATGTGGGCCCAAAAGTTCAAAACATCACCCCTCAACAGGCTATGATCACTGTTCATTAAGAAGTTCATTTAAAACAATTCATGCAGAGGCGGCAAGGTCCTGCTTATCCTTGCCCGCTGCTAGAATCACCTCCTCCTTGCAATCATCGTCTAAGCTCTTAATCTTCATATGGGTCATGCTTAGGAAGACTGGAGGGGATGAATACACTTTGTACAGATCTGCCCTCTCGGCTATGCCGTCCCAATCGACGTGTTTTCCGGCTGTGTAATCTTCCATGGCCTCACCCCAAGCTAGCCAGGAGTAGTAAGTTTCCGTCTCCTCGAGTTCAGCCAGTAGACGATCATTATCCTCCGCCGCTTTGGTCTTCTCATATCTTAGATGGAACAAATCATCTTCAAACATCATGATCATTCCTTATTGGGCCTTGATGCTCTGAGACAACTCGATGTTCTCGGTGGAGAGTGAGTCCTTTGTGTTACGGTCAGCTTCAACCTTGATTTCCATGACGTCCATCTCCAATGAGATCCCCTTGATGCGTTCCCAAGAACATATTGTTGGTTGGAGACCTTATCATCAAGACAGACAAAACTGATTGAGAATAAAGATGAAGTACACAACCAAAGACATGCCTCACCTGCCACTACATGGCGACGATTTCTCCAAACATCTCTATTGTGTTGATCCCTACATAATGCTCCTTCACTAAGGGTGACCAAACACTTTCCCCATTTGAAGGGCTCAATCGCAGGAGATCGTCGTGTAGGAAAGTATTCCGGGGAGCTCCGACACATTCGAGGAAGGCTACACCTTTTCCTTGGTCGCGTCCTTCTTCTCCACAGCAGGGGTCCTCTTGGGCACCTTAGGAAGCTCGGAATCCTGACTGATGCAACAGAAGAGGAGCCCTCTTCTTAGTAACTTCTTTTTCTTCACAACAATCTTGTCAGCAGTGGATTCATCGCATCATGTCTTGGATGCTGAAAGACAAAGACATGATAATATGAGTTAGATGTGTCGTGAAGAGTGAATGTGTCAAGAAAATACAGTTTTAAGGAACTTATACATCAATGAGGAAGGCGTCCTTTTGACTTCTTCAACAGGAAGTTCTATGAATGAAACATCAGTGAAGGTCCTCTCCGATGTCGACAAGGAAAGTACTCGTTTTGTATGATGAATCCATGAAGTTCTATGAATGAAACATTAGCGAAGGTCCTCTCCGATGTCGACAAGGAAAGTACTTATTTTGTATCACCCCTCTATCATATTGCCATGGGCGGCCAAGCAATAGATAACAGGCTGTCATAGGAAGCACATCACACAAAACCTCATCCTTGTATACACCTATGGAAAACTGAATCAAAGCTTGTTCTTTCACTATAGTGAAGTTGAGGAGTTGAGCTAATTTAGAGTGTATGGTTGATGGCCAGGTGTAGTTTTGAGATTGAATCTTGCACCACTTCATTGTCTATGATGTTACACTAGGATCCCCCGTCAATAATAACACTACACACACCTTGCCTTGGATGTGGTATCTAGTGTGGAAGATAGTCTCCCTTTGAGATGGCAAGGGAGGTGTGTCACTAGCAACAAGAGTTCTTTTCACCACAAAGTAATCTCCAATGGCAGCCATGGCAAGGATTTCTCCTCCCTCATTTTGAGATTCTTCCTTCACTTCTTCCTCATGATCGTCCTTAGAAATGTAGTCTCCATGTTCGTTAAGAAGCACTTGTTTCCTAGTAGGGCAATCCCTTACATAATGCCCCCTCCCTAGACACTTGTAGCACTTCACGTCCCTAGTGCGACACAAGTCTTCCTTATTGATCTCTTGGATGTGATGAGGTCCTTCACGCCTTGGTGGAGGCTTGGCTTAATCATATTTAACTTCTTGGCGCCTAGTTGTCGACGTAGTGGTGCTAGGATTGGAGGTAGAGCTCCAAGGCTGAGAGCTTGTGGTGCCTTTCCTCTTTGCAAGTTTTTGTGAACTTATGTTGCAGAGTGCAAGACTTCCTCTATTTGGATGTGTGATCCAAACCTCTGCATCTCAACAATTTGGCCAATATAAGAATTCAAACCACTCATAAACTTGGACACAATATACCTATCCAGGAAGTGAACCCCCGAACGAAAGACTAGATGCTTGAGCTCCTTGTAGAACTCCTCAGGAGTGCGGCTCCCTTGCCTCACTTTCACTAGCTCGACTTGAATTCTATCCTTGTAGTCTTGAGGCACAAAGCGAAAAGTTATAGTCTCCTTGAGCTCTTCCCAAGTAAAGATTGGATGGTAGTTGTGATAAACCCTCTCTTTTTTGTCCTCAAGCCACCAAGCATATGCAAACTCCGTGAAATGGATGGTGGTAATGGCCACCCTTTCCACATCCGTGTAGCCATAGCAGTCAAAGATGGCCTCAATTTTCGCCTCCTAATCAAGATAGACTTCAGCCTCTGAGGTGCCAGCAAAACGTTGTATAGTCAACTTGATTCCATGGTGGTGCTCTCTCCCATGTTCCCTCTCTTCATCACCATAGCCATTAGCCCAATTCCTTGGTACTAGCACCCTTGGTGGTGTTTCTCTAGCTCTAACCCTTTCCATGTGATCCTGTGGTTCATATGGCACACGTCTAGGAATCATCATAGGGCTAGGAGGTGGCTGATAAGGGAGCCTCATCCTTCTCTCAAGAAATGGTTGAGTGGTAGTGGTGTAAGGCCATGGAAGTGCTTGGTTGATTTTCTCTGGGGAGAAAGGATTCTCCATGTCATCAAGCATAGGTTAGGACCCATTGAGGTCCTTAGAAGGTTGGTGTTTTCTCTAGATTGACAGGAAAGTCCAGCCTCTCTTGCAAATCCCTATCACGTGGAGAGTTAGGATGGATCTCCGAATCACTCCTTCGTCTAGGACTTCCAAGTCTTTGTTCAAGCTTGTCATCAATGGCTTGGAGGAGATCAAACCATGTCCTTTCAAACAAGGCTTGAATGTCCCAGAGGATAAGTGTATTTTCCTCCATGTGATTCTTTCCTTTAGGGTCCTGCATTAGACTAAGACAAGGGACAACAAGAAACACACAGAAATCAGTCTAAAACAATCCACTAGGCTCAAGTTGTCGAGTACCTCAAGGTTCTATCAACCTTTTTTTCTCCAAATGCAATAAGGGTCCTCTAGTGGATTATCCCCAAGACTTCTCAAGGCCTTATTTAGAGCACACAAAGATATAATCCGGCCCTCCACAAGTAGTCTTAGACAAGCACTTGAAAGAGCAAGAGAAAATAATGCAATGCTCACCAAGCGCTAGGGTTTATCTAGGTGTTGTGTTTGGTCAAAAATTGCACTTCTTTCACTCGTACTTATGCATTTCAGATGATGCAAGATAAAAACAAGTCTCAAAAGAAGATACTAGGCACTTGGTATCTTACAAGATCACTTCAAAAAGACAAAGAAAAATTTTCAAACATTCACTTGCTCATCACTTTTTCTTGGTTGGACTAATGTTTCAATGAGCTTCCCTTTTGCTTTAGGCCAGGTATTTCTAGTACCAACCACTCTTTCTTGAGCTTCCTATTTTTATTAAGTCCAAGCTTGGAACTTGATTACAACCTTGGGAAATTTCCTTTGAATCACTTGTGTCACAACTGAGCTTTGATCACTTAGAACAACAAATTTAACTTGACGGAACCAAGTGATTTTACCGTATCTTATGCTCCTTAATTTATATCTGGCAATAGTCATAACATGCATAAGTATGAGACGAAATAATGCAGCCAAGAAATAGCACTTAATGGATCAACAAGCCAAGGGTTGTGTTTTGGGGCGAAAAGATCAGACGACCTAAATCGCCTTAGACGGGGTAACTAGTCGACCGGGCGATAGAAATCAATCCAAACCAAGTAGACAATCAACAAGTAAAAAGAAAATATGAAATAGCGAGATGATTTTATTAGATATAGTATTGATCGAATCGAATAGAGGTACAACTTATCGTAGTAAGACAAGGGATTTTATTGAACTCGACCGGTGACTTCTAGGTTTCGACCGGCGGAAAACAGGCATGATTGACTCCTGGTGAGATAGGCTAGAGCAAGTGTGTCTCCGTTTTCTTTCAGAGCAAGTTAGAGTGAGTGTGTAACGTAATCGTATGAGTGTCCCTTCTTTATCTTCTCCTCCCCCATATATGGTAAGTCCTTCTCCTTTTTACCGTTTATGATTTAATCCTATCGTATCTTCAACGCCGAGAGTGATTGCAGGGATTCTGATTAATTGCTGCTATTACGGTGGTGTTTGAATGCTGTGGCCGTTGCTCAATCTAAGCATTTAATACTCTGTGAGATCTTCGCGACCTGTCGGATAGTGTTCGACCAGAGAAGCTTCGACGCCTCCTCTGGACTCTCCCCTGTTCCTCCGATCTGTCTTGGGCCTGAGCCCGTTTTGCTCGATCCATCTTCCAAGGGGGATGCTAGGCCCAACAATAGCCCCAAGTTGCTTTGGGCTTTCGGCTAGGCGAGCAGGTGAAATCCGAGGCAACTTCTTTAGCCATGATCTCCACCATCCTTTTTTGGCGCGGTTGTCCAGGGCTATGTGGCGGGAGATTGGAGCACGATGCGACATCTCTGCATATCATCATCTCCCTCCATAAATTCGGAGCGGACGCTTGGCAATTTGACTTCACTTCTTCTTCTCTTGCAAGCTTCTCTGGTAGGTTTCTCAACCCTTTTCGCCATAGCTCTTTGATTTCCTTCTCTTTCTGTTCTTGAGATGGTTTCTAGTGAAGCCTCTGAGTCGTCGAAGACTCTCTCTGACTCGCGCGAGGGCGAAGCTCCTCCCCTCTTCATTCTGAAGGAGTCTGATGCTTTGACAAGTACTTTGTCCCAGGCGGAGCTCGAGCAAATACTTCAAGTTGGAGGCTTTCCCCCGGAAACGGTCGCCAGATTGCCTCACCCGGATGAGAGGGCCGATGCCCGATATGAGGGTTGTGTTTGTTTTTACGCGTATCCATTTCGGATTGGTCACAGGTTCCCCTTTTCTCCCCTTGTTAGGGATTTTTTGGCCACTTTGGCACTGGCGCCATGTCAGGTGATGCCACAAGCATGGAGGGTTCTCAGGGTCTTGGACCTTGTGAACATCCGATCTGGGGATGGTTTTGATTTTGATGCCTTGTGGTACAATTATTTCCTTGGGTCGAAGAGTTCTTCCCGTGTCCAGTTACGCATTCGACATGGTCGGAAGCCTTTGGTGCAAAATCTTGATGTCAACGACCGCGGATGGGGGTCGAAGTTCTTTTTTGTCGAGCGTTCGTCTCTGGAGAAGGGGGGAGAGTGTTCGTTCTTGTTGACGGAGTGGCGAGTAGAGAGTATGTGTTTGTTCTCTCCTTTGCTTGTTTATGCGTCTTAACTCTTTGCTTTAACTTTTCTTTTTTGTAGTTCCTAAGGCAGAAGATTTGGAGGTGAGCGCTCGGTCGGAGGGTTTGTCCAGAATTGTTCTTGCTGTTCCGGCGTCGGAGAGGAGTTTTGTCAACGTCAACCTGTTGTCGACATCCCCTGCCGCTCAAGACGACATGTCGACTGTTTCGTCATCTCGCATCAAGGGTAAGCTTTCGACCTTGGGAGTTTTCTCTGTACTTTTTCACTTTGTCGCATGCTTTATGATCTTTTTATGTCTGTCGTGTTAGCTTCCTCTGGTGGTCGAGCAAGTGCTCGTTTGAAGGGAGTGTCTGGGAAGGGCCTGATCGAGCAGAGAAAGGCGACAGCCAAAATCGCGTCGAGTAAGTCGGTTCCGACGAATCCGGCACCTCAAGTCAAAGGTGGCTTAAAGAGGAAAGTGGGCGTTTCCCCTGGTGAGGTCAAAGCAGAAGAGCCTCCTAGGAAGAAAGAGGCGATCGCTGAAGGGATCGACAAAATCGGCGCGGTCGGTCAATCGATTGCCGACCTCTTTCACGCACAGGATCCGTCTTTGAAATCGGAGGTCGACGACATCTCTCCCCTGGACTGCATTGGTGAAGCGGGGTGTTCCGCGTGGAGGGTGAGTTGTCTCCGTTCGTGTTTCTCTTTCTCTTTCATCGACTGTGTTTTCTGATCGTGTTATATTTTCTTGCTTTAGACTTTTCAGTACCTCTTGGGAGCATACTCCGGTGTCAAGACGATGGTCGTCAAGGCCGAGGAAAGGGCTGCCGGGTCGGAGTCCGCCCTTGCGTCCTTGAGGACCAAGCTAGAGGGAGCAAAGAGTCGTTGTCGAGAGACTGAGCGCCGCCTTACCAGGGAGCTGAAGAGTTGTCAAGAGGAGTTAGTCGCAAGCCGGAAAGAGTTTGAAGAGAGCCGATCAGGCGTCGAGGAAGAGGTGAAGCAGGCTCAAATCACAGCTGGCCAGATCGCAGGCAACGTCGGTGCTTTTTATGCATTGAAGTCGCGTGTCGAAATGATAGAAGAGTTTGACGATGGCAAGCATGAGCTCTGGGATCTGAAGGCATAGAAGGAGACTTTGGACTCCATGTTCCCGAAGGGAAATCCTGGTCAGGAGCTCTTCCGCTTGGCTGGCATCGGAGAGGAAGCTGCAGATGGGGGTGTTGGCGAGGACGAGGCCCATTCCGGCGATGTCGAGCCGGTTGATGGCGTAGCTTCTCTGGAGCCAGCCCCTGTTGAAGGTAGTGCCGTCATCCCTGATGCCTGACTTATTTTTCTTGCGTAGTTTGACTTGTTGTCCCACTCGTGTGTGGGTTTGGATATTTGGTGTTTTTGGCAACCCGTCCACCATCGCGGGTCGCAGAATATTTTTAAGTGAATGTTGATGAAGTCCTACAGGTATGTAGGCAGACAATATGTTTTGGCGACCCGTCTACCATCGCGGGTCGCGCATTTGTATAAAAATGTTCATGCTTTTATTTGATGCAGTCTGCTTTTACATATAGAATTGTATGTCCGTTTGTTTCGTTTATGTCGTTAGACTTTCATGGAGATCGTCGATGACGTTGCATATTTTGTATGTCGGTTTCACCCGTGTGCTCCGTCGAGTGGGGCTCGCCGTATGTATATGTGTAGAGAAGGCCTGTAAATGTTGGTGTATGTGTTAGTCATGACTTTATGCCGGGGAGGTAATCAATATGTTTCTATTGTATAAATGTAATAAGGTGTCGTACCTTATGTTTTGTATAAGGCAGGCGGTCTGCCGACGTGCCTGTGTTGTTCATCTCCCCGTGTTCCGATCGATCGTGTAGATGTAATATAAGCGCTTTTTGCGGATGACTGGATCCAATGTATACGTCAATGCTGTTCTGCATTCGTGTTTTTATAAGGAGGAAGTCCTCACTTAGTGTCACATGCTAGTTGTTTAAAGAATAGAGATGCATATGCGATAATGAGCGATGTGTGAAGTTATGTAATGTTTTACCTTGTTGGCTCAGAAATGGTATAGCTTTAGGTGTGCCGCGTTCCAACTTCTCGGGATTGGTTGTCCGTCTTTATCTTCCAACTGATATGCTCCCTGTCCGACCACTTCGGTGATTAGGTAGGGTCCTTCCCATTGTGGTGCGAGCTTTCCGTCAGATGGATTCTTGGTATTCTGGAAAGTTTTCCTGAGGACCCAATCTCCGACTTTGAATGCCTTGATCCGGACGTTCTTGTTGTAACTCCTTGCGACCTGTTGTTGGGACTTGACCATCCTGATTCGGGCTCTTTCTCTGATCTCGTCCACTGTGTCCAGGTTGCGTGCCAGTTCGATGTCATTTTGCTCGTTTGTCTAAAGGTTGCAACGGGCGGTCAGAACTAGTAACTCAGCCGGAATGACTGCCTCACTCCCGTAGATGAGAGATAAAGGTGATTGTCCGGTCGCATTTTTAGGAGTAGTCTTGTCGGACCAAAATAATGAATGGGGGTTCGTCTGCCCATTTCCCCGAGAGGCTTCGTCCACCGGTATGGTTTCCACATTCTCCTTCGTGTACCGATTGCAAGATGCGTCCGACTTCTGGAGTCTTAAGGCATCGTAGGAGTATCCCTGTGATAGACCTTTTGTACAAGATGTTATCTATGATATCGAAAGAGAGTGCTTGTACCTTGAGCCTTTTTGCTTCCGTTTTGTCGTCAGGCAGGTTGTCGTCCTTTAACCACCTGATGTAGGGTAGCATCCAGTCGTCGTCGGTGTTGACGATGTCTTCTTCTGGTCGATCGCCTATCTCCATGGCGACGAGCTCTTCTAGTGGTGTGGTAGATTCGACGGGTGTTCTTGGGACGGCTGGCGTCATGATGTGTGCTAATGGTATGTATGGAAATTCTTTCGGGTCCAAGACGGATCCTAGGTTGGCAAGTGCGTCAGCTTAGGAGGTAAGATCCCTGGGTACCTGTCTGATGTCGAATGTTTGGAATTGTCCGATCAGCTTCTTGGCTACCTCCAGGTAGGCTATCATTCTGACGTCCTTAGCGCTGTACGACCCTTGTATCTGGTTCACAACCAGCAGGGAGTCGCAAACGACTTCGATCTCTCGGACCCCTAGGTTGCGAGCCAGGATGAGTCCGAATATGAGCACTTCATACTCAGCTTCGTTGTTAGTAGCGTCCCACTCACATCTTACGGCCTGAGCTATCTTGTCCCCTTGTGGCGATTTCAGCACGACCCCTAGCCCTGATCCTCTGGCGTTTGACGCACCATCTGTGTGGAGTTCCCATGTGCCTGTTTCTTCTGTCGTGAGCAGTTGTGTCGCCTCTCTTGTGGCTTCTTGCTCTAGGGTCGGACTGAAATCGGCCACAAAGTCGGCTAAGGCTTGCGACTTGATCGCTGTCCTGGGCTCATACTCGATGTCGTAACCGCTGAGGTGTATAGCCCATTTGGTCATTCGTCCTGTGAACTCAGGTTTCCTCATGATGGCTCTCATGTGATGATTAGTGCGAACAGTAATAGTATGGAATTCGAAATAAGGTTTGAGTTTGTTCGAGGCCATCACCAATGATAGTACGAGCTTTTCAAGTGACGAATACCTCATTTTTACTGGTAATAGTGTCCGACTAACGTAGTATATCGGTGACTGCTTGCCATCTTCTTCTCTGACCAGTACTGCGCTTACGGCTGATTCTGACACTGCTAGATATAGACATAAGGGCTCATCGCCTTTAGGTTTGGTTAGTAGTGTTGGGCCTGGCATCCCAGGAGAAAGACGGATCAAGTGGATCGAACTTAAGCCCACTGCAGATCGGAAGAACAGAGGAAAAGCCCAGAGGAGCCGACGAGACTTCTCTGGTCGAGTATCATCCGACAGGATCGCAAGGATCTCGCCACGCATTTAATGCCCAGATCACGCAACGGCCATAACATTAAAACCAACGTAATCACAGAGATTCAATGGCGCAATCTTCGCCATTACTCTCAACATTGAAGATGAAATATTCGGCAAGAAATGCAAAATGGTAACAAGGGTGAAAGACTTACCATATCGGGACGACAAAGAGGATAAGAAATAAGACGCACAATGACGCAAGGGACACGAGCATTCTTACTCAGAAAACACACCAGAATAGCACTCTCGCTCTCTAACGGCTTCCTACGCCTGACCCCCGCCGGTCGCCACTCACAAGTCACTGGTCGAGTCCCACTCGATCTCTGGTTTTATCACGATAAGTTGTATCACGATTCAGTCTGATTAAACACGACATCTAATAAAACCATCACGCTATTACATATTTATTCTTTGTTTTTCTATTGCTTGCTTGGTTTGGATTGTTTTTTATCATTCGATCGACTAGTTACCCCGTCTAAGGCGATTTAGGTCGTCCGATCTTTTCGCCCCAAAACAATTTGGCGCCCACCGTGGGGCAACTTGCCGATCATCCTTCCGAAACTTTCCAACCATGACTATCGATCCTTCTACTGACAATCAAGAACCACGTCTCGAAGACGAAACCCAAACTACAGAAAACCCAACCGAAAATCCTACTCTAACCCAGTTCCAAGAACTCTCTCAAAAAATGGCCGCCCTTCAAGAGGAACTAGCCCAACAACGTCAAAAAACTGAAGCCCTAGCCGTTTTGTCAACCCAATCCGAAGCCGAGATCGCGCAACTAACTCGTGAAAATGAGTCTCTTAAGTCACAGGTACAATCAGGGGCTTCAGGATCTAGGAACGCGCCCGTCCACGGCGGTGTCCGAACACGCCTCGACATGGACAACATCGAGCCAACGCCTCCGAGCGTACGACGTCCTGGACACACTGAGGGTACATCTCGAACTCCTTTCGCTAGTCCATTTTCGACTAACCATGTCACCTTTTCCACACCGATCGGGTCTGTTGGGCCCCGAATCGACGAACCACAGGTTGCCAATCTGCCAGATATCATGGCTCTTTTCCAGCAGACGCTCGACCGACATATGAAGACGATCGACGATCGCTTCAACAGGCTCCCAGGAGTCCCGCAACCGAACGAGAGAGAAGCGTCCGGCGGATTCGAAGAATCCCCGTTCGTCGAAGAAATCGCAAGGGTCGAGATCCCCAAGAAGTTCCATCTGCCCAACATGGCGACGTTTGACGGCACCACCGATCCAGATGACCATATCTCTCTCTATAAACAAAAACTAATGGCTGCATCTGTTTCAAGGGAGAGTCGCGAGGCCGTCATGTGCAAAAGCTTTGGCACAACCCTCGCGGGTCCCGCACTAACTTGGTTTATGCGTTTGCCTCAGGGAACGATTGCATCATTCTCGGATCTGGTCAACTCTTTTAAGAGTCAGTTCGCCAGCAGTCGGAAGCACGAGAAACAATCGAGTGACCTCTACCGAGTCACGCAAAGGTACAACGAACCTCTCCGGAATTATCTTAATAGGTACAACAAAGAGAAAGTGGGAATCCCCCACTGTGACGTTACAACGTCTATCGAAGCCTTCCGACAAGGCTTAGTCAAAGACAACAATCTCTACGACGAGATTACGAAGTACCCATGCAAAAGCTTTGAAGATGTCCAGGCCAAAACTATGGCCGAAGTAAGATTGGAAGAGGACCGTGAGTCGCGTAAAGCCTCACGCGGACCCGATCCATCAGATCGAAAACATTCCTCCGACAACCGTCGAGACAGACGTCCACATCTCTATTCTCGTACTCGAAACGAACCAAATCAGGTAAACTATTTCGAAGACAGGTCACAGGAATGGAGAGACGGTTCTGCATTGCCTCCCAGGGTCCAATCTTATAACTTCAACGTTTCCGTGTTAGAGCTCGTCAAAAGTTTCGACAAGTATGGAAAATATGTAAGATGGACCCGAAAGAGCGACCGACCGGATATCAAGAAGGACATGAGTCGATGGTGCGAATTCCATGGCGACCACGGTCATTCGACCGACGAGTGCATCGCCCTACGAAAGGAGGTCGCTAGGCTGCTCTCACAAGGGTTCCTACGCGACGTAATCTCGGAGCGGGCAAAGGCTACCATGGAACGCCGAGATCAGGTAAAACAAAACAAACCCCCATCTCCTGTCCATACAAAAATTGTCAATACCGTTTCAGGAGGATCGGACATATGTGGGAACACGTACTCCGTGGCCAAGCGACACGCCAGAGAAAGCAAGGGCGACAAGCCCGAAGCGTCGGAATTCAAGCCGAGGAGAACTTCCGACCTTCCGACGGTCACTTTCGACGAGTCCGACTCCGACGGGTCGGATGGTCACCACGACGGTCTGATAATCTCTATGTCCATTGGAAATTGCTTAATACGGAGAATACTAATCGATACAGGGAGCTCGACAAATCTCTTGACCCTTGATGCTCTTAAAGAAATGGGTTTGACTGAGAACGACCTAATCAAGAAATCGACCCCTCTGGTCGGGTTCAGCGGCGAGGTTAAGCATACGACTGGTGAAATCATTCTAACCACATACGCTGGAGGAGTCAACCAACAGGTGAAATTCTTAGTCTTAGACTGTCCGTCTCCCTATAATTGTATTCTTGGCAGGCCGTGGATACACGCTATGAAGGCAGTACCTTCAACATATCATCAAGTTATCAAATTCCCCACTGAATGGGGAGTCCAAGAAATCAAAGGAGATCAAAAGACCGCAAAGGAATGCTACATTGCTGCCATGAAGAACGCGGTCGAACGCAAGACCGCATAGCAACCATAGAGCGGCGAAGGACCTAGTCGGTATGTCGAACCAGAAATGGAAAAACTCGACGAGATCACACTAGAGCCTTCAAAGCCAAACCAAACGGTAAGGGTCGGGTCGGACTTGGACGACTCGACCAGACAACAACTCCTTGACTTTCTCAGGGCCAATGCCGACTGTTTCGCATGGTCGCATGAGGATATGGTCGGAATATCTCCAAATGTTATTACTCATAAATTAAATGTGGGTCCATCTCATCCCCTGTCAAGCAAAAACGCAGGAAGTTCGCTCCCGAGCGGAACAAGATAGTAGACGACGAAGTCAGAAGCTTATTGGAAACAAGAAAAATCAGAGAGGTCCACTATCCTAAATGGCTAGCCAACGTGGTCGTAGTCCAGAAGAAGAATGGAAAATGGAGAGTCTGCATCGACTTCACAGACCTCAACAAGGCTTGTCCCAAGGACTCGTTTCCTCTACCCCATATCGACGCCATGGTCGACGCCACAGCGGTGCACAAAATGCTCACCTTCATGGACGCTTTCAGCGGCTACAATCAGATCCTCATGGATCTCGATGACCAAGAAAAAATAGCATTCATCACCAGCCAAGGTATCTATTGTTACAAAGTAATGCCCTTTGGTCTGAAAAATGCAGGGGCCACATATCAACGACTAGTCAACAAAATGTTCAAAGACCAAATCGGAGACACGATGGAAGTCTACATCGACGACATGTTGGTCAAATCCAAAAAGAAAGAAGATCACATAGACCACCTGCGCGACAGCTTCGAGGTGCTCAAAAGGTAAAACATGAAACTAAACCCTACTAAATTCTCCTTTGGAGTGTCGTCAGGGAAATTCTTAGGATACATGGTGACACAAAGAGGAGTAGAGGCCAACCCAGAACAGATCAAGGCTCTCATCAACCTCCGATCCCCCCAATGTGTCAAAGACGTACAGAAGCTCACAGGTCGGATAGCAGCTCTGAACAGATTCATCTCCAAATCATCCGACAAATGCAAACCCTTCCATGACGCGCTCAAGAAGAACAAGTCCTTTCAATGGACGGAAGAACACGAAGCAGCGTTCCAGAACCTCAAAGAGTACCTGGCCAGTCCCATGTTACTGACCAAACCTAAAGGCGACGAGACCTTATTTCTTTATCTTGCAGTGTCAGAGTCGGCCGTAAGCGCTGTACTGATCAGAGAGGAGGATGGCAAACAGTCGCCAATATACTATGTCAGTCGAACGCTATTATCAGCCGAAACGAGGTATTCGTCACTTGAAAAGCTCGTACTATCATTGGTAATGGCTTCAAATAAACTCAAACCATATTTTGAATCCCATACTATTATTGTTCGCACTAATCATCCCATGAGAGCTATCATGAGGAAACCCGAGTTCACAGGACGAATGACCAAATGGGCCATACACCTCAGTGGTTACGACATCGAGTACGAGCCTAGGACGGCGATCAAGTCGCAAGCCTTAGCCGACTTTGTGGCCGATTTCAGTCCGACCCTAGAGCAAGAAGCCGCTAAAGAAGTGACACAACTACTCACGACAGACGAGACAGGTACATGGGAGCTCCATACAGATGGGGCATCGAACGCCAGAGGATCAGGGCTTGGGGTCGTGCTGAAATCACCACAAGGGGACAAGATAGCTCAAGCCGTCAGATGTGAGTGGGATGCAACTAACAACGAAGCTGAATACGAAGCACTCATATTCGGACTCATCCTGGCTCGCGATCTAGGGGTCCGAGAGATTGAAGTCGTCTGTGACTCCCTGCTGGTCGTAAACCAGATACAAGGGTCGTACAACGCTAAGGATACCAGAATGGTAGCCTACCTGGAGGTAGCCAGGAAACTAATCGGACAATTCCAGACATTCAACATCAGACAGGTACCCAAGGACCTTAACTCCCAAGCTGATGCACTCGCTAATTTAGGATCCGTCCTATACCCGAAAGAATTTCCACATATAGCATTGCCCCACATCATGACGCCAGCCGTCCCAAGGACATCCGTCGAGTTAACAACATCACTTGAAGAACTCGTCGCCATGGAAATAGGCGACCGACCCAAAGAGGACATCATCGACGCCATGACAACTGGATGCTACCTTACATCAGATGGTTAAAAGACAACATTCTACCCGACGACAAGACAGAAGCAAAAAGGCTCAAGGTACAAGCACTCTCTTACGATATCATTGATAACATCTTGTACAAAAGATCTGTTACAGGGCTACTCCTACGCTGCCTTAAGATTCCAAAAGTCAGACGTATCTTGCAATCGTTACACGAAGGAGAGTGTGGCAACCACACTGGCGGGCGAAGCCTCTCAGGAAAGGCCCTACGAAACGGGTACTATTGGCCAACAATGAACAAAGACGCCATGGAATACACCAAGAAGTGCGACGCCTGTCAGCAACACGCACCCGTCCATCGTCAGCCTTCAGAGCTCCTCCATCCGACCCTGGCTCCATGGCCCTTTATGAGATGAGGAATGGACATTGTCGGAAAGTTTCCTCCCGCGTCGGGTCAAAGAGTCTTTTTCCTTGCCATGATGGACTACTTCTCCAAATGGATCGAAGCCGAGGCTTACAGAGAGGTAAAGGATCAACACGTCATTTCATTCATAAAACGCAATATCTTGTGCAGATTTGGCGTCCCATCAGAAATCGTGTGCGACAACGGTTCCCAGTTCATCAGTCATAAGACTAGAGCCTTCTGCGACCAATGGAACATCAAGTTGGTCACATCCACACCTCGGTATCCACAATCCAACGGACAAGCCGAATCCAGCAATAAGATTATTATCAACAACCTCAAGAAACGCCTCACCGGGGCTAAAGGCAAATGGGCAGACAAACTCCCACTTATTCTCTGGTCCGACAGGACTACTCCAAAGAATGCGACCGGGCAATCGCCTTTCTCTCTCGTCTACGGGAGTGAGGCGGTCATCCCGGCTGAGTTACTGGTTTCGACCGCTCGCTGCAACCTTCAGACAATTGAACAAAACGACGTTGAACTAGCACACAATCTGGACACAGCGGACGAGATCAGAGAGAAAGCCCGAATCAAGATGGTCAGGTTCCAACAACAAGTCGCAAGGAGCTACAACAAGAACGTTCGAATTAAGGCATTCAAGGTCAGAGACTGGGTCTTAAGGAAAACTTTCCAGAACACCAAGAATCCATCCGACGGAAAGCTAGCACCATAATGGGAAGGACCTTACTTGATCACCGAAGTGGTCGGACAAGGAGCATATCAGTTAGAAGACAAAGACAGACAACCGATCCCAAGAAGTTGGAACGCAGCACATCTAAAGCTCTACCATTTTTGAACCGACGAGGTAAAACATCACACAAATTCTATACATCGCTTCATATCGCATGTTATCGCATATACATTGCTATATATCACATGCTATCGCATATACATTGCCACATATCGCATGCTATCGCATACACATTGCCATCTATCGCATACATATCGCATGCTATCGCATGTACATCGCTACTTTCTTTTACATATCATCGTCTGACACTAAGCGAGGACTTCCTCCTTACAAAAACACAAATGCAGAACAACATTTACATTGGACCCAGTCGTCCGCAAATGGATCCTGTCATCCGCATATAGCGCTTACATTACACGATCGATCGGAACATGGGAAGATGACGACACAGGCACGTCGGCACACCACCTGCCTTACACAAAACACAAGGTATAACACCTTGTTACATTTACGCAATAAACAAATTGCTTACCTCCCCGGCATAATGTCATGACTAACACATACACAAACACATCGCAGGCCTGCTCTACATACATACATACGGTGAAACCCCACTCGACGGAGCACATGGGTGAAACCGACGCACACAAAATACAAAACGTCGTCGACAACTTCTTTGAAAGTCCGACGAACATGTACGAAATAGACTAGCATATGACTCTATATGTAAACACACAATTGCATCGAAATAAAAGCATTTTTATACAAATACGCGACCCGCGATGGTGGACGGGTCGCCAAACCACATTGTCTGCCTACACATCTGTAGGACTTCATCAAACAGAAATATTATGCGACCCGCGATGGTGGACGGGTCGCCAAAACACACAGTATCCAAAAACACCAAATGTCTAAACCCACACACAAATGGGACAAACAACGTCAAAATACGCAAAGAAAACGAATCAGGCGTCGGGGACGACAACATTACCTTCGGCAGGGACTGGCTCCAATAGGGCTACCTCATCGGTCGGCTTAACATCGCCAGAGTGGGCTTCGTCCTCGTCGATGCCCTCATCCGCGGCTTGTTCGCCGACACCGGCTAAGTAGAACAACTCCTGACCAGGATCGCCTTTTGGGAACATGGAGTCCAGAGTCTCCTTCTCCGCATTCAGGTCCCATAGCCCGTGCTTGCCTTCGTTGAACTCTTCGATCATTTCGATGCGCGACTTCACAGCATAAAAGGCCCCAACGTCGCCAGTAATCTCGCCATCGATGATCCGAGCCCGTTTCACCTCCTCCTCAACGCTTGCCCGACACTCTTCAAACTCCCTCTGACATGCGACCAACTCCCCTTGACAGCTCTTCAACTCCCTGGTGAGGCGACGCTCGATTTCACGGCAGCGACTCTCCGCTCCCTCTAATTTAGTCTTCAAGGATGCGAGGTCAGACTCTGACCTAGCAGCCCGCTCCTCGGCCTTGGCAACCATCGCCTTGACGCAAGAGTATGCCCCCAAAAGATACTGAAAAGACTGCAATCTCACACGACGACACAACAGACGATCAGAAAACGTGGTCGAACGAAAGAAAAAGACACAAACAAAAAGACGATTCACCTTCCACACGGAGCACCCCGCTTCACCAATGCAATCGAGGGGAGAGACGTCATCGACCTCCGACTTCAAAGTCGGGTCTTGAGCGTGAAAAAGGTCAGCAATCGACCGCCCAACGGCACCGATCTTGCCAATCCCCTCAGCAGTCACGGCCTTCTTCTTCTTGAAGACCTCCTCCGCCTTGACATCTTCGGAGCAAGCACTTGCTTTCCTCTTCGAGCTGGCCTTGGCTGGCACTGTCAGGTCCACCAGAAGCGGCTTGCTCGACGCAGCCTTGGCCGCCGCCTTCCTCTACTCGATCAAGCTTTTTCCAGAAGCGACTCTGAAACGAGCACTCGCTCGACCACCGGGAGAACCTGACATGACAAACAGAACCCTAAAACACACGACAAAACAAAAGACAGTCACAAGAGGCTCCCAGAGTCGGATGTCTACCTTTCACACGAGATGACGATACGTTCGACATATCCTCTTGAGAAATAGGGGTCGTCGACAAGAGATTGACGTTTACAAACTTCCTCTCAGCCACTGGAACCCCAAGGACGATCTTGGACAAGCCCTCTGATCGGCTGTTAACTTCCAAATCTTCCGGTTCAAGGACTACAAAAAAGGAAAGTTAAAAACAGAGTGTTAAAACACATAAACGCGTGGGAGAGAAGACAAATACATACTGTCGATCCGCCACTCCGTCAACAGAAATGGACATTCTCCTTCCTTCTCTAGAGAAGAACGTTTGACAAAAAAGAATTTCGACCCCCATCCACGGTCATTCAAATCAGGAGTCTGCACCAAGGGCTTCCGACCACGTCGGATACGCAGTTGCACACGGGAAGAACTCTTCAACCCGATGAAGTAATTATACCACAAAGCATCAAAATCAAAACCAGCTCCAGTTTGGACGTTCACGAGGTCTAAAACCCTAAGGACTCTCCACGCCTGAGGCATTACTTGACACGGCGCTAACGCCAAAGTGGCTAGAAAATCTCTAACAAGAGAAGAAAAAGGAAATTTATGCCCTATTCTAAACGGGTACACATAGAAGCAAATCCACCCTTCGTAACGCACGTCGGCCCTCTCGTCTGGATGAGGCAGCCTAGCGATTGTCTTCGGAGGAAAGCCCCCGACTTGGAGGACTTGATCCAGTTCCGCCTCTGACAAAGTGCTAACCAGCGCATCCGACTCCGTCAAGATAAAATGGGGAGGAACTTTACCTTCTCTAGCGTCGGAAAGAGTCTTTGACGACTCAGAAGCCTCAAGAGAAACCATCTCGAGAATAGAGAGGGAGGGTAATTAGAGAGCTATGGCTAGGAAAAATCAGAAAGCTATGACGAGAGAGACCAAGAAACTTACCAGAAGAAACTTGCAATGGAAGAAGATGAAGACTAATCGTTTCCCCTGCTCAGAATTTATGGAAAGATATCATGACCTGCAGAGACGTCGCGTCATGCCCTAATCGCAAGCCACGTCGACCTGTGCAACCGCGCCAGGAAGAACGGTGGAGATCGTGTCCAGAGAAGTTGCCACGGATTTCGGTCTACTTGCCTAAACCGTAAGCCCATAACAACTTGGGGCTATTGTTGGGCCTGGCATCCCAGGAGAAAGACGGATCAAGTGGATCGAACTCAAGCCCACTATAGATCGGAAGAACAGAGGAAAAGCCCAGAGGAGCCGACGAGACTTCTCTGGTCGAGTATCATCCAACAGGATCACAAGGATCTCGCCACACATTTAATGCCCAGATCATGCAACAGACATAACATTAAAACCAATGTAATCACAGAGATTCAATGGCACAATCTTCGCCATTACTCTCAACATTGAAGATGAAATATTCGGCAAGAAATGCAAAATGGTAACAAGGGTGAAAGACTTACCATATCGGGACGACAAAGAGGATAAGAAACAACACGCACAATGACGCAAGGGACATGAGCATTCTTACTCAGAAAACACACCAGAATAGCACTCTCGCTCTCAATCTAGCTCTCTAACGGCTTCCTACGCCTGACCCCCGCCGGTCGCCACTCACAAGTCACTGGTCGAGTCCCACTCGATCTCTGGTTTTATCACGATAAGTTGTATCACGATTCAGTCTGATTAAACACGGCATCTAATAAAACCATCACGCTATTACATATTTATTCTTTGTTTATCTATTGCTTGCTTGGTTTGGATTGTTTTTTATCATTCGATCGACTAGTTACCCCGTCTAAGGCGATTTAGGTCGTCCGATCTTTTCGCCCCAAAACAAGTAGCATGGGACTGGCCATGTATTCCTTCAAGTTCTGGAACGCTGCCTCGTGTTCTTCCGTCCACTAAAAGGACTTGTTCTTCTTGAGAGCATCGTGGAAGGGTTTGCACTTGTCGGACGACTTTGAAATGAATCTATTCAGGGCTGCTATCCAACCTGTAAGTTTCTGTACGTCCTTGATGCATCGGGGGGATCAAAGGTTGATGAGAGCCTTGATCTGTTCTGGGCTGGCTTCTATTCCTCTTTGTGTCACCATGTACCCCAAGAACTTTCCTGACGACACTCCGAAGGAACACTTAGTAGGGTTTAGTTTCATGTTGTACCTTTTTAGCACCTCGAAGCTGTCGCGAAGATGGTCTATATGATCTTCTTTCTTTTTTGACTTGACCAACATATCGTCTATGTAGACTTCCATTGTGTCCCCAATCTGGTCTTTGAACATCTTGTTGACTAGTCGTTGATAGGTAGCCCTTGCATTTTTTAGACCAAAAGGCATTACTTTGTAACAATAGATACCTTGACTAGTGACGAATGCCGTTTTTTCTTGATCTTCGGGTTCCATGAGGATTTGGTTGTAGCCACTGAAAGCGTCCATGAAGGTAAGCATTTCATGTCCTGCCGTAGCGTCGACCATGGCGTCAATGTGGGGAAGTGGGAACGAGTCTTTAGGGCAAGCTTTGTTGAGATCTGTGAAGTCGATGCAAACTCTCCACTTGCCATTCTTCTTCTGGACTACGACTACGTTGGCAAGCCACTCGGGGTAGTGGACCTTCCTTATCTTCCCTGTTTCTAATAAGCTTTTGATTTCGTCGTCGACTATCTTGTTCCGCTCGGGGGCGAACTTCCCGCATTTCTTCTTGACAGGGGGATGAGATGGATCTACATTTAATTTATGAGTAATAATAATTGGAGATATTCCGACCATGTCCTCATGCGACCATGCAAAACAGTCGGCATTGGTCTTGAGAAAATCGAGGAGTTGTTGTCTGGTCGAGTCGTCCAGGTCCGACCAGACCCTTACCGTTTGGTTTGGCTTTGAAGGAGCTAGTACGATCTCGTCGAGCTTTTCCATTTCTGGTTCAACGTATCGACTAGGTCCTTTGCCGCTCTGTGGTTACTATGCGGTCTTGTGTTCGACTGCGCTCTTCATAGAAGCGACGTAGCACTCCTTAGCGGTCCTTTGATCTCCTTTGATTTCCTGGACTCCCCATTCAGTGGGGAACTTGATGACTTGATGATACGTCAAGGGTACCGCCTTCATAGCGTGTATCTATGGCCTGCCAATAATACAATTATAGGGAGACAGACAATCCAGGACTAATAATTTCACCTGTTGGTTGACTCCTCCAGCGTAGGTGGTTAGAATGATTTCGCCGGTCATATGCTTAACCTCACCGCTAAACCCGACCAGTGGGGTCAACTTTTTGATTAAGTCATTCTCAGTCAGACCCATTTCTTTAAGGGCGTCGAGGGTTAAAAGATTGGTTGAACTCCCTGTATCGATTAGTACTCTTCGTATTAAGCAATTACCAATGGACAAAGAGATTACCAGACCATCGTGATGGCTATCCGACCCGTCGGAGTCGGACTCGTCGAACGTGACCGTCGGAAGGTCGGAGGTCTTTCTTAGCTTGAATCCTGACGCCTCGGGTTTATCACCCTTGCTTTCCTTTGCATGCCATTTAGCCGCGGAGTATGTGTTTCCACATATGTCCGAACCACCTGAAATAGTATTGATAACTTTTGTATGGATGGGAGATGGGGGTTTGTTTTGTTTTACCTGATCTCGTCGTTCCATGGTGGCTTTTGCCCGCTCCGAGATTACGTCGCGTAGGAGCCCCTGTGCGAGCAGCCTAGCGACTTCCTTTCGTAGGGCGATGCACTCGTCGGTCGAATGACCGTGGTCGCCATGGAACTCGCACCATCGACTCATGTCCTTCTTAACGTCCGGTCGATCGCTCTTTCGGGGCCATCTTACCTCTTTTCCATACTTGTCGAAACTCTTGACGAGCTCCGACACGGAAACGTTGAAGTTATAAGATTGGACCCTAGGAGGCAACGCCGGACCGTCTCTCCAATCCTCTGACCTGTCTTGGAAAGAGTTTACCTGGTTCGGCTCATTTCGATTACGAGAATAGGGGTGAGGACGTCTGTCTCGACGGTTGTCGAAGGGATTTTTACGATCAGACGGATCGGGTCCATGTGAGGCTTTATGCGACTCACGGTCCTCTTCCAATCTTACCTCGGCCATGGTCTTGGCCTGGACATCTTCGAAACTTCTACACGGGTACTTGGTGATCTCATTGTAGAGATTGCTGTCTTTGACCAGACCTTGTCGGAAGGCTTCAATGGAGGTGGTGACGTCGCAATGGGGGATCGCCACTTTCTCTTTATTGTACCTGTTGAGGTAATTTCGGAGAGGTTCGTTATACCTTTGTGTGACTCAGTAGAGGTCACTCGATTGTCTCTCGAGCCTCCGACTGTTGGTGAACTGACTCTTGAAAGAGTTGACCAGATCCGCAAATGATGCAATCATTCCCTGAGGCAAACACATACACCAAGTTAGTGCGGGACCCGCGAGGGTCGTGCCAAAGCTTTTGCACATGACGGCCTCGCGGCTCTCCCTTGAAACAGATGCAGCCATTAGTTTTTGTTTATAGAGAGAGATATGGTCATCTGGGTCGCTGGTGCCGTCGAATGTCGCCATGTTGGAGAGATGAAACTTCTTGGGGATCTCAACCCTAGTGATTTCTTCGACGAACGGGGATTCTTTGAATCCACCGGACGCTTCTCTCTCGATTGGTTGTGGGACTCCTTGAAGTCTGTTGAAGCGATCGTCGATCGTCTTCATGTGTCGGTCGAGCGTCTGCTGGAAAAGAGCTAGGACATCTAGCGGATTGGTAACCTACGGTTCGTCGATTCGGGCCCCTGCCGACCCGAACGGTGTGGAAAAGGTGACATTATTAGTCGAAAACGGATTGGCAAAAGGAATTCGAGATGTACCTTCTGTGTTTTTGGGCCGTCGTATGCTCGCAGGTGTCGGCTCGATGCTATCCATATCGAGGCGCGTTCAGACACTGTTGTGGATGGGCATGTTCCTAGACCCTGAGGCCATTGTTTGTACCTACGACTTAAGAGACTCATTTTCACGAGTTAGCTGTGCGATTTCGGCCTCAGATTGGGTCGATAGGGCGGCTAGGGTTTCGGTCTTTTGGCGTTGCTTGGCTAGTTCCTCTTGGAGGGCGGTCATTTTCTGGGAAAGCTCTTGGAATTGGGTTGGAGTAGGATTTTCGGTCGTGTTTCCTGGAGCTTGGGTTTCGTCTTCGAGACGCGGTTCTTCAGTGTTGGTAGGTGGGTCGATAGTCATGGTTGGAAAGTTTCGAAAGGGTGATCGGCAAGTTGCCCCACGGTGGGCGCCAAATTGTTTCGGGGCGAAAAGATCAGACGACCTAAATCACCTTAGACGGGGTAACTAGTCGACCGGGCGATAGAAATCAATCCAAACCAAGTAGACAATCAACAAGTAAAAAGAAAATATGAAATAGCGAGATGATTTTATTAGATATAGTATTGATCGAATCAAATGGAGGTACAACTTATCGTAGTAAGACAAGGGATTTTATTGAACTCGACCGGTGACTTCTAGGTTTCGACCGGCGGAAAACAGGCGTGATTGACTCCTGGTGAGCTAGGCTAGAGCAAGTGTTTCTCCGTTTTCTTTCAGAGCAAGTTCGAGTGAGTGTGTAACGTAATCGTATGAGTGTCCCTTCTTTATCTTCTCCTCCCCCATATATGGTAAGTCCTTCTCCTTTTTACCGTTTATGATTTAATCCTATCGTATCTTCCACGTCGGGAGTGATTGCAGGGATTCTGCCATTAATTGCTGCTATTACGGTGGTGTTTGAATGCTGTGGCCGTTGCTCAATCTAAGCATTTAATGCTCTGTGGGATCTTCGCGACCTGTCGGATAGTGTTCGACCAGAGAAGCTTCGATGCCTCCTCTGGACTCTCCCCTGTTCCTCCGATCTGTCATGGGCCTGGGCCCGTTTTGCTCGATCCATCTTCCAAGGGGGATGCTAGGCCCAACAGGTTGTATCAAAGAAGCCAGTTTTAATGATGCTTGGGTTAATGAAGCCGGTTGTTCAAGAGACTTGGTCTCTTAATATTTCAGTTTGTGGCACATGAAGGGTTGTCTTCAACCTCTCAACAATGGTGGGATAATCACAAGTTCAAGCAGATAAAAGACAATCCAAATCGGTAACAAAACAAAGCTAGATCAAGGCAAACACTTGGTGAATTTCGCACGATTTTTTCTTGAACTTTCAGGAGCAAGGGTTGGATTTAAACTTAGCTTGAAGAACTCTCTGATACCAAATGATGGCCCTTGGACAAGGGTCTCGATCGTGTCAAGGGGAAGTCACCACCCATGCCCCACCCCTCCTTCGTCGCAGCGCCGCTCTTTGATGAGTTTTGTGAGTTTTAATCGAGCAAATGTCATTATTTTGGTTTGAGATTTTGAGGGGATAGACAACTGGAGATAATTGGATGAACACACCAAAAATATCCAGAAGATATGTAGTATTGATCGTGGATAACACACCACTATCTCGACAACACTTGTTTGGATAAACACACCAAACAAAGGATGTTAAACCTAGGGTTCTTGAGGCTTTGATAAGAGAAAGCTCAAGAGGGTTTATCAATATTCCATGTGAGATACAATGGACACAAGCCAAGCCTTTTAAAGGAGAAATTGTTTGAGGAAATAAATACAAAACACTAAATGATGGACGTTCGGTAATCCTTGGGCGTCTCAACTCCAACCGGTGTAAATTTTGAATATGTTCCATTGGGCTCCATATGCCACGTCACCGCAAAAAATTGGCCTAAACGCACGATCCATTTGGGATAATGCCTTGCCTCAATTTTGAGGCCGCACTAACGTCGACGAGGGCACTAGGGCATGAGCCATCTCATAGTCATTATACATTTGTATCGGCAGTTCAAGTCTCAAAGGGCTTCGTTCATCATTAGGAACATGTGGTAGGTTGTTGGCCTCATTTGGATCAACTTTGCCGGATGAGTTGCGAGGGCTACATTGTGACTCGAAGTCCGGCGTCGAGGAACCTTCTTGCACAAGTGCCATCACCAAGCCTTTGGACATTTGGCTGGGCACTCCATGGGCCAAAAGGCATCCCTTGAGGACCTTAAGGAGTTGCTTGGCTCGCGCTCTCGTGATCACTCTCTTGGCTAGGTCAGCGCCGTGGGCCTCATCTTCTGCGCGCGCAAGTGCTCAGGCGCCAGCACGAGTGAGGGGTTTGGTCAGCGTGGGCCACACTTGCTCTGGCTCACTTGGGTTCAAATGGTCCTCCTTGGCATGGTGGTCACATGGTTCAGTGGGTCTTGCATTTGGTTGTAGTTCGCTGAGTCGTTTCTCGTGCCCCATTGAGGACGTCGCAAGTGCGATGGTGGCAGCAGGCTCCAAGGCTTCTTGCGGGGCTTTGTCTTCTTCATGTGGGTCAACCTGGATCACATAATTAGGGGTATTGTTAGGGCCCTTGGATCCATTCTTCGTAAATCACCTTGAGACGTTGCAACGCATTGCTATAGAAGGGCGTGATGGAGATGACGGTCATGGAAGATAGTGAGAAGAAGTTTCCAAGCGACGTGTCGGAGAAACATCATATTTCCATAAATAGAGTTGTCTCGCCTGGAAGGCAATATGGGACCCGTCAAGCTCTTATATAAGGAAATATCTTACCTTAAGGGATATATGATCATATATCTTATATAAGGAAATATTGTTACCTTATCTAATTTGACTTGGAGGGACTTAGAGTAAGTGATACAAGAGCCAAAGGAGCCACCTTAGCCACATCTTGGCTCACTCACATACAAGGGATCACTAGTACATAAATGATCTTTTAGCCCAGGCGTTTTTAGACATATAGCCTTGATATAGCGCAAAATAGGTCCGGGCTTCAGAGTGGTGTGATAATAGAGTATATAGCCCGGATGTCCAAAACACGCTCGGGCTAAAAAATCTTTACTTTTTAGCTGGACCTAATGGGATCCGGGCTAAAAAGTCCTTTTGTTTTGTAAAAAATGGACTTTATAGCCCGAATCTAAGAGACCCGGGCTAAAAAGTCCCTCCATATATAAACAAAATATACAATGAACCACACTCGTATCTACTATCCAACCACCACTCTAGCAGTATGATAGGTGCCATTTCAGGCACCCTAACTAGTGATTATTGACATATTTTAGACGGAGTTTTGGTATAGATTTAGGCTAAGTCTGTAATCCAGAAGAATAGTTGAAAAGCGAAGATATCATAGGATTTACAACTTAGTGGAGAGATGATGGAAGATGGAGGAGAAGATCTGCTCAGAATTCATGGAGGAAGGCTACCATTATTTGGTAGTACAAGAGAGCAGAGGATGAAGACTTGAAGAAGTTGGTCTTGCCGCCCCGCGCCACAAGCCACTGCGACCCGACGATGGATCTCAGAGAAGACAACACAAGCTAGCCGCCGCCCCGCGGTGGAACTCACCGCCCCGCGGTGGAGAATGACGCCTCGCGGCCAGCGTTGAATTATTTCCGTTTTAGTATTTTCGACTTTATAATTGTTATTATTTACTTTCCTTATTTGCTAGGTTAGTTTTCTAAAACCTATTTAAGAACCTTTTCTTTAGTTTTTGTAGGGAGTTCAGTCCTCTCTATTATTCATTCCAATTCTAGGGTTTGAACGAATGGAGAGCTAAACACCTTTGTTTCGCTAGACAATTGAAGCACTGCAATGAATTGGTTGTGAGATTTCTATTCCTCGTTCTATATCTTATAAAGTTGGATTAATTCTCTTGAGCATATTGTCTATTGGTTTATGTTGATTCTTCTAGCGTAGCTAACTAGGTTTTTCGACATCTATCAATTGCTAGGATTTGCATATAGGGGTTCCGAGTGCATATCTAGTGGCAAACACGATTGTGCGTATAGGGGTTCCGAGCGTACAATCGTGAGTGAGAATCAGTTGCATGCGAGTATTAGTATGTCCTTCTATTTGCATGTATCCTATATCCTTGTGTGCATTGCTATTGTTGTGTTAGTGGTAAAGTCTATCGACAACTGTGAGAATCGGTGGTACTTTACCAGTGACATAGTAATAAGTCTATCGACAACTGTGAGAATCGATAGTACTTAAGATCAGGGTGTGAACAACTATAAGATTGTAAAAAGAACTTGGAACTATAGTTTTCAGTGATCAACCTATTTCATCTGCTGTGTGGATATTTGTCTAGTGGAATACCTTTCCTCATCATATTCCTTCTCCTGTTAAATCTTGCGTCTTTGTTACTTTGCCATTACTATAAAAACCCCCTGTTACTTGTTACTCACACGTTATTGCATACAGATAACTGACTCCCTGTGGGATCGACCCTGACTTGCTTGCTATACTCTGTAGTAGGTGAATTAGGATATCTTTGATAGGAAAACGACACCGGTTTCCGGCCTTGTCAAATTTTGCGCCGTTGCCGGGGAGTCAAATACTCTGTTTGTGATTATTTGTGATTGACTGCGGTGTGGGTCTATCTTACGGTCCACACCTTTGCTACTGATTCGCTACTTGTTGAAGTTGATACAGAGGCATGTACGAATGGATCAGACACTCCGACAGTTGACTGCGCCAGATTTGGCACAACAGCCATTGGCTGTAATCATTCTACCGCTTGTTGATGGTGTGACGTTTGAGCTCAGAACAGGAGTGATACGGTTGCTCCCGAGATATTATGGACGAAGTGGAGAAGACCCCATTCTTCATTTGGGTAAATTCCACAACATCATTATGAGCATTAAACCAGCCAACGTCACTGAAGATCAGATTAAAATGAGAGCCTTCGGGTTCACTCTTAAGGACGATGCTGAGGACTGGTACTATCATCTACCCGGCGGAAGCATAGATTCATAGGCTGAGCTACATAAGGCATTCCTCACACAATATTTCCCAACCAAGATGGTGAACGCCTTAAAAAAGGAAATTGCCAGTATTGAACAAGGAGAGGAGGAGATCCTTTATAACTATTGTGAGCGGTTAAAACGACTTTGTTCTAGTTGCCCGTTCCATGGTTTTGACAAGAAAGCTCTAGTACTCTATGTTTACAATGGACTGCTAGATGATGAAAGAAGAATCATAGATGCTACTTGTAGTGGTAGTATCTTGAATATGACCCCTGATGCAGCTATGATTAAACTTCATGATATGGCTGAGGACACAAGGGATTTTGATGAAACCCCAAAAATCAGAGGCATTACTGCTATCAATTCCAACGATGCACATCTGATGCAAGAGATTACTTCATTGAAACAGGTTTTTGTGAAGATGAGTTCAAAAGAAGCACCCCAACAGCACAACGCTTATGGAATTTGTGTTGACCCATTTCACAACACCAACGCTTGTCCCCAACTTCAGGATGCCACTACTGCTGAAGTATACGCCGTTGGAGTTTACGGGCCGATTAGACCTAGACAAGATCAACAACAGCTACAACCACCACCAAAACCTCACTTTGTTGAGCCACCAGCAGCCCTTCAAGATAGTAACTCCCCTTCAACTGAAGATATGCTCAAGACCTTAACGATGCACTTCACAACGCATGTACACACTACTGAGGCCAGCATCAAGAGCATGAAGGAGACCGTGGTTAATTTATCAGATACGGTTGCTAGGTTGAACAAAAGGGATGCACAAGAAAGTGTAAATGCTGTGACCCTTCGAAGTGGAAAAGAATTGCAAGTCGCTCCTACTGCTGAAAAGGATGACAAAACCGAAATTGAAGATGGGCAAATTCCACCGCCCCGCGGCGATCACCACTACGACTCGGTGCCAGCTCCCAGTTATTCTGAGTCAACACTGCCGCCCCGCGGCCAAGAGCACCGCCCCGCGGTGAACTCACCGCCCCGCGGTGAAAGCCCAGAGATCGATCATGATGAAGAAGAGGACCCCTGTGTTCGTCCATATTTCCCTCCTCTTGGATCTGAAAAGCCCCCCGCCCCCTTTCCGGAGGCATTAAAGGAAAGGAGAGTGATTGACGACAAGGATCTCTTCGACACTTTCAGTAAATGTGAAGTGAATATCCCACTCCTCAAGCTTGTCAAGAGTATACCAAGGTACGCTAAGTTTCTAAAGGAGCTATGCACCATCAAACGAAACCAGAAGCTGAAGGGCAAGGAAAAAGTCAAGGTTAGCGAGCGCGTATCCGCTGTATTCCAGAGGCGTCTGCCAAAGAAGTGCGGCGATCCAGGTATGTGGAGCATTCCTTGTATTATTGGTGACACTAAGTTTGAAAGAGCTATGCTTGATCTTGGTGCCTCCATTAATGTTTTGCCCTATTCTCTCTATGAATCTCTTGGACTTGGACCTCTGCAGGAAACAGGAATTGTAATTCAATTAGCTGATAGGTCTAGTGTCTACCCTAGAAGAGTAGTAGAGGACGTTCTTGTTATGGTGGATAAATTGATATTCCCTGCAGATTTTTATGTCTTAGATATGGAAACAGAAATAAAGGCAACCCCTATACTGTTAGGTAGGCCATTTTTGAAAACTGCTAAGACTAAACTTGATTTGCAAAGTGGGACACTTTCCATGGAATTTGATGGGGAAAAAGTGGAATATAACATATATGAAGCTATGAAACACCCTAACGAAGACCATTCTTTATGCTCAATTGACGTGATTGACTCTATTGCACAAGATGTATTTGATATTTCTGGTCCTGATGAGTTGCAATCCATTGTTGAGAACAATTTGGATTTTTCCCATGAGGAATATTCTTTACCATCTAACATGCAGGAAGTCATAGCTCAGCTGGATGTATATGGTAAGTATCCTTTAGATCCTTTGGGCATTGGCCCCACTTTACTAAATCCAAGCGAGAAGCTTGTTCCCTGTGTCGAACAGGCCCCCGAGATTGAATTGAAACCGTTGCCAGATCATCTTAAGTACGCCTTTCTTGGAGCCAACGATACTCTATCAGTCATTGTCTCTAGTAAGCTATCTACAGACCAGGAAATGAAGTTATTAGGCGTGCTCATTGAGTACAAGACTGTGATAGGATGGACCATTGCAGACATAAAAGGAATAAGTCCCTCGACTTGTATGCATAGGATTCTACTTGAAGATGGAGCCAAACCATCCAGGCAGCCGCAGAGAAGGCTCAATCCTCCAATGATGGAAGTGGTCAAGAAGGAAGTGCTGAAACTCCTCAAAGCTGATATGATCTTCCCCATTTCAGATAGCCAATGGGTAAGCCCAACCCAGGTTGTTCCTAAGAAAGGAGGTATCACTATAGTGGAAAATCAACAAGGGGATTTAGTTCCTACAAGGACCACCACAGGATGGAGGGTGTGCATTGACTACCGTAAGCTGAATGCGGTAACTCGGAAAGACCATTTTCCCCTGCCCTTTATTGATCAAATGCTAGAACGCCTTGCTGGACGCCCCTATTACTGCTTTCTCGATGGGTATTCAGGATATTTTCAGGTGGCCATTGCGCCAGAAGACCAGGAGAAAACCACTTTTACATGTCCCTTTGACACCTTTGCATACCGCAGAATGCCATTTGGATTGTGTAACGCACCCTGTACCTTTCAACGATGTATGGTTAGTATTTTCTCTGAATATGTTGAGAAATTTATTGAGGTATTCATGGATGACTTTACAGTGCATGGGACTAGCTTTGACTCATGTTTGAACCATTTGGCACTTGTACTTAAAAGATGTGTTGAAACCAATTTGGTTTTGAATTATGAAAAGTGTCATTTTATGGTAGAACAGGGGATAGTACTTGGTCATATCGTCTCCGCTAGGGGTATTGAGGTCGATAAGGCGAAGATTGATGTAATTCAGTCTTTGCCCTATCCTACTAATGTGCGTGAAGTGCGTTCCTTTTTAGGTCATGTAGGTTTTTACCGAAGATTTATCAAGGACTTCTGTAAGATCTCTTCACCCCTATGCGAGCTACTGAAGAAGGAGGTGACCTATGCATTTACTGATGAGTGTAAGAAGGCGTTTGATTGCTTGAGAGAACACCTGACAAGTGCACCCATCATTCAGGCACCTGACTGGTCTCGCCCGTTTGAAATCATGTGCGACGCTAGTGACTATGCAGTTGGAGCAGTTCTAGGACAGAAAGTGGGTCGTGCCTCCCATGTGATTCATTATACTTCCATGACTCTGAATGGAGCCTAGAGGAAATACTCCACTACTGAGAAGGAGATGCTGGCAGTTATCTTTGCCTTGGAGAAGTTTAGGCAATATCTTTTGGGAGTCAAGGTGATTATCTATACAGATCATGCCGCTCTTCGTTACCTCATGACGAAGAAAGAAGCAAAGCCAAGATTAATCCGATGGGTTCTCCTTCTCACTGAATTTGATGTGGAGATCCGTGATAAGAAGGGAGCGGAGAACCTAGTAGCTGATCACCTGAGTAGACTCGTACATGAGGAAGATCAGCCCGGAAAACAGAACCCCATTCACGGAGCCTTCCCAGACGACACACTCTTTATGATCGAAGAGAGTTCAGGAAGTGCTCACCGCCCCGCGGCCCTCATTACCGCGACCCGGCGACTTGTAGCCAGTATGAAGCTGGGGGATCCACCGCCCCGCGGTAACGTTCACCGCGACCCGGCGGCATATTTACTTGAGAACTAGGGAAGCTCACCGCGGCCCGCGGTGACAGTACCGCCCCGCGGCAACATCTCCGGTGTTCCACTTTACTCTGTAGACACTTATGACCCCTATCCTCACATAGCCATGGACGTCTTCGGAATCCGTTCTTTTAGACCGTGGTACGCAGATATCGTGAACTATTTGGTCCGAGAGGAACTACCCCCGGATTACACCAGAGCTCAAAAGGCGAAGGTCCGTAGAGAGGCCCGTCATTATATTTGGGATGATCCCTATCTTTGGAAGCATTGTATCGATCAGGTAGTGCGCCGGTGTCTTCCGGACAATGAGGTACAATCTGTCCTTACCTTCTGTCATTCTAAAGCATGTGGGGGTCATTTTGGAGCAAATAGGACTGCTAGGAAAGTATTAGAGGCGGGATTTTATTGGCCACACATCTTTCGGGATGCTTACGCCTTTTGCAAATCATGTGACCGATGCCAAAGGGTTGGAAATATCACCAGGAGGAATGAGATGCCGCAATCGTCATTAATCTTTTGTGAGGTCTTTGATGTTTGTGGAATGAACTTTATGGGACCCTTTCCTAGCTCTAATGGAAATCTTTATATATTTCTTGCGGTGGACTATGTTTCCAAGTGGGTGAAAGCAAAGGCTACCAGGACTGATGACTCTAAAGTCGTAGCATGTTTTCTTAAGGAGAACATTTTCTCAAGATTTGGGATACCCAAAGCTTTAATTAGTGACAGGGGAACCCATTTCTGTAACAAGACAGTGACTTCCCTACTGAAGAAGTATCACGTCACCCAGAGAATCTCGACAGCCTATCACCCTCAAACTAATGGGCAGGCCGAGAACTCCAACAGAGTGATTAAATCTATCCTGGAGAAAACAGTTACAGCTAATCGTAGGGATTGGAGTACCAAACTCAGTGATGCACTGTGGGCATATCGCACAGCCTTCAAGACTCCGATAGGAATGTCTCCTTTCCGATTGGTATTCGGAAAAGCCTGCCACCTCCCTGTAGAGCTTGAGCATAAAGCATGGTGGGCAATAAAGAAATGCAACATGCAACTGGATGAATTGGGAGATTTCCGGAAGCTACAACTGCAAGAGCTCGAGTTGTTGCGCCTTGAGGCATATGAGAACTCGGTCAACTATAAGGCGAAGACCAAGCAGTGGCATGACAAGCAAATTCTGAGAAAGGATTTTAAGCCAGGGGATAAGGTCCTCCTTTTTCAATCTCGGCTTAAGCTCTTTGCTGGGAAACTGAGATCCAAGTGGACAGGCCCCTATGAAATTGTTGAAGTACACCCCCATGGCGCCATTGGATTGATTAACCCCAAGACATGCAACATTTTCAAAGTGAATGGCCACAGGTTGAAACCTTATTATGAAGGCTTTGACCCGAACCATGTTGACGCGGTAAGTTTTGAGTCCCCTGAAGCTGAAATCTGATAGGCCACAACCTACGTCGAGCCAACGACGTTAACCAAGGCGTTGCTCGGGAGACAACCCGAGGTATTTTCCTTTTTCTTTTTCTCTTCTTTTGATTTCTTCTTTTCTTAGACTTTTTTGTATTTTCTTTTTCCTTGTTTCGTTCGCCTGCTACTAACATTTCAGGTACGAAAGTAAATGGAGGCGAGTTCAACTCCCCAAAATCCTCAAGACCGCCCCGCGGTGAGTCCCACCGCCCCGCGGTGAAGCCTGGGTAATTTCACTCAATCCCGATTTTTTTTTAAAAAAAAAACATAAAAAAAACAAAATAAAATATTTTCCAAGTTGGATACAAAGGATTTGACGGTTTCAGTTGGATCGCCCCACGGTCCGGTACCTGGTATTTACCTTCATCACACTCATTAAACACTCCCGCCAATACCTTAATCCCCTCATTCTTTTTTCTCTTCCCTTCTCTCTCTCTCTTTGTCGTGCCCCCCTTCCCCCTCTCAGACCCTCAACCTCACACCTCAAATCCCCAAATTTCCCTTGTTCTAAGCCTTGGTTGTGGAAGATCCTCATCGCCAACGTCAAATTTGTTTCCTTTTCCCATACCACCACATTGCACCCATCCGACCACCCTGTGGTGTTTGTTAGAGAAGGGTGGTGTTTTGAAGTTTTGGGGGTGTGATTGGAGGAAGTTGCGTGTTGTCTAGACTTATCGGAGGGTGAAAGAGGAGTAATAGCACAATGGCCGCCTCGCGCTGCAACAGTACCGCCTCGCGCGGATCGTTTTTTTTTATTTGGAGAAGATGGTGAACAGTACCGCCCCGCGTCAGCCCTACCGCGACCCGGCGTTGCTTTTCAGTAGAAGTTCCTGGTCCTCTTCGCCGCCTCGCGGTGAATTGTACCGCCCTGCGGTGACCCCTTGGTGAACCCCGCCTTTGGTTTGTAAGTCCTCTTTGCCTAGCTCTTTCACCAACGTATTCAATTACTGTCATTATGCCGAGGGCTAGGAAGGTTGGCATGACTATAGAGGAGAATGAGGTGTATGATGTGGTTGCGGCGAGACCTGTGCACCCGCCTCGCTTCTTTGATAGAGGAGCTTTGGCTGAGTTGGGTTTGTTAGAGATGGTCCAACGGTGCTTGGATAAGATGGGATTGGGTGGCTTCTTGGACAAATGTGCCCCTGCTTTCCCCGAGCTTTGCTACCAATTTATCGCCACTTTGTCAAAATACCATACCCGACGCATTATCAATGGAGAAGAGCATAAATACATGGCGGGTATTAAATTCAAGTATGAGGACAGGGCTTATGAAATGCCACTGGAAGAAATCCGGGAGTTGTTGGGTGTGTCGAAACCACCTACTGCTGGGTGGAAGCAGGGTCCCAATGAGGCTGATATTAGAGACTTCTGGATCTCCGCTACAGGGATGTCTGAGTTTAAAAAGGGGAAGGAGACCAGTAACAAGATCGTACACCCTTGTCTCCTCCTAGTTTTTACAGTGTTGATCCGGTCATTTTGCGGAAGTGTAGAGGAGAGGAAAATCTCCCTGAAGTGCCTTGGTCTATTCTCCCCGATGATTGACCCGTTGGATGAGGAGACGCCCGGGTGGGTTATGATATGGCTCCACGAGCTGCGACGGATTCGGGAGGGTGCTGCGCGAGACATCGTTCAGGGAGGTCTGATCACCTTAGTTGCTGCAGCCAGGATTCAGACATACACTATCCCTCAGCCGATCATGCCTATTCTCTATGACATCCCATGTCTGCGACGGCATGGTATGCTGAACATCTCTCAGGTGCAGTTTCTATGGTGTTCTTATGGAGGTCACATGCTGCGACTCCCTCGCCCCTTGGCCTACCCACGGGACTTCACAGGATGGTTCATTCCATCTGACGCTGAGGTTATCCCTTTCGACACTGAGGATGAGCCCCAGGCCGCTATTCTTGCTATTATGGATTTTGATCCCCCTGCGTCTGCTGTAGCTTTTGCCTCTACATCGACTTCTGAGATTCCTTGGGATGAGATTTTTGCTCGTTTTGATGCTTTCACACTGCGTCAACACGCTGCGAATGAGGAGATGCTGACTCGCCTGCAAACTTTACAGGCCGACATTGCGCGAGATATCACGAGCCAGTTGAGTTCAGCTGAGGCATTCATGCAGGAGCAGTACTTCGGGAGGCATCCACCTCCGCCAGGCTATCCACCGTATCCACCGTATCCACCTTTCCAGTGAGTTTATGTTCTTCCTCCCCTAATTCGTTTTGTCTTCGTCTCTTCATTGAGGACAATGTGTGTTTTAAGTGTGGGGAGGGATTTAGACTTGCTGCTTATCACAGTTAGTGTACATAGTCTGTATATGCATTTCATATTTGCATTTTCAATTCTTATTCAAAAAATAAATAAATAAAATTGAAAAAGGCAATCAAAATCCTGGGATGGGCCGAAAACCCGAAAGGGCGGTTCAGGTAAAAAGCAGGTAGTCCGACTGGTATAGACCGGTGCAAAAGTGGACTGGAGAGATGTGAGTACATGTGAGATGTCTAGTAAAATGAAATGAGTGGCTAGGTGAAAACCCGAGAGGGCGCCTAGGCAAGATGAGCATAAAGAAAAAGGAGTGATTTTAGGATCATTCTGGAGGTTGGCGTCATAAGCAGAGGTGATATAAGGAGTTCGGGTAGGTCACTCTGGAGCAATAAGTAGCTAGACAGGAGTTAGGAATAGATTTATCTCGCATCACTTGTTTTGGTTGTCTAGAGCTGATTGTTGAGTTGTTGTAGTCACTGGTATCATGTCTGCTCGCATTTCCTGAGGCCTTGGTGTTTGATGACTGGATTAGTATAAGTTTTGATTTACTCGGGACGAGTAAAGGTCTAAGTGTGGGGATATTTGATAGGTGCCATTTCAGGCACCCTAACTAGTGATTATTGACATATTTTAGACGGAGTTTTGGTATAGATTTAGGCTAAGTCTGTAATCCAGAAGAATAGTTGAAAAGCGAAGATATCATAGGACTTACAGTTTAGTGGAGAGATGATGGAAGATGGAGGAGAAGATCTGCTCAGAATTCATGGAGGAAGGCTACCATTATTTGGTAGTACAGGAGAGCAGAGGATGAAGACTTGAAGAAGCTGGTCTTGCCGCCCCGCGCCACAAGCCACCGCGACCCGGCGATGGATCTCAGAGAAGACAGCACAAGCTAGCCGCCGCCCCGCGGTGGAACTCACCGCCCCGCGGTGGAGAACGACGCCTCGTGGCCAGCGTTGAATTATTTCCGTTTTAGTATTTTCGACTTTATAATTGTTATTATTTACTTTCCTTATTTGCTAGGTTAGTTTTCTAAAACCTATTTAAGAACCTTTTCTTTAGTTTTTGTAGGGAGTTCGGTCCTCTCTATTATTCATTCCAATTCTAGGGTTTGAACGAATGGAGAGCTAAACACCTTTGTTTCGCTAGACAATTGAAGCACTGCAATGAATTGGTTGTGAGATTTCTATTCCTCGTTCTATATCTTATAAAGTTGGATTAATTCTCTTGAGAATATTGTCTATTGGTTTATGTTGATTCTTCTAGCGTAGCTAACTAGGTTTTTCGACATCTATCAATTGCTAGGATTTCCATATAGGGGTTCCGAGTGCATATCTAGTGGCAAACACGATTTTGCGTATAGGGGTTCCGAGCGTACAATCATGAGTGAGAATCAGTTGCATGCGAGTATTAGTATGTCCTTCTATTTGCATGTATCCTATATCCTTGTGTGCATTGCTATTGCTGTGTTAGTGGTAAAGTCTATCGACAACTGTGAGAATCGGTGGTACTTTACCAGTGACATAGTAATAAGTCTATCGACAACTGTGAGAATCGATAGTACTTAAGATCAGGGTGGGAACAACTATAAGATTGTAAAAAGAACTTGGAACGATAGTTTTTAGTGATCAACCTATTTCATCTGCTGTGTGGATATTTGTCTAGTGGAATACATTTCCTCATCATATTCCTTCTCCTGTTAAATCTTGCGTCTTTGTTACTTTGCCATTACTATAAAACCCCCCTGTTACTTGTTACTCACACGTTATTGCATACAGATAATTGACTCCCTGTGGGATCGACCCTGACTTGCTTGCTATACTCTGTAGTAGGTGAATTAGGATTTCTTTGACAGGAAAACGACACCGGTTTCCGACCTTGTCACAGTACAAAATGATGCTAAATTTGTCCAAGGATTCGAAGATTGTAGTTGCCCATTGCATTTCTTCCTAAATGATGCTAATTTGTTGTGAATTAAAATCATCCCATATATAACAAAATCATAATATATAAATCGGGAAAGGTTTGTGTAAGAATGATTAATAAGGTGAGAAATGAGAAAAAAATGGCATGACCGTTTTATTGAAAAAAAACTAGTATTTTTGATAAAACTCAAAAAAGATGTGTGCGTAAAAGATATGGGATGTGCATAGGTTTTGGTTTGTGTGTGCATGAATTTTGACCTGTATGTGCATCTAAATTCTACTTGTGTGCATCATTTTTCTGGGTTAAAATGTGCATTAGTTTTGAACTATATGTGCATTCTTTTTTAAGTGCATGCCTTTCTACTTGTATGTGCATGTAATTTATGCTAGGTGTGCATGAGTTTTCACTTACATATTTTATAGAAAAAAATGTACGTGACTTTGTATAAGTAAAAATTCATGCACATACAGACAAAAACTTATGCACTTCCCAGAATGTGCATTTGTGCTTGTATGTGCATAGGTTTTGATTATATGTGTGACTTTGTTTAAGTGGAAACTCATGCACTTACAGGAAAAAACTTATGCACTTCTTGGAATGTGCAAACGTTTGTGCCTGTTTCTGGATAGATTTTGACTGTATGTGTGGCTTTGTGTAACTGGAAACTCATGCACATACATGCAAAAACTGATGCACTTTTCAAAATGTGCATGTGTTTGTGCTTGTATGTGCATCAATATTTCCTTGTCTTTGTTTACTGAAAACCCATGCACATACATGCATAAACTTATACACTTCTTGAAATGTGCACAAGTTTGTGTTTCATTTGACTTTATGTGGATGAGTTAAAAAAATGCATAGATTTTGCCTGTATCTGTATGAAAATAAGTCTCAATTTGCATGATTTTTGTGTTGTATGCAATGTTCTAAAAATCCCCGCCTAGGCCCCGGCTAGGCGCTAGGCGGTCACCCTTCACCTAGGACTCGCCTAGGACTCGCCTAGGCGAGAATAATCCTCAAATGTTGTGGAATCAGCAACATCTTAGAAGATGACAGATGCATATAACATAATTTTGGGTCAAGTTTTGTAGAATAAGGCCCATAATATAATATCAAATCTCATCCTAACATAGTTTTATAAAGATTATTTGATTTGGGAGAACATAATCAAATAATCACATGGATCATGCATTAATTTTTAGTCCGTCTAGGCCCCGCCTAGGCCCCCGCCTAGGCGCTAGGCCCCCCTCACCGCCTAGCTCCCGCCTAGCGACTTTTAGAACATTGGTTGTATGTGCTAGCAAATTAAAAAAAATGCATTATTGTTTTTTTCCCCCAAAAAATATGCGTTTTTTTTCAAATAAAATTTGTTCGTGTCGATTTTTTTTTTTCGCTTTTTAATTTGGGCCTTTAGTTTTCTTGGATCAAATGGCCCATGTTCATTCTCATTTCTCACCCTAGCTCCCTTTCTCACCAGATCCGCACCCTTAAATTATAATAATAAGGGAAATGATCATGTAAGAAAGATTACTAAGGTGAGAAATGAGAATAAAAAACAGGACGACCGTTTAATGAAAAAAATGCGTATTTTTTGAGAAAAACTCACAAAAGACGTGCGCGCAAAAGATATGTGATGTGCATAGGTTTTGACTTCTATGTGCATGGATTTTGACCAGTATGTGCATCTAAATTCTACTTGTGTGCATCATTTTTCTGGGTTAAAATGTGCATTAGTTTTGAACTGTATGTGCATTCTTTTTGAAGTGCATGTCTTTCTACTTGTATGTTCATGTAATTTATACTAGGTGTGCATGAGTTTTTACTTATATATTTTATAGAAATAAAAATGTACATGACTATGTGTAAGTAAAACTTCATGCACATACAGACAAAAATCTATGCACTTCACAGAATGTGGACAAGTTTGTGGTTGTATGTGCATAGGTTTTGATTGTATATTTGACTTTGTTTAAGTGGAAACGCTGTTGAATTCTTTAGGTTTTGATGGTAACAAACATTCAACTAATCTGGGTACTAAGTGTTTCAGGAACAAAGACAGTTATCTCAAGGAACCATTGCAGCAAAGGATCGCAGAGGGAACAAAGCTCTGTTCATGTGCTTTGTTACCTCTCAAGGAACTATAGTGACGAACAAGATCAAAGCTGCGAATGGAAGGAAGAAATCCAGCGTGACGATTATGGAAACAAATCAAAGGAGATCACGCGGTCAAGGATGGAAGACTTCGGCTGCAAGGACTAAGCCGAAAATAAGATTTGGAGAGAGAATCCGAATGTGTTATCTTAGGAAAACTTTCCTAAGATAATATATTTGGAGAGAGAAGAATCTTATCTTAATCCGTTAATGTTATCTTAGGAATTATTTCATAAGATAATATCGGTTGTTAAGATAATATTCTTCAAATCAAGTAATATTATCTTGTTACCAAGTTTAGGAAGATAGGATTATCTTGTTATGATTAATGTTTGGTCGAGTTGTATTTATTAGAAGTATGGATTTATTTCTATGTAACCACGAAGAGGAAAAAGAAGAACTGAGAGCGTTCAGTTGAGAAGAAAAAGAGAGTGAAGTGTTTGTAAGTCTTTGAGGGTTGAGTTCGATTCATCGTTGTAGAAGAGGTTTCAAATCTAGGTGAGAAGTCTAGAGGTTGAAGTCCAGGATACAAGTGTAATCGAACAAGAAATCAATAAGACAAGTAGACGCTTCAAAATCCTCTCAAGCGGAAGCTTGAAGGTAGTGGTTTTTCCTTGAGAAGCTAGTTTTGCCAATCAGGGTTTCCACTATATATCGTGAGTTCGTTCGTTATCTTTCTTGCTGTTTTTAATCCGCTGCATCTTCTGTGGGAACAAAGCTTTTGTTCCCTCAGACGTAACTCTAACGATCCAACAATTGGTATCAGAGCCTGGTGCTCTAGATTGTTTTCGTTACAGAATTTGCAGGAAAGATGTCGTCGTCAAGCAATGCAATCGGTGATTCATTCTGGAAGCCACCAATTCTGAAGGCCGGTGAGTATGACTGGTGGGTTGAGCACATCGAATCCCATATTTGTTCCCTCGATGGACAGATATGGAGAATCATCGAGGTTGGCCCCATGGCTATCCCAAATGAAAAGGATGCTACAAAGCCTAATCCAAAGACCGACTGCACCGATGGAGACTGGAAGAAGCTGGAGAAGAATTGCAGAGCCAAGAAGATCCTTCACATGGCCCTTCTCCCCACGGATCTCAAGAAAATCATCGGCTACAAAACCGCCAAGGAGATTTGGGAAGCTCTAAGACGTCTCCATCATGGAAATGAAGATGTCAAGAAAAACAGAATTCTTTCCTTGATGAAGGAGTACGATCAAATTTCTCAAGGAGAGGATGATCACATTCAAGAGTTCTACTCCAGGTTCCAGGGGATCGTAGGTCAATTGGAGTTCCTTGATGAAGAGATGCCAGACTGGAAGCTCACTCATCACTTTATGCAAGGCCTCAACTCTCAGTGGACGCAATTGCTCTCGCTCTGTACTCCCAAACTGACGTCAAGTCTCTCACCATGGAAGAGGTTGTTGCCAAGCTTGAAAGCAACACCTCTGTATACAACCACAAGATGAACAAAAAGGGAGAAGAGAAGGCTCAAAGCATTGCCTTGAAGGTTGAACGTGCCTTTGACCTATCTCAAGTTGAAGACGAAGATGAGGACGGTGATGAAGATGTGACTCTCATCACTAGAGCTATGAAGAAAATATGGTCTCAAAACAAGGGCACACAGAGTTCCTCCGAAGGGAACAGAGACATGAAGGATGTCGTTTGTTACCACTGCCAACACAAGGGACATTTTGCCAATAACTGCTTCAAGAAAAAGGCTGGTCATCCTTAGGTTCGTGAAGGGAAGCAAGCAATGGTCGTAACGTGGGGTGATTCCGACTCAGATGATGAAGATTCGTCACGCTCTAGGGATCTCTGCTTGATGGCCATAGAAGACCATGACAAATCAAAAGGCGGCATACAGGGTACTGAGGTAAGTGAATCTGAACTCATCTCAAGCTTGAAAAGTAAATCAAAAGAAAACTTGATATCTTTTATTAAGAAACTTGTTCATGAAAATAGTCTTTTCAGTGAGCAAATTGAAGAAAAGGATGAATCGATCTCAAGTTTGATCGAAGAAAATCAGGGTTGGGCAGACAAAGTGCTCGAGCTTGAGAAAGGTTCATCTTTTCCTTCAAGTTCATGTGTCGAATGTCCTAAGCTCGCTGAGAAGATTACGTCTCTTGAGTCCTCTGTCTCCTCACTTGAGTCTGAGTCTTTAATGTTAAAACTTGGAAATGCAAAACTGTCTAGTGATCTAACCAAACTCAGTGAGGAACAGAAGGACAAGCCAAAATGTATTGTCTTTGTTACAGCCAAGAATGAAAAGAAGGCCGAGTCAAAGGAAGTACATCGCTTTGGGATTGGCTATCAACCAAAACTTACTATTGATGGAACCAAGCAAAAAGGTTCTAAAGTCGAAGGAAAGCAGTCTATAAAAGAAAAAGGGGAAAGTTCCTCCGGAGGGAACAAAGGCAAAAACTGTTCAAACTCGACTGAGGAGAGTAAAGCTTGGTACCATGGACAGAAGGCTCATGCCATTTGGTTGAAGCAGTCTCAAAGCAGTAAATCCAATAATATTGATTTTCATTCAAGGATTGCTAACAAAACAATTTGGCCTGGACAGAGCAAGTATGTTGATCTAAAGTGTCAAAGAGTATGTTGGTATTGTGGGCACTCTGGTCACTACAAACAAGAGTGCCTCCTGAAGAAACACAATGAGGAACTTGCTCGAACCACTAGGGAGAAAATGAATGCTAAACCTCCAGAAATAAAATATGTTGCTCCCATACCCAGAAAGCATAAGCTTGTCTGGATTCGTAAAAACTAACTCTTTGTGTGCAGGATAAAGTGAGGAAAGTTCCCGGTATTTCACTCGTATTAAGTTCAGTTACCTGACAGGGAACAAAGCGAGTCTCACCTCACTTCTGCAGGAATGTTTGAGATTCAAGGGCCTGGTGACAAAGATAAAAGAAATGAATATATGGATAAGGACTTAATGACTGAAGTGTTCCGTGTTTGTATACTCAGGTACCATGTATATCTAGAAAAGACATCACTGTGTGGAGAAAGATTGGCATACAAGGAAATTGTCGTGGAACAAAGAATCAAACGCCAGTTTTCTCATTAAGACACCTGTTGGGGAACTCTACATTCAGTTTCATACGGAGCCTTGTTTGTTCCCTTAACCTTATGTCTATCGTATGTTCCCTCGATGATTGGCTAAATTACATGGTAAAGTGTGAAAGGTTAATCATCATGTCTTGATCTACATTCATTCTCTTGATCATTTGTTGAATGCCTTGCTTAGACTCATGCTAATACTTCACTTATGTGCAAAATCTCATGCATGATTCTCTATGCTATCTTGTTAATACATGATTCAGCTTTCTTTCGGCCTAAAAGAGTCAACTTGATGCATTGATCCCTCATTATAAGCCCAAATGATTGTTGACTCTACAGCTTACCTTAGCCATCATGCTTGATGCTTCCTATGAGCCCCTCTAATCATCCACATCTGGGAGCCTCTCATTCATGATTAAACATTATTAAAAATTCTCGTATATGTTTATGTGTGATGTTCTTTGTACCCTCTCTGGTAACATTACCCCCGCATCACACTCCTCTATTTTTTCCGGAAAGTCGAGAATACGAATTGTCGCCTCTGTGGTCTGTGGCTGGGATTTGACAGGTATGATGTGTAATGATGGCTTGCAACTGCTTGAGAAATGTTCGTGCATCAAAGGTGATATGGTGGTTGCGTGATGGTTGTTGCGCTTGAGATTTTGTGGGATTTGATGGATACAAGATCTATTTTTGGAAGATATCTTATTGGTTGTGATCTTGGAAAAAGAAGGAAAGAGGAGGATTTGGAGTAATACCCTTTGCACTTGAAAAGATATGGACAATGATTCTCGTGGTTACTCCCCTCCTACCTATATGGCGACTTCAGCAAAGTTACCTTATCGCTCCCTTGTACTGTTCCCCAAAAAAAAAAAAAAAAAAAAAAAAAAAACTGGAACACTCCAAGGTACACAAAGAGGCGACCAATGGATCCTTCTTCTACTGGAGGCTTGTAACCTACAAAAGGAGTAGTTTGTGTTACAAGAAGGTGTTGGTTGGGTCAATGTTAGACGTGAGATAAAAGCTGGTGTGGAGGAAGAAGAGTCTGAAGGTGCACACTCTGAGGGGGAACAAAAGGTGGAATCTGATTTGAGGAATGACCGTGAGAAGTTTGTCTCGCGCAATATCTTTGTTGGCAGAACAACAAAGGCGTCTTACAGAGTAAGTGAATGCCTAAATTGCTATTCATATTTCAGCTCCCTCTACAAGCACCAGTGGTGCTTGATTCGTCTTTCTCTGGCTAACCAATCCCTCTTTTGTTCCCAGCACATCTTCCCCTACTACTTTGCTTTTCTTTGCTTCTGTTTCATGTATTTGCAATGATTGGCATGTTAATCATATGTGTTACATGTGCTCATTTTGTTGTTGTCTTTACATGCAGTCTATGTTTGTGCGTTTCAATCTAATGCAAAATGAGTTATTTTGCTTATCCTGCTGTGGTCTTTTTCTCTCTATCTCTTTACTTATGTTTTTGATGATGCCAAAAGGGGGAAAATGACAGGTAGCTTTGGTTAAGGGGGAACAGAACATGGTTTCATATGTTGCTGAGTTGAGGGGGAACTAATACTGCCTTAGTGGGAAGACTTTCTCTTCATAACTGTCTTTATCTCGTACGTGTATGCTTTATTGTCAAGGGTGTTTGTCACCATCAAAAAGGGGGAATTTGTTGAATTCTTTAGGTTTTGATGGTAACAAACATTCAACTAATCTGGATACTAAGTGTTTCAGGAACAAAGACAGTTATCTCAGGGAACCATTGCAGCAAAGGATCACAGAGGGAACAAAGCTCTGTTCATGTGCTTTGTTACCTCTCAAGGAACTGTAGTGACGAACAAGATCAAAGCTGCGAATGGAAGGAAGAAATCTAGTGTGACAATTATGGAAACAAATCAAAGGAGATCACGCAGTCAATGATGGAAGACTTCGGCTGCAAGGACTAAGCCGAAAAGAAGATTTGGAGAGAGAATCCGAATGTGTTATCTTAGGAAAACTTTCCTAAGATAATATATTTGGAGAGAGAAGAATCTTATCTTAATCCGTTAATGTTATCTTAGGAATTATTTCCTAAGATAATATCGGTTGTTAAGATAATATTCTTCAAATCAATTAATATCATCTTGTTACCAAGTTTAGGAAGATAGGATTATCTTGTTATGATTAGGGTTTGGTCGAGTTGTATTTATTAGAAGTATGGATTTATTTCTATGTAACCACGAAGAGGAAAAAGAAGAACTGAGAGCGTTCAGTTGAGAAGAAAAAGAGAGTGAAGTGTTTGTAAGTCTTTGAGGGTTGAGTTCGATTCATCGTTGTAGAAGAGGTTTCAAATCTAGGTGGGAAGTCTAGAGGTTGAAGTCCAGGATACAAGTGTAATTGAACAAGAAATCAATAAGACAAGTAGACGCTTCAAAATCCTCTCAAGCGGAAGCTTGAAGGTAGTGGTTTTTCCTTGAGAAGCTAGTTTTGCCAATCAGGGTTTCCACTATATATCGTGAGTTCGTTCGTTATCTTTCTTGCTGTTTTTAATCCGCTGCATCTTCTGTGGGAACAAAGCTTTTGTTCCCTCAGACGTAACTCTAACGATCCAACAAACGCATGCACATATAAGCAAAAACTTATGCACTTCTTGGAATGTGTAAACGTTTGTGCCTATTTGTGGATAGATTTTGACTATATGTGTGACTTTGTGTAAGTAAAAACTCATGCACATACAAGCAAAATTTGATGCACTTTTCAGAATGTGTACTAGTTTGTGCTTGTATGTGTATGAATATTTTCTTGTCTTTGTTTAATGGAAACTAATGCACATGCATGCAAAAACTTATGCACTTCTAGAAATGTGCAAAAGTTTGGTTTCATTTGACTTTACGTGGACGAGTAAAAAATACACAGATTTTGCATGTATGTGCATGAAAATAAGTCTCCATGTACATGATTTTTGTATTGTATTTGCTAATGAATTAAAAAAATACGCATGCACATACACCCGCTCATATTTCCCCCCAAAAATACGCATTTTTTTGAAATAAAATTTGGCCGTGTCGAATTATTATGTTTTTGGGGTTTTTTAATCTAGGCATTTAGTTTGTTTGGATCTAATGGCCCATGTTCATTCTCATTTCTCACACTAGCTCCCTTACTCATCAGATCCACACTCATATATATATATATAACATGAATTAGATGTCAGTTTTGGTTCTATTACCGTTATTATTATTTTTTTGATGGTATTACCGTTATTATTGAAACCAATATATTGGTGGGGTAATATATTTATGGGAACAAATGTTTTTTACAATAAACTATGCATCTGTATCAAACTCAATATTGATCACACACCATTCCACAATTCATTTGCACAAAAGCATCTAGTAATTAACATTACCAAGTGTAATGAAACAATTATTATAAACATAAATCATGTCAGTATGTCAGTCTTAAACTAAGAAGTGTCATTAATCATGTCAGTATTTAAACTACGAAGTATCAGGTTGCTATTCTTCTATCAACACAAGTATGATTAACGTTCATTTTACGTTCCTATCCTTATATTTGATGGTTATTTCGTAAGATAAAGAGATAGGAGTTTTGTGATAGTATTTTAGATTTAGCAAGTTTGGTAACTTGCAAGCCAAGTGACCCACAACTTCGTACCACCATCCTGCAAATACATGGAAATAGACGGATTTATATAAGTAATCAGCCAGTAGGAATTCAAAGTAATAATAAGAGTTCCTTCAAACCAATCAATAAGCAAGATCAATTGAAAAATATATAAAAGAATTTAGATACTTATCATAAGGGTAGTCTTTGTTTCTTCTTCCACTGAATCTCAAAATGATCTCCGAGATTCAAGTGTTCCAAGTAGTTAGATACATGAAGAGCATACAGAGGAGTATCCACTGGGGGTGAACTAATCCTATCTCGTGATATGTTTTCTTCTATAGCATGCCATCCGCGAGGTGAATACCTAACATGGTAAATATTGAGTTCCATTAGCTTTACAAGTCAAAATCAGATAAAAACTAACTATTGAAGTCTGAAAAACACATAAAGAGGACTGATTCTTACAATAACAACCACCAAAGTATTCATAGCCTTTAAAAGGTGTTAGTATATAGAAATCTGCTCATTAGTATTGAATTACAATTACCTTGCTTTGAAGGCATCAAATGTTGAATTATAGATGAGTTCAACATCATAGCAAGACAATAAGAATCCATGTCCATTCTACAACCACGAGAAGATGCAACAAACACTGATAAGCAGCTCATCTAAGGGTGACTTGTGCAAAAAATTTGACCCATATATTCAAAACTATTATAATTTGGCGAGAATTGAAATCGGATACGCATAAAGGCAATTACCTCACGGTTATAGACCTGAGCAACAAAGCAAAAACTACCTTTCTCAAGCGACAAATATTGTGCCATGATTGAATCTTTGGAAGGTAGAGAGTCACCAAGCTTATTTCTACCTTTCAGCTTTAGTGTAACTAATGACAAGGGCCAAAAACTCGAAAGATAACCTAAGAACCCTTCACAATGCCTCCCGCTATTGCAGAGGCTCCATGACATTGCCAATCTTTTAAAAGCATTATCCCCCACAACTCATCCCCATTTTTTCATCATGTGTCTCTACCATAGATAATCACTTTTACACATGTCCCTAAGATAGCTACGAACCCCTGTCATGCTACACAAATCGGCTGAGAAAGCTTTTCTTGTATGCAATCCAAGGCTAAATCAGGCAAATCTAGGAGTGATGTTTTATCATCCCCTTCATTCTATACACTTTCAGCCATTGGACCACAACTAGGATTTGTGATCAATGCGATAAACATAGTAGGAACTCCGAAACCACAACTAAAGACACAATTCATCCTTTTCATACAAGAGATAACAGAATCTGAAAGTTATATCCACTTGCTTATCCTTGGGTAGAGTGGGTTACAAGAGATAGAGTGGAAAAATAAGATGGAGAGGCAAGATATCAAGAAGATATACATGGGAGTCATTGAAGTAAACAAGTAGTCCCTAGTTTTGTCCAATTAGTGTGTTTTTTATAGTAATAGAAAGGCCTAGCAATCACAAGATGTATAGTGAATAGGATTTTTGAGGAAATAGGGGGCACCCCTGTTGAGGTGGAGCTTTTGGGAGAGCCTGGATAGGAAATCGAGCATAACCGAAGGTGGATTGCGATTAGGGTTTGCGAGGAATTAGGTCTTGGATGGCCACCACTTTGACGAGGTTCTTATAGTGATCCATGAGCTTCTCTAAGGTTGCGTCTCTAGCCCTAAAGGCCACAATGATTTGCCATTCCAATTTTCAAATTCATCCACCCATTGAACTAAAACCCTAAGCTTTGATGTAATATTGTCAAAAGTACATGAAAAATTAACGTGATGACAGACCAAAAGAGGTGGAAGATCGGGAGGTTAAGCTTGCTTACTACGACGGAGTAGCGTGCAGATGTAGCTTGCTCCTCTGATTCGGGTTGGCTTTCTTTTTTGACTGCCGCTGTATCCATCGCCCCTCTCATCTGCTTCTGCTGTTGAAGTTGATCAACAAAGATAGAAGAGGGTTCCCCCAAAACCTCTGCTTCTGCTCCTCCGAAAATACCCTCGCATTAAAAATGCATAGCTCCTAGAACATCGTTAAATTATCATTTAGCCCTGGTATTAACTAATTGGGTATATCTACTAACATTCAGTTGATCTAGTGGTTTGGCATTAGATTTCTTTAAACGTTCTATCCAGAGGTCGAACCGGCGATCAAGACCAAAAAAAAAAAAACTAATTGGGTATATTTGTGCTATATTCATGCAAGAGGAATAAGATTTCTATTTAATAGCCCGGATTTTAACATTAAAAACAAGCCCATGCTATATTCTTATAATGTTTAAAGTGCAATATACCATTTAGCTCGGGCGCGCCGCCATATATCCGAGCTCTTTTCTTATCCCAAAATAAAAATCGTAGTTCTGCATTTTTTAATGACTTATTAGCCCGAATATAGGTGGTCCCGTCTATTTTCTTATGGGGTAAAAGATCATTTCTGTACTAGGGGATGTTGCATGCTTATCCATAGTTTCAATTTTATAACTTTCTATTAGTGGCAGTCTGTGAGACTAAAAGTTTCTGCTTTGCTATTTTCGGTATTTTCTAGTTAAACTTTATTCTTTACATTCTGTAAAATTTCTAGACTTCGGAGTAGTTTATAAAGAGCTAGGGCTGACCCTAATGGGGACATGCCATCTCTTTCTCTTTCTATATTGTTTTTTTCCTATTTATACTCTCGTTTTATCTTAACGAAAGGATAGATTGAATTTGAGAGTAAATTGGCTAAGTTATTCTCGAATTATTCAGTCCAAAAGACTTTATCTTCCAATCAATCAAACATTCAAACCATCAAACCAATCGTGTTCATCACAACAACAATCAGAGCCAACTCTTGTAAATCATATCATCCAACTACGGATCAATAAAAAAAATCTCACAAAAAGCTTACATTGTCCTTAATTGTGTAATCTTTGGCCCTATACTCCACAATCAAAGCGGATCGCATCCTAATACGAAATCCGCCCAAACAGTGAGCAACACCAATAAGGTGGCTGATGCATTGTTCAGGAAAGATGAGGAGGTATAATTTGGGGATATCTCCATTCCCTATCTTACTTGTTGGGATGAAATTCAAAGAGAAATTAAGGTTGATCGTAGGTTGCAAGGGATTAAGCAACAAAGGAAAAAACTGAAATAACCATATATGCTAGTAAGACAGAGGTTGTTTTAAAAAGGCAAGATTTGCATTCCCACTTCTTCTTTATTAGATAACCAAGTTATAAGAAGAACTACACGTCCTAGCTGGGGGGGTCATTTTGGTGCTTTGACTAGCCAGAAACGTAAAAAGCAGTACATGAATTTGTTGCAAGCTCATTGGTTTTCCATAGAAGCGAGTTGTTCCTATTCTGCAACAAATTTGGAAAGATATATCCTCTTACTTCATTTGGGGAGGAGGGGAGGCGAGAGGGGGTGGGGAGGGCTGCACAAGTCCCAAAGATATGATTGTATTATGGTGGTGGTGGATAGACTCACCAAATACGACCATTTGATTCTTCTTAACCATCCTTACACAACAAAGACTAATGTTGTAATGTTCATCAAGGAGGTGGTTTATTTGGCTCCACAATTTTCCCAGGTCCATGGTAAGTGACATAGATCCTATTTTTCTATGTAGTTTTTGGCACCCAAGGAACCAAGCTGGGGATGAGTAGTGCATACCATCTAGAATTGGATGGGCAGACATAAGTTAAATAGATGTTTGGAGACATATATGTGGTGCTATTCGAGCAACATAAGTTGTGGGCTGAGATCTGGTACAATTAAAATGTCCAAGAGGTCGATGTTAAGACTCCTTTCGAATGTGTTTATGACAAACCACCACCAGTACTACAATAAGTTTTGTTGGGCGAATTTGTAGCGTCAATAGTAGTAGACAAGTTGTGGAATCAATACCAGATATTAAAACAGTTGAAGTTCAATTTAGACTGAGCTCATACGAGAGTGGTAGTTGTAGTAAATAAGAGGAGAAAGAGCTATAGTTCAAGGAAGGACATATGGTCTTCGCTAAGCTTACACCTCATAGGTGAGCCACTTTTCTTAGATGGGTAAGCTAAAATCTTCAAGCCAAGTACTTTGGTTCTTTCAAATAAATCCAACGGATTGGAGCAGTAGCTTATAAGCTGGAGCTTCCACCCACTGCTAAAATACACCCGAAATTCCATGTATCTTAGCCTAAAAAGGTGGTGAGAAATCATAAGGATGCCACTGAAATACCCCCAGAGCTGATCATGGAAGAAGAATTTGTTCTTGCCGGAATCTCATAAGTAATTGTTGTTGCGCAACAACATCCAGGATGCCACCAAGTCCTAGTGTCTTGGGAGGGGCAGCCTAAGGAAGAAGCTACATGGATGAATTGTGCTAAATTCAAGAGTCAATTGAGCTTTTCTAACCTTATGGACAAGGTTTGTTCAAAGGGGGCTGGCATTATTAGACAAAGAGCCTTTGTTGTCTACACAAGACGAACTAACTTACAACGGCCAAACAAGGCCTAGACGTCGTTATCAAGGGGCAAGATTGTAAGAGATTAAGGAAGAATGTTAGGCTCAGAGAGAGAAAGCATGACTGATTATGGGTAGTATAAATACTAGAATTTGTCTCCCACTTGCCTTTATCCAAAGAATTAGTAGTGATTTCAGGCATTTAGCCTTGGGCTTATTGGAAAGTGTATCTTGCATTGAGAATTATCTTGTTGTGTCTAGTTTTATGCTATAGTTCTCTTTGACAATTCACCTTGAATTCCTTGAAAATTAAGTGTTGATTCATCCTTTCATGAGCAAAACCACCCACTATCTAATATACTAAAAGTTCATTTTCAATCTTTAGGGCATTCAAAAATATGATACTAGAGAACAATAATTCTAGTAACCTAAAAAGGGATACTAGAGCATGCTTGCACTTTTTTAAATAAAATTGAATTCTTAAGCATCTAGGCTTTTGAGCATCGATAAACCGACTCTAAATACATTAGATAATCCTAAATTGAGATGCCTAAAATTGAAATAATTTTTACTTGGTTTATAGGGTTCATATGTAACATGTACATGTACATTATAGTTATCTAAGGTTCATATTTATTATTCTGAAGACTTCATCTTATTTTTCGTATTATATAGCTTAAAAATGAACTATATGCTCATATGTTATGTGTTGATGTTCTTATATTGTCATATAAGGTTCGTATATAATAAAGTTTGTATTAATTTTGTTTGAAACCCAACCCGTAATTATTTAGGACAAAAATATAAAATAACAAATTCGTGATAAAAAATCTAATTATATTGGGAGAAAATTAATGCATAAAAATACGGCATGCTCAAATTTAAAATTATTTTGGTCGAGAATTAGAATTTTTTAGAAATATGTCCTCAAAACTATAGTTATTTTGGACAAAAATAGAAAAACAAATATGTGCTCAAAACTGTAAATTTTTTGGGTGAAAAATAGAAATAAATAAATATATGCTTAAAATTGTAAATATTGGTTAAATATAGAAATATAGAAATTTGGGAGAATAGTTAGAAAAGAAGAGAGCTAATGGGGGGGGGGGGGGGTGGGGGGGGGGGGGGGTGAGGGGGTGAGGAAGTTTATTTTGGTGATTTGATCATAATGCTCTAATGGTTCATGTTACTCCTCATTTTTCACCTTAAGAAGGCTTTTCATTTGAGCATCTCTTTCTACACGTTTTACCATTGAATTGACGTTTTGGTATGTTCAAGTACATGATTTTATTAGACTCCAATTTATTTTGCATTCCCTTGAATGGATGCTCTTGTTCTTGATACTTAAAGACGAAAAATGGCAGCTTTGGGTGATGAAGATAATTATACCTTACCTTGATGTATTTTTAGGAATTTTACGGTATTGGATAAGTAATCAACTCTTGAAGAGAATCAACCCAATGAGATTGAAAGACCTAACAACTCATGGATAAATCCACCAAGGATTGACGAGGTTGAATCTTTAAAGACACGAAATAGATCCACTTGCAACTCTAGGACATGAGGTTGTTCAAACTCTTCGATAACCTCTTCAAGCATTTGACAAACACAATCTTGATAAAGCCACAAGATTGTTGTGTGAATATATCCAACGGTTAAAGTTACACTAAAATGAACGAAAGAAATAAATAGCAAAAGAAAGTTGGTTTTCTCTTGTCTTTGGCTAAGCCTAAAATGTAGGAAACAACAATTATATACAGGTAAAGAGAGATGGTCGGTCATGTGCTTGGAAATGGGCTTCAAATGGACTCGTCCAAGAATCCCGACTTAATTTGGACAAGGGAAAAATCGTCATTTTGAGTGATCGAGGCAGTTTTCGGGAAAGCGTCGAGCACAAAAATTGTAGATCTTTGAACGAGATTTCAGAGTACACTTGATTCATATCGATTTGATTACCACATCCTCTGCACGAGCCAACATTATGGGAGGTGTCTAAATTGAGCATTTGGGCAAACAAACGTGCGTGTAGGCATTATCAAGGCATAAGCTTGCGCGTTGGCCATCAATACTTGTATGAGCATTTGAAGGATTAAATTATTGGTCACTTGATTGCGCTCTTTAATGTGAACATGAGGGTGCATAATCATGGTCATGACTCGAGTACTTGGACGCGCGCGCGAAGAAGTTGGTTTGGAGAGTAAATGGGCGCAATGTGGCAACGTCCTTGGCTTGGTCTCCTCCACCCTCAAAGATTAGGTGGTTGTTATTCTGGATCATGGCCACTTTCACATCATTCTCCCCTTCTTGAAGATTATCCGACCTTGAATCCAAGTGACCTACAAGAAACAACCAACACTTAAGCACCCTAAAATTTCCAGAATAAACATAAGCAACATGATATGCAAAACGTGTTCCCAAAGGATGCTCATGTAACACTAAAATACTTATGGAAGAGATTAATATCTAGATATGGAACAAAAGTGTGCAAGCTAAATGTACACACCACTCCCCTTTATATTCCTAAGCATATGTCTAATGATGCAACAATCTAGGCAAATAACATGCTTATTCATAAAGAACTTTTTACAAGAGCTAATCGCACACATTACATTAGAAAGTGAGCAAGAAAACTATGATGCATTCGAGAATATAGAGTCTTAGATGCGATATAACAAGTCAACACATAAGAAGTTTTATCTATAGTTGCAATCTCATTATTAATCAATTAATGACATAAAAGAGTAAGGATAAAATGATTCTTCTCTAAATGGCGGTCTCCTTCTACTTTTTTTTTATAAAGAATGAGATGGTACTAGTAGCTCCATTGATGGATGACTCCCATTATAAACAATAGGTAGCACGAAAGTCAATAAGGTTCATATATTGCAAATATGAGGTCATGAATGTATTCTTTGGGGTTCATACTGAAAAATAATTAAATAGTATTGTTTCCCTTTCAATATCATACTACATTATATAACTTGTTGTTGTCTTAAAATGAGAAAGGGATTGGGCAAGTACAATGATAAAGTAGTTGAACCACACGAACAACTGATGGAAAAGAATATAGAACAAAAGGTTGTTGAAGCACAAACACAAAAATATGTTTTTATTAGTGTGCATTGTCATTTTTATTGGCTTTATACATCTAACATGACTCATGTGGGAGGGAAAGGCAAACTCACATGTACAGAGACACAAGTTGACGCGGTTACTGGGTCAAGGCATAAGAAGTTGGCTTAAACACTAAAGAGCCCGTACAAAAAATAGAACTGTAGACATCTTGGCGAAGCCGATTGTGGAGCAGAAAGTTGTTTGGGAGTATGTGGACCGCAAGTGTTCCGATGATTGGTGAGTTTTTTTCTTAATGCTCGTCTAAATTTCAATTAAAACATATGCTCTATTGTTGAAGACTAATATAAGGAATAATTTGTTTTTTGAATACTTGAATAGTGAGGTGATGTTCAAGTACGGGATGCGTAAAACTACGAGGCTTGAGTTCAGTACCATGGAATTAGATGTGGACTACAACGTAGTTGATGCTTGGACTAGTTTTTTGAACTATAATGAACAATCAAGAAGCAACAACAAACTAAAAAAGACATTCCTATACGTCTACCATAGGGTAAGAGTTTGTACATCGTAATCCATTAAGAAATATTCAACTATTTTTATTTGGTTCGTATATACACATGCATGTTGTGTTTGTTGATATGATGAAAGTGAATGGGTTGTGAAAATATTGAAATAGAAAACTAGAAAATCATGGTTTAGCTAAGTTGCTGAATTGACCAATGATTTTTGCATGTGTGGTTCAAGAATTTATTTTTATAAGGTTCATACGGATTGAGCTGTAGGTTCATGAAATCATGTTTGCATGATATGTGAGGGATTGCAATATACATGAGAGGTTCATATATAATGGACTCCAGGTTCATAAATTTGTGGACAAAACTGATGACGAAACATGTGCATTTTAAAACAGGCAATATGGATGAAGAACGCATTCCTCGAGTTTATGAAAAATAATGATCAAGCTGTGGTCCTGGTACATGGACGGATCATGAAAGACATTGGCATGGTAATCATTAACACAAGAAAGTGAATATCTAATTTTCAAGTCAAACATATATTTGTATAATAAATGATGTGCTTGTAGGTTGTTGTACATGTCTTGTCGAACAATGACCACTATTATGTGATCTCGTTCGACATAAAGAATGGTACAATACATGTGCTAGACAATGTGCACAACGACGTTATGATGGAATTCTATGCAAAAACAATACATAAGTTGGTAAGGACGCAAGAACATTCAAATGGTTAGTTTATTAGTTTTATTTGTCTAACCATACAAATGAACTAACGAGCACAAATTCTTTGCTATTTTTTTATTCAGGCAGAGTTGGTTGCAAATTACCTAAGCACGAAAACGTTGTACAAGAGAGCCAAGACAATGCTAGCTGCGTAGAAAAAAAGCATCAACGGTTTAGCTACCATGGGCGGAACCGGGCAACAAGATAAACTCTGGAATTTATGCAATGAGGCATATAGAGATGTTCATGGGAACACCGACTGAGTCATGAGAGGACAAAATGACTAAGAAAAACAAGAAGAAGTGCATTGAAGCATTGATGACCAAATACGTACATGCCATTGTTACCTCGGACGTTAATAACATGAAAACTGAGGCGATGCAAAGGATCAGAAACAACAAGAATGAAGAAGAAGACAAGGAAAAGTAGGGAAATGAGGGAAGTACCAACCAGTGAACAAATTAATATATTTTCTTTTATGTAAGGATGGTTATGTAAGAGTTGTTTTCTACAAGGGTGTAGAATTGACTAAATAAGACAATAGGTTTTGAAGGATTGGATTACTTGTGGTTAGTCGTACAACTAATTTACAAAAAGTATGTACTAAGGGTTATGACAAGTTAATGTGAGTTCAGCTCACAAGTTTTTCAAGTAAAATGTAGGGTGATGTGATTTTGAATAGCAAACTAAGGTTGTACAGGGAAAGATCAAGGAGGTGGATGAACGATATCAAGCAAGTTCATTGGTTAACTCATGCATGTTCATATGTCAAATTCATTTGATGGTGTGAACCTTGTGCATAATTTTATGAACCTTGGTATGAAAAAGCGTGAACCTACAAAATAAAAGCATGACATTATGAATGCAACAACAACAAAAAAGGATAAATAAAGGAAAATATTATCAAGTGCAGTAAAGAAGAACAAATGGCCCAAAAATAAAAAAATTTATACGTACAAAACAATAAAAAAAAGGAATCATGTTCCAGACACCAAGGAAGCATTTCCAGCAACACCATTTTTCAGAATGACTAGCACCCATGGATATCTCTCTTCCACTATGGATACACTGGCCGTTTACCTTGTTCTTAGCTTGCTCCGGTGGTAGAATGTTAACGTCAGCAGGGATATCAACACTTGCGTATGACTCCAGGTTCGGCCGGTTCGACGTCCCACAACTACAATCATCCCCACATGCACTAAAAAAGGATGCCTTTTTCTCCTTCAAAAAGGATGAAAATTGTTTCAGCAACTCCGACTTGTCTTGTAAAAGTCGGAAATCAACCCACTCATTAGCACCTCCCTCTCTTCCATGGCTACACACTGATTGACAACGATATGATCGATTGTGAAAATCGGGGTTATGGTTGCATCCTTTGTCCAACGCAAGATGACGTATTTGGCCGGGATCCTCTCCAAACCAAAGTTTATGAAGACACAAATTAGGTGACGACAAGGCAATCCAATGTGTTCAAACATCCTACAACTACATGAGAAGTCGTCGTCCGTTACCAAATGCTTCACCTCCACTTCTTTTAAATCTCCTTCCTTGATGCCATATACTTTCGTACTATTGATGTTGGACATGGTGACTATGAGACATAAGTAGAAAGCAACACAAATATCCTATTGAAGCTGTAAGAATATGGACATGGTGTACACCTCAAAAGCGTGCTTCTCCAAATTTAACGGCGTCTTCAGCTCGGGGCACATGGTCAAACATTTGTGGTGCAGCTTTTCCTGATTGTGTCTTTGAGTGTCCATAGCAATATCAAAATGCATCACCAACTCAACAAGACGGTAATATATGTTTGAAATAACAGTTCGTAGACTCGGAAATGGATGTGGTCCTGACCAAACCAGCAAACATAATGTCTTCTAAGTAGAGTAGTGGCGAATCACAAACATGTCGTCAAACCACCTCTGATTCAACAATGGGTATTCATCTCACAAGGTCGTTCATCACGCCTCAAACTCTATCGATTCCAGATCATGGCTCCAAATGATGTTGTTGAAGTTTCTGCGAAACAAATCCCATACAGTAGTATCTTATTTCGTCTTTCCAATACTTTTCCCATGATATGCCACATGCAAAGCCGATGGCGAGATCTTGGTAAACCCTGCTAAATCGCATCCTTCATGGATGTGTCTTGGTTCGTCACAATAATCTTAGGCTTGTGTACCATAGCTTCCTTGAATTTTTCCAACAGCCACACGTACGACCCATAGTTTTTTTTGAACATTAATCCAACAACAAACGTAACACTCGTCTTGTGGTGATCCAACTCGGTGAAAGGAACAAAGATCATATTGTACCTTTATAGTCTTGATGAATAAGAAATCAATAGCTAGGAAACAGGTTCACGTGGCTGAAAACTAGGTTCAAAAACACTGGTCTCCGGTTCATAAGAATTAAGTATCAAGTTCTTTAACAATTAAATGACCAGAGCAACAACTAACAGTGTGATGAAAGGTTCATGAATACAGGTTGTAGGTTCACAAAAATATAAAACAGGTTCATGAACAAATAAGAATTACAGATTGGAATAAAAAGTACAACGAGAGGGAGAAAAAGACAAAAGTGTATAAAATAACCTATTGGTGCGGTAGGTCACGTCAAATGATACAACATCACCGAAGAGGAAAATGTTCTTGTGTGAGACGAGATCATACCAAAATAACCGGGTCAAGCAGTCCGTCAAATCGACGTCGTAATCGGAAAAAAACACAGAGGATAGCTTTTTTTTGAAAATTGTGTTAAATTGTCGTTTGCGCATAGGAACCGCCTATGTAAGCCAACATATCTCATCGGTAGTTCTTGAAATCAACGGAAGAAGCACTAACATGTGCGTAGCCGCTGACAATCTCCTAGAATATGCGATGGCACCTCACTGGACCGATGCTCACTTTTTCGCAATTTATAACAAACTTCTTGTGCCTCGCATCCATCTTCCTACTCATCTTCATAAACTTCCTATGGATATCGACGACGAGTTTGTGACTGTGACGTTCTTCAAAAGAAACTACTTTGTAACCCAGGCTGTCAACAAAACGAAGGGTGAACTTGGCCTTACAATCGACCCTATTCGACACCCTTGTACGGAGACGTTTGTTGTTTTGTACTTGCTTGAAACCTTCCCTACTGCATAGCAGGTACTTCAACACAACCAGGGTGTCATTTTTGTGCGAACATCCATTTCGAACGTCAAATTTGCATTCAAATGCGTATTTCGTGTAAAATGCAACCTTCATCTACTATACTAAGCTGCATCCCTACGATTGTTTTGACATCATCGGGGCAAACGGGAACATATTAAATCAAACCCCTTTGAGATATGCGAGCCTCGTAGTGAGCACTTGAATCACCCTTATATAATGGCATGTCATCGCAACTAGGACAGCTAGAGCCATTAGATAGCTCACAAATAGGTGCAACAGAGGTAGATGAAGACATTGGTAGCAAAAGATGTGGTATTATTAATAGGTTCGTAAGGGAATAAAGACAAGTTCATATTGACAGGTTCATGAGTTTAGAACAAATATATTGTATTGCTTCTCTGCATTTAACACAAATTGAATCTACTGGCACAACCAAGCACAAGACAAAGGAAGCAGAAGGAACAAAAGAAATAGCAAAAAAAACTATAGACTAGGCATGAACAATTTGAAGAAAAACACCTATAAAAGAAAAATAAGGCAATCGAAGACAAAATACCTAGTTTTTACAAAGGTGCAATAAGCTGATTAGGGACAAATCAAAATGTGGTATTTTGTGCGAAATCAAAACGAGAACAAAAACATTACATAGAATAAGGAACAATTCAAACAAGCAAAAATAAAAAACCAAACACTAACAAGCTAGGGAAAATCGATATTATACTTACTCGAATCCATGCAGGTTCAGAGAATCGAGGCACGAAATGCAACCAAAATCACATATTGTGTCTTTCTTAGTAGAATCGAGCGATGAATCAAGCGAAAAAGCACGAAAAATGAAGGAAATCAAGGGCTATAACAATGGCAATTTTGGAGCAAAGTTGCAAGGTCCAGAGAGGAAGCATCAGAGAGGAAATGAATGAATGGAAAAATGACGTTTTTCCCCTTTGTGTCTTATCTGTTGTGAATTTTCAAGGCGCTTATGGACCATACAATGAAGCGCGATGGACGGCCTAGATCTAGTCCGCATAAAGTATAGTGAGGACACTCCGCATTTGATCCGGTTTCATAACTCCATACTAATGTCATTTTAAAGTATTAAGCATTAAATATTAAGTAATTGTAGATTAAATAAAAATCACGTTAGTTATTATATAATTCATTATAATCAATACTTTATCATAAATGCTATAGTTATTATGATCCATCAATACTCGTTGCAAATAAAATATATACGATATATGCTAATTCATATATGATTATTCATATATCAAATGTTATAGTATTATGTAATTCATTATTATATATGATGATTCATATAAGGATTTTCCAACAAAATTTTGTGTTGATATTTTGATGGAAATATTATAGGGACCATGAACGATGCTTGTAACACTCCGTGTTTGTAATCTTTTATAAGGATTAAAAGTGCTACCCATGTTAACAAGGGCTCTTCCTTTTCGTGGTTCAAGTGAGGATAAATAACTCTGAAGTTAAGCGTGTTAGGGCAGGAGTAGTGTCAGGATGGGTGACCTCCTGGGAAGTCCCCGGGTTGGCATAGGATGGCTCTTCTAAGGCCTCGGGTCTTACAAATGGTATCAGAGTCGACTTTGGGTACGAGTGGGCTTGGTCCAGTGAACGGTCGCTCGACCCAGAGAGCGGTCTTTAGGGCTTTATGAGGTCATCAAGGGTTTAAGTAGGGGTGATTGTAGCACCCCGTGTCTGTAATCCTTTATCAGGATTAAAAGTGTTACCCATGTCAACAAGAGCTCTTCCTTTTCATGGTTCAAGTGAGGACAAAGAACTCTGAAGTTAAGCGTGCTATGGCGGGAGTAGTATCAGGAGGGATGACCTCCTGAGAAGTCCCCAGGTTGGCATTGGATGACGCTTCTAAGGCATCGGGTCTTGCAATGCTGAACTTGAATGTGGATGAATTATGATGCATTTGGATGGAAATAATATAGCAACCAAAATCAATTTGTTTACGTAGTTAATAACTAGGTTGCCTTTCGGAGAAAGGTTCAACTTAAATCATCCATACGGATGATCTAAAAAATCCTTCAGAGTAGGGTGAAGGTTCCACGATACATTGTGCGGTTCGTTCATAGAGAACGATCTAAGAAGCTCTATATCCAAGTCGGTTGCTCGATTAGCTTCGCAGAAGAAGTGTTGAATCTTGATGTCCTAAAAAAAAGCGAGAAATCTTCTCGTATATTCAATAATAATCTGAATTTTCCATGGCGTGTCCCATTTACCAATTAGAGTGTTAATGACCACTAAATTGTCTCCTTCAATAATGAGTTTCTTCACCCCTAGCCTACAAGCCTGCACCACCCAATCTGTCAGTGGCCTCTGCCTGCAAAATTGTGACTGATGGAATGTTCCTTCATTAATAAAGATTAGCTTACCTTTCCTATCCCTGATTACGAACCCAATATAACAGTCGCCATTTCAGTTTCTAGAGGCATCAAAATTAAATTTGAGAAAATCCATACCGGGCTTCTTTCAACCCACGTGATGGTCTTCTTTCCTCTTGTATGGTTTGCTATGTTCTGATTCTTCATACTTCAGACATCGAAAACCCATGCAAATAGTTTATGTTGTCAATAAAAACCATTACGTCTATTCCAAATGTGCCGCCACGTAAAGCAAGCAAGTTCAAAGTTATTGACACTAGTGGAAAAAATCCTTATAGAGGCGGGACTTTGGACACTTATTGAGGCGAACACCGTTCGCTTCAACTAAGGGGGCTACAACAAGTAGGGACACTTTTTGAGGCGGGCATTTTATGCCTCTAAAAGGACCTTATTGAGGCGGGCCTCCGAAGCCCGCCTCAACAAGTCCCTCACTTTGGCGCCAAAATGAGGGACTTGTTGAGGCGGGCTTCGGAGGCCCGCCTCAATAAGTAAACACTTGTTGAGGCGGGCCTCTATAGGCCCGCCTCAACAAGTCAGCGCTATATACTTATAGAGGCGGGCGTATACAAGCCCGCCTCAACAAGTAGATGCTGACTCGGCCCAGAACTCGGCCGAGTTCTCGGCCCAGAACTCGGCCGAGTTCTCGGCCGAGTCAGCGTCTATGTACTCATAGAGGTGGACATACAAGTCCGCCTCTATAATAGACCCCTTCCCAAATGACTTATTAATTTGCTCCAGGGCTAATTGTAGAGCCAAATCTTTCTTGGACATATTTTCGTCATTTGATTCACTTTCATTTGATTTTGAACTCTTCCTACCTACAAAGATGGAAGTCATACAGAATAAGAAACATTCATCTGAACAATCAATAGTACAACATCAGTTCCTCTTGTGACTCATTACACAAAAGCTGGATATTCAGTAGTTGAATATGAACACATGTTTAATTAACAAAATGGATAAAGTAGATGATAAAAACAAACGCATACAAGGATGGTGCTACCATATCTACATTTCTTCGATAATAGTTCTAAGTTCTAACTGCTAAATAAACAATGTCGACAAGTAGATAAAACAAATTTTAAGAAATATTCATCAAAAAAGTAAAGCAAAAGATGTGCAATACTTACTGTAAGTCATAACAAGTACTGACCTGTATACGTGCTCCAGATTTGCTCTGCATGCTTTTAATAGTTTCACCACCTTTACCAATAATCAAAGCAACCTGAAAAAAAAAGGTTTAGCACTTGCTATCAGCTTTTAGCTCCACCTAAAAGATGGTTACACCACTACACATACCTTGTCACTAGGAACTTTCATTACGAACTGTTCACCTCCAGATTGGACGGGATTAATTATGAGATTTTCGGATGAACCATCTAAATCCCCGCTGCATCTGTCTGTACAGTACACAGAGACAGTCAACTATTTTGCATCATAGATAAGATCATGGCCTAACAGAGTTTAGCCTCACAACATTCACCTCTGCTATCACTTCATTAAATAGCTGTTCAACTCTACTGATTTGTTCTGCTGTCCCCATCAGTTCGACCTCCCTTGTCAATGAAGTTGGATCAGCATCCGAGTCTCTGGTTATCTGGATTCTAGCACCTGAGCGATGTTGAAGATTTTTTATCATATCTCCACCTCTACCAATGATCACACCAACCTGTTCGCAAACCATATCAACATGAGGAACCTTAGAAAAGAAAAATCACCGTTTTATTTCAGAGAAATCAGAAGATCATGTATATGGCATCTCAACCAACCTTTCCATTCGGAATGTGAATTTTCTTGCTTGTACCTTGTGAGCCATTGTATTGGCCGGTTTGAGCAGTAAATACTGAAATATGTCTAAGAAAAAATCATTGACGGAAGATGCTTTTTTGTATATTGACTTGCATGCATCACATGAAAACGTTATTATTATTGTTATTTTCAGAGGTATGGAGGAAATGAGATGAAATGGAAGATCAATATGTCAATTTCATATATATAATATGACTAGAAAGAGTTGAAGTTCATCACAAAAAAAGGCAGTACAGAGAAAAGGAAAACTTGATAGTACACATACTAGAATCATAATGAAACATCATCAGGAAAGAGATAGCAAGGGAAACTATATGATACTGTTGATAAATATATTATCGCATGCAAGGAACGTTTCATGGAGAGATATATCACCACAAGAAAGGATGTTGCCAGTGAAATATCCACTCAACTACACATATGCATGTTGCACAGCAATGTGATGGACCATCAAAGCGTAAAGTGATTTTCCCTTTCAAGCTTCCTTCTCGTGATATGAAATTATCTCCCTGGCTAATAACAACCAATTTCAGTTATAGCATGAACATAAATGATAAAAACCCTAATTTTCCCCCAACATTTTTTGCAAAATGATACGTCCAACAATGAGAACTCCACAAACAACAAATCCAGGTTGCATTAAAACGAGAGGACAGAAATTTCACCAGGGTAGGAGGGCTGGGATACGGCGGAATTAGCATAGGCGGCATCGGGCGAGTCAAACCGAGGGCACTTATGCTCGGCAGCGGTGTTGAGTCGAGCAGCCACTTCGAGAACTTTCTGCCTCGCGAGTTCAAAGTCCTCCACAATCTTCCTCTTGGTACCCTCTGAACTTAGGGTTTGCTCCTGCCCAGCACCTTCCATTTCTCTGCTCGCTTCCTCCCTCGGGGACAAAACTCTTACTTGCCACCAAGATTCATCACACGGAGCACAGAAACAAGCGTAAACGAGAGAGATGAAGATGAAGGAAGACGAATTACTTGGCTCCCATTAGTAAGGACTAATGACAGTGGATATGGAAGAATCGCAGCGGAGATTTAGATACGAGAGAGACACTGGGGTTGATAGAAAGAGAAGGGTTAGCAAAGATCCGAAGATGGCTACGTTACGACGTCGTCTTGAACATACTTACATGCCCGCCTCTATTGAACATACTTGTTGAGGCGGGCTTTAAGAGGCCCGCCTCAACAAGCTTTAATTGAGGCGGGCTACTTGGCCCGCCTCAATTAGTTAGTATTAGAGGCATGCCTTACCCTGGCCGGCCTCTAATACTTTAGCGGGAAATGTTTTTTCGGATACTTGTTGAGGCGTATATTAATTTGCCCGCCTCAAAATATGTTTTTGAGGCGTATAAATTAATTATCCGCCTCAAAAACCAAAAAAAGTGATTGCCTAAGTCGTTGTTGAGGCGTTTTGAACTATGTACGCCTCTAAAAGGGAGCCTCAAAAAGTGTTTTTTCCACTAGTGATATTGCTTCAGCTATTGTTTATGTTGTCAATAAAATTCTCTGTTAGGTTAGATGGTATTAGTGTTTCATTCATTGTTTTACCTGTTTGAGCTAGAATAGCTCTGGAAAACGGACATTCAAAGAAGAGGTGATTCAGTGATTCATTTGCTGCATTGCATTAAGCGCACTCTAAAGGGACCTTATTATAGTGTCTATTTAGTCTATCTTTAGTTGGTAAAGAATCTGAGCACCCCATTCCGATAAAGTGTTTAATTTTGGGTGGAATATTTAGTTTCCAAACCCATTGAAAATTTAAGGTTTTTTTTAGCGGGTGCTTATAGTAATAGAGCACACTGTTATGGTGACATAAAATTTGCCGTTCGCCAATGGTTTCCATATAAGTTTATCTTCACAATAGTGCAACGATAATTTTTTTTGTAAAATTTCCTGGACAATTATTGTTGGTAAGTGTTGCCGCAATAATTCCTCATTCAATTCGATGTCATGATTTATAAAGTCAGAGACCGAGTTGCCGTTATGATCTATACGAAGCAGTTGGTTGATGGAAACAGAACCAACCCAATGGTAATTCCAAAAGTCAACATTTGAACCAAAACCAATGATCCATGTTTGATTCTTTTTGAATTCAATGTGGAGGCCTAGGAGTCTATTAAATTGCCATGAGTAGTTTTGTTAATGAGGTCAAAGATTGAACTTTGTTTAATGTATTTTTCTTTGATGAATTGTATCCAAATATTATTTGGTTGCATAACAATTTCCCAACGGAGTTTCATTTGTAATACTTTATTGGATACTTCTGTTGTACGGAAGCCTAGACCACCTTCATCCTTTGGGCGACAAATACGGTCCAAACTGATGAGAGGGTGGAAACCAGATTTGTCCATTTTGTTCCAGAAAAAAAGATTTATTTTATATGTCAATGTCTTCTAAAACACCCTTAGGTAGGAAAAAACTTTACATTAGATAATTAACTTTAGATTTTAAATTGGCTATTAAAACTGATCTAACTGCTTGTGATAGCATATTAGCTTTCCATTTTGATAATTGCTTCTTTAGTGTATCATTTGTCTCCGTAAATGTATCATAATTGACACGCAGACCTGGCAATCGGGTCGGGCGGGCGGGTTCGGGTCTGAGTACTGCCGGATTCTGGTTATTTCGGGTCGGGTCATTTCGGGTCTAAAATTTATCGGGTCAAACTAGGTCGGGTTATTACGGGTTTATTGCCGATTCGGGTCAACTCAATGGGTCGAGTTACGCATTTTTTTCCTGCTTTTTTTGTTAATTTAATTTACGAAATATTTATATTAAGTTTTTTTTTCCGCATGGCTATCTATCGTTCAATTTTAATCCCGATAAAAATAATGTTATCATAATGCCTTAACTCTTAATTTTAACATCTTAGTTCTTCTTTATTAAAACTATCTTATAAATTTATACAGTTATACAACCTATACACTTATAACTACGCAATAGAGCTTCGGCATAAGATTTAGGTTTGTACTAGCTTATATATATAATATATTCCAAGATTTCTTCTCTCAAACAAACACTTGAGCTATCTCATATTAGACAAGTGGGCAACCACATGCTTATTAATGATTACAAGTTTACAACTTAACTGGTTGAGCTATCTTATATAGTCATATTACTCATATAGTGATATAGTCATATATATAATGAATTAATGATGATGCTGAATCAGTGAATCCTCTAGTATTCTTGTCGTCTTATTATTCTTGCATCAAACAAGGAACAAACAAACATGTAAAAAAAGTAGTGTTGAATCATGTTATACTATCACTCAGCTGGGTGCATGGATCAATGATTTCTAGATACCAGTTATTTCCAATGTTCCTCATCTGTAAAGAATGCTCAAAAGTCAAAACACAATACCCTAAACAAAACCATAATTAAGCCATCATCCAACGACGTTTCAAGTTCGATAAAGTAGCAAATTAGTAACAAACTAACAACTTAGTCACAATTCAAAACACAAAAAAATAAATAATCTCATAACTAAGAAAATATCCAAAACAATTAAACAAGTCTTTAATAGTCATGTCAATCCTCCATCTCCACTGTTTCATCACCATTGTCAACGTGCAACCTCATAAATTGGACTTCTAATCCTTCTTCTAGATTCTCCTCTGGGCCTGGATAATTAAACTTTGAATTCAACTAAAATATATATCATTAAAATGTCATACTAAGGTGAAACAAAACAATAACTTACCTTCTTTGATATCCAATCCATAAATCCAAGAGCAAGTCGTCAAAAGTGCTTCGGCGGTTTCTGCAAGAAGAGAATATCTCCACCTTGTTATAACTCTACTTCCCATGCTAAAGGCAGACTCGGATGCCACAGTTGTTATCGGAATGGCTAAAATATCTCTTGCCATTCTAGAGACCGAAGGGAATTTATGAGCATTTTTCTTCCACCACTCAAATATACTCCCATAAACAATTAATTGAGTGGAAAGAGAACAGAAACGTGAAAAAGTTTGCCCCCAGAGATGAATGTTAGCAGCAGCAGTAGTAAATAGCATGCTAAAGACAACAATATCACACAAGAAAACACAGCTACACAGGAAAGAAAAGAATCTAGACACGGGGTTAGGTCCATCTATAAAAGCATTTGAATCAATGTGGCATAACCGACAGCATATATTCAATTAATTATTTATGGGAGTATAGTAGATATCAGACACCAAAAGATAAAACCTACAATATCAAAATATTAAGTATCAAAATAATTTTCCCACAGGTCACTAAAATAAAAGCATTCCATGACACTATAACAGTCAGCCAATAAACCCCAGCTTATTTGAAAACAAAAATCAGCAAAGCATAGAAATTCCCATCAGCAAACTATAGAAGCCATTGAAAAGGAGGTCAGGGTGCACATACCAGTGCCACTAGGCCCTAAGATGCAGCAAACACGGTACCCATGAGCAACATCTTCTCCATCCTTCGTAAAATCTTTTGAATACTTCAGTTCCGCAAAAAAGAGCTTTTCTTCAGCTTCAATTCCATTTTTTGGCCTAGCAATAAAGTTGCAATGATAGATATTTGGGCCAACCATTCGTCTACATCCTAGTGCCTCAACAAGCGCATACTCAGGACCCTGAGTAAATTGGATATCCGATCAGATATAGTCAAGATACAAACAAACTTAGAGGACATGGTAATACACAGAACACAAATCAATTCAAAACCACCTTTTTAGATTTCTCGTTCCAACTTGATAAGGAAATAACTGCACATTCAACAGCCTCCGTTTCAACACAAAGTCCACTGTTAATACCATCAGATAGTTTGAAACGAGGGGCATAAAATGATTCTCTGTCAAAATCAGTGGGATTAGATCACAAGAGAATTTGAACAGAGAGAAATAGGAAGATGACGAGAGGTATAAGAAAGATGAAGAATTGATCCAATGGGAAGATGATGAGATGAAGGAGAGAAATGAGGCGACTGGCGAGGTTGGAGGAGATCAGCAGATTCGACGAGGCAAGGTGCCGCCGCCGGCAAGGCGAGGAGAGGCGAGGCGAGGAGCTGTGCAGCATGCGTTGAACTTGTGAAAGAATGGAGGCAAGCCGCCAGCGAGGCGAGGTTGGAGGAGGCGAGGTCCCAGGAGCTGCGGATACCCTAAGCAGCTGAACGTGTGAAAGAAAAGAATGGAAAAGAATAAACCCTAAAATTCCCAAATTTTAGGGTTGAATTTTAGAATGAGCGCCTGATTTTTATTTTTATTTCATTTTCCTGCCTTTTTTTATCCATCGGGTTGACCCGACCCGACCTGACCCGTTTTTGACCCAAAAAATTTCCGGGTCATCGGGTTTGATTGAAAACGGGTTTCGGGTTCAACTTTACGGGTTATGACCCAAAAAAATTGGGACGGATCGGGTCGGGTTACCGGGTCGGGTCATATTTTGCCAGGTCTATTAACACGGGCCCTAATGATGGGGATGACCAGGTATTTTTTAAAATTTCTGGTTAATGGTATCTTAAGGGTATCAGCTATAGTCGAAGCAGTTTGCATTGTTACATGTGGAGAGAATTGTACCGAAGTTTTGTGGAAATTAATAGCGAGCCCAAATTTGTAACATAGATCATGGAGAACCTCTTTTATGAAGTTGGTGGATTCAAGGTTCGCATCAGCTAAATTGATGGTATCATCAACAAAAGTTAGGAATGGAATATGTATCCCATTTCTAACTAGTTTTATACCAACTTTAGGATTAGGTTTATCAGCTTCGTTGGCTAATGTTCTTGCAAGGTGTTCCATAGCCAGTACGAAAATGTATGGGGCCAATGGGTCACCTTGCCTAATTCCACACGAGGGGCTGATAATTTGACCAGGTTCATTATTAACACGAACCGAGCGGATGAATGAGTTTGGGAAGTAAGGGATTTATCCTATTTGCAAGGATTTTTGTTATAATTTTATATGTTGTATTACACAAGCTAATTGGTCTGCAATGGTTTATATTAACTGAAGCATCGTTTTTCAGGATTAATGCAATAAAAGCGTGATTTGCGTCGTTTAACATTTTACCGGAGTAGAAGAAAGTTGTTGTTGCATTTACAACAATACTACCAACGGTATCCCGGTAATGTTTCAAAAAGTTTACTGGGAAGCCATCGGGTCCTAGGGGTCTTATCTGGTGGTAGGTCCAAAACTACAACTTTGATTTCCCCTGGTGTTCGTTTTTTCATAATTGCGTTGTTTTCATTGTCTATTATCTCTGATTGAAATATTTATAAGTTAGGTTGTTGGGTTAAGGTTTGGCGAGTAGTAATAAATCTGGAGGCTTGTTCTTTAGTTATGTCCTCATGAATTTGTCTTGGATAAAAAACAATAAGGCAATCCTTAGTTTGAAATTTTGTAATATTTTGCTTGACTGACCTAATTTTAGCAATGGTTTGATAATATTTTGTATTTTTGTCAGCAAGCATGGAGTGTTTAAATTTAGCACTTTGTTTCCAGTATGATTGTTGGAATTTTAATATAGCATTATGTTTGTTAGTGAGTTTATGTAGAAGTTCGTTGGTCCTTGTACAATTTGGATTAAGCATGACTCGTTCTTGTAATTCTTTGTTTTTCCTCTGAGTTCTGAAGTTGTTTGAAATTCCAGTTAAATTTTTCTTTGGCCCAACTTTTTGAGTATTTCTTCAAGAGGGAGTTTGATGGAGCTTGTACATGTAAGAGCCTTTAAGTTTATATTTCCATATTTTTCTTGACTAGTTGATTGTAGTCATCAAAGTCAGCCCAAGCATTTTCAAAACGGACCGGAGGATTAAGGCGCTTTGTTGTTGAGCCGAGGGAAAAGGTAATATGGCAATGGTCTGATGACGTGAATGGATCAAGTGTGGGTTTATGTCTAGGATATTTGGATGGATAACGATCTTATCGAGCTTTTCATAAGTGTTGTCTATTCCATTCATTTTATGCCTCCAAGTAAAAGGGGAAGCCAATTGTCCTTGTATTAATTAGACCTAGATTGCTTTTGAAGTTGTGAAGGCGTCGAAATCGGTAAATGTTCCAATTAGCTCGACCTAATATTTGTGTGTCATTTTCCAATTCATTTAGGTCACTCGTAAGAATTATTGGTAAACCAAATGATATTATATCTTTCTCTAGTTGTTGCCAAAAAGCAGTTTTGGCTTCTTCTCTAGTTGGTGCATAGACAAATATAAGAAGGTTTGGTGTCGTTGCATGGTTCATTTTATATATGAGGATGTCAGAGGCAAAATTTTCTAACGTTAATTGTTTCGTTTGTTCATTATGGTTCTAGATGAGCCAAATGCCCCCCTTAGAATTATTTGAGGGAACAAAGGTTAACTCTTGAAACCCACATATACGTGTAATAGCGGTAAGTGGTTCTTGATTACATTTTGTTTTAGTTAGGGCAAGAATGTTAAGACTATTCGATTATTGGATGTACTTAAGTTCATCAAAGAACCCGAGGCGATGAATACCCCGACAATTCCAATAGCCAATATTCATTTAACTTATACCTGTGTTAGATGAATAACATTTGCGATTATGCGTGTTGATGATCCTTATTCCCGAAGGAAAATTTTTATGTATAAATGTTTGTGGTTGTTTGTAATAGGTAGAAGATGACGTTGTCATGGTTCTCTTTGTGGTTGAATTGTATTTGTAAGTGTATACACCCCCGGAGGGACGCGAGGTATAACAAGTCAACTTATGAACCTTAAAGACATGACACAAATAAGAGGGACAAATAGATATGACAAGTAATAGGAGATGAAAATCATCCGTAGAAGAGTAGAGGAGCCACAATTGGAAGTAGCTAGGAGAGGTGGTGATGTCGGGAGTACTGGCTTGCACGAAAGCAACATAGATCAAGGGCATGAGATGGGATTTGTAAAGGCTGCAAACAACACAAACAAGATCCATTAGCAAACCACAACCGTCATATAATGGAATTAGAAGATGCCATTTAAATCTAGAAGAGTGTTCATAAAGGATGGGAGCAAGTAGAATAGTATGGTTCTTATCTTATTTCGCATTAGATGTAAGTTTAGAGTCCTGGCATCAGAACTTTGCATAGGATTTATAGGGCCAGTTCAAGGGGGGGGGGGGGTATCATGAGAAGGAAACAAGTAGCAGATACTTGCAGCAGTTACAGGTTCAAAAACTAGTAAAGTATACACCATGTACTAAGAGTAAGAAGTTCCAAGATTATAGTTGTTAAGAGAGCAAGGGTAGTAGCACATGGGTAGACACTGGATGAAGAGTCTTACAACTCCATTACAGTTGTAGCACTGGAGGTCATGCACATAAAAACAAAGACAATGGTAGAAGTTTACAAAAAAATTGAAGTAATTAGTAATAGACAATAAAATTATGAGATAATACTTATTTGTTGTAAGGTTAATATACTTCTACTAGAGATAGTGATACATTTGCACATTAGAGAGATCCATTTGATGGCATAAATACTTAACAAACATATAATGAGTCTGGCTTTGGCCGATTCCAGGAAGAATCAAGTACTGATGGAGATTCATAATATTGTACTGCCAAGCCAGCACCTTAAAGTGGAGATAGTAGGAAGAACACATCATGATAACATAAGGAGGATAACCCAGGTCAGGGGGAGAAGCTTACAACAAAAGGACATGATATGGGGCCATTGCAAAAGAAACACAGGGCCCTTAGAAAGCAGTAAGATATTACAAATACTGACAATAAACTGGGGAGCATAGTTAAACTAGTAACACAAACAACAACAGAGATCAGTGGGAGACAACATCATCAATAGTTATACTTCTTCTTTTTCTGCCTCTTGGGGGTGGATGCCATTGCAATGTCTTCTTCTTTGCACTTAGTGATTTAGAGGAGGCGAAGCCAACCTCAAAGGTTTGGATTTCTATGCCTTCAATCTGTTTGATGATGATGGAGTTTGAAGACTCAGCACCTCTCTCTACAACTTGACCTCCAGGCACCTGTAGGGGTTGCACCATGGATGATGTAACAACATCACTGATGGTGCCATCCAACCTAGGTGATGGCTCCCTACCCCCACCCTTGATGGCGAAGGACGAGGTAGACAAGATGAGTGTCCGCTCCACTGGACCCGTGACCAGAGTGAGAGCCAAAGCCATCGCTCAAGCAACTCAGTCGTTGGTCACAAGATGCCTTGTCAGCTTCGGCAATGCTACCGAGCCCTTAGGCGTGACCGCAATCACATTTTTGGGTTTTGAGGTTATATAGCCGAGAAGGCCGCAACGTGTGTTCCCTGTCGCGCGCCACCTGTGTTGCGTGCTCCGCGTTACACTCGCAAGTAGATAACTTTGACTTGTCAAAGTTTGTTAGCCAAATCTTATCCCTTTTCTTATAGCAATATTTTCATTGCAAGTAGATAACTTTTCCATATAATTTTGTGATCTTTTTCTCTTTCTTATTATTTGGATAGAATTGCATGCTAGGATTTTGTTTCCTTATTTCTTGTTGCACGTCTCTCTCTCTCTTCTCTCAAAGGCAAATCTATCTTGTGAGATTCTTTTCTACAAAAAAAAAGTCTTGCGGTCGATTAAAAAAAAACTTGTCTTCCAAGGAACCCTAAAAATTCAAAGGAAAAGCAAAAAGAAAGCCAAAGGTGATCTAGATGAAGCCTATTCACTACGGCGCAAGATCCACTAAACCCATCCAATTCTCTCTACGCAACACAACAACTAAAGGTGTCAACTTTCTTGCTTGTGTTTTCTTGCCAACTAATTTTAAAGATTTGAACTTGGTTTCTTGAATTATTTGAATCAGGACACTTGCTTTGTTTGTTTTGATTGCTATCCCTTTGGTTTGAGCCATATGTCAAGCCGACCCTCCTCATGAGAGCCAAAATGTGTTTCCTTTATGCGGAATTTTTTCTTGGTTCCTTGCAAGACAAGGACTTGGTTTGCCCTTGGTTCTTTTGCTTTTGATTCATTTGATCTCTTACTTGTTTCATGATTCGTGTTGGTGACTTGTCCATGGACACCTCGAGCCCACCCGCTACACAAGCCGCCATCACGCAGAGCATTCGCAACGCGTAAGATGCTTACACAACACTCCAAGCGCAACTCGCCGAGAAAGACGTTGAGCTCACCGTGCGCCAGGAAGCCGCTTCCACGGCGCTGCAAGAGCGCGACACCAAGATCGCGCAACTGCGTGCAGCCAACAGCGCACGCGCGATCCCCATGGTCAACCCCACAACGCAGTGGCATGACGCTCCCAAAGACGCCGCCCCCTCTCACAACAAGGAATCTGCTATAGCCCCCATGGTGAACCCTATGTGGCTGCACTCCCATGTTGAAAGTCACCACAATCAACTCGGGCGTGTGTATGCACATGAGCGCTACGACCCAACCCTAGTGACTCCATCGCCCCATTAGCCCTACGAAGATGAAGCCTCCAACGTTGGCGTTTCCCAAAGTTTTTGCATGTCTAGGGATCCCTTTCCCTATCTGAACACACAAGACCGAAGGAAGATCGCACAACGAAACACGTGCTACCATGACGCCAGTGAGACGGAGCACAACAATAGCGACTTCCACGACTTCGCCGACGATGTCGAAGCCACAGTGCGCCCCCTGAGGTGCCACATGTTGGTGATCCCCTCCTTGACTATGATTAGAACAAGGATTACATCCCCGGATGTAGTGTGCCCGCGCGCGCCCAACACGACGAGTTCTATGTTCCGCCCCCGTGCGACAGTTGCATGCCCTAGAAGACGCAGTGCCGTGAACTGCGCCCCATGTGCGATCACACACACAATGAGCTCCATGACATGCCCCCATCTCACAATGGCCGACGCGACCTCCACATGCAACCTATGAACCCGCTTATGGTTCACACTAAGCAGCGCGATATTAAGGTAAAACTCAATCACTTTTCTGGTGAATATGATGCTTCTAAATTTCTTAAGTGACAACAATCTACAGAGTATGTCCTAGTGATAGAGGCTAAAGTCGTGATGCCCAATCAAAGTAAATCCTTAAAAACCTAACTTAGTAGAATAGGCAAGCAAGGGTCGAATCCCACAGGGAGGAGTTATCTTTCTAAGTGCACAAGTGTATGTCCAAGGTAACAAAGGGGGGTTTGTTGGTTTGGTTTGCAATTAAACAAAGTAAAGTAAAACAAAGATTGTAATCAATTGGGAAAAAGTACTTAGCCAGACAAATATCTATCATTCATTCGATTGGTTGATCCTAGATTATCTCTATTCCTTCCTATGAATATTCCTGTCCCTATTCTGAAATAGTTATCAGTCCAACCAGTCCTGATAACCCTAACTATTAAACAATCAGGAGACCCTCAAGATTTAATCTAACAACAGCAAGAAGCATAGGAATTAACCAGGATACATGCAACACCACGACCCACAGCATTCAACACATAATCAATTCTCTTCACAATAAACTAGTCCAACCAGTCCTAGAATATCATGTTTGCTACACAAGATAAGGGATTTCAACCCGAAATATCCAATACCTAGCAATAGACAATTACTAATATCAACTAGATGATCATGCCAGTCAAATCAGCAAGAATCAATAGGAATAAGCTCAAGAGAAAAGATATAATCAAAGGAATAGGAATAGAATTATATTCTCACAACTATATATCAGATGAAGGCTTTAATCGTCGGACTAAGCAAAGGTTTCTTAGTTCTTCATAGTCTTGAAACGTAAAACTCAAAGGGAAAAACTTATGTAAACTCGATCTAAGATAATGAATGATAAAACAAAGAGGCTCTAGGAACTAGGTTTAAATAACCTAGCCAAAACCTACAACAAAAGATAACAAATAATATCTTTTCCATAAAGGAATAAAAAGGAAAAAATAAATAAATAAAAGAAATAGGAAATAAAATATAAAAAACAATCTTCGGACGAAAGGAAAATTCCGCGACCGCGGATCTTCGTTTTCGTACTTCTTCGCTCCGTCTTTTCTCCACGACCGCGGCGGTGAATTTCGCGACCGCGGAAAACTTCCTGTAGCTCCTTCTTCAGTCTTCCTTCGTCTTCTCTTGTGGTTTTCTTCTCATTTTTTTAATGTCTTATTTTAAGCTCCTCCAAACCACCATAATCATCCTTCTTCTACTCAACTCCATACTCCACAATAACGCTCTAAACTCATCCAAATGGTACCCAAAACACCGGTAACAACTCCTAGTTAAACCCTATAAAGTAGCGCTGATCACCTAGCCCACTGCCAATATTTGATGCTTGAGAAGGTCGAGATTACGACCTTGCACTTCATCGGCGTCGCACATGCTTGGTGGTTCTGTCTCACCAGCGAGCGAGCTAGATGACAGTTGGATCCCATCTCAAGTTGGAACCAATTGATTTACGTGATGACTAAGCGGTATGTGCCCGCGGACTACAAGGAGGACATCCACCTCAAGATCGCCCTGCCGATGCAAGGGTCCCGCACCCCTCTTGAGTTCTCTGCCGAATTGGAGGAGATATGTCACGAGGCTGGAGTACACACCGCTCCTTTGGCGATGAGGTCCATGTTTCTACGTGGATTAGACATTGAGGTTTGTGAGAAACACAAGATCCTCAACATCAATGACCTCAATACGATGATACACACGACTATAGAGATATACGCGCAAATCCAAAGGAAGAAGAAGGTTGCTTGGTCACGCTCCAACCCCAATTATGATTCGAACCCAAGTTCAAGTTTTTCTTCTAATTTTTTGCGGAATGCTTCGCAGCCCAAGAATGACCCCGCAACGCCCATGTCGTGCCCCCTCGGAATGCGCCCCCTATGCGCGTCAACGCCCCGCAAGCGTGCCCTAAGATGACCGCGTGCACGACCGCATATGTTTCAAGTGTCAAAGCCAGCTACGAGTCGTTTGATGACGAGCCACTTGACGAGGGCGACGCACCCCTGCCGAAGACATGAACACAAACATTGACGGTGACACCAAAGATGCCTACTACTGTAGTGCGCCCGACGATGATAAAGGTAGTCACTTTGGCCTTGTCACGCGTCGTATCCTCACGGCTAAAGAGGGCACACTTGTGGACCGACAAGAGAACATGTTCCATACACGTTGCTTGGTCAAGACTGTCGACCTCAACGTGATCATTGATGGAGGAAGTTGTTGCAACATCATCAATGAGAAGGTGATCAACCACCTCGAGCTAGAGACAACCCCTCACCCCCAACCGTATAGCCTCTAATGGATCTCCGAAGGTAACGGTGGTAATGTGGTAAAAGGCAATGCCACATCACCTTCAATATTGGCTATTACCATGATACGGTTTTATGTGAAGTCATTGCTATGGATGCCACTCACTTGCTTTTAGGACGCCCTTGGCAATATAACAAGTGTGCACTACACGATGGTTTCCTCAATAATTATGTGTTTATGCACAATGGGAAACACATCACTTTTCTTCCCATGAGCCCCAAGGAAATCCTCCAAGACCAAATCGAGCGCCACCACGTGAAGGCCATCGAGCAGGCCAAAACGCAAGTTATCGTTGATGCGCACTCCAGCAATGTCGTGCGCCCCAGCGACACAGCGCGCTACGGCAATGCGATGCAATGCGCCCCAGTGACGCGACAGCTCCAGCAACACGAGTGTCAGTGCACACCCTAGCGACTGCAATGCCGCTACTAACGCATTGCGCTCCCCTCCTGCAGCGCGCTCCAGCTCCACAGCGCCAGTGCCTTTGAAAGGCAAATGCGAGAAGCGCCTATTGCTTGCACGCTCCAGGGACCTCACCCCCATTTTTCAGGGACGTCAACCATATTTTCTTCTTGTGCCTAATGCGTGTTTTTTAAATGTCAAGGACTTGGTTGATTTATCCCCTATGGTGTCATCTCTTTTGCAGGAATTCCAGGATGTGCTTCCAGAGGATCTCCCTGCCAATTTGTCGCCTATGTGAGAAATAGAGCAAGAGATTGACTTCGTGCCAGGTGCCTATTTGCCCAATTATGTTGCCTACCATGCCAGCCCAGAGGAGACCAATGAGTTGCAGCGCCAGGTCCAGGAGTTGGTGGACAAGGGCTACGTCTGTGAGAGCCTTAGTCTTTGCACCGTCCCAGTCATTTATGTCCCCAAGAAGGAGGGCTTGTGTCGCATGTGTGTTGATTGTCGCGCGATCAATCAATACATGATGAAGTATCGCCATCCCATTCCGAGACTAGATGATAGGCTAGATGAGGTTCATGGAGCCACGTTGTTTTCTAAGATAGAGTTGAAAAGTGGCTATCATCAAATTAGGATGAAGGAAGGTGATGAGTGGAAAACGACATTTAAGACCAAATACGTGCTCTATGAGTGGTTAGTGATGCCATTCGGCCTCACTAATGCACCCAACACGTTCATACGGCTCATGAACCATATCTTGAGAGCGTATTTGAGAAAATTTGTCGTTGTCTACTTTGATGACATTCTTGTTTATAACAGAACTTTAGAGGATCATTTGACACACCTTAGGGTCGTGTTAGAGTGTCTTAGGAAGGAGAGTCTTTATGCTAACCTTGTTAAATGCTCTTTTTGCTCGGACTCTACTATTTTCCTTAGTTTTGTTGTTAGCAAGGATGGGCTGCGCATGGATCAAGAGAAGATTTGTGCCATAGAGGAGTGGTCGCGCCCCACTACGGCGACCATGGTGTGTTTCTTTTTAGGGATTGCAGGCTTCTACCGCCCTTTTGTGAAGGACTTCTCCACGATTGTCACGCCATTGCTTGAGCTCACGAAGAAGAATGCAACCATCGACTATAGAAAGGCCCATGAGGCCGCGTTTGCCACGCTCAAGGATCGTTTGTGCCGCGTGCCACTGTTGCAACTGCCTGACTTCGCCAAGACCTTTGAGGTCGAATGCAACGCCTCTCATAATGGCATTAGGGGTGTTCTACTCCAAGAGCGCTGGCCCATTACCTACTTCAGCGAGAAGCACACGTGCCCCTAATCAGCGCTACTTTGTAGGGTTTAACTAGGAGTTGTTACCGGTGTTTTGGGTACCATTTGGAGATGTTTAGAGCGTATTGTAGAGATTGGAGTTGAGAAGTAGAAGTGTGGATATGGTGGTTTGGAGGAGCTTAAATGAATATATATTGAAGAGAGAAGGAACCACCCAAGAAGACGAAGAATAGACCCAAGTTTCGCACTTGGGCGAACAGGGGTTGATCGCGGAAAAGTCGAAGAAAGTCGAGAGCAAAATGGAGATTTCCGCGACCGCGGAAATTCATTCGCGATCATGGAAATATGAATCAGCGAAGCGAACAGGAAAGGAATTTTCCGCGACCACGGAATTTCATCCACGATCGCGGAAATGCACAGCAGCGAGCCGCGCCGGACTTCTCCGAAGATATTTTATTTTTTTTCTTTTCCGTTTTTCTTTTAATTTCTTTATTTCGTTTATTTAGTTTATTTCTTTTTTAGATTATGTTTGTGATCTTTCGTTTTAGGTTTAGGTTATTTAAACCTAGTTCCATAGCCTCCATTCATCATCTAGACTATTATTTAGTATTGTTTTTTCTTTCAAGACTATGAAGAACTAAGCACTCTTTGCTTAGTCCGACAATTGAAGCCTTCATTTGATATATGATTGTGAGGTTATAACTCTATTTCCTATTCCTTTGGATTATATCTTTTCTCTTGAGCATATTCTTATTGATTCTTATTGATTTGACTGGCTTGATCACCTAGTTGATATTAGTAATTGTCTATTGCTAGGGTTTGGATATTTCGGGTTGAAATTCCTTATCTTGTGTAGCAAACATGATATTCTAGGACGGATAGGACTAGTTTATTGTGAAAGAGAATTGATTATGTGCTAAATGCTGCGAAACATCGGTGTTGTATGTATCCTGGCTAATTCCTATGCTTCTTGCTGCTATTGAATTAAATCTTGAAGGTTGGTAAAGATTGTTTAATAGTTAGGGTTATCAGGACGGATAGGACTGATAACTAATTCAGAATAGGGACAGGAATAATCATAGGAAGGAATAGAGATAACCTAGGACCAATCAATCGAATGAATGGTGGATATTTGTTTGGCTAAGTGTTTTTCCCTAATTGATTACAATCTCTTTGTTTTGTTTCCCTTGTTTACTTGTTTTACAACAAATCAACCCACAACCCCCCTTGTTACTACTACATGCAAATTGACATAAAGATAAACAACTCATCCCTGTGGGATTCGACCCTTACTTGCCTATTCTACTAGTTTAGGTTTGTTTAGGATTATTTTGATTAGGCGATACGACTTTAGCCTTCTGTCAGCGCCACACTCAATTACCCAAAACCTATGACAAAGAGCTCTATGCGCTCATTAGGGTGTTGAAGACGTGGCATCACTACTTGTGTCCCAAGGATTTTTGTGATTCACTCTGACCACGAGGCTCTAAACTACCTAGAGAGCCAAGTCAACCTCAACAACCGCCATGCTCGTTGGGTTGAGTCTATGGAGACATTTCCATACGTGGTGCAATACAAGAAGGGAAAGGAGAATGTATGTGGTCGCCGACGCCCTCTCCCGCGGGTATGTGCTCTTGACTCACCTTGATGCCTCTATTTTAAGCTTTTTCCTTATCAACGAGTTTATATGCACATTATGAGGACTATAAGTCCATTTTTGAGTCTTGCGTTGAAAAGTGAGACTCTAATGGTTTTATTGTACATGGATAATGGCTACTTGTGTAAGGAGGGAAAACTTTGCATCCCTAGGACTTCTATTCGTAGGTTTTTGATCCATGAGGCACATGAGGGTCGATGACATTTTGGTGTAGCTAAGACTATCACCGCACTTAAGGAGAATTTCTATTGGCCTAAGTCTAGATCGAGCCCCCATGGATTGTACAACCCCTTGCCCATACCAACTACCCCTTGGGAGGACATATCTATGGATTTTATTTTGGGGTTGCCCATCTCTAAGAAAGGGAGGGACTCGATATTCGTGGTTGTTGATCGATTTTCTAAGATGGCTCATTTTATTCCATGCAAGATGACTCATAATGCTTCGGATGTAGCTAGTTTATATTTTTGAGAATGTTGTGAAATTGCATGGGATTCCTAAGACTATTATCTCGGATCCCAACACTAGGTTTTGAGCTACTTTTGGAAGTCTTTGTGGTCGAAATTGGGGACGCACTTGTTGTTTTACACAAACAATCATCCCCAAACCAACTGCCAAACGGAGGTCACCAATAGAACTTTAGGCACTTTATTGCGTACTATGTTGAAGTCTAACCTCTGTGGATAGGAAGAGTGCTTTCCCTTTGTCGAATTTTCTTATAACAGGTCCATGCACTCGGCGACGAAGATGACGTCATTTGAGATTGTCTACGGCCACAACCCCCACATGCCACTGATTTAACGTCGCGCCCTATGAAGGAAGAGGTGAGCGTCAATGGCCTGTAGCGCACGGAGTTTGTCCAACAGCCACACCAGCGGACAAATGCGCAGCTAGAGCGCTGCACGTCGTAATACAAGGCGCGAGCTTGAACGTGGATGATTTGTCTCCCTACACTCCCCCTGAGCACGACAAGGATGAAGCACTCTTTGTTGATAAGAAGGGGAGAATGATGGCTCCCTACTCTCACCCTTGATGGCGAAGGACGAGGAATACAAGATTAGTGTCCGCTCCGCCGGACCCATGACCAGAGCGCGAGCCAAAGCCACCGCTCAACCAACTCAATCAATGGTCACAAGATGTCTCGCCAGCTTCGGCAACGCTACCGAGTCCTTAGGCGTGACCGCAGTCACGTTTTTGGGTTTTGAGGTTATTTAGCCGAGAAGGCCGCGGTATGCGTTCCCTGTCGCGCACCACCTATGTCGCGCGCTCCGCGTGACACTCGTTGTGTTGCGCACTTCGCGTGACGTTGCCTTCGCGTTTCCTTGTAGTGTGCTCCCTATGCCGCGCACTCCATAGAACGCGTTCTATCCAGTTTTCCATTTATAGAGTTTTGAGGTTATTTTGGATATTTTGACACTGTTTTGGCAATGTTGCTATTTTGAGGTTTTTATGCTTGATGGGGAGCGCCTCATGTGTCATGGGCCGCACGTCCAAGCCCGTAGCTTTACTTGGATTATTTTCTATCTTTTAGATTAGGTTTAGCCTTTAAATACTTGTTATTTCCCATTGAAACAACTACGTTTATTTGCTTAAGTTAATCAAAGTTCAAGTTTATCTCCTTGCTTAAGCATTAGGCGTCACCTATCTTGTTGGGTTATCTATCTATCAAACTCTTATCTTTGAGTCCCAAAACTCATATCTTTAAGCCAAGAAATGATCATCTCTTTGATCATCACCAAGATCCTCTCTTGGATCTCATTCAACCATCTCTTTGGTTGCACTACGCTCGATCTCTTTCGAGTGTCTTCAACGATTTCCTCTCATGATTTCGTGCAATTCAACAAGGGTGTGCACCCTTCGCTTCCACGGAATACACGAGAGAAAATCCATCACATTGGCGAGCAAGAAACCTCAAGGGCTTGCGAAGACGAAAGCTTGTCGCTTGGCTTGTCTTAGTTGTGTTCCAGGGCACATGCGATCGACTCAACGGGGACTTTCGCATCACTAGGGGTAACTGGAGTGTCTCAGACAAAAGGAGGTTGTAACACCCGTCGCTTGGCTTGTCTTAGTTGTGTTCCAGGGCACATGCGATCGACTCAACGGGGACTTTCGCATCACTAGGGGTAACTGGAGGGTCTCAGACAAAAGGAGGTTGTAACACCCCTAAATTACCTTAGGAATATTACCGCCAGTGACCTCACAACGCATATCCTAAATCACCCAAGGCTTACAGTAGTGATCACAAAATAAATATAATAAGAAACTTGCATAACTAATACCAAATGTCTTACAATGACGTTGCAAAAAAATTGCATCTAAATAATGTATCAAAGGAAACAGTGGAAGACTTAATAGAAATATCAAGATTTCATAAATAGGATATTGAACCATATTGTAAACAAAATACTAAAATACTCAAACATTTGTCTTCAACGTCGACGTCCTCCTTCTTCAATTTAGGAAGAATTACCTGATGTGTCGTATGAGACGAATGACTCCAGCCAACCATGCAAGGAAAGAGAAAGGTTGGTTAGTCTAATCAAAGACTAAACAAGGGTACAAAAGAAAAGGTTCTATGTGATCGTATCCAAGTACTATCATTGTCTCTCGAATAAAAGTCGGTATACGATACATAACTAGAATACTCTCACTGAAACAATTGAAGAGGTATGATCCAAAAGAAGACTCCAACGGATTGAGTCTTATAGGAATTATGTAGGTTTGTTTGGGAACATTTATGATTATCACATGAAGTTTTAAAAATGACTTCTTTGAATAATCAGGTGCTTAACCAACCTCACCGCATGCATGTTGTACAAATTCAGATTGGTAAGAGGACCTTCATAGATGGAAGCCCCAGTGGGTTCCATGTTGTACTTCTCGCCCGAAGTATATTAATTATGTGCATAAAAGCACTTATCATATTTAATTTCAAAACGTGCATTACGTTAAGGCTTTTAATCCACATAAGTCTCGTTATGAGATATAGCATGGGACAAATCTCGAATAATGGCACTAGCTAAGTGCACCACCACTTATATTCGAATAAGGGTACGCCCATGAACAAAAGTACTAGGGAAATAATCTTCCTAATACCAAGTTATAAAGAAACAGTTAAACCTCGCAAGGTATATAGCACTCCTACGGAAACTCGTGCTAACTAAGCAAACAAGTTCACACCAATGTTCATCTAGAACCCTATATTATATATATATATATATATATATATACGAGGGTCATTGCTAGCAAATATACAACATAATATATAAGGTTCATTTCACACCAAATTAACACATAAGTTCCCAAACGAAATTCTCAACAATATTTATCCCAACTTAATAGCACAATCGATTCATTGTCAATTAAGATGAATATGGAATAAATTGCAAGAGCGAACCTTCACTTGCCTTGTGTTACGAAGAAAGTTGAACGGCGTAACGGGGATGGTTGCTTTCAAATAGAAATTTGACTGTCTTCTTTAATTCCGTTCCAAAAGCGATTCCGAGACGTATCCAAATCACACAAAATAATAAATTATAATGAGATAATTTTTTCAATATCGAAATTTGAAGGAGACATGTCTTGGTTTCTAACTGAATTTAATTAACTCTAAATAAATCATTTTCAAAGATTTTCAATAAAACGATTATTTATACGATACAAAAAATCATTTAGTCGTATATTCTAAATAGTCATAACATAAATAAATTGATCCAATAATTTATTTATAACCCCAATAATTTATAGCCCAACAAAGTATCTGGATGAAATGTTATAATTTAACAATTCATAATATAAGATAATACACAAAAAATTATATTTAATTTAATTTTAATACAATTAAAATTAATTTAGCCCAAAATATTTTTTAACTAACTCAGATTAATGTAATTAATCAATATTAATCAAAATCGAAACAAAAGCCAAAACCGGATTGAAGAAAAAGCTACCGGATGAACGCGTGAAGACATCAGCCGGAAAATGGGCAAATTCGGCATCGTCGGAGCACCACCGGGGTTGGGACCAGAGAGATTTTGAAGAGGACAACTTGGTGGATCTAGGGGTGGCCCCATTACAACATTGAAGCCTCGTGGTGGTCGGAATAATTCGATGAACAGTCGCGGCTTGCTTTTAGGGTTCGTGAGATTTGCTTTAGAAATTGGATAAATCTACTTCATGGATGAAGCTCTATTTATAGGGGTTTGATAGGTCTCGGAAAACCCTACAGAATCGTGTAAGACTTGGGCCAAAAAAACCCCATATTGGAACCAATTTTTCCATAAAACCGTGATGACGCGTTCGAATAATATCTTGCCTTTCGGGGGATAATTCGATCTTGTATAGGGATGAATCTTCCCGATTTTAAGGGGTAAATGCATTGATTTGGTGTTACCTAAAATGCCCAAGCGTCAATTGTACAAAACGCGTCCAAATTTCGGATGGAATCCTCCATGGAGAAGATTACCATAATTGTGCACAAGCCCCTAACTTTCAGCCTAATTGCAGTATTTTTCCAAATTTTTATGTTGTGGAAAAAATGCCCTTTATTTAACTTTTCAAAAATTACAAAATTTAGCCAATTTTTTTTATTATTCTTAGTTTATATAATTATTTTTACCAAAATTTAAAATGAAAGAAAATTTAAATTAGGTTAAACTTATACTTAAGTCACACTTTCTTATAAAATTACCATATTTATTTCTTAATAAACATTTTGTTAATCTTAATTCAAATAATCTAGGTTAAAATGGATCATTTTATTTAAATTTAAATTAACATAATGTTTGAATAAATTTAAATAACCCATAACTTAAAGTTGTAACAACTTAGGGTAAGAACCATTAATCTATTTTCCTTTTTGGAATAATGAAAGAAATACGAAAATTCCTTTATTAGAAATAGAATTGGAAATTAAATAAATACCCTTACATAAAAATGAGGGATATTACAATACTTACCCCTTAAAAAAACTTTTGACACCGAAACTAGGCCGGAAATAGCTCAGGGAAACGACTATGCTTATCAGCTTCGTTCTCCCAAGTTTCCCAAGTAACTTCCTCGGTTCCAGACTTTGACTAAAGGATCCTCACCAATGGCACCACTTTATTACGCATGTGTTAATCTAGACTTTCTAGGATAACTGCAAGGGTTATTGTGGTGTTTGGTGCTTGTGAAGCACTCATAGTATAGTTTTTAGAGAGAGTAGTCCCAGAGGAAGGGTTTTTTCCCTTTGACCTTCAAGTATGAAGGTGAAAGCAGAGAGTTTAATGAGCAAGCAAAATCAACACCATAGACAAAAATGGAATCAACCAGGATGCTCACAGTCTCAAAATAGGGGATAGTGCAGTGATAAGGGTTTAGATAGGGTATGCAATTAACAGGATAACCAGAGTAGAGTACATATTTATAGGTAAACCAGATGATAGTAGTAGGATTGAGATTTAAAATTGGAATTTCACACCTGGAATAGGGATGTAGAAGCTTCTTAGGGGCTTGAAGACATCGTAGGTTTGCACGCCAATAACCACCATCAGAGAGAGCCAGAGCAGGTCTAACTGACCCAGGAGGTGATGGAGCTGCGTCGATGCAACCATCTTCACGGGAAAGCAGAAGAGGGAGGAGACTAAAAAGGGTAAAGCCCCTTTAGACAATCAAGAAAGCATGAGGAAGGGGGGCACCGTCCATACCAGGATGGAAAGTCATTCTTCTTCCTTAGGGGAAGCAGTATTGAATCTCAACTCCGTCCCCATGGCCTTGTGCGATTCTTTCCATAATCTTGACATAAATCGACCATCACGATCAGATACAATAGTTTTGGGCGCATCATGCAGACGAACTATCTCGTGTAAGAGCATTTCAGATAGCTTCTGGGTTCCCCAAGTTGACTTGATGGAGACAAAATGAGCACTTTTCATGAGCCGATCAATGATCACCCATATAGCATCCTTCTAGACCTAAGTCTTGGGTAAACCCGTAACAAAGTCCATTGCTATATCCTTCCATTTCCATTTTGGCACCGAAAGAGGTGTAATTCTCCCCCTGGCCTTCGATGTTCAATCTTCACTTTCTTGCAAGTCAAGCATTTTTCCATAAACTCTGCTACGTCCCACTTCATGTTAGGCCACTAGAAGTTATTTCTCAAATCCTTGTACACCTTGCTAGATCCAGGATGTATAGAATACGTAGAAGAATGGGCCTCTCTCATTACCAACTGACATATGTCGTCAATGTCAGGCACACAGACCCGCCCTTGAAACCAAAGTGATCCATCATCCTGAATCACAAATCATGGAGCCTTTCCCTCAAGAACATCGCTATACAACTTCACTAAGACAAAGTCGTCAAATTGTCTCTTCTTGATCTGGTCTAGCAACATAACCTGAATTTCGATCATACTCAGGTGTCCTTGTCGGTGGTCAAATAAAACTTCAATTTTGCTCCTTATTAGTTCTCGTTGCAACTCTATCTGAGTAGTGAGTAATTCTACCACAGTTTCATGAGTCGTGTTTGGGCTCAATGCGGCGGCTACCACATTAGCCTTTCATGGGTGGTAAAGCAACTCAATAATGTAGTCCTTGAGCAACTCCAACTAGCATTGTTGTCTCATGTTCAATTCTTTCTGCGTAAAGACATACTTCAAACTCTTGTGAATGGTGAAGATTTGACACCTGACAACGTAAAGGTAGTGCCTCCAAATCTTCAGCATAAAAACCACAATAGCTAATTCTAAATCATAGGTCGGGTAATTTTCTTGGTAAGACATCAACTGACGAGATGCATATGCAATAACTTTCTCCTTCTGCATCAGTACACATCCCAAACCGTGCTTCGAAGCATCACTGTAAACCACGTATCCCTCAGTTCCTTCTGGTAGTGCCATCATTGGTGCTGACGTCAGGCACTCTTTCAACTTCTGAAAGTTGGCCTCGCACTTGTCATTCCACACAAACTTCTTGTGAACCTTACGGAGCAATCTGGTCATGGGTAGAGAGACTTTCTAAAATCCCTCTACGAACCGTTGATAATAACCAGCAAGTCCTAAGAAACTGCGCACCTCCTTCACACATTCTGAGGTTGCTTCCAATTAGCTACCGCTTCAATCTTCTGGGGGTCAACCATTACCCTTTTCGCGTTGATCACATGGCCCAAAAATGCCACATACTTTAACCAAAAGTCACACTTAGACAGCTTCGCGTATAGCTGATTCTGTCTAAGGATTGATAACGTAATACGAAGATGTTCCTCATGTGCTTCTTCATTTGGCGAGTTCATCAAAACATTGTCAATAAACACCACCACGAACTTGTCCAGATACTGATGAAAGCATCTATGCATCAAGTCCATGAAAATTGTGTATGAATGGTAGAGAGTTGGCCTTGTACTTATTAACTTTGTATGAATGGTAGAGAGTGTCTAGACCACTATATATAGTTGTTTCCCCAACCCTTCTTCTTCTCCCTTTCAGATGTGGGATGAGAGTTTCATTAATATTTCTAAGATGAGCAATGTGGGATAAAACTGTTTAATGACCCATATTGGCGCATAATTTTGAACCACTTACTGTTGAAATTACGTCTCCATGCAAACTAGAGATTTGTAGATCTCCGAGTCTAGTTTCCAACCATCTTGAATCATCGAAATCCGAGATTTGTGGCAAATGATATGCCCGTTCAACGAAGTTCCCTCAAACACAAAAATTCCTGCGGAAATCCCTACGAAAATTCTAAACTTAAATCTAATTGGTCCATCATTAATCAAAATACCGAGTTTTAATCCATCACTTTGATTTATTTCATTCCAAGACTAACTAGGGCTTGTTTGGATAAATGTAAAAGATGTCCACAAATGTTTTTAGCTTGTTCACATCATACACCAAGAGTCTAAGTTACCAAATTATATCTTCAGACTCAAAATTATCTTACACGATTAAATATTGACGTTCCTTATCCCGAAACATACTAGAGATAGAGTTACTATTTTTAGCAATCCCTCTGCCATGGACCTTACTATTTATAGTAACTTTTCATTTTACATCACAACATCTGATTTCTCGAGTATTTACGTTTTTACCACAAGTTTTGTTTTCATTGACATAATTGTCCTTTATAAAATATCAAAATATTCAGGGTTATTACATTACTACCCCTTAAAAATAGTTTCGACCCCGAAACTAGCACCTACCAAGATAGAAGAACAAGCTCTCACATTTATCTCACTTCCTTGAGTTGATATCCTTAAATAAACTTGTCTTCGTCACCTATATCACCAAAGTCGAACTATTTCTTCGATAATGATTCCACCTACTACATACCGTCTGCATTCATTACCCTCATTAGAATCGATATATCCATCCACAAGATTATGATTACCTTAATCAGAGTATCCAGTATAGTCTCCAATATAATCTCGCTATTATGCCCTACTCATCATAAAGATCTTAATATCCTCAAGCAAAAGAACACGATTTCTCTCTTCCAACATTCTTTCGATGATCAGATCCCCAAAGTACATAAATAAAACTCACTTATAACCCAAACATCAAGTCTTAATAACTCTAAATAATATATCTTCTTATTCGTTAAATGTACATCTCCCAAGTTCCATTATTTATCTCAATTAAATTTGGCCTTTATGCCCCTCTCTAACTTAAAATCTTTCCATGAATTAATAATTTAACTCATCCCATTAATAAATCTCCAACATAAGACCTTTAGGTTTTCTTAATTTTTGTCAAAATGAATCACATAAGATATTACTCCTAACTTTCCCAATATATCATTTTGATAAATGAATTATTAGCAACAAAATCAGTCACTTTTTTTCCTAACCCTTCCATTGATATACATGAGTAACATTTCTTACTTTATTTCTTAAGTGCATATAAGACAAATCCGTTTACTACATCCTTTTAGTTTATCGAAATCTTCATAATAATTTATCCTTATACTATAACCTTTAAATTTAAGTGAACTTTCTCTCAATACAATAGCTTCACAACTTAATCTTCCCAGAAAGTGTTATACCACCAGCCTTATAAATGACACACTCACTTAAAATCCTTACATTAAAATCGTTACACATTTTATATTTTAACACATCAATCATTTTAGATTACAATTCTTTAGGGAATGACAACTCTTTATGATTTATACTTTTCTCAACAATTTATTCACTTAAATGAATAAATTATAAAACTCACAATTAGGCATTTTAAACTTTATATTATCTCACCTCACGAACTTTACCACATCTAATGCTTGGAGTATACACATGAGAAATAAATCTCAAACCCCATAGAGCATTAACTACACACTTAATTCCTTATAAATAATGAATTCTGACAATACTAAACTCATGAGACAACACTCGTCAACTCGAATAGAAAAACAAATCATGGCAATACCCAACTTGACATTATTCCAATAATATAAAGATATTCCTATGAATGAATCTAAGGATTAAGTAACGAAATTGAAGCTTGCAGAAGTTTGAAAACACAATCTTAAATATTTTAAATCACATTCTAAGTTATGTCTTCACACCTTTATTGTCTTTTAATACAAATTATTTTTAAATTTAATGCTTTCATAGTTAAATTACCAGCATTATCTTTCTTTGTTTAAATTCACAACCACTTTCAAAATTGCACTTTGAAATCATTAAATGAATTTAAAATTACTCATTAAAACACTTTTACTGTATAAACCAAAATATTATATGTTTCTTTATAATTAAAAATACAAAGTTTATCATTTCTTATAAATAAATAAATAAATTTAATTTCAAACCTTTATAGTACCATTGATTCTTCAATTCCTGCATCTCTACTAGAGCCATAATATAGGGTGCCCTGGAAGTCGGCGTCGTACCTGGTTTCAGATCAATAGTAAACTCCATGTCACGATTTGAGGGCAACCCTGTAATTTCCTCTAGAAATACGTCGGTAAATTCACATACGGTAGGAATGTCGTGAACGAAGACTTCATCCTTTTTGGGTTTATCCAGATAACATAAGTACCCGATAGAACCGTAACTTAAAGACAGACATCACGTTTATCAACTTTCCGTTATCGGCGTCATTACGACCCATAAACTTACACACAAACTGACACCCAAATGTAACTGTCACAGTCCTCGTATTGAAGTCGATCACCGCTCTGTGATGTGTCAACCAGTCTATCTCGAGAATAATATCGTATGAAGCCATGGCTTTACAGATCAAGTCAGCCTCGAACTTCTGACCTTGAATGGTCACCGAAATTTCCGACATCCACTGGGTTCCTACAAAATGTTCCCCATTGGGAAGATTTACCACAAATGGTTCACAAGCCTCATTGCATTTTAACCCTAACTTATTCACACAATTTTCCGAAACAAATGAATGCGTAGCACCATAATCAAACAATATGCAGACTGATGTAGAATATAGGTATAAAGTACCTTGAGCAACAGGAGTGTTTGGTCCATCGGCTTCACACATCTCGTAGAGTCGTTGACCTTGACTGCCAGATGCAATCGAGGCTTTCCCCTTATTCTGAGTAGTAGACTGCGTAACAGTCCCGGCTGGCCTTTGTTGTGGTCGGTTATTATGGCTAACCAACCCTTGTTGGGATTCACCCTCCTAATGTCTTCTCTTGGGGAAAAAAGTTTTCAAATGCCCCTCTTTCCCACAAGTGAAGCACATCCTTTTCCCTTTCGTGCACTCATTGCTCTTATGTCCAAGTGTTCCAAAGTTATAACATTGAACAGAGCCCTTACTCTGACCCAAGCGCAGCGTAGAACCAGACTGGGTCGTCTCAGTCTTGGGTCGACTAGACCTTGAAAAATGCGACGGTGGAGCTGGCCGCTTGAATCCACCATTTTGTTAATTCTTATTCACCGGCCTCTATCGGTTACGCTTCTTAGCTGACTCTTTCAGAGTCACTTCCATCTTATAAGTAGCATCCACATACTACTTTAGAGTAGTACAACTATGACCCACCATCAATGGCTTAATATCTGGGTTCATCCACTCATGAAAATTTTAGATCTTTTGTTCCTCAGTAGCCACCTCAATCCCTGGATAATACAGTAGGTGGTTGAACTTAGCAGCCAAAGCAGTCATCTTCAACCCGTCAGTCTTCGGGTAAAGGAATTTCTTGTGCTTTTCCTCCCTCATAGCCCGAGAGAAGAAATGATCAGTCATCTTGGTCTTGAACATAGACCAAGTCAGCTCGGGATGATCAGCTAATAACGTGCTTTCCCACCATTTGCTTGCCACATCCTTCAGTTGTAATGAGGCAATATGTACTTTCTCAGCTTGAGTGCAAACAATCTTCCTGAGCAATCGTTCCATGTGCAAGAACCAGTAGGCCACTTTAACGGGTTCACTAGTACCGTCATATGAATCAGGCCTCATAGAGTTGATCGTTTTCAGCACACGACCACAGCTTCCTCTATCTTTCTGAACATGCATGGAGGAGCAATATTCACCAGCTCCTCAATATCAAGAATAACTTAAGGAGCTAGATTTTCTTGGGCTTGCTGAACCCCTTGCCTCACTGTTTCCATGATAGCTTGCATCACAATTTGTTTGATTGCCTCAACAATAGCAACATCAAAGACAACCAGAGCAACATGAGGTATCTGCACCCTTTCCCCTCTTACTTGAGGGTTAGCCTGGGGTAGAACATTCACAATTGGGTTGTTGTGGGAGCCAGACCTAGTTTACTCTTCTTGGTTAGTCGCACTCCTTAGCTGAATTTGGGAGGCGTTACTCAGTCCAGGTTCTTAATGGGTGGCATTCCTAGTGTTCACCATATGGTTGCACTTACGTTTATTAGATATAATCCAATCAAATATTACATTGCTTAGTAATAAGTACTTTAAATGCAATAATTTACGATGACCATCTAATAAACTTGCCACTTATTATTAAAGGAAAAGACCAACATCAATTCAAAAACAACTCAAGAGGTTCAATAAGGAAATAACATCAGGAGACTACTAATAGGTGTTATTTCATACACCTTTACTAGCAACTATTAGCATAATTTGAAGGAGTTTTGGATGAGTTTTGGTGCTAAGTCTGCAATCCAGATGTTATGGAGAGAAGTGAAGAAATCCAAGGATTTGCAGCTTAGATGGAGCATGAAGATGAGGATGGAGCTGCTGGAGCATTTATGGAGAAGGCTACCAACACTTGGTAGTAATGGAGAGCAGCAGAAGAAAAGAGCTGGAGGATTGGAGTTCACCGCCCCGCGGCGATCCTCGCCGCGACCCGGCGATGACTCTCAGTAAAGAATGGAGCCCGCGCCAGAGGAAGCCATCGCCCAGCGGTGGAGAGTTCGACGCCCCGCGGTGGATCTTTACCGCCCCGCGGTGGCTGTGCTTAGTGACCTCGCGGCCAGAGTTATTTTATTTTACTTTATTTCCTTTTATGCATTAGTCAAATTTCCTTTATTTTATTATTTTATTTCCTTGTAAGATATGGTTTGTGATCTTGGGAATTTAGGTTAACTCTATTTAACCTCTTTTCCCACAACCTCCAAATCATCATCATCAGACGCACTATTGTTTCAACGTAATTTCTAATTAGAGTTTTTCATCCCATTTGATGGAGAGCTAATTTCCCTTTGTTCTGCTAGACGATTGAAGCTGTACAGTTGATGTGTTTGTGAGATTTCTATTCCTTGTTCTTATCCTTATAAGTGTTGGATTGATTCTCTTGGTTATATTGATTATTGATTTCTTGTTATTCTTCTTAGCCTGATCAACTAGGTTGAATACGTTTTATCAATTGCTAGGATTGCATATAGGGGTTCCGAGTGCATATCTAGTGGCAAACACAATTGTGCGTATAGGGGTCCCGAGCATACAGTTGTGTGTGAGAATCAATTGCATGTTAAGTAGGGGAGTGAGTACTTATACGTTTTTCTACTTGCATGTATCCTATATCCTTGTGTGCATTGCTATTGCTGTGTTGGTGATAAAGTACGCTGACAACTGTGAGAATCAGTTGTGCTTTATCATTGGCATAGTAATAAGTCTATTGACAACTGTGAGAATCAATAGTACTTACGATCAGGGTGGGAACGACTATAAGGATAAATAAACGAACTTGGACAAAATAGATTTCAGTGATCAAACTCTATCTCTGTATTGTGGATTTCGGTCTAGTAGAACTACTTCCCCTCATCATACTTTCTTCCTACATAAACCAAATTTGTTTACTTTGTTTGTTTGCTTTCTTGATTACAAAACCCCCCCAGTTACTTGTTACTTGTTACTCGTCATTCACGTTTGCATACTACATCATACCTTCTCTGTGGGATTCGACCCTTACTTGTCTGCTATACTCTGTTTAGTAGGTTGGTTAGGATAATTTACTTTGATAAGGCTAATCAACGACATTTGCTTGTGCATGTTTAGCCCCGTCAAATTTGGCGCCGTTGCCGGGGAAGGTTTTTTTTTATTGTGTGTTTTCGTGATTGATTGTTGGTGGAGACCTATCTTATGGTCGACACCCGTAGTACTGACTCTCCCCTTCTAGCTTTGGATCCAGAGATTGAAAGATCTTTTCTTGGAAGCCTGCGCAATCAAAGAGGAGAGGAAGAAGAGACCGAAACCATTGAGACTACTACTACCCCAGCTATTGCAATGGCTGGAACTGGAACTCTGAGAGAGCTTACTGAGCCGAATATTGGGGCTCAACCCCTAGCTGTGATCATCCCTGCACTCGGAGAAGGGGTGAACTTTGAATTAAAGTCGGGAGTTGTTGCTTACCTCCCTAAATTCCATGGTCTGAGTGGAGAGGATCCGATTTCTCACCTGGCCAAGTTCCACAATGTCTGTATGACCATGAAGCCCAGGAACGTGACTGAAGATCAAATCAAGATGAGAGCTTTTGGTTTCTCTCTACTCGACTCTGCGAGCGATTGGTATTATCACCTGCCGCCAGGAACCATAGATACATGGACGAAGCTTCATAAAGCATTCCTGGACAAATATTTTCCCACGAAGAAGGCAAATGCTTTGAAAAAGGCAATTGCCAACATCGAGCAGGCTGGTGATGAAACACTTTATGATTATCTGGAGAGGTACAAGAGGCTTTGTTCCAGCTGCCCATTCCACGGGTATGCCAAGCAAGATCTTGTTCTCTATTTGCATAATGGTCTGCTGGACCAAGAAAGAAGAATGGTTGATGCTGCATGCGGTGGAAGTATTCTGAACCTGACACCGGATGACGCTATGAATAGACTCCAGGAAATGAGTGAGAGCACCCGAAATTTTGGGAAGACATACCAGAGGAAGGCGGTCAATGCTGTGACCCCTGCAGGACCAAGCCCGGTATTGACTGAGTTGGCCGAGTTGAAGGAGATAGTTATGAAGATAGCAAATCAGAATGCCCCTCAACACGCCAGAGCATGCGGTCTTTGCTCTAATCAGGCCTACCACACCGAGGCTTGTCCTCAGCTGCAAGAGGACGGTGTTGCCGAAGTCAATGCTGTAGGAGGCTACGGTGCTTCTAGACAACAATATGGTGGACAACCTAATTACAACCAGAGAGGCCGTGATCACCCAGGATTCAGATGGAGTGACCCTCAGGGCGGTCAGCAACCGACACAACAGCAATACCAGCCGGCTCAGCCACAACAATACCAGCAAAGGGCTCAGTACCAATAGAGACCTCAAGGTCAAACTTCTGGAGCTTCTATAGAGGATTTGCTGAAGACGTTGACTCAGCACTTTGCCACACATGTGCAAGCCACTGAGTCGAGTATCAAGAACATAGAGAGGCAGATTGGCCAGTTAGCCGATGAGGTGACCAAGATTAACCAAAGGGCCTCAAACTCTCTGCCATCCCAGACCATTGTGAATCCCAGAGAAAATGTGAGTGCTATCACGCTAAGAAGTGGTAAGACAGTCGTTGCTCCTATTGCTGAAGAGGAGAACGAGAATCCGGAGAAAGAAGTCACTGAGCGCCCCGCGGTCGATGACACCGCGTCTCCACCGCCCTGCGGCGACCCTCACCGCGACCCGGCGTCTGTGCTCAGGAAAGACACCGCGACTCCACCGCCCCGCGGCGACCACTTACGCCCCGCGGTGGGCTCGCCGCGACCTGATCCTCAAAAATCTATTCCCGCTGAAGACACCTATGTTGATAATTACGTTCGGCCCAGGTTCCCTCCTCTAGGATCAGAGAAGCCCCCAACACCTTTTCCAGAGGCGCTAAAGGCTAGAAGAGTTGTCGTCGACAGGGATCTGTTCGAAACATTTCAGAACTATGAGGTGAACATCCTCCTGCTAAAGCTTATTAAGGCTATCCCGCGATATGCCAAGTTCTTAAAGGAGCTATGCACGGTGAAGAGGGCTCAGAAACAAAAGACCCAGAAGAAGAGTCCAGTGGGTGAACAAGTGTCAGCGGTGGTTCAGAAACGTCTCCGTGAGAAATGCAAGGATCCAGGTACTTTTACAATTCCTATCACTATAGGTGGGCATCTTTTTGAGAAAGCACTGCTAGACTTGGGTGCCTCAATTAATGTCCTACCCTATTCTTTGATTGAAAAACTGGAATTAGGGCCCTTGCATGATTCGAATACTGTTATACAGCTTGCTGATGGTTCTTGTGTGCCCCTTAAGGGCGTTATAGAAGATGTACTTGTTAGGATAGGTCCTTTGATTTTCCCTGCTGATTTCTTTATTATGGACATGGATTACGATGAACAAGATTCTCCTGTTATGTTAGGGCGACCTTTTATGAAAACTTCCATGATAAAGATTGATGTAGATAGTGGCACTTTGACTATGGAATTTGATGGAATTATTTTTAAGCATGACATTCATAAAGCTAACCCCATTGAATTGCCCACTCCTCTCTGCATTAGCGCTAGTGATAATTCTGTGCATGAAAATGTTAAAATTGATGCAGTAGAGACCGTAGTTGAGTGTTCCACTACTAGAGGACCTATTGATTTGCATGATTTGCATGAGTTGCTTACTAAGGATGTGTTGTTAGATAACATAGGAGATCCCTCTACTTTGGGCACTTGCCCCCCTGCACTAACCATACAAGGCTGTGAGCCTTTATCTAGTGACGTGCAACATATGCAGATTGAGCCATATCGGCCCCCGCATCGTTCTAAGTATGGGGGAGACACTCCGAAGAGAATGAACATGGAGTGGTTGGCAAAGAGGGAACATGGTCTAATGCTTAAACCCTTCCATGAGAGATCTCCACAGGAAGAGACGAGTTGGAGGATTCCGAAGGGATCCTATTCGAGATGGTAGTTGATTTGCAGTACGTCGAGCCAACGACGATAACCAAGGCGCTGTCCGGGAGGCAACCCGTGTTAGTTTTTTTTCCTTGATTTTCCTCTTTTATTAGATTATTTTCGTAGTTTATTTTGCTTTGTTTCGTTCGCCTGTTACTCACATTACAGGTGCGAAAGTAAAACCGATAAGAGATGTGGTACCCAGCCATTCTCACCGCCCCGCGGCGACCCTCTTTCGCCCCGCGGTGGAGCTCCCCGCCCCACGGTGAAGGTCAGGTATAACTTCTCAACTCTTAAAAAAAAAAGCAAGAATAATGGGCCCCGAAAAAACCTTAAATGGGTGAGTAAAAGCTTATTTCTTCAGTGGTCACTAAGGTTTTGACGGATTGGGCCTCTTTATGGGCCAAGATTTCTCTTTTGGGCCATGGTACATGACCGGCCCAACATCCATTTTCCTTTCCCTTTTCCTGACCTAACCCACTATCTAACCCCCATTCCAACGCCTCCCTTAAGCCCCCATATCTATTTCCCCTCTCTCTCCCTGAATCCCCTCTCGACCTTGAGCATAATCTAGCCCCCAATCCCCAAATTGGATTCTAGCCTCACAACCAAGCCCAAACACAACCCGCCGCGTCGCCGTAGTCCCGCCTCGCCGTTGTACCGCCTCGTGCTACCCCCGCTTCGCGTCGCTGCTGCCACCGCCCCGCGCCGACTTCGCCGCGACCCGGCCACATCTCTCAGTTTCTCACCGCGACCCTTACCGCGCCGCGTTGAGACTCTCCAGGCTGCGTGTTTGCTTGTTTGTAAGTTCTCTTGTTTGCCTTTGCTTTGAGCATTTCAATTTCCTACTTATGGCATCCAAAGGCAAGAAGAAAGTGTCGACTAGGGATGAGAGTGAGGTGTACAACATTGTGAAGGAGAGAAAGGTATTGGCTTCGAAGTTCTTCCACAAGCAGACTCTGGAGCAGATGGGTTTGCTCGCTTGTGTGACAATGTGTTTGACACAGTGTGGGTTAGGAAACTTTCTGGACAAGACTGCCCCTGCCTATCCAGAGTTGTGCTACCAGTTTATTGCCTCCTTCAAGAGGTATACTAATGACTCTGACGATAGGCATCTGCGGAAGATCACGTTCACTTACAATGGGCGTGATTACTCCTTATCTCTGAAGTTGATACATGAGGCCCTGTGTATTACAAAGGACCCAACTGATGGATGGTCGAATGGCATTAACGAGTCCGAGATGATGGAATTATGGCGGGCTGCTACGGGAAGGACATTCAGGAAGGGTCAGGAAGTGAATTCCAAACTGGTGAACCCGTGTCTACGGTTGATCCACAAGGTGATGATGCGAGATTTCTTCGGCCATGCGGATGATGGGAAGGTGCCCATGAAGGACTTCCAGTGGTTTATGAGCATCTTGGGAGCTGTCGAGTATACGTCGTGTTGGGCTTCCCTTTTCTTGGGTTCCTTGAAGAGGATTCGTGATGGCGAGGCACGTGATATTTGTGGGGGTGGTTTGATTACACTCCTTTGTGCTCGAGTTATTGCCTGCGATCAGATTCCTCGGCCTGTTGCCTACGCGGTGTATGATTTAGCGCACATGAAGGTGTGCTCCATGATGAAGCCACTGGGGCGGGATGGTGATTTGGTTTGGTCATCCTATGAGGGCCACATTCTGATTATTCCCTGAGATTTTGCCTATTTGCCCTCATATGTGGGTTGGTGGATTCCCAGTGATAGCCGAATGCCGACCGATGATACCCCTGCTGCTTCTCCTTCCATTCCGTTTGGAGAGGGCCCTAGTGGTGGATATGCTGCCGCTGATCCTATAGAGGGGGACGACCCCGGTTCTTCACAGTTCGAGGAGCATTCGTCTATGTACGAACCTGTCGCACCATGGCCGGAGATGTACTCTAGATGGGACGCTTTCTCCACGCGCCAGGATCGATGGAATTCTCGAGTAGAGACCAGTCTGCAAACTTGGCAGACCCAGCTCCACGCAGAGATAGATGAACGTCTGGACACTATGGACGCTCATATGAGGGACTACTTTGGGATGTACCCACCACCACCACCTTCCGGTCCACAGTGATTTTGTTTCTTCTTTCCCCTATCATTTGATGTTCTTTTTTCCACATTGAGGACAATGTTCGGTTTAAGTATGGGGGAGGGATATAGACTTGCTTTCTTGCTAGCTAGTGTACATAGTTTATTTCTGCATTCGTTTCTTGCATTGTTGTTTCCATTTCTGTTTTCGGAGCTAATAAAAAAAAAGGCAATCAAAATCCTGGGATGGACTGAAAACCCGAAAGGGCAGTCCAGGTAAAAAGCAGGTAGTCCGACTGGTATAGACCAGGGCAAAAGTGGACTGGAGTGATGTGAGTATTGGTGAGATATCTAGCAAAATAAAATGAATGGCTAGGTGAAAACCCGAAAGGGCGCCTAGGCAAGATGAGCGTAAAAGAATAAGAGTGATTCTAGGATTCATCTTCATATCTTGGTGGAGGCGTCATAAGAAGGGAGTCAAAGAAGGACTATCGGGTAGGCCACTCATGGAGCGATAAGGAGCTAGATTGGAGTTAGGATTAGACTATCTTTGCATCACTTGTTTTGGTTGTCTGGAGCTTATCGTTGATATGTGGTAGTTGCTAGTGTCACGTTTCTTGTACTTCCTGAGGCCTTGGTGTTGATTGATAGGGTGAGCTTTTCTTTAGTTTACTCGGGACGAGTAAAGGTCTAAGTATGGGGGAATTTGATAGGTGTTATTTCATACACCTTTACTAGCAACTATTAGCATAATTTGAAGGAGTTTTGGATGAGTTTTGGTGCTAAGTCTGCAATCCAGATGTTATGGAGAGAAGTGAAGAAATCCAAGGATTTGCAGCTTAGATGGAGCATGAAGATGAGGATGGAGCTGCTGGAGCATTTATGGAGAAGGCTACCAACACTTGGTAGTAATGGAGAGCAGCAGAAGAAGAAGAGAGCTGGAGGATTGGAGTTCACCGCCCCGCGGCGATCCTCGCCGCGACCCGGCGATGACTCTCAGTAAAGAATGGAGCCCGCGCCAGAGGAAGCCATCGCCCAGCGGTGGAGAGTTCGACGCCCCGCGGTGGATCTTCACCGCCCCGCAGTGGCTGTGCTTAGTGACCTCGCGGCCAGAGTTATTTTATTTTACTTTATTTCCTTTTATGCATTAGTCAGATTTCCTTTATTTTATTATTTTATTTCCTTATAAGATATGGTTTGTGATCTTGGGGATTTAGGTTAACTCTATTTAACCTCTTTTCCCACAGCCTCCAAATCATCATCATCAGACGCACTATTGTTTCAACGTAATTTCTAATTAGAGTTTTTCATCCCATTTGATGGAGAGCTAATTTCCCTTTGTTCTGCTAGACGATTGAAGCAGTACAGTTGATGTGTTTGTGAGATTTCTATTCCTTGTTCTTATCCTTATAAGTGTTGGATTGATTCTCTTGGTTATATTGATTATTGATTTCTTGTTATTCTTCTTATCCTGATCAACTAGGTTGAATACGTTTTATCAATTGCTAGGATTTCATATAGGGGTTCCGAGTGCATATCTAGTGGCAAACACAATTGTGCGTATAGGGGTCCCGAGCGTACAATTATGTGTGAGAATCAATTGCATGTTAAGTAGGGGAGTGAGTACTTGTACGTCTTTCTACTTGCATGTATCCTATATCCTTGTGTGCATTACTATTGATGTGTTGGTGATAAAGTACGCTGACAACTGTGAGAATCAATTGTGCTTTATCATTGGCATAGTAATAAGTCTATTGACAACTGTGAGAATCAATAGTACTTACGATCAGGGTGGGAACGACTATAAGGATAAATAAACGAACGTGGACAAAATAGATTTCAGTGATCAAACTCTATCTCTGTATTGTGGATTTCGGTCTAGTGGAACTACTTCCCCTCATCATACTTTCTTCCTACATAAACCAAATTTGTTTACTTTGTTTGTTTGCTTTCTTGATTACAAAACCCCCCTCAGTTACTTGTTACTTGTTACTCGTCATTCACGTTTGCATACTACATCATACCTTCTCTGTGGGATTCGACCCTTACTTGTCTGCTATACTCTATTTAGTAGGTTGGTTAGGATAATTTACTTTGATAAGGCTAATCAACGACATTTGCTTGTGCATCTTTAGCCCCGTCAACTACTGCTCCATTATTGTTCAAAGTGGAAAACGCTAGAAAGGAAAACAACTAATGCACTACAAGTCACTGCTTCTTTATGGGGTCCTGAAACAGGTCTCTATATGCATTAGCCGATGTAGTCCTCTTCTTTGGAGGTAGCTCTTCCCCCGACTCTTCTACTGGTCTCTTCGGTTCCTTAGGCTTCGGAACACTCGACCCCTCAATTGGCACTGGTGGATAGCAGAACTTGTCCATAAACCCATATTGAAGCTCTAAGGCTTTCAAACGCGGCTCTGAATTGTCGTCTATCAGCTTTCTGTCTTGTTCTAAGTTTTGCAACAACATATGTACAATTCCCAGCAGATGATTGAGAGTCGACTCAAGATCGTAAGCTTTCTCCATTGTGTCGTCCAAGGACTCCATCCACCCCTCCATATGCTTCACTAGCAAATGGGTGTTTACTCTGATCTGATGAGGCACAGTGCTGCCAGAAGCAAAGTACGCTTCCCAAGGTCGAGCCCTCGCTCTCATGCGCTCGGTTGTTTCTTCGATAAAACAGCGAGCCTCTAAAGTACTCATCCCATCAAGCGTCTCCCGAGTGATTGGACTTCTCGGGGGTTCAGTAGGAGAGTTACCCGGAGATGGAACCAAATCAGCTGGAGGTGTCCTCGGGTCGTACTCTTCCCATTCAACATTAGCATAACCATTGGCCTCGTAGGTGGCCGGAGACCAAGGTGATAACGGTAGCGTCTCATAGTCGGGCAACTAAGATGGTTTAGATTATACATTCTCCCCTTCACTCACATAATCAGGATCGTCAATCGCATCCTCCTCCTTTGTTGCCTCCAGGAGAGGGGACTGTTTGGATTGCACTTGCCCTTCTCCTCTACTCTCGTACTCGGGGTCCTTGCTCGGATCCTTCTCCTCAGTGGTTTCAACCACCACGACATCCTCCATAGCTACCCTTGGCGGGGTTAAATGCATCACAGGGCTATCGTTCTTGACAGCAGCAACAGAATCAGGCTTGGACTTGAGTTTCGGAGCGGTATGAGAATCCTCCAAGGCTTTGAGTCAAACTCTAGTGAAAACCATTGCCTTAAAAAGAGACAAGGAAAGGTCAAAACTTTCCAAATATAGAAATTAGACTTTCTATAAATAGGTAAGAGTAGATGAAACTACTATTGTTGGTAGAAGTTTGAAAAAAAATCCACACAAAACTACTAGTCCAAATTTGACTCACCTTTTAACCCGACCATGTCTTCCATTTCAAACCCTTTGTAGGAAATTATAATATTATACTTTTGAAATAATCCCGACCAAATAGTTGTGTTTAAATACCATTTTAAAGACGTTTTAATCCTAGTCTGACTTAATGTCTAAAGAAAAGAAAATTTCACACCAAGTTTTTTGTTTTATAAAACACAAATAAACACGAAACAGTTTAAAAGTTTTGAGTTTTAAAACGTTTAGCTCTGATACCATAATTGTAACACCCCAAATTTACCTTAGGAATATTACCGCCAGTGACCTCAGAACGCATATCCGAAATCACCCAAGGCTTACAGTAGTGATCGCAAAATATAAATCATACGAAACTTTCATAATCTATTCCAAATGTCTTACAACGACGTTGCAAAAAATGGCAACTAAATAATGTATCAAAGGTAACAACGGAAGACTTGATAGAAATATCAAGATTTCATAAACAGGATCTTGAACCTTCATGTAAACAAAATATTATAATACTAAAATAGTTGCCTTCAACGTCGACGTCCCGCTTCTTCAATTTGGGGAGAATTACCTGATGTGTTGCATGAGACGGACGGCATCATCCAATCATGCAAGGAAAGAGAAAGGTTGGTTGGTCTAATGAAAGACTAAACAAGGGTACAAAAGAAAAGGTTCTATGTGATCGTATCCAATTAGTATCATTGTCTCTCGAATAAAAGTCGGTAGACGATACATAACTGGAATACTCTCACTGAAACAGTTGAAGAAGTATGATCTAGAAGAAGACTCCAGCAAATTGAGTCTTATAGGAATTATGTAGGTTTGTTTGGGAACATTTATAATTATCCAACAAAGTTTTAAAAACAACTTCTTTGAATAATCGGGTCCTTAACCAACCTCACCGCATGCGTGTTGTGCAAATTCATATTGGTAAGAGGACCTTCATAAATAGAAGGCCGAGCGGGTTTCACGTTATACGTCTCACCTGAAGTATAATAATTATGTGCATAGAAGCACTTATCTTATTTAATTTCAAAACGTGCATTACGTTGAGGCTTTTAATCCACATCAATCTCGTTACGAGATATAGCATGAGATGAATCCCGAATAACGGCACTAGCTAAGTGCACCACCACTTATATTCTATTAAGGGTACATTCATGACCAAAAGTACTAGGGCAATAATCCTCATAATACCAAGTTATAAAGAAACCACTAAACCTCGCAAGGTATATAGCGTTCTTACGAATACTCGTCTTAACTAAGCAAACAAGTCCACACCAAAGTTCATTTAGCACCTGATAATAAGAATATATATATATATATGAGGGTCGTTGCTAGCAAATATACAACCTAATATATAAGGTTCATTTCACAACAATTTAACTGATAAGTTCCCAACCAAATTCTCAACAATATTTATCTCAACTTAATAGCACAATCGATTCATTGCAATTAAGATGAATATGGAAAAAATTGCAAGAGTGAACCGCCACTTGCTTTGAGTTACGAAGAAAGTTGAACGGCGTAACGGGGATGGTTGCTTTCAAATAGCAATTTGACTTCTTGCTTTAATTTTGTTCCAAAAGTGATTCCGACACATACACAAATCACACAAAATAATAAATTATAATGAGATAATTTATTCAATATCAAAATTTGAAGGATACATGTCTCAGTTTCAATATGAATTTACTTAACTCTAAATAAATCAATTTCAAGGCTATTCAATAAAACGATTATTTTTACGATACTAAAAATCATTTAGTCATATATTCTACATAGTCATAACATAAATAAATAGTTCCAATAACTTATTTATAACCCTAATAATTTCTAGCCTAACATATTATCTAGATGAAATGTTATAATTTAACAATTCATAATATAAGATAATACCCAAAAATTTATTTAATTTTATTTTAATACAATTATGATTAATTTAGTCTAACATAATTTTTACCTAATCCAGATTGATGTAATTAATTAAGATTAATAAAAAAAACGAAACCGAATTGAAGAAAAAGCTACCGGACAAACGCGTGAAAACATCGGCCGAAAAACGGGAAACTTTGGCCTCGTTGGAGCACTACCGGGGCTGGGACTAGAGGGCTTTTGAAGAGGACAAGTTGGTGGATCTAGGGGGGCGCCAGTTGCAACAATGAAGCCTCGTGGTGGTTGAAATAATTCGATGAACAACCGCGGCTTGCTTTTAGGGTCCGTGAGATTTGCTTTTGAAATTGGATAAATCTACTCCATGGATGAAGCTCTATATATAGGGCTTTGATAGATCTTGAAAAACCCTACAGAATCGTGTAAGACTTGGGCCAAAACGATCCCAAATCGGATCCAATTTTTCCATAAAACCGTGATGACGCGTTCGAATAATATCTTGCCTTTCGGGGGATAATTCGATCTTCTTTGGGGATGAATCTTCTCGATTTTATGGGGTAAATGCATGATTTGGTGTTACCTAACACTACTACAATAACGAGCAAATGAAGCGGTCCAATGCAGCGGTTTAGGCTAAGGCAGCGGTTGTTTGTAGCGTTTCCGATATTGAAGCGGTCTATTGAAGCGGTTGAACATAATATAGCGGATTTTGCAGCGGTTTTAGTGAGAAGTAGCGGATTTGCAACGGATTTTATTCAAACATTCTAATGAAGTGGTGATTAGTATATATTGCAGCGGTTACATTATGAGGAAAAGTCTACTAAATATAAAACCCCAAACCCGATTTGTGGGAAGTGCTAGAAAGAGGGAGAGAGAAAACCCTTGTGGGGTTTGCGGCCACTACCACAAGTACGAGGAGGGTGAGGTTTTTTGCGGCCACCAGATGCCCGCCGCTTCCGATCGGTCTTCGATCCAAGAAGCCAAGAAGAATTTCTTTCACAACATCGTGAAGCACTTTGCAACCTCTCCCTCCTCGAATTCCACCCCCGGAGGTCAGCAACAAGACCTAATTTTAAGATTCTTATGCTTCTCCTTCAAATGTTTTGTTTTTGACAAATTCTTCTCCATTAGAAGAAAACTTGGAAGAGATTGCAGCTCAGGAGAAAAAGCATTTCTCATACGAAGCACTTGCCAAGGCCACCAATAACTTCCACCATGATCGCAAGCTCGGCGAGAGTGGGTTCGGCCCCGTCTACAAGGTGGTACTACTACTAGCACTGCTGCCGATTTTGGGGGTTTAGGGTTTTGCAGCTTGTAATCATCTTTTGGGGAAATTTTACAGGGGAAATTGGATGATGGGAGGGAAATTGCGGTGAAGAAGCTCTCTCGGAGTTCAAGGCAAGGGAAGAATGAGTTTCAGAACGAGGCTAGGCTGTTAACGCGTATACAACACCGCAATGTTGTCAATATGTTTGAGTATTGCGCTTCTGGAGAGGAGAAGCTTCACGTCTACGAATACGTTAAAAACGAGAGCCTTGACAAACTTCTCTTTAGTAAGTTTTCTATATCTTCTTACTTCTTGAATTTCCTTGAAGCATTATTTCGGTGTAGCTTACTCAGTTGAGTAGGATGCTTGGGAATGAATAAAGATGATATGTAATCTCTGCTTGATTGAATTATGAAGTGAATAAACCGTTATGAACGTCTTTAAATGGGCATTTGTCTAAGGATTCAGTTACCTTATCAAAGTGCAATGTATATAGAAAGAGTACCAATTTATCGTAGGTATATTCTTCAGATTCCCACTCTTTATTGTTGGGTACTAGATAGATTTAGGATATACTTATGGTATGATGGTAATCCAAGTTCGATGTCCATTGTTTGTAAGTGCTAGTAATGATTTTTGTTCGAACTTCTAATTAGAAATGAAGTTGGATTGAAAATACTATATTTTGATTGAAATACTATTTTTTTGGTTAAATTTTGATTGAAATACTTGAACTCATTATAAATGCTAGAAGAAGTTGTAGTGAAAATACTATACACATAAAAACTTTTCTTAACTACAATAAGTGGTCAAGTAATAATTTAGAGAAATACTGAGAAATAGTTCTAGAAATAGTGTTAGATGAATGAAATTCTCAAAAGAAAATAGTCTTCATGCATATAAGTATTTGTATACAAGAATTTCAAGTAGTTCCATACACACTTTGCCAAAAAAAATTAAATTTAAATTTTATGTTTCCTTGGAAGAGAATCGTGAAAAGATGCTTCAGATTTTCTAAGATTCACAAGACTTCTACCTTGTAATTTACGTTCATTTGTGTAGCAGTTGGTTAAACTTTCCTAGTACAGATGCTTTCTGGTGATAGAATATTGACGTCTTTGAATTAAGCAGTTGTTTAACACTTATGGAAGTAAGGTCTTCAACTGTAATTGTTGAATGTTATCTTAATTTCTAGTACTTCTTTACTGAAGTGTTTCTTACTTGGAAATATCAGTCTAGCAGAATAGTTTAGTTCAGGCATAGTGTCATAGCCACGAAGTATGAATGTTGCTTTCATTATACATTGTAGATGGCTTGTATCTCTTTTACCTTAATTTGCTAATGCAACAGTCATGGGATTCAGCATTTCTGATGACATTATTTAGAGTCTAGTTGATGATGACCTTGTCTTGAAAGATAAAGTAGGAAGTTCGGTAAGCATCTCTTTGTGTGATAAAATAATGTAATTGTTGCTTCATTTACTATGAAAAACTAATCTAGCTTGGTATTTGCACCCATAACACATTTCAAGCTTATATTAATTTAGGACATTAGCATTTATTGGTGAATCCTTTATCATTTTTCTTTTCATGACATTGTTCTTTATACTCTTCTATAGATATACTTCTGGAGTCTTCCCAGCACTGCTGGAAATCAGGTAAAACTTGAGTTTTTTTTGTAGCTTCAATTCCACATATTGCTCCCAAATAGTAAAATGATTTCATGCTGCATATTGTAATTCTTGATAAACTATTCCGCAGCTAAGGAGTGTGCACCAAAAGCTGGACTCTGAAAGTCAAAATTGTAAGAAGCACTTTTCTGAGCTGTAAGGACAATGTAATGCCCTGAAAAAGGAAAGAGAGAATTTTGTAAGCATAGAAAACTACACTCACTTCATTGCTATCAGTCTATCACCCAAGATTCTCTCAGTACCATAATAGGTCATGTCTGATTTGTGCAATTGTGTTAAATGATGAGAGGGAGGAAGCCTTGAGTAAGCTAAAATCTTTGGAGAAAAAGTATAATGAACTTAAGGTTTTGCTCGGTTCCTTCTCTATGATTTCTTTTCGGTGTCTATTTTCAGATTGTAACTAATATCTGATACTCTATATCTTATACCCTTCAGGATGAGATAAAGCAGTATGCAGGCAATGATCATGCGGCCTTTGAAGCAATGAGTTCAGTACCCTTGAATTTGATATGGGAACTTCTCTATCTTTTGAACTTTTGTAGGCATTCATAATCTGATTTTGTTTTTTGTTTGAGAGTTTGCAGAGGAGTCAATCAATGTTGCTTATTCAGCTGCAAACAAATGGACAGGTTGAACCCGTTTAGTTTTGATGTTCTTGGTTTCTTTTTCTCTACATGGGGTGGATTATTATTTGATTAAGCATTGGTCAATTCCTTTTCTGAGCCCCTTGAAGCCCTTCTGGGCTGTTCACTGGAATCTTTTTTTTGGTTTTGTGCATCCGGTATTGTGTATATTTTGCACTAAATTTGAACCCGGTTTTGGTGGCTGTCAGAGCCGTGGACTTGTGTAAATATATGGTTACTGTTTGTTGGAAAGTTATAGTTATATTGATCAACCTTAGTGCAGAGCCCAGTAGAAAAGAGGTAGCTGACTTTGGCATGGCCCGACTCTTCCTTGAGGATGCATCACTTGTAAACACATGTGTTGTTGGCACCAAGTACGTCTTTTTCCCTGTTTCTATCCTATTTATTATCTCACTTTTCTTTTCTTGGGTTTTTTATCTGACATTATTTGATAAAGAACATCTACAGTGGATATATGGCTCCTGAATATGTAATATATGGAGATCTATCAATGAAGGTTGATGTTTATAGCTTTGGAGTTTTGATGTTGGAGTTGGTTAGCGGTCAAAGAAATTCTATATTCAACAACCTTGATGCTAAATATCTACTTGATTTGGTAAGGTATTCTTTTCTTCTTCTTTTTCCCGTCCTTATACTTCCCAAGTCAGTGTCACACTCCCCGTGTTTAAAGTGTACAAATTTTATAGCTATACACAAATTGTCTGATATTGATCGACTATCATCAGCCTTTCAGGCATTTTATTTTGCAGATTTAGGCAATTTTTTGCATGACAATGATGCGTTATAAGGGCATCCTTATTACTGTGCTATCACCATATGAATTACCTTAACATGACATATCAACTAGCTTATTATAAGACCTGGTCAACAAAAACTACTTAATCCATGCCTTACCTTAAACACCCTTAGATTGATGTCATTTCACCCAAAATGCAAATTGACTCCTTTCTTATATGAAGTTTCCTTCTTTTCCTTAACAAGTTGTTCTACAGTGCATGGTCAATTGTTACAAGTAAGAACCATTTCTTACTATTAAGATGTGAACTCCCACAAGAGAAATTAAGTTATATTCACTGTCATGCTCAATAGATGATGACACAAGTTGGGTTCGGATTAGGAAAGTGGGTTTTGTTTGTGAGATTTCCCGTGTTATGAGTAGTATTAATTTGTTTTTGCTCTCAAGTACACTATTGTTACTTCTTTTTGCATTGTTTGAATTAATTTAACATTAGGTTTTTTTGCAGGGTTTTGATTTTAGTGGACAATCAAGAAGATATGAGCATTAGTTGTATAGGAATGAATGCTCTATATTTACAGCCCTAGCTAGCACTTAGGTATGTTAGAACAATTAGGACTTGGTATTAAGTATAACAAACAATTGGGCAAGCTGTGAACCTGGAATTTTGTTGAGCATATACTTAAAGAGTTTCTTTTTTAATGAATGAAGATTAATCACTTGGTGGCATTATTTATTTCTTCTTTGTGAACAAGAAATATATATATATATATATCGCAAAAAACAATTACAGATATATATATATTCATACACAAATATAGAAAACCGCTCCAAAAACAATTCTAAAATTGTACGAAAATCGCTGCAATTGGCATATAAACTATAAACCGATGCAATAGATTTAGAAACCGCTGCAATTACTTATCACTGCTGCAATAGGTAAACAACCGTTGCAATAGAGGTGGTAGTAAACTGCTTCATTAGATACAAAGTCAGTGGTTTTTTGTTCCTAATGAAGCGGTTTATCATCAAATGCTTAAACCGCTACATTAGCTTATAATAACCGCTTCATTAGACCTAATGCAACGCGAACAGATGAAGCAGTCGACAACCGCTGCAATAGATAATATGAAGCGATTTTTAGACTAAATGTAGCGGTTTTTGACCGCTTCCTTAGCTCTTCATTGTAGTAGTGTAAAATGCCCAAGCATCAGTTGTGCAAAACGCGTTCGAATTTCGGATGGAATCCTCCATGGAAGAAAAGTTTCCATGTGTGAAGGTTGGAGGTTAAAGATGACCATAATTGTGCATGGTCCCCCAGCTTTTAGCCTAATTTCATTATTTTTCCCAACTTTTCAAGTTGTGGAAAAAATGTCCTTATTTAACTTTTCAAAAATTACAAAATTTACCCAAAATTATTATTTATTATTCTAAGTTTATATAATTATTTTAACCCAAATTTAAAATATAAGAATATTTAAATTACGCTAAACTTAAACTTAAGTCACACATTTCTTATAAAATTAACCATATTTAAATCTTAATTAACATTTTATTAATCTTAATTCAAATAATCTAGGTTAAAAATTAATAAGTTTATTTAAGTTTAAATAAAATTAATGTTAGAATAGATTTAAATAAAACATAAATTAAAGTTGTAATAACTTAGGGTAAGAACCATTAATCTATTTCCTTTTTTGGAATAATGAAATAAATACCAAAATTCCTTTATTAGAAATAGAATTAGAAATTACATAAATACCCTTACGTAAAATTTAGGGATATTACAGAGGTGTCATCATGGTCTCAAGTGGCAGGGGGAAGGCTGCAGTTGACATAGGTGGGGTTTGTGTTCAGCATGAGCAGATTGGAGATCTCCAAGGGCAAGTTGGGGTCAAGTTGGGCTAGGAGCTCAAATTTGAGGAGAGATTTCAGTTGATGGGGGAGCATGGGAGCTTGGGAAGGACTAGTCTCATCATGATCATTAGGGGGATAAGTAACTTCAATTCCACGGGCCACACCTTTACCTTTATCCATCCTTGACCCTTGGTTAGAGCCAAGGTTGGACCTAACAAAAGTGGGGCTTCTAGTAGGGGATATTTCAGCAGCAGTAAGAGATTCACCAAGGATTCTTCTTCGAGTCTCGTGTTCCATGGCATCATGTTCCGGCTCAAAAGCTATAGAGATAGAAATTCTTCTAGATTGGATGGCATTCAAGAGGTAGACATCATAGACATGGTCAGCCTCACCACAACAACCACATCTAGTGGAGAAATCCTTATACCACACCCTTAAAACATTAGGAGAGACATCTTGAGCATTCATTCTCACAACAACAATAAGAGGAGAAGTAAGATCAATATTGATACACACTCTAGCAAACTGCATCTTATTTCTAGTTGTAGAGGCCTGGTCAATCTTAATAAGAACTTCTTCTTTCAAAGGTGGAAAGATGATGTGATCCGACGGGTTCGAACCACGTTTGACGCGGATCTAGGCAGGAAGCGGCCTCGAATCCTTCTCCTTAGTAACCGGGATAGGTAGCAACCAAGCGTGGGCTCGGTTACCGGCTCTCTTGCTCTCGGCGGGACCGAGTTGGGGCGAGAGGATCTCACAGGTGGAAGCTATCGATGAAGGGATAGATTGTGTTTGTGAACCGTGACGTGGTTCAATCGGGTCTAACCAGTTTTGTGACGCTGAGGCTTAAGGGAGGAGATGATCTCAACTGAAAGGCTTAAGCTTTAATTTCAACGTATGGAATAATGAATACAATGAAGGCTATTTAAAGCCATAAGGCTAGACCAAGAACCCTAATGGGCTTGGACCAAAAACATACTAATGGGCTAGCACACTCTACAAGAGTGGAGCACACGCCCGAAATAGAAATGACTGAAATGAAAATGCTAAAAAAGGGAAACATGCTAAAACGGGAAATAACATAAAATAGGCTAAACTAGACTAAGTCTTGAACCAAGGAGGATGCCATGGTCTTGGTCGTCTTGGGCTCCTCACTACCTGGCTTGAGTCGAGCCCGGATTGCATCATTCTCCCTCCCTTAGAATCGAAGTGTCCTCACTTCGAACTAGGAGGAGCCAGGGGGAGTAGACGCTCAACGGTCAGTGGTAAACTGGCGTCACGCTCGGGACCAACTTTTGGAACCTCAAAGATGAGAAGGTATGGCTCGGATCCAGGAGCGGTCATAGCGTCGGGTGCCTTGGAGAGTATTGTGCGGAAGCCCGAGTCTGGAGTAGGCGTAATGGATACGTCGGGCTTGCACGCGGGTAGGGAAACACTGGGCACGTCTGTGGGCAGTAGAAGGGGTGTTGTGGCTGTGGACTCGTCAATGATAGGGTGGGCCGCGGTCGCGGTTTGTACCGCGGTCGCGGTTTGTACCGCGGTCGCGGTTTGTACCGCGGTCGCGGTTTGTACCGCGGTCGCGGTTTGTACCGCGGTCGCGGTTTGTACCGCGGTCGCGGTTTGTACCGCGGTCGCGGTTTGTACCGCGGTCGCGGTTTGTACCGCGGTCGCGGTTTGTACCGCGGTCGCGGTTTGTACCGCGGTCGCGGTTTGTACCGCGGTCGCGGTTTGTACCGCGGTCGCGGTTTGTACCGCGGTCGCGGTTTGTACCGCGGTCGCGGTTTGTACCGCGGTCGCGGTTTGTACCGCGGTCGCGGTTTGTACCGCGGTCGCGGTTTGTACCGCGGTCGCGGTTTGTACCGCGGTCGCGGTTTGTACCGCGGTCGCGGTTTGTACCGCGGTCGCGGTTTGTACCGCGGTCGCGGTTTGTACCGCGGTCGCGGTTTGCACCGCGGTCGCGGTTTGCACCGCGGTCGCGGTTTGCACCGCGGTCGCGGTTTGCACCGCGGTCGCGGTTTGCACCGCGGTCGCGGTTTGTACCGCGGTCGCGGTTTGTACCGCGGTCGTGGTTTGCCTGTCTGCGTTCTCTCTGAGTGCTGCTACGGTCGCGGTTATCGCGTTGTCCTGCTTCTATTCGGCGAGCGTTGTAAGGATCGCCTCCAGCGTCTTGGCACGAGCCTCTTCTATGGCATGGCGGGTCGATGAAGCTGCGGAAGGAATGAGAGACTCGACACCAGGAACGGCCGGGATCACGGAATGGACAAGGGACTCGCGACGGGGGCCGCGATCGCGGGACAAGTCGCGGGTAAGGTCGCGGTCGTGGGCCAAGTCGCAGTGGGAGCCGCGATCGAGGTTTTCGTGACGCGGGTTGGGTCGCATGTCTCGGTAGGGTGCGTTGTCGTGGTGTCGGTCGTGGGTGCGGCGTGTCGGAGGTGGTCCATAGACACGAGGCGGCGGGTACGGGCGGCGTCGCGGTGGCATCGGAATCCTTGGCGGGATCCAATCTGGGTCCGCTTCGTAAGGTCTCACGCCACCGAATCGGGTCGCGGTTTGCATGTCTGCGTTCTCTCTGAGTGTTGCTACGGTCGCGGTTAGGACCGCGTTGTCCTGCTTCATTTCGGCGAGCGTTGTAAGGATCGCCTCCAGCGTCTTGGCACGAGCCTCTTCTACGGCATGGCGGGTCGATGAAGCTGCGGAAGGAATGAGAGACTCGACACCAGGAACTGCCGCGATCACGGAATGGACAAGGGACTCGCGGCGGGGGCCGCGATCGTGGGACAAGTCGCGGGTAAGGCCGCGGTCGTGGGCCAAGTCGCAGTGGGAGCCGCGATCGAGGTTTCCGTGACGCGGGTTGGGTCGCATGTCTCGGTAGGGTGCGTTGTCGTGGTGTCGGTCGTGGGTGCGGCGTGTCGGAGGTGGTCCATAGACACGGGGCGGCGGGTACGGGCGGCGTCGCGGTGGCATCGGAATCCTTGGCGGGATCCAATCTGGGTCCGCTTCATAAGGTCTCACGCCACCGAACCAAGGGTCGGGGTACCGGTTGTGGGTGCGGCGTGGTGGAGGTGGTCCATAGACGCGAGGCGACGGGTATGGGCGGCGTCGCGGTGGCATCGGAATCCTTGGTGGGATCCAATCCGGGTCCGCTTTGTATGGACTCACGCCACCGAACCAAGGGTCGGAGTCCCACTGGTCGGGGTCCCACTCGTCGGGCTCGAAGTATGGATACCAGCGGGCCATGGAGTGGGTGTGGCTAAGGACGGGTTGGTTAAGGAAAGGTCAAACTAGGGTTATAAGGGGAGGCGGAGGCTAGGGTTTTGGATAAGTAAAAGGGATTCGGAAACGGCAGTGTAGAAAACCGCGGTCGCGGTTTGTTAATCGCGGTCGCGGCGGCTAGGGTTTCGGCGGCGGACAGTTCGTATTTTGGCTTTTTGAGGGGTCAAACGATGTCCGTTTTGGGCGAATTTTATATGCTCGGACTCGTATCGAGATGCTCTACAGGAATATGGAAGAAAATTGCGGAAATGACGAATTTTGTTTTTTGGACGAAATCTGGGCAGAAGGCTTGTCGGTTTTGTGGTGGTGGCGGTGTCGTCGGAGAAGAAGGCGCGCTGCGTGCCCCTGGCTGCTCTGATACCAGTTGATGTGATCCGGCGGGTTCGGACCACATTTGACGTGGATCTAGGCAGGAAGCGTCCTCGAATCCTTCTCCTTAGTAACCAGGATAGGTAACAACCAATCGTAGGCTCGGTTACCGGCTCTCTTGCTCTCGGCGGGACCGAGTTGGGGCGAGAGGATCTCGCAGGCGGAAGCTAGCGATGAAGGGATAGATTGTGTTTGTGAACCGTGACGTGGTTCAATCGGGTCTAACCAGTTTTGTGACGCCGAGGCTTAAGGGAGGAGATGATCTCAACTGAAAGGCTTAAGCTTTAATTTCAACGTAGGAAATAATGAATACAATGAAGGCTATTTAAAGCCATAAGGCTTGACCGAGAACCCTAATGGGATTGGGCCAAAAACATACTAATGGGCTAGCCCACTCTACAAGAGTGGAGCACACGCCCGAAATAGAAATGACTGAAATGGAAATGCTAAAAAAGGGAAATATGTTAAAACGGGAAATAACATAAAATAGGCTAAACTAGACTAAGTCTTGAACCAAGGAGGATGCCATGGTCTTGGTCGTCTTGGGCTCGTCGCTACCTGGCTTGAGTCGAGCCCGAATCGCATCAAAATACTCCACCTAGGGAATAAGAGCAAGAAGTTTACCTTGCACATGGTATGGTCTATTGTTCCAAACAAGATCTCTATCCTCATGGTTTGCAAATTTGAAGAGCACCCAGTTATTGGCCAACACCTGGTAGTGAATTACACCTTTGGTATGTTTCCAGTCCATTTTCATCTTGCCAGTGATAATCTTAGGATCAATGGGGTCTTCCACCATCTTGGCCAACAAGCCAAAATGAGAAAGGCCTAACCTCTCTCTCCTCACAGAAGGGAGATCTTCCAAGGTAGCTAGAGAAGCCATGGGGTCATCATGGGTTAGGCAGTGGAGTTAAGGATGTGGGGGAGGTTAGAGCTAGAAGCAATGTTGTTTGGGTCAGTAGTAGTAGAGTGGTGTGCATTGTAGAGAGGAGAAGGGGTAAATACTGGCAAAGGAACCATGTGACGAGGTGGGTGGGTTGATCAATAGTGGACTAGGAAGGCTTGTGGTGGACAAGGGCATTCTTGTAGCACTTTACAGGGTCCATTGTACAATAAGAAAAGCAAGAGGTGGAGGGAAATACACTTGGGGATTGAGAAAAAACAAAGGGCAGAGGAGTAGAACAGATGGTATGGTGGAAGGAGATACAGTTTATGGGGTTAAATAGTGGGTTAATACGAGGGCAATCATTTTTAGCCTAAAGAAACAACCATATAGATTACATGCAAATATTAAGGCAGGATAAGCATGTAATATAGCCGCCTAAAGCAATCACCATAGTAGGCTTATTAGCTGTAATAATTACATTGCAAGGCTCCATGTAGGGGAAATCCTTTAAACTAGCAAAATCACAAGGGTATATATCACACATAGAGTAAATGTGAGGCAAGGAGTCATAGATGCAAGAGAATATATGTTGGCATGGCCAGCAATGATATTCACATTTAATGGCAATGCAAAAGCTTAGTGTAAAAGATATCAGTGAAGGGAAAGTGTCATAAATAATACGCATGCTCAACATAAAAGGTACCATAAAATACAAAATAAGCCTTGAGTTATCTCCATAGTTAAGAATGATCAATTTCCAAGGGATTAACCCCAGAGGAAAAGGTAAAGGGAAGATTTGCAAGGGGTTAAGACCCTTGGGTAAGATATTAGTGTTAATTGTAGGTTTCGTGTAGTGGGTTAGGATGGAGGGAGTCATCAACCCACATTCTGAGCATCTAAGAGACAGGTAGAGCTTAGAAGCGGGGGTAAGACCCAACCATAGGCATGCCACTAAAGTTTTGCACTTGTAGGGTAAGATACACATACTTGGTAAATAGAGATTGGGATTATACAATCGGGGTTGCATCAACAAATCATCATAAGCAAAAGGTTGTAGAGGAACCCTAGATTTACCAAGAGTAGGACCAACGAAGTTTAGGGGAAATAAATAGAGGATTAGAGAGATTAGGGTGGTGAAAATCCAAATCAAGAACATGCACACCCTTAGAATAGTTAATATAAAGTTGATCAAGCTTGGAGAACCAAGATCGGGGTTAGGATTACAATTTGGGGTTAATTTAGGGGTGGAGATCCACTACACAGAAGAAGCTAGAGGGCAATTAATCATGAGCATGAGATTGATCCATCCAATTAGTGGTGTTGTAGGTAAGTTTTGGGTGCCCCAAGAACTTAGGAGGCCGACACAAGACCGATCACAAGCGAGTGTAACACCCCCAAATCTTAACCCATTTGGAAAGGTATTACCGCCAATGACCTCGGTTTTCCTCACCGAAGCCACCCAAGGCTTTACCGTTTAAATACAATCCATGAAACACTTATGATACAAAATCATCATAATATTCGATTAAAGCAGGAGTCCCAGAATTACATCCCAATTTCGAATAGGACTAAATACAGAGTTAAACAAAATACAGCGGAAGTCTTTCTTAAAATATACAAAAAGGGGTTGTGATCGCCATGATCACCTGCCCAAGGTTCTCAACCTGATTAAAATATTAAAAACATCCAAAAACCATCATCGTCTTCATAGTCATTCTAGTCTCCTCATCTGCGCTCTATCTGATGTGCCGAATCGAACAGATGACACCAGCCAACCATGCAGAGAACAATTTTGGTTGGTTAGTCTAATGAAAGACCATACAAGGGCACAAAGCAGAAGGTTCTAAGTAGTCGTATTAGGTTAGACTCATCGTCCCTCGAATAACAGTCGAGTACGATAGTCAACCACCATACTGCTACTGGAATACATCAAAAGGCATGCACGAGAGAAGATTCTAGAAGACCGAGTCTTCCTAGAAATCAACTCGAAAGAAAACTCCAACGAAATGAGTCTTAAATGAAGATATGACAAAGTCTGGAACAACACAGAATCACAGAATTACAGTATCGCATTCGAGCGACTAAAAGTTAAGACGAGCTTTCCTAGCTGCACTAGCATCTAGCTGCACTACTCGCCCAAGGTATATTAATTATGTGCGACAACGGCACTTATCTTATGATATTCTCAAACGCACAACACGTTATAAGCTTTTAGATGTATATATCCCATGGATCCTATACATATAGTATTAGGTGGGGTCTAGCCACCTCTCTACTAAATTCCGAGATTTGTGCCACTAGCTAAGTGCACCCCCTCTATACTCGTGTATCAGAGGTTAGGTCATGACCGTCCATATGGTATTAGGTGGGGTCTAGCCACCTCTCTACCAAATTATAAAGAAACGACTGGATTCCAACGAATCCAACGTTCCTAACTACTAGTGCTAACTAAACAGTCCAAGCACAACAATAGTCCACAAACATCAACATAACCGCCCTCAAGGCTATCAACATAACAGCGTTGTTCTAACAGATATAGAACCTATTATAATATCATATTTTAGTTCTCCAAAACAATTAACAAAATAGTTCCCAGACGAACACAGTATTTGACAGGGCTAAAGTCGTGATGCCTATCAAATAAATCCCAAAATACCTACTAAGTAGTATAGCAAGCAAGTCAGGGTCGATCCCACAGAGAGTCAGGTTATCAATTTGTGCAATTCGTTATTACCAACTAGGAACTAGGGGGGGTTGGTTTGTGTTTCGTAACAAGCAATAAGAAAGCAAATAAATAGTCCGTAAATAATGGTTGTAAATAATAAGGGAAAAAGCGCCACACTCAACAGAGATCCACACAACAATAGATAGGTCAATCACGGAATTCTATCAATCTCAAGTTCTCAACTTTCCTATAGTTGTTCTTATCCCGATCTTAGATAACTATTAGTTCTACCAGCCCTAATAGTACTTATTACTAAATCAAATCCGAAAACCTTCAGAACTCAATAAAGCAATAGCATTCAACCAAGGATTAACAAGACACATGCAATAGAAACAACCCGTTACTATAAGCATGCAATTAACTCTCTCTCACAATTATGCGCTCGGATCCCCTATACGCACAATTGTGTTCGCTACTAGATATGCAACCCGAACCCGGAATCACAAGTCCTAGCAATTAGGAAGATATCAATAAACCTAGGTGATCAATCTAGATAAATCAACATAGACCAATAAACAATCAAGCACAAGAGAATTAATCCAACTAGATAGGAAAACGAACAAGAGTAGAAAACTCACAACCAATCAATTGCTGGCTTCAAACTGTCAAGTGCAACAATTGAGGTTTAGTTCTCCATTAGGGTTTGTGAGAAAAACGATGAAAGGTGGCAACTAGGGTTAGAGAAGTGGATTCCTCTCTAAAAGAGTCTTAAACCTAACTTAAATACCAAAGAAATAAAAAGGAAATAAAGAAAAGAAAATAACAAACTTGGAAACAAAGTCTCGGAAATAAAATAAAACGGGAAATAAAAACTCGTAAAAGACTTTCAGCGCGTCTCCACCGCGGGTGCGGTGGCTCCACCGCCGGGTGCGGCCAATTACAGTAGCTCCAGTTCTCTGACGATCTCGCCGCGGGTGCGGCAGTGCTGGCGCTGGGTGCGGCCATTTTACAGTAGCTTGTCTTCTTTCTGCTCCTTCCACTGCTGGCGGCGGTGGCCTTCGGCGCGGGTGCAGCAAGGCTCCAGAACGTCTCCTCGTCTATGGCTCTTCCTTGCGATCTCTCGCACCGCTCCTTAACTCGTCTCTTCACTCCTTTGGCGTCTTTCCTTGGTGGCTTCCTTCTTCGGTGTCTCCTAGATATCCAAAATCACTCAAACACCTCCATAAACACTACACTTCGCCTCCAAACGCCTTGCACATGAATGTGCCTAGATCTACCCGAATGGCACCAATAAACCCTCTAAAGACTCTTACTTAAGCCCTACAAAGTAGTGCTTATCAAACTCCCCCATGCTTAGACCTTTGCTCGTCCTCGAGTAAACTAATAAAGAGTCTACTCCTCTAATGCAGCACCGAAGGTCTCAGGAAGCATATCCTCCAACTAAGAGTCACCTAACCCATGCCAAAGCTCCTGGCACCAATCTCATCTACAACACATCCATACTCATCAACAAACCTGGGGGCAAGCAGAGTACTTCCCCCAAGCTTAACCCGGATATCCAATAGTGTGAGTAACCTCTAATCCTAGCCTCCATCTATGACTCCTTATGCCTCCCAGAGTGACCTACCCGACAATCCTTCTTTGACTCCTCTTCTTATGACGCCTCGCCAAGAATAAAGAGAAATCCTAAAATCACTCTTCTTCTTTTCCGCTCATTTTACCAAGGCGCCCTTTCGGGTTTTCACCAAGCCACTCATATTTTTTTTTCATAGATGTGCTCACATAAGCTCACGTCACTCTTGACCTCATATTACCCCAGTCTAGCACTGGTCCGGGTCACCTGCTTTTTACCTGAGTTGCCCTTTCGGGTTTTCAACTCATCCCAGGATTTTCTCTGTCTTTTCTCATCTTTTTGGCTTTTTCGTTTTTTTTTTTTTTTTTTTTAGAAAATAGAATGCAATGCAGAATCCGAGAACTGTATAAAAACACAAAGTGAAAACTGAAACTGTACATAACGATAAGTAATGAATCTACTCCCTCCCCCATGCTTGAAGTGCGCATTGTCCTCAATGTGTAAATAGAAGACAATCATAATGAAGGGGGAAAAGAAAGTAAACTCACTGTGGTGGTGGGCCCTGCGGCCAAGGGTACTGGCCGAAATACTGTGTCTGCTGCTCCCCTAGCCTCTGGAGCCGCCCATCCATCTGCTCCAACCTCTCGTCCTGCCTGTCCAACCGCTGGAAGGCCTGGCTCTAGAACCCGTCAAAGCGGCTGTCAAAGCCCTGCTGCCAAGTCTGCTGCTGCAGACTCATCGCCTCCATCTGGCGATACATCATATCCTGCCATGGGTCCATAGGTGGTGCATCCGGGCCAGCAGCGTCCATCTCCTCATCCTCAGTCGCAGCAGGGGCCTGGCTCGAGCTACCAGCAGCTCTCCTCCTCTGTCGAGGCCTGGCCCCCTCGTCCACAAAATCTGCCGCAACCGTCCCCAATGGAGTTGGGGTGGGGTCGGGATGCATGTACCACCCTCTGTATGTGGAGCTGTATGGGATCTCTCTCGGGAGGAACATGAGGTGGCTCCTGTCAGAGTAGGAGCACCAGAATGTCTGCTTCCTCGTCACCCGCAGCATGTGATTCGCCTTCAGCCGGGTGACGTCGAACACGTGCGAGATGATGGGCTCCTCTCTATCCTCCACCTGGAGGGCTGTCTCAGCAATACGGGTGATCAAACCACCCTGAACAATGTCCCGCCTTTCTCCCCTGCGAATCCTCTAGAGGGCCTCGAGGATGAGCGTCAGCCAGTCCGGGACAAATGTAGCCTGGGGCAAGGCACAGTATAGCCAGTGGAGGTCCTTCAGGGGGACCTTGTTGTCCTCCTTGTGTCCCAGCAGCGTCCCCATAATCAACTTGTGGAGCAGTCGCAGACATGGGTGAGTAAACTTGTTACTGTATTCGTCACCCACGTGGTATGTCTGCCCAGTGGCTCCCACCCAGAAGTCAACCAGAGCGGCCTCGCTCGTTCCCTTCACCCACTCATCAGTGGGGGGCCTAGTTACCCCGATAGCAGCCCTCGCCTGCTCAGCGTCTACCGAGTACTCTTTCCCTTTATACTTGAATGCGATCGAGACAAGATTCTCACCATCCATGGTGGGTCTAAACGTGGAGATGAAATGCCTCGACAGAGTCTCGAATGTGGGGGCAGACACATCAACAAAACCCCCCAGGCCCATCTTCTCCAAACACATCTGCGTGCAATCAAGTATCCCCAGAGCCTCAAGAGTTCCCCTATCTAGGAACTTAGTCGGGACCACAGCCCGCTTATTGACAATCACCAATTTCTCCTTCTCTGTATCGGTCATCCCGACTCTCCTCGATCTCGACATGCTATGAATTAACGATGTAGAGAGCAAGAGGCAAAGGAGGACTCACGAAACGAAGACGGAAAAGCTGTTGGAGGTCTGCCGCGGGTGCGGTGAGGGCGGCGCCGGGTGCGGCCAAATAACAGAAAGCAGGCACTGGTAATCTCGCCGCGGGTGCGGTGAGAGGGATGCCGCCGGGTGCGGTGCGTCTGGGAAATTTTTCGAGCGAGCGAAAATGGCTTCCTTGAATCTCCTTCGCCTTCCACGAGCCGGGGTTGGGTCTAGGGGTTGGGTCTCGGCCTGGGGAGGGTTGATTTGGCTTGGGTGGTTCAGATCCGTCGCGGGTGCGGTGGATCTTGGTGGGTGCGGTGTTATGGGTGTGGGGTTGAAGGTGTGGTTTTTTTTTTTTTTTTTTTGAACGATGCTACAGGGGACTTGCCGCGGGTGCGGTGATGTGGCCGCCGGGTGCGGTGGGCCTCCAGGAACTCCATTCGTCTTATTCTTCGAACCTGCAAGTTAGTTCACAAGCGAAATCGAAAAGAAAGAAAGCAACTACCTAACTAAGCTCTTAAAGATGAAAAGACAAAAGAAAAGGAAAGAAAGCAATACCTCGGGTTGCCTCCCGAGCAGCGCCTTAGTTCACGTCATTGGCTCGACGTAGACTCTCGTCTATTCATTTTCAGCACTTGGCTCCTCTAGAGCCATCTCATCAATCGCCTCAGTGGGGAAACCCTCATGGTAAGGTTTTAACCTTTGACCGTTGACCTTGAATGTCTTCTGGGTTGTCGGCTCGATCAGGTCAACGGCGCCATGTGGGTAGACCTCTGCGATAATATATGGTCCTATCCACTTCGACCTCAGCTTTCCCGCAAAGAGTTTCAGGCGAGATTGAAACAAAAGGACTTTATCACCGGGGTGGAAGTCCTTTCGCAAGATATTCTTGTCATGCCATGCCTTGGTTTTCGCCTTATAGATGACAGCGTTGTCGTATGCGTCAAGGCGTAACTCCTCCAAATCTTGCAGCTGAAGCTTGCGAAACTCTCCTACCTCATCAATCTGCATGTTGCACTTCTTCACCGCCCACCATGCCTTGTGTTCCAGCTCCACAGGTAGATGGCAAGCTTTGCCAAATACGAGCCGGAAAGGAGACATCCTAATTGGAGTCTTGTAGGCAGTGCGGTAAGCCCACAATGCATCGTTCAGCCTCAAACTCCAGTCCTTCCTATTGGGTGCCACTGTCTTTTCAAGAATCGTCTTGATCTCTCTATTGGACACCTCAGCCTGCCCATTGGTCTATGGATGATAGGTAGTGGAAACCTTCTGTGTGACGTGATATTTCTTCAGCAGGGCGGTCACAGTCTTGTTGCAGAAATGGATTCCCCGATCACTAATCAAAGCCTTGGGGATCCCAAACCTGGAAAAAATGTTCTCTTTCAAGAAACCTGCCACAACTTTAGAATCATCAGTCTTGGTGGCCTTCGCTTCCACCCACTTGGAAACGTAGTCCACCGCAAGCAAAATATATAGGTTCCCATAAGAACTAGGAAAGGGTCCCATAAAATCAATACCCCACATATCAAAGACCTCACAAAAAATCAAAGAGGACTGAGGCATCTCATTCCTTCTAGAAATATTCCCCATCCTCTGACATCTATCACAAACTTTGCAAAACGTAAAGGCATCCCTAAAAATGTGGGGCCAATAGAAACCTGCATCTAATACTTTTCTAGTAGTCTTATTCGCACCAAAATGACCCCCATATGCTTCAGAATGACAAAAGCTAAGGATAGATTGTACCTCGTTATCCGGAAGACATCGACGGATTACCTGATCGACACAGTGTCTCCAGAGATAAGGATTGTCCCAGATGTAGTATCGAGCTTCTCTCCGCACCTTCTCCCGTTGCGCCTTGGTATGATCCAGGGGAAATTCCCCATGAACCAAGTAGTTCACGATGTCGGCGTACCATGGCCGGAAGGACCGAATCCCGAGAATAGACCTGTGGAAGTACGCCTCGAGCGAAGAGGCGCTCACAGCACAAAAATCTCAATCTGTCTCTCTCGCCGCGGGTGCGGCATGTGCCACCGCCGGGTGCGGCCAAATAACAGAGAACTCGCCAGAAAAATCACCACTCGCCGCGGGTGCGGTGGGTGATACCGCCGGGTGTGGCCAAATAGCAGAAACTTGGGCTTGTGGTTCTGTCTCCCCGCCGCGGGTGCGGTTGTCTTGCCGTCGGATGCGGTGTTGTTCCAGAATATCCACTCGAAAAAGGGTGTCGTCCGGGAAGTTTCCATGGATGGGAGTTTGCTTCCTGGACTTGTCCTCCTCGTTCACCAACCTACTCAAATGATCCGCCACCAAGTTCTCCGCTCCTTTCTTGTCCCGTATCTCCACATCAAACTCACTCAGCAGGAGAACCCATCGAATCAATCGCGGCTTCGCCTCCTTCTTCGTCATTAGATAATGAAGGGCGGCGTGATCCGTGTATATAATCACCTTCACTCCCAAAAGATATTGCCTGAATTTCTCCAAGGCAAACACCATAGCCAACATCTCCTTCTCAGTAGTGGAGTAATTTCTTTGTGTACCATTCAGAGTCATGGACGTGTAGTGAATCACATGAGATGCTCTTCCCTCTTTCTGTCCCAAAATTGCTCCAACTGCATAATCGCTTGCATCACACATGATCTCGAACGGTTTTGACCAGTCCGGTGCTTGGATGATTGGTGCACTTGTCAAGCGTTCTTTCAAGCAATCAAACGCCCTCTTGCACTCCTCATTCAAATCAAATGTCACCTCTTTCTTCAGCAGCTCGCACAAGGGTGATGAGATCTTGGAAAAGTCCTTGATAAACCTGCGATAGAAACCTGCATGGCCTAGGAAGGAACGGACTTCACGCACATTAGTAGGATAAGGTAAAGACTGAATTACATCAATCTTCGCCTTATCGACCTCAATACCCTTAGCAGAGACAATATGACCTAACACAATCCCTTGTTCAACCATAAAATGACACTTTTCAGAATTTAAAACTAAGTTAGTTTCAACACATCTTTTAAGTACAAGTGTCAAATGGTCCAAACATTTATCAAAGCTATCCCCATGTACCGTGAAATCATCCATGAATACCTCAATAAAATTCTCAATATACTCAGAGAAGATACTAACCATACATCGTTGAAAAGTACCGGGTGCGTTACATAATCCAAAAGGCATTCTGCGGTATGCAAAAGTGCCAAAAGGACATGTAAAGGTAGTCTTCTCTTGGTCTTCTGGCGCTATGGCCACCTGGAAGTATCCTGAATATCCATCTAAAAATTATTAGTAGGGGCGCCCAGCAAGGCGTTCTAGCATTTGATCGATGAATGGCAAAGGGAAGTGATCCTTTCGAGTTACCGCGTTCAGCTTGCGGTAATCAATGCAAACTCTCCAGCCCGTCACCGTCCTTGTAGGGACCAACTCTCCTTGTTGGTTCTCAACCACTGTAATACCTCCCTTCTTGGGAACAATCTGAGTGGGGCTGACCCAACGACTGTCGGAAATAGGGAAGATCATGTCCGCTTGAAGGAGTTTCAGCACCTCCTTCTTCACCACCTCCATCATGGGTGGGTTCAATCTCCTCTGTGGCTGTCTGGACGGCTTGGCGTCGTCTTCTAGGAGGATCCGATGCATACATGTTGAGGGACTAATCCCTTTGATATCGGCAATGGTCCATCCCAGCGCAGTCTTGTGCTCCTTCAAGATCTCCACTAGCTTCTCCTCTTGCTCCTTTGAAAGCTTACTAGACACAATGACTGGCAAAGTGTCGTTGACTCCAAGAAAAGCGTACTTGAGGTGATCCGGGAGTTGCTTGAGTTCACTCTCGGGAGCCTGCACAACAGAAGGAACGAGCTTCTCGCACGGTGTTAGCAAGGTGGGGCCAATGCCCAAAGGTTCAATAGGAAGCTTACCGTTCACCACTATCTGGGATAGGACTGCCTGCATGTTAGTTGACAAAGCATATTCCGTGTGGAACTCATCTATGTCATTCTCAATAATAGATTGCAACTCATCAATACCAGAAATATCAAAGACATCTTTTACAATGGGTTCAATCACATCAATAGAGCACAAAGAATGGTCATCAATAGGGTGTTTCATAGCATCATAAATGTTGAATTGAACCACCTCCCCATCGAATTCCATAGTAAGTGTCCCACTTACATAATCTATCTTAGTCCTAGCAGTTTTTAAGAAAGGCCTTCCTAGCAGAATAGGGGCCGCATGCTCATCATGTTCCATATCTAGGACAAAGAAGTCAGCAGGGAATATCAAATTATCAACCATGACCAAAACATCCTCAACTACCCCCTTAGGGTAAACACTAGACCTATTAGCAAGTTGCACAATAATTCCTGTTTCATGTAAAGGTCCCAATCCAAGAGATTTATAGAGAGAGAAAGGCAACACATTAATAGAAGCTCCTAGATCAAGCATAGCTCTATCAAATTTAGTATCACCTATAACACAGGGAATACTCACCATACCTGGATCGGTGCACTTCTTGGGCATACGTCGTTGGAACACTGCAGAGACGCGCTCGCTCACCTTGACCTTTTGTTTGCCCTTCAGCTTTTGGTTCCTCTTTATCGTGCAAAGCTCCTTCAAGAACCGAGCATACTTGGGGATGCTCTTCACTAGCTTGAGCAATGGGATGTTGACCTCGCACTTGCTGAATGTCTCAAAGAGGTCCTTGTCATCAACTACCCTTCTCTCCTTGAGCGCCTCTGGAAAAGGGGCGGGTGGCTTCTCGGAACCGAGAGGAGGGAAGTATGGACGAACGTAATCGTCGACGTAAGGCTCATTAGCAGTCCCAGAAGACTCACCACGGGTGCGGTGAGACGTCACCGCCGGGTGCGGTGGACTCCCAGAAATTTCTCGAGAAAAATCACCGCTTTCCGCGGGTGCAGTAAGTTCCACCGCCGGGTGCGGCCGATTTACAAAAACCTTCTGTTGTTCCAGTTCGTGCTCGCCGCGGGTGCGGTCATTCTCCAGAATACTCTCTTTCTCTGAGTCGTCCTCTTCAGCACTCGGACCGACATGCAATTGATTCCCACTTCTTAGGGTTACCGCGCTAACGTTTTCCTTCGGGTTCACTACCGTTTGAGATGGTAGATTCCCCGAATTCCGCTGATCAATCCTTGTAATTGCCTCAGCCATCTGTCCCATCTGTGTCTCCAGATTCTTAATACTCGACGTCGTAGCTTGGATGTGAGTGGCGAAGTGTTGCGTCAGTGTTTTGAGCATATCTTCAGTTGAGGGATACGCATTGGGTTATGGTGCTTGCGGCCTTGGTACATAGGCCGGCCTTTGCTGTTGTTGTGGTTGAAACTGAGGTTGTTGTTGTTGATTCGGTTGATCCCTCCATCTGAAATTTGGGTGGTCTCTCCATCCCGGATTGTACGTGTTGGAGTAGGGATCATGCCGAGGTCTTGGATTGCCATAACCTCCTACAGCGTTTACTTCAGCGGGTGCATCATCTTGTAGTTGAGGACAAGCGTCGGTAGGGTGGAATTGATCGGCACAGACCCCACACGCTTTTAGTTGTTGAGGAGTTCCTTGCAGCGTAAGTCTCCTCACCATGTCCTTCAACTCAGCAATATCATTGGCATACGAAGAGCGACTAGAGTCAGCAGCATTGACTCCTTTTTTGGTAGAAGATCTACCGAAATTTCTCGTGCCCTCTGCCATCTCCTGAATCTTCTCCATAGCAGCTGCCGGTGTTGTGTTGAGTATATTGCCACCACATGCAGCGTCAACCATCCTCCTCTCATTGTCGAGCAGTCCATTGTAGAGATGAAGCACCAGGTCTTGGTTGGAATACCCGTGGAATGGACAGCTTGAGCAAAGTCTCTTGAACCGCTCATAATAATCATAAAGGCTCTCATCAGCTTCCTGCTCAATGTTGCTAATAGCTTTCTTTAAACTGTTTGCCTTCTTTGCAGGGAAATACTTCTCAAGAAAAGCCTTGTGTAACTTGGTCCATGTGTCAATGCTCCCAGTAGAAAGATGGTAATACCAGTCATCAGCAGTGTCCTTCAAGGTGAATCCAAAAGCTCTCATCTTTATCTGCTCCTCAGTAACATTTGCCGGTTTCATGCTCATGCAGACTGTGTGGAATTTACCCAGATGCTTGATTGGGTCCTCTCCAGCCAGTCCATGGAAAGTTGGGAGCAAATGAATCAGCCCCGGCTTTAACTCAAAGTTCACGTTCTCTCCCATAGCAGGGATCACCACAGCCAGCGGTTGCTGCTGCAGGTTTGGTGCAGTCAACTGTCTCAACGTTCTATCAGCGTCACCCATCTCGAATGCAGGGTTGTCAAAAACCAAAGTACGGTTCACTCTGCGACCCTGTGAAAGAGTTCTCTCAATCTCTGGATCAAAATCAAGAAGCGGTGAATTAGTAGCACGAGTGTGGACCATAAGATAGATCCACACCAAGGGTTAGTAACAAACAAATCACAAAAACAGAAAATTTGACTCCCCCGGCAACGGCGCCAAATTTGACAGGGCTAAAGTCGTGATGCCTATCAAATAAATCCCAAAATACCTACTAAGTAGTATAGCAAGCAAGTCAGGGTCGATCCCACAGAGAGTCGGGTTATCAATTTGTGCAATTCGTTATTACCAACTAGGAACTAGGGGGGGTTTGTTTGTGTTTCGTAACAAGCAATAAGAAAGCAAATAAATAGTCCGCAAATAATGGTTGTAAATAATAAGGGAAAAAGCGCCACACTCAACAGAGATCCACACAACAATAGATAGGTCGATCACGGAATTCTATCAATCTCAAGTTCTCAACTTTCCTATAGTTGTTCTTATCCCGATCTTAGATAACTATTAGTTCTACCAGCCCTAATAGTACTTATTACTAAATCAAATCCGAAAACCTTCAGAACTCAATAAAGCAATAGCATTCAACCAAGGATTAACAAGACACATGCAATAGAAATAACTCGTTACTATAAGCATGCAATTAACTCTCTCTCACAATTATGCGCTCGGATCCCCTATACGCACAATCGTGTTCGCTACTAGATATGCAACCCGAACCCGGAATCACAAGTCCTAGCAATTAGAAAGATATCAATAAACCTAGGTGATCAATCTAGATAAATCAACATAGACCAATAAACAATCAAGCACAAGAGAATTAATCCAACTAGATAGGAAAACGAACAAGAGTAGAAAACTCACAACCAATCAATTGTTGGCTTCAAACTGTCAAGTGCAACAATGGAGGTTTAGTTCTCCATTAGGGTTTGTGAGAAAAACGATGAAAGGTGGCAACTAGGGTTAGAGAAGTGGATTCCTCTCTAAAAGAGTCTTAAACCTAACTTAAATACCAAAGAAATAAAAAGGAAATAAAGAAAAGAAAATAACAAACTTGGAAACAAAGTCTCGGAAATAAAATAAAACGGGAAATAAAAACTCGTAAAAGACTTTCAGCGCGTCTCCACCGCGGGTGCGGTGGCTCCACCGCCGAGTGCGGCCAATTACAGTAGCTCCAGTTCTCTGACGATCTCGCCGCGGGTGCGGCAGTGCTGGCGCTGGGTGCGGCCATTTTACAGTAGCTTGTCTTCTTTCTGCTCCTTCCACCGCTGGCGGCGGTGGCCTTCGGCGCGGGTGCGGCAAGGCTCCAGAACGTCTCCTCGTCTATGGCTCTTCCTTGCGATCTCTCGCACCGCTCCTCAACTCGTCTCTTCACTCCTTTGGCGTCTTTCCTTGGTGGCTTCCTTCTTCGGTGTCTCCTAGATATCCAAAATCACTCAAACACCTCCATAAACAATACACTTCGCCTCCAAACGCCTTGCACATGAATGTGCCTAGATCTACCCGAATGGCACCAATAAACCCTCTAAAGACTCTTACTTAAGCCCTACAAAGTAGTGCTTATCAGTATTCATTCCAAATTAATTACTCAATTAAACAACTGATAATTAATGGAAACATGGAATGATGAGCAAGAGCGAACCGCCACATGCCTTAAATCCGCAGAAGCTTAAACGAAGCTAGGTACGATGACAACTGGTTTCTGGGCTCGAAGCAGGGACAGATCTGGTAACACAGATTCCTTCGGATCAACCCATAAAGAAACCCTAAGTTAGATTCTACAACAATGAGTATGAATCTAAAGAATGACGAAAGGAATCGAAAGGAACGAAGCCCGATCGAAACCACAGAAGCCAAGGCCGAAACAAGCCAAGAGCTTCTGGGCGGCGGTTGCCGCCTGCCTTACGGCGGGCGCTGTCTGTTCGTGATGGCGGTCGCCGCCTGCCTTACGGCGGGCGCCGCTACGAACACCGGGAAAATATACACGAGAGGCAAAAACTCACCGACTTCGATTCTTTTGCTTCTCCTTTCCTTTGCTTTGGATTCTAAGCTTCTAAGGGCCTCCAAAGCTTCACTTTGCAACTAGAATAACACCAAATGGAGCTCCGACGATCAATTGTGAATTATCCGGCAAAAGCTTAAATTTCCGATGAGTGATTTATGGGGAGATTGAGGTTCGGATTTGTGCTCAATTCAGCTCCCAAATCCTCCTTTAAATAGCCAAAACTCCAGGGGACAACCAAGGGCACGTGGAGGGCTAAGATGGGAGGTCATCCGATTCGCCGACCACCACGGAGTCAAGCCGGCGAGGCAGAGCTAGGCCTGCACCTAGGCAGCGGTCGCTGCCCATTTTGGCCGGCGGCGGTCGCTGCTTTTTGGCGCCACTTGCCAACTTGCCGGGAAGAGGATGACGATGGCAGAGCCTGTTAGGCGGCGGTCGCCGCCAAGCCCATTTTTCGTCCGTTAAGCTTGGAACAACAAGGTCTTAATCCGGGATAAATAATAATCGTACACGAACGAGTATTAAGTCCCAAAATACGTCGACTGTATATTATTTCACTTAGAAAAATATTATAGAGATTAAGAACATTATAGAATGTCTTTCTGTCTCCGAAATTAAATCGACGTACACAATAGACGTTCAGGTAATTTCCAAAATACCCTTATAAAAATACGGGGTATCACATCACCTCCCCCTTAAAAGAAGTTTTGACCCCGAAACTTAGGTCGCAAATAACTCGAGAAAACGTCTGAGCATATCTGCCTCAGTTTCCCATGTTTCCCAAGTAACTTCTTCAGTTCCTGACTTGGACCACAGAATTCGTACCAACGGTACGATCTTGTTGCGCAATTGCTTCTCACGACGCTCGAGAATACGCACAGGCATCTCTTCATAGGTACCATTTGCCTGAATCTCGATGTCCTCGTAGCTCAGCACATGAGACTCATCTGGTACGTATTTCCTTAGCAAGGATACGTGGAACACATTATGCACTGGATGTGCCGATGGCGACAATGCCAAGCGGTACGCTAGAGATCCCACTCTATCAAGAATCTCGAATAGTCCCACGTAGCAAGGGTTAAGCTTCCCAGGCTTACCAAATCTGAACACACCCTTGGATGGGGATACTTTGACAAATACTTTGTCACCAACCTCGAACTCGACAGTCCTATGCTTTTGATCCACATAAGACTTCTGTCGACTTTGGGCGGTCAACATCCTTTGTCTAATCAAAACAATGTCCGAAGCTGTTCTCTCGACCAACTCTGGTCCGAGAAGAATCTTGTCAGCATTCTCATCCCAACAAATCGGAGATCTACATCTGTGACCATACAAAGCTTCGAACGGAGCCATCTTGATAGTAGCATGCCGGCTATTGTATGTGAACTCAATCAGACTCAGGCTGTCTTCCCAGCTAGTCGGACGATCGAGTACACATGTCCTTAGCATATCCTCCAGGGTCTGGATGGTCCTTTCAGACTGTCCATCTGTTTAAGGATGAAACGCAATACTGAATCTCAATTCAGTTCCCATGGCCTTGTGAAGTTCTTGCCAAAATCTTGACATGAATCGGCCATCTCGATCCGATATAATGGTCTTGGGGATACCATGTAAACGGATAATCTCCTTGTGGTAAACTTCTGCTAACTTCTGGGTTTCCCATGTGGTCTTGATGGCTATGAAATGAGCACTCTTCGTAAGCCGGTCCACAATTACCCATATAGCATCTTTCTGACTTCAAGTCTTTGGTAGCCCAGTGATGAAGTCCATGGCGATGTCCTCCCATTTCCATTCTGGCACGAGGAGAGGTAGCAACTCACCACCTGGTCTGCGGTGTTCGATCTTGATCTTCTGGCAAGTTAAGCATTTTTCCACGAAGTCTGCTACATCCCACTTCATGCACTAGTGGAAAAAATCCTTATAGAGGCGGGCCTTTGGACACTTATTGAGGCGAACACCGTTTGCTTCAACTAAGGGGGCTGCAACAAGTAGGGACACTTTTTGAGGCGGGCATTTTACGCCTCTAAAAGGACCTTATTGAGGCGGGCCTCCGAAGCCCGCCTCAACAAGTCCCTCACTTTTGCGCCAAAATGAGGGACTTGTTGAGGTGGGCTTCGGAGGCCCGCCTCAACAAGTCGCGCTGACTCGGCCGAGTCAGCGTCGATGTTTTTTGGATTTATGATGCACCATACACACATTGCAGAATAGGTTCCTGATTTTATTCACAGAATAAAAATAAGTTTACATGACAAGTAAAAACAAGTTCAATCCGAGTACAGTCAGGTTCTCAACAACAGTTTACATGACAAGTAAAAACAAGTTCAATCCGATAATAAATACTTCGATGTAAAATATTGTGCCCATTGCTCACGAATAACATCCATTTCTTCATAAGTATACGATGTCTTCTTCTTAGGATATAGCTTCATAAAAAACACATAAATTATTGACAAATAACACAAATACTATCAATATATAGTTAGTTAATTTACATACCTTGATACTCTCAACGTCTTACGTTTTCCTATTAATTTCTCTCACTTCCCACCTTGATACTCTCAACGTCTTACGTTTTCCTATTAATTTCTCGCACTTCCCACCTTGATACTCTCAACGTCTTAGGTTCCTGATTTTTTTCGCAGCGTACATATCAACGAAAAAGCATATGAGTACATATCACAAAAAAAAATCCAAGGAAGACAATTTATAATGCAATTAAATCTACTTGTCAATAAATTACCTCATCTTATTCATTTATGATTTGTAACCCATATTCCTTCCCTATGATCTGTACGGATATGATTAGTATTATTTGTATCTTCCTCCTCCGGTAATGGTTGAACAACAGTTGATAACAAGGGTGTGTCATCATACTCGTCATACTCATCTTCATCCACAACATCATCAATACCCAGAATATGTCTTTTGCCTTGGGCAACTGCACGCCATCTAGGATCAACATTGTCTACCACATAAAAAATCTGCTTAGCTTGTGATGCTAGGATGAATGGCTCGTCACTATCACTTAATCGATCAAAGTTTACCAATGTCAAACCCGGATAAATTTCATCTTGCTTCACCCCGTTAGGGTTGTTGACCCACTTGCACCGGAAAACAGGGATTGTAAAATTGTTATAATCAAGCTCCCATATTTCTTCGATAACACCATAATACGATTGTGTCGCATCAACCGGTCTTTTGTCCTTAGCGCTCGCATAGACCCTAGATGATGCAACTACCTTCACTCCACTATTCTGTACCACACTCTTTTCATCTTGTCTTCTAGTGTAGAATGTGAACCCATTGATATCATACCCTTCGTAAGACCGAACACATAGTCGAGGACCTCGAGATAACCACTTGACCGTATCAGAAACGTCATGTTCTTTCCTTAGTTCCTCAGCTACTTCCTTCTTAAACCAATCAACAAATGTGCGATTATGTTCCTGCATCAAAGCTCTTTCATTCAATTTAGCATTATTGTGTTGCAATTCAAGGCAATGCTTTTCTATGTAAGGATTGACCTCTGTAAGATGCTACAATACACAAAGATGTGCCTTAATCTTCCTTTCAGATGGAGGAGATATCACATTTTTACCAATTACTCCCTCTCCTTCAAGCCTCCCTACATGACAAGATCTTGGAAGACCTATTGGATGAAGCCTTGACAAAAACTCAGCTGTGTATTGAGATATATCTTCATGAAGGACTCCACGAATGATACTACCCTCTGGATTCGCCCGATTCTTTGCTTTGTCCTTTAAACTGCCAAAAAATCTCTCAAAAGGATACATCCATCTTAAGAACACTGGACCACATAACTTGATTTCTCGAACCAAATGAACAATTAAGTACACCATTATGTCAAAGAAAGACGATGGAAAGTACATTTCAAATTGACACAAAGTTTCAACAATATCATCGTGGAGAGCATCCAATATTTCCGGATCAATAACCTTAGCACATATGGAACTGAAAAACACGCAAAGTTTTGTTATAACATGTCTCACGTGTTTCGGCAATATCCCACGAAGTGCGATCGGCAAGAAAACATTAATCAATACATGACAATCATGAGACTTCATACCAATCAACCGAAGGTCCGAAAGAGAAACTAGACGTTTTACATTTGACGAATATCCCGATGGAACCTTAATGCCATGTAAGCACTCACAAAACACCCTTTTCTCCTTTCTTGACATTGTGTAACACGCCGGAGGCAGAAAAGTCTTTGTACCATCCAGTTTTACCACGGGCCACAATTCTGGTCGAATATTCCTCTCTTTCATATCAAAACGAACTTTCTGATTGTCTTTCGTCTTTCCGGGTATATTTAGCAAAGTCCCAATTATAGCATCACAAACATTTTTTTCAATGTGCATCACATCGAGACAATGCCTAACCGACAAATCTTTCCAATAAGGAAGATCCCATAGTATAGACACTTTCTTCCATAAAACACCTTTTTTAGAGACGGACTTGAAGCCCTTGCCGTATTTGGTGTCAACATTTTTAATCCGTTCATAAACCTGTGATCCTGTCAAAGGTGTATGAGCTACTCCTTCCTCGGTGTACCCATTGAACTCCTTCTTTTTACGGTAAGGGTGATATCGACTAAGGAACTTTTGGTACTCTAGATACACATTTTTCCTGTAATTTTTCAAGTAGGTGGGTTTCATGTCTTCTTCACATATAGGGCATGCTTGTTCTCCTTTGGTTTTGTACCCAGACAAGTTTCCATATGCCAGGAAATCATTTATGGTTCAAAAAACCATAGCTCGCAAGGTAAAGTTTGAGTTGGTGTATGCATCGAACATTGGAACACCTTCATTCCACAGTAATTTCAAATCATCAACAAGTGGAGCCAGATACACATCTATGTCATTCCCAGGTTGCTTAGGCCCGGAGATGAGGAGTGATAACATGATATACTTGCGCTTCATACACAACCATGGAGGAAGATTATAAATCGCTAGAAGAACCGGCCATGTGCTATGTTGACTGCTTAGAGTGCCATACGGATTCACACCATCTGTACATAAAGCAAGTCTCAGATTCCTAACCTCCTCACCAAATTCAGAATATTTCTTATCAATATTTCTCCATTGAGGAGAATCAGCAGGATGTCTAAGGAGTCCATCTTTCTTCCTCCCTTCCGCATGCCACCTCAGATTTTTTGCTTCCTTCTTTATCGAAAACAAATGCTGAAACCTAGGTATTATCGGAAGATACCACATAACCTTAGCTGATGGGCCCCTCTTAGCCGAATTTACCCCTTTACGCTTGTAACGAGATGCACCGCACTTTGGACACTCATCCAAATTTTCATGTTCGTTTATGTAAAGCATACATTCATTTGGGCAAGCATCTATCTTGACGGCCTCTAAGCCTAAGGGACACATCAATTTCCTGGCATAATAAGTAGAGATAGGCATCTCATTGCCTTCTGGTAAAAATTCACCTAACCATTCCAATAAGGTGTTGAAACTTCCATCAGTCCAACCAGAAGCACATTTCAAGTTGTAAAGTATTGACACACCCTCTAACTTGCTAAATTTTGTACACCCGGGATACAAGGGAGTCTCTGCAGCCTTTGATACCTGTTCGAACATCTGAGGTCGTTCGTTCAAGTGATCTCTCACCCCATCCATCATCCCATTTATTTCATCATCTTCTTGGTCATCATCATCATCCATCTCACTATTCTCAGCAATATCATCATCACTATCATCAGTGTCTACCCGAACATCAAACTCATTGACACTAGAACTTGGACGATCAGGTATTTTCTCACCATGCCAAAACCAAACATGGTAATCTTGTTTGAAACCACGACGAAATAAATGATCCTCAATCTCATCAATATCATCTAACCGCCTTATATTCTTACAATCACGGCATGGACAATAGATTTTTTCGGCTTTCATACTCCGTTGGTGTGCTAAAGCACATCTAATGAACTCCTCAACCCCACTCAAGTATTGTGTCATAGTATGGTCACCGTACATCCAAGGATGACTCATTTCTAGTAATACATGCAAAATAACATGCAAGGAAGATTAAATACTCATTTCTAGTAACTATCCCGCCAAGGGCCTAAATAGATAATAATACGCAACCAAGCAAGAAAAAATACAAACTCAACTATCCCGCCAAGGGCCTAAATTATGAATTCTATCCCGCCAAGGGCCTAAGGAATTAGGGTAGAAATATGAAATAATACCTGACTTGGCTTCGAGTGCGTTGAAGGGATCTCGTTTTGGTGAAACCTCGAGTGCATTGTTGATACTTTTTGAAGGGAGTATTAGAGGGAGCTCGGCGAAGGGAGATGAAGTCGGAGCTCGGGAAGACGGAGCTCGGCGAAGACGGAGGAGATCGATGAAGTCGGGAAGACGGAGGAGATCGATGAAGTAGGGAAGATGGAGGAGATCGATGAAGTCGGAGCTCGGGACGAACGAATTGAAGACGAAGAGGAGGATACGAAGAAGAAAATGAAGGCACTCGCAGCTGTTTTTTTTTTTAATTAGGGTTGAGCTTATAGAGGCAGGCATGTAAGGCCCGCCTCTATAAGTATTACGACTCGGCCGAGTAATGGTCTAATAGAGGCGGGCCTTACATGCCCGCCTCTATTGGACATACTTTTTGAGGCGGGCTTTAAGAGGCCCGCCTCAACAAGCTTTAATTGAGGCGGGCTACTTGGCCCGCCTCAATTAGTTAGCATTAGATGCGGGCCTTACCCTGGCCCGCCTCTAATACTTTAGCGGGAAATGTTTTTTCGGATACTTGTTGAGGCGTATATTAATTTGCCCGCCTCAAAAGATGTTTTTGAGGCGTATAAATTAATTATCCGCCTCAAAAACCAAAAAAAGTGATTGCCTAAGTCGTTGTTGAGGCATTTTGAACTATGTACGCCTCTAAAAGGGAGCAGCAAAAAGTGTTTTTTCCACTAGTGATGTTTGGCCACCAAAACTTCTTCCGAAGATCCTTGTACATCTTGCTAGAGCCAGGATGTACATAATAAGTTGAAGAATGAGCTTCTCTCATTACTAACTGGAGAAGACCTTCTGTGTCAGGCACACAGATCCGGTCTTGAAACCAGAGTGATCCATCATCCTGAATCACAAAACTGGGAGCCTTCCCGTCCATTACTTCACTGCTTAGCTTCACTAAGATTATGTCATCGACTTGCCTTTCTTTGATTTGATCTAGTAGCGTAGCCTGAATTTCAAGCATAGTCAGGTACCCTCTATGTTGATCATACAAGACTTTAGCTTCGCATGACATTTGATTTAGTTTAGTCTGAGCGGTAAGTAGAGCAACTATTGTCTCGTGTGTTGTCTTCTGGCTCGGTGCATCGGCTACCACGTTAGCCTTGCCCGGATGATACAGCAACTCGATGTCGTAGTCCTTAAGCAACTCTAGCCAGTGGCGTTGTCTCATATTCAACTCTTTCTGAGTAAATATATATTTGAGACTCTTGTGATCCGTGAAGACTTGGCATTTCACCCCATAGAGATAATGCCTCCAAATCTTCAGTGCAAAAACTACCGCTGCTAACTCAAGATCGTGTGTCGGATAGTTTTCTTCATAAGTCTTGAGTTGTCTGGATGCGTAAGCAATCACCTTGCCTCTCTGCATCAATACACAACCCAAACCACATTTTGAAACATCACTATAGACCACATAATCGTCGTTCCCTTCTGGAAGTGCTAACACTGGTGCCGAGGTCAGACGTCGTTTCAATTTCTGAAAACTGGCCTCGCACTTGTTATTCCAGAGCGATCTTCGAAAATCCCTCTACGAATCGTCTATAATATCCGGCAAGTCCAAGAAAACTACGCACCTCCTTCACGTTCTGAGGCTGCTTCCAATTAGCCATAGCTTCAATTTTCTGGGGATCAACCATAACCCCATTCTCATTGATCACATGGCCTAGGAAATCCACTTCTCTCATCCAGAAGTCACACTTAGACAATTTAGCATACAGCTCATTTTGTCTAAGCACTGATAAGGCAATTCGCAGATGTTCCTCGTGAACCTCTTTATTCGGAGAATAGATCAGAATGTCGTCAATGAAGACCACCACGAACTTGTCCAAGTACTGGTGAAAGCATCGATTCATCAGATCCATGAAGACTGCTGGAGCATTCGTAAGTCCAAAAGGCATTACTACGAACTCGTAGTGACCATATCTGGTCCGGAACACAGTTCTAGGAATGTCTTCCTTACGAATTCTCAGCTGATGATAACCCGATCTCAGGTCGATCTTGGAGAAAACTTTTGCTCCTTGTAATTGATCCAACAGATCATCAATCCTTGGCAAAGGATATTTATTCTTGATCGTGACTTTATTCAACTCGCGATAGTCGATACAAAGTCGAAACGATCCATCTTTCTTCTTGACAAATAAAACCGGAGCACCCTAAGGCGATGCGCTCGGCCTTACATAACCCTTTTCGAGAACATCCTCGAGTTGCTTCTTCAACTCTTTCATCTCTGCAGGAGCCATCCGGTACGGTGATTTAGAAATCGGCGCCATACCAGGCTCAAGATCAATAGAAAATTCCACATCACGATTTGGGGGTAATCCAGGAATTTCTTCCGAAAAGACATCCGAAAAATCCCTAACCACAGGAATATCAAGAACTGAAGGTTCATCTTTCGCAGGCGGATCCAGGTAGGAAAGGTACCCGACACAACCTTGTCATAGTAGCTTAAACGCAGCCATCGCATTGATAAGCCTGCCGTTATCAGCGTCATTCTGACCCTTAAACTTGCACACGAACTGGCCCCCAGATGACACCGTCACCGTCCTTGAACTAAAGCCGATCACCGCCCCATGACGCATCAGCCAATCCATACCGAGAATAATGTCGTATGGAGCCATGGCTATACAAATCAAATCTGCCTCGAATTTCTTACCCTGAATGGTAATCGGAAATTCAGACAACCGCTTCGTCCCAACCAGACGATCACCATTAGGAAGACTTACAACGAAAGACTCACAAGCTTCGTCGCACACTAATCCTAACTTACTAACACAACTATCCGAAATAAAGGAATGGGTAGCACCCGAATCAAACAGAATGCATACTGAAGTAGAATAAAGGTATAAAGTACCTTGTGCAATTGGAGCGTTAGGTCCATCCACCTCACACATCTCGTACAGGCATTGACCGTGACCTCCAGAAGCAGCTGGGGCTTTCCCCTTATTCTGAGCAGTTGTTTGCATTGACGGACAAGGAGTCTCAGCTGGCTTGAACCTGGGCCGGTTATTCTGATTAGCTGACCCATATTATGACTCCATTCCCTTCTGCTTTCCCTGCTGACAGAATTTCTGCATATGGCCTCTATGACCACATTCAAAGCATAACTTCTTCTCCTTTGGGCACACAATGCTCTTGTGCCCCGCAGCACCACAATTATAGCACTGGACTGGATTCTTGCTCTGGCCCGTCTGCTGCGTTGACCCTCCTTGAGTCATGTCTGTCTTTGCTCGACCAGACTTAGCAAAGTTAGACGGTGGCGCAGGTCGCTTGAATCCACTCCCTTGATTCTGCATCGATCTTTGCCGATTGCGTCTTTTGGTTGACTCCTCCAGAGTCACCTCCAATTTGTAGGTTGCATTCACATACTGCTCCAGAGTAGAGCATGTGTGGTGCACCATCATTGGCTTGATATCTGGGCTCATCCACTCATGGAAATACCAGATTTTCTGAGCCTCGCTGGATATCTCAGGTCCAGCATACTGTAACAGGTGATTGAACTTGGTCACAAGCTCGGTTATCTTCAATCCATCTATTTTAGGGTACAGAAACTCCTTGTGTTTCTCCTCCCTCATAGCACGAGAGAAGAAACGGTCTGTCATCTTTGTCTTGAACATCTCCCAGTTCAAAACAGGACTTTCAGCTAAGCCGGTACTCTCCCACCACTCGCTAGCCTCTTCCTTCAACTGAAGAGAAGCTATATGTACTTTCTCGGCTTCAGTACAATCCACATTGCGGAACAGCCGCTCCATGTGGGAAAACCAATGGCTCACCCTAACCGGTTCTCCTTTTCCGTTGTAGCTGTCAGGCCTCATGGAATTAATAGTCTTCAGCGCACGACCATAATTGTCCCGAGTCTTGACTGCATTCTCTTGGAATACACGGTTCACTGGCTCCTCAAATCTGGGAACCGGTGGAGGTATTGGCACACCTTGTGCCTGCGGCACACCTGGTCATAGTATATCAGTTACTGCCTGCATAACCATTCCTCAAAATGCTTCCATTGCAGCAACATCTAATACTATTGGAGCGTTGGTCTGTCCTTGACCATTGCCCCCAGGATGATTGTTGGAACCTGACTCCTGCTCATCTTGTCCAACATTTCCTACAGTTGGTCTGGGGTCATTGCTTGTCCCAGCACCAGCTTGAATTGTGTTTCTCGTGTTCACCATCTGTTTACCGATCCAGTTCCAAGTATTTTATACATTAATATTATTCAATATACTTAATGTAGCAAAATTACTCAGAGTAGATCAACTTGGTATTTTTATAGATGAACTTGAACTATTTTACAACTGCACATTAGCCGATCTCCCGAGCGTCAGGTCAAAATTGCTCGGAGATTGTAGTATTTCACAAAGTACATGCCTCAATACTAGAATATTTACACGGTACATGCTGAAATACTAAGAAAAGGAAACTACTGCTACAGGCAACGTCGGTCCTTATCACGGTGCTCCGAAACGTTTCCTATACGATAGACTTCCCATGCAAGGCTTCTTCGGACGGGGTTCTCCATCGGATTCTGACGATGGACTACGCACCCTACTTGGCCCTGGAACACATGATTCTGGTGTCCCTGGCCTTATCTCAGTCATGGTGAAGTATGAATCATCCAGGTTTGGCTCTCCTAGCCCAGCCCTTCTCTGAGCACTGGCGGTCATTTTATCCATCTGGTATTGCTGTTCAGAAGAGATCATCTCGCTTTGACGAAGGATCTCTCGTAGTTTAGATTCCGTCCTCCTTCTCCTTTAAGTAGGGATAGTCTGAGATTCTCTGCCAGTTCTTCCAATACCGTACTCGATATAAAGTATTTCCCAGTCAGCATCAGACATGAGTGCGTACTCTGGCACGGGTGGCAACTCTTGCACAGGTGGTAACTCTGAACTGGGGTGACTAAATTGCATCCTCGGTTCCTGACTATCCACCAGCAAGTGCCTCAAGTCATCGGACTCCTGGTTCTGCCCGTTGAGGTCCATCTCGGTATGCTCCTCAGGATCATCCTCGATGGGGTCCTCTTTCTCGTCGGGGTCATCCTCTATGGGGTCCTCTTCTTCATCTTCCTCCTCGCTCCCTTCAGGAATCATTTCTATCTGGTAATTGTCATTGTAGTACCCTCTCGCGTACCTAGACGATTCATCTTCTTGCATGGCTCAACTGGTGCTGCCATAGGAACTACAGCATTCCTTGACACCAGGACTACCGACTCAGGAATCACATGCTTGATCTCCTCAGGTGGGCTGCTTGGTTCTCCAACCTCGAAGCACCCATGGGGTATTGGGAAGTCGAGCCTTCCTGGAGATGGTGAATCCATCTCGGCATCTACCGAGTCCCTCTTATGAGAAAGACACGCACCCATATCCTACAGGATAATGAGGAAGGAATTAGTCTTTCTAGACATAGAAGCAAGCTTACTATATCAGACTATAGATAGAAGACGTGACTATGAACGGTGTTTTATTTTCAAATTCTTTTCATTTTGAAAATTCAGAGCCCTTTTGAAAATACTTTTCAATTGAAAATGAGTAATTGGTTTTCAAATACCCAACCCGTTTTAAAACTTAGGCTCTGATACCATAATTGTAACACCCCCAAATCTTAACCCATTTGGAAAGGTATTACCGCCAATGACCTCGGTTTTCCTCACTGAAGCCACCCAAGGCTTTACCGTTTAAATACAATCCATGAAACACTTATGATACAAAATCATCATAATATTCGATTAAAGCATGAGTCCCGGAATTACATCCCAATTCCGAATAGGACTAAATACAGAGTTAAACAAAATACAGTGGAAGTCTTTCTTAAAATATACAAAAAGGGGTTGTGATCGCCATGATCACCTGCCCAAGGTTCTCAACCTAATTAAAATATTAAAAACATCCAAAAACCACTGTCGTCTTCATAGTCATTCTAGTCTCCTCATCTGCGCTTTATCTGATGTGCCGAATCGAACGGATGACACCAGCCAACCATACAGAGAACAATTTTGGTTGGTTAGTCTAATGAAAGACCATGCAAGGGCACAAAGCAGAAGGTTCTAAGTAGTCGTATTTGGTTAGACTCATCGTCCCTCGAATAACAGTCGAGTACGATAGTCAACCACCATACTGCTACTGGAATACAGCAAAAGGCATGCACGAGAGAAGATTCTGGAAGACCGAGTCTTCCCAGAAATCAACTCGAAAGAAGACTCCAACGAAATGAGTCTTAAATGAAGATATGACAAAGTCTGGAACAACACAGAATTACAGTATCGCATTCGAGCGACTAAAAGTTAAGACGAGCTTTCCTAGCTGCACTAGCGCCTAGCTACACTACTCGCCCAAGGTATCTCAAACGCACAACATGTTATAAGCTTTTAGATGTATATATCCCATGGATCCTATACATATAGTATTAGGTGGGATCCTATACATATAGTATTAGATGTATATATCCCATGGATCCTATACATATAGTACTCGTGTATCAGAGGTTAGGTCATGACAGTCCATATGGTATTAGGTGGGGTCTAGCCACCTCTATACCAAATTATAAAGAAACGACTGGATCCCAACGAATCCAACGTTCCTAACTACTAGTGCTAAATAAACAGTCCAAGCACAACAATAATCCACAAACATCAACATAACCGCCCTCAAGGCTATCAACATAAATATATATTCATAACAATGTTGTTCTAACAGATATACAACCTATTATAACATCATATTTTAGTTCTCCAAAACAATTAACAAAACTGTTCCCAGACGAACACAGTATTCATTCCAAATTAATTACTCAATTAAACAACTGATAATTAATGGAAACATGGAATGATGAGCAAGAGCGAACCGCCACTTGCCTTAAATCCGCAGAAGCTTAAACGAAGCTAGGTACGACGACAACTGGTTTCCGGGCTCGAAGCAGGGACAGATCTGGCAACACAGATTCCTTCGGATCGACCAATAAAGAAACCCTAATTTAGATTCTACAACAACGAGTATGAATCTAAAGAATGACGAAAGGAATCGAAAGGAACGAAGCCCGATCGAAACCACAGAAGCCAAGGCCGAAACAAGCCAAGAGCTTCTGGGTGGCGGTCACCGCCTGCCTTACGGTGTGCGCCGCCTGTTCGTGATGGCGGGCGCCGCCTGTTCGTGATGGCGGTCGCTGCTACGAGCACCGGCAAAATATACACGAGAGGCAAAAACTCACCGACTTCGATTGTTTTGCTTCTCCTTTCCTTTTCTTTGGATTCTAAGCTTCTAAGGGCCTCCAAAGCTTCACTTTGCAACTGGAATAACACCAAATGGAGCTCCGGCGATCGATTGTGAATTATCCGGCGAAAGCTTAAATTTTCGGCGAGTGATTTATGGGGAGATTGAGCTTCAGATTTGTGCTCAATTCAGCTCCCAAATCCTCCTTTAAATAGCCAAAACTCCAGGGGACAACCAAGGGCACATGGAGGACTAAGATCGGAGGTCATCCGATTCGCCGACCACCACGGAGTGAAGCCGGCGAGGCAGAGCTAGGCCTGCACCTAGGCGGCGGTCGCTGCCCATTTTGGCCGGCGGCAGTCGCTGCTTTTTGGTGCCACTTGCCAACTTGCCGGGAAGAGGATGACGATGTCAGAGCCTGTGAGGCGGCGGTCGCCGCCTGCCTTACGGCGGTCGCCACCAAGCCCATTTTCCGTCCGTTAAGCTTGGAACAACAAGGTCTTAATCTGGGATAAATAATAATCGTACACGAATGAGTATTAAGTCCCAAAATACGTCGACTGTATATTATTTCACTTAGAAAAATATTACAGAGATTAAGAACATTACAGAATGTCTTTCTGTCTCCGAAATTAAATCGACGTACACAACAAACGTTCAGGTAATTTCCAAAATACCCTTACAGAAATACGGGGTATCACAGCGAGAACTAGGGAGCGTCGCCAGAGGAATAGGCGATAGGGGGAGGAGAGAGAAATAGGCTAATAGTTGAATGGCCTTTTGAAGGAGATCTTGTGATGATCATCTAGCAAACAAAATCAGTTGAACATAATTATAAAATAAATTTGATGAAGGTTGAGTACCTGAATCGTGAAGGGGCAATTAACCCAGATATGGCAAGCAGATTTAGGTGCATTGTTGCACAGGACACAATGTAGCTCACTCTTTAAAAGCCCAGTTGCTAAGATGATCACGAGTCGGAAGGCGGTCAAGAAGAGCGAGCCATGTGATAAATGAACATCGCGGGCTATGAAATCCATTCCAGATGATACGTCCCCATGAACAAAATGGAGCCCTACTTCGCATCAGATCATAAGGAAGAGAGGAGGAAAAGTTCCTCGTACGATCGAGACAAGAGTTCATAGTATCTTGGGGATTGCCAAGAGGGAGAACTTGGTCACGAATAGAAAGCAGCAAGCCCCACCCGCTGCTATCATTATGTTTTTTTCTGAACCTCCCGGATACTTTTAGATCGCAAGAGGTTGTCATTGGCCCACTCCACCCAAATATTCGAGCTTCTGTCATGGAGTTCAAAAATAGATCTAGCCATTGATGTCCGGTTCCACGCCAAGAGCTCCTTGAATCCTAGTCCTCCCTCCTCATGTGGTTTACAAACTGCTTTCCAAGCAACCAAACTTCTTCTAGAAGAGATCATACCTGCCCACAAGTAGGAGCGAAATATGCTTTGTACTTGAAGTAGCACCCCCTTGGGGATCACCAGAATGTGGCACCAGAAACTCTGAATACCAAAAAGAACTGCCCGAATAAGCTCCATACGGCCCGCATAAGAGAGGGATTTGGCAGTCCAAGACTGCACTTTGGATGTCATTCGGTTTCTAAGGGGCTTATAAACCCTCATCTTTAAACGAAAGGATCCCATTGGAACCCCCAGACATCTCATAGGAAGGGTCCCTAAAGGAAAGCCGTTGGTCTGCAGAATGCTATGCTTTGTGTCCTCAGTAACACCCCCCAAGAAGATCTGAGATTTAGAATTATTGATTTTGAGCCCTGACATGTCGCCAAAGTCATCAAGCAGCTTAGAAACAAACTGGACCGAGATGGAATCAGCTCTGCAGAATATAAGCAAGTCGTCCGCGAAGCACAAGTGCACAAGCTTCACTCGCTCACACGTTGAAGTTGTGATTGTTGGTGAGAGATTTCAGCATACGGGAGAAGTATTCCATAACAAGCACAAAGATGTATGGGGAGAGAGGATCACCTTGAAGAATGTCCCTCTTGCCTCTAAAGAATCCCTGAATCTCTCCATTAATAAGGATAGAATACGAGGGAGATGTAATACAAGCAAGGATCCACCTGATCATGACTTCAAGAAAACAGAAAGAGCGCAACACATGCTCTACAAAAGACCAGTTCACAGTGTCAAAGGCTTTAGCAAAATCGATCTTCATCATACATCTGGGGGAGACATTCTTTCTGTTGTAATGCTTGAGGAGTTCTTGGCAAACAAGTATGTTGTGCCGAATGGAGTGGCCCGGAACAAAGGCCCCTTGCCTATTATCAATGATGCTAGGGAGCACACCCTTAAGATGATCAACTAGGATTTTAGTGATGGCTTTATACAAGGTGTTGCAGCAGGAGATGGGGCGAAAGTCTCGAATAGTGCTAGGGCAGCTGACTTTGGACACAAGGGAGATAATAGAGTGATTGACTTTCTTAAGCAGCTTACAGCTGGCAAAGAACTTCAGGCAAGCCTTGGAGACATCATTCCTAACCACATTCCAAGCTTTAATAAAGAAAAGAGAGCCATAACCATCCGAGCCCGGGGACTTATAAGGATCAATAGAGAAGATAGTTGAACGTACTTCTCCGCTTTAAACAGGGCGAATAAGCTCCTGGCCCTGATCGTGACTTATGGAGGGTCCAAACTACACATACTGATTATCAAACCCGACACAACTCAATTCAGTCCCCAACATATTACAAAAGAAATCATAAATATGATGGGAGAGTGCAAGGGAGTTGGTCAAAAGAGCCCCCGAATCATCCTGAAGCACACCAATATGGTTGAAGGATCGTATGCACTTGATGTTATTATGGAAGAGACGTGATCAGTGGTCAGTATCTCACAGCCAAGCCAGCTTACCTTGCTGCGTGTACATAGAGGAGATAGTAAGAGTATCCCGGGCAAGATTTTGAAGCACGTCTCTCTCAGAAAATAGAATGACAGGATCAAAGGGACTAATAACATCACTAGCTTGGATGGCCCGAAGAGATTCATTATGAGTTGAGATGCGGAGGAAGATGGATTCAATACTACCACTACTGAATTTTCTCAGATTGGCCTTAAGCCTTTTCAGCTTAGAAACGACTTGGAACATTGGAACACCTTCAACATTTCCATTCTACGAGTCAGCAACACTAGCAAGAAAGAGCTCGGCCCACGCATTGTTGAATCTGAAAGGAATGCATTTTCGGATATGACCATTACTAAAGTTTAAGATGGCTAGGCTGTGATCAGATGTACTAGGAAGATCAAAGAATGCAAATGAATTCGAGTATTCACAGATCCAAGCATCATTGATCAACACTCTATCCAATTTACACCACATACGAGTACCATTGGTATGCTGTTATCCTAAACATAATTTTTTTTTCCCGAATTTTTTTTCCTGTCAAAATATTTTTTTAGAATTTTTTTCGTGATAATTTTCCCCAAAAATTAGTACCATGTACTTTAGCATTTTAATCATGCACTTTAACATACTACTCATGCACTTTAATATATTTATATATGCACTTAATTTTAGATCACTAAACATGCACTTTAACATGCATATACAGGCACTTAACTTTTAGAATTCTAATTTTGCACTTTAATATACTTACACATGCACTTAAATTGAAATATTGAACATCCACTTTAATATAAATTACATATGCACTTTTTAGCATATTAAGTATGTGATGTGATCAAGGTTCGGGAATGACACGGTGCAAGGAATGGCTTCGAAGATCTTCAAGGAATCGTCAAGCAAAGCCCATAAATGTGACCTGACTTGAAATGGACCGTTCTCTCTCGTCTGAGATCGGAATTGAGTGATTCCAAATCCCAGAGTTTAATCTTGAAGTCTTCTTGAGTCCCTCCAAATTTTAGCACGATTGGACAAGGGATCAGGAAGAAATGATGATTTTCCTGAGGGGTCGCAGGGAGCTTGCGGGGTTGTGTTAAGGTTGTCTTTGGAACGATGGATCTGGCGGAAGACAGTGATTGGCTCGGCGTTTTTGGTGTGAATTGGTGGCTTAGGGATCAGTGAAGGACAGTGCAAAGTGGAGTCGAGTGGTTGTGGAAGTTGGTGAAGATATGAACTCCCTAAGTTGGATATAACGCACCAACAAAGGAAACTCTTGAATCCGGACTTGGATAGTTCTTCAAGGGGATGGAAGACTCGACGTAGACTTGGTTGAGATAGAAGCAGAGTTGGCAAGATGAACTCACTTGACAACAAAGGAATTTGACGCAAGAACACTTAGAGAAAAGAGAGAGTTTTTCTTAATCAAATTCAAAGCTCTTCTTAAAACAATGCAAAGGGAAGGCTATAAGTAGGCTAGTGTGAGTCGGCCTTCCTTGCCTTCCAAGGCAGCCTTCAAGCCTCCTATTAAGGCTAGAAAACACCTAACATTTAAGCAAATAAACGCCTCCTATTGAAGCTACAAAATGGTGCAAATTAAAGGAGTTTAAAGCTAGACTTTAACTCAGCCATATATGGAAAAACAGCAAATATAGAAACATAGTATTAAGGCGCCTAGGATTCCTTGGTGCTAGCTTTGGTCAAAGCATTGAGTGGTCGACCTTGAATGTTTCTTCCTTGGATTCCAAGAGTGTGTATGGGCCGGCCTTGAAGTTGGAATTAAGCCCACAAGTGACGAGGCCTTGCTCCAACTGGATTTGCAACTCTTTCGGGATTTCTGTTGAACTGTCGTAGAGATTACGATTTCTCTGTTTTGCTGGCCCGAATTTGAGGGAGACCTTCACATAAAAATTGTATATAATTTCCTTAGCTTTCCAATGACTACTCATGGGCCTCCATTGGACTTTCGTAGCTACGGATATGGCCAGAATACTGAGAAGGTGTCGACGAGACAGATTCTTCGGTTTTGACACCTTCCAAGTTTCGAACCATTTCTTTTGGATAAGTGTTTGATCTTCTTCAAAAAAGATGGTTCCCATAGTCACATCAGTATGTACTTTAAAATGATAAATATACACTTTAACATACTGACATATGCACTTTTAACATAATAAACTTACATTAGCTAAAATGTGCACTTTTGATATACATGTTACACATAAACATGCACATTTACATATTACAGTATACACTTTATCATATTAAATATGCACTTTATCTGAGCATTAGAAAATGTGCTTATATATGCACTTTGAATTCATTATAAATGCACATTTGGTACTTATTTATGCATTTGATGTACAATATAATTAAATAAAATAATTTTTGACAAAAAAGGAGAAAAAAATAAGAAAAAAAATTATATTTGGAACAAAAATAACTGTTGAAAAAAAAGTTTGAAAAAAAATATTTTTTGTTAAAACAAATTTGAAAAAATGTATTTATAAAAATATAAAAAATTTGAAAAAATAAATAAAAAATATTAAGAAAACTACTATATTTACAATTTTAGCACTTCAATCCTATCCCTTCATCTCTTAGATCTTATGGCCACAATTATTCATCTCTTATATCTTGAAAGGTACTACGTACTATGGTTGTTGATGGAGTGGGTTCGGAAATATCGATTCTCATTTCTATCTTTATGTAAACAATAGGACCCATTCACTAACAGAATAACAATCCTGAATCATTGCAATAGATGATCTTTACAAAGGTGTTACAAAAATTATCATACATCGAGTTCAAATAGTAGAGCTCATATCGAGATGAACGAAGCTCGTGCTCAGAAAGGGTGGTAGAAGAAACAATATGTTGGAGCTTGCAAGACCAGTAGAATTGATGTCATGAGTAGGTAGGAAATCAGTAGCATGATTTACTTCCCTACAACAATGGTGTACCTATATAGAATCGAATAAGTAAAGTAGAGAATAATTGAGTGGATTTCCCACAGTATTTTCCAGGAACTTTTAATTGAGTTTATGATTTTTAAATTATCATCTTCTATGATTAAGTGTATTCTTATTTGTATTTGTTGTTTGGGGTCTGGGTCAATTCAAAGTGAGTAAACTTTTGGGTTTTAGGACTAAACTATTTACTATTTCTACCTTTTTTCATATTAAAGCTAAGATAAATAAATTAATTTTACAATTAGGAAGCATTATAATAACGAGGCCCGTTCGGATGAAATAATCCCTTAAGATAAACACTAAGAACACATATCCACCGTAGGATGGATGATGTAGACGGTCGAGATTAAGGGAGAAGGGAAAAAGAAAAAAAAAACAAGCACGCTATACAGAGGGAACGCGGTGGCATTTTTGAAATTCTGGATAAAATTAAAATGTTTTGACAGATATGCCCCTCACTTGTAAAACGCCCAAAAAAGCAAGCGCGTCTCAAAAACTCTCCTCTCAAGAGAAAAGTCGATGAGGGGAACTGCAAACGACGTACCGCAAAACTACCAATCGATCGAACGAGCAAATCTATCAAATCCTGTGAAGAACAATAATCTTACAAGCCACGACGACGTGGACAACAATCTTAAAATCTTACGAGATGAGGAGCGATACAGACTACAACGACGACGACAGTGGAGGTACGGATAACAAATTTAGGGTTTTGATTTCACGAAAACACCTAGATTTTTCAATTATAAGTTACATTTACTCAAAATTGAAGGTTTCCTGAGTTTGTTAAATGTTGTTGAACAATTTGAAAAACAGACCTGGAAGTTAGGGTTTGTTAAATACTCTATTGAGTTTGATTTCCTTGCCTGAGTTGGAATTCATTTCCTGATGTTAATTTTCTGTGTTGGAGGTTCGTTTGCTTTTTCTAACGTTCATTCTTGTGTTATTAAAAGGTTTATACTGTTGTTGAAGCATTTGGATTGAACAAACATGGAAATTAAGGATTGGCATACTTAGGTGCATATCAAAAGAAGACTTAGATTTCTAGTGTTGGTGCAGAATTTAGCAGTTTTTGTTGAATATCATGACATCAGGTTCATATTAAAGCAAACTTAGGTTCATTATGCTTTCCTTACCTGAGTTGGAATTCATTTCATGAGGTTCATTTTCTGTGTTGGAGGTTCATTTGCTTTTTCTAGAGTTCATGCATGTGTTATAAAAAGCTTTATACTGTTGTTCAAGGATTTGGATTGAACAGATCTTGAAGTTAGGGATTTGGATACTTAGGTTCATTTGCTGTGTATGAGGTTCATTTGCTTTTTTTAAAGTTTATTTCATAGTCTGAGGTTGATCTTACAATTGTGCTAATTCTCTTAGCAGACAATACCAATCGATCACGATGATACATCAAAAAGAAAAGGCCAACACTGAAGGACGTAGAGATCGAGAAACAAAATAGTGAGGAGACTTCAAGTAGTGAGAGTGGTGGCAATGTTGAGAGCCAACAATCTGCACAACAGGAACTTGCAACAACAGTGAGAGTGTTTGCTAAGAAATTTGTGGTTGTAAAGAGAAAGACACAGCAGCCTCCAAAGAGAACACAACAGCCTCCAAAGAAAACACAACAGCCTAGACAGAAAAGGGTAAGACATGCAGTGTGGAAGACTTCAAAGGTGCAAAGTTCGCAAGAAGAAGAACCAATAGCAAAGAAGCAAAACACAAGAACAACAGCTGAAGATGAAGAGGCTTCTGAAGCAATTGAAAAGGACAAATCAACTGACGTTTGTCAACAAACAATGCCAACAACTCCGAACAGTAGGCCAACAAGTGGAAAAATATTGGGTTCTACAGATAAGGGGAAGAGTAAATAATTACAAGACGGTGAAGAAAATGTGACAACACCAGTGCAAACAAGGCCAAACACAAGGGCAACGGCTGCAAGAAGAGTGGGTTCAGAGGAGAAACAGAAGACTACATCATCCAAAGATAGCGAGGAAAGCATGCAAATGACAGTGTCAAAGAGGACAAAAACAAGGGGAACAACGAGAAAAAGAGTGAGTTCACAAGAAAAGAACAATAGCACTGCATCAGAAAGTTGTGAAGAAACACCAACAAGAGTGCCAATGACTCCGAACAGTAGGCCAACAACTAGAGAAATATTGGGTTCTGCAGAGAAGAGGAAGAGTAAAGAATTACAAGACGGTGAAGAAAATGTGACAACACCGGTGCAAACAAGGAAGAACACAAGGGCAACGGCTGTAAGAAGAGTGGGTTCAGAGGAGAAACAGAAGAATACAGCATCCAAAGACAACGAGGAAAGCATGCAAATGACAGTGTCAAAGAGGACAGAAACAAGGGGAACAACGAGAGAAAGAGTGAGTTCACAAGAAAAGAACAAGAGCACTGTATCAGAAAGTTGTGAAGAAACACCAACAAGAAGACCAAACACTAGGTCAACGGTTGCAGCTCAACAAGGTTTAGGGGATGACACAACAGGTTCTGAAGAGAACAAAGAGACTACATCATCAGCCGGTTGTGATGAAAGTCAACCAAGGAGACCAAACACTCGGTCCAGGGCTGCAGCTCAGCCAAATGCAGAAGATGAAATAGAAAGTTTGAGTGAAGAGGAGCTTGAAGAGAATTTGAGGAAAAAAGCAAAGACCAAAGAGCTAAAAGGTCAGAAAGACAAGGGGAAGGGAATCATGGAGGTTGAGGAGGAAGACACTAGAAAGAAAAATAAGAAAGCAAAGTGGATCATAATCAAGGAAAGATGGGAAATGAAGCAAGTAATTACAAAGAAGAAAAAAAAAGGAAAAAACAAAGAAGAACAATAAGAAGGAAATAGTGCCTGCAAACATAAAAATCAAAACATAAGAGGATGGATCATAGTACAAGTGGTTGAACACAAAAAATGTGCCGAAAGAATTTGTTAACGCACTGGACAGTATCCCTGAAGAAAGGAAGGAACAAGCAAAGGGGTGGATTAGAGAAATGGGGTTCGAAAGCATGCTTCATTTAAAGATTAAAGGGGTGCCTCATTGCCTGGCATTCTGGATCCTCGAAAACTACGATGAGATCAAATGTGAGATAAAGATGGTGGATGGAAGCACCATAAAAGTGACAGAGGAGGAAGTGCAGAGAGTGCTAGAGATTCCTAGAGGGCGGAGGAAGGTAGAAAGGCGAGGGAAAGAGGCAGTTGACAATGCCATTATAAGTGAATGGAAATAGTATTTTGACAATATCAAGGAAATTAGGCCAAATCATGTGGCAGCGAAGCTCAAAGGGTGCACATCAAAAGTATGGTTCAAAAGGTTGTTCATCATGCTGTTCATATCGGTGCTTATGAAAAGCAACCAAAGGGGCACAATTCCTCAGCACATGATGATCAGTGATGTTGAAGATATAAAGAGCTACAACTGGTGTGAGCTTGTAATGAGTGTCTTGCCTCAAACAACAAAAGAATGGAAGAGGAAGAAAGAGAGGTTCTACAAAGGGCCCATCATCTTCCTTGTGGTAAACAACTCTGATTTAATTACAAAAAAAATATCTTCTACAGTGTATTACGTTGACATGTGTGTAGTAATATATTTTTATTCTTCTATATAGTTGTTGTATTTAGCCATGGTATCTGTCTTTGGAAACCCAAACCCAAACAATTCACCAGTCTTTCTAGGATGGACTGACGACAGTTTGGAGGAAAGGGAGAGCAGGGACATGAAGTTTGGTGGCTTTGGACTAGGAACACTGCAACAACCAAGAGAAGCAAAGGAGAGGAAAGAAAAAGGATTTATGAATAACAAGCTACAAATAAACATCAAGGTTCAAGTTGAAAAAATAGTATAGTGGGTTCATCAGTTTAAACATCAAGGTTCATTAGTTTACAGATTGAGGTTCATTTATATATACATCAAGGTTCAAAATAGTATTGAGGGTTCATCTGTTTACACAATTATCAGTTTAAAAATTAAGGTTCATTAGTTTACGCATTGAGGTTCATTTATATATACATCAAGGTTCAAAAATAGTATTGAGGGTTCATCCGGTTACACAATTTGGTTCATGACTTTATACATTGTAGTTCATGCATCACACATAGTGAGGTTCAAGTTCAAAAAATAGTATAATGTGTTCATCAGTTTAAACATCAAGGTTCATGAGTTTACACATTAAGGTTCATCCATGTATAGACGAAGGTTCAATGTGAATTGACTTGTTTGTTCATGTAATTGTGATGAATAATACATGGAAAATGATCAAGAGGTGCATGAATAAATAGTATAAGGTTCATTAAACTGAATAATAATGTATGATGCCGGTGATATAATGTAGGGTAGTACGTTAATGTGAATTTGTTTCATGGTAAATGTAAAATCAATCTCTGGTTCATGGAGTTGGGCAAATAGGTTCATGAGCTTCAAATTTGACCTTTTTTTCTTACTAATTATATCAAGAAGCAAAAATATAAGTGGTTTAGGTTGATTTCCTTCATGTGTCATGGTATTGTATGCTATTTTTTTTATTTCATCTATTTAACACTTAAAATTGTTTTCTTGTATGCAGGAGTGGTTGAAAATTTTTACAGACCAACAAATTGTAGTAGCAACATAAATGTTAAAACTGACAGACATGGTAGAAAATTTGCCTACTGAGTTCAACGAGGAGCCCAAGGTCAGAAGCATGATTAAGACAGCGCAGACGCTGATTGGGAAGAAAAAAATGAGAAAGAGGAACAAGGTGACTTCAACAAGATATGGAATGATGCTGACCACCCATTCTGGAGGGATCCACAACTTATTGAATGCATGAGACAAGTTGAGAAGGTTGATGCTTCTAAAGACAAGATGAATTTCTCACAAGCTGGAGCTTCAAATTCTAAAGCAAACCAGGGCATGGATGCCACACAAAATTGGGAGGATGTCAACAACATTATGAATCAGTACACTGATGTGCTGGGAGACAAAGCAGAGGTAAGAGAACAAGTGGCAGAGGTGGAGAAAGAGAAGGTGGATGGGTTAGGTAATGAGAGTGAGCAACTAAAAACTGTAAAGGAAGAAGGCATGGGAGAAAAGGGACAAGGGTCAGCTTCTGTGATAGAGAACACAGAGCAAGCAGTGCATGGGGCAGAGGACGCTGAGTAAGAGACAATGGTTGGAAGTAAGGACAAGGAACCAACACCCGCAACACCACAAACAAGGAAGAAGGCCACAAAGTCATCGGATTTGACAATGCCATCCTTCAATCTTATAAGCTCAGAGGAGTTAGAGAACTTTGATGTTGAGAAAGACATGGATGAAGAACATGAAGTGGCTGATGCACAGAAGGACAAGGAGGTGGTTGAAACTGAAAAAGCAAGAGAAAAGGACAAGGGGAAGGGGAAGAAACTACAGGCTCATGCTGATGTGGTTCATGGGCCAAGGCACAAGAAACTTGGAGAAAAGCTCAGAAGCCCCTACAAAAGCCGAAGTGTGGACATCTTCGCCAAGAGAACTGAGGAAGCAACGGTGGTGTACAACTACTGTCTCAAGTGCAGCTTCGGAGGGTAAGATCTAGATACGTTATGACCTATTTTATTTTATTATTATGGTAAATATTAGAGATAAAGATTTACTAATGGATAAAATTTCTATTTTTATACAATTGAATAGTGAGCCTATATTCCAACACAAGTCGCTCAAAGTGACCGGAATGGAGTTGTCTATGGACATGGACATCCACTACAAAGCTATTGATGCTTGGACAATAATTTTGAACAATAATGAGAAAGTGAAGAGCAGCAACAAACCGAGCAGAGCATTCTTGTATGTCTACCAAATGGTACGTAAACTGTTTAAAAGTTAACAAAATAAGGTTCATGGATATATATACTATAAGGTTCATCGGTATATACTATAAGGTTCAAAAGTTAACAAAATGAGGTTCATCGTATAAAAAGTGAAGTTCTTCTATAAGGTTTATGTGTAGGTATTTTCATGCAGTATTGAAAGTTTAATTTGTTCTACATCTACTAAAAAAAATAGAGTAACAGAGGTTCATTTATAAAAAAAAAAGGTTCATGGATTATTGAATAAGGTTCATAGAATTGTACAACAAGGTTCAACAGTTTCTCTGTGCAGTTTTTAGCTTGTATATATAATTGGTTTATGGTAACAAAAAATTATGAAATGTTGAAAACAGAATGTCAACTTCGCCGTGGCTGAGGTGCATGGACGAAAAATAAAGGACATAGACATGGTAAAATTATTACTAGTCTAAGCTTGTCTATTTTTTTTGTTGATTATTCTTTTGGAGTAAAATTCAAAGGTCACTAAATGAAGGCATTATTATAGGTTGTTGTACCTGTCCTAGGCAACAATGACCGTTACTTTGTCATTGCCATGAACATTAAGAGTAAAGGCATACATGTGCTAGACAGTACGCCAAACAGCAGTGATATGGGCATCTATGAACCAGCTTCTGAGAAGATTGTAAGTGTACAAGAGTGTCTAAAACTGTGCTGGTTTGAACAAAAAAAAATTGTTTGGTGAAAAATGCACGTGAACACACATATAAGATGAAATATATCCATTTGTTGTGTGCAGGTATCGTTGACTGCAATTTACCTCCGCGTGAATCACTTGATCAAAAGAGCAAATGACCTCAAAGCTGCATAGGCTAAGGCACAATTGATTCCTCTTCCATGCCAAGCTGAGAGTGCACAAGAGCAAAGCTCTGGGGTGTATGCCATGCGACATATGTAGAAGTACATAGGGGTGCCGAATGACAACTAGGAGGACCAGATGAACAACAAAAACAAGAAGAAAGCCATTGAAGAACTAAGGATCAAATATGTCCATACCATCATCACCTCAGAAGCTAATGAAATGAAGGACAAGGCACTTCAGACCATTAGAGAAAACCCTGAAGGACCAATTGAATGAACATTGAATGATTGCTAGTATTTTGGTTAGAATGATACTAGTCTACTTGTGTGGATTGTGAAAATTAAAGATTTCAGATTTGGTAGTATTTTGTAGGCAAAGGAAAATTTTGTTTACTAGCAGGAAGGACTAATTAGGTGATTGACTATTTAGGATTAAGAAGATGTAGACTTCAATATATTAGCAGGTTCATGGATTTTGTCTTGTAGGTTCATTGATTTTGTCTTGCAGGTTCATTGATTTTATCTTGCAAGTTCATTAATTTTGTCTTGCAGGTTCATTGATTTTGACTTGCAAGTACATTTAGTCATAAGGATGAACACTTTTATGCTGAAAATAATGCACTCGAAATTTCAAATGAACATGATACTCTAATAAAAGTAACGAGCGACAAAATGTTCATCTTTTTAATTGGGTTCATGAATTATAACAATTAGATTCATGATTTACAACGTAAAGGTTCATAGAGTATAAGTAACAGGTTTATCAGATATAGAATAGGTTATATACTTCACAAAAACAAGGGGGAACTCATCTTTTGTTAAAAAAAAATGTGACAAAACTCATTGAATGAAAAAGCAATATTCAAAGTTCAACAACTTTTGTCATTCAAGTAGCATAAAAATGAAAAAGTAAATAGGGTTCATAGAAGCTAGAAAGTATGTTCATTTAAGTTAGTAGGTTCATCGACTATAACAAACAAGTTCATCATGTATAACTAACAGGTTCATCAAATATGAGGAACAGGTTCATCAGAGTTGTAATACGATTATGTAGTTTAAAATAAAAGACTGTATATGATGGTCCATAAAGTCATTGATTACAACTACAAGGTGCATATGGAATCTCAACAAAGAGATTGGAATATTTTGATAGGAGGTTCATTAGGTTTTCAAACTAGGTTCATCGGTTTGAACGGATAGGTTCATACAATGAAACTAACAGGTTCATCGATTAGAACTCAAAGAATAAGTGCACCAATGAAAGACCATAATGAACTATTTCATAAGTGGTTCATTAGATGTATACAGTAGATTCATGAGGAAACATAGAAGGAAATGATTTGTGATCTAGAAGTAGCATGTGCAATATTGAACTCTTAATGATGTTTAGCAGAGCAAAATAAAAAAAAATATGCAAACGTAATAAAAATAACTAATCCAAAGGAAAATAAAGATGAAAGGCAAAAATACTAAAGAGTACTAAGAATCAAGCACTTTAGTGCAAGTGCGACTATTGTGAGTGGCATACTTATTGCATCTGCCACAACGTCTTTGGCCTACACGGCTGGAAGCAATAGAAATTTTGCTTCCACCCCGGATATGTGAGTCGCTTCCTTTGTTCTTAGCTTGCTCTGGTGGCAGGACATGAACAACTGAAGGGACTTCAACTCCCGCATAAGACTGTAGCTGCTCAAGGTTCGACAGACCAGAACTAGACGAAGCACCACTAGCAGACAACAAAGCCGCCTTTTTCTCCTTAAGCAGAAGAGAAAACTGTTTCATGAGGTCCGGCTTGTCATCCAATAGCCCGACACAACTGTAAAAGTCGGAAATCAACTCATTCATGACCGCCTCACGCTCTTCAAGGGCCGCACACTGAGTGACAATGGTGTCATCGATAGTGAACTTAGGTGTGATAGTGGCATCCTTGGTCCAACGGGCAAGGACATACCTTTCCGGAATCCTATCAAACTCGAGGTTCCTGAACACAAACATGAGGTGACAACAAGGGAGACCAATCCTTTGAAACATATGAAAGCTGCATAAAAAATCCCCACATGCAGCTGAATGCTCAATTGTGAACGTCTTGGAGAAGCAATCCTTGACATAATTTCATACCATTGACATCAGACATGCTCACCATAAAGCATGATAAACAAGATTCCATAATCTGATCCTGAACAAGTTTGAAAATTGAGAGCGTGTACACCTCAGACGCATGCTTCTCCAAGCTTAAATGTGTCTTAAGATCTGGACGCATAGTCGAAAAATCAAAGTTCAGCTTCGCCTGCTTGTGTCTCTGAGTGTCCAAGGCAATGTCAAAGTGCATCACCAAATCAAAGTTCAGCTTCGCCTGCTTGTGTCTTTGACTAGCCAGAAACAATCCTTTGAAACAAAATATGTAGCAAAAATATTTTATATCTAATAGTGGCACTGGCATTGAAACCTTTGTTTCTAGTTACTTGGTTGAGAACTATGTGTTCTAATAGCAGATTATTCAAAATGCCAAAACAACCCAAAGTAAGTACCAGTTAGATAATGTCTGTATCATATTGCCAAGTTGCCCAGGTCTCAAATCCCTTCCAGTTGCAAACTAAACCTGCATATCCATCAAAACACAGCTCTAGGTAACAAAGACTTGACATGGAACCATACGTAAAGAAATCAGATGCAAAAGCAAGAGACGTAATTGATCTAATTTTCCTCTAACAATTCCCTACAACACTAAACCAAGAGTGAAACCAATATCTTATGAATATATCAAAGGCCCCTGGATACAGTTTTGGGTTACATTAACTTCACAAAACACAAGTACTCATTAGCAAATGCTAGCAGATGACATACCGCATACATGCACTCGTTTATAAGAAAGTCTTCAACTTCGCGTACATTTGTGAAATCCAACTCTTGGATCAGTCGATCATATAACAGCACATGGAATAAGTAGTGCTTAAAAAGTTTTACATACATGAATAAAAAAGAATAAAATAATTAAATAGGACCCTGCCTCCAAGTACCTTGCTTCACTTTGATAGTGTAAGCACTGTTAGTTTCTTTAACTTAAGGACCAGGTCAGGAACCAAGGGAGGAAGATAGCCGTTATTGCCTGCAAACATGAAGCAACAATTATAATTATCAAAGTTGACTATATACATAAAATATAACCAATAAAACATACAACAAACAAAGAGACATATCACCAATATGAACCATCAATCAAAACTGACCAAAATAAGAAATAAATAGCAAATAATTTCCTCTTTCTCCTCCAGGTTACAATTATCACTTCTCATTAAGGAAGAAAAATGAATGTGAGAGGGATGTCACTCCATCAGGAAAGGATACAAGAGGATGTAGCACCAGTCAGCAAACTAGCAACAACAGAAGCAAGGAGAAGTCTATGTATTAAGTAGGATGGATGTAGTTCAAAGCACAAAAAGTTCTGCTACATCACTGGGATGTAGTTCAATGGAATTCTTCGTTAATTTTACCCGCATTACCATCATAAGGTCCCATCATTTGATATTACTTTTTCTTATTCCATCTTTGTCAGTATTACATATTATTCATATACTAGATGTAATTTGCATGCCTGTCAACACCTCCTTGATACGTTTCAACTGAGGGAGTAAAAGTTAAAGTATGCACGGTAGCAGAAACCGAGCTCTAGTATACTTACTCCTATAGTTGCTCCATGTACCATGAGCATAGAGACGAAGTAGATCCAGGTACATGTAAGAATTTAGATGCTTTAAGCAGAATTTCATAAAACAGTTTTCTAACATCTAACTTACGATCTCATGCATAGACTTATACGAATTATATATGAAAGAGTAACATACCTTTTGATGCAAAACTTGTTCCGATATCACCCTAGAGAATAGAGCCTCAAGTGTGACTCCTCTATTTAGTCCACACGAGCACGGATCTATATTGCCTGGGTTACGTCTGCTAGAACGCAAAAACCAAGTCAAACTTTGCCCTTTATACAAGAACGAGGTACGGCCGAGTGGTGGTTGATTCGTGGCTTCGGTTCAAAACCAAGTTTCACGTTATATCTAACAATCTCACATAAAGAAATTGTCAATGTTAGAAAAACTATTCTAATCTTACGTTAATACTAGTTTTATCTTTTTTCATTTATATACCGTAAATGGTTTTTGTGCAAACTGTTTTCTGTGTGTGAAGATGCGGACTTATCTATGCCGTTGATTGGATTATAATTGTGCGGCTTGCAAAGGCGCGAGTGAGAGGGAAAGGAAGAAGAGACACGCTTGTTGTTTATTGTATAGCACGCGCCCCACGCTTGCATATAAAAAAAAGTCATTTGAAACGTCTCTTCGCTCTCTATTCTCTTTGCTCTTTATTTCCTTAGGCTGTTTCAAAGCGATTCACGCATGAATTTTACAGTTATTTCATTCATTCACATCGATAATCCTTTCTCTTTTTGTAATCTTTACTCTAACTCGTCCAAAATGGCTAGAAATCAAAGTGAATCTTCATCTTCTCCGTCTCGAGGTGAAATAATCATATTCGTAAACCCTAGACTTTTATAACCATTTAGTTCTTTCATTGCATACGAGTGTATAAGTTGTTTTTGTTTTGTTTTTCAAATTTATGTGTTGATGTTTTGTTTTGGTTCTCATATTTTCAGGTTTTACTAATGAGTGTTGTTTTTGGTGGATTTTATGTGATATTTTCGTGTTTTTGTGCACCAAATTCGTTTTGATTGTTCACCAAATTCGCTTTGTTTGTGATTCACTATAAGTGTTACCTGTTCACCAGTTCATTATGTTTGTGCAATAATTTTTCTCATGTTGTGCACTATTTCATCAGTACATTATGCACCTTCTATCATATCATTTGTGCACCACTAAGTTCATGTTTTGTGCACTCGTTCAAGTTAAAGTAAAATGTCAAAATATAATCTTTTCTCAAAATTAAGTGCACAAAGGCGAGATATAGTGGTGTACAAATTTTTATATTTCGATGCACGTATATTCAAAACATGATGCACCACATCAATCACTGTTGTGCACTCCCTTTGACTTGTGCACCACATCACTATTTCTTGTGCACCTCATTACTACATTTCAGTGCACCACATCATTTACTGTTGTGCACGCCCTTAGTTTAACTTGTGTACCACATCATTGTTTCTTGTGCACCTCATTACTGCATTTCAGTGCACCACATTAGTCACTCTTGTGCACTCCCTTAGTTTAACTTGTGCATCACATCACTGTTTATGTGTGTACATTTCTTTTATTTTGCATTTCTTGTTCTGTTATTTTGCACCTCAATACTCTATCTTGGTCACTATAATACTTATATGTGCACCACATTACTGAAATTGTGTTATCCTTCACATTTATGTGTAAAACACTAGCAGTTTTCAATGCTGGTCAGCTTCCTATAGAAGAGGTTATAGAAGAGGCTAAAGTTACTGAAATAGTACGAGAATCTGTCCAAGAAGATAAAGATGCTCAAAGAGGTGATATATTTTGTTTTTCTATGTGCAACATATTATTTTTATGTGTGGACTAGTTTCTTTTTCCTTTATTGTATTGTAACTGTGCATCACTGTATTATACAATTGTGCACCAACTTATCTTTGTTTTGTGCACTACACTATGAAAAATTTTGTAGTGCACTACATTATGAAAAAATTTGTGCATCAGTTTCAACTTGTTCTGTGTATCAGTTTACTATATGTTGTGCACAACTCTATTATACATTATGCACCAATATGCTTAGTTTTGTGCATCAGTTTACTATAAATTGAATGGTTCAACAATATTTACTAGTTATTATATCTTCATAGTATTGATTGTTTTCAAAGCAATGTACGAAGGCTAGGAACTCAACCGGTGTAGTTGATATGAGTTCTTCTGCTGCTTAGAAGAAGGCAAATGGTAATTTCAATTTTTAAAAAACAATTCAGCAAATCAATTTAAAAATAGGGGTACTCATCACAGTAATGAATCAATTTAAAAACAAGTCTAAATATTTTCGCAGAACAGCTATAGTGGACAGTAGCATTAGAAGAAAACAAGACAAATCCATATATAAGAAGTGGCTAACTTTTAAGTATTCATTCAGAGCATCCAACATACTAGTCGTTATCTCTACATCAGGTTCTGTATGAATTGTATACTATATCGTCAGATATCAAGGTAATGAATTGCATATCAATGACAAAGCCAACAATTTCAAACAGTTTAACCTTATGCAATCTTCCACCAAAGCTGAAACAATATGATCAGATAGCTGCTTGACATAGGATCAGTACGACCTTGAGCCTCTTTTATTAACTTCCATATGAAACTTTACTCCACCAAATGGAAGTACGGTTGGTTTCATCATTGACTCATTTTTGCTAATAACATCATCAGCGGAGTCTATGATTAATCTGTAAGCCTTATCTATCTCTTCTGCAACTAGACAGCCAACTACTCTCTGTGAAGAAATAACCAAATAACTTGTAGTTATAAGAACAAACAACTATGTAAGTTACTTAATATAGGAAAGCAAAATTTGACAGATCCACAAATAATAGGAATAAAAAATCTATTAGCACCATGAGTGATGCATTCTGAAATTTAAGGCGGAAATATAATTAGTGCACAATGCAAATGTCAAACTTACGACCACAAAAGTTTCGCGAATGAATGTTATTAATCGTTTTAATAGCAAGCCAAAAGTTTGAAGCAAACAAATATTTCATTCAGTGTCAATAGGACGGGAAAATTTGACAACAATGCAACAAAAGGTGTGAGCTAAACATTTGAATTGACAACTAGTGTTTATGGGCAACAACATATCAACATTTGCATCGCTAATAGTTGTCTATATTATGGTCTCATATCAAAAGGCAATGATACTTTTAACACTAGTTAGCTCACCTTGCAGAGATCATGATAAATCCATTCATCCCCTAGTTCAATCTCCATGATTTTGACCACCTCTTGAATCTGCCACTCAGCAAGCTGACAGGGTCTTAAGTTAATCTGATTAGTGCACTAATAAGCAGGAACAACACAAATGTCATAATGGAAGAGTGAGTATTTGGACATGGAACCTGCAATTTTGAACCACCACTTCTCTAAGATCTTCATGTTCCATATTCATCTCCAAAAGATGCAAGAGGATAGGAAGGAATAAGTGTCACCTCCTGCACGTGTAAAGAAAATATCATCAACTAAGAATCCAATTTGAAACTATGAAACTCATAGCTTAAGTGATCTCTAACTTTTACACAGTAAAAGGAAAAATACCGGCAAACAACATTCAAAGTGTACCTCGTCACTTGTATTCTTTGCCATCTTGGCTTAAGCAGCCTCCTCGACAACGGGTATACTCAACTGAGCCTCAGCTTCCTCCTCTTCTAGTATCTTCTCCTACAGACAACATTGTACCGAAATTCAAAGAAAAGAATAACCACTAAAGAACCCAATTAGCATATAGCGAATAAGTGTACCTCTTCAATAACTTCAAGCAGAAGCTGCAGCCACTTCTCCTCAAACTTCGCCAGCAATGTTTTGGCCATGACATGAATATTATTATAATCCCTTCTTTCCAGGTAAACAACAAGTCCTACAATTAAACCCCATATCTTTCTTTTCGGGTGAAGCAAATCATAGATCATAGTTTCTGTTTCTTTTACTCTCTCTTTTTCTTTTTTAATAACGAAAAAGGTAGTTTGTGACAATATATAAAAATAGCCATCCCATAACTTACAATCATGGATGCATATGCAACCTATAAGGTATTAATTGTAACACTAATCACCAATAATAAAAATTTATATTTCAAGATTAATTGAATGGTGAAAGCTAGGAGATACATTATATTATACTACTATCATGAGTGGCACGCAAAATAGAATAATCAAACTATCAAGAGTTGTTTATCTATGACATCATTATCTTCCCATCACCTTGATGGATCCTTGTCTCACATTTTATATTGTAATTCTTAGTCCAATTCTCTAACATAACATTTTCTAGTTAATAGGTATGCTTGTTGACATTTGGGATTCAGATGGTTTATTTTGACTCAACACTTGCAATTTTTCTTATCCATAATTTTCAACTAAAACATCACTTTACTTTGATGTCAAAAAACATAACATCTCCTTATACTATTTTGTTTCTTTTTCCACCTCCTTTGCCCTGATCTCTTTGATCTTTTTCCAAGCAAACCACGCCACTAGCCCAGCTATTGTGATCTAAGTAAATGATATTTGTATCATCAAACCCCCAAAATGGGTTTTGCTTAGTGCAATATACTCTAGAAAGGGCGGTTTGTTTGCTTATGAAATGGGAATTGATGAGATCAACCAACCACTAAGGCAAGAAAGGTACGTAGGCAAATAAAAAAGAAGTGAAAAAACATATGAGATGTGACAAGTGCTCCTTGGACTAACATATCATCTGAGAAAGTTATCAAATCCCACTACCTTTTGTTCATTTAATGCATACTAATCTCTACATGTTTGATCAGGGTTCTTAAACGTCTGATCAGGGTTCCTTCTTTGTCAGAAAGTTGATTGCATTTGTCAGAAATTACATTACAAAACTGAATCTATTTGGATAATGTCAAACAAGAACAGATGCACATTTACCTATTCTTATTTTCAACAATTAGGCCATGTGGAAGCACATCAGGAGGATTCTATGTGCAAAAAAGCATTGACATAAGTTTAGAAATCATTTAGCTACTGTTAATTGAGCATAGTGAGACACTTATCAAGAGAGAAGTTGCTTTACCTACTTACCTTAGTTGTGATATAACTAGTTGAAGACCGTGCCCTGCATCGGGACGTTATTCTAAATATGTGATTGTCACATATATTAAATATAATAATACTTACTAATCATGTTTATACATAATCAAATTAATTTTCCAATAGCAATGAAATTTAGGAAAAGTCTATAACATCAACTATTTAAAAGAACTTCATGTATGAAACTTAATTAGTTATAAAATATCAATCTCTATATGAAATTTAGGTAATTCATGACAAATTTTAGCAAAAGCAACACAAACGATATACATCTCAGCTAAAAAGGCATGAAAAGTCAAAATTAAGACTAAACACAAGAAGCTCCATTTGCATCATGAAGTGAACCGATGGGACAACCTGCTACACCACATTAAATTGTTTGCAAAAGTTTAGAACAATACTTGGTAGGATTCACAAGTTCATGGTACTAATAGCCTAAGTTGTCAACATTTCATAATTCAGGACAAAATGTAGCAAAAGCAAATATGAAAACTACACATCTAAGCTAATAAGGCATGAAGTCCTTCCAAGCAGCGCTTCATCAACATGCATCCTTGTAAGAAGAAAATATATTATGAATAATTAAGAGTTGTGCATCATTTAACAATATCATAAGAAAAGCTATTTAATAAAAAAAAAGATAAAAGGCATGTTAAAACGATTAAAGATGTGAAACTACTATGGCGACAAAAAATAGTACACTTAACATTTTTCTCGAGGTTAAGAAGTTCATGAAAACGATGGATGTTCCTCTCCATAGTCTGCAATAATAAATAAAAATTAGCAAATACAATGTAAAATACATACTAAATTCATGTTTAGTATAAACAAAACTTACGTTGAATATTATATCTTTGCAAATGGCTGATCAAATTGAGGAAAAGTGTGAGTACGGTCTATAGTTTTGCAGATAAGCTACTTATAGATTGATGGGAGGTTGATTGAAGAATAATCAAATTTTAGCTGAATATTTTTTTAACTACTATAGGATTTCTAAAGATTTTATAAAAGATCTTATACTAAAAGTGAATAACTGGATATGTATTTGGAGGTTGACCATGGAGAGAGCTATCACTGAGGGAAAACAATTAGTTGCAACATTCAGGATTTTGTATTAGTTTATATTTTATAAAAGATTTTGTAGATTATGCCTTGGTAAATAACAAATTCAAGATTATTCCTTTAAAAAAAAGAAAATCAAGATTTTTATAAAAATATATAATTAGTTACAACATTCAGTTGGGATAGATTTTCAATTGACTATTTTCTACGATATAAATAAATAAATTAATTAAATGTGTAAATAAGTGAGGTCAAGTAAAATTTCAACCAATCAATTATTTTAATATGGGGAGATGTGGCGCTATTCAACGTGCGACATGTGGCAGAAATTGCTACTACTATAGTATATAGTAATTGATTTTGGATGAGGTCTTGGTGGAAAGGAAAGGAGAAGATGGGTCGGGTTTGATTAGGTCAAAGGAGAAGATGGCCTTCAATAAATCATGGGCTTTCATATATTTACACCCACAAATAATTCGTATGCAAAATACTGGAAAATTAGATTTTAGAAATAACCCGGATATTGGCACGTCCGGGTTATTTAATGGTTTTATTCGATATATTAACTCGGATTACGACACGCCCGGGTTATAAAATGTAGCGCTTGTTTTTACACAGTTTTACAACCCGCCCTTTGCACGCCCGGGTTCTTACGAGTTATTTTAGCAATTCTGTAGTAGTGTTAGTATATATGAATAGATAAATTGTGACTAATATTAAATAGAGTATATAATTTTGTTTGATAAAAATCGGTTTACCTTTATATCGATGATTTTAAAATATTTTTGTTAAAGTATATATGTTACGTATAATATCAAAAAACCATAAACCTTAAATCATAAACCCCTAACCCTACACTCTTAAACCGTAAACTTTAAACCCTAAACCCAAAACGCTAAACAATAAACCCTAAGCTATAAACTCCTAAACCCTACACTCCTAAACCCTACAACCTAAACTAAACCCTAAACTCCCAAACCCTAAATGTATAAACCCTAAACTCCTAAACCCCTAAACCCTAAACTCTTACACCCTAAATCATAAAGCATAAACCTTAAATCCATACACATTAAACCCTAAACATAAACAAAAACACCAAATCTGATCGAACATGAATAACAAAGCATATGAATGAGTATCACATCAAACAATTTGAATATCAACTACTCAGAGCATGAAACTTACATCCAACATGAATATCAAAAGCATTTGTATGAATATCATATCAAACAATTTGAATACCAATTGCAAACAGTACAAACAACATCAATAAAACACTAGAATTGACCCAACATGAATATCATCAACATTATACATCATATATATTGAATATCAACTACTTAGAGAATGAAACATGCATCCAACATAAATATCAAAAGCATTATAATGAATATCACATAATAAAATTTGAATATCAATTACCAAAAGCTTAAACAACACCAACAAAACATCAAACTGCTCCAACATGAATATCAATACGATTAACATGAATATCACACAATAAAATTTTAACATCAATTACCAAAAGCTCAAACAACACCAACAAACAATGATTTTGCTCTAATATGGATATCAATAGCATTATCATGAACATCAGATAAAAAAAATTGAATATCAATTACGAAAAGCTTGGATCCTACTTCCTACAAATTCAATACCTACACGTGAATATCACTTAATACTTTCATGAATAATACAACAACAATGATGGGTATAGTCTTGGAATTTGGATAACCCAAATCCCTTAAATCAAAGAACTAAAGAAATCCTAAATCTGGCGTCAAATGAATTTTTAGGTATAAAAAGATCTGTTTTAATGGCGGATTTCAACAAATTTGAACACCATGAAATCATAAACCCATAAATTTCAACACCATGAAATAAAAAAACGATAAAAATTCTTATGTGAATCAATATATTAAAAAGAAAAACTCGAATCGGAAGGAGCTTACTTGTTTTCATGTGGAATTCTTGTTGGAAACATTGGTCTAGACATCGACGACAACTGGTGAGAAGGACTGAGAGATGAAAATGATGTAAAGCTTGAAGGTCGCTTCAATGGCGGTTGAATGGAGCTTCGCAAGAGAGAATTGAGAGAAGACGGTGGCATTGGTAAATGGGGTAGTTTCAATCGTCTGCTTGTGAGTTTGGGAAGTGGGTAAAAATTATCCCTAATAATCCGCTTGGGAGATAAATCTGGTGTGTGCAAACCAGCATACAAAATTTGTACCCCAATTTGATAAATCTAGTCCGTTCATATCACCATCATCTAATGGATTCAATTTGTCCACTCATTTTACCCTAACCTATGGTCTCTTTAGAAAAAAATACCTTGTTTATTTATTTTATCTTAGGCCTCAAGCCATGATATTATCTTATTTTTATGGTAAGTCCTATCTCTTCTAGGATTATCATTGGACCTCTATATAAAGAAGGTGCCAACCTCTTGTAAACAAGACAAGCATACACTTATATCCATATTCTCATACATCAATACAATCATGATTTATTCTCTCAAAAGCTTATTCTATTTCCATAACGTATAATCCTTGACCCCATACTCCACAATCAAAGTTGATTGCGTCACGATACTAAATATGCCCAAAACACTAGTCATGATGGTTGGTTCTCCACTAGGTCGGTTGTCGACCTCTTATACCAACAACATGGAATCACAATTAACAACTACCAATGGATTTGGAAGTTAGATCTGACATCGAAAATGAAGAACATTCTTTGGAAGATAACTAAGAATATCCTCGCCATATAAGAACGATTAGCACAACAAAGAATCGCAGTACCACTTGCATGTGAATTATGTAATAATCATCCATGTGAGAATCTAGAACATCTACTTACTCAATGTCCTTTTACTCTTCATATCATTAATTCCATTAATAACAATATTATACCAAAGTTATGCAATTTGAATGTTCAATTCTTGAGTTTAATCTTGAAAAATTAGATAGCCTAAAGAATAAGCTAGACAACCAATATTTTTTAGAACTCATTATCATTTGGTGGAGTATATGGTATTACAAGAATTAGACTAATTTCAACGACTTACCATCTAATAGAAACCTAGATATAATTCATTTTATTTAAGATCACGTAACACAATGGAATCATGTCAAAAATATAAATGTTGAAGATGACATTGATACCATGAATTGTTATAACTATAATACACCACCACGGCGTGTAACCAAGCTATTTCGTGGACTAGACCCAAACAATCATTTTTTAAACTTAATTTTGATAGTTCACATAATGACAATGGTGAATGCACATTTGGATTTGTCATTCGTAACTCCAATGTTGATGTGGTTATCATGAACATGGGAGTTTGTGTCTCTTCTTTGATATTGGTTGCAGAAGCCACGAGACTCGAAAATGGCGTGTTAGCTGCTAAAAATATGGGCATAGTAAAATTTGAAATTGAGGGTGATAATTTATGTTTCATTAACACTCTTACATGAAAATGGAATTGTCCTTGGGAGATTGAATTAATCATTTCAGACACCAAGGTAGAGTTGTTTGGGTTTGAGGAGACTCGTATCCAACATATTTACAGGGAAATCAACTGTGTGGCTGATAGAGTTGTAAAATTAGGTCATGCAGTCTCTGCCACTGATATCTTCATTGACCAGTTATTGTTTCGGCTCATCCGACAAGATGCTCCAGGATAGTCTACTACCCGCCTTGCAGAGACCTAGCCATCCTAAATGCTTTTCTTTATTGAGAAAAAATTGGAGGTTGTTAATTTTAACTGTACCTTATCAATTTAATTTCGATTCCTATTGAAATCACTCATCTACACCTCATGTAACATATCCTACTCACGATCAAAACCTTTATAAACCTGTTTAAGATCATTGAGAAAAATAAAAAGGCTTAAAGCAAAAAATTTAACTAAGATATTGAAATAAAAATTAAAAGAACTGGGCATATATGGAACTAGGAACAATGAGGCCCCTAGCAATATCAATAAAACATGTGCAAATAAAACATGTGTAAAAAAAGATGTTCAATTAAAATATGTACACCTTAAGGGATTCATTTAGGCTTTACGCCAAAACATTAGAAATATCATTATTGAAGGTGACAATTTAACTGTTATGAACTGCGTTAATAAATTATGAAAAATCCCTTGGGAAATAAGAACAATTATTATTAACATACTTTTCATGTTAGATAGCTTTGATTATGTCAAGGTCTTTCATTGCTACAAGAATTGTAATAAAGCTATTGACTTTGTGGTATCAAATGGCATCAACATTTCATATTTAGGATTGGATCACCAAGAACTTGCCTTCGGCTGCAAATTCTGATATTTGCAATAACAGAAGGGAACTCCAGACCTTGAGTTCTACCACTGATTCTCATTTTTGAGATTTTCTAAAGATCATCCGCTATGATATTTTAGGTTGGCCCCGTACCTAACAAGGAATCTAGTGTTTGTGATATGATCAGGGTTGTCATCAATACTGAAGAGGAACACGAAGTGTTTGAGCGTTGGAAGAAGACTGGAAAAAGACGATCACCAACTAATATCGAAGAAGCTATGTCTTGGATTCCACATAATGGCGTTGAAGATGAAGAGTCTTGTCATTAAGAAGGCCATATGAAGAGTCTTCCCATGAATTTGGTCGTATAAAGAGTCTTGCCATCAAGATAGTCATGTGAAGAGTTGTGCTTTTATGGTCATTCATGGAACATATCAAGAGTCACGCTTTTATGGACTTTCATTCATAGTGTTACACCAAGAGTCACTCACCCTCCTTTACTCATGGCCATGTGATAGGTCGTCGTTTTCCTACATAAGGTGTGTGTTTCCTCGTAGTTTAGCATAAATGATACGTAAACGCCTCCGTTCACGTGTTGCTCGGCGAATCTAGGCAGAAGGCGGATCGAAGGGATCCTTCTCTTCGTGACTTGGATAAGTGACAGCCTCCATGTGAGTGATGGTTGTCGACTCTCTTGCGCTCAACGTTGGACCGAGAGGGGGTGAGAGGGTTTGAAGGCGCTAGCGATCGTAGAGGTTTGTGATCCATGACGGGGATCGGCCGAAGAAAACAAGGGTGACGTCGAGATCAAAGGGCGGGAAAAACTCAACGGCAAGCTTCGATATCAATTCAACGTAAAAACCTAAAAGTTACATGGACGCAACAATTATAGTAGCTGTGTGAAGAAACTCGGCCATGGGCCAAAAATAAGACAAATGGGCCGGCACTCTTAGGCATAAGAGAGGCACACGCCAAAAATAGTAAGCTGCCTAACACGGAAAGTCCTAAAAATAGAAATTGTCAAATATAGAAACAATCCACAAATAGAAACATACTAAAAATGGAAAGTGATAAAAATAGAAAGTTGCTAAAAATGTCCAAATGATAATCAAATAACCTCTAAATCCAAAGTCATGCTCAAAATGGCCAATGTTCCGCGGCCAAAGTCATGGCACCGCGGCGTGGTCCGCAACGCCGGCGATGAAGGAGCAAAGCATGGCGCGGGGAGTGAGGCACGGTTGTCACGCGCAAGTCCCTTGGTCGTGAGACTCTGCGTGACTTGGGCTATGGCTCTAGCGCGCGCCCTGGTGATCGGGCTCTCTGACGTGACACTAAGCATGTCTTCCTCTTGGGCCTCCGTCAATGTCACAATCGAGGTTGCATCACTCTCCTCTTCTTGGCCTCGAATCATCCTTGATTCGTCAATGTCAACGTCCGGGGGCACATAAGGGGACAAGTCCGCCACATTAAAGGTGGCGTGAACTCCATAGTCATCTGGCAATTCCAGCTGGTAAGCATTGGGACCAAAGGCCTGGATGACACGGAATGGGCCATCGCTGCGAGGATCAAGCTTGTTGAGACGCTCGGCGGGGAAGCACTCCTTGCGCAAGTGGACCCAGACAAGGTCGCCCGATGTGAATGTGACACGGCGCCGGCCCTTGTTGGCGATGTGCTCGTACTAGCGGGCTCGCCGCTCCAGCTGCTCCTTGGTGAGAGTGTGCAACTCCTAGATGAAGGCATCCTGATCTGCGGCTTTGAGGTTATCGCCATCACAGAGGGGAAACGGAGTGAGGTCCAGCGGCGTGAGAGGGTTGCGGCCATAGACAACCTGGAAAGGCGTGAGGCGAGTCGCCGAGTGCACCGACTTGTTATAAGAGAACTCAACACAAGAAAGTAAGTCCTCCCAACGGCGTGGGTTGGCCCTAAGCATGGCCCTAAGCAAGGCTCCTAGGGTCCGGTTGGTCACCTAAGTCTGGCCATCTGTCTGTGGGTAGTAGCTAGTGGAAAATAGGAGTCTAGTGCCCAGCTTACCCCACAGTGTCCTCCAAAAGTGACTCACAAACTTCACATCCCGGTCACTCACAATCGACCTAGGTATCCCATGTAATCTCACCACATGATCAAAAAAGAAGTTAGCTATCTCTGAAGCATTGTTGGTCATCCTACAAGGGATAAAGTGAGCCATCTTGGAGAAACGATCTACAACCACAAAAATAGAGTACCTCCCCTTCTTAGACATCGGCAACCCCATCACAAAATCCATAGATAAATCCTCCCAAGGGGCTGAAGGTACAGGGAAAGGGGTGTACAAGGAGGGGCTCGACCTAGACTTGACTCTATAGCATGTCACACAGGCATTGCAAAATCTAGTCACCTGTCGGGTCATATGGGGCCAATAAAAGTGTTCCTTAGGTGCAGCTAAAGTCCTGGCAATCCCAAAGTGGCCACGACCCTCATGTGCTTCCTGTATGAGTAGATCCCTAATAGAGGAGTGGGGTATACACAGCTTCCCAACCCAAAACAAATATCCATCATCCAACACATAACCCTCAAACTCACCCCTAGATGCGCAAACTTCATAAATAGATTTAAAGAAAGTATCATGCAAATACAAATCTTTAATCAAAGAAAACCCTAAAACTTTAGCATCTAGTTGAGTCAAGAGAACATAACTGCGTGATAGCGTGTCAGCCACCACGTTCTCCTTGCCTTGCTTGTGTAGCACCACATAAGGAAAGGCCTCCATAAACTCCACCCAGCGTGCATGGCGTCAGCTGAGAGTCGATTGGTGCTTCAAGTAGGCGAGGGCCTCATAATATGTGTGGATAATGAACTCCTTAGGGCCACAGGTAGTGCTGCCAGGTCTTCAACACACGAATGAGAGCATAAAGCTCTTTGTCATAAGTCGGATAGTTGAGCGTGGCGCCAGAGAGCTTCTCACTGAAATAGGCGATGGGTCGCCTTTTCTGGAGCAAGACGTCGCCAATGCCAAAATTGGGGGCATCACACTCAACCTCAAACATCTTGTTGAAGTCAGGCAGCTGAAGAAGGGGGCATTGTAGAGCTTGTCCTTGAGTGTCTGAAAGGCGGCCTCATGCTTGTCGTTCCAGTCGACCGAGGCACCCTTTTTTGGTCAGCTCATGCAGTGGGCGGCAATTGTGCTAAAGTCACGCACAAAGCGTCGATAGAAGCCAGCCAACCCTAAGAAAGATCTGACCATGGTCGGCGTCGTGGGGGTGGGCCACTCCTGAATAGCTCAGACCTTCCCCTAGTCCACACGTAGGCCGTCCTTAAAGACAACAAATCCTAGAAAAATTGTGGTGTCCGAGCAAAACACACATTTTGCCAAATTGGCATACAAGTGCTCGCTCCTAAGGCAATCTAGGACCTGTCTAAGGTGGTCTACATGGTCCTCTAAGCTACGGCTATAAACCAAAATGTCATCAAAATAAACAACAACAAATTTGCCCAAAAACTGTCTAAGTACATGGTTCATAAGCCGCTTAAATGTGCTCGGGGCGTTGGTGAGGCCGAAAGGCATCACAAGCCACTCATAGAGGCCATACTTCATCTTGAAGGCGATCTTCCACTCGTCGCCGTTCTTCATCCTAATCTGATGGTAACCACTGAGAATATCGATCTTGGAGAAAAGGGTGGCTTCATGTAGCTCATCTAGCATGTCGTCGATGCGAGGGATGGGACAACGGTACTTGACCGTAATCGGGTTGATCGCCATGCAATCGACACACATGTGCCATGTGCCATCTTTCTTGGGCATGAGGATCACGAGCACGGAACATGGACTCAGGCTCTCGCGGACATAGCCTTTGTCCATCAACTCATGCATCTGTCTCTTAAGCTCCTTGCTCTCCTCAGGGCTAGCTCGGTAAACAACCCGGCTAGGCAAGAAAGCGCCTGGAACCAGGTCAATCTGGTGCTCAATACCGCGCACAGAAGGTAGGCCCGTAGGAAGCTCTTCGGGCATCACATTTAAAAACTCCTACAACAGAGATGACACAGAAGGGGGTAGATCATCTAGACTCTTAGACACCAAAAGACATGCAGAAGGAAACACAAGAATACAATGAGAACTTCTCTGAAAAGCTAGGGTGAGGTCTCGCGCTCGCGCCATGAGAAGGTGATGCTCGCAGCGGCCTTGCAAGGGAGGCGGCGCGACAGCGGCAGTGTCATTGTGCACAGATCTGGAGGCACGCGCAAGCGGGGTCGTGTCGGGGGCTAGGGTCTGCTGCAGCGGCGTAGGTGAAGTCGCAGTGGTTGCGTGGGGCGCACACGCAGGTGTTGGCGAGGTCACGCTCGTAGGGGCACGCGCGCTAGCGCCAGGCATCGCGCTCTCGCGCTGGCTACGAGGGTCGTGCAGCGAACGCTTCTTGTTGCAGTGCGCGGCTGCGTCGGTTTGCGTTGCAGCCTCCTTGGCTTTCGTTTTGCTCAATTGCGAAAATGTTTTGTTTTTGTTTTTTTTCCTGTGCAGCAGTCGACTAATTCTTCTTCTTTTTTGTAAAATCGACACAAGTTGTTGTTAGACGAAGAGGGAAGGAGAGAGACGCAAAGATTGCGTTTGTTGGAAGAGAGAGAGACGTTAGATTTAGGAGATATGAGAGAGAAGAAAAAGATATGCAAAATAAAATCTTACCAAACAAATTAATTCAAAATATAACAACCAAAATTTGCAAGATAGAGTTGCGGTTAGGCGCAAGATTCGGCCACACATTTGGTAATGGTAAATCTCACTTTTACCACTCTTTTTTTTTTTTAAATAACCACTCGGCCAAGATCTCAAAGTTCTGGGAAACTAAGAGATCGTCCTAGGGGTTTGACTGCAAAAACAATGAACAAGCAAGACAAGAACACGAAATTGAAATGGGCGGTAGCAAGGAAGGAATCGAAATGGAACACGGAATTCAATTGGTATTAGAGCCCAGCGGTTCAAGGTTTAGTATTTACATCTCTTACTTTCTCTCATACCATCACCCCAACCTTCTGCCACCATCACCATTAAAGCCTAAATCGAATTCTGCCCAGATTTTGTTCAAATGTTTTGTCTTTTCTGCAATTTTATTTTTCAAATCTTGTAGAGAATTTTGATACGAATCCGTACATATAAAATTCATCCAAAACGGACATCGTTTGACCCCTCAAAAGGCAAAACTACACACCCTTCTTCGCTGCCAAAACCCTATCCGCCGACCCCCCCTTTCCGCAGCCCTAATTCGGCTTCCCTTTCCCTTACCCTTCCTAAAATATTTGATTCCCTTAAAATCTTATCTTTGACCATAACAAAAAGATTTCTTTCCTAGATAAAACAAACTTTCCTAACCCAAAACAAATCAATTAGCCAAATCTCATCCCATGATTTCTGCCAATCCCTAAAAATCCGCCTTTTCCAAACCGAGTGTACAACTCATGGCTTGTCGACGCTCTGACTTGTGCCCGCCCAAGCACTTTCGCCTCGACAACCATCCCGTGGCTCGGACCAGCACACGGTTGCGCCATCAGCGCTTTGCTGGTTATGTCGACTCCGAAGAGTTCTTGGAGTGGACTCGACATATGGCGTGCTACTTTAGCCAACGGGACTACAACAAGTATAAGAAGTGTGACGTTGCCATTGATTGCTTCACTGGCTGTGCCCTTGACTGGTGGTTCGATCTAGAGGATGATCGATGGGACCGTGGTTGGCCTCATGTCGAAACTTGGGGAGAACTCGTGTATGAAATGACACGGCACTTTTCCCCGGGAGTTGACGTGCAAGTTCACGCAGATTGCACACGTCATCAGTCCAGGCCGCCTACACAGCCCGCGTCTTCATACCGCCGGCCACTCACTGCTACTCATGCTCCTACGCCTATTGTTGTTCTCGCATCAGCACCAATGGCACCTCCAACGCCCGTCTCTAAACTGGTTCCCCATGCAGCGCTCGCTCGTGCCCTGGTTCCCACCGCATTACCAGTGCTACTGCCATCCATGCAAGTCTCCCCGGTGCCTAGCCAGGCGATCACGCCAGTACCTCCTACGGCACCGGCCCTTGTTGCCCTGGTGCTAACTCCAGCCTGGGAGTCGTGTGTGACGATCATATTGGTGCCTACCGCATTACTCGATCCAGCGCCCTCATCTAGTGAGCCAATGTTCTTGGTTCCTTATGCGGTCCTGACGCCAACTCTGCACCGTGATTGTGCCACCATTGTTGTTGATCGCATGTTTGCCCTGGCCCTCACAAGCTCAAAGCAGGGACGCTTCGAATCTAAGGGAGGGAGAATAATGCGATCCTACCCGTCCAACAACGGGTCTACTATGCGTCCTGCAAGGCCATGCCCGTGGCGGCCCCCTTGGCCTCCCAATGCCATTCTACTTATAGTATTTTTGTTATTTTGAGATGCTTTCTATTATTAGACATTAGTATGTTTGTTTTGCCAAGTTTAGTATTTACTATTTCGGGCGTATGCTCCACTTATGTTAGGTGGGCTAGCCCAATAAGCGTCTCGGCCCATCCGAGATGCCCTAGCTCTAATTAAAGCCTAACTTTGGCTTCATTTGTAAGCACGTTCAAGTTTAATCCAAATTGTTAAGTAGAGTGTTTATCCTCATTCTTTGGATCCGAGCATCACATATACTTCTAATCTCTTCTATTTCTCGTCGTTGGCCTCCATTCTTGAAGGCCATCATTTATCCGGTTACAAGAAGAGACGGAATGAGACTTCTTCGACCACGATCCGGCATCAAGGACGATCTGAGGACTTTGAATCGTATCAATAAAGTTGAAGAACAAACTGAAGTGTTTCTCTTGTTATTTTTATCTAATCAAATTCGTAGTTTTTTTCACTTTCGTTTGTCTTCTTGATCTTTGTGGACTTATCAAAGATCTTGTTGTATTCTTTTGGTGACCATATCCAAAGCAACGCCCATCGAATTCCTACGTTGAAGGTGCCCATATCCTTCAACCATGGAGTTCAATGTTGTCGAGTCCTTGGTGGTCATATCCAAGTCTTTGATGAGTCTTTCAAACTTCTTGAGTGGATTCGCTTGAAGTGTTGATTGTCTATCAAAAATACAGCCTTCCTACGTGAAGAGTCCATCCATTTTCCCACACAACTTGACACAGTTCTGCTCGTACTTCTATCACCAAGCAAGGAGACTCGGGTTCCTTCAAGATCAAGACTTACTTCGAAGCACCGACACATCAAGGATCATTTTTTCTCATCAGTTTTCTTGTAAAAATAAAAATAAAAAACTAAAACATATACACCGAATAAATAAAAACATAGAAAACAAGACTATAAGTTACTCTGTATTTTTCATTTGCAATCAATAAGATACTATGTTAACCTCACGGTATATATAATCTATTAACTCATCTGTTGATAACCTATTCAATAGAGGATGACGGTAAGTAGAGGTAGCATTTGGACTGTTCAGGTCAGGTTCGTTTCGGTCCATATCAAATTCGGGTTATTTTGGATTGGTATTTTTTAGACAAATTTTATTTGGGTAAGTTTGGTTTGGGTCGAATTAGGCTTGTGTCTATTTTGGGTTTGTCTGAGTTTGGGTTAGTGCGGGCCCATTTGTGTTCGGGTTTGGGTTAACACAGGTCAGGTTCTGTTCGGGTTTGGGGTTAATCTGGGTCGGGTGGTGTTAGAGTGTCAGTTTACCATGTGTTGGTTTTTTTTCACTTCTAGCACAGGCCGGATTGTGACTCGTCGGTTAAGTTCGGGTTTTGGATTCCCCGTGTACGGTTGCATTTGGTTTTTTTCTTTGTTAGTGTATGTTGGGTTATGTGCGGGTTAGCGCACACTAGCGAGTATTAAAAATATAAAGTTGGTCATTTCATATTAGCCATTATATCAAGATGTGATCAAATTTTAAACTTGAGTTGTGAGTTATACTTGAAGTCTATTTTGGATTTGATACATTTCATATTAAGGCAATTTTGGGTCGGGCCATTTTAGGTTTTAGGAATTTTGGATTTGTAGCATTTCGAATTCGGGTCCGTTTAGGTTCATGTATGCTTTTGGGTTAGCCCATTCAAGTTCAGATCAATTTTAGTTTTGAGCCATTTTGACTTTGGCTCATATTAAGTTGGATCGGTTCGGATTTCAAAAAATGCATTTTGATAACTTTTCAATTTTGAGTCTCATTCGGTTCAAAAGAGTCGCATCAATTCATGCGGGTTAGTTGTTTTTTTTACCATCTCTGATGATAAAGGGGGTTCGGTTTCGCACCGCATATTTTTATTTTTGCACCGCAAGTTAAACGCTACTAGGTAGCGTTTAACTTTTTATTTAAAAAAACGCTACTACATGGCGGGAAAGGGTGATTTTTTTTGGATTTAGTGAGATTTAAAAAAAAAACGTAATCGACTCGTTGAAACGAGGGTCGGATTTAAACGTTATGCCGTAGCGTTTAAAATCGACCCGGTTTAATCGAGTCGGTCGAATCTTAAACGCTACGTGGTAGCGTTTCAGAGAGTCCACTTTTTTTTTTAAACGGTCAAATTCCAACGGTCGAATTTCACTTGTATATATGTGTTTCTTCAAAATGCCTTAACATTCACACAATATCAAATCACAATAGTAAGAGAGAGAATGTCGTTCTCAAGCAGAGTCGATGTGCCCAGTCTTGAATCGATTAGTGAAGATCATGTATTGGTACGTATACTCTAGATTTAAATTGAGTATAGAATATTAGTATGTTAGTGTACAATATTAGTAGTAAAGTATATTTTATAGATAATATTGGTATGTTAGTGCACATTATTAGTAGTAAATTATATTTTACACATATTCTTGTTAGTAGTAAATTATATTGTAGGTATGTTAGTATAGAATATTAGTAATTAATGAAATTGACTATGTTATTATAGAATATTAGTATATGTTTTAGTTTATAACATTATGTTAGTGTAAAATTGTGATAAATTATATAATTAGCGTTGAATTGGAAAGCTTTTGTTTGAATTTAGGTGAGTGAGGAGAATAGACAAGGGTTTAAATTTTTTACGTGTATCATATTTGCACCACGATTTTTAGGGTAGAACATTTTGTTAGGTATAGAACACTTTGTTAGTGTAGAACATGAGTATTTATCTTAGAAAAAAATAGTTTTTATTTATGCATATTTATAATGTATACCAATGTTTGTGAAATAAATAGGATGATTCTTGTGGCACCAACTGTACGAGTGTTGATTTTTCTTCACATTTTACAACGGATGAGGAATGGAATGATAGAGAGAGTATGATCCAATGGGTTCGTTCAGTGGGTAAGGAACTGAACAGTTTGATTGTCATACGAAAATCATGGGCACGAAATTAAGGTTCTATTATCGTGTGAGAAGTCTGGATCATATAGATCGGTGAACAATAAGGTGATCGAAGGTTCCGAGCCAACCCCTAAATCGAATCGGTCGATGAGGACAAAGAAGAGTGAGTGTCCGTTTGAGATGCACGGGTTGTTATCAAAAGAGAGTAAGTGGACCTTAAGGTCGTTTGTGGATAGCACACCCAGGACATCTCAACATCCTTAATCGGGCATGCTTTTGCTGGAGGCCTTACTGCGGAACAAATCGAGGCGGTGAAGTTTTTGTCTTCCACCGGCTCGACGCCGAAGAACATTATTTCTTTTTTTTCTCAAAGTAGATCCAAAATACTTGACATCAAGAAGCCAAGTGTATAATTGCAAGGCTAGGGAGAGGAACAAATCCAGGGGCAATTTGACGGTGACGCAATTCACGTTGGAATTTCTAAGGTCCAAAGGATATTATATGGACATCGAAAGGGTTAAGGTTAAGAGGAAAGAAAAGGGGAAGGATGTGGTGAAGGAGGTTGTGAGTGATCTTTTTATTAGTCACCCTGACGCTAAGCACTTGTTGGGTTTGTTCCACCACGTCATCATCGATCATGGATACGACCTACAAGACCAACAGGTAATCTTCAGTTTTCATTTTGAATACATCTACACTATGTAATTGCATCTAATTTTCGTTTTTATTGTACGTTTATAGGTATGGTATGTTGTATTTGGAGTTTGTTGGAATCACTTGCACAAACCTTAATTTTTGCATTGCCATCGTATTAATGTGAAATGAGTCAGCGAAGCACTACGTATAGGCCCTGCGGCATTTGAATGCCTTGTTCGGTAAAAAAGAACCTACGACGATCATGTCAGACCAAGATTTGGGAGTTGTGAAGGCTATACCAATAGTCTTTCCCAATGCGCATCATTTGTTGTGTAGGGTCCATGTGAACCGCAATGTTGAAGCACGTGTTACTGGGCATATGAGCACTAAAAGTGTTAAGCATTTTGCGGGTAATATTCATTGGTTGCTGAGGTCACACACGGAGGATGTGTACGAGGCACGACTTAAGTATTTGAGGGAGAAGTGAAAAGGTCTGTGGATGGAGTACGTCAAGGAGGTTTGGCTTAACGAGCACAAGGAGAAGCTAGTTGATGCATGGTCTAATAATATTCTTCATTTCGCCACAAGATCATCAAACAAGTAAATTATATAACATATTCAACAGTTAGATACGTAGTATTTTTTATGAAGTATAACATGAGTATTATTTGTTAGGGTCGAGTCTCAGCACTCTATGCTCAAGGAAACCCTAAAATCATTTGTTGGAGGGTTCGACACGATCGTGGTACACATCGATAATATGTTCGAGGATCAGGTACGGGTAATCTTTTGGGCTCGTTGTATTTTTCATTTGTACTACTTTGTGCCTATGAGAAATATAATATGAAGTAATATGCATGAATGTTCAGGTACGTGTAATAAAGGGGTCTATGGAGCAGAGTAGTTTTAAGTTGGCCAGTGTCATAAAGAATGGACCCCAATGGGTGAAGGTTTTGTTTAGTCACCTTGAGTATAAGATATCGGACGAGTGCATAAGATTAATATACAAACAAGCTATTCAGGCAGAGGCAGGAAAGATACCTGATGAATAATGCCACGATGTATGGTGGAGATCCTCGCTAGGGTTGCCTTGCCCACGCACGATCAAGAGATATGTACAGGCTGGTATCCCGATATTGCCAAATGAAATCCATATATTTTGGAAACAGTTAAAGTGGGAAGGATTGGGCCCTGAAGATCTCGGACGTGACGATGGTAAGCATATTTCAAGACAAGTTGTCTTAATGAATAAGATGTATAAGGACTTTGAAGACGAGGAAATGCCCGACGAGTTGTTATACAACCTCATGACAAGATACGATGACTACCATCACCCGGGCACTTCTACTTTAGAAGAGCCCCCGTGCGGAGATACCAATAAGAGGAGACCTAAGAATAAGAAGGACTCGACCGAGAGGGACCCCACTTGGCTGGAACACAAGCAGAAGGAGCAAAAGAAGAAGGACGAGCAAAAGAAGAAGAAGGATGAGCAAAAGAAGAGAAAGTCAAATAGCATTCAATCGTCCATTGGATCAGAACCATCTCTGATGCATGATGGAGGCCTCAACGGAGTTTCAGACGCCAAAGAGAGTGGCACTGGGCCGATCTCGCCCAAAATTGAAGTTAATCCAAAAAACCCGAAAAATGTTATTCACCTCGATTTTAATTTGGGTAGGTCAAATGTTGACCCTTTCATGTTCGGCTACATCACCCGAGTACAAGACGTACTAGGGAACGGTCATTATGGGTACCGTTCCTTGTCTGTACTATTAAGGTTGGGGGAACAGAGTTACGACTACGTGTGACATGAGGTTTCAAAGGAACTGCAACTACGTCGAGACCTCTATCGACCCACGAGTATGGTGACTAACATTGACCATTTTATCAAGATGGTTGATCATACGGGACCTTGCTGGGAGGATCACTGGATGGAAATGTCGATGGTTGGGTTAGCGTTTGCAACCAGATTCCAAGTGGCTCTTGTCTTTCTCTCATGGAGTGGACCTCATACATGTCTCCCCATGTTAGCTCTCCCGGGTGCCCGTCCTCCCACAACGGTGCATACGATAGCACTAGTAGGAAATCATGATCATATTGTCCCGGTAAGCATACTTATACTCATTTTAACTTAATTTCTTTATAGGTTTGGCTAGTTGATAACTGTTGTCCTATCCCACCCCCGTTCGCCGTTTGGAACAATTGCAAGCATAGTAGTGTTGAAGGATAGGCTGCACCATTTAGGGAAAGGATGAAAGACTATCTCGTCCAACATGGAAATAGTGGTTGTCCTGGTTTGGTTTTTAGTTTCGGGAGGGAGATTGGATATATTAGGATCACATGTGAATCCACTCATTTTCCACTTTGTAATATGAATTAGCAATATATGAACGTTCAATTAGCAATATATATTTGATAAATGTGAATCCATTCAATTGTGTCCAAAAAAATAAACGTTTTTGGCTGTTACTATTCGCACTATGTTTTTCGACGTTTCGCACTACAAACAGCTACGCCAACATCTGGCGTACACCAGATACAAGCGTAGTAGACCAAAAACGTATAAATACGTGTGATTTTTTTTTTTAAAAAAAAAAGGAGCTATGCCAGATTCTGGCGTATGCCAGAATCTGACGTAGCTCCTTTATGGGGACTTGGGGGAATTTTTGAAATTGCCCTTCTACGCCAGAATCTTGCGTACGCCGGCGCAGAAAAAAAAATTGCCCCATAATCATGTAGAGAATTTCAATACGAGTCCGTGCATATAAAATTCGTCTAAAACGGACATCGTTTGCCCCTCCAAAAGCCCAAAATACGATGGCTGCCCCCATGGTCCTATTTGGGCCCAATTTCTCGTATTTTAGTTTTTCACCCGTTTCTTCTATAATCCTTCTTATTGGGCCTATTGGAAGGATTATAGAAGAAACGGGTGAAAAACTAAAATACGAGAAATTGGGCCCAAATAGGCCCAATAGGAAGGATTGTAGAAGAAACGGGTGAAAAACTGAAAAAACGAAAAATTGGGCCCAAATAGGCCCAATAGGAAAGATTATAGAAGAAACGGGTGAAAAACTAAAATACAAGAAATTGGGCCCAAATAGGCCTAGTAGGAAGGATTGTAGAAGAAACGGATGAAAAACTGAAAAAACAAAAAATTGGGCCCAAATAGGCCCAATAGGAAGGATTATTGAAGAAACGGGTGAAATACGAAAAATTGGGCTCAAATATGCCCAGTTTTTCATTAAATTTCATATAGTTACACTTATGTACTATAGTATTTCATTAAATCTAGTACACTTAGACTTATATACTATAGTATTTTATTAAATCTCATATAGTTACACTTATATACAGTATTTCATTAAATCTAGTATACTTAGACTTATATAGTATAGTATTTCATTATATTTCCTATAGTTACACTTATGTACTATAGTATTTCATTAAATCTAGTATACTTAGACTTATATACTATAGTATTTTATTAAATTTCATATAGTTACACTTATGTACTATAGTATTTCATTATATTTCATATAGTTACACTTATATACTATAGTATTTTATTATATTTCATATAGTTACACTTATGTACTATAGTATTTCATTAAATCTAGTATACTTAGACTTATATACTATAGTATTTTATTAAATTTCATATAGTTACACTTATATACTATAGTATTTCATTATATTTCATATAGTTACACATATATACTATAGTATTTCATTAAGTGTAACTATATGAAATATAATGAAATAATATAGTATATAAGTGTAACTATATGAAATATAATGAAATACTATAGTACATAAGTGTAACTATATGAAATTTAATAAAATACTATAGTATATAAGTCTAAGTATACTAGATTTAATGAAATATTGTAGTACATAAGTGTAACTAAAGGAAGTATAATGACATATTATAGTATATAAGTCTAAGTATACTAGATTTAATTAAATACTATAGTATATAAGTGTAACTATATGAAATTTAATGAAATACTATAGTACATAAGTGTAACTATATGAAATTTAATAAAATACTATAGTATATAAGTCTAAGTATACTAGATTTTATGAAATACTACAGTATATAAGTGTAACTATAGGAAATATAATGAAATACTATAGTATATAAGTCTAAGTATACTAGATTTAATAAAATACTATAGTATATAAGTGTAACTATATGAAATATAATGAAATACTATGGTATATAAGTGTAATTATATAAAATTTAATAAAATACTATAGTATATAAGTCTAAGTATACTAGATTTAATAAAATACTATAGTACATAAGTATAACTATATGAAATATAATAAAATACTATAATATATAAGTGTAACTATATGAAATATAATGAAATACTATAGTACATAAGTGTAACTATATAAAATTTAATAAAATACTATAGTATATAAGTCTAAGTTACTAGATTTAATGAAATACTATAGTAAGTGTAACTATAGGAAATATAATGAAATACTATAGTATATAAGTCTAAGTATACTAGATTTAATGAAATACTATAGTATATAAGTGTAACTATATGAAATTTAATGAAATACTATAGTACATAAGTGTAACTATATGAAATTTAATAAAATACTATAGTATATAAGTCTAAGTATACTAGATTTTATGAAATACTATAGTATATAAGTGTAACTATAGGAAATATAATGAAATACTATAGTATATAAGTCTAAGTATACTTGATTTAATAAAATACTATAGTATATAAGTGTAACTATATGAAATATAATGAAATACTATAGTATATAAGTATAACTATATGAAATTTAATAAAATACTATAGTATATAAGTCTAAGTATACTAGATTTAATAAAATACTATAGTACATAAGTGTAACTATATAAAATATAATGAAATACTATAGTATATAAGTCTAAGTATACTAGATTTAATGAAATACTATAGTATATAAGTATAACTATATGAAATATAATTAAATACTATAGTACATAAGTGTAAATATATGAAATTTAATAAATACTATAGTATATAAGTCTAAGTATACTAGATTTTATGAAATACTATAGTATATAAGTGTAACTATAGGAAATATAATGAAATATTATAGTATATAAGTCTAAGTATACTAGATTTAATAAAATACTATAGTATATAAGTGTAACTATATGAAATATAATGAAATACTATAGTATATAAGTGTAATTATATGAAATTTAATAAAATACTATAGTATATAAGTCTAAGTATACTAGATTTAATGAAATACTATAGTACATAAGTGTAACTATATGAAATATAATGAAATACTATATTATATAAGTGTAATTATATGAAATATAATGAAATACTATAGTACATAAGTATAACTATATGAAATTTAATAAAATACTATAGTATATAAGTCTAAGTTTACTAGATTTAATGAAATACTATAGTATATAAGTGTAACTATAGGAAATATAATGAAATACTATAGTATATAAGTCTAAGTACTAGATTTAATGAAATACTATAGTATATAAGTGTAACTATATGAAATTTAATGAAATACTATAGTACATAAGTGTAACTATATGAAATTTAATAAAATACTATAGTATATAAGTCTAAGTATACTAGATTTTATGAAATACTATAGTATATGTGTAACTATAGGAAATATAATGAAATACTATAGTATATAAGTCTAAGTATACTAGATTTAATAAAATACTATAGTATATAAGTGTAACTATATGAAATATAATGAAATACTATAGTATATAAGTGTAACTATATGAAATTTAATAAAATACTATAGTATATAAGTCTAAGTATACTAGATTTAATGAAATACTATAGTACATAAGTGTAACTATATGAAATATAATGAAATACTATAGTATATAAGTGTAACTATATGAAATATAATGAAATACTATAGCATATAAGTGTAACTATATGAAATATAATGAAAAACTGGGCATATTTGAGCCCAATTTCTCGTATTTCACCCGTTTCTTCAATAATCCTTCCTATTGGGCCCAATTTTTCATTTTTTCAGTTTTTCATCCGTTTCTTCTACAATCCTTCCTACTGGGCCTATTTGGGCCCAATTTCTCGTATTTCAGTTTTTCACTCGTTTCTTCTATAATCCTTCCAATAGGCCCAATAGAAAGGATTATAGAATAAATGAGTGAAAAACTGAAATACGAGAAATTGGGCCAAAATAGGCCCAAATAGGACCATGGGGGCAGCCATCGTATTTTGGGCTTTTGGAGGGGCAAACGATGTCCGTTTTGGACGAATTTTATATATACGGTCTCGTATTAAAATTTTCTACATGATTATGGGGCAAAAAAATTTTTTTGTTGCTCCAGAATCTTGCGTACGCCAGATTTTAGCGCATAAGGCCAATTTCAAAAATTCCCCCAAGTCCCCATAAAGGAGCTACGCCAGAATCTGGCGTAGCTCCTTTATTATTTTTTTTAAAAAAAAACACACGTATTTATACGTTTTTGGTCTACTACGTTTGTATCTGGTGTACGCCAGATGTTGGCGTAGCTGTTTGTAGTGCGAAACGTCGAAAAACGTAGTACAAATAGTGGCCTCATAAAATTATTGTAGACTAAGAATTTTAAGACAAAAATAAACACTGTGTAGACTAGCTTCTATAACATACAGATGTAGTACACAGTTTGTGCACTAACTGCACGGACCGTGCAGTTCAGTTCTGTTAAGTTGCACGGTCTGCACGGACCGTGCAACTGACCATGCAGATCGGTTCAGTTAAGTTGCGGGTTTGGGGTTTTTAAACGCTACATTGTAGCGTTTTTAAAAACTCTACGGTGTGGCATTTTAAAACGCTATAATATGGCGTTTAAAAAATTTAGGGTTTCGGGTTTACGGGCTTTAGGGTCTAGGCTTTGATGTTTAGGGTTTTGGGGTTTGAGGTTTATTAATCGCTACTGGGTGGCGTTTTGGGGCCCACTAGTACAAAACATAGGGCCGGACCGCGGTTATTTAAGGCACAGAACCACGGTTTCCCATCCGTGGTTGTTCTCGGCGCGGTCCGGCCCTCAGACAACGTATTTGGTTAACCGTGGTGATTCGGACCGCGGTTTTTTTTAAACCGTGGTAACCAGACTGCGGTTATTTATAACCGTGGTAGCCGGACCGCGGTTCGTGATAATATGTGGTTAACAATGCCAAACCGCGGTTCATAAAAACCGTGGTGCACTAAAGTTTTTTCTTTAAAAAAAAAAAGAAACTGGACAGCGGTTTTGGAAAATAACCGTTACACACAAACGAACCTAATTAAATAGTAAACTGGACAACGGTTCTGGAAAATAATTGTCCAGTTGCTTTAAAAAAAATATATATAATAGTCCTCGTCTACACACAAACGAACCTGTAATAACTCAAAGTTCACACGGAGGAATAAATAATTTTAAAAAAAACGTCTACTCTAACAAATTAACAAATGAGAGCTAGCCGGCCTCCTTTGGACAAATTGCAACTAAGGCCTATATACTTGTCCCTAATTAAATAGTTCTCATCTGTCACTAGGAAAAATGAAAACAAGGATAAAAGAACCTAGAAACTAAACTACATTAGTAAACATGATTCAAATAGAATCTTAATACAAAGAAGCGTGGGTGGTGTTAGGCAATCGCCGGCCATGAACAAAGTCACTAAAGAGGTGCAACACCCTCGACGGCTGCGCGTATGGAACCATATACGCCGCTCCTCTAACCGTCGCAAAAGTCAAGATGTTGCCGTACTCACCTACCCAACCTCCTACCTGCACTCGCCACAGTAGATATTTTTTCATATCAGAATAAACTAAAATCACTCAAACTCATTCCATATCCTAATCCGATTCAAGGTATGGTACCAAACAAGCCTGTATCAACTAGACTTCAAAGTATAGCAGAGAAACATGAGTAGATCTTACAAACATAGTCATGAAGATGGATGCGTACACGCGTGTATGTATATATAAGACATTGTAGACGGAGAAGACAATACCAAGCAAGGCAACTAGTCTAGGAGTGTCAACTCCAATGGCCTTGAACCTGTCAAGGACAACAGACATGCTCTCATTGTGGTCAGGAAGATACTGCTCCAGCTCATTAGCTCTGCTTCTCCTCCCATCTCTTCTCCCTATCTTTAGAGGAATCTGAGGTCCTCCTAGCTGAAAAGTGAACATCCCAAAACATACCATTTAAACTTGGAAACAACCCTCTTTTCTTGCAATAAATGTTCAACTCATCAGCCACTTCAAGAAACTGATCTCTGAACAGTACATTAGAGTGTCTAACTTTCCCCAAGAGCACTGACAAATTTTACAAAAAGCAGATGTAGTTCTGAGGATAAGTGTTCTCAACAGAATAGAGTTTTTACCGCAACAAGATCAAATGAATACTGAGTTAGAAAAGGCAAATTATGCATTATCTGTCACAATAGCAAGACATGGCAAACATTATCTATTTTCTAGTACAAACACAATAAGAATCCCCAAACAACACCGTAATATTAAGTAAACATATATGCGAAACTTACACGAAAACATCCATTCCTTTCCACAAAGCTCATCCTTTTCCACCTTGCAAGAGAATGGAAGAAGGATCAGAGATTCAACATTTAGGACTTAAATTCATACTCAATATAAGCTGCAAATATCAATGTCGCACAACTTGGCATCTCCGTTCAGTGTAGTCAGTGGTCCAAATTTGAAATATCACTCCAATCCACAAACTGAAAAACGAAAATTCCTCTGCTCGAAAGAGAGAGAAGAAGCTTACCTTAGCGAACTCAGTTGTAGTCAGTGGTCCACTTCAATCATATATGGGGTAGTCAGTGGTCCAAATTTGAAATACCACCTCCGTTCTTGGCGAACTCAGCTGCTGAGGCTGGGGATTGGCATCCTTATCTGGTTGAGATTGTGAATCGAAAGGTGGAACAACGGTTTCGCCGCCTTCGGCAGCGGTTGTGACGGACCTGAAATTACTGAGTAATTACTTAATTCAAGGACCGAGAGATGCATAAATTTATATTGTTGGATAGTTAGTTGGATGAGGAATTTCGTTGCGAGCCAGGGAAGAAGTTGTTATTGCTAGTTGTTCAAACTTAAAACTTAAAAGCTGAAAATTACAACTGGATCTTGATGACAAAATTCTGGATCGTATGGAACTTTGACAACCCCACCTACATAGGTTAAGAAACTACATTTACATACTTACAACACTAATATAGTCCCATAAATTCCAATTTGCTCTTTCATTGCTGGCCATTTCGAATGTATACATTTGGAACAATTGAAGATGTTATTCTCTCTTTCTTAACATTTGCAAACCTAATTGAACAGAATTGTTCACTCTTTTGATTTGAGGGGTTTTGTAACCAGGAAAAGAAAGTGAATGGGATATAATCTATCAGTACACGATGGTAAAAATGTATGAAACAATAGTCTAATAAGGTGTATCTTTTCCTTAATTTGATTTCAATGTGGGAGAAGGGGATTCATCAAAAAGTTGCATGTTCCTGAATGTATTCTATTTTCTATGTTTTGTTATGCAACTAATGGTGCAAATACTTACCGTCACGTAGCATTGTTGTCTTGAGCGGCTTCGTTCGCTAGGGAAACATTGTTCCTGCGCATTCATTCAAAATTATACCCCTTAGAAACAAGCCACACGTACACTTAATTATACATACACTCACGCACATACCTCTTCAATAGCGCCATATGGTGGTAAGCCGACTGATGATCCCATTGAATCCAACGCCACACGGAGATACTCCTTTGGCATCTTCCCATGTCGATCTCTAGGTAAACTCTCAATGGCCGCGTTCAATACCTGATCCATCCAATCCAATTAATTACCAAATCGATCTCCATCTCATACATAAATTATATGTAGAGTATAACTGTAATGGACAAATATTAATACCTTGTCGAGTTCAAAGTGGTTGGCTAAGAGCCTCCTAATAGCACTCCCGTCAAAGGTGTTGTCAGTATGTGCAACAATAACTGGATCCTCCTTGAGACAATGAACTATATTCTCCGCTGCTTTCTTGAATTGAGTGAATAGCACATCTTGGTCAGCTTCCTGCTGATTCGAAATGGTTTGCAGAGCTGGCTCCATAATGTTACTCATAACCTAATTGAAACAATATATCAAATTAAATTAGAACGAAACCGAGCGGAGCGGAGCCTGTAATTAAAATAAGTAAATTAAAATGCATTCTGCGTACCCAGGGATCAGAAGTTGGGGGCAAGCCCTGATCAACACCGATTTATGGTTTTTATTTTCCACAAAACCATAAATCAATGTTATTATTGAGATATATTATATTTCACACACATATAGAGGGGAAGGGATCTTATAGCTAAAACACCAAGATAATCAGATGGAAATGCAGAAGAAAATTTTATAGCTAAAACACCAAGTATTTCCATTTTTTTAATGACAACAGAAAAGATAAGGATAGGTACACGAGCACATTGAGAAAAGAAGTTGCAGACAAAATATGGAGAACCGTTATGCAGACAATTGGTCTGAAAAAGCCTTCTTCTGTTTCCTATTTTGGGAACATAGGTATATTCTGATCGCAAAAACTCAATGAAGTGAAGATTACAATATTTGAAGAAGAAACTTAACTATCAACCTTTAGAAAATTTGAATCAGAGTTTTTAGACATATAGATACAGACCAACAGAGATACATATATACCCTAATATGCATACACAAGAAAGAAATGGAACAACTATGAAAAAATAATCAAGTAAGCTACTTTCCTTATGGCCTCTATAAGAACATTGATAAACTTCAAGTTTTTTTTTGTCAAGGTGCAAACAGATTAAAAAAATCATATTGGTGCTTCTCGTTAAAGTAAACATATACTATTCCAAACTGAAACCTATTGATATGAGCAACAAATGATGAGATTTTATGGTTAGTCAACAAGCTGCAGAGTGATTACAGTTATTGCCCATACCTTCTTCTTTAGGGCCTTTAATTGCAAAAGAATGCAACTTCACAACTTGTGTAAAGGGAATATATATCATACATTTTTGACACTCCAAAGAATCATTAGTAAGATGTTGTGTTATGTCTAAGCACATTAACTGTTTTAGGGTTTGGTGCTCAGGGACGAAGATGCCCAAATAGTCGAACTTCAATTTTCCCTACATACGAAATCCACCTTCAATTGTTCTTTACAATTCCACCTTCAATTTTTTCATACACAAACAGATTAAATCAAAAAAGGAGAAAGAAAAACCTAAAGGACGAAGTATACATACGAAATCCATTCAAGAGCCCAATTTAAAGCTCGACACCAAAGGAAACCAATATGATTTCTCGGTAATGAAGTTACCTCGAGCAATTGGAGAATGCTTGGAATAGTTTTGCGGGAGCTGTCGATGCTTCAGTGCTGGAAGAATTGGCGGAGGATTGGGGTGTTAAGGGGACACGTCGGCAGCGACGAAGGAGGAGGGGGAGTGGCGACGACGAAAGAGGGGGAGTGGTGAGGGGTTTCGCCGGTATGGTGAACGGCCTGAAAGGAGGAGGCAGATAACGGCGAGTGGAGTCGTGGAGAGGGGTTTCAGCGCAAGCAGGTTTAGGAAGGAGGCCGAAAGCGGCGCAAAACCCTTACAAAAAACAAAGTTGTACCTCAGTTATATGCAAACCGTGGTCCGTATATATTTTTAACCACGGTTGAAATTACAAACCATGGTTCGAGTTTAATTAAATTTTGAAAAAAAACTTTACGCCGCGTTTAAGATATAACCGTGGTTCGTATATCTTCTTTACCACGGTTGTATAAATCCGCTCCAATATTAGTGCGATTAATCCCCTTTTTGTACTAGTGGCCATATGGACGCCATATTGTGGCGTTTACTGGGGCTTAAAGAATTTTGGGGTTTATAGGGTTTGGGGTTAAGAGTTTAGGGTTTATATTTTTCGGTCATTGGGGTTTAGGAATTAGGATTTAGGTTTAGTATTTATGATCTGTGGTTTTTTCACCCTAAACCTAAAATCCAAACCCATATATTGTATTCAAGATATACTTGTCCATAAATTACTATTAGGGTTTTGAGTTTAGTGTTATGATTTAGGGTTTCATAGGGTTTAGGGTTAGAAAGGGTCTTTCTATTTTGGAACTTCAAGGGGCATTCAGGTAAAGCTATTGTAGAGTTTAGAACGAAATGGGTGGAGCGAAACATTAAGACCATATATAGTTAATTGTATTATACATCTGCCCGAAGCCCAAAAATCTACAATAGGTATATTCCTAATTAATGAACCCCTAGCCCTTAAACCCCAAAACCCTAAACCCTAAAAAAACCTAAACCCTCTCACATAGTCTTAAATGCCACATTGTGGCGTTTGGGTTATGTGAGAGGGTTTAGAGTTGGATTTTTTAGGGTTTATGGGTTCATTAATTAGGGTTTAAGGTTTGAGATGTCTGGATTTTGGTTTAAGAAAATATCTCCTATAGGTATATATGGCCCCTATATTTTGTAGTTATTAATGTATTTTTTACCAACGCATCATTTCCAGCTGATTTACCCCAAGAAGCGCCTTTAGCAATAGATATAGTTAATACGTGTAATACATCTGCCCGAAACCTAAAAATATCAAACCTTAAACCCTAATTAATGAACCCTTACCCCTTAAACCCTAAAACCTTAAAGCCTAAACCCTAAAAAACCTTAAACCCTCTCACATAGTCTTAAACGCCACAGTGTGGCATTTAAAATCTTAAACGCCACGTTGTGGTGTTTGGGTTATGTGAGAGGGTTTAGGGTTGGATTTTTTTTTTAGGTTTAGGGTTTAGCAACAAATTTAGTTTATGGTTTGTTTGATTTCAAAACGCCGAAATGTACGAAGAACAACGACAAACCCACGACGAAACAAAAAGTAAGACGAGTATGAACAAATAGAGAACGAAACATTAGGACAAATAGAATACGAAATTCACTACAAAAGAGATAATAACATCCACTGTACTAAACCCATAAACCAAAACATACAAAAGACAGCCTAATCATCGTCGCTATCAGAACCCCTCTCCAGCCTAGCATGATGATGCTCTGCCATTTCCCGATCACGTGCTTCCTGCTCAGTTGCTTCCTACTCAGCCGCCGACCTGGATGATGAACCCCTCTCGTATATAGATGGTACACTGGGGCGTGGGGCGGATGAACTAGATGACTCACCCCTCTCAGTCTGGCTCTGGGACTATTGTTGTGACGCCCGTATCGATGGATCACCAACCGACATCTCGTCGACATCGATGATGTCCGCAAGCCTGCCAGTCCTCCATCCCGCCACCTCCCCGCATCATAACCTCCCAGACATGCGCCCTCACCATGGTCAACCGATGTCATTTAATCATATAATGTTAAATCAATAAACTCTACGATGCATTACAAATACTTAATATGATAGATATTATCGTGAAACATACCCGAGATGCGTCCAAAGCCGAAATAGCATGGCGTCTAGGACGAGGTTGCTCGGTCATGTTGCGTCTGGCATATGGATGTGAAATGGGAAGGAATCAATCGAGATACTCCTCATCCATATCATAATCAACAATATCCAACGGACTAGCTAAGACATCGGCTCAAAGATGCTCATTCAATCGATCCCAACCGTCCTAGGGGGCATCAAATTCTAGCTTGTACGCATCCTTCCCTTTTAGGGTTTCAGGGCGTACAGCTGAACGAGGCCGTATCGGGTCGAGAGGCATGCTCTGGGTTCGTCCAAACTAGCGTACCATGCGGTCACGCATGTACGGCTCTACAATCTGTTGGAACCTGATCATGCCTCGATATGTAGAAGCTTTGTACCGTGAATGGAAATCCAGCTGGCCGTGTGGCATCCACCGCACCTGCAAGCAAAAAGAACAATGTTATGAGTAACCATTATACGATAATCACAAAATATAATAGAAAACTTGTAATATCCCTAAATTTTTAGTAAGAATATATGGGTAAATTTGAAATTTTCTTATACCTGTATTGCTAGTCGGATTATTTCTAGAGATTTCGGACATTCTATAAATTGTTTGAACTCTGTAATAATTTTTTGAGTATTTTAAAATACAGTTAAGGTATTTTCAGGATTAATTTGTCGTTCGTGTACGAGTTTAATTAACCCGAGTTAACGCTAACTTAACCCTTAAGCTTTGGATAAGACAGATCGGAGACGCAGGTTACCGCCCCCAGCGGCCCTTTGGCTGCCGTACCCCGCGGTGGGCATGACGACTTCGTCTTCGAGAAGCCTCTGACAGCCTTATCTCGAGGCCTTATCTCCTCCCCCACTTGTTGCTCCACTTGTGTGCCCTTTGCTTGCCCCTTATGGATCTCTCCTTTGCTTGCTCTCCAAGGGTTTGTTTGGGCTATTTAAAGAGCCAAAACCGAAGCCAAACTCGACCTTCATCTTCAACCTCTCAAAAACGCCATTGTTGGACTGTTTTTAAGCTTCGTTCGAGAAGCTTTTCGAACCTTTTTGGTCATTAGAAAGGTGATCCTTAGAGGTGTTGTTGGTGAAGGGTAGAGGTGGAGATCGAGCTCCCTCTCGTCTCTCCCCTGCTCCTCTTCCTCCTTCCTTTCGTTTCTCTGTTTTTCCCGCCCCGCTGCAGCTTCTTCCGACGAAGGAAACGCCATCGACGAGGCCGTTGCTGGCTCCTGCGCGCCACTGTTGCTCTGCCCGACGCCGAGTTGGAGCCCAGCCGAGCCCCGCGTGGTGGTGGGTTGTCTCTGTTGTTGTTTTGTTGTACGTGAGATGGGTTGTTTGATTTGGGTGGTAGAAGATGAAGGAACAGTGACCACGTGGGCCCCTCCTTTGCCAGCTTATTTCTTGTTGGGCCGTAAGCCCATAATCCTTTCCGTTCAGATTTTATCCGGAATTATTCCAGGCAAGTGGCGGTTCGTTCTTGCTTAATCATTCCATGTTTCATTAATTATCAATTGTTTAATTGTTAATTAATTTGGGAGGATTATTAATTATGTTGGAAACAGTTTTGATAACTATATGTGTTTAACTGTTTAGTTAACACTTGAGGCTTTGATGTGATTTGTTGATGTGTTTAACTGTTTAGTTAACACTTGAGGGCTTTGATGTGATTTGTTGATGTGTTTAACTGTTTAGTTAACACTTGAGGGCTTTGATGTAATTTGTTGATATGTGGAACTGCTTGTGTTAGCATTTGTGTGAATTAATTGTTAATGTTTTCCGCCCTTGCTTAGTCTATTCATTAGACTAACCCCTTGTATTTTATTTATCTGCAATGTCATGGTGGTTTCGTCTGTCCGTTTCGGCACATACAGGTCCAAAAAGGCTAGATCGACTATGAACATGAACGGTGTTTGAAAATGTTTTAATCAGGCTATGATCTTTGGGCGTTGACTACTGAAGTCAATACTCTTGTAAATTATTTTAAGTCTTCCGTTGTATTGTAATAACTCTGTATTTAGTCGCATTTGGAATCATGTTGAAATTCCGCGACTATGGTTTAAATGAAGTTACGATGATGTTATATCGTACTTGTTCTTTATGAATTGTGTTTAAACCGGTAAAGCCTTGGGTGGCTTCGGTGTGGAAACCGAGGTCACTGGCGGTAATACCTTTCAAATGGGTTATGATTTGGGGGTGTTACAAAACTAGCGTACTTACATCCTCACGACGATACTCATCAAGGACGTGACGATAACTCTTGATCCGAGACATATCCCGTGGAGGGGAACGCAATACCCAATACAATGCCGCTCGTCGCTAATCGTCAGCTCTCCTTACCTCGGGATGCGGGTGTCCGGGAAACCTCGAGAAGTACGCCCATATTCACAACTGCAATTGTCACAATATAAATTTTTAACATATTTTAAATGGTAATCTTAAAGTTCGGTATTATACAAAGATTAAAAGATTAGCGACGTTTTACCTGGAGTAGCAAACAACAACCGGCTATGCCCTTGGCCTTCCCACATGAAGCCTCACATAGGTTCTTGTACAGGTAGGTGAGAATTCCGACTCCCCAGGCCGTCCGCTGGCTACACTCATGATCCACGCACAACGGCAACAGCTGACACTTCAGCTTGTTCGTGGACTTGTTCACGAACAAGCAGGACCCCAACATGTGGAATAAATACCCTCCTGCACAAATCATGGGCTCATCGCCGTCCAAATTCATGTGTCGCACGTCGAACAAGAAGTCCCATGCATCAATCCTGGCACTCTTCACCCACTCTTTAACCTCCGCTAGGTCGTTGTCAAAAACCTCCTCCCATAAATCGGTCAACGGTCCGTCCTCTAGTACAGCACTGACGGCGTATCCATCGATAGGCAGCCCAATGATCCTCTCGACGTCATGAAGCGTGATCGTAATCTCGCCCCACGGAAAATGGAAGTTGTTGGTCTCTACATGCCACCTCTCCACAAACGCATAAATGAGGACGTGGTCCACCCGTCCGAACTGAAACGCGTGGAGTCCGGTCAGCCCGCTCAGCGTAGCGTAATGCCACCAGTTACCCTTGACCACCTCCCCCCTCAGATAAAGGTGGTGTCGTCTCCAGTAATCGAAATGGATGGGACGTGTGTGAACCTTCAAACGGCGAGGGGCCTCCCTGTCATGATGCCATATCCGATAAGCAATGTGATGGTTAAAGGACGACAAAAGCTCAGCGTTCCTCACACCGTAAGGAGGTTCGGGACGGGCGCGATGTGCGGGCTGGGGAGTGGGAGCGTCGGGAACAGGCTTTTGCGGGGGGGGGGGGGGGGGGGACTACATCAGCACTCCCACTAGGGTGGGGAACATGCTGATGTTGAGGGGAAGGAACGGGATCCGCACTACCATCAGGGACAAGATCAACGTCGACAGAGGTGACGGGATCCTCCATGACAACATCGTCCAATCCATGGACGGGATCATCGTTGTGGATGGGACGTCGAGGCTTGTTCTTCTTATTCTCTCCGGAAACAGTTGGCCTCATCCGCTTGCCACAGAAGCAGTAACGCGGCGGTTCTCCGTGTCCTATCCCACCGAGCAAAACTATTGTCGAAAACCATCAAATATACCATGTTTAATCAAAAAAATTATTTCTTTTGCGTTATTTGGTTTATACACTCAATGTGCAGTTTATATATACTTATATGGAGAATAATTTACTTAATTATATTGTTTATATTTTTCTTTGATTTAAATTATAATAAATCTATAAGTTTAATAATAATTCATCTTGTAAATTAATTTAATTAAGTTTAATAATAATTAATTTATGTTAAGCTTAATAATAATTAATTTAACAATAAATCCTTCTAATACTCATCTCATAAATAAATAATTAATTAGTTTATGTTAAGCTTTTATGATCTCAATATTTCATTAAGTTAAATAATAATTAATTTAATTAAGTTGTTTTATTTTTACTTTTCTTTGACTTAAATTATAATAAATCTAATTTTATAATAAATCCTTCTATTACTCATCTAGTAAATTCATATTTCTCAATTCTAATCTAATTACGAGTGCATTTCAATTATAATATATAAATAAATAAATAATACATTAAAAAATGTAAAACAAATTAATATAAAAAAAATGACTAATGCATGTATAAAAATGATTAAAATCCTTCTAATACTCATCTCGTAAATTTATATTTCTCTGTTCTAATCTAATTATGAGTGCAGTTCATTTATAATAAATAAATAAATAAATTATACATTAAAAAATGTAAAACAAATTAACATAAAAAATGACTAATCCATGTATAAAAATATTAAAATCCTTTTAATACTACAGTTCTTCTAATACTATACAAGTCTAAATAAGATAATATTGTTACAAAATTAATTAAATAAACCGTTTGAATACGTACCTCAATAGTATGTCGTTTCGGGTTTATAACGGTCGAAACAAATTTCAACTCGCTCGCCTCAATTCCAACCGCCACCTCCTCATCCCAACTCGACGACTGCGCCACCGCCAGCACTCCGACTGCCGTTTCCACAGAGAGGGCGTTTTCCGGCCCCACCTCAACCCGCCCCTCACCCGGCGCGTCTCCTTCCACCGTCACCTCCACTGATTCGGGCTCGACCTCAAATGCGTCTGACTCCGGCCGAGCCTCCTCCTGCCGAGCCACATCTGCTTGCACCTCCTCCGACCAAGCTTCCTCCTGCTCCGCCTCCGCGGTTGGGCCCTCCACGCTCTCGGTCTCCAAATAAGTTGTCGAGGCTGCCATGTCCGCCTAGACCACCACCCTCTCGACCTCCATCGTCTCGGCCTCCGTCGATCTGCCCAAATCGTCCACCGCCACAACTCTCGCCTCCTCCACGCTCGAAGTTGCCTTGCTTGCCGCCGTCATCGTCACTTAGGGTTTTAGGGTTTGAAGATTGTGAAAGTGAGGAAGGACACGACACGCGTTTGCGCTTTTTAATGGTGTTTTAAACGCTACGATATAGCGTTTTTAAACACTAAGTTTAATTTCAAATTTTTAATGAGATCGCAAATATTTATATATAAAAAAAATTAAACGCCATCATTGGTTTTTTTTTTTAACTGGTTTACCTTTTTTTAAATTTATATAAGTAAAATACTATGTTATGTCGTTTAACATAAACTGGTTTAAAATTTTAAACCGAATAATATTAAACGTTACAATTTAGTAGTTAATCTTTTTTTTAGATACTACCTAATAGCGTTTAACTCTGATATAAAAAAAAAAAAACGCGATGCAAACAAGACCTCCGATGATAAAACGCTTGGTCTAAGCTATGTAACCCACTTGATTTGGTCTAGTTTGACCTATAATATTAAGACAACTAACATTATCTTCGTATTTTATAATTTATTTAAACCGAAGTCGGCCAAAGTATAGATTCAACTGCGATTAATTTTCCAGAGAGAGGTGTCAAGATTGCAGATGCATAGGACCACCAATGACCAAACCTTTCTCACTGAAATGCAGAATCACTCCATGCCAAAGTTCATATGCAAGTTTTAATATCAACCTTATTTTTGGGTTGTAAATATGGAGGAATGTATTCTTTCTTAACCCACGTAATTTAACAAGATTTTTTTTAATGTATGTCCATAAATATATAATAATTTTTTCATGTATAATAATAATTTTTTTTAATGATTAATATAACTTTTTTAGAAATATTTCCCCTTTTTGTTTTAGAAAATAGTTTGATTTTTTTTTAAAACTTAACATTTTAGCACGTTGCAGGCACAAACTAAAAAAAAATCGATTTATCAAAGCCAACAAAAAACATCCAAAAAGCAACGATAATCAAACGGAATTTAAGGCCATCTCATTGACCCAAAAGCTCCCATTGCATTTGTGCATTAAATCACTAGCTGGCCTTGGATTTCAACCACTCAACCACCCTATTTACTCTTTCATTTTTTCATCTCTATCCTTCCAACCGAGAGAGAAAGAAATAGATAGGGTGTGTTAGGCAAGTGGTTTTTGGAGTTAGAAGTGAGTTTAAGTTAAAAAACTTAAGCAATTTTACTTAATGTCATCCCCAAACTTAAATAAAAATGTGAGTTTAAGTAAGGGTTAAAACAAATTCAAAGCTTCAACTCACTTCCACTATGTTGCCGAACGTACCCATAGATGGAGAGACCTTTAAAAAATCAAAACCCTATAACACCAAAAAAAGAAAATAGAAAAGAAAAAAGATCTCTCCATCCGTCTATCACTTCCTTCTTCGTTTTATCTCTCGTCAATTCAAAACATTAATTGCTCACCATTAATTGCTCTCTACGACTTTCACAGCTACCAATTAACTCCCTCTGTCCCCTAATCTCCACCGTCCGTTTTCCCACCGCCTCGATCAACGGCTCCCGTTGCACCTGATCTAGCGCTGGCCGCCGTATCTCTCCGGCGATATCAGCGCCTCCGGATCTCCACACCTCATCCTGCTAGATGAGAACGCCGCCGCTGACGAACGTCCGAACATCGGCGACGCCATCGACTTGCTCCGCCGCGAGGATCCGGCGCCGATGGCGGCCGATGACGAGTAGTAGTAAGCATACCTAATGCTCGCCGACTCCGATAGCGGAACGAGGGCGCCTGTTCTCCGCCGGCCGGAGAACGGCGACTTCATCCCCCGGTTCGATCGGAAGGAGAACACTCGATGCTTCGTCAGCGAGCTGAACGGCGACGGCCGCCTCCAGAACGAGAAGCTCCCTCTCCGGTTTTGGTACCGCCATGGTGAAGCTGTCGCCGGCTCCAACACAAGCCTCTCCGACGCGAAATTTCGCTCGAATCCGAACGAGTAGGAACGCTTCAGCATCTCCGGTCTTGATTCCGACTGGATCGCCCTCCCGGATGCCGGAGACGCCTCGTTATCGATCGGCGCAGGAACGATCTCCGGGACGGTGGTGACGGACTCGGATCTCCTCGATTCCAGTTGCGGATCGAGGAAGAGACTGTCGAGCAACAGCGCTTCGTCGATGCTCGGCTGAATCCTGGCGGCCATGACTGGTATGAACGGCCAATCCCGAGGCAGGATTCCGGCGCGGCAGAGAGGGCAGTTGGCTTGGGAGCGAAGCCAGACGTCGATACAGTCGACGTGGAAGGAGTGAGCGCAGAGAGGAAGCGTACGGACGTAATCGCTCTCGACGAATTCGAGCAAGCAAACGGCGCAATCGCTGGAAAAATCATCAACCGAGCCTCCTTTTAACCGTTTCTTCTCAGAGTAGATGGAGAGAGGCATTGATTTGATGACAGACTCGTCGAGGCCGTAGGGGGAGTAGACGACGTCGGAGGTCGTGTAGGGAGGGGAATCGGTGGCGCTTCCGTCGGAGGCGGTGACGACGGAAGAAGGTAAGAGTAGTCGGCGGCGGCGCCACCGCCTGTAGCGGCGGATTTGGCTAAGGAGAGGAGGAAGGAAATGGCGGGAGATGAGGCGAGAGTAGGTCACAATGAGGAAAGCCGCGGCGGCTATCACGACCATGGCGATCAGCGGCGGGCTGAAATCGATTGGCTGCTTGGACGGTGTTGGATGAAGCGGCGTGGACGTCTGATGGTACGAAGCGGCGAGCAAGTCGGATGAGGGAGGTTGAGTAGGGGATGGTGACGGCGCCCATGGAAGGTCCGGCGGATTGGCGGGGCTGATCATTGACGGCGGCGGCGGAAGAGGAGTTGTGTTGGTGTGGGGGGTGGGAGAAAGGGGCTACTGAAACAGTTTGGTTGTTAGAGAGAGGGAAAGTTTGGGGGGAAATGCAGAATATGGATAATGGGACACGTCATCATATGCTAGTTTTATTTCGTTTTCTGTAGAAAAGTAAAAGTGGAGGGAAGTGGTGCTGTGCTATCAGATCAGATTTAGACCATCAGCACTTCAGCACACTCGGCTGAGAGCGTTGACTTGTTGACTTTTGTTTTTCTGTAATGGCGTAGTGTAGACTTTAGTGGGGGTGAAAGTGAAACAAAAAAGAGTTTAACCTGCATCACTTGTGCGGAGTTGTGCCTCATTTTCCGAATTTGTTAACAATGAATCAGGTGGAATATGATAAGGTGATTTCATTGCTCTCTTTATATTTATTATTACAATGAAATTCCTTTTTAGATCACTTATAATTAGCTCGCCCTTTCGGTTTGTCCGACATAAATGTACGGATATGGTTATTATATTTAGTTCATTTTGCCTGAATAGTCCGTCCGTCTGTTTATATGGGCGAAATATAGTCACTGATAATATCTCATTTAGTCTGGATAGTCTGTCCGAAAATCCGAATTAATTTTTAAAAATAAATAAATTCTTATATATAATAAATTCATATAAAATAAATATTTATTTATATCGTAAGCAACCTAATATTTATACCCACAAGACACTTAAAATTGGCGATGTTGGTTATGACGAGTTTGAGGACAAAGAAGATTCAACTAAGGTGTGATTGTATGATGTATGCACTACGCTGGAGGCAACAAAAAGAGACATTCAACTCCATTTTCTTTTGAAATTTGCTTAATTGTGTAATGTTGTGTTATTTTGTGGAAAATTTGTTATGACAAGTTTGTAACAATAACTATGTTAACCGTTTGTAATAAAAAGACACTTTTTTATTGGTATTGTGCGTAAAATTATATTTGCTATGTTTCATTTTATGACAGATTTGTCTTGTCTCGCGGGCTAAATGGGACCCGCAGGCTACCCGGGTCCGGATGTCCGGGCGGATCCGGGAAGCCTCCCCAGCCCGTTTATTTGGCTTGTCCGGATCCAGCCCGCCCATTCGGGCATGATTTTTGTCCAAAGTCCGACCCGATTCCCACCCGGATCCGGGTTTGATCAGGTCTACTTACAATTGAATCTCAACATCGGAATCCCAAGGTAGGTATTCAAGTGACTCGTAATGGTACATGTATTCCGTTTCTTACCTTTGCAGATGATACTCTTACTTTTGCTAATGCAACACAGATAAATATGTTATTTATCCAAAGCATTTTTGACAACTTCAGTCGCTCCTCTGATTTATTTATCAATTTTCATAAAAGTTTTTTTCAAACTTCTTCTAATATTACTACTACACAAACTCAAGCACTTGCCTTCATTTTGCAACTTCAAGTTACCAAATCCATGAAAACATATTTCGGAATTCTGATTGTTCGTAGACGGGTCAAGAAAGGAGATTTTTACTACTTCATTTTCAGCCTTAAAAAACAATTTCGAAATGGAAAGCAAATTCTCTTTCGGAGGCTAGACGACTTGTACTTATTCAATCTAATCTACTATCTAAAGCAAACTTCTTAATGCAAAGTTTTATTCTCCCTTCTTTAATTTGCAATGACATTGACAGAATCAATAAAGACTTCTTTTGGAACAAAAGAGTAGTAAATATCGCGCTTTGATTAGCTGGGACAATATCTGCCAACCAAAATCTCTGGGTGGCCTTGGTCTCCATAGAGCAGAAAATATGAACAAATCTTTACAAATGAAATTACTTTGAAAATTATTAGTTGAACCTAATAATCTTTGAGCCCGTCTTATTACTGAAAAATATCTTAGATCTTCGGACTTATTTTCTTACAAAAAGAAAAGTAAACAATCATGACAATTCTCTCGACTCTTGCATCTTAGGAACCTATTTCATAAAGGTATTGGTTGGGAAATTGGAAACGGAAAGAAGGCAAAATCTTGGTTGATTCATGGATTCCAAACTTTTGTCTTTTTCCTTACTTTAATAACAATATTGACCCAAATATTACCGTCTCGTCCTTTCGTACTGTTAATAATGAATGGGACATTTCTAAACTGCAATGTTTGCTACCTGATCACGTGATTCAAAAAATATTGATTGTCCACATCCCTTCTTCAACTTTGGAAGATCGTCCTCTTTGGAAACTTAGCTCGGATGGAGCATTTTCACTTAAAACAACACGTCAGCTCACAGAACCAGGTATTACTAACTCACATGGTCTTTCTTTATTCTCTTGGATTTGGAAACTTCATGTCCCTCCTAAGATTCAACACTTTCTTTGGAAATCTTTGGCTGATGCCCTTCCAACCACAGAGAGATTGAAACGGTACTTTTCTATCGTGCCTTCTCTTTGTAGTCTCTGTGGTTCCCAGGATGAAGACATCAATCATTTCTTCTTCACTCCATTTACACAGCAGATGATCCTGAACCTTGAATCTAAATTGAACTATTCCTTTTCTCTTCCTTTCACAATAGATTTCTATGCAAACTTTGAGTTTTTTAGACAAAACAATTCATCATCTTCACCATTGCTTTTCCTTTGGTGGGCTATCTGGAATTATCGTAATACCCTCATCTTTCAACGAAATGATATTAATCATATGAAGTGTCCTTCTGACCAAGCCTTCTTTCAGTTCCATGAATGGGTTACTATTTCTAAGACTATTGAACGACCTACTATTAAACATAATCGACAAAGACGATCTAATCGTATATGGAAAAAGCCACCTGTTTCTTGGATTAAAATTAATTTCAATGGCTTTCAGAAAAATGATGGATCTAGTCATATTGGATACATCTTACGGAACCATAATGCTACTACTCCGTCTTTTCATTGTCAAACTATTCCATCTACTTCTGCTCTTCGAAGTGAAGCTCTTGCAGCGCTTTTTGGTATTCAGGAGGCTGCGAGACTTCAAGTTCGTAATTTAATTCTTGAGGGGGATAATCTGGTTGTCATTAATTCCATCAAACATGGGAAATACATACAAATATACAATCATTAAAGATATTATTGCGTTACTTTCTTCTTTTGTTAGTCCTCAGGTTCTTCATTGTTTCCGTGAAGCAAACGGTGTTGTTGACTTTCTTGCCACTCATGCCATTCCACCAACCACTCTCCAACAATTTCAACGACTCATTTCTCCTACTTGTTCTGCAGCTGCTGCTCAAAACCTTCTGCCTCATAGATATGAGTTCATCAGTCTGAACTCTACGTTTGATAGTTTTGGTGCTAATTTTGTAAATATCATCCATTGTAATGATTTAGGATAGCCTTCTTGCCTGAAAGGATCCTAGTGTTCATCTTGTATAAAAAAAAGTATATTATATTGACGCTTTAATGCATGCTTTCGCCCTTCAGAATAAAGTGAGTGTCTATATGTGATCCATACCGTCAAACTACATGTAGGCAGATGTTTTTGTTTTTGTTTTTTTAGAAGCCAAATGTTAGGCTTTTTTTAGTAAAGATATGCCTAAATCATCGTAATAATTGATTTTTGTACGTTTTTTACAAAAAAATCACATTAGGAGTTCAGTTTTATGAAGTCTTGTCTTGCATAATATAATTGAAGTGCTAAGATTTTGGGCGTTGTAAAAGTCCAAATGAAATTCCTCATAGTAGTTGGGCTGATGTCATAAGTAGCAAGGAAGTTAGTTGTTTTGTTGCATCCCTGTAGCAGTGAAAAACTGAAACGGACTGACAACTAGCTAGGAAGGATTGAATATCTTTGATAATTGTACAAATTTTCCATGGTAATTTTCAGATCGATTTTATGGAATTAATGATTATTAAATTATCGCCTTCAATTATGAGTTTATTAAAACCTAAAGAAATAGCCTTACGAACACCATCTAAAGCAGCAAGCAATTCAGTTTGTAGGATGGACATATTCGAGATTTGTTTTCTGTCTATCTAAAGGACTTGTCCCATATGATTATGAAGAATGAAATGAGTATGAGAGTAGTGATCATTTTTCTTAGAACCGTCAAAGTTAAGTTGTGTCGAGTGTGGGGGAGGTTTTTTCCAAGTAAGATCTTTGGATCGAAGGCGTTTGTTTTTAGTAGGCTTGTGTTGTCTAGAGGAAGAAGTTGTTGTTTTCCATTCTTCAAATTGAAGAATGGAAATATCTGAGCATTTATAGGATTGTCGAGTATTATCCTTGTTAAATATCATGGAATTATTGATGTGAAAGTTCCACCTTAGACAAGTAGAACTCTCTGAATTTAGGTCCCATCTTCGAAGCAAGCTTTCTCTTGTCATTGAAGTCAGAATTGTGTGGTTCCAATAAGGTAATAAAGATCAAGAAGTCTAGTTTGACTCTTCCAAATTTGAGCACGTTTGGCCAAGGAAATCCAAAGTTATAGCGATTCCAAATTTCTGTCGCAGGCTGTGGCGCGAATTAGTGTTTGCGAGAGAAAGTCAACTCGGTTGGTGATGGATTGATGAACGATTTGTATGAGTGTTTGGAGGTTTGATTGCAATGATAAAAGAAGAGTATTTGAACTAAATGACCGAAGAATAACTTAGCCAAGTTATTCCTGAATCTCAATATGAGTTTTCATTAACCAAAGAAGTGTTTAAATAGCAAAACATGAGTGTTGCGCAAGAAAGAGATGCATGACCAACTAGGGTTGGCCCTATGGGCTCTCTTTTCCTATCTAATCCTAAGAAAATATTAAACTAATTGATAATACTGAATATAAGGATAATATAACAAGAAAATCGAAATCAAATCTTATCTGAATCTATCTAATTATGGAAAGTGAATAAATCCCGCTGAAAATTGCACTATCTTCAGTAAAACTGGATTTTGATCATCTTCTTGTTGGTATTTTGATTCTACGTGAACTATGGAGTTGTAGATCTTTGAATCATCTTTCCAACGCATCTTGAATCATCATGACATCCATTTTCTAGCCACAATTATGGTCGTTTTACCGAAGGTTGTCTTGAATTTGACAAGAACTAAAAACTTCGAACTTTGACAAGAACTTTCCTTTGCTTGAGCCAGTTCCTTGGAGGCCTTTGACTTCTCCTTCCATGGATGCTATCAATTATGATGTTCCAAATTATCCACTATAGAAAATATAGCATCTCTGGTGAATAATTAGTGGTTTTGAAAAATTATAGATCAGTACAGAAGTCTGAAGTATGTTGATAGAGAAAGTTGTAACCTGTCTTAATTTCAATTTCACGTATCACTTGTATACTGTACGGAAACGCAAAGAATAGGTGAGATGTATCTTCGTGTCTGAGTTACATAGACTACATTGAGAGGGGACTCTATAAGAATGAAAATTTAAACGTTTCGTTGTAGGTAGAGAGTTCGTGAAAGATTTCCATAGGAAGCTGTGTATTTTAGGTAGGATATTCAATTTTCAAATCCAAGATGTGGAGTATTGTGGAGATTGAATATTGGATTATTGAGTTACGCTTCGTGTATATTTAATAGTAAAGTTTCAATCGGTCGATAGTTTTCAAATAATACGATCTTCTATGTTATGAATGTGAATATGAATTTTTAATATTTTAGCAACAATATGTAAAGGTAAATGTCTCTAGAGGTTGAGAATATCCCAATTAAGATATGATATCATGTAATGAAGGATGAGAATTTGAGATTAATGTTAAACATTGTCAAAGTACGGTAGTAGGATGCATATGTTTGTATTCCTTGAAATAATACATTCTAATATACTGCTTCTGTTAAGCAATTCTTATCATTTTAGCTTTTGACATAACTATTAAAAAGTGTAATAATTGAGCTAAAGCATTATAAATTTTTTCTAAAATCTACAATTTAATAATTAGTCACTTCATTTCTAACCAATGAATGAAGAGGGTCTGCATAAGAAGTGTCAATATGTACAATTTTTAATAACATACCTCCTAACTCACCAATAAACCATTACCTAAAACTCTAAAATGACAAAATTTCTTACAAAAATTAGAAGATTAAAACGACATTTATTTCTTAACGAATGGAGTACTTCCTTCTTTCCTCTTTTCACAATAACTAGCTTAGTTTCTCTGTGCCGTGCACGGGTCTTGGATAAATTTTATGTTGATATTTTTTAATTATTCAAAATATATCAAATTTCACATTTAAAAAATATTAAATAAATGAAAAACATATCTAATTAGTGACAATATAAATGAAATTAAGATAAGTACGATAACAAAATATCTACTATTAATCAATTAATAGAGAAGTTTTGTTTTAGTAAGGGAGTTTTGTTTTAATAGATATATTATATATAATAGATTAATTGAAAACTTATATTATTTGATTTCAAATATTATTGTAATCATCAATTAATAATCTGATATAACTTTTAAGTGAATTAATAAAGGAAAGTATTACATCAAGATATAATAAATCATATCAAATCAAATTATAAAGATTTCCCTAAGGCTTATAATTGGAAACAAATATATAAAGTATTGAATTTTGGAAATAGGATAAAGATCTTATATATGATTATTATATTGAATTTTTTTTAAAAAAAAAGAAAAAAATTGAGAAAATGCCATGTGGAAAAATGAATATGAGTGTGCCATGTGACATAAGAAATTTGTAGGCTTAGTAGGGAGTGTCATGTGACATAGAATGATTTTGGTTTAGTAGATATATAGTAGATTTAGTAGATTGTTGTGCATGTTTTGTATTGATAATCTTTGTTATTGATTTGTGTGTAAAATATGAAGTAATTAGTTTTAAATTTATATTTTCAAAAGTAAAATTCTAAAAAATTACATGTGCCTGGCATTTTCATTGTGGGGATGACATATGACATAGTGAGATTTTGTTTAGTATATATATAGCAGATTGAATTTACTAAAATTTATTTGTTAATATTTCAACAAAAATGTGTAACAAAATCAAGATTAAGATTTTGGTTAGACTTATTGAGATTTTTTCCTTAGTTAGAATCCTATTGATATTCAATGAATGAAATTATTAACAATTTCTTTCCATATCTTATATATATATATAGATTTGGGTTGAAATTATATATATGATACTATATAATTATAATGTGTAAGGAAGCGATATGTTACCTTATTCAACTTTTAATTTAGAAATAATTGATGTTAAAAACATTGTAGAATTATTTTAGCGCATTAGAAATATATTGTTGAGAATAAAAAACTGCATAGAATGTAATATTTTGTCTTACATTTTGGAAAGAAATGATTATAAAAATATTGTATATTTATTTTAGTATAGTGTGTAAATGTTGTATATTATGGCAGATATTTGATTTTCAAAATAAAATCGAAAAAAGGATAGCTTGTCACGTGACAAAATTAATGGCATGATGCCACGTGTCATTAGTGAGGGATGGGTTTAGTCTAGGGGCGCCATGTGACTTAGTTGAGATTCTACTTTAGTATATATATAGTATATTATTCTCTTGAATAAATATACAATTTTAATATCAAATATATGAATATGTTTATAATTATTACTTTATTTTGTTACTTTTCAATACCATTATTAACAATTATTCCCTTATTTCAAACAAAAAAAGGCAATTGTTCTTTTATTTATTAAAACTGGCTATAAACTACAAAGCATATATATAAAGTAGATGCAAAAGAAATTTAAAAAAATAAATGTAAAACTTAAATAAATAACTAAAAAGGAAAATTATTGTGAAACAGAAGTATTTAATACTATTTTATATTAAATTTATATTAAGTAATATATTTTATAATAATTATATATTTTATATAATATAATATAATTTAATGTAATATCTTGAAAATCCAAACACATCCCAAAAATGAATACAAGTATATAAATATATCATCCATTAAAAATTATAATTTAAAAACTATGTTTATAATGAAAATATAAATTGGATAAAAGAATTAAAATATCTGAATGAATCTAATGTTGTTTCTCTTTAATAATGGATTATTAAGGAAATAGGTTTCAAAGTGGAGGACGAGTGTCCGACGCGAACTCTTTTTAGAGTGTGAATGTGCGCACTAGTGAAAAAAACGGCACGACCGAATTATACGCATATAATTACGTATTGAATTTTTTAGGCAAAAAAATAATTCTTGTGCACCAAGTTGTATTAGTTTGTGAAGTCCGACTCTCATGGGGCTTGTCTTATTGTGTAAAATACGGATGAACAGGAGCCGTCAGATGATGGGAGTGGATGGTTGAGATTAGAAGGAGAAAAATGGGCCGATTCAGCGAAAAAAGGAATCTAGTTCATTTAAAATGACAATTTTGTAAATAACGTGAACAATGCACGCGGAGGGGTATTTCTGGTTTTTTTTTCTGAACGCAATGCATCAAGAATATATAAGTTCATAGATCTTATACCATAGGTTCATAATATTTATACTAGAGAATCACAAACTTTGTACCGGAGGTTCACAAACTAGCTTTATACTAAGATTCACAAACCTTATGCTAGTGTTAACAAACTTATATGTAGGTTGACAATACTTTATTAAAATACAGTAATGTACCTAGGTTCATACATATTATGCGAGAGGTTCATAAATTTCAAAATTCACGAATCTACCTAGGTTCACAAATGTGTGATTAAACTTAGGTTCACCAACTTTATACGAGAGGTTCACAAACAAATAAAATTAATACTAGAAGTTTATAAATCATATTCTAGAGGTTCATAAATCCTAAACGGAGGTTCATAAACCCTATTATAAAGGTTTATAAACCCTAAACGAAGGCTCATAAACCCTAACTGGAGGTTCATAAACCCTATTCTAGAGGTTTATAAATGCTAAACGAAGGCTCATAAACCATATTTTAGAGGTTCATAAAGCCTATTCCAAAGGTTCATAAACCCTAAATGGAGGTTCATAAACCCTAAACGGAGGTTCATAAACCCTATTCTATAAGTTCATAAACCATGTAATCAGTGTTCTAAAAATCGGGCGCTAAGCAGCCCGACACATTCCCGATTTTGGCCAAATCGGAATGGCTAGGCGACTGGGGGGCTAGGCAGGTTCTAGGCGGGGTCTAGGCGGGCAAGTCGGGTTCTAATCGGGCTAGGCGGGTCTAGGAGGATTTAGGCGGGGCCTAGGCGGGTCTAGGCGGACTATGTTTATTCCTATTTTGTGTTTTTTGTTTTCAATTTCTTCAAAATTTTCCAATTCTTCCCACTTTTTGCTTCAAAGCATTCAATTCTTCCAATTTTTCCGATACATTTCTAATTCGTCTAGGCCCCCGCCTAGGCGCTAGGCTCTCCCACCTCCAAGATCCCGCCTAGCGTCTTTTAGAACATTACATGTAATAGATGTTCACAAACCCTATTTTAGAGGTTCATAAACTCCGTTCTAGAGGTTCATAACTCTATACTACAAGTTCAAAAATTATATACAAAATGATACGCCCACGGACGTCACATTGACCGAGGCCTAAGAGGATGACATGCTACGTGTTAGAACCGAAGGTCTGATCACCAGATCCAGAGTCAGGGCCATTGCCCATGCCACACAGTCGATCACGACCAAGGCCATGGCACGTGACACCCACGCCCCCATCTCCACGCCCCGTGCCGTCCTTTGTGCGACGATCGGCCATGATGCGGCCATCGAGAAGGCTCAGTGATTTTTCCCCGGCACTTCTCGTGCCATTTGAGTTGTTTTGGCATTGTGAGGTTCATATGCCAATTTGGAGACATTCTGAGACACTTTCTATTTTTAGTAGTTTCCTTCTTTAGCGGTTTCCGTTATTAGCAGTTTCTATTCTTAGAATGTTTTTAAGTATGGAGAGTTCTTATTTTTAGTAGTTACTATATTTGGATGTTGCCGCTTGTGGCAAGTTTCTATTTTGGGTGTCGGGCCTCTCTTGTGCCAAGAGAGCCGACCCATTAGCTTCGAATTAGGCCCATTGGCCAAGACTTGTTTTGGCTCCTACATGAGCCACGTTTTTGGGGCCAATGAAGTTTCACGTTGAATTGAGAAACCCTAGGCTGCCGTCGAGCTTGCTCCCGCCGCTTGGGTTGTTTCGATCTCAGCCACGCCGCCGCCACCATTCGCCGGCCAACCACACCCACTCGCGAGCCCACCGATCCCTTGTGCCTTGTCCTACGTCTTCGCCACTTCTCTTGTTTCTCGGCCTCCAGCCGAGGCCTTTGTCCTACTCAGCCACAACCGAGACTCACCCAAGAAATTATCGGACCGCCTCCTACCTAGATCCACCCGGAATCACGTTTTGGGAGCCCGAAACGTATCACAAAAGGTTCATAAGTTTTACATTATAGGTTCACAAAAATTCCAGTAACTTTGAACTACAAGAGGTGAACCTTCAATATACTAATTATGAACCATTAGTATACTAAATATGAACCTTACTGTATATCAAGTTCATGACTATGCAATCTTTGAAAGAACCTCGAGAATTGAATTCAAGATATAGAAACATAGGTTTCTTAGGTAATAAATTGTTCAATTAGGCCACTCAAAGCAATAGTCAATTATCCAAAAGAGTGAAAACATTTAAGCTTAATTCCCACCATTAGCACAAGACGAATGTAAATGATTGGTTAGACTGAATGTAGACACAAGGTGCTATTGTACAGATTTTCGCAATTCGAAATGATTATCTTGACCATGCCACCAGATTTTGCTCATGGCGTGATATTCTTCAATTGCACTAGACTTTTAGTAGATTTTAAATTCCTAGCTTCAAATTCTTCAAATGAAGACAAAAATAGGAATCGATGTTAAGAGATTCAACATTTGGTTGAAGTGAAATGAAATGGAAATGGAGAAGTTAGAGAGGAAGAAGATGTAATATCCCTCAATTTTGTACGGGATAATTTGGTAAATTCCCAAACCCTTGTAATGTCGTCGAATTTATTTTTGAGAGGTCCAGACATTCTGAGAAATGTATAACCTCTGTAATAAATTTCTGAGTGAAATAAAATTCATTCGACGTATTTTCGGGACTTTAAATAGTCACTCAGGAGCAAATATGTTAAAAGGGTACAAATATATTTAACCCGGGGTTAAAATATTTACCCATAAGTGAATCAGACGAAATAAGGCAAAAAGGCCCGTTTTTTGTCTTGACCGCACCCCGCGGCAGGGGGACTGCACCCTGCGGTGGGCAGCTGTCTCCTCGACAGCTTTGCAGTGCAATTTGGGCGTGGCAGAAAGTAGCTTTGTTGAGTCACCTAGCCTACTCCTATAGGTTGGGACACCTCGTGGTTGATGTGTCCAGCTTGTGAGCAACTTGATGGGGCTATAAAAGGAGGGAGGAGGCTAAAGGAGAGGCCACAACATCAGCTGTAACATCTTCTTCCTCCCAAGAAAACTCCATTGTTGTTCTAAATTCAAGCTTTGTTATGAGAGAGTTCGAATCCCTTTTTGAGTGTTAGAAAGGTATTCCAAGGCTTAAGAAGGTGGGAGATCAAACCAAGAACAAATCAAAGTCGAACGAATTGATTTGGGTAAGCTTCTCCACGAAATCTGTCGAAGAACTCTCGCCCTGTTATCCCGCCGCACCCGCGGCAGTGCATCACCGCACCCCCACCGCACCCCGCGGTGAGAGCCGACCGCACCCACGACAGGCCGGGTTTGTGTGTGTGTTCTTGGGTGTTTGGCTTCGGGCGAGGCTTGGTTCCTTCGATTCCTTTTGTATTCTTTTAGATTCATATATGTAGATATTGAATCTAACTTAGGGTCTTGTTATGGGTCGTTCCAGAGGGATTTATTATCCAGGATCTGTCCCAGTTTCAGACTCAGACACCTTCGTTCCTAAGCTTGTGAAGCTCTCGTCAAATCTAAGGCAAGTGGCGGTTCGCTCTTGCTCATCATTCCATATTTCCATTAATTATCAATTGTTAATTAATTTGGATTGATTATTATTCTTGTCTGGGAACAGCTTTGTGAAACTGTTTTGGAAATTAAAATGGATATTATAATAGGTTATATATCTGCTAGAACAGTGCTATTATATATATATATTTAGATTGAAATATATCTATGATGATGGACTTAATGGCTTTGATATGATTATATGACTGTTCTGAACTGTTTAGTTAAAACGAGTATTCGTAGGAACGCTACTCGGTATCTCCTTGTGAGTACTAGTCGTTTCTTTATAATCAAGTGGATGGGATGTCCATGCCCCAACACTTCTCTTTGGTCATGACCAGTCCCTGTCCGTGTATAGGGAAGGTGCACAACAGCTGGTGCCACTCTCTGGGATTTAGTCCCAACTCTCTATCTCAATATCCTGCGAGGATGAGATTCTAAAAGCTTGAAATGTGAATGATCGTTTTGGAATTAAATAAGATAAGTGCCCGAGCGTACATGATTAATATACCTTTGGCGAGTAGTGCAGCTAGGAAAAACTCGTCTTGACTTTGATCAGAGTACGTTCTCTTTCCAATCTGGATTCGCATTATGCGGTGAGGTTGGTCATGAACCGAAACATCTTAGTCAGTTTTTAAACGCTTATATGTAAAACTATAATGTTCCAGACATTTGTCATGCTTCCGATAAGACTCACTCTTTTGGAGTCTTCTCTTGGATATTTCCCATAAGACTCATTTTTGTTGGAGTCTTCTCTTGATCATGTCTTTTGATATATTCCAGTAGAAGTATGAAGGTTGACTATCGTCGTCGGTTATTATTCGAGGAGCGATAAGTCTAACCTAATACGACTACTCGAACCATCTGCTTTGTACCCTTGCATAGTCTTTCATTAGACTAACCAACCGTAATTGTTCTCTACATGGTTGGCTGGTGTCATCCGTTCGATTCGGAACATCAGATAAGCTGCCATCCCACGAAGGCTAGAAACGACTATGACGGGAGGTGTTTTTGACAAGTTTATTCAGGTTGAGATCCTTGGCGTTGATTGCTGTGATCAAAACTTGTACTTATCTTTAAAAGACTTCCTCTACATTTTGGTTACTCTGATAACTATGTTTTGTCCTATGGGGATTGTGATGTAATCCCCAGACATATGTTTTAACCGATGGTTTGTTAATTATATAAATGGTGTTTATGATTTGTATAATCCGGTAAAGCCTTGGGTGGCTTCGGAGGTGAAATCCGAGGTCACTGGCGGTAATACCTTTCCAAATGGGTTAAGTTTTGGCGGTGTTACAGAAGAAGTGATATAGGAACAAGAAATTGAGAGAAAGATTAGATAGGGTTTGTAGGAGGAGAGCGAGACGAGTGTGGCGGCGGAGGCGCCGATCGAGTCGGTTAAGAACCAAAGGTTCTTGAAAGTCACCAGGGTGGAGGGTGAGATGAGAAGCTACTCAAACAATGACATTTTGGTGACGGCGAAGGAGAAGCAAAGGGAAGGAAGTAGGGGAGGGAAAGCGGGAGAGAGTATTGGTGAATTGCAGATTCTCTTTCATTACTTTTGGGAAGAAGGGTTTAGACTTAGATTACGAAAATGCCCTTATGTTAAAACAATCGCTTATGATACGGGTTTGATCTCAACCATACAACGGATGCAATCTAACGTATCTGCTTGGTCCGCATTTTGTATTTTGGGAGCAATACGCATTTGACCCCGTTTCTTAGTTTGTGCTCCAAAGTCTGTTGAAAAGTGCACAACAATATGTGGAATTGTGCAATAAAACTGTATTGAGTAGTACACTTGTATTCTTTTTTAAGTACAACAGTAGTGCACAATGTTTGTGCACCAAGTTGTACGAGCTTCTGCACCAAAGCCTGTTGAATTGTGCACCATAATATGTTGAATTGTGTACCATAATATGTTGAATTGTGCACCAAAATTTTATTGAGTAGTGCACTTGTATTTTTTTTAATTACAATAGTAGTGCACAAACACATCAACCTTCTTAGTGCACAAGCACATGAACTATGATGCATAATTATTTGTAATGTGGTGTACATTTATTTATGACATGGTGCACCATAATTTCATTTAATTGTGCACTTGCATTTTATTTAAATGATGCACAATTATTTTCAACATGTGCACAAATACTCATAATATGGTGCACATCCAAAGTGGTGCACAAAGTAGTGCATTTACCGGTCAAGGTCCGGCCAACACCGGTCAAAAGTAAACACTAGTCAACTCCATTCAACGCCGGTCAACGGTGGTCAACGCCGGAGCTTTGATGATCAATGTGGTAGACTAATTTGTGCACCAATGTAATGCACAATTGTGCACCAAAATACATCATGTGCACCACATTCCACATGATAGTGCACCAGAATGCACATGGTTGTGCACCTCATTTCTTTTGTGCACTATGTTGCACGGTCTTGTTGATGCGTAAACGTCTCCGTTCGCGTGTTGTTTGGCGGATCTAGGCAGAAAGCGGATCGAAGACTCACCAACTCTCCACGATTGAATAGGTGATAGCCTATGCGTGAGCGAAGATAGCCGACTCTCTTGCTCTCGGTGTGGGCCGAGTGGGGGCGAGAGGTTCTCTCAGGCGTGGTCGCTAGCGATGGAAAGAGGGTGGCCGGCAACAGTGGTTGCCAAAGTAACGAGAGGGTGACGTCGAAGGCTAAGGGATGAAGATATGTCTCAACGGCATGCTTAGCTATTCAATTCAATGTGTCCTTGAAAAATACAAGTGTTTGGCAATTATAGTAGACAAAAGACCTAGAACTCGGCCATGGGCCACAAATTGACTAAATGGGCCGGCCCTCTTAAGCATAAGAGAGACACACACCAAAAATAGAAACCTACTAAATATAGAAAGTCCTAAAAATAGTAAGTGCAAAAAATAGGAACAATCCACAAATAGCAACATACTAAAAGTGGAAACTGCTAAGAATAGAAACTGCTAAAACAGAAAGTGTCTAAAAATGTCCAAAAACTATCCAATAAACCTCTAAATGCAAAAAGATGCCATTCCTGGAAATTGCGCCGCGGCCAAGTCAAGTTGTGGCAGCCTTGGCTGCAGCGTCGTCGATGAACGCGCAAAGCATGGCGCGGGGCGCGTGGAGAGAGGTGCGACTGTCGCGTGCAAGGCCCTTGGTCATGATGCTCTACGTGGCTTGGGCTATGGCCCTAGCGCACTCTGGTGATCGGGCCTTCAGATCTGACACTAAGCATGTCATCCTCCTGGGCCTCCATCAATGTCACGTATGGGTTTGCATCACTTGTGCACCTCCGTGCCCACGTTCGCACAAAAAGTCCCGTTCACACCAGATTAGCATCCTCAAAGTCGGTATATGTTTGGCTATATTAAGGACATAAGTTAAACTAGGTTAATCATAATATAGCTAATCTACTATATAATTACTAAGGTCACATGCCCTTCCAAAAATATGTGTAATGTCACTATATGTCACATGTTGTTACCTTTTTTTGACACATAATTCATTTTTTATTATAACAATCAAATTTATATGTTTTTTATTTCGAATTTACTTTTTAATAAAGTTGTTCCCAGTTTTGGATCAATTTTTTTTTTACAATTTCCATTTTAACAAACTTATTTCCGGTTGCAGCATAAAACTAGTATAACAACTGTTCCATGCACGTGTGAATACAACTCATTAATTAAGAAATGAGTTAACCGCTATAGAATTTCGTTTGTATTCCATATGAGCCGCTACAAAAAATTTAATACAATTCAAGAACAACGAAAATAAGAAATAAGAAATTTAAATTGTCAAAATTAGACTACAAAGATACTAGTACAATGATATGATAAATCTATTTAATGTCATTTTTTATTTATTTTTGGTTAAATAACAATAACAATACTCTGTTTGGTCAATCTATTTATCATAGCCTTTACCCATGACCCTAATTGTTTTTATTTCCTGCCAAATAAAAAAATAATTAGCAAAGATATGAATTCTGATTTTTTTCCAAATCACTTAGCTTATAAGTTATACCATACCACTATAAGTGATGAGCCTTTTTATTTTACCAAAAAATAAACATATGTGTGTTTTTAAGCAAATTAATCGTTGCAAGAAATAGGACAAAACCTAACTTTTTTTACCCCATAATATAGATAGCTAGATAAATGAACAAAATTCATAAGTCAAGCCACATCAATGTTAATAAGGAAAAAAGTTTCAAACTTCCCCTTACAAAAATTTAAAAGTAGGAAACGCATTACCGTACTTGAGTATAAGATGGAAATTCTCAAGGTCTTTCATACCTACAAACTTCCCTGAGTATAATATTGGCTTAAAAAGCGATTCAATTATAGATTATCATAACCTATAATATATGAACTATGAACGACAAGGACATAAACAGAAAGGGCTCACATGATCAAGGGGAATTACAACATAATACATGTTCTAACTCCCCAAAATTCTATTGGCACGTAACAATTACAACATACCCACCGCCGAAGCACCAACCACCAATCTACCTCGAACCACCAAGCACAACTTCCACCAATCATCGAACGAAGTCGACGCAAGCCACCCGACCACCACTCGAACACAATGAACTGCAGAAGCTCAAAATTTTGGAAAATCCACACAAAAATCACGAAGTTGAACAAAATGAAGCATGACAATCAGAAATGTGCAACAATGTACAAGATTCAAACCCTAAGTGCATCAAATCATTGGCTTGCATCGAAAATAAAATCTAGGGTTTTAGTTCATTCCAGAAATTAATGCTTTTTTTAATTCGTTAAAATTGGGGTTTCAAACCTCGTTCACCGACATTTATTGTGTTGGCCACCACTATGAAGAAGCGACTCATAAATATCAAAATGTAGCAGTGAGTCAACGTGTAGTAGCGGTGGAGCTTACGTGGGTGCTTGGATCTGGTGGTGACATGGTGGGAGGCGGCGATGGCGGTCGGAAAGGCCGGGGGGGGGGGGGGGGGGGGGGGAGAGTAGTTAGATAAGGAGAAGATAGAAAGACAAGTGAGTGGATGAGTTGAGAAGAAAGATTAGATATATAATAAGGGTCTGTATATATATACACCAAACAATGTCTAAATGCACACTGTTTGGTGCGTTAAGACTTAACATACACTTTGGTGCGTTAAGTCTTAACGTACAAGGGACAGAACAGTCCGAAAGTTGTAAAAATATTCAGAACTGGTGCGATAAGACTTAACGCATGATACTGTTCATGTGCGTTAAGTCTTAACGCACAAATTGATGAATTCAAACTGCCAACGGCTAGAAAAAATCAGACCGTTGGTGCGACAAGCCTTAACGCACCAAAGAGTCTGATTTTTCCCAACCCATTTCAGCCTATATATACCCGAAGAAATTGATACTATTCTCTTGCACACCAACGCACTCAATATGAAGTATTATAATCATGAAAGTGAGGAATGTAATTGGGTACAAGCACGAGAAGATGAAGAAGTAGACGAAGTGAACGAGTCTTCGGGTTCCGATGACGAAGGAGACAATTGTGATTCGAGCGGCGATTCTTGCACGGTTAGTGTTGATTTCATTTTAATTTGAGTAATGAATCATGTCCTAGTTTTGTATGAAGTAGTTATGATGTAATATAACAAATAATTTCGAGTGACATACGAAAAATATCGTATATAATTAATTTTGTATGATATTAGGTATGAAGTAGTAGTTGCACATAAAATTCTTGTATTATGAATTATTAATGTCTTTGCTAAATTGATGTATTTGTAGTTATAATTGTAGAAAGTATAATAATTATTAAATAACAATTAATTATAGGGGAAAGATTATGGAAATTATTTTCGTACTGTCCTAGAGTGGGGGAGTAAGAATGAAATGCTTGAATGGGCTAGAGCTAAAGCAAAAGAGCTGATGATAGTTTTGGTAAAACGTACTTCAAATGCGTACGTGGTTAATTTGACATGCGATAGATATGGTGAGCCGAGATCTGGGAGGCCTAAAGTTAATGTACAAAATCCAGAGTTGTCGGTTGAAAGGATTCGAAAACATAGATCGAAGAAGTGTGGTTGTAAATTCGAGCTATACGGGTGTCGTTTCCACAAGAAGACAAGATCCCTTACTGAAAAATGGGTCTTGGATGTTATACATGGCACCCACAACCACAAGCTTTATGCTAGCTTTCATGGGAATGCATTCATGGGTCGAATGTCCCAAGAGGAGGAGGTCATGGCTAGGAAATGGGGTGATGGTCGGAAGACTCCGAAAGAGATTGTTTCGAACTTGAGGAAACACTTTCCGGAAAATATGACATCAATGAAGCAGGTTGCAAACTTTTTGCAGAAGCTCCAGTACGAGGATCGTGGGGAATTGACGATTACCCAGTGGTCTCTGACTTTTTTGAAAGAGAACGGGTATCTTTTTTATCCTCTTAGGAATAATAAGAAAGGGCAAGAGGTAGAGATCCTGTTTTTTGCTCACCCGGAGTCGCTACGCTTGTTGAAGAAGTTCCCGTACGTGGTGATCATTGACGCCACATACAAAACAAACAAGTATGTAAAACCATTTAATAACAGTTAATTTTGTATGTGCTCTTGTTTAATTAGTTATATTGACAAGTATTAATGTCCACTGGTAATAGGTATGATATGCCTTTGGTGGAGATTGTTGGTTTTACCAGCACTCACAAGACGTTCAACATTGCGTACGCATTCACAAAAGCAGAGACGTTTTCCCATTACCAGTGGATATTGACTGCCCTTCGGAACTTGTATCAGCAGTTAGGAGTTATGCCCAATACTATCATGACCGATTGTGAAAAGGCTCTCATGAGAGCTATTAAGGTAGTATTCAAAGACTCCCCGGTTAGGCAGCTCTTGTGTTGGGTCCATATTAGAAACAACATCAAGGCACATGCGGATAAGGTTATAAAAGATAGTGCCAAGGTCGATACGTTTACAAACCAGTGTTGGGGACTATTTTGCTCGACCACAGAGGAAAGGTATGAGGAGAGGCTCAGAGCATTGAGGAAGTCGTGGAAAAGCGGCCTTGTTGGATACGTCGAGAGAGAATGGGTGACTCCTTACAAGGAAAGTATAGTAAGAGCCTGGACGGATGACACCCTTCACTTCTTCACACGAACTTCAAACAGGTATAATTTGAACATTGTGTAGTTAGAATAGTTTAGTATTCGATATGAATGTTGTACCCTGAGTAAAATTTTATTGTTTTGATAGGGTTGAGGGGATGCATCGTGTGTTGAAAGATATTGTAGGGTCCAGCAGAGGCGGCTTTAACAGAGTGATCGTAAGGATCCACCATGCAATCCTTCTTCAAATAGACACGATAAAAGCGACCATGAATAAGTCACTGTCTACACGACCAATGGAGTTCAACGACCCAGGGTTTCCAGAGCTTGCTCGAATGGTCTTTTCAAGACTGTTTTTCAGAGTGTCGGATAGGTATTTTGATTTGTTGTTGGCCATGTATGATCAGCTAGTGAAGGATGAGTATTCAGAAGTATGTGATGATCATTGGGTGAGAGACTGCCTTGGGTTGCCGTGCGTCCACGATATTGCAAAAGCCATCATTACAAAGACAACTCTCACTCCAGACGACATTCACGACTTCTGGAAGGACTTGCATTGGGAAAACGATCCAACAACATGTGCGCTTGGTGATGACGGTGTAGCTATTTCCATTCCAGAGTTGAGATTGCGTGAGATGTGGTCGAAAGTGCAAAGCCGTACTTTGACCCAAGCCACGTTATGGCAAATGAGTGAGTTGTACATGGCCTTGGAGCATCCGGAACAGAGTACATTTATGGAGCCGACGGGCATACGTTCCAAGGGAAGGCCAAGTGGTGCAAAGAACAAGGCAAAGGGGTCGCCGACTAGGGAAAAGGGTCTGCATGAGCACGTAAGAGAAGACTTACTGAAGTCTGAGAAGGCAAAGGCACAAGGAAAGGCAAAGGAGAAGGCGAAAGGGCCAGGCCGTCCCAGAAAGCAACCAAGTATTGTGGTGCTCGACGCTGAGGACATGCAATCCCAACCGCAACCAGAAGAATCACAATTTGAGGACGCCGATGTGGGAGTCCGTAAGTCGGAATGGCCTGAGGAACCCATGATTCATTTTGGGGTGGACTTTGGGGTTCGTAATATCGATTACTTCTGGTTTGGGTACATTAACGGTGCTAAGAAAGTACGTTCATACGGACATTGTGGCTATCGGTCTTTGGCTATGCTTATGGGGATGAGTGAGGGTCAGTATCCCTTGATCCGTAGCGCGATGGCAAAGGAGTTGTGTGTTAATCGACAAATGTGGGAGCCGGTACGAGCTTATGCAAGACCAGGGTCATGTGACGATCTAATGGTTCAAATTAACTATGTTAATACCCCTTGTGGCGCGGATTATTGGCTTGACATACCATTCATGGGTTTAGTGTTTGCAACGGTGTATAACGTTGCTATCGTCGTCATATCTGAGCACCCTTCATTGTGCTTACCAATACGGGCGTCTGGATCAAGCTTCGCACCTCCCATAAATTTTGTGGGAATAGCACACGTAGGGTGTCACAACCACTGGATACCGGTAATGTTTTGTATCTCTACTTGTAACTAGATGTTTCATTTGCAATATTGTGTATGCTAATTGGGTTTTGTTTTTGTAGTCCAATAGGTGACGCTCATTAACGAGTCTCCATTACCACCCGTGACGGATGCGTGGCGAAGACATTGTGATCCGAACATCCTTTGGTGGGAAACATTGTATGCTTCGAAATTGCAAGAGTTTAGGGAATGTCGCATTGCAGCCGGCAAGAATCCAGATTATGTGGCGTATTAGAGTTTAGTGTGAATTGTAATACAATATGGAATTTGATGTTATTTAGCTTGATTATTTGCTGATTATTATTGCTTTGGTGTGTTTAAGAGTAATCCATACGTAAAATTACATACTTATTGGAATACAATATAAAAAGACATTAAACTTATACAATCATAACATTGGAATTTATACATTTGTAAAATTACATAATCAAACAACATCATTTCGTTATATCATAACCCCGATAATATATCGTTCTCTTTAACTTCCAACATTTATCGGAAAGGGTGTCGCACAGTTCTTGAAGCTTATTTCTTTCCTTCACCAGATCTCTGATAACCTTGGCAGTATTCTCGTCATACGGTGGATCGAGCCACTTAAAGGTACGACACCCTCCCTCATCTTCATACCGCTCCGATGGGACGTAATCTTTGCATGCGAGGTACCTTCTTTTATAGTGATTGGGCCTGTCGCAAGTGTACAATACGACCGGAAAATTGCATTCGCACATTGTAACCGGAGGCAATGCACTGTTGGAGGATGAAGTCATCCCCTGATATGTAATACGAATTATTGTATAAGAAAATATAAAGTCTTGCAAAAACTAAAGCCAAAAGGTGATTGTTGTGTTTGGATGTGGAAGTATGAAGAAATTGATATGGGTATATATAGGAGGGAAATTCGACCGTTATAAAATTCTTACCGTTGGTGCGTTATCCCTTAACGCACAAAGAACGGTTGGATTTCATAACGGCCGAATTTTGGCCGTTAAGGATGGATTCTGGGTGTGCGTTTAGTCTTAACGCACACCTGGCTGGGCTTGACTCTGGGCCCAACAGTCATTGGGCTTTGTAACAGCCCAATGAATGTGTGCGTTTAGGGTTAACGCATAGTATTGTTTTAGGGTTTAGGGTATGGTTTAGGGTTTAGGATTTAGGGTTTCTTATATACGTTCCAACGGTTTAGGGTTTAGGATTAAATACATATTAAATGAATTAATATTATCTTACCATATGGTTAATACTAATGTATTGTTTTAGGGTTTAAGGTTTAGGATTTAGGACTTAGGACTTAGGGTTTAGGATTTAGGGTTTCTTATATATGATTTAGAACTTTATACTTACAAAGCATTCATCAGTCATGGTTTATACTAATGTATTGTACATAATTCTTAAGCAATCTCTACTTGCACAATATACTTACATGAGTTTCATAGTAACGATATATCACGAAGTATGAAGAAGTTGTACATATAGGTTATAATACTATGTTATTACAATATTATACTGATGTATCACTCGTATTATAAGTTAATGGGTCCAGACAAAGTTTTATGAAGTTATAATGGGACGAGAGTACGTGTTGTGATATACTTACATGAGTTTCATAGTAACGATATATCACGAAGTATGAAGAAGCTGTACGTATAGGTTATAATACTATGCAGAATGGGCCTACTTTGGGCCCAAAACGCATATTCGGGCCTAGTTTGGGCCCAATATGCTTGTTCGGGCCTAGTTTGGGCCCAATATGCGTTTGTTGGTCCTATTCGGCCTAGTTTGGGCCCAATATGCATTTGTTGGTTCTATTGGGCCTTGTTTGGGCCCAATATGCATTTGTTGTCCTATTGGGCCTTGTTTGGGCCCCTTATGCGTAATTTGATACTATTCGGCCTGGTTTGGGCCCAATATGCTTGTTCGGGCCTAGTTTGGGCCCAATATGCGTTTGTTGGTCCTATTGGGCATAGTTTGGGCCCAATATGCGTTTGTTGGTCCTATTGGGCCTTGTTTGGGCCCCTTATGCATTTGTTGGTCCTATTGGGCCTTGTTTGGGCCCCTTATGCGTAATTTGATACTATTCGGCCTGGTTTGGGCCCAATATGCTTGTTCGGGCCTAGTTTGGGCCCAATATGCGTTTGTTGGTACTATTGGGCCTTGTTTGGGCCCAATATGCGTTTGTTGGTCCTATTGGGCCTTGTTTGGGCCCATTATGCGTTTGTTGGTCCTATTGGGCCTTCTTTGGGCCCATTATGCGTTTGTTGGTCATAGTTTGGGCAAATTAAAATGTATACATAGGTAACCCAAAATACAAAACACAAGTCCAAAACACAATTTCAAAACACATAACATCGCTAATCTCCGAGCTAACTCCCACTACCCTCCCCCGACTCGTGTATGGAATCCGGGAATATCTGTGATGCACGAGGTGGAGGAGGGGCCATCGGAGGAGTCTCATCAGTCAGCATATGCAATAGAAGAGACATCATCTCGTCAACCTCCTGAACGGGGATAAGATCCCTACGCGTTCGCCTCTGGAAATAGGCACGAATCTCACCAGCAACCAACTGGTTCCGCTGTATTGGCAATTACCCATTAGAATTTAAATATGATTAATTAATAAATGACATTAATTGATTTAAACAAATTAAACAAATTGCACATACCGCAAGAGTGTTCACCGATGGTGTGGGATGGACAGGGCCATGAGGTCGATCTTGTCTGGTGGATCTAGGATCCACCAGCACATGTGAATACTCGTCCAATCAATCGAGATAGTCATCTGTAACATCCCAATAGCGCGTGACTGGTGGCGCCTCAACCTGGATCAAAGGCCTCGGATCCTCATCCCATGCCCCCAATAGATGAGCGTCGAATTTGATGTCGTAATGCCTGAGGTCGTTCTGTCGGATCAATGAGCTCGGCTCTGGGGGTAAGATCGGGATCCCTTGTACATGGCTAAACTGACGAAGGCAGCGGTCCGACAGGTACGTCTCCTGAATATTCATGATCTGAATGATCCCTCTAAACAGGGAAGAAGCGTATTCTGGTCGGTCGAATGATACTCTAGGAAACGGAAACCACTGTACCTGTAACAAATAAAATTGATAACATATTATAAAATATATAGCATGAAGTACATATTAAATATTAAAATACTAATATGGTGAAACATATTACCTCCTCATATCTAATACTATCCAGCATCTGGCGCATACACACCAAACGCCCAGGCTCCTTGCTCTGTGGTACCTCCTGGCCGTCTCTGATGGCAGCTGGGTCCTCGGCCGTGGCAGCTGGGTCCGTGACATAATGTCCATGAAAATGAGGAAAGTACGCCCATATCCATGACTATATAAGAAGGCGAACGAAGTAGAAGGTTAGAAAATAAATAATTATAATGTATAAAGTTAATTAAATTTTATTAAATTTAAATTCTTACCCTCAAAAGTATGCCACAACTGGCAATGCCCTGCTCCTCTCGTCTGGACACCTGTCCTAAGTTCCGGTACAGGAACGCCAGAATGCCTGCTCCCCATGCATATCGGCCTGTGTCCTCGTGATCGAACATCAGTGCCAACCACTTGTGCTTGATCTGACGGGTAGACTTGTCGACCAACACTATGGAGCCGAGCATCAAGAATAGATAAAGTGAATCCAAGACGCTCTCGTCCCTCTGCTCGCTACCCATCATGCGCGTCAAATCGTCCTGTAGCCTCACGATAGGAATGCCGCCAGTACGGTACCATCTATCCACCTGAGAACTATCGTTAAACCCAAAAAGCTCCAGCGTAATCCTTCGTCTGAGCTCTAGATCCTTCACGCCTGGTGCCGTATAGCTCCTCCGTCAATGGGCACCCTGAGTATCTCATAAACGTCGTGTAGCGTAATCGTCATCTCGCCCCAAGGAAAATGGAACGATGACGTCTCAGGGTGCCATCTCTCCACAAAAGTAGAGACCAGGACGCGATCAATAGCCCCGGTGCCAAGAACACGGAGATGTGTGAGGCCACTACGCTCCGCTAGCCGAAACAATGACTCTGGCTCGGGTCTGATGAATGGCTCAAGATCTGTGACGATGCTGACGTGGAAGTGAACCCTCAAGACCTTACGGGTCTGCATGTTCGATAATTAATATTAGCTATGAAATTAAACAAATAATTAAATTTCTACAAGACAAATGAGTTAAGAAAATGCACCAAATCCTGAGTCTGCTGGCGGGCCTGACGACCTGAAACACGGGGAGCGGCCTCAACATCTTCAGCCTCCTCCGGCGCAACCTCGGGAGCAGCCTCTGGTGCAGCCTCTGGAGCATCCTCTGCAGCAGCCTGTCCTCTAGCTCTCCTGCGCCGTCGCTGCTGTGGAAGGGTGGGGGCACGAGGGGGAGGAGGGGCCAAAGGAGTCAAATCAAAAATCGCCCTCGCGATATGTGTGGTGTAGCTCGGAAGGCGGAAAGGGACGCGCGGCCCTCCAGGCATCCAAGAAGAATGCCCTAGAACGGGGCCATGAGCTGGTGCTGGAGCTGGTGCAGGGGAAGAAATAGGGGAGGGGGCAACAAGACTATAAGGGAACGGGGAGGAAACGGGGGATGGGACAGAACAAGGAGGTGGAGGGTCGGTCTCATCCGGTAAAATCGGCTCATAAGAAACCGTGTAGTCTGCCAACAGGTCCTCGTACTTGTCTGACACATGACATGCCGCCTCATCAACTAGCATATCGTCACCAGATGTGACGTATGCGTCCTCCATCCTCGCATCCTCGGTCGGACCAGAAGCTGGAACCGGCGACGCATCCTCAGTCGGACCAGAACTTGGAACCGACGACTCTACTGCTAATAAGTCCACCCTCATCTGCACCGCATGACGCCGCACTGTCGCTGAGATGTGCCTTCTAGGTGCACCGCGTCGATCAGCTACCAGAGCGGGATGTGTCATCCCCTCAGATCCACCCAACGCGTCCCGTAATGCCTAAAATTATTATTTCGTAATTTGTTATAGTCATTCTCTAATATCATTAATTTATTTCTCTCAATTTCAAATGAAATTCGAACTTTTATTTTAAACTTAAATTATATAATTTAATTTCTATAATATCTAATTTTATTTTTTTTATTTCTAATTAATCTATTTTATCTAAATTTCATATTTATTGATCGGTTCAGAATTATCTAACTTTCATACCTATTTCGCTAAATATTATATGACATTTTAAATTTCATTTAAATTTTATCTAAATTATATATATTTTATCATATTTCTCTAAATTTTATATAAACATAATTTTGGATGAATTCTAGGAAAATCTAACAAATATAACGATTAAAATTTAACGTCAAAATTTGGATGAATTCTAAGAAAATCTAACAAATATAACGATTAAAATTTAACGACACAATTTGGATAAATTTGGATGATTTCTAAGCAAATCTACTTACCTGATGACTGATGCCTGTTGTGGGTGTAACGTCAATAGGTGGACTCGACGGGATCGATGGGGTCAACCGACGTCTCGCGTCACCAGTAGTCCGTCGAACTCAGCTACCATCCTCCTCATCCTCCTCCTCCTCCTCCTCCATGGCCATCCAAGCCGGAGCTTCACCAGCGGCGGCTCCACCTCCGACACCGACGACGGCTCCACCTCCGACACCAGCGGCGGCTCCTCCTCCGACACCGGCCGTCGTCTGCACCCCCTCAGCTCCGGAACCAGACGCCAAAGCACCACCACCGGCGCGAGTCTGCTGCACAGGAGCTCCGGTCGCCGCCGCCTCAACGCCTCCGGCCACCTCATCACCACCAATCGGACCGCCATGAGCCCCCCTAGTTGAATCCATGATCGGATTTGAGATTGAATAGACGAAAATTCTGGGAAATCGAAATCGAAGAAACGAAAAAAAATTCGGCGCCGAAATCAGGAAATGGGAAAGAGGAAGAAGAAGCGGCTTCAACCCTTATCGCACCGTTGTGCGTTAAGGCTTGTCGCACATAAATCTGTGCGATATGCCTTAACGCACAGGTGGTTGGGCTGGGCCCGAATATTTTTGGGCTTGTCTCCCTTGGCCCAATTCAACCTGTGCGACATGACTTAACGCACAAATTTTACCCCCGAATTTTCCGAAAATGCCTCTTCTGTCCCTTGTGCGTTAAGACATATCGCACAAAACCTGCACGTTAAGGCTTAACGCATACTTTGGTTTGCATTTAGATGATTTTTCGTGTGTATATATCTTTTTCCTATAATAAAACATTGTAGGACAATGTTAGCTTCATATTAAGCCAAGTAGCTTAGAATTGACTTCTTAATTAAGAGATTAGAAAGATTACTCCATTTTTATATTTTCTTCCCAGGAACCCCTCTTGATGTAGTTTTAGAGTAAAATATGTCATGTAGTTATTCCTGCACATATCAGAGCAAAAGCCAACGCAACCCACCACCTCTTTTCCACATGCTTAAAATTTTGCATTTTTAACTTTTACACTAGTCCAATATTAGTTAATTACTCGAATTTAGATATTAAAATTCTGTACTCAAACTTATATATTGACATATTATAATTTTACCAATATTCATATTCGACAATTGTCCAACTATCGAACGTTAACAAGGTTTAAGTTAGGGTAGAGCGTTATAAAATTGAGAAACCTTAGCTTTGAAATAAGGAATATATAAAATCTCCTTCGAATTTTCAATTTAATAGGGTTTTGGTTATCCCTCGTTTGATAACTATTTAGCAAACTTTTACTATTTATAAAGCTATGGAGAGTGCACATCTCTTTCGACTATTTTTGGTTTTTTATTCTTCTTCAAATTTCTATTTATTTTAAATTTTATCAATTTCTTTTTTTTCTAGGTGTAGAAATTTGATTGCAACGTATTATCTTCGTATGAAATTTAAACCTCTTTGTCAGTTGCTTATTAGTATATATGCTATAAATTATTTATATTATCATATATGCATTTTTTTTCCTCCTAAATATGAGAATGACAATCAAATCCGTGCAAGACATCGATAATAAGTTACTATGGTTATAATGTATCAAAATAAAAGAGCATATATATTTTATGTTTTTTTATATATGGAAAACAATAGGACCCATCTTAATAGAAGGGCAATCCTGAATTATCGTAATGGATAATCTTTACAAAGTGCTTACAAAAATTATCATAAATAGAGTTCAAGGTGGTGAACTCATAACTTGATGTACTCAGTGCTTGGCTGGTAAGATCGGGGGAGGAGAGGACCCGCTAAATCATCGAAATGCCAATCGAACTAATTTTATGAGTAGCTAAAAAACCAGTTGTATGATTTGCTTCCCTAAAGAAATGGTGTACTTGTACGAAATCAAAAGAAGAGAATAAAGTACTTATGTCAAAAATAATTGAGTGGATTTCCCATAGAATCCTCCAAATTCCTTTAATAGAGTTATGAGAGATAAATTGTCTCCTTCTATAAATAATTGTTTTATATTATAGTTAACAACTTTACAAATGCTAAACAAGGTTGCATAAGATTCTTTTTGTAAAATAGTAGTATCCAGAATACGTTCGCGGTGGATATAAATAATCCTTCCATTAGGATTAAGAATTATGTATCCAATATGAGAGGACTAGTCAAGCTTTTTGTATCAGTCAAAGTTTAATTTAGCCCAATAAAGTGGAGGTTTCTTCCAGGTCCTACTGGTACTACAAATTCTATTCCGTTTGATAGTAGGCTTGGACGGTTTGGAAAGGGAAAGGGTTCAAACTATGCCAACTTATGAATTGGGAGTAAGCATGATTTGAGGGAGAAATGGATTGGTTGTTTGTATGTCTACAAATAATGTATTACGATGATTCCAAATTGTCCAACATAGGATGAGCATAGGTTTAGGTGAGGCGTTAATTGAATCAATATCTGTAAGAAAGTCAGATGTAAAGTGAAACAAAAATATGCGATTCAAGCGGGTTTGAAGGTTAGTAATCATATGTTGGGTATATGGACAAGTGAATAAAAGATGGTTAATATATTCATTATCAGAATTACAGAGGCTGCATTGAGAGAGGGAAGTTTAAAAAAATGCCGATTTATTCTTTCAATAGTAGGGAGACAATCATAAACTATTTTCCATAAGAAATTTTGAATTTTAGGAGGAATTTTTAAATTCCAAATCCATGAAAAGGACTTAGAATGGGAGGAGGAAAGATGATGATGGGTTATAGATCTAGCTAATTTTACCGTAAAGTTACCATTAGCAAGGTCTCCAGATTATTCGATCCTCAACTGGAGTTGTGGGAATATGTATTGTGATAATCTTAGCAATGACAAAAGGAGGAAGAATATTTTGCAATTTCTGTAGATCCCATTGATGATTAGGGGTAATGAAGTAAGAACTTCTAAAGTAATATCAATATTGTTACAAAAGTAAGGTAGCATGTCACAATCAAGAACCCATGAGTCAGTCCAAAATTTAACGGTGTTACCATTACCAAGTTCCCAAGCAAGTCATTTTTTGAAAATATAACGGATATGGATGAGCCTAGAGAACTTCCAAGATTGCTTTCTTTTCTTTTCTTTTTATAAGAGAATAGATCTTTAGAACTAAGGTATTTTTCAGCCTTAATATGGACCCATAGGCTATCAAGTTCAATGAGAAGTTTCCATAGAAGTTTCATTTGTAAATATTTGTTCACATCTTCGGCTTTGTGCAGACCCAGCCCACCGAGGGACATAGGGCGGAAAATATTATCCCAACTAATTAGGGAGTGGAAGTTGGGGTTGTGTTTGTTCTAGAAAAAGTCTTTTTTAATTATATCTATTTCGTTACAAACTATGGTAGTTAAGAGGAAGCTCTGTATAAGATAATTAACTTTAAGAAGTAAGTTTGATTAGATAAGGATTGATCGACCCGCTTGTGAAAGCGAGTTGGCTTTCCATTTTGAAAGTTTTTTTAAGGCTTGATATGTAATAATCAAAAATTTCTTTCTTAACACGACCTTGGATAATAGGGATACCGATGTACTTTTCCATGGAGCGTGTAACATGGACATTTAAAATCGAAGCCAAGGCAGCTGTTTGCTGGAAAGATAGATTGGAGGAAGATTGAAAAGAGCTTTTGTAAAAACTAATTGCCAAGCATGACGTACGAGTGAAGTTATCAAGAATATTTTTGATATGCAACATGTTATCATGGGTGGCATTAGCAAGAATAAGGGTGTCATGAGTGAAGGTAAGGAACGCGATACACGTACTATTACTAGTTAATAGAATACTGACCTTCCGGTTTAATTGTTGGGATTCATAAATAAGGGTTCGAGATAAGTATTCCATTGCCAATATAAAAATGAACAATGCAATAGGATCTCCTTATCGAAGACCGTTCATTGTTGACGAGGACGGAGGAAGATGTCGAAGTAATACAAGTCATAAGTAAATGGACCGAATCTGGTGCAAAACCAAACTTGAGAAGAATTTGCGTGATGAAATTCCAGTCTAATTTTTAGTATGCTTTTTCCATGTCTAGTTTAAGAGCCATCTAGCCTTTTTTTCTTTCTTTTTGCAATGAATGAAAAATTTCATGTGATAATAATATATTGTCCTGAAATAGGCGACCGTCAACAAAGGCACCTTGAAGGGGGCTGATCAGATGGGGGAGTAGTATCTTTAATCTATTTGCCAAAGTTTTAGTTATAATTTTATAAGTAATATTACATAAACTGATGGGGCAATATTGGTTAATAGAATAAGGATAATGAATGAGTGGACTCAGTCTTTAAGCATTTTGCCTGAATGAAAAAGGCTTGAACAACATAAATTAGAGAGTTTCTGACAATAGGCCAATATGTTTAATAGAATTCGGTAGGGTAACCATCAGGACTTGGAGTTTTGTTTTTGGGTAGTTCGAAAACAACTTGTTTATTTTCAAAGGGAGTAGGCGGTGTCATAAGGAATGAATTATCTTTATTAGTAATCAGATAATGGATAATAGATAAATCAGCTTGAGAAGTACAATTAACTTCTTTTGGTGTGAAATGGAGTTTTAATTCTTTCGAAATGGCTACTTGAATATCTCTATGATCATGAAAAATAAAACCGTCATGGGTTTAACGAATTTATTTTTTGTTTATAAGTTCCTATTTTCGCAAGAGATTGGAAGTATTTGGCATTTTTTTCATTACATATATATTTTATGTTTCCAATCAAAAGTACAAGTCATGTTGTGAGGCTCTTCTATCTCTCGAGAAAGGCAACCAATTCTAGATATGTTTTTCCAAGGTTGTTTGTCGACGTCATGAATTTTGGGTAGTGTGAGCAGTGGCAGATCTAGAATATCTCATAAGGGAGGGGGGCTCAAAGACTAATAAAAACTTAAGCATATTTAGTTGAGGTTTACAAAAATAGCGACACAAGAAGTTCATTACAAAAAATTATCGCTTACGACTCTTCAAACTACAAAGGGGGTAAATCCATCCTGCGGGTTCTCATAGTCTAGAAATGTTGAAGGATAACTTCATTATCAACGCTTCTAAAAATATCCTCCTCCATAGAGCACACTAGAGCACTAGTACAGAAATACCTTGGGATAGCGGTTTTTTTATGAAGCGGATAGCGCTAATCCAAGCGCTATCTAAGCACGTGTGTTAATAGTTATTATTAGCGCTATTAGTTAAGCGCTATAAAAAAAAGCACACATAGCGCTTTTTAAAAAAAACGCTATAATTTTGGTTTTTTATAAAAAAAAAACTGAAACACGCATAGCGGTTTTTTACAAAAACCGCTATAATATATGTTCAAATTTTTTTTTAAAAAAAAATTATAGCGGTCTTTTGTAAAAAACCGCTATAATTTATCATATATTATAGCGGTTTTTTACAAAAAACCGCTATAATATATGTTCCAAAATTTAAAAAAAAAGCCCAGCAAATACAATTGCAGCTAACCTAGTAAGACAGATCTAGAAAATAGCTGTTATCTAAAATTCAAAAAAGAGAAGTATACAACAGGATACACCAAAACTTCTTACACTCAGGCAATTAAAAGTATTCTCACCACTATATTTTGGTGGATAAGCTCTGCAAGAATTCAATAATGCACCATAACGACACCATAGTTTCATACAGGAATGCAAGCTTAATGCTCAGTCTACAAATAAAGTGGCAATGGAATTTCATGAAAACAACATTGAAATGAAAATTAACAGAACGAGAAGAAAAGTGCATTCAAATATAGTAGTTCGATATGATGACCATATAGTTACCAAAACACACCGTCACCTCCTCCACAAAGACCTTCGCTTGTAATCCATCCTGGAAACCCACAACTCCAAGGGCAGCCATTTACAGTTTTCCCCTTGTGAGCTGAGACCAATTTACTCAAAAATCCATTCCCTACTATAAAACTACATACATAGCCACGTAACTGACATACCTTAACGTGATACCCAACATTGCACTAAACTTGAGTTGCTACCAGAGGGCGTCCGCGACCCATGGTAAACCCTTTTGTTCCGTCAAGCATGCGAGGGCCAGGAGGCGGCTTTGCAACTTCTATGTGTGCAGAAGTAATGCTTCCATGACCTAAATATGTACAAAGGAAACAAGAGAATGAAATTAAAATTATGCTTTGGTGTTAACAAGATACTCAAAAGTATATTCGTCTACATACCCATCCCGCCGTTACCCCGGTGTTTCTGTCCCTTTGATCTACGGTTTTGACCTCTCTTTCCATCTTTTTCTTCTTCCTCATCCTGAAAGTGCAAAGAGAATTTTGTTGAGTCATTGCAATGATAAAGTCAAAGAGCACAAGCAGAGCAATTGCGATGCATACTTGAACTTGTTGTGTGTCATCATGGCTTTCACTTGTCTTGTGATTGTCCTCATTAGCTATAGGAGCTGGCCTGGTATGGCTAACCTTGTCAGCATCAGATCCCTTCCATGCTTTTTGTCCCAAACCATATGCCTGCAGCAAAGAAAAGACGTTATTCAGTGTTACAAAGGAGGAAGAATGCGATGCAATGCAATACCATACCATTCGCTTCTGAAGAAGTTGAACACGCAAGCCATTCCTCCAGTCCTTTTCATCATTTAAAGTGACAGCCTGCCAGATTTTATTATAGAGGAGATAGAACTTTATTATTTATCAAAGCTTAGTATCAATAATATGCATAACTATAACATAAAAGACATATCTACTGACCGCTTTCTCTGCTGCCTCCACTGTCTCATATTCCACAAGGACGTGAAGCTGAATTGGATAAATGGTTGGTTTCATTATTTTCATGCTTTGAACAAACTAGCTAGTTTCTATCAGAAAGAAGAATGCCAGTGCCAATGCAAACACAATGGAGAACTCAAAAGCCTACACCATAGCAACTCAAATTTTACTAAGAAAACCTAAGCTGTACATGTTAGCTTTTATATCAACAAGAAGGATCACGAGCTGTACATGGTAATCAAACACTTACGCTACAAACCCAGTAAGACAGACAACAAGAAGTCCAGTGGAATATGTGCTACGCATCTATAATATTAATCTAATCTAGTATGAGTCAAACTCACAATAGCAAGTACAAGGTGTAACAAACAGATCTCAATTGTTATAATGCATACTATACAACTGTCAATAGTCAAAATCAAACATGCTAAATTATAAATTCCAATGATAAATAGTGTTGTATCCCGGATACAACAATAGCTCAATCCTCCATAACAATGGAAGAAAGGATAGAAATGAAAGAGATGAGGGAAAAAGATAAAGAAGAAAATGATAGAGCTCCTTATAAGCCTCTGCAATGGCCTAACAACCTCACCTGCACTTAATCACTAATTACAAAAAATGGCCCAAGTTTACAAACATGCCAGTAAAATTTTCTAACAAGTTAGAGCTGAATCATACAAGTGATCAGAGTAACAACTTGTATTAAGTGACAAGTAACAGGGAACATAATTTAGTAGTAGAAATCATATGTCAAGCATTCCTTAATCCCTTGAAGAGAGTAACCTATATATATGTCTACTATTATGAATATCATAGTATTTTTGCTTGAAAACATTCAGCTTCAATTTCACATTTGGATAATGATGTGGCTAAAACCTACCCACAAGCGTACGGGGTCAATTGTAGCTTTTCAAGTGTCGATCCCACAGAAACCAATGTAATATTAATTGAAATGCTACCAGTGTACTAGGCCAGAAAATAGAGAATATGATAGAAATCTATAATTAAGCTAAAACTAAGAAGCAAATAAAAGGGATAAAATATATGGGATAAATGTGTCTAAGGTTAAGGATCACCACAACAATGCTTTAGTAAATAAAATCAAACTCTACCTGAATCTAGTCCAACTATTTGAAGGTAAGTCATCTAAGGTAATCTACTAACTCCTCTCAGACGATAATAGACGTGTCTGAACTAAACTAACAATCGCTCTCGCGCAGAGCTAATCTCATTCAAACCCATTAACGCACTTAGAGTCTAGAGATAAATTGAGATAACATCCGCTCTCGCGCTCCGCTAAATCAACTCAAACCTAGAACATCTATGATGACTTAGTATCCTCACGAGTAATTAAGTTGCTCTCGTACAAATAACACTCAGGTTCGATTCCTATGGATCTAGTAGAAATTATCACCTCTCGGTCTCAAACTCTACCTGATTACTTACTAGTGTTTTCACCTCTCGGTCTCAAACCCTAATAAGTTCCAATTCGCCTAAGCTACTATGGGCATAAATCATCTAGGAATGAATCAAATACTATTTCAATTCAGACAAAGATAATAATTTTAAATACATATGCATCGTTGGGATCACCATAACCCTAGAACTAGGAATTTAGCCAAGCACGATCGAAGATAAACAATAGATTAAACTAGCCATCAATATGCATGAATTATTCAACAAAAATAAGAGATAAGATAACTTAATCTCAATGTCAAAATAATCCAAACGAAAGCTAGAACAATAAGTACAATCTTCAATCCATGCCAAAGGCCAAAATTCCTTCATGAAGTTCCACCCCTCTGTCTGCGGCAGAAGCTAAAACCAAAAGCTCCAAACAAAAACTAAAGCAAGAAAAAACAAAACTAAACTAAACCTAATAAAAACTAATCTAAGCTACTGCCGCCTCCTTTGAAAAGTCAAACCCTTCTCCAAATCTTGCGCATCCTCCTAATCTCGGTGGGCTCCTGCAGCCAAGCTTCCCATACGATCTGTAATTACGAGGCCCAATAGAAGTACTTGGCCCAACGTCTCTCAGTTGCTTCTGTCTTTTGCCCAACGCAGCCATTGCTTGCAAATGTTGGGACGTGACCCAATCTATTCTCCACTTGTTTGACGTCCTTAATAATAGTCTCGTATAATATTTAAATTGAACCTAAAATGTCTGAAATATATAAAAGTACGAGTGTAGACTCCGAATACAAAATAATACAAAATTAACAATAAAAAGATATAAAATATGCATGCAAATGAACTATTCTAATATGCAACTAGACTCCTAAAATATGTGTAAATTAGGTGTTATCAGATAACCACACAAACCACAATCACATTGGAAGAGATAAAAACCTGTGAAGAATTGCCTACATTTAAACACATGACAAAATATGAAAATCCATCACATTATGACATCCAACAGTTCGAATCAATGCGCTATTGATTCTTACTGAACAAAAAGGACCACATTGGCTAATGACTCTTAATGAACAAAAGGAGTAAAGCACCACATTTCCTTTCAATGATATTGATCAAGGAAACAATGCTGGAAAACATTAAGTAAAGCACCACATTTGCTAAGGACTCTTAATCATGCAATTCTGCAGTCAAGTAAGCGTGTAGAAAGTTGTACATATGTCAGTAACGAAAATAACCTGTTGTTCTTGACAACAATGTTAAATAGAGCCATAGCACCAACTTCTTGAGCTAATGCATTCCTTTCATAAACAGATGACTTCAGGAACTGCACCAGTGCTTCAACAAACCCCTGTGCACCCATATATATTCAAATTACCACTCACCCATTAAATCAATCTCAAAATCTTCAAAACATAAAATTCTCACCAAAGAGATCATAAATACAAGTTAAAATTTCTTTCAACAACATCGGATATTTCAAAACTGAAAAAGCTAGAAATTATATATACTTTCAATGCAGTGCATTCAAATTTCTTTCAACAGATACTTTAAAATTTTAAACTGAAAGAAGTTAAAAAAACTTTGAAAGACTTGTAAATATTTGAGCTTACAAAAAATTAGAAAAAGCGTGTAGATTGAAACTGGTCGAGATCACATCTAAGAACAACTTCAAATTAAATGTAAAAACAGTGAGCAACAACAACAACATAAGAACAACTTCAAATGCAAAAGAGTGAGCAACAATAACAGCAGAATCGAAAGAAACAATCAATATAATCAACAACAGCAGAACAACAGAATCTGCAGAAGTGTCTAGCCAGATCTGAATTGAGAAATGTAAGTTCATATTAGTATTTGATACTAAAATTAGGGCTTGCTTATGCTCCTGGGAAGAAGATAGACGCAACAACAAATATCAAGGTTTGGTGTAGCAATAGCACAACCACGAGCAAGGTTTGGTTCAGCAATTTTAACAACGAAAACTAATTGAGTTTAATTCAGCAAGAAAACGCACCGGCGAGAGAAGCCACCGATAGAAGGCAACGAAAGAAGCTTCTGCGAAGACGATATCGAGATGAGCCGCCGAGATGAGCTTCTGGAAGCTTGGGCGCGAGAGGAAACGGCCGGCGACAGAGAAAAAGAGAGGCTATGGGGCGCGAGAGGAAACCACCGGCGACAGAGAAAAAGAGGGGCTATGGGGCGAGAGGCAAACCACGGGAGAGAGGAATATAAAGGATCGTCGTCTTCGCAGATGTGGTAAGGCAAAAATTAGGGCGCGAGAGATGAAACAGGGTAGCGGGAAGAGGCAAGGCAAAAAAATTTGCCCCAAAATTTTTACTAGTAAATTTATTATAGCGCTTTTTGTTTAAAAGCGCTAAGAAAATGTTTTAACATTTTTAAAATAAAAAAATTGAAATTTATTATAGCGTTTTTTACCAAAAAACGCTAAGAGTGTTTCAAAACTCTTAGCGCTTTTTTGTAAAAAGCGCTAAGAGAATATTTTACATTTTTTTTTAAAAAAACTGAAATGTATTATAGCGCTTTTTTATAAAAAGCGCTAAGAGTGTTTCAGAACTCTTAGCGCTTTTTTGTAAAAAGCGCTATAAAATTGAAAACTTTAAGCGTTTTTGTACGTCTTAGCGGTTTTTAAAAAAAACCGCTAAGCATTTTTGTTTGTTATTGCGCTTTTTTATAGCGCCCTAATTTTAGTGATATCTAAGTTAAATTCTGTACTAGTGGAGAATCGGTGAGAAACTCATCTCCCATCTTGTTACGCAAGTCTGACTTGATGATACTCATTGATGAGAAGACTCTCTCTACAGTCGTAGTCGCAACATGTATTACTAAAGCCAACTCAATAAGACGATATACCAAGTGAAAAGCGCCATGAATTCTTACCTCAACCATTTTCTTAGCAAGAGCTCCAGTATTTTGCAAGATTGAAAATTTGTCGTTCCGTCTCATTTCATGAATCCAGACACTAGTGGAAAAAAGGCTTTTTACCACGGTTATTTTGCAAATGTTACCACGGTTAATGAACCGTGGTAAACTTGGCCGTGGTAAACATGTTTACCACAGTTGCACATTTACCACGGTTGCATATTTACCACGGTTGTTGAACCGTGGTAAATGGGACAACCGTGGTAAAATGTAACGATTATGAATCGTAGTAAATTCTTCGAACCGTGGTAAAATTGTATAACCGCGGTAAAGTTAAATCGTAGTAAATTTGATCGAAATGTGGTAAATCATTACAACCGCATAAATCGAGGTAAATGTACACCTCTTTTAATACCTAATTTATAATACATATTATACCATTACACATCATTGTCAATTATTAAAATGGATCAAATAATGTCAAAAAATATCATACATCAATGTATTGTCATAAATTCAAAAGGATAGTCTCACAAGCATAATTTGGAAAACTTGGTTGACTAAGTTAAGTGCAAAATGTTGCAAAAAAAAAGTATAAAACGCTGCAAAAATGTTCTACATACTAACTAATCTATGAAACACTCCATTCCAACCCCCATTTCACCTTGTCTTTATGCCTCATAACCTTTGCTAGAAGAGTATCTTGTGCTTCTCTGGCAGCGACTAATTCTATTTCCAGCTTTGATATTGTTCTCTCAAGTGTTCTGTGAATTCATGTAAGTAGAATAATCCATTTCAAGGCTATGCACAAAATATATATCTGCACTTCGGTTTATAAAAAAACTCCAACTACTTACACTATATTGTTGTGGTCTGTTGAGACTTGTTCAGGAACACTCCCAGATTCCTTGCTCACAAAATTCTGTGGAACATAAAACCCTAATTTACTATGATATCCTGAATAATTGACCTCAAAATCATAAGCCATTTTCAGCAAAGTGTTGAGAGATATACTCACTAGTTTGCAGTCGTAATCCATGGTAAAGCTTCCTTGATTCTTTTTGCTCACATTATCTATTTCAAGAGCTTCAGGAACCATCCATATCCTAGGATCAAAAGCTACCACTTAGCAAAGCAAGCAATTCATAAGACTTTGCTACCATGCAAAATTTTAATCTAGTTACAAATCCAAATATGAATTCATAGAGTTCGTATTGTCAAGTTTCTATATAACTAATTTTGACAAATTGAATTAGCAAACACTATGCAGTCATCCTAATTAAGCATCTAATCCTTGCTTTTTCCACTTATTGTTTTTGGGTTTATCTCAGTAGTCAACAATTGACCCTCTCCATATCCATTCCACAGTTTCCACCGACACAAACATGAAGATTCAGGAATATGCAAAACACATCAACCAGTAAACCAAGTAATAAAAAACAATAATTGAGTAATTTCCACCAATTAACAGAAAAATAGGGTCAAATTGGGAAAAATCACAAGAAAGAAGGAGGTGAAAAAATTGGAAGTACCTATTAGTGAAGAACATCCTAGCGCAGAAGCTACCAACGCAGAGAAAGATTGCGAATTTCCGAGACAAGACATTTTTGGGAGGCGTTTCGATTCCTCCCCGTGCTACTTCAACTTTGCTTTTCACCGAGACAACACATCAAAGTATGTTATTTGAAAAAAAAGGATATCTAGAAACAATACAAATGGGACAACTAGACCAGGATTGTCAGGGTAGTTGGAACGACCAGGATTGTCAATTGCCATGGGTTTGGATCTCTTCTCCTTTCTTTCTCTTTTTAAAAGTTATACTCCCATGAGACAACTAGACCTATACAAATGAGACAATAGTCTTGAATCATAATGTATTTAACAGAACAATTGAGTAAACCTCAATAACCATTCTTGAAATACAACTTTCTACAATATTATAGTGAAAATTCTCAACAATGCTTGTTTCCTTACTCAAAACAGTAATGAACATTAAGAATTTATCAACACCATGGATTAGTATCACTGCTTGATAGAACATAAATCAACATAGTTTGAAAGAAAACTCAAAGTCAGTACAAAATAAATCACCTCAATGGAATAGCCAATCTCCTTCAATGCAGTTGCCATAGTTGTCATCAATATGTGATATAAATCAAATGCAAGATCGGCACACACGCTGAACATCATAACAGATGCACATTGTCATCTCAACCATCCCAAATGGTGACAACAATTTAACCATTCAATTATCTTATCAAATTGAGATTGCCAAGGACAATAATTCCATAAATGAAAACATTCGGTCCATCTGCCTTGCAAGAAGAGTAAGTACAATACAACACAAACTTAAAAAAACTACTCGAAAATCCCAGAATTCAAGATTGAGCTATGCTGATTAGATAGTCAACAAGATGAACTATTAGAAACAATACAAACACCACATGTATATCAAACTCAGCAAGCAACACACCATAATTAACTAAAAGACGTGTTGCAACTTGACCAACTTCCATGTTCGTTCATTACAATATACATGTCTAACACAAAGTCACACGACTCACACATTATCTGAGCCATTAGAAACAATACAAACACCTCTTATTTATCCAAGATATAGCTATAAATCTGTACAAATAAAAATGGAATAAATCTTACCTTGGAGACAAGAGGGAAATCTCCTAATTCGGACCAAGATTTGGCTTGGAGAGTCGGAGTGATAGGATCGTGCTTCTAGGTGTCCACAGTGCAAGGGATCTGCTGCCACTCCTTGGGTCATACGAACTCTTAAGATTCATGATTGACCCTATGCAGGGTCACATCACGGAGTCCTCACTGGCCTCACTCCTCAGACGAACGGATGTCTGCGGTATGCCGACGAGAAGACCGACACGACACCGGCGAGTCGGACTGCCAAAGGCTGAGGCGGATGAGAAAGCGGGGGCCGGCCAAGGACGCGCTGCCTGATTGAGGTTGTCTCCAAAGGGGGCGGTCAAGCGGTGGATGGTCGGGATGGAGAAAGCCAAAAAAGAGATCGATTGATGGAGGTAAAGGGTAAGAGAGATTTAGATTTTAGGGTTGGCAGATTAAAAGAAAAAAATGGAAGCAACGCGGAGAATTGGTGGAGCAGCTATTGATATTCAGTTATAGAACCCTAATAGTCTAACTGGTTGAAGCCGTAATTCCAGATTGAAGACGATGAAAATGAGCTTTTTCACCCAGTACACATATTTACCTCGAAAAAAGATGGCCCCACAATTTTAAACTAATGCTAATTTACTACGATTATTTTGTCAACCGTGGTAACTTCACGTAGAAAAATCAATCGTGGTGTTTTTACTGTTAAATTACTACGGTTATTTGATCAACCGTGGTATTATTGCAATTAAATTAATACGGTTATTTATTCAACCGTGGTAATTTTACGCAGCAAAAAATTTTACCACGAAAAAAAACGCAACCGTGGTATTATGGTTGTTAAATTAATACGGTTATTTGATCAACCGTGGTAATTTCACCTATCTAACATATTTAACTCGAAAAAAATGCAACCGTGGTAAATCAACCGTAGTCAAAAGCCATTTTTCTACTAGTGAGAATCAATTGTGCTTTAAGTTCCATTAGATCGCACCCTAAGAAGTCTTGTGGATATGATGCAAGTCTAAGTAGCTTTGACTCACTGAAATGGGAGAATGAATCCAGTGGATCAAGGCGTGCTACACATGTGAGTACTTCTGCGCTCGTCTCACGGAAATAACTCTCCATTTCTGTACCAATTTGGTAAATAACCTAAAAATGTAGCATATAATTAATTTAATGAATAAGAAAAATTAATTAAACATTTGAAAAAACAAATATTTAACTATATGACAATATATGTCAACACGAAATTGGTTGTAACACCCCCAAAAATAACTTGGAAATATTACCGCCAATGATCTCAGAATACATATATGGGGTCACCCAAGGCTTATCATTTTTATTGCAAATAAATATAACATTATAAACTTTATTAAATACCATGAAATGACCAAATAATGTTTCACACCGACATTGCAAGTTACAAACGGTAAATGAAACCAAATACAAAAACATATAGTAGCGGAAGTCTTTAAAATATATAAAACGCCATAAAGGGTTTTGGAACCATGTAAATCTCACACCAGGATCCTCAACCTTAAGGAAACACTCAAAATATCAACTACCTTCAACGTCGGGGATTTGCCTTCACACAACTGAGGAAATTTACCTGATGTGTCGTATGAGACGGATGACACCAGCCAACCATGCAAAAGAAAAATAACGGTTGGTTAGTCCAATGAAAGACTACGCAAGGGTATGAAGAAAAGGTTCTAAGTAGTCGTATTAAGTTACAACAATCGCTTCTCGAATAATAGCCGATAGACGATGTTAACTTCAATACTTCTACAGAAATACAAGAAAAGGAATGATTCAAGAGAAATACTCCAATGGAATTGAGTCTTATAGGATATGTATGCAATTGTTTGGGAACGTTAAGTTTTCACACAAGTTTATAAAAATGACCTTGATTATTTGGGTCTACGACCAACCTCACCGCGCACTGCGAATCCAGATTGGAAAGAGGACTTACTCTAACAAGAGTCCGGGCGGGTTCCACGTTGTACTTCACACCCGAGGATGTATTAATTATGTGCGCAAAAGCACTTATCTTATTTACTTTCAAAACGTACATTCACGTTAAGGCTTTTAATTCACATCATCTCGATACGAGAGATATCTTTGGGATGAATCCCGAATGTTGGCACTAGCTAAGTGCACCTACCACTTATATCCGAATAAGGGTACAATCATGACCAGGAGTACTAAGGCAAAAGCCTCCTAATACTTGTTATAAAGAAACGACTAGAACTTGCAAAGTACATAGTGTTCCAACGAATACTCGTGCTAGCTAAGCATGTAAATTCACATATAAATCCACACCAAAATCCATTTATCACTTCATGGTAATATCAAATAGAATTATATATAATAGCGTTGTTTCTAGCAATATATACAACCTATTATAAATTCATATTTTCAACACAACATTTTATCGTTTAAGTTCCCAAACACAATCAAGAACTTTATTCCAACTTAATTAAACAATTAAGTAATTGATAATCAAGAAGAATATGGAATAAATCAACAAGAGCGAACCGCCACTTGCCTTAGTCTAGACGAACGAAGAGTTGGGTCCGAAATCCGGGAACTTGAACTTGTGCACGGTTGCCTACTAAAATTCCCATTGGAATTTATCATCATTCAGTAGGGTCGGATTCCAATCCGTACCATCAGCCATGGAGACGATCACAATCCAACACCAACGAAACAAAACCCTAATTAGTTATGGGTATGAAGGAACAAAAAGACGAAGAAAAGGCAGTGCCGCGATCGCGGCTTTGCTGGGCGAAACCGCGCCCGCGGCAGATGGGCCGCGATCGCGGTTCCATGCTTAGCCGAGATCGCGGGCCTCTGCCCAACCGCAATCGCGGTTTTTATGCCACGGTCACGGGATCCATCATCGACGACAAGTTTAAACGAACACAACGGATCCATACCGGGGGAAGACGAGGCTCGGATCTTGTTTCTTGGACAAGCGCGCACCACCACCACTCCTGGCTTCGCTTTGATGGAAATCCGACTCCGACAACGATCGACGACGACAATACTCCTATGACAACACCAAGAACCGAGAGGAAGAGATGAAGGATGAGAAGAACCCTCGGATCCACCTCTATTTATAGGGCAAGGGTGAGCTCCTCCACTAAATGAGAGGAAGGACAACCGATTCGCCTCCCTCAACCAACCGCTCGGAGAAGAAACGCCGAATTCTCAAACGTTAGCGTCACATGGAAGATGAGGAAGAAGATGAAGCAATGGAGCCGCGATCACGGTTTCATAACCGCGATCGCGGTTTGCATAGCCGCGATCGCGAGCAATGCCGCGCCCGCGGTTTCTCGGGCCTTGAGCGCCGGTCTTGCTTTAATTCCGATTTTAGCAACCCTCCAATAATTAGAACCCATATATTTCATTAAATGTGTATCCATACCTTCATATGATTCTTACAGGGTTACAGAACATGCCTAACACGTCTTGCTTACAAAACGAAAGTTGGGACTTTTGTAGGGGTTATTACATTGGTAGTAGTATATAGTAGTAGCACGTCTATGAAAGAGAACCGGAGCGTCATCTTCCATGTTGGGAATAATGATATCAATCTTAGCACATAAATCATTGAAAACTTCTAATAACTGCTCCCATCCATTTTCCCTCAATGACGCAAGGCACAACTTTGAAGCGAAAGTTAAGGGTTTTATAATTTAGTAAATTTCATTTTGTAAATAGTGTTATCTTGTCAAAATATTTGGGGAAAACCAATAGCTAAGAGTTTGAGCGACAAACAACACTAAAAAGACCTACCATTTACCATTTACGATACAAGGCATAACATTGAGCGAAAGTTAAGGGTTTCAATATTTGTCAACTTCTTTCCATGAATCATCTTATGTTGTCAAAATATTGAGGGAAAGCCAAGAGCTAAGAGTTTGAGCAACAAACAACACTAAAAAGACCTACGATTTACCATTTACGATACAAAGCACAACTTTGACCAAAATTTAAAAGGTTTCAAATTTTGTCAATTTGTTTCGGTGAATCATCTAATCTTGTCAAAATATTTGGAAATAAACAATAGCTAATAGTTTGAGAGAAAAACAACACTAAAAAGACCTACCATTTACCATTTATGATACATGACACAACTTTGAGCGAAAGTTAAGGGTTTCAAATTTTGTCAAATTCTTTCCATGAATCATCTTATTTTGTCAAAATATTGGGGGAAAACCAAATGCTAAGAGTTTGAGCGAAAATCAAAACTAAAAAGACCTACGAATTACCATTATGAAAAAAGGCATAACTTTGAGCAAAAGTTAAGGGTTCAAAATTTTGTCAATTTCATTATGTGAATCATCTTATCTTGTCAAAATATTTGGGGAAAACTAATAGCTAAGAGTTTGAGTGAAAAACAACACTAAAAAGATATACCATTTACCATTTACAATACAAGGCACAACTTTGAGAGAAAGTTAAGGGTTTCAAATTTTGATAATTTCTCTACGCGAATCGTCTTACCTTTTTAAATATTAGGGGAAAAACCAATAGCTCAAAGTTTCAGTAACAAACAACACTAAAAACTAATGATTTTATCATATACGAGACAAGGCACAACTTTGAGCGAAAGTTAAGGGTTTGAAATTTTGTCAATTTCTTTCCATGATTCATCTTATCTTGTCAAAATATTGGGGAAAACAAAGAGCCAAGAGTTTGAGCGAAAAACAACACTAAAAAGACCTATCATTTACCGTTTACAATGCAAGGCACAACTTTGTGCGAAAGTTAAGGGTTACAAATTTTGTAAATTTCATTCTGTGAATCATCTTAACTTGTCAAAATATTTGGGGAAAACCAATAGCAAAGAGTTTGAGCAACAAACAACACTAAAAAGACCTACCATTTACAATATACGATACAAGGGACAACTTTGAGAGAAAGTTAAGGGTTTCAAATTTTGTCAACTTCTTTCCATGAATCATCTTATGTTGTCAACTGAAACTGGTAAATATATAGAAATGGGGTTTGAAAAATTTACAAAAAATCCTTAATCATGAAGGTGATAGAGTGTAAAAACAAAATTTAAGAAAATACAAAATGAAAAGATACTATCCAAGATGCCAAACATCATACTGTAGCCTAGCACAATCAAAATCCTGGGACACAGCCCAACACAAACACATCAAAATGCATCCAACTCATCAATGATCCTATAAGCCTCTTGTCGTAAAATCTCTATTGGGTCAAGTTCACCAAAAAATTCTGCAAAAGCTGCGCATACGAGCATCTCTCTCTAGCAATTGAAATGGCCAATAGTGAAATAAACCTTTAATACAAAAATCTCCACAACACATATGCTGGAGCATGGAAAAGGGGGAAGGGATCAAGCAACAATGGCCTATTGCAACAATTGACCAAGGCAATAGACTAAGAAATACATGAAGGAGTAAAATGCCAAAAAGTCTTATTCTCTCATTTGTGGTTCAGCAACATAACATTTACCATGATCATCATGCACATGTGAAATCCTCATAATAGTGCGACAATCAAGTAGCATAAAAGGTCAAGGTATAATTCGATCCGCACTTTAAGTATCTCTCATGTAACTCCAGTTTCCCTCAGTTAGCTAGGCATGGTCAAGGGATCATACTAGCTTTAACCCTAACAAGATGTCCCCTCAGATTTGTGGCGCTCAACCTCACCACTCCTATAGTCTTCTTCAGTTAGATGGGCATGGTTGGGGACCATTCTAGCTTTCCACCTCATAAGATGTCACCTCAGATTTGTGGCACTCGACCTCACCACTCCTCAAATTTGTGGCACTCAACCTCACCACTTCCTCAGTCCTAACAATCCAACGAATTTTGTCAACCTGCACAAATATAAAACTTGAGAAAATCCCTAAAGTCTACACTCATGAATTTCTGATGTGGCTCATCCTCGTATCTCCAAAACACCATCAGTTAGCTAGATGGAGCCGGGGGCTCTTGTAACTTTCTCATTCACAAGATGGCACCCTTATTTTATTTGGATTTTACATCTCTGCTCACCACCAACTCCCTCAGTTAGCAGTTAAGGATTTGAAAATTTGTCAATTTCCTTCCGTGAATCATCTTACGTTGTCAAAATATTAAGGGAAAACCAAGAGCTAAGAGTTTGAGCGACAAACAACACTAAAAAGACCTACCATTTACCATTACTGATACAGAGCACAACTTTGAGAAAAAGTTAAGGGTTTCAAATTTTGTCAATTTCTTTATGTGAATCATCTTATCTTATCAAAATATTTGGAAAAAACCAATAGCTAAGAGTTGGAGCAACATACAACACTAAAAAGACTTACCATTTACCATTAACAAATACATGTCACAACTTTTAGAGAAAGTTCAGGGTTTCAAAAAATGATAATTTCTTTACGCAAATCGTCTTATCTTGTTAAAATATTAGGGCAAAAATAAATAGCTAAGAGTTTCAACGACAAACAACACTACGAAGACTAATGATTTACCAATTACGAGACAAGGCACAACTTTGTGCGAAAGTTAAGGGTTTGAAATTTTGTCAATTTCTTTCTGTTAATCATCTTATCATGTCAAACATTAGGGCACAAAAAGAGCTAAGAGTTTGAGTGATAAACAATACTAAAAAGACCAACCATTTACCATTAACGATACAAGGCACAACTTTGAGCAAAATTTAAGGGTTGAAATTTTGTTAATTTGTTTCCGTGAATCATCTTATCTTGTCAAGCTAAGAGTTTGAGCGACAAGAAACACTAAAAATACCTACTATTTACCATTTACGATACAAGGCACAAATTTGTGCAAAACTTAAGGGTTTCAAATTTTGTCAACTTCTTTCCATGAATCATCTTATGCTGTCAAAATAGTGGGGTAAAACCAAGAGATAAGAGTTTTGGCGACAAAAAACACAGAGAATAACTACCATTTACCATTTACGATACAAGGCACAACTTTGAGCAAAATTTAAGGGTTTCAAATTTTGTCAGTTTGTTTCTGCGAATCATCTTATCTTGTCAAAATATTTAGGGATAAAAAATAGCTAAGAGTATGAGCGACAAACAACACTAAAAAGACCTACCATTTATGATACAATGCACAACTTTGAGCGAAACTTATGGGTTTCAAATATTTTCATCTTGTTTCTAATAATGATCTTATGTTGTCAAAATATTGGTGGAAAACCAAGACATAAGAGTTTGAGTGACAAATAATAATTATTAGACCTACAACTTACCATCTACAATACATGGCATAACTTTGAGCGAAAGTTAAGAGTTTCAAGTTTTGTCAATTTCTTTTTGTGTACTATCTTGTCAAAATATTGGAGGAAATCCAAAAGCTAAGAATTTGAGCGACAAACAACACTTAAAAGACATACGATTTACCATTTACGACACAAGGCACACATTTGCGCAAAAGTTAAGGGTTATAATTTTTTTTCAATTTATTTCAGAGAATCATATTATCTTGTCAAAATATTTGGGGAAGGTTATTATTAGGTAAGAGTTTGAGATACAAACAACATTAAAAATAACTATGATTTACCATTTACGATAAAAGGCACAACATTGAGCAAAAGTTAAGAGTTTCAAATTTAGTAAATTTCATTCCGTGAATCATCTTATATTGTCGAAATATTTGGGGAAAACCAATAGCAAAGAGTTTAAGCGACAAACACCACTAAAAATTTCAACCATTTACCATTTACGTTACAAGGCACAACTTTGAGAGAAAGTTAAAGGATTCAAATTTTGACAATTTCTTTCCGTGAGTCATCTTATCTTGTCAAAATAGTAGGGAAAAAAACCAATAGCTAAGAGTTTTAGCGACAAACAACACTAAAAAGGCTTATGATTTATCAATTCGAGACAAATCACAACTTTGAGCGAAAGTTGAAGGATTGAAAATTTTTCAATTTCTTTCCGTGAATCATCTTATCTTGTCAAAATAGTGGGGTAAAACCAATAGGTAAGAGTTTGGGCAACAAACAACACTAATTAGACCTACCAATTACCATTTATGATACAAGGCACAACATTCAGCAAAAAATTAAGGGTTTCAAATTTTGTCAATTTGTTTTCATGAATCGTCTTCTCTTGTCAAAATATTTTGGGATAACCAATAGCTAAGAGTTTTAGCGGTAAACAACACTAAAAAGACCTACCATTTACCATTTACGAGGCAAGGCACAACTTTGAGAAAAAGTTGAAGGTTTCAAATTTTGTAAATTTCATTCCGTGAATCATCTTATCTTGTCAAAATATTTGGGGAAAAAAATAGCTAAGAGTTTAAGTGACAAACAACCCTAAAAAGACCAACCATTTACCATTTACGATAAAAGGCACAACTTTGAGAGAAAGTTAAGGGATTCAAATTTTGACAGTTTTTTCCTTGAGTCATCTTATCTTGTCAAAATATTATGGGAAAAACCAATAGCTAAGAGTTTCAACGACAAACAACACTAAAAAGACTTCTGATTTATCATTTCGAGACAAGGCACAACTTTGAGGAAAGTTAAGGGTTTGAATTTTTTTCAATTTCTTTCCATGAATCATCTTATCTTATCAAAATAGAGGGGTAAAACCAAGAGCTAAGAGTTTGGGCGCCAAACAACACTAATAAGACCTACCACATACCATTTACAAGGCACAACTTTGAGAAAAATTGAAGGATTTCAAATTTTGTCAATTTGTTTTCGTGAATCATCTTATCTTGTCAAAATATTGGGGATAACAAAAAGCTAAGAGTTTCAACGACAAAAATTATTAAAAAGACTTAGGATATACCATTTACGAGTAAATGTACAACTTTGAGCAAAAGTTAAGGGTTTCAAAATTTGTCAATTTATTTATGCGAATCATCTTAACGTTTTAAAATATTTGTGAATAACAGATAGCTAAGAGTTTAAGCCAGAAACAACACTAAAAAGACCTACCATTTACAATACAAGGCACAACTTTGAGCAAAAGTTAAGGTTTTCAAATTTTCTTTATGTGAATCATCTTATTTTGTTTAGATATTTGGGGAAAAGCAATACCTAAGAGTTTGAGCGACAAACAACACTAAAAAAACTTACCATTTACCATTTACGATAGAAGACACAACTTTGAGAGAAAGTGAAGGGTTTCAAATTTTGATATTTTCTTTCCGTGAGTCATCTTATATTGTCAAAATATTAGGGAAAACCAATAGCTAAGAGTTTGAGCGACAAAAAACACTCAAAAGACTTATGATTTATCATTTACAATACAAGGCACAACTTTGAGCGAAAGTTAAGGGTTTGACAATTTTTCAATTTCTTTTCGCGAATCATCTTATCTTGTCAAAACAATGGGGTAAAACCAAGAGATAGGAGTTTGGGCGACAAACAACACAAATAAGACCTGCCATTTACCATTAACGATACAAGGCACAACTTTGAGCAAAATTTAAGGGTATCAAATTTTGTCAATCTGTTTATGAGAATCATCTTCTCTTGTAAAAATATTTGGGGATAACCAGTAGCTAAGAGTTTGAGCGGTAAACAACACTAAAAGACCTACCATTTTCCATTTAGGAGACAAGGAACAACTTTGAGTGAAAGTTAAAGGTTTCAAATTTTGTAAAATTCTTTACCAGAATCATCTCATGTTGTTAAAATGATAGGGGATAAAGAAAAAAGAAATTTGCGGCGAACCACCCTTTATATACGCGTTTCTGCGGCAAACCACCCGTTCTATTTGAAGTTATTTTAAACCACCTGTTACTTACATTCCGTTAGCAAATCGCCACCCACAGGCCTCTGCCGTCTAAATTTCCGTCAAAATGGGTAAAATGACCCTTTTACTCCTCTTATTTCTTCAAATTTACCGGTTTTGTCCAACTTTTAATGACATTAATCTGAACCCGACCGAACCCAATTTTAATTAATTAAACCAAACTGGCTAAAATTATAACAAACCCATCTAAAACCCAAACCCGCCAATTTCATGGATTGTCACACCAATTTCAGGAAATCGCGAGCTCGTCTTCACACAAATTCTATGTAATGCTCCCCAAATAACCTAGAAGACCCCAATTTCACCGTCTACAAAACGTAGCTCACTCTGCCTCACCTGCGTTCACACCTTCCAACCTCTATGAAGAGTCAAACCCCACACAATCCTGTTGTCATGAGCACCAAACAATATCCTCACATGTCCATTTCATAAAAATGGCTTCTTTTCCCTGTTCACACTTTGTTCACTTATTTCTTCGAACATATAAGATGCACTGAGATTATTTCCCGACTTTTTTGTCGTTCTCGTTCATCTTCTACTACTACTACCACCAACAATAATCTGAACCCTGAATCAACCATCTCTCATCTCTTCTTTCTCTTGCATAAATCTCACCGGTTTTAATTTGTGATTTTCTTATGCATAGTCTGGATTCCATGGATGAAAACGAAGATCAAGAAATCAACAACACCGACAACAAGAGGAGGAGGAGGAGTGTAGCAGCAATGAGATCAGAAGAACAACTGCAACAAGAGGAGAACAACAACGAGATAAGGAGAACATGAAAACGGAGATCTCTTCTTTCACAAATGTGCTTCTATTCAAAGAACAGCAACAACGAGATCAGGATGAATACTCGTGAGACTAGAATTTCTACGTTGAGACGAATAAGAGTGATGGTCCGAGGAGAAAGAGATCAAGGGACGATGCCGGTGAATTGATCCAAAAGGAGACTCCTCCTAGCTCAATCGAAGCCTGCAAGTCAACCGAACTTTAAGCAAAAGTTAAGGGAAAACCGAGACATAACTTTAAGCAAAAGTTAAGGATTTCAAATTTACCATTTACAACCGAACTACAAGTCAAACGATATGGGTTTGGGTTTTAGATGGGTTTGTTATAATTTTAGCCGGTTTGGTTTAATTAATTAAAATCGGGTTCGGTCGAGTTTAGATTAATGTCATTAAAAGTTGGACAAAACTAGTAAATTTGGAGAAATAAGAGGGGTAAAAGGGTCATTTTACCCATTTTGACGGAAATTTGGACGGCAGAGGCCTGTGGGTAGCGATTCGCTAACGGAATGTAAGTAACGGGTGGTTTAAAATAATTTCAAATAGAACGGTTGGTTTGTCGCAGAAATGCGTATTTAACGGGTGGTTCGCTGCAAATTTCGCTAAAGAAAAAGCAAGAGTTTGAGCGACAAACAACATTAAAAAGACCTACGATTTACCATTATGACACAAGGCACAACTTTGAGCAAAAGTTAATGGCTTTTAATTTTCTCAAATTCTTAATGTGAATCATAATAAGTTGTCAAAATATTTGGGGATAAACCATAGCTAAGAGTTTGAGCGACAAACAACACTAAAAGGACCTACCATTTACCATTTACAATACAAAGCACAATTTTGAGCAAAAGTTAAGGGTTTCAAATTTTGTCAATTTGTTTCCGCGAATCATCTTATTTTGTCCAAATTATTTGGGGATTACCAATAGCTAAGAGATTGAACGACAAAGAACACAAAAAAGACCTACCATTTTCTATTTACGATACAAGACACAACTTTAAGCAAAAGTTAAGGGTTTCAAATTTTGTCAACTTCTTTTCATGAATCATCTTATACTGTCAAAATAGTGGGGAAAAACCAACAACTAAGTGTTTTGGCGACAAACAACACAAATAATACCTACCATTTACTAATTACGATACAAGGAACAACTTCGAGCAAACCTTAATGGTTTCATTTTGTCAATTTGTTTATGCGAATCATCTTATCTTGTCAAAAAAAAATCTAAGAGTTTGAGCGACAAACAACACTAAAAAGACCTACCAGTTACAATTTACGATTTAAGGCACAACTTTGAGCGAAAATTAAGGGTTTCTAATTTTTTCATCTTGTTTCCAACAATCATCTTATGTTGTCAAAATATTGAGGGAAAACAAAGACATAAGAGTTTGATCGACAAATATGAATTAAAAGACCTACGATTTACCATCTACGATACAAGGCACAACTTTGAGCGAAAAGTTAAGGGTTTCAAAATTTTGTCAATTTTTTTCTGTGAATCATCTTATCTTGTCAAAATATTGAGGGAAAACAAAAAGCTAAGAATTTGAGCACAAACAACACTTAAGAGACCTACAATTTACCATTTACGAAACAAGGCACAACTTTGCGTGAAAGTTAAGGGTTTCATGTTTTGTCAATTTCTTTCAGAGAGTCATCTTATCTTTTCAAAATATTTGGGGAAAGTGTTTATGTAAGAGTCTGTGACACAAAGAACAGTAAAAATACATATCGATTTACCAATTACGATAAAAGGCACAACTTTGAGCGAAAGTTAAGGGTTTTAAATTTTGTAAATTTCATTCCGTGAATCATCTTATCTTTTCAAAATATTTGGGGAAAACCAATAGCTAAGAGTTTAAGCGACAAACAATCCTAAAAAAGAACAACCATTTACCATTTACGATAAAAGGCACAACTTTGAGAGAAAGTTAAGGGATTCAAATTTTTAAAATTTATTTCCGTGATTCATCTTATTTTGTCAAAATATTAGGGGAAATACCAATAGATAAGAGTTTCAGCGACAAGCAACACTAAAAAAACTTATGATTTATCATTTCGAGACAAGGCACAACTTTGAGCGAAAGTTAAAGGGTTTGAAAAAAATTCAATTTCTTTGCGTAAATCATCTTATCTTGTCAAAATAGTGGGGTAAAACAAAGAGCTAAGAGTTTGGGTGACAAACAACACTAATAAGACTTCCATTTACCATTTACGATACAAGGCACAACTTTGAGCAAAATTTATTTGGGGATAGCCAACATCTAATAGTTTGTTTCTGTAAATCATCTTATCTTGTCAAAATATTTGGGGATGGCCAACATCTAAGAGTTTGAGCGACAAAATCACTAAAAAGACTTAGGATATACCAATAGGTAAGAGTTGTGATTTATCATTTACGATACAAGGCACAACTTTGAGCAAAATTTCAGGGTTTCAAATTTGACAATTTCTTTATGTGAATCATCTTATCGTGTCAAAATAATACGGGAAAAACCAATAGCTAAGAGTTTCAGCGACAAACAACACTAAAAAGACATAACATTTACCATTTACGATATAAGGCATAACTTTGATAGAAAGTTAATGATTTCAAATTTTGTAAATTTGTTTATGCGAATCAACTTATCTTGTCAAAAAATAGCTAAGAGTTTGAGCGACAAACAACACTAAAAAGACCTACCAGTTACAATTTATGATACAAGGCACAACTTTGAGCGAAAGTTAAGGATTTTAAATTCTGTAAATTTCATTCCGTGGATCATCATATCGTGACAAACAACAATGAACCGACCAACCATTTAGCATTTGCGATAAAAGGCACAACTGAGAGAAAGTTAAGGGAGTCAAATTTTGACAATTTCTTTCCGTGAGTTATCTTATCTTGTCAAAATATTAGGGAAAAAACCAATAGCTAAGAGTTTAAGCGACAAATAACACTAAAAAGACTTGTGATTTATCATTTCTAGACAAGACACAACTTTGAACGAAAGTTAAGGGTTTTGGAAATTCAATTTCTTTCCGTGAATCATCTTATCTTGTCAATACAGTGTGGTAAAACCAAGAGCTAAGACTTTGGGCGACAAACAACACTAATAAGACCTTTCATTTACTATTTACGATACAAGGCACAACTTTAAGCAAAATTTAAGGGTTTCAATTGTTTTCAGTTTGTTTTCGTAAATCATCTTATCTTGTCAAAATAATTGGGGATAACCAACTGCTAAAAGTTTGAACGACAAAAATCACTAAAAAGACTTAGGATATACCATTAGCTAAGAGTTATGATTTATCATTTACAATACAAGGCACAACTTTGAGCAAACGTTAAGAGTTTCAAATTTTGTCAATTTTTTCCGTGAATCATCTTATCTTCTCAAATTATTTGGGAATAACAAATAGCTAAGAGTTTGAGCGACAAAAAAAACTAAAAAAGACCTACCATTTACGATGCAAGGCACAACTTTGAGAGAAAGTTAAAGGTTTCAAAATTTTGAAATTTCTTTCTGTTAATCATCTCATTTTGTAACGATATTTCGGGAAAAGCAACATCTAAGAGTTTGAGTGACAAAAATCACTAAAAAGACTTAGGATATACCAATAGCTAAGATTTATGATTTATCATTTACGATACATGGCACAACTTTGAGTGAAAGTTAAGAGTTTCAAATTTTGACAATTTCTTTCCATGAGTCATCTTATCTTGGTAAAATGCTAGTGGAAAAACCAACAACTAAGAGTTTCAGCGATAAATAACACAAAAAAGACTTATGATTTATCATTTACGAGACAAGCCACAACTTTGAGCGAAAGTGAAGGGTTTGAAAATATTTCAATTTCTTTTCGTGAATCATCTTATCTTGTCAAAATAATGGAGTAAAACGAAGAACTAAGAGTTTGAGCGACAAAATTACAAATAAGACCTACCATTTACAAAACAAGACACAACTTTGAGCAACATTTAAGGGTTTCAATTTTTTTTTAATTTGTTTATGTGAATCATCTTATATTGTAGTTTAGTTTGGGGATAACCAATAGCTAAGAGTTTGTGCATTAAACAACTCTAAAAAGACCTTCCTTTTACCATTTACGAGACAAGGGACAACTTTGAGAGAAAATTAAGGGTTTCAAATTTTGTCAATTTTTTTTCCATGAATCATCTCATGTTGTCAAAATATTGGGGAAAAAATCAAAAGCTAAGAGTTTGAGCGACAAACAACTAAAAAAGACCTACGATTTACCATTATGACACAGGGCACAACTTTGAGCGAAAGTTAAGGGTTTCATTTTTTGTCAATTCCTTTCTGTGAATCATCTTATTTTGTAAAGATATTTAGGGAAAACAATTAGCAAAGAGTTTGACTGACAAACAACACTAAATAGACCTACCAATTACCATTTACGATACAAGGCATAACTTTGAGCAAAATTTAAGGGTTTCAAATTTTGTAAAAATTTGTCCATGAATCATCTCATGTTGTCAAAATATTGGGGCAAATAACCAAGAGCTAAAAGTTTGAGTGACAAACAACATTAAAAGACCTACGATTTACCATTACGACACAAGGCACAACTTTGAGCAAAAGTTAATGGTTTCAAATTTTGTCAATCCCTTTCGGTGAATCATCTTAACTTGTCAAATTATTTTGGGAAAACCAATAGCTAAAAGTTTGAGCGACAAACAACACTAAAACGACCTACCATTTACCATTTATGATACAAGGCACAACTTTGAGAGAAAGTTAAGGGTTTCAAATTTTGTCAATTTCTTTATGTTAGTCATCTTATCATATCAAACTATTTGGTGAAAACCAATAGCTAAGAGTTTGAGCTACAAACAACACTAAAAGACCTACCATTACCATTTACAATACAAGGCACAACTTGGAAAGAAAGTTAAGGGTTTCAAAGTTTGATAATTTCTTTACGTGAATCGTCTTATTTTGTTAAAATAATAGGGAAAAAATAAATAGCTAAGAGTTTAAATGACAAACAACACTAAAAGGACTAATGATTTACCATTTATGAGACAAGGAAAAACTTTTAGTGAAAGTTAAGGGTTTGAAATTTTGTTAATTTCTTTTTGTGAATCATCTTATCTTGTCAAAACATTGGGGACAAACAAAGAGCTAAGAGTTTGAGCAACAAACAATACTAAAAAGACCAACCATTTACCATTTACAATACAAGTCACAACTTTGAGAAAAATATAAGGGTTTGAAATTTTGTCAACTTCTTTCCTTGAATCATCTTAGGTTGTCAAAATATTGAGGGAAAACCAAGAGCTTGGAGTTTGGGCAAAAAACAACACTAAAAAAACATAAGATTTACAATTACAACACAAGGCACTACTTTTAGCAAAAGTTACGGGTTTCAAATTTTGTCAACATCTTTCCATGAATCATCTTAGGTTGTCAAAATATTGAGGGAAAACCAAGAGCTTGGAGTTTGAGCGACAATCAACACTAAAAAGACTTATCATATACCATTTACGAGACAAGGCACAAGTTTGAGCAAAAGTTAAGAGTTTCAAATTTTGTCAATTTGTTTTTGTGAATCATCTTATCTTGTCAAAATATTTGGGGATAACCAATATCTAAGAGTTTGAGCAATAAAGAACAAAAAAAAGACCTACTATTTACCATTTATGATAAACGGCATAACTTTGAGCGAACCTTAAGGGCTTCAAATTTGTAAACATCATTCAATGAATCATCTTATGTTGTCAAAGTATTTTGGGAAAACCAATAGCTAAGAGTTCGAGTGACAAATAACATTAAAAAGTCCTACCATTTACCATTTAAGATAAAAGGCACAACTTTTAGCGGAAGTGAAGGGTTTAAATATTTGTCAACCTCTTTCCGCAATCACAGAAACAACAGTAAGTGCCGTCCTGGTCAATGAGGAAGACTGTAACCAATTACCCGTCTACTACGTGAGTAATACCCAACAAGATACGGAGACAAGATAATTGCCCATGGAGAAACTCACATTGGCCATCATTACCGCATCCATCAAACTAAGACCCTATTTTAAGGCTCATACCATCCAGGTCAAGACAAACTATCCAATCCAGAACTTGATGAACAAACATAAGCTATTTGGAAGGATGACAAAGTGGACAATGCACCTCAGCGGCTACGACATCCAATACGAGACGTGCACAACAATGAAGTCATAAGTTTTGGCAGATTTTGTGGCCGATTTCAATCCAACCTACCAAGAATAAGTAACAGGATAATTATTGCGAGTCGAGAACCCCACTCCCCTGAAATGGACCTTATACATCGACGAAGCCTCCAATCAGAACGACGTCAGATTAGGGGTTTTTCTAAATCGCCACAGGGGATAGGATAGCCCAAGCTGTGCGATGCGAGTTCAAAGCAACAAACAACGAGGCACAATTCATAGCACTTATGACTGACATCACTTTGGCCAAGGAGACATGCGTGAAGAATCTAGAAGTAATCTGCGAGTCCTTGCTCATAGTGAACAAAATCAATAGAGCGTACGCGGCACACAATTCCAAGATGACGGCCTATCTAGAAGTCGTCTGTGACATCATCAACTCTTTCAACACATTCGTCATCAAATAGGTTCACATGGATACCAAAGTTGAAGCTGACGCACTGGCTAATCTGACTGTTGGACCACTCCACTTTACAATTGGCTAAAACATGGAAAACTACCACTCGACAAGCATAAGGCACGACGACTCCATGCCAAGGTGTCTACTTTTGTCCTCAAAGATGACATGCTACTCAAATGGTCCACCATTGGGATATTACATGCGTTGTCTCCACGAGGGAGAAATCCAAAACATGTTGCAGGAACTCCATGACGGGGAATGTGGCAATCACTCTAGATGAATAAACCTCGCGTTGCGAGCTCACACAGCAGGATACAATTGGCCCATGATGATGAAAGACACCATCGACTATGCGAAGAAGTATGACGCATCCTAGAGACATAGCCCGATATCCTACCAACCATCTGAAGATCTACATCCTACCCATCCCCTTGGCCTTTCATGAAGTAGGGAATGTACATTGTCAGGAAACTACCAGTCACATATGGCCAACATGTCTTCATGCTTGCCATGACAGACTATTTTTCTGAATGAATCGAAGCCAAAGCATTGAAAGAGATCAAAGATTTGCATGTCATCGCTTTCATAAGGAAGAATAACCTATACAAATTTGGCATCCCTGACACAATCGTGTATGAACACGGATCCCAATACATAAGCAACAGGATGTATGAATTCTGGAAAGAGCAAGGCATCAAACTAGTCACTTCGACGCCATGCTATCCCCAAGCCAACGGTCAAGCCGAGTCTAACAACAAATTTATTATCAACAACCTAAACAAACGGCTCGAGAAGGCGAAAGGCTTATGGGCGGACGAGTTACCTTCTATCATATGGTCGGATCACACAACTCCAAAGACCGCGATAGGTAAAACACCCTTTTCGTTAGTATTCGACAGTGACACTATTCTACCCGTCGAAGTGTAGGTCCCTACATCTCGTTATCGCTTCCTTAGGAAAGAGTGAAATACATCACTAATGGCATTCATGCTAGACACTGTCGACGAACTACGCACACCAGGATGGCGACTTGCCAACACAGAGTCGACAAAAGCTATACCCGCAACATAAGGATAAAAGCATTCCAATTCAACAATTGGGTCCTGCACAAAGTATTCCAAAACACAAGAGACGAGAACGATGAGAAGCTAGGACCCATATGGGAAGGACCCTACCAAATCACAAAGGTAGTCGGACAAGACGTTTAAGAATTGGCTAACCTTGAAAGTGTGCCCGTCATCCGCAGCTGGAACACGACTTACCTTAAAAAGTATTATTTCTAATCATGTTTAAATTCTATGCATGTTCCTTACTGAAAGTCAATTCATTCAATAAAAGCAAAACTTTTCTCCCATTGCTATACTACATCGTTCATGTCCCTCTGGCTATACTAGTGCTTCATATTGACGCCCTCTCTGGCTAAACTGGTGCTCCACCGTGATGCCTCCGCTTGCTACAATGGTGCTTCACCGTGACGCCCCTTCTAGCTACATCGGCGCTTTGTCGTGACGCCCTCTGGCTGCACCAGTGCTTCACTGTGACACCCCCTTTGGCTTCACCGGCGCTCCTCCATGATGCCCCCACTGTCTACACCGGCGCTCTTCCGTGGCTCCCCCTTTGGCTACATTAGTGCTCCACCGTGACGCCCTCTAGCTATATCAGCCTCACTAATCGGGTATGCCGTGACGCCCCCTAAATCCGACACTAGCTAGGGCGAGCTACATCACCTAGGTGTTTATGCAGTTCTAACTAGGGAAAGAAACAAAAAGAAAAAAGAGGGGACGCCCACAAAGAAAGAAAATATGTCCAGCTGGATCAGCCGTATTGCACTCCTTCAAACAAGTACTTGACCTTGTCGGTACCACGCCATCACGGCATATGCACATTTATGCTTGGTCGAGCTACGTCGCACCCCTTACCTGGTGGAGCGACATCGCACCCCTGGCTATATCGGCTCGCTACCGTGATGCCCCTAGCTATATCGGCCACACCCCTTGGGTTACGCCGTGTCGCTCTCTCACTCTCGTCTCTACGATGCCATGACCCCTAACGGTCACCTATTAGTATCATGATGCGTATCCTGCAATCTCTCTCTCATCTCTATGACGCCATGACCCCTGAACACCTATTAGTATCGCTACGCGTATCCCGCAATATCTTTCTCGTCTCTACGACGCCATGACCCCTGACGGTTACCTATTTATATCGCGATGCATATCCCGCGATCTCTTTCTCGTCTCTACGACGCCATGACCCTTGACTGTCACCTATTCAATATTAAGACGCATATCCCACTATCTCCCCCTGTCTCTCATCTCCACAATGCCATGACCCCTGACGGTGACTTATTAACATCAAGACGCGACTCCCACAATCTTCCTCTCGTATCTACGACGCCAAGACCCCTGACGGTCACCCATTCCATATCGTGACGCAAATCCCGTCTCCACAATGCTACGATACTTGGTACTTATGTACATGGATTGTGACTTATCCCAATCTACTTATAATCTACAAAGTCATTCATCTGCGATCGACAATGATGCGCTCATTCCAATTAACACACCTTATATGTCATCTCAGAAAGCTTAAACATCTATACTTTCTACCTCTCGACTATTCCATAGGGCCAAGAAAGAATCATTATTTGAGCACACCTACAACTAGCATCCAAGCACAAATACACTTTTGATAATTTTCAGTAAACATGTCGAAAGAAGGATCAAAGACAAAACACTTAAAACACAAGTGTTGGAATCAAAAGTAGTGGATCTCATTACTCATTCATAAAAGGTACACTTTTCCATTCTACTCATATTATACAAATAAACTATTACATCTACTACATTGGCTACTGCTTCAAACGCCTCCAACACTTCCTTCAACGACGTCGCCGACATCTTCGATAGACCTCGTCAATATTTGCGCAACGCGACAAGCTTGGACATCATCTTCGCAACGTGATCATGTCCCCTTTTATGATTGCTCCAAACCTCGGTGTACCTGCAGGATCACTGACACAAAGGCATACTAAACGGACAAACAAGCAAGTCATGCAAGCAAAGTTACTGATGGCTCCAATTCTCGTCCCCACAGACAAGGGCAAAAGATTGTAAAACCACAACAAGGGGTGGGCCTAAATGTTCAAAACACTGTCCCACTATGGGCGACGGCCAACACTATCAAAGTTACTAAAAAAGAGTTCATGAAGTGGCGACAAGATTCAAAACATCCCTCTCTGCCACCAAGTCTTGTTTCTCTCTAGGGACCGACTACTCTTCCTCCTCGGAATTAGTGAGCTTTCGCGGCGTCATATTGGGAATACGGGCTCAAAAAGATAAGCATCGTGAAATGCATTCCTTTCAGCAACCGCGTCTCATTCCATGTGCTTCCCAACGACGACATCCTCCATGGCCTCCACCTTGGCTAACCAAGAGTAATACGCCACCCCCTAATCAAGCTTCGCTGCTAGACGCTCATTCTCCTCCATTTCTGCTAACTTATTCTCCTTCTGAAGGACCACCCTGCTCGGCGACAACTCGGAATCCTGGAGGTCAAGACTTCAATTGTGCCCTTACCGGGCTCAGCCTGATGTTCGAAACACTCCATTTTGGAAGACAACCCATTAAGATGATCTAGGCACACAACGTCGCCTGGAGGCCTTGTAAAAAGAAGACTGTCAAAATAATAGGGACAACAACAAAATGATGCAATCTGAATAAGACAGTCTTACCTTCCACTGCGTAGCAAGGGACTCTCCATTGATGGCGACCGTGTCTGCGTCCTTGTAATGCACTTTAGCCGTCGGCGACCAGACAACTTGCATCATCTGCGGAACGCGTCTCGTAGGAACTGACGCCGATGCAAGTAACCCTCGGAGCTTCGACATATTCATCGGTGGCGACACCTTTCTATGTGCAACCTCCTTTTTCAGAACTGGGGTAGTCTTTAGCACTTTATGAGCATCCGACGAGATCTTGACAGGCTCAGAGGCAGAAGCACCTTTGCTCGACATCTTTCTCTTATTTGCTGCTATTCTTCCCGCCGTGGACTCCGCCATTCTAGCCCTTGAAGTTGCATGCAAGTTACAAAAAAAATATATGTCAGTGGAGATTAAAACATGATATCAAGGAAATAAGTCAAGAATGGGAATCTTACACATCTTTGGAGGTGGTGTCACTGAGACAGTCTCATCGACTATAGGATTAGGGAACACGACTTCTGCGAAAGTCCTCTCTGACGCTAAAAGCTCTAGAATCCCCTCCACAATCGCCTTCGACTCCTCCCTTGTCACAACGCCATCACGATTCACTGCCAATAGAAAGAGGTGAGGCAAAAGTCAATCAAACATCGAAGAATACATGAGAAATTAGGCTATGGTTACCCTCTTTCCGCCATGAGTCCTTTAAGAAGCTATAGTCTTCTCCTAGAGAAGCCTTTTCAACAAAGAAAAAGCGGTCAAACCATCCGCGATCGTTCCTCGTCGCGTCAATCACCAAGGTGGGCTTCTAAGGTCGAAGCTTCAAGGTGATGCGAACTTGGCCACAGAGGGCGATGGAGTAGGAGTAAAGCAGTTCATGGATGGAGAAGGGTATATTGTGTTTGGCGAAAATCCGATCAAGAGTAAGGAAAATCCTCCATGTCTGCGGAAGGACTTGACCTATCCCGATGTCTAGAAGGATTAGGAAGGAGCCTTATTACAATGAGAAGGGGAGACGATGGTCTATTTGAAAGGGGTATTTGAACAGGCAAGCCCAACCCTTGCAATAATCGTTAGGAAAAATAGAGACGTCAGGGATTAAAACCTTGGTATTTTCAGAAAATCCTGTGGCCGCGATGAAGGCCTCAGGATCGACAACGGAAGAAGGGATTTTGTATGGGTCGTTTAGGATATATTGGTGGAAGAAGGAGGAATTTGTCATTGGAGGGATTTTGGAAAAGAGAAGAGGAGACAACTGGTGTAGGTAAAAAAGAAAAAAAACTTTACATGTAGGAGTTGCAGAAAGGAAGAAAGAAAGTTCCAAAGGAAATGTGAAGGGAAATAGCGAGATTACTTGGCCATAAACATGAAAGCAAATCGACATTTGATATCGACCACTGATTTGATTGGGCTCCAATTTGCAAGACGACGCGAAAAAGAAGTTTCCATGCGTATGTTGATTCGCCTGCTAAGCACCTTAGGGGTATTGTTAGAGCCCTTAGATTGTGTCAACGTGTTGAGATGAAGAAGCATGGATCAACCCTAAAGTTGATCAACGAAAGACGACATGTCCATGACTGTCATTTGCGACCATGAGAATGGAGCGCTACACGATGTGGTGAGAAAGATTTCCTTTCCTAATATAGCGCACCTTAACCCGGGAAGATAGTGATAGTTGAGCATGGCTTGCGCTCTAATATTTACACCCGTTAAATATATACTTTCCTTATTTGATATTAGGAAATATCGTCTACCATGTATATTTATCTTGTCTTATACTCCAAGAAAAAATATCTATCTATCCTTATAGTAATATCACATTCCTTGTATAATCACCCTAGGACTCCTTTGTAACAGACACACAATCTTACATGTTCCTACATTCTTGCAATAATACAATTTCTACTCTATTCATGATCAATCCATTCTTTCTTTACTCATTGTGTAACCCTTGACTCTATACTCCACAAATATGCGGATAGCGTCACGATACTAAATCTGCCCAAAATAGGCGCTCCTCCACCAAATTAAGCATGGTTTTATTCATGGACCCTTATGCGTTTTATACATATGATAAGGTGTATTCCAGACATGAAATCATCCATAACAACAAGCCATATCAAGGGCCTCCAAAACTACAAGACATCAATGCAAGGCACCCGAAAAGACTCTTGTTTGCTCTAGTTTGTTTCCTATTTATAATACTTGCTCTTGCCTTTAAAATCCAGATTTAGGAAACCGGCTACGGTGATTGACGCGTAAGGAAAGGAATGCAGTTTCTTACACCAGGCATGGCGCAAATAGGGTAATTTTGTGCCATTCCTATCTTATTCGCAATGATGCTAATTAATATTGTTCTTATTCTCATTCTTTGACAATGAATCAAGAAGATGTTCAACCAAGGGTGGAATAAGAAGGATTGTTGACATGATCCTTGAGCTACCAGCGTCAGAGAGAACATTTGCAGAGGTTCCCTTCCCTCAGCTTGTGATTGAGGAAATCAACGCGATGCCACCTCCAAGGATGTGTAAGTCCACTTATTTCCATCTTTCTTTCATGCAACACATTATTACTGTTTCTAACATATGATTGTATTTATTGTGTACATAACTTCAAGGGCTAGACGGGCTGAGTCTGCGGCGGAGAATATCGCTGCGAAAAAGAGGAAGCTGCTTGGAGATGAATCCTTTGTTTCTAAACCTGTCGTTATCCTCAAAGAGGCCCACAAGGTGCCTAGAGCCACCCTACTTCTCAGAAGGAGATGGTCAAGGAGAAGGTGTCATCTCCTTAGAACATGTCGAAGCTTCTTGGGTTTCTTGCATCGTCGACGATCCCTGCAAGACGAGTCTTGCAAATGATGCAGGCCGTCTGGTTGCTGACGGTCAAAGAGCACTACACGGACATCAACACAGTCAACGTAGTTGTAGAATCTCTTGCGACACAATAGCAGGTAGGACAATCTTCTTTGTTGTTATCCGTTGCTAACAGTCATCTTTGATAGGGTCTTCAAGCGACGTTCTGTGCCTGGGACCCCATTAGGGGGATCTCAGCTATGACGGACAACTTGGAGAAGCAAGCCATGATTGATCGAAACCCGATTGATGCCTTCATCTCCAAGAACTTTGAGTTGTCGTAGGGCATTGAGGCTCAACAAGGAACAATTCGACAACTTGAAGAAGAGATGTTCCGGCTTAGAGATGAGAGGAAGACTACTATGGAGGAGAGTGAGAGGTTGGCGGCGGAGCTTGACAAAGTTGAATCCTACTACTCCTAATTAGCTAGGGTAGAAGCTATGGAATACGTCGCCGCTGGTAAGCACAAGGACTAAGACGTTGTTGCCAATAGGAAGGCGTTCCATGATGCATATTCCTTTGCGCTGGTCTTTCCCAGCATGATACCCTGGAAGCTTAAGGATGCCACTAAAGGAGAAGAGGAGTAGGACCCCACAAACAAGCAGGACACCGTGGTGGAGGAAGACAAGTCAAAGCCTCCCACCACTTCATGAACGTTTTAAGAATTTTTGAACTTGTTGATGGTTACTGTCGCCCATAGTGGGACTGTGTTATGAATGTTTAACGATGTTTTTCCCCTGTTCACGAGAACATGGTTGAGTAGAAACAAATTTCTTCATATCTTGCATGCCATGTATATTGTACGCTTGTTTCCCTGAATTCACATGTACATCAAGACTTAGAGCGGCTTGGATGGAGAGAGCAAGGCGTGGTCACGTTCCGAAGTGGATGATGATTAAGATCAAGCACCTTGGAGCGCGTTAGCGATGACAAGGTCGATCTTGACAGAAATTTAAAAGATGTCGATGCCTTTCAAGGCGGAAGTAGATGTGGTAGACTTGCCATATTATGTAAGAATAAGTAATAAAATCAGCTTCTTCGATCATAGTACTTGCCATTAGCATTTCATCTACTGTATTCCTCTTGAAATGAATCAGAGATTAACAAAAATGTCTATTTGCGTAGAGACTTAATATAGACATGTCCAAGAGTGAACCTTCCCTGGTCGATTTCCTCATGCGACTGCATTAAGAGATAACAAGAGAAAAAACATTATGTTGTCTAAAACAATGCGTAAGACATGTTACCTGGGGCAAACACAGTGTCGTTTGGGCAAAGATAGAGTTTTTTTTTGTCTTTAAGACATTAATGACCACAAGGTTAAGAGTTGTTAGGGCCCTAAGATCGTGTCGACATGTTGAGATGGAGAGGGATGGATCGGGCCTGGGGCTGAACAACGGAAAACAATGTATCTATGACTGTCATACAAGACCGTGTAAACTGAGTGCTACGCGATGCGGTGCGAAAGATCTTCTTTCCTAATATAGTACACCCTAATTCTGGAGGATCATGACAACTGGCATGGCATGCGCGTTAAGACTTATGCCCGTTGGAGATATACTTTTCATTATTTGATAAAAGGAAATATCTTGTACCATGTATATTTATCTTATCTTAGACTCCAAGATAAAATATCTTTCTTGTAACACCCCCAAAATACCGTTGGAAATATTACCGCCAGTGACCTCAGAATACACTCCCGAGGTCACCCAAGGCTTACCATTTTTATAACAAATAATATAATGTTGGAAACTTTATTAAATATCATGAAAGTTACCCAAATAACATTCGAACCAATGTCATGGTTTTACAACTGTTTAACAAACCAAATACAGAATTGTTTAATACAGCGGAAGTCTTGAAAATTAATAAACACCATGAAGGGGTTTTGATCTGAGCGATCTCATGCCTAGGATCTTCAACCTTGGAAAAAACTTAAATCACCATCTGGCCTCAACATCGGATTCTGGCCTTCATGGAAGAGGAAGTTTACCTGATGTGCCGTATGAGACGGATGACACCAGCCAACCATGCAAGGAATAAAACCGGTTGGTTAGTCTAGTGAAAGACTATGCAAGAGTACAAATAAAAATGTTCTAAATAGTCATATTAGGTTACACCCATCACTTCTCGAATAATAACCGATGACGACAGTGAACCTCAACAATCCTACCGAAACACAAGAAATGGAATGATCAAGAAAAGACTCCAAAAGAAGTGAGTCTTATGGGAAACGTATGGAGAGAAGACTCCAAAGAAGTTGAGTCTTATGGGAACGTATGACAAGTGTTTGGGAACGTTACGTTTTCACACAAGTTTTAAAACACGACCTTGATTATTTGGGTCCACGACCAACCTCACCGCGCAATGCGAATCCAGATTGGGAAGAAGACCTACTCTAACAAGAGTCCGGGCGGTTTCCACATTGTACTCCTCGCCCAAGGGTATATTAATTATGTGCGTAAAAGCACTTATCTTATTGAATTCCAAAACATACATTCACGTTACAGCTTTTAATCCACATCATCTCGATACGAGAGATATTTATGGGAATGAATCCCGAGTGTTGGCACCAGCTGAGTACACCTACCCTGAGTAAGGGTACGGTCATGACCAGAAAGTACTAGGGAAAAATCCTCCTAATACCAGTTATAAAGAAACGATTAGACCTCGCAAGGTACATAGCGTTCCTTCGAATACTCGTTCTAACTACACATGTAAGTTCACACATATATCCACACCAAAACCATTACGGTAATAACATGTATAATAGCGTTATTTCTAGCAATATATACAACCTATTATAGATTCATAATTAAAACATTGTTTTATTAAATCTGTTCCCAAATAGAAAATAATAACTTTTATCCCATCTTAATTAACAATCAATTAAATGATAATCAAGGGAAACATGGAATAATGAGCAAGAGCGAACCAACACTTGCCTTAGTCTAGACGAATCGAAGATGTCGGGTTCCGAGATCTGGACACTGGAATCTGAGTACGGATTCCTACGACAACGACGAGGTATAAGACGGAACCCTAAGTTAGATATGATACGACACAGAGATACGAAACAAAACAAATAACGAGATGAACGAAGGGTAAACAGGCCTAAGCCACGACCGTGGTTGCCAAAGCCACGATCGCGCTTGCTGGGCAAGGCCACGGTCGCGGTTGGCATATCTGCGGTCGCGGATTCCTAGGCCAAGCCACGGTTGCGGTTGGCATAATCGCGGTCGCGGATGCCCATCCCGACGATGGCTTGGAGACGAACCCGAGCTTACCAACGAGGACGACGACGACGCTTCCTTTACCACCGCGAACACCACCAGTCCAACGCTTCACAAGGACACGAATCACTAACTCCGGCGATACTCCGACGATGACTGCGAACTCCTACGACGATGAAAACACGAGAGAGAGAGAGAGAGAGAGAGAGAGAGAGAGAGAGAGAGAGAGAGAGAGCTGTGGATGGAGAATAAGGTTGATCCGAGCTCCTTTTTATAGCGAAGGAGGAGGAGCCGTTCACCCCCTCACCGGCAACTCAAACGGTTGCCCTCCCCTCACCGGCGAGCGTTGAAGAAATGAGGGAAAATCGAGCGTCGCCTTCTGGAAGCTCGAGGAAGACGAAGGTGAACAGAGTTTCGCGATCGCGGAAACAGAGCCACGATCGCGGTTTGGGTTCTGGGCGAATCCGCGCCCGCGGATTCAATTCGCGGTCGCGGAACTGCTGCGATCGCGTCCCTGGGTCTTTAGTCGCGGGTCTCGTTCGAGGACATGCTAAATCTTATTACTTTAGCACTCCCAAATACTTTAGGACACAAAATTTTATTAAACGTACAATAATACGTTCAACAGGTTATGACAGAGATTACAGAAATTGCCCAATATGTCTTTCTTACAAAACGACAGTTTGGGACTTTTAGGGGTTATTACAATACCCCCCCCTTAAAAAAAAAGTTTCGACCCCGAAACTAGGCCGAAAACAGCTCGGGAAAATGACTAAGCATATCAGACTCAGTCTCCTAGGTTTCCCAAGTTACCTCCTCAGATCCTGACTTGGACCAGAGGATCCGCACTAATGGTACCACCTTGTTCCTCAAGTGCTTCTCACGGCATTCGAGAATACGCACAAGTCTCTCCTCGTAGGTACCATTTGCCTGAATCTCTATGTCCTCATAACTCAGCATGTGAGACACATCTGGCACATACTTCCTTAGCAGAGACACGTGGAACACGTTATTCACTGGATGCGCCGACGGCGGCAATGCTAAATGGTACGCTAAAGATCCCACTCTATCAAGGATCTCAAACGGTCCCACGTAGCGAGGGTTGAGCTTCCCATGCTTGCCGAACCTGAACTCACCCTTGGATGGTGACACCCTGACAAACACCTTGTCACCAACCTCAAACTTGACATTCCTGTGCTTCAGATCAGCATAAGACTTCTGTCGACTCTGAGCTGTAAGCATCCTCTGCCTGATCAAGGCAATATCCGAGGCAGTCCTCTCGACTAACTCTGGTACGAGCATAATTTTGTCGCCATTCTCATCCCAACAAATTGGAGATCTGCACTTTCGACCGTACAAGGCCTCAAATGGAGCCATCTTGATGGTAGAATGTCAGCTATTGTTTTACGTGAATTCAATCAGACTTAAGTTGTTCTCCTAGCTGGTCGGATGATCTAGTACACAAGCTCTCAGCATATCCTCCAATGTCTGGATGGTCCTCTCAGACTGTCCGTTTGAGATGGTAGTTTCCCGGAATCCCTGGCCTCCAACTTACTCGACCCTTGAGCGAATTGTTCAAACTTCTTTTCCAAGTTTTGAATGCTAGACTTCATCTCTTGGTTTTGTTGGACCATAGTGTTAGCCAACGTTGTAACGCTCTGAGTGAGAGCACTATTTTGTTGGACCATAGTGTTGACCACAGTTTTGATCATGTCATCGACGGACATAGATGAACTTGAGCTTTGGCCTTGAGGTCGTGGGTCATATTGCTCTCTAAATTGATGTTGTTGACCCCTAGGCTGTTGATATTGTTGTGGACGCAGTGGGAACTGTGGTGGCCTCTGTTGAAACTCCTGGTCATCACGACCCTGAGGATGATTCTGCTGATTCCCGTATCTCAGATTGGAGTGATCTCTCCACCCTGGATTGTAAGTGTTGTATTCCTTACACTACTACAAAATGGTAAAAATACCCCGGGCGTTTCACCCTTTATACCCCGGATGTCATCCGGGTTATAGCTGATCGAGGTATATACTCGAAACTTATATACCCCGGCTAATTGAAAACTCACGCCCGGGGTATATACCTTATGGTTTAATCCCCCTTTTTTAGTATGCGAGAAAACTCCGGGGTATATTCGGTATATATACCCCGGTTCTAATAATTATCCGGGGTATTTACCTCTTATACACCGGGGTATTTGGTTGGTATATACCTCGGCAATTGTACCTCCGGGTTATATGTGCGCAACTTGGCACCGGGGTATATGTGAATAGTAACAACATCCACCGATTTTTCCATCCGGGGTATATGGTATATACCCCGGGTGAACATCCGTGTTATATTGTATATACACCGGACATCCATCCGTGTTATATTGTCAAAATCAGTGAATGATGTTTATATCACGGACCAATCTCCGGGGTATAAAACATTTTTCCATGGTGTGATTTTTCTATCCGTGTTATATGGTATATAACCGGGTGAACATCCGTGTTATATTGTATATACACCTGATTTCCATCTGTGTTATATTGTCAAAATCAGTGAATGATGTTTATATCACAGACCAATCTCCGGGATATAAAACATTTTTTCGTAGAGTTTCATTTCTGTTTATTTTCACGTAATTTCCACCTGTATAACCATATATCCAAACACGTACATATCCAAGCAAACCCAAAACGTCTTTCATATATCAAACCAAAATACCAATGTATCAAACATTCAGTGCAATCTTAGCGTACAAAAAGAAATTAAACCAACTAAGTATAATATTTGTCAACACTTAAGCTAAGCATAGTCACTAGGTAAACAAACCTAATAATTGATTTAGAATTCAGGAAAAACCCATATAACAAAGGATTGTGAAAATGCCATCAATCACTTTCTTTTGTTGTTTTTCTCCAAGTTATCCAACAAAAGACAAGTAACCTGCAAAAGAGAATACCACGCTTAATCAATTGATACAACAAACATACAAAAAACAACCTGACCTTCTTACCATACCACTACAAAAACATTGTCACCTGATTAGTAGCTTAATTTCCCAAATAAGTTAGAAATTCAGAAAGTCAACACCAATGTCACACATGGAGATATAATAGTATTTAAAAATAGTTATCAAAATGCTCAGTAAATTAAAACGTACACAATAGAAGCACATCTTCTCAAAACAAACATACATAATTCACAAAGCAAAGTCAACACCAATGTCACACACGGAGATACATAATTCTTCTGACCTGATTTTATGCCATCATAAATTGAATAATATAACAGCTACATTTACAAAAAATACACAAAGCAAGTCTAGATATGATATGACAAAAACTGAATGCAATATATTTGGATGAATAAAAAGAATGTATATCTGATACATGATTATGTAATGTACTAATACATCAAACGATTCAAATTTAGAAAATAAATATGTAGACAAACCATAATTGCATAATGGTATATTTTGAAATGAAATCTTAATATAGATATCACACTTTTGCTTGTCGTTATTTCCCTAAACTTTACATAATTTGTAATACTTTATTTATAACTAGAACGTGTTTTATTCAGAATATTTAAGGGAAAATAAATTAACAAAAATTTGTTATGCACTTAGTAAAAAATCAATGTCAAAGAGAGAGAATAATACTTTTAGCAGCATAATCAAAGTGTTCAAAATGAGACCATGCTATTTACCAACATACCTAAAAGATGAGACGAAGCAAGTATTCGATCCATTCCTTTCTAATTTCGTCAATTTCACTTTCAGAGAAGCTGTCCTTCTTACCATACCACTACAAAAAATAATAAAATGACTAACATAGCTGCATATAAATACAATAAAAATAGTGTTATAAGAATAATTTCAATGACATACTATCTTTGGGATAGAAACACTTTTTCTTCGCATTATCTCCTTGATGAATCTCAAGATGTAATATCCACTATCAATCAAATTTTGCTCACGTGGGCACTACAACCAATGAGACAAGTATATATAAAGTTATATAATTTCATATACATAATAATTAATTTCATTTTACGATAATGTAAATAAAGAACAAAATCGCGCTTAACTTGTACAATTTGCCACAAAGGTTGTTTTCGAGGCTTCATCTTTTGAAGATTGGTAAATTTGAAAGTATAACTCCTATATATAAGACAAGTATATGATCACTACATATGACTTACATTAAAATTTAATTGAGTTGTGTTAATCAAAGCTAAAATTGATACTTACAGGTCAATTAGCTGATCTGCATCCATTTCTTGTCCTTTTCCCAAGGGGTCAATCCAATATGCATTTCCTTCATCAAGTCAAGTATATCACTGAAGCTAGAATCACTCCATCCATGTCTTGCTTTCAGATTATACAATTTCAGCAAGGCTGTCAACTTTGTAAATCTTGTACACCCATTATATAATGACATTTTTGCATTAGTTACCAAATCATGAAACTTATCTGGATCATTAACGAAATCCCCCTCAATATCATCCATCATATCATCTAATCTGTCATCTCCATCTTCAAAAACATTACAAGTGTTCTCATAATCAGAATCCTCACAACTTGTAGAATGCCTAGCAGTAGATTTCTCTCCATGCCATATCCAACATGTGTAATCAGCAATGATACCCCGAAAAATAAGATGTTCTCTAACCTCATCAACCTTAATAAGCCTGGAGTAATAACAATCCTTGCATGGACATATCATTCTAGTAGGGTCATAACCATGGTCAAGTGCAAATTTAATGAACTCATCCACCCCTTTTTCATATTTAACTACAGAGCAATTTTTTATCGACATCCATGAACGATCCATTTTCTAGATATTAAGCAAAAAACACAAAGAAGTATACAGTTGGAAGGTGGATATATCAAATGCAAGAACAAATTGACAACAAATTGCAAGGAGAACAATGAAATTGAAAATTGAATTGGAACTTACCTATAATGCAACAAATTGAAGAGATAGAAATTACTGAAATCCTAAAAAAAACAGAGAACTAACTCTATTTTGACAGCAAGAACTGGAACTAAGCAAACACATGTAGCTACACTATTTTGACACCCACCCCCAAATGATGAGGATGCAATGAAATTGAAAATTGAATTGGAACTAAGCAAGAACTAAGCAAACACATGTAGCTACACTATTTTGACAGCAAGAACTAACACTATTTTGACAGAAATTACTGTTAGAGTTTCTCTCTTCAAGTCACATATTACAGAGAACTAACTCTATTTTGACAGCAAGAACTAAGCAAACACATGTAGCTACACTAAGATCTATCAAAATCTGAACAAACCTAAAGCTAACACCCAAGTAAAATCAAATTGTAGAGAGAACACAAATTGAAAATTCGTAATTGGTGTTGGCAGTAGCAAATCCCTAAAATCAAATCCCTAATAGGGTACTAAGCAATAAGCAAAGCCATAGATAATATTTAATAGCAAAAAAATTGGGGGAACAACATGAGATAAACTAACGAAGACCTAAGATGAACCATTGGGGGAACAACATGAGATACACAACAGGAGCTATGGAGGAGAACTGGCGATGGGCGAACTGGGGGAACAATTGGGGGAACAATTGGGGGAACAACAGGAGATACACAATAGGAGATAAATCAAATGAAGAAGGAGGAGAAGGAGATGAGATTAAGAGGCATTGTAAGTAGCATACCTTCAAGAGTATCTTGAAGCGTCAATTCAGAGGGTGTGAGATGACTTTAGGGAACATTCACCGCAGCGACGAACTAGACGAGAATGGCGATGGGCGAACTGACGATCACCACCGGACTGAAAAACGAATAGCTATGGAGGCGAACTGGCGAGCACCACCGGACTGAACAAAGAAGAGCTGTGGAGGCGAACTGGCGAGCACCACCGGACTGATCGAACAAAGAAGAGCTATTTAGGTTACTTCGTATGTTGGGAGAGAGAATGGAAGGTTATGTGATTTAGGTAAATACCCCGGACGCTAATTTTTTTTCTATACCGAATATGCCGGATTAATAATGGACGAGGTATATTTCCATTACAAATACACCGGATATTAGTTATACGAGGTATTTGAATTTTTTCAGGAATTATTTTGATTTTATACCCCGGATATTTGACTCATACGGTGTATATAGTTCATTGTTCAAATTTCAGGGCTTTATACCTCGTATTTTACACGCCCAGGATATTTTTTACGGGGTATATCGACTATTTTGTAGTAGTGTTAGGTTTTGATAGTGACAAACATTCAACTAATCTGGGTACTAAGTGTTTCAGGAACAAAGACAGTTGTCTCAGGGAACCTTCGCAGCAAAGGATTGAAGAGGGAACAAAGCTTTGTTCTTGTGCTTTGTTACCTCTGAAGGAACAACAGTGATGAACAAGATCGAAGCTGCGAATGGAAGGAAGAATTCCAGCGTGTTATTTATGGAAACAAATCAAGGCGCACACGCGGTCAAGGATTGAAGAAATCGGCTGGAAGGATCTAGCCGTTGGAGGAGATATGGAGAGAGAAGCTCGATTCCTTATCTTAGGGATTCTTTCCTTAGATAAGCGGATTAGAGAGAGAAGAATCTTATCACATCCGTTTATATTAATTTAAGGGAATCCTTTCCTTTTATTAATATATACGGCTAGAGATATTATTTCTCCAGCAAAACATATCTTCTTGTTACCACGTTTGAAAAAAAACCTTATCTTGTTACATTTAGGGTTTGTCGAGTTGTATTTAATAGATGTGTGGATTCATGTCTATGTAACCACGACGACGGAAAAAAACAGAGAGAACAAAAATTGAGATAGAAAAGGAGTGAGGTGTGTGTAAGTCTTTGAGGGTTGAGTTTGGATTCATCGTTGTAGGAGTGATCTTCGAATCTAGGTGGGAAGTCTAGTGTTTTGGAGTCCATGCTACAAGTGTAATCGAACAAGAAATCAATAAGACAAGTACACACTTCAAAATCCTCTCAAGCGGAAGCTTGAAGGTAGTGGTTTTTCCTTGAGAAGCTAGTTTTGCCAATCAGGGTTTCCACTATACATCGTGAGTTCGTTCTATTATCTTTCTTGCTATATTTATCCGCTGCAACTTCTATGGGAACAAAGCTTTTGTTCCCTCAGACATAACTCTAACGATCCAATAATTGGTATAAGAGCCTGGTGCTCTAGATTGTTTGTTTTAGTTACAGATTCTGCAGGAAAGATGTCGTCAGGAAATGCCTTGGATAGAGACTCTCAAGAAGGTGATGTAGATGTGGCTCTCATCACTCAAGCCATGAAGAAGATATGGTCTCGAAGAAAGGCACTAAAGGTTCGATCATGGTTCACAATGACATGAAGGAGGTCGTCTGCTCTCACTGTTATGACAACGGACACTTCGCAAAAAATTGCCTCAACAAAGCGGCAAGTTCTTCTCAAGTCTTCAACGAGGAACAAACGAGGATTGCGAAGTGGGGTGACTACATCTCAGATGATGAAGCTTCTCCTCTCTCAAAGGACATCTGTTTGGTGAGCTCAAAAGGTCACAACGTATCAGAAGGTGATTCCCATAAATCCGAGGAGGAAGCAAGGAAAGGCTCTTGGCACCTTGACAGTGCATGCTCAAGTCACATGACAGGGAACAGTGAATGGTTCACCTCTCTTCAGCCAGCCTCAGGGGCATCGATAACTTTTGGAAAAAAGAGTAAGGGTGAGGTTTGTGGTATCGGTATGGTAAGACTCTATAAACACATCACCGTGAATAATGTGAATCTAGTGAATAATCTCAAGTTTGATCTATTTAGTGTGGCTCAACTATGTCAAAACAGAAAAAATAGGGTAGTCTTTACCACTAATGATTGTCATGTTGAGTGTCTAAGTACAGGGAACATCTTACTCAAAGGGATTTGCGACAACAACGTTTATAAGGTCGACCCTGCTTTCATCCCTGACAAGGACCTATGTCTGTCGTCTATTGCTGAGACGACATACTTGTGGCACAAATGCTTTGGACATGCTAGCCTTCAACTCCTCTCCAAACTTCATAGACAAGAGTTGGTGAATGGTCTTCCCAAGGTTGAAGCAATGAGAAATGACGTGTGCGACGCATGCATTAAAGGAAAACAAGTGAGGTCTTCCTTCAAGTCCAAAAGGGATGTAAGTACAACACGTCCTCTGGAATTAGTCCACATGGATCTTTGTGGGCCTATGCGCACGAAGAGCCATGGGGGAAATGCATATGTCTTTGTTATTGTGGATGACTATTCCAGGTACACATGGACGATTTTCATCTCAACAAAGGATGAAGTGTTCGCTGAGTTTGAGTCCTGGCTTAAGGCAACTGAGAGAAGCACTGGTCATACCTTGAGGTCTATTCGCACCGATCATGGAACTAAATTCGAGAACTCTCAGTTCCTATCCCTCTGTAGGAACAGAGGTATCAACCACAACTTCTCTGCTCCCAGGACCCCACAACAAAACGGTGTTGTGGAAAGGAAGAACAGAACTCTGGAAGAAATGACGCGTACTCTCCTCATCTCAAGTGGTCTTCCAAGGAGTTTCTGGGCCGAAGCCTTGAATGTCGCGTGCTACGTTCTGAACAGGGCAACCATTCGTCCTCTTCTGAACAAAACTGCCTATGAGCTTCTGAAGGGAAGGAAACCTAATGTGTCTCATTTACGCACATTTGGTTGCAAGTGCTTCGTCCACAACAACGGGAAAGATTCTCTTGGGAAGTTTGATCCCAGAAGTGATGAAGGAACCTTTGTAGGATATTCTCAGTAAAGCAAAGCCTACAAAGTTTTCAACAAGAGAACTAGAAAGGTAGAAGAAAGTATTCATGTTGTTTTTGATGAATCTGTCATGGCTGGTAACAATGTGCAGGAACAATCCGATAGAGTTCCCTCCAATATCGAGCCATCCGAAGATGACTTCTTTCAGCTTGTTGAAAGCAGTGTCGGTGGTGAGACCTCTCAAGATCAAGAAACTCAAAATGATCCCTCAACACCGAGAACTCCCAACTCCACAAACTCAAGGGAAAATGAAGAGAATGCTAACCCGCCGGATACGTCTCAGGCACCTCAGGGGGAACAGAGCCCAAGTCACGACATAGCGGAGCCCTCTGAGGACTGCCCTGCTGCTGAGGGAACATGGGGAGTTTGCCCTAATGCTGATGGGACAGGTGGTGAAAGCCCAAATGCTGGCAATGCTGATTCGGAGGAGTTCGACGTCAACAAACTCCAAGTTCCAACCAGCAAAAGTGGGCTCATCCAGTCAAACTGATCGTCACAGACTATAGAAATGGAGCACCACAGAGCACTCGTTCTTCCCTACAAAATTTATGTGCTTTCAATGCCTTTCTTTCCTTGCAAGAACCCAAAATTGTAGGAGAATCATTGAAGGATCCTGACTGGATAAACGCCATGCAAGAAGAACTCCATCAGTTCGAAAGAAACAAGGTTTGGAGGTTAGTTCCCCGTCCAAGGAACAGAACAGTGATTGGAACCAAATGGGTGTTTAGAAACAAGCTGGATGATCAAGGTCAGGTCACAAAGAACAAATCTCGACTGGTGGTGAAAGGCTACAACCAGCAGGAGGGCATCGACTATGATGAGACCTTTGCTCCAGTTGCCAGGTTAGAAGCAATAAGACTCCTAATTGCTTATTCTTCTTTCCATGGATTCAAGCTACAACAGATGGATGTCAAGACTGCCTTCTTGAATGGGGTTCTCAAGGAGGAAGTATATGTGGAGCAAACACCCGGTTTTGAAGACACCACTCAACCTGACCATGTCTACATTCTAGACAAAGCTTTGTATGGTCTCAAGCAAGCCCCGAGAGCCTGGTATGAAAGGCTCTCTCAATTCCTTCTAACGCACGGATACGTTCGTGGAAAGGTCGACAAGACTTTGTTCCTTCTGAAGGAAGGGAAGCAAATTCTGGTGGTTCAGGTCTATGTGGATGATATCATCTTTGGATCCACTAATGATAAACTGGTTCAGAAATTCTCTAAGCTGATGGCCAGTGAATTCGAGATGAGTATGGTTGGAGAACTCAAGTTCTTCTTAGGTCTGCAAGTCTCTTAGGGGGATGAGGGAACTAAAGTGCACCAACAGAAGTATCTCAGGGAGTGTGACAAAAAGTTTGGTATGAATGATGCAAAACCCTTCACCACTCCCATATCTCCAAACAATCTAATGGGAAAAGACGAACATGAACAAGGAATTGATCCATCCCTCTACCGAGGAATCATAGGTTCGCTTCTCTATCTCACTGCTAGTAGACCTGATATTATGTATAGTGTATGTCTTTGTGCTCGCTTTCAGGCCGATCCCAAAGAAACACATCTCAAAGCAGTAAAAAGGATTCTGAGATACTTGAAGGGAACATATGATCTTTGTCTGTGGTACCCAAGAGGAGGAAGTCTTGATCTTGTCGGATACACAGATGCTGACTTCGCAGGGAATAAAGTGGACATAAAATCTACCTCAGGAATGGCTCAGTTCCTTGGGTCGTGTTTGGTTTCCTGGGGGTCAAAGAAGCAGAACTTCGTGGCTCTCTTCACTGCAGAAGCTGAATACATAGCCGCTGCTGCTTGTTGCACTCAACTCCTATGGCTCAAACAATAACTCAGCGACTACGGTATTCTTCTTAACTCCATTCCCATTCTATGTGACAATACAAGTGCCATAAACATCTCTAAGAATCCGGTACAACACTCGCGTACCAAGCACATCGAGATAAGACATCACTTCTTACGTGACTGTGTGGAGAAAGGGTTGGTGACAATGGATTTCTGTGGAACTAAGGATCAAATCGCCGACATTTTCACCAAGGCACTAAACAGGGAACCATTCGAACAGTTTCGTATGGAACTAGGTATGATTTCTCTAAACTGACTGTCTACTTGTTGTGTTCCCTCGATGATTGGCTAATTTACATGGTAAAGTGTGAAGGGTTAATCATCATGTCTTGGTCTGCATCTCTCTTGATCATTAGTTGAACGACTTGCTTAGACTCATGCTAATACCTCACTTATATGCAAATTCTCTATGCTATCTTGTTTACATAGGACTCAGATTTCTTTCAGCCCAAAAGAGTCAATTTGATGATTTGATCCCTCATTATAAGCCTAAATGATTGTTGACTCTATAGATTACCTTAGCCATCATGTTTGATGCTCCCTATGAGCCCCTCTAATCATCCACATATGGGAGCCTCTCATTCATGATTAAACATTATTAAAAATTCTCGTATATGCTTTTGTATGATGTTCTTTGTACCCTCTCTGGTAACATTACCCCCGCATCACACTCTTCTACTTTTTTTCGGAAAGTCGAGAATACGAATTGTTGCCACTATGGTCTGTGGATAGGATTCGACAGGTATGATATGTGATGCTGGCTTCCAACTGCCTAAGGAGGGTTCGTGCTTAAAAGCTGAGGTTGCACGTGAGAAGTAGTGAGCTCCGAATGAATCCCTGGTAAAAGAAGGCAAGCTAAAGGTTGTGATGTTCAAAAAAAAAAAGCAATCAAAAAAAAAGGGAAAAGAAGGAACCAAAGATTCTCTCCTCCATTAGCTGAGCCTATGATGGATGCAGACGACAATAAGGATGCACAAGCTTTGAGTGGGAACAAAAGATGAACTCCATTGCTAGTCATACTTCAGATCTACTGCTGGCCCCAATGGTACTTAATTCGTATTCCTCTGGCTAACCAATACCTCTTTTGTTCCCTAGCACATCTATCCCTCTATTTTTCGAACTTCCTTGTCTCTGATTCGTGTGTGAACATTTACTGGCATGTTGATCATAAATGGTATCTTTGCATATCTTGTTGTTGTCTTAACATGTTGTCCGCGTTCGTGCGTTTCAATGTAATGCGATTGGGAATAATGTTCATCTGGTTGTGATCCTTCATCTCTAACTCTTCGCTATGTTTTTGATGATGCCAAAAGGGGGAAAATAACAGGTAGCCTTGGTTGAGGGGGAACAACACATGGTTTCATATGTTGCTGTATTGAGGGGGAACTATTATGGTCTTGTGTGGAGACCCTTCCCCATACAATCGTCTTTATCTCGTATGTATATGCTTTATTGTCAAGGATGTTTGTCACCATCAAAAAGGGGGAATTTGTTGTATTCCTTAGGTTTTGATAGTGACAAACATTCAACTAATCTGGGTACTAAGTGTTTCAGGAACAAAGACAGTTGTCTCAGGGAACCTTCGCAGCAAAGGATTGAAGAGGGAACAAAGCTCTGTTATTGTGCTTTGTTACCTCTGAAGGAACAACAGTGACGAACAAGATCGAAGCTGCGAATGGAAGGAAGAATTCGAGCGTGTTATTTATGGAAACAAATCAAGGCGCACACGCGGTCAAGGATTGAAGAAATCGGTTGGAAGGATCTAGCCGTTGGAGGAGATATGGAGAGAGAAGCTCGATTCCTTATCTTAGGGATTCTTTCCTTAGATAAGCGGATTGGAGAGAGAAGAATCTTATCACATCCATTTATATTAATTTAAGGGAATCCTTTCCTTTTATTAATATATACGGCTAGGGATATTATTTCTCCAGCAAAACATATCTTCTTGTTACCACGTTTGAAAAAAAACCTTATCTTGTTACATTTAGGGTTTGTCGAGTTGTATTTAATAGATGTGTGGATTCATGTCTATGTAACCACGACGACGGAAAAAAACAGAGAGAACGAAAATTGAGATAGAAAAGGAGTGAGGTGTATGTAAGTCTTTGAGGGTTGAGTTTGGATTCATTGTTGTAGGAGTGATCTTCGAATCTAGGTGGGAAGTCTAGTGTTTTGGAGTCCATGCTACAAGTGTAATCGAACAAGAAATCAATAAGACAAGTACACACTTCAAAATCCTCTCAAGCGGAAGCTTGAAGGTAGTGGTTTTTCCTTGAGAAGCTAGTTTTGCCAATCAGGGTTTCCACTATACATCGTGAGTTCGTTCTATTATCTTTCTTGCTATATTTATCCGCTGCAACTTCTGTGGGAACAAAGCTTTTGTTCCCTCAAACGTAACTCTAACGATCCAACAGTAAGTGTTGGAGTACGGGTCATATCTTGGTCTAGGGGGGCCGAAGCCTCCAATGGCATTCACTTCAGCAATAGGTTCAAGAAGTGTTGGGCAGTCGTCAGTGGGGTGCGTTGGATCATGACAGATTCTGCAGGACTTAACTGCCCTTGTTGCATACGGGTTTACCCTTTTGTTGAATTCTCTTGAGCTCTCTGTTAGCTCAAAGAATATCTCAAATGCTGCAGCTGGTGTCTTGTTTAAAATACTACCGCCACATGCTGCGTTCACCAATCTTCTCTCATCATCCAGAAGTCCTCCATACGAATATATTACGAGGTCTTGGTCAGAATAGCCATGATATGGGCAGCTAGATATCATTCTCCTGAATCTCTCATAATATTCATACAACGTCTAAGTAGCATGTTGTTCAATGTTGTTAATGCTTCGCTTCAGGCTATTGAGTTTCGTTGTAGGGAAGTATTTCTCCAGGAAGGCCTTCTTCATTTCAGCCCATGTGTCTATGCTCCCTGGGGCCAAATAATAGAACCAATCATATGTCGCATCCTTCAGAGAAAAAGGAAAGGCCCTCAGCTTGATCTGGTCCTCTGTAACGTTCCTTGTCTTCATACTGGAGCATACAGCATGGAATTCAGAAAGATGCTTGTTGGGGTCTTCTCCATTCAGCCCATGGAAATGGGGTAATAAATGAATCAAACCCGATTTGTGCTCAAAATTCACGCCATCCTCAAACTCTGGAAACTGCACAGCAAGAGGTTGCTGTTCGAAGTTCGGGGCAGTCAACTGCCTCAAAGTCGGTGTATCTCCAGCCATCTCTGTATCACAATCAACTAAGGAAGAGTTAGTAGCACGGGTGTGGACCGTAAGATAGGTCCACACAAAAGTTGGCACACAAAGAAAAATTAAAACTTGCCTCCCCGGCAACAGCGCCAATTTGATAAGGGCTAAAATCGTATGCCTAATCAAAATAATCCTTAACAACCTAAACTAGTAGAATAGGTAAGCAAGGGTCGAATCCCACAGGGAGAAAGTAATCTTTCTAAATGCACAATTGTATGTCAAAGGTAACAAAGGGGGTTTTGTTGATTTGGTTTCAAAGTAACAAAGTAAATAAAAACAAAGGTTGAAATCAATTGGGAAAAAGCACTTAGCCAGACAAAATATCCATCATTCAATTGATTGGTTGATCCTAGATTCTCTATATTTTCTTCCTATGAATGTTCCTATTCCTTTTCGTAAGTTTATAAACAGGAAAAACAGACCCTGAGAATACTAACTATTAAATAACCATGAAAACCTCACAATTCAATTCAACAGCAGCAATGAGCACATGAATTTCGATAGATACATGCAAGAGTAGCAAACAGTCATACAATTGCATGCAATTAATTCTCTCTACAATAAACCAGTCCAAACAGTTCTTAGAATATTGCAGTTTCTACTCATGAATTAGGTAACTCAAACAGTAATTGCCAACCCTAGCAATAGACAATTACCAATAACAACTAGTTGCGTCCAACAAGCGAAATCAGTAAGAATCAATGGGATGAAGCACAAGAGAATCAATACATTCAAAGGAAAAGAAATAGAATTAGAATCTCACAACCATTATTCAAATGAAGGCTTCAATCGTCGGATTAAGCAAAGGTGCTTAGTTCTTCACAATCTTGAAAAGTAAAACTCTCAGGGAAAAACTGAATGATAAAAATTTAATGCTGAAAGGTGGCAGCTCGGAAACTAGGTTAAGAAACCTAGCAAAACTAAAGCTAAAGATAATAAACACAATCTAAAAGGAAATAAAATAAAGTAACCAGAATAAAGAATTAAAAGAAAAAAGAAATAAATAAAATAAAGTAAACTTTGGACGAAACGGCAATTCTCGGAAGCGCTGACGAACGGGATTTCCGCGATCGCGGAAAAATGCAACTCTGACTCCTTTGCTCTCGAATTAACCGCGACCAGACCTCTTGCTCGCCCGCGATCGCGGATTTGCCTTCGTACTTTTCTTCTCGCCTCTCGTAAATATCCGCGACCGCGGCCTCAGTTCCGTGATCGCGGCTTGGACTATGTTGCTCCTCTTCTCTTCTAACTTCGTCCTCTCCTCGGTCTTCTCAAGTGGTTCTCTTCCCATCTTCTTAATGTCTTCGTTTAACCTTCTCCAAACCACCATATCTACACTTCTACTTCTCAACTCCATTCTCCATAGTTGTGCTCTAGACATCTCCAAATGGTACCCAAAACACTGGTAACAACTCCTAATTAAGCACTACAAAGTAGCGCTGATCAAATTCCCCCATGCTTAAACCTTGCTCGTCCTCGAGTAAGCTAATAGAAACCTACTCCTCCAATCAAATCCCCAAGGTCTCAGGAAGCATAGCAAAATCATCTCCACTAAGAATTGTACCTAACATGAAACTCCAAGGCACCAACACATCAACACAACACACCACCAAGCCTAAAGGAAAGCAGAGTACTTCCCCCAAGCTTATCCCGAACACCATAGAGTGAATAAAACATCTAATCCTAGCCTCCATCTATCTTCTTTTGCCTCCCAGAGTGACCTACCCGAATTCTCCTTATATCACCTCTTCTTATGTCACCACGCCAGGAAAAATGAGGAATCCTAATAATCACTCTTCTTTTTTTCACTCATTTTGCCAAGGCACCCTTTCGGGTTTTCACCAAGCCACTCATTTCATTTTTCAATAGATGGGCTCACATAAACTCACATCACTCTTGACTTCTTATTATCCTAGCCTAATGCTGGTCCAAGCCACCTGCTTATTACCTAAGCCACCCTTTTGGATTTTCGACTTATCCCAGGATTTCTATTTTTGCCTTTTTTCAAATTTTTGCCTTTTTTTTTTCTTTTCTCCTCAACGACTAGCAAGTATAGAATACTCCCCCATGCTTAAACATTGCATTGTCCTCAATGTAATAAAAGACAAAAAAGATGAAGCACATGGAAAAGCGGAAAGGTACTCACAACCGTCGATGAGTTGGCTTGGACACTGAAGTTGTTGCTGACTGTAAATCAATAAAAGCACAGGTCTCTGGTGTTGCGGCGGTCTTCAAACTCAATCTCTACCATGCAACCAAATGGAACCACTGTATGGTGTAGTGGCATGTCAGAGAAATTGGGGTTGCACGGCCTTCAACGAACGTACACATAGCGGAGCCCATATGTAATCGTGTGGCGGGCTCTAGTGTTCCTCCTCCTCAGCTGTCGAATGTCGGGCCATCATCGGTGCCAAATAAAAATGTGGGGCGAATGTCTCCTTCTTGTCAGCATGATGTGCACCGTCTCCATGTAGAATCGGACAGCTCGTCTTCGGTAAAACTTTTTTTTTTCTAATTTTTTTTGAACTTTTTTTTTGTTGAAATTTTTTCGTTTTTTTTTTTAAGATCAGGGGACTTACAGTGATTTTTCCGCGATCGCGGAAAAATTTCTGGTATGGAACACCGTCTTCGATATTTTTTTTTGCTCGGGTCTCCTACTTGAAGGTTAGTCTAAAAACAAAAAACGAAACAACAAAAATAGAGCTAGAACAAAAAGACAAGGAAAGAATTCCATACCTCGGGTTGCCTCCCGAGCAACGCCTTATTTAACGTCGTGGCTCGACTCATCTAAGGTGATCAATTTTCAACTTCGGGTTCTAAAAGGTCTGTCTCTTCTATGATGCTGGTAAACCTTCATGGTAGGGTTTTAACCTTTGACCATTCACCTTGAACACTGATTGTGCATCAGTATCAAACAGCTCCACCGCACCGTGGAGGAAAACGCGAGCAACAACATAGGGCCCGTCCCAACGGGATCAGAGTTTACCCGGGAAGAGACAAAGGCGAGACAGAAATAATAGAACTTTGTCTCCTGGCTGAAAATCCTTTCTCAAAATATTTTTGTCGTGCCAGGCTCTTGTCTTCTCCTTGTACGTGACTGCGTTATCATAAGCTTGAAGTCGCAGTTCCTCTAATTCTTGCAACTGTAACTTGCGGAACTCTCCAACTTCGTCAATCCGCATATTGCAATTCTTTACAGCCCAGTATGCCTTATGCTCGAGCTCCACTGGAAGGTGACAAGCTTTCCTGAACACCAATCTGTAGGGTGACATCCCGATGGGTGTCTTATAAGCAGTACGATAAGCCCAGAGTGCATCATCTAGTCTCAAGCTCAAATCTTTCCTATTTGGGGCCACCGTCTTCTCAAGGATTGTTTTGATCTCTCTATTGGACACTTCATCTTGCCCATTAGTCTGTGGGTGGTAGGCGGTGGAGAATTTCTACGTGACATGGTATTTCTTCAGTAGGGCGCTCACGGTTCTATTGCAGAAGTGAGTTCCCTTGTCACTTATCAAAGCCTTGGGGATTCCAAATCTAGAGAAAATGCGCTTCTTCAAAAAATATGCCACCACTTTAGAATCGTCAGTCTTAGTAGCCTTCGCTTCCACCCACTTGGAAACGTAGTCCACCGCAAGCAAAATATAGAAGTTCCCAAAGGAGTTAGGAAATGGTCCCATAAAGTCAATGCCCCGAACGACAAAAATCTCGCAAAAGATTAATGATGATTGTGGCATCTCATTCCTTCGAGAAATATTCCCAACTCTCTGGCCTCGATCAGAGGACTTACAAAAGGCATGTGCATCCCGAAAGATGTGTGTCCAATAAAATCCTGCGTCTAACACCTTCCTAGCAGTTTTGTTTGCCCCAAAGTGGCCCCCACATGCATGAGAATGACAAAAAGCTAAGAAAGATTGTACCTCGTTATCCGGAAGACATCGGCGGATTACCTGGTCAACACAGTGCCTCCAAAGATAGGGGTCATCACACACATAGAATCGAGACTCACGTCGTATCTTGTCCTTTTGTGCTTTAGAGAAATTAGGCGGGAACTCTTCTCGAACAAGAAAGTTTACCAGGTTAGCGTACCACGGCTTGATTGTGTGGAGCCCAAGAAGTAGTTCTTCAGAAACAAAATCAAAGGAGGGGTCAAGGGCCCTTCCGCGGTCGCGGAACTCACCCCGCGGTCGCGGTGATTTTTCGAAAAATTTGACGAGACAAACATTTGCTCCAGGGGAATTTCCACGATCACGGAAATTTTTCCGCGATGGCGGAAAACGTTTTGTAGAAGGGCTTGAAGCTGATGATGACTCAGGGAAATTTCCGCGGTCGCGGAAAAGGTTCTGCTGTGATGCTGCATAATGTTTTGTCGGGAAAATTGCCTTGTATCTGTGCCTCCTTCTTTTCTCTGTCCTCGTCCAGTACGAGTCGGCTTAAGTGATCAGCTACCAAGTTCTCGGCTCCCTTTTTATCTCTGATGTCCACATCGAACTCACTCAGCATCAATATCCATCGAATCAATCTTGGTTTTGCCTCTTTCTTTGTCAATAGATAACGAAGTGCTGCATGATCTGTATAGATAATCACTTTGGTGCCCAGTAAGTATTGCCTAAATTTCTCCAAGGCAAACACGACAGCGAGCAATTCTTTTTCAGTGGTGGAGTAGTTCTGCTGTGTTCCATTCAGAGTCATGGAAGCATAGTGAATCACATGAGAAGCTCTTGCTTCTTTCTGCCCCAGAACTGCCCCCACAGCTGAATCACTAGCATCGCACATTATCTCAAAGGGGCGCGACCAATCCGGTGCTTGAATAATTGGTGCACTAGTGAGGCGAGCTTTCAATTCATCAAATGCCCACTTGCACTCATCATTAAGCTCAAAATTCACCTCCTTCTTCAGCAGCTCGCATAGGGGTGATGAGATCTTTGAAAAATCTTTAATAAACCGGCGGTAGAAACCTGCATGGCCTAAGAAAGAACGCACTTCACACACATTAGTAGGATAAGGTAAAGACTGAATTACATCAATCTTTGCCTTATCAACCTCAATACCCTTAGATGACACTATATGTCCTAGCACAATTCCTTGTTCAACCATAAAGTGACACTTTTCAGAATTAAGAACCAAGTTGGTTTCTACACATCTTTGAAGCACAAGTGATAAATGGTCCAAACATGCATCAAAACTATCACCATGGACTGTGAAATCATCCATAAAGACCTTAATAAACTGCTCCACATACTCAGAGAAAATGCTTACCATACACCTTTGAAATGTCCCGAGTGCGTTACACAACCGAAATGGCATCCTGCGATATGCAAATGTACCAAAAGGGCATGTAAACGTCGTCTTTTCTTGATCCTCTAGTGCTATGGCCACCTGAAAATACCTTGAGTATCCATCCAGAAAACAACAATAGGGGTGACCAGCAAGTCGCTCAAGCATTTGATCAATAAAGGGTAAAGGGAAGTGATCCTTTCTAGTCACCGCATTCAGCTTACGGTAGTCAATGCATACGCTCCATCCTGTTTGTACTCGGGTGGGGACCAACTCTCCTTGCTGGTTCTCCACAACTGTGATGCCTCCCTTCTTTGGAACAACTTGTGTCGGGCTCACCCACTTACTGTCAGAGATAGGAAAAATCATTCCAGCCTGTAGGAGCTTCATCACCTCCTTCTTCACCACCTCCATCATTGGTGGGTTGAGTCTTCTCTGTGGCTATCTGGATGGTTTGGCTTCTTCCTCCAGCAAAATTCTATGCATACAAGTAGTGGGACTAATCCCCTTGATGTCGGCAATGGTCCATCCCAAAGCTGTCTTGTGCTCCTTGAGCACTACCACCAACTTTTCCTCTTGATCCTTGGAAAGCTTGTTAGAGATAATGACTGGTAATGTGTCATCCTTTCCCAGAAAGGCATACTTGAGGTGGTCCGGTAGCGGCTTGAGTTCAATTTCTGGTGCCTCCACAATGGAAGGTAAAAGCCTCTCGCTTGGCACTGTTAGTGGAATGGGGCCAACGCCCAAAGGATTGAGATGGGGCTTATCATAGGCATCCAAGTGAGCTACAGTTTCCTGCAAGTTAGTAGACAAAGCAAAATCTTCCAGTGGATCTACTTGTTCATTGTCTAAAACAGATTGTAACTCATCGAAACAAGTAGTATCAAAAACTTCTTGCACAATAGGGTCCATCACATCAATAGCACACAGAGAATGATCATCAGTGGGGTGTTTCACAGCATCATATATGTTGTACTCCACCTTTTCCCCATCAAATTCCATGGTAAGGGTTCCACTGCTTACATCAATCTTTGTCTGGGATGTTTTCAAAAAAGGCATACCTAACAGTATAGGGGCTGCATGTTTATCGTGATCCATATCTAGCACAAAGAAGTCAGCAGGAAAAATCAAATTATCAACCATTACAAGGACATCTTCAACTACCCCTTTCGGGTACACATTAGATCTATCAACTAATTGAACAACTATTCCTATCTCATGCAATGGTCCTAATCCTAATGATTCATACAAAGAATAAGGCAAGACATTTATAGATGCACCTAGATCTAGCATAGCTTTCTCAAATTTAGTGTCACCTATTACACATGGAATACTAAACATGCCTGGATCACCACACTTTTTAGGCATTCGCCTTTGAAAAACAGTAGAAAAATGTTCACTCACCTTAATCTTTTGCTTTCCCTTCAATTTCTGATTTCTTTTGATGGTACACAGTTCTTTCAGAAATTTAGCATAGCGAGGAATACTCTTGACAAGTTTGAGTAAAGGAATGTTTACCTCTCATTTACTAAAGGTCTCGAAGATTTCATTGTCGTTCTCTGACCTTCTTGTGTCCTTCAGCGCTTCAGGAAATGGCGTGGGTGGCTTCAGCGAGTGAAGAGGTGGAAGATCTGGACGAACATAAGAATATTGGACTTCAGCTTCAGATCCGCGGCTGCGGCTTTGGGTCCGCGGTCGCGGGAGTTCTTCCTTGTTTATCTCTTCTCCAGAGACATTTCCGCGATCGCGGAAATTTTGCCGCGGTCGCGGAAAATCGGCGATTTCTGTCTCTCGTTCAGCATTGTTTCCGCGGTCGCGGATCTCATTCCGCGATCGCGGATTTGCCTCGAATTTTTCTTCATCTTTAGTGATATATCCGCGATCGCGGAAAAGTTTATGTGAGGATTTCTTCTGTGCTTTCAGCCCCGTGTTCATCCATCTTTTCTTCAACAAAATTGTTCCCCGTAGGTATGGAATTAGCCTCCAACTCTTTTCCATTTCGTAGCGTCATCGCACTGACATTCTCCCTCGGGTTTTCTACCGTTTGAGATGGTAGTTTCCCGGAATCCCTGGCCTCCAACTTACTCGACCCTTGAGCGAATTGTTCAAACTTCTTTTCCAAGTTTTGAATGCTAGACTTCATCTCTTGGTTTTGTTGGACCATAGTGTTAGCCAACGTTGTAACGCTCTGAGTGAGAGCACTATTTTGTTGGACCATAGTGTTGACCATAGTTTTGATCATGTCATCGACGGACATAGATGAACTTGAGCTTTGGCCTTGAGGTCGTGGGTCATATTGCTCTCTAAATTGATGTTGTTGACCCCCAGGCTGCTGATATTGTTGTGGACGCAGTGGAAACTGTGGTGGCCTATGTTGAAACTCCTGGTCATCACGACCCTGAGGATGATTCTGCTGATTCCCGTATCTCAGATTGGAGTGATCTCTCCACCCTGGATTGTAAGTGTTGGAGTACGGGTCATACCTTGGTCTAGGGGGGTCGAAGCCTCCAATGGAATTCACTTCAGCAATAGGTTCAAGAAGTGTTGGGCAGTCGTCAGTGGGGTGCGTCGGATCATGACAGATTCTGCAGGACTTAACTGCCCTTGCTGCATATGGGTTTACCCTTTTGTTGAATTCTCTTGAGCTCTCAGATAGCTCAAAGAATATCTCAAATGCTGCAGCTGGTGTCTTGTTTAGAATACTACCGCCACATGCTGCGTTCACCAATCTTCTCTCATCATCCAGAAGTCATCCATACGAATAAATTATGAGGTCTTGGTCAGAATAGCCATGATATGGGCAGCTAGATATCAATCTCTTGAATCTCTCATAATATTCATACAACGTCTCAGTAGCATGTTGTTCAATGTTATTAATGCTTCGCTTCAGGCTATTGAGTTTCGTTGTAGGGAAGTATTTCTCCAGGAAGGCCTTCTTCATTTCAGCCCATGTGTCTATGCTCCCTAGGGCCAAATAATAGAACCAATCATTTGCCGCATCCTTCAGAGAAAAAGGAAAGGCCCTCAACTTGATCTGGTCCTCTGTAACGTTCCTTGTCTTCATACTGGAGCATACAGCGTGGAATTCAGAAAGATGCTTGTTGGGGTCTTCTCCATTCAGCCCATGGAAATGGGGTAATAAATGAATCAAACCCAATTTGTGCTCAAAATTCACGCCATCCTCAAACTCTGGAAACTGCACAGCAAGCGGTTGTTGTTCGAAGTTCGGGGCAGTCAACTGCCTCAAAGTCGGTGTATCTCCATCCATCTCTGTATCACAATCAACTAAGGAAGAGTCAGTAGCACGGGTGTGGACCGTAAGATAGGTCCACACAAAAGTTGGCACACAAACAAACACAAAGAAAAATTAAAACTTGCCTCCCCGGCAACGACGCCAATTTGATAAGGGCTAAAATCGTATGCCTAATCAAAATAATCCTTAACAACCTAAACTAGTAGAATAGGTAAGCAAGGGTCGAATCCCACAGGGAGGAAGTAATCTTTCTAAATGCACAATTGTATGTCAAAGGTAACAAAGGGGGTTTTGTTGATTTGGTTTCAAAGTAACAAAGTAAATAAAAACAAAGGTTGAAATCAATTGGGAAAAAGCACTTAGCTAGACAAAATATCCACCATTCAATTGATTAATTGATCCTAGATTCTCTCTATTTTCTTCCTATGAATGTTCCTATTCCTTTTCGTAAGTTTATAAACAGGACAAACAGACCCTGAGAATACTAACTATTAAATAACCATGAAAACCTCACAATTCAATTCAACAACAGTAATGAGCACATGAATTTCGATAGATACATGCAAGAGTAGCAAAAAGTCATACAATTGCATGCAATTAATTCTCTCTACAATAAACCAGTCTAAACAGTTCTTAGAATATTGCAGTTTCTACTCATGAATTAGGTAACTCAAACAGTAATTACCAACTCTAGCAATAGACAATTACCAATAACAACTAGTTGCGTCCAACAAGAGAAATCAGTAAGAATCAATGGGATGAAGCACAAGAGAATCAATACATTCAAAGGAAAAGAAATAGAATTAGAATCTCACAACCATTATTCAAACGAAGGCTTCAATCGTCGGACTAAGCAAAGGTGCTTAGTTCTTCATAATCTTGAAAAGTACAACTCTCAGGGAAAAACTGAATGATAAAAATTCGAAGATGAAAGGTGGCAGCTCGGAAACTAGGTTAAGAAACCTAGAAAAACTAAAGCTAAAGGTGGTTCTCTTCCCATCTTCTTAATGTCTTCGTTTAAGCTTCTCCAAACCACCGTATCTACACTTCTACTTCTCAACTCCATTCTCCATAGTTGTGCTCTAGACATCTCCAAATGGTACCCAAAACACCGGTAACAACTCCTAATTAAGCACTACAAAGTAGCGCTGATCACCAAGTATCCGGAAAAATCACCCGGATCGGATCGAATTCGGATAAAAATTAAACGGATGTTTTCGGATACGGACTTTTAGGGTTCGGATTGGCGGGTTATCGGATCGGGTCGGCCGGATCGAATACTTTTGCTCACCCCTAATAAGAGGGGTACCAATACCTTGTACGATATTCACAATCACACGTATTCATACATACTTAGATATTCTTATATGCTCTTGCAATAATACATTTCCTACTTTTCTCACGATCAACTCATTCTTTCTTTATTCAGTGTGTACGTAACACTTTACCTTATACTCCACAAATAAGCGAATAGCGTCACGATACGAAATATGCCCAAAACAATTGGCGCCCACCCGTGCGGCTGGGAGTCAAAAAGGTTATACCTTCTTTCCAAACACACAAGATACCAACGATTGTAACACCATGTCCAACGACGGACCAACAAACAACAACACTCTAGTGTCCACCGATGTCACCTCCCCAGTCCCCACTACCTCAATAACACTACCCCAGATCTCACCCGATCTGATGTTAAATCACTTGGTTGCCTCGTTCTTGAATGGAAAGAACTCGCCTTGGCGCGCAAAAGATCTCGGATGGGGGTCCCGTCTTTGTCGAATTATAACTTTTGCTCCGTAACTCCAAATCAAGTGATTACAAATCCTGATTGAATATACGGAAGTCTACTTGAACTCCTCCAAAATTCACGCAAAACGCACGGGTAGAACACCGGAATAGCTGGTGCCCAAATTCAGCGCGTAGTGCTGAAAACGGGAAATCTGGGTGAAGAAATGGATCCAAATTGATGGACTTAATGAATATGAAAGCTTTGATTATTTGAATGATTGATTGCTGGGAAATAGATGGATATTTTGGACTGAACAACTTGAAAGTAACTTAGCCAAGTTACTTTGAAATTCAATCTATCTTTTCATTAAGATAAAACTGGAGTTTAAATAAGCAAACAAGATGGCACATCCCAACTAGGGCCTACTCTAGTTCTCCCTAAACTAATCCTAAGTCTAAAAATAAATAAGGAAAGTAAAGATTAAAGTCTAGCTAGGAAATACCAAAATTAGCAAAGAAGAAACTTTTAGTCTCACAGACTGCCACTAATAGAAAGTTAAAAAATTGAAACTATGGATAAGCATGCAACATCTCTTGCATGTGAGTGAGCCTAGATGTGGCTAAGGTGGTTCGTCCAACCAAGTCATGGTCCTCTTCACCTCCATGGGAACTCGAATCAACATCTCTATGTCCCTCCAAACACATCCAGGGCATGAGTCATCATTCTCCCCACTTGGCCTCGAATCGTCCCTACTTTGACAAGTCCTTTGTAGGCAAGATTGATGGAAGAAGATGAAGCTAAGTGTGTAGAAGGAACCTCCACATAAACAAAATCTTGAAGGTGGTAATCAAAGGCCCGAATTTGTGGAAACCGAAATGAGGGTCCGACTGCAAAAGCGCTGTGATTCCGACTGTAAAAGCGTTGTGGGTCCGACTGCTAGAGCACCGAGTGTGGGGACTACAAAAGCGCTGTGGGGCCATCTAGAGAGCGACGGCGAGTGTGTAGGGGCAACAACGGTGAACACTGAGATCTCTTGTATGCTAAAGCGAGTTCTTTCCATTCAAGAACTTGGAAACCAAGTGATTTTACATCACGATCTAATCGATCATGGTGGCTCAGGCGACCAACATGTCGCTACTGTGGAAGAATTACGCGAAAAGATGCGTTCTTTGGAGAAGTCGTGGGCCACCCAGAAGGCGCAATCCTAAGCACGACTACAAGAATGTATGAAAGAGAATGAGGCATCATGTTCTCAAAATGTGTCCATGCCGCCACTGGCACCGCAATCACGCTTCCAATACATCCATGGTGACAACACCGTTACATGTCTCAACCTCGACTCTGCCACTGCCAAGGTATCCTTTTCTATTCCAGCAGATTCCGTCATCTAACGCTGGGGGATCTCGACGCCCATCAATAGCAACGACAAGCCACACCACATACAACCCAAAAACAATGGATCCAATGGATGTCGTCCCAACGGTGTCTTTCGACGACATCATCGAGAACAAGTGGTGCGACAAGCCTAGAACTTTGGAGGAAAGGTTCGCCCAAATACTAGGAGTAAGAAGAAGATGACGAGTTCTACGCCAACTCACCATTCATCGACGACATTGCTCACGTCGAAATCCCTAAGAGGTACTCGATCCCAGCATGCCAACATACGGTGGGAGAGCCGACCCTAACGAACATGTTTTGAGGTACAAACAGAAGATGATGATGAGCATGGTCCCAAACATCTAATGGAGGTCGTGATGTGCAAGTGGTTTGGATCCACTTTGAAAGGCTCGGCCTTGACGTAGTTCATACACCTTGCCAAATGCCAATAGGAGCATATTTTAATTCGCTAGATTAATCAACATATTCAAAACCCAGTTCGCTAGTATCCGACGTCTACAGAAGCAGTCCAGCGAGCTTTATCGCGTCATGCAATGATCTGGAGTGTCGCTAAGGAAATACCTTGTCAGGTTGAACGATGAGAAGTATCAATCCCATGATGTGACATCCCCACCGCCATAGAAGCATTCAGATGAGGTTTGTTTGAAAAATAAAAATTATACTGTGATTTGACGAAGTATCAATGTAGAACCTTCGAAGACGTCCAAGCCAAAGCCATGGCGTATATCAGATTGGAAGATGACAGTCTCGTATCCAAGAAAATCAAGGAGTCCAAACCAAGCAAGCCTGTCAATAAGACCGAGTCGCGTTACAAGCATTATCCACATGCAAAACTTGCTGATGCATTTCAATGCCTCGAATCGCCTATGGAGTTGGATCATGGTCAAGGAAGTCTCGCAACCCGCCTTCGTAATCTTACCAAAGGGAATAATGGACGGAATCTAAGGGATGTTCCCTGCTGACACTCTTGAGCTCGAATGGCATCGAGGAGAGGCGAGTGGGTTCACTTGCAAGGGGTAAGAAACGGAGGTTGAACCGCGTGGTGGCTTGGTTGGATCGATCGAACAAGTTTGATGCCTTAGGGTTTAATGGAGGAGACTCAATGATACACACAATTATGTTGCGTGTATTGACGGAGTTTTGGCATGATTTTATTGGTATTGTAGGATGCTCTAGTGATGATTTGGAGACTTGGCAAGGAGGCGCGGAAGTTGCGTTTTTGGAGCTTTTGGAGCTGAGGAGCGAAGTATGAAGAAGCAGAATTACGGCGACCGCCGCATAACAACGGCGACCGCCGTTAATTCCCCCTGGAGAACCTCAGCTACGACATTGAAACGGCGACCGCCGTTTAATTGCGGCGACCGCCGCATTTACGGCGATCGCCGTGGGAAAAGCAGCGGCCGCCGCCGCTGTTGGACGAAGCGCCGAGCCGATTTTCCTTTTCGGTTTTAGTTATTTTATTTTATTACGTTTTGTTTTATTTTAAGTTATTTTGAGATTAAATTCCCTTTGGTATTTAAGGGTTGAGAAGACTTGTTCTTTTATCATCTTAGAACCCTAGTTTTATTTCTTACGTATTTTTCCTTGCTATGAAGAACTAAGCACCTCTTGCTTAGTCAGACATTGAAGCTCTTCGTTTGATTCAGTTGTAAGTTTCTTACTTTTAATCTATTGCTTTGGCTTTTATCTTTTCTCTTGCTTGAATCTTATGATTGATATTGGTAATTTCTAGTCTGATCAACTAGGGTTTGTTGGTATTTATCTATTGCTAGGTCTAGATTGTTACTGGTTGAGCATATCTATTCCTTAGTAGCAACTGCATCGTGTTAGTAACTGGTTGTGCTAGTCTTATACAGAAGAGAATTGATTTGCATCTTAGGGTAAAAACTGGTTGTTTTATTCTAGGTTGTATCCAACTATATTCCTATCCATAAAGCTGCTGTTAAATTGAATCTTGATAGTTTCAGGGTTGTTTAATTAGTTAGTTCTAATAGTATCCGATTGTGCTATTAGATACTTTTGAAAAGGAATTGGAATTGCCATTGCATGCGATTTTGAGTGGTTTCTATGATCAACCTGTCATTCGATTAGTGGATATTGTTTGACTAAGTGCCTTCCCCATACTTGATTTCAGCACTTTAATTGCTTACTCACTTTTGCATGCTTGGTTACTCTACAAACAAACAAACCCCCCCCCCCCCCTTCGGTTACTTCAATTGACATACACTTTACATACTGCGATAGATTGTGTTTCCCTGTGGATCGACCCTTACTTGCCTGAGACTGCGTTTTAGGTTTTGGTTGGATTTCTTGTATAGTAGGAATCAGAACGATAAAATTCCTGTTATCAAATTGGCGCCGTTGTCGGGGATTACAATTCTATCTTGTGTGTGTGATTTGTGTGCCAATTTTGGTGTGAACCTCTCTTATGGTTCACACCACCCGTGTTACTAATACTCCACTTCTTGATTTTGATCCAGAGATCGAAAGGACTTTTCACCAGGCTATCAGGGCTGCGCGCGCATTACTGCAGGATACTGATACGATGACTGATCAACGTGTTACTCTTGAGTCCTTGACGGCTCCCAACTTAGACCAACCAACTCGTGCTGTGGAATTTCCCGCTCTTGGTGCAGGAGTAAAATTTGAGCTTAAGACAGGAGTAGTTCACTTACTCCCGAAATTCAGCGAAACTCCCCTTGAAGACCCTATTCAACATTTGGATGAGTTCGTCGAGGTCTGCACCAGTATGAGGCCATCTGAGATCACTGAAGATCAGATGAAGCTTAGAGTTTTCTCCTTCTCACTCAAGGACTCTGCGAAAGACTGGTACCATACTTTGGCCCCAGGAAGCATCACCACCTGGACTGCCCTGAAGAAAGTTTTCCTAGACAAGTACTTCCCAGCAATCAAATCTAATCAGCTGAAAAAGAAGATATGTAACATTGAGCAGCAGTCTAATGAGTCCCTCTATGAGTATTATGAGCGTTTCAAGAAGCTAGTGAAGAGCTGCCCCTACCATGGGTATGAAAAGCATGATCTTATTCTTTATCTGCATGGAGGACTACGTGAAGATGACCGTCGGATGGTGAATTCCTCTTGTGGCGGTAATATTCTAAAAAGGACCTATGAAGAGGCCCTGGAGATATTTGCCACTCTAGCTGATGATGCGAGACAATATAGTGGGAGAGGCTCTCAAAGCTTGGTTGCTGCAAGCTCTCAGTCTAAATATGATCAAGCTGATTTTGATTTGCTGTGAGAGGAGGTGAGGCGTCTGAAGCTGAAGGGTACGCCTCAACAGGTTAAGGCCTGCGAGATCTGTCATGACGACCTGCACCCTACTGATGCATGTCCTACTATGCAAGAGGAGGTGAATGCAGTAGGAGGATATCAGCAGCGGCCCATGAATGATCCCTATTCTAGTACATACAATCCTGGCTGGAGGAACCATCCCAACTTCAGATGGAGAGACCCGGAACAGGATCAAGGCCAAACGCAACAACAGGGTAACCCACAACAGTCTAGACAACCCTATGTATCGAGACCCCAAGGGCAGAGCTCGAATCCTTCATCATCCATGGAGGACATGATGAAAACATTGACTGCGAATGTTGTCCAAATGAGCAAGAATCAAAAGGAATTCCAGGAGCATACACAGTCCAGCATCCAGAATCTGGAGAGACAGTTTGGTCAGATTTCTCAAGTGGTGAATAAACTGGATGCCAGGGATTCCGGTAAACTCCCGTCTCAAACTGAGGTGAACCCAAACATTCGAAATGTCAGTGCTGTGACTTTGAGAAGTGGGAAGCAGCTTGGGGAAAATAATTCTGAGATTAACGAGGAAGAAACTGAGGATTTGGCCATGAACAGTGACGGCGACCGCCGTGACGACTACGGCGCCCGCCGTTCGGAGGAGTCTGCTCTCGACTTTTGTGATGAAAACAACGGCGACCGCCGTATCAATTGCGGCACCCGCCGTGACGGTGTTCCAATTTCCGAAGTTTCTGGTGATGTCCACGGCGACCGCCGCGAAACTTACGGCGACCGCCGCGAAACTTACGGCGACCGCCGCGAAACTGAAGTAGCTCTCGACTTATCCGAAGAAAATCACGGCGATCGCCGTGACAATTGCGGCGCCCGCCGTTCATCTGGAGTCGAAGCTGAGGCTCAGGAGAAGTCTGACTCTCCGAATTTTCCTGAGTGGAAACTGGTTGCGCCATTCCCATCTGCTCTGAAGCGCACCAAGCCACTCGCGCAGGACAAGGACATGTTCGAGATGTTCAGGAACGTCGAGGTCAACATACCTCTTCTCAATCTGATCAAGTCCGTCCCCCGTTATGCCAAATTCTTGAAGCAGATGTGCACCACAAAAAGGAACCAAGACAGGAATAGCAAGAAGAAGGTAAAGGTAAGCGAACATGTCTCTACTGTGTTTCAAAAATGCTTACCCAAAAAGTGTGGTGACCCAGGTATGTTTACTATCCCTATCACCATTGGAGGAACCAAGTTTAATAAGGCTATGCTAGATTTGGGTGCTTCTATCAATGTTTTACCTTCCTCTCTCTGTGAATCCTTGCGACTAGGACCTTTGCATGCAACTAATATTTCCATTCAATTGGCTGATAGGTCTAGTGTGCGGCCTATAGGGATTGTGGAGGATGTCTTGGTTATGGTTGGTGAGCTTACGTTCCCTGCTGATTTCTATGTGCTCAATATGGAACATGACAAGCATGCAGCCCCTATTCTGTTAGGGAGACCTTTCCTCAAAACTGCTAATACTAAGATCAATGTGAGCACAGGTTCTTTAACTATGGAGTTTGATGGCCAGGCCATTAATTATAACATATATGAAGCCATGAAATATCCTGCTGATGATCACTCTTTGTGTGCTATTGATGTGCTTGAGCCTGTAGTACAAGATGTCTTTGATGATGACCAAGTAGATTCTATGCAATCCATGATTGTTGATTCTAGTTTAGATTTTACTCTATCTGCTAACGTGCAGGAAGTTGTCAATGAGTTGGATGCTTACTATAAGCGTCCTACTGAGCTACCAGGTAAAGCACCTCTGCCACTAACCCTGCCTGGCGAGAAACTTTTACCCTCTATTGTGCAGGCACCAGTGATTGAGTTGAAGCAACTTCCCGAGCACCTCAAGTATGTCTTTCTTGGAGACGAGGAGACTTTGCCAGTGATCATCTCTAACAAGCTCACCAAGGAACAAGAAGACAAGTTGGTGGTGGTTCTCAAGGAACACAAGACGGCAATTGGTTGGACCATTGCTGACATCAAGGGAATCAGCCCCACCACATGCATGCACCGAATTCTGCTGGAAGGCGAAGAGAAGCCTTCGCGACAACCCCAGAGGCGTCTGAATCCACCTATGATGGATGTTGTCAAGAAGGAAGTTCTGAAGCTTCTGCAGGCAGGTATGATCTTTCCTATTTCTGACAGTAAGTGGGTTAGTCCTACGCAGGTCGTCCCAAAGAAAGGAGGGATCACAGTTGTGGAAAACCAACATGGAGAGTTAGTCCCTACACGACTGCAGACAGGCTTCAGGGTGTGCATTGATTACCGCAAGCTGAATGCGGTGACCAGGAAGGACCACTTCCCTCTACCATTCATTGACCAGATGCTCGAGAGACTGTCAGGTCGTGCATTCTACTGCTTCCTGGATGGATACTCAGGCTATTTCTAGATAGCCATTGCACCTGAAGACCAAGCGAAGACGACATTCACTTGTCCCTTTGGCACTTTTGCCTATCGCAGGATGCCATTTGGATTGTGCAATGCTCCAGGTACCTTTCAGCGGTGTATGGTAAGCATATTTTCTGAGTACATTGAGAACTTCATAGAGGTATTCATGGATGATTTTACTGTTTATGGAGATGACTTTGATGCATGCTTGCACCATCTATCACTTGTGCTTGCAAGGTGTGTTGACACCAATTTAGTGCTGAATTCTGAGAAGTGTCACTTTATGGTTGAGCAGGGCATTGTTTTGGGTCATGTTGTGTCGTCTAGGGGTATTGAGGTCGATAAGGCAAAGATTGAAGTAATTCAGTCTTTGCCCTATCCTACTAATGTTCGCGAAGTTGGTTCTTTTCTGGGCCATGCAGGTTTCTATCGCAGGTTCATTAAAGATTTTTCCAAGATCTCATCACCTCTATGTGACCTGCTGAAGAAGGAGATTGGATTTGAGTTTACAGTTGAGTGTCGGGCAGCCTTTGATGAACTGAAGGCTCGCCTGACAAGTGCCCCAATCATCCAGGCGCCTGACTGGTCTAAGCCCTTTGAGATCATGTGCGACGCCAGTGACTATGCTGTGGGGGCTGTGCTGGGCCAAAAAGATGGAAGAGCATCCCATGTGATCCAGTATGCATCCATGACGCTAAATGGCGCGCAGAGGAACTACTCCACCACAGAGAAGGAGATGCTGGCAGTAGTGTTTGCCCTTGAGAAGTTCAGGCAGTACCTGCTTGGTACAAAAGTCTTTGTCTACTCCGACCATGCTGCTCTGCGCTACCTCATGACGAAGAAGGAAGCCAAGCCAAGGCTGATCCGGTGGATCCTATTACTCAGCGAATTTGATGTGGAGATCAAGGACAAGAAGGGTGCTGAGAATCTTGTTGCTGACCACCTCAGCCGAATTGTCCAGGAAGATAACACCCCACAACCCCAGATTCAGATGAGATTTCCTGATGAGTCTCTATTCCGGCTCACTACTGTAGAGCCTTGGTATGCTGATTTGGTGAATTTTCTCACTACGGGTGACTTTACTCCACCCTTCAACAAGGCTCAGAGGGACAGGCTGCGCAGTTCAGCCAGATTTTTTGTCTGGGACGACCCCTACCTATGGAAACATTGTTCTGACCAGGTAATTCGTAGGTGTATCCCAGAAAACGAGGTAAATTCCCTCCTTACTTTTTGTCACTTTGAGGCATGTGGTGGACACTTTGGGGTACAACGAACCGCAAGAAAGGTACTTGAAGCAGGATTTTGGTGGCCTTCCATCTTCAAGGATGCGCATAACCACTGCAAATCCTGTGACAAGTGTCAACGGGTTGGAAATATATCTCAGAGGGATGAGATGCCACAAACAGGGTTGATTTTCTGTGAAATCTTCGATGTTTGGGGTATTGACTTCATGGGACCGTTTCCATCCTCTTGCGGTAACATATATATTTTACTTGCGGTGGACTACGTTTCCAAGTGGGTGGAAGCGAAGGCCACCAGGACTGATGATGCCAAAGTTGTTGCAGAATTCTTGAAGTCCCACATATTTACCAGGTTTGGAGTGCCAAAGGCTCTCATCAGTGATAGAGGAACTCACTTCTGCAACAGGACAATTACTGCGCTGTTAAAGAAATATCATGTCACGCAGCGAGTTTCTACCGCCTATCACCCTCAAACGAATGGGCAAGCTGAAGTGTCCAACCGGGAGATAAAGTCCATCTTGGAGAAGACGGTGTCTCCCAATAGAAAAGACTGGAGTTTGAGGCTTGATGACGCACTCTGGGCATACAGGACAGCGTACAAAACACCAATTGGTATGTCACCCTTTCGGTTGGTGTTTGGTAAGGCTTGTCACCTTCCAGTGGAGCTAGAGCACAAGGCATATTGGGCTGTAAAGAATTGCAGCTTGCAGATGGATGAGGCTGGAGTGCTTAGAAAGCTCCAACTACAAGAGCTGGAGGAGGCCAGGATCGAGGCTTATGACAATGCCATTCACTACAAGGAAAGGACTAAGGCCTGGCATGACAAGATCATACTGAGGAAGGACTTCAAGGTTGGAGACAAAGTCCTCTTATTCCAGTCACGCCTTAGACTTTTCCCAGGCAAGCTGAGATCGCGCTGGGCAGGACCATATTATGTGACCAAAGTCTTCCCACACGGTGCCGTAGAGCTTTTTGACTCGACATCACAGACTTTGTTCAAGGTGAATGGGCAGAGGATAAAGAAATACCATGAAGGCTTCACCAAAGACACCATTGAGGAGGCGTTCCTGAAGGAACCCGAAGCTGAAATGTGATTGAACCTACACTGAGTCGAGCCATGACGTTAACTACGGCGCTTCTCGGGAGGCAACCCGATGATTAGGTAATTTCTTTTCCTCTCCCTTAGTCAATTCTAGTTATTTCCCTTTTGTTTCTGTGTTTTTGTGTCGAACTCACCTGCAAAAACGTGAAAAATCGAAGAAGGTGTTCACGGCGACCGCCGCGTAACTTACGGCGACCGCCGTTAATTGCTCACCATGGAGGTTGCCTACGACTTCAAAATGGCGACCGCCATTTAATTGTGGCGACCGCCGCAATTACGGCGACCGCCTCCCTCCATACGGCGACCGCCGTTTCACCCTCCCTCGATCACGCTGTTTGCATCAAATGACGGCGACCGCCGTTTAATCACGGCGACCGCCGCCGTTTCAGGTTCGATTCCTTTTTTTTCCTTTTCTTTTAATTTTCGCAAGAACAAAAAAAATGGGCACCGAAAAAAACCCTAAACGGAACGCAAAAGACAGAAAATAAATCCCCGAAAAGACCTTAAACGGGGAGAAAAAGTCACAAATCCAATAAAAATGGACCCTGAGAAAACCTTAAACAGGGTGCAAAAGGCATAAAAAGAAACCCGTTCAAACCAAACGGGGTAAAAGCCAAAAAAAATTAAAAAAATTAAAAAAATGGGCCCCCCTTCTTAGACCTATCATCTAACCTACCCCCCCTACCCTCTCCCTCACTTTCCCATTCCCCTTTCCTCTCTCCCTCTCGCCACTCGCCCTCATCCCCAGATCCGGCGACCGCCGCGGCAGCTCGCCGTCAACTTCGCTCGCCGCTTGCCCGCCGCCAGCCAAGGTCGCCGTCGTCGCTCGCCGTTTCGGAAATCTGCAGAATCTGTGAAAATTGAAAACGGCGACCGCCGCATTCAACACAGCGACCGCCGTTCTTAGCAGCGACCGCCGCATTCAACACGGCGACCGCCGTTCTTAGCAGCGACCGCCGCTCAACCCGGCGACCGCCGTTTCGTCGAATCTGGTGATTTTATTCTTATTCCCTCCCTGTTCTGCTTTTTGCTGTTGCTAGTAGTGTTGCTAGTAGTTGGGATTATTGAGATGTCGGGATTTTTGAAACGCTCATTGTCTTCCCGGAAGAAATCAACGGGAGGTGAGCCCTCTCGAAAAAAATCATCGGGGGTTGAGACCTCCCGTAACAAGGTTGAGGAGGCTCGTAGGAGGCTTTTGCAGGAGAGGGCTTTTCAGTCCACATTATTCTTTGATCCAGGCACTCTGCGGGAGTTGCAAATATATGAGAGTACGCAGGAGCTTTTTGTCAATGGTGGGCTGGGTAGTTTCTTCCATTTTGCGGCGCCCACATTCCCCAGCTGGACTATGGAGTTTCTGGCCAGCTTTGATAGTCATTGCGATGAGGAGAGGATCACATTTAGTTTGGGTGGCAGCAGGCACTCTATATCCTGGACGGACCTTGATCTAGCGCTTGGGATTACCAGGCCACCATCTTCTGCGCAGGCGTGGAACGCCGCCAATGGTTACTTCCCCTTTTGGTACCACTCCACAGGGTCCAATGTCTATAACCCGCAGGATAGGGAGTACAATTTCAAGTGGTCACATCCGGGCCTGCGGCTAGCACATAAAGTAGTGCGGATGGCCTTCCATGGCCAGTCCGAATTGAACAAGCTCCCGTACGACGATTTGTATGCTGTATGGAGTATGACCCCCGAGTGCCCTCTGGTGTGGGATTGGCGCACCCATTTTATTGTTGCGTGCAGAAAATTTCAGGATAACAAGGGGCAGAAGATCGTCATTGGGGGCATGATCACTTTGATAGGCCGCCACCTGGGTCTCGAGCAACCCGACCCTTCCCAGCAACTCTCTCCTGCTTTTACATATGATTGAAGGCAGCTCAGGACTTCCGCTGTGATATCCGGGACCGGGTCTAACCCGAAGTTCTGGCTGTATGGCACGCGGGGTATCTATAAAATCTCCATCCCTTTTCCGTTTGAGGTGACCTGTGGCCCGCGCTACAGAGACTTTGATGTGAGCGGTTACCGGGTGGGAGCCCCTGGGGTGCGTCCCGTGCCAGCTGGCAGTGTTGCTCAGGATGATGATGACAGTGAGGATGAGGACGATGATACCAATGACGATGAGGACACTGCTATGCCTGCGGTACAAGCTACCGCTGCTGCTGGACCGTCTTAGGATTACCAGCGACAGACTTGGGAAATGGTCCAGGGGATTGACTCTCGCCAGCAGTCTATGCAGTCGGACTTTGCTGCCTACCACCAGGAGTTCATTGACTTCCGCCAGGAGTCCAGGGATCACTACGCGACGCAGGCCCAGGACATTCAAGCCCTAGAGGAACAGATGAGGCAGTGGAACCTTTTCATGGGTTCCCAATATCCCGATTTCCCACCACCGTCGCAGTAGTAGGTACATTCTTCACTTCTCCTCTGTTATTATGTCTGATATCATTGAGGACAATGCTTATTTTAAGTGTGGGGGAGTGGATTATGTATTTATTATTGCTAGTAATAAAAAAAAAAAATTCCTGGGATGGGCTGAAAACCCGAAAGGGCGGTCCAGGTAAAAAGTAGGTAATCCGACATGCACTAGGCCTAGGCAAAAAGTGGATTCAGAGTGATGCGAGGCGGTGAGTCCATCTATGATAAAATGAAATGAGTGGCTAGGATGAAAACCCGAAAGGGCTCCTAGGCAAAATGAGTGAAAAGAAAAGGAGTGTTTTCTAGGATCTCATTTTACCGGCGGGGCGACATAAGATGAGGAGACAAAGAAGGATTGTCGGGTAGGCCATATAGGGAGACATAAGGAGTCATAGATGGAGGTTAGGACTAGTGGTTACTTTCATTTTTGGACGACCGGGATAAGCTTGGGGAAAGTATTCTGCTTGCCCTTAAGCTTGGATGTGTTTTGAGTTGGCTGCTGTGGTTGAGGTTGTGGATATTGCATATGTTTGTGTTGATGTTGTGCTGATTATGATGCCGGTGTTGAGGGTGTAGTTGTGTTGTAATTGGTTGGCTGAAGGATGTTGAGCTTTCATGTACATGCTGTTACTCTTGGTTGTGGGCTTTCCTTGCATGTTGATGATCTAGGTGCCTAATGGTGATGGGTGGTAGTTCTCTTCCACTCGAGACGAGTAGAGATTCAAGTGTGGGGGAGTTTGATACACACAATTATGTTGCGTGTATTGACGGAGTTTTGGCATGATTTTAGTGGTATTGTAGGATGCTCTAGTGATGATTTGGAGACTTGGCAAGGAGGCGCGGAAGTTGCGTTTTTGGAGCTTTTGGAGCTTTTGGAGCGAAGTATGAAGAAGCAGAATTACGGCGACCGCCGCATAACAATGGCGACCGCCGTTAATTCCCCCTGGAGAACCTCAGCTACGACATTGAAACGGCGACCGCCGTTTAATTGCGGTGACCGCCGCATTTACGACGATCGCCGTGGGAAAAGCAGCGGCCGCCGCCGCTGTTGGACGAAGCGCCGAGCCGATTTTCCTTTTCGGTTTTAGTTATTTTATTTTATTACGTTTTGTTTTATTTTAAGTTATTTTGAGATTAAATTCCCTTTGGTATTTAAGGGTTGAGAAGACTTGTTCTTTTATCATCTTAGAACCCTAGTTTTATTTCTTACGTATTTTTCCTTGCTATGAAGAACTAAGCACCTCTTGCTTAGTCAGACATTGAAGCTCTTCGTTTGATTCAGTTGTAAGTTTCTTACTTTTAATCTATTGCTTTGGCTTTTATCTTTTCTCTTGCTTGAATCTTATGATTGATATTGGTAATTTCTAGTCTGATCAACTAGGGTTTGTTGGTATTTATCTATTGCTAGGTCTAGATTGTTACTGGTTGAGCATATCTATTCCTTAGTAGCAATTGCATCGTGTTAGTAACTGGTTGTGCTAGTCTTATGCAGAAGAGAATTGATTTGCATCTTAGGGTAAAAACTGGTTGTTTTATTCTAGGTTGTATCCAACTATATTCCTATCCATAAAGCTACTGTTAAATTGAATCTTGATAGTTTCAGGGTTGTTTAATTAGTTAGTTCTAATAGTATCTGGTTGTGTTATTAGAGACTTTTGAAAAGGAATTGGAATTGCCATTGCATGCGATTTTGAGTGGTTTCTATGATCAACCTGTCATTCGATTAGTGGATATTGTTTGACTAAGTGCCTTCCCCATACTTGATTTCAGCACTTTAATTGCTTACTCACTTTTGCATGCTTGGTTACTCTACAAACAAACAACCCCCCCCCCCCTTCGGTTACTTCAATTGACATACACTTTACATACTGCGATAGATTGTGTTTCCCTGTGGATCGACCCTTACTTGCCTGAGACTGCGTTTTAGGTTTTGTTTGGATTTCTTGCATAGTAGGAATTAGAACGACAAAATTCCTGTTATCACTCAACCTCAGATTAAACATCACTAAAACGTAACCACAAAAGGAAGCCAACAAGTGGCTTAAATAGGTCTAAGGGATCGGCCATGGGTCGAGAGAAATAGGCCGATGTCCACAACATGTGAGCCATACACGTTCAAAAATAGTATCGCAAAAATAGAAACTACTAAAACGGGAAAATAACCTCAAAACAGAAAGTTTCCAAATGTTGGCTAAAATAACCTCAAAATGCCAACAAATGGCTCATAGGCGCACGCGATGGGGCGAGCGCGGGTGACGGGGACGTTGGAGATAAGGATCAAAATCTCCCCCTCGTCCTTGTGCTTGAAGGTCTGGGGCGTAACACTCTCCTCTTCTTTGCTGCAAATCATCCCCGATTTGTCCTCGTTTAGGTCTGGGGGGACGTAAGGAGAAAGATCTGCCACATTGAATATGGGGTGCACGCCAAAATCTGGTGGGAGATCTAGCTTGTAGACCTTGTCCTCATATTGGGACGCACGACGCTCAATCTGCTCCTTGGTCCACTGGTAGAGCGCCTTGATCATATCAGCCTTGTTGGCACCCTTGAGGTTCTCGGTATCACGCAAGGGATGTGGCATCAAGTCCATGGGTGTGAGCGGGTTCCTCCCATATACCACCTCAAATTGTGTCAATCTAGTAGCAGAATGGACACACATGTTATAAGAAAACTCAACACAAGAAAATAAGTTTTCCCAACAGCGTGGGTTGGCCCTAAGCATGGTTCTAAGCAATGTCTCAAGTGTACGGTTGGTCACCTCAATTTGGCCATCAGTCTGTGGGTCATAGCTAATGGAAAATAGGAGGTTAGTGCCTATTTTACAGCACAGTGTCTTCCAAACATGACTCACAAATTTCACATTCCTATAACTCACCTTGGTACGTTGAATCCCATGTAATTTGACCACATGCTCAAAGAAAAGGGTAGCTATATCCGAAGCATTCTTGGTCATCCTACAAGATATCAAATATTTTATCTTAGAGAAGCGATCTACAACCACAAATATCAAATCTCTTTCCTTCTTAGACATAGGCAACCCCATAACAATATCCATATTAAATCCTCCCAGGGTGCCGAAGGAATGGGTAGGGGGTATATAATCCAGGACTTGATCTAGCCTTGGCTCTTTGGCAAGTCACAAATCCTATACAAAATCTCGTGACATGCTATGTCATGTGAGGCCAATCAAAGTGCTCTCTAAGGGCTACTAGTGTCTTGGCAATGCCAAAGTGTCCTCGGCCCTCATGTGTCTCTTGGATTAAAAGACGCCTAATAGAGGATTGGGGTAAGCAAAGCTTCCCGGCACTAAAGAGGTATCCCTCATCCTTAAAATATCCCTCAAACTCACCCTTGGATGCGCAGGTTTCATTAATAGACTTGAAATAAGCATCTTGCAAATATAAGTCTTTAATCAAAGAAAACCCTAAAACCTTAGCATCCAAATGAGTTAGGAGGACGTACCTGCGAGAAAGGGCATCGGCAACCACATTCTCCTTTCCATTCTTGTGCATCATCATGTAGGGAAATGTCTCCATAAACTCGACTTACCTGGCATGGTGCTGACCGAGTGTTGCTTGGTTCTTGAGGTACGTAAGTGCCTCATGGTCGGAGTGAATCACAAACCCCTTGGGCCAAAGGTAGTTTTGCCAAGTCTTCAATACTCAGATGAGACCGTAAAGCTCCTTGTCATAAGTTGGGTAATTGAGCGCAGAACCGGACAATTTCTTGCTAAAATAGGTGATGGGGTGCCGTTCTTGCAGCATGACGCCACCAATGCCAAATTTGGAGGCATCACATTCCACCTCAAAATTCATGGTGAAATCAGGCAGTTGCAGTTGGAGCAGGGGGCATTGCAAAGCCTATTATTCAAGGCTTGGAAGGCCGCCTCATGGGTGTCAAGCCAATCAAAGGAGGCACCCTTCTTGGTGAGCTCATACAACGGGGCAACAATTGTGCTAAAGTCATGCACAAAGCACCGATAAAAGCCGGCAACCTCAAAAAAGATCTAACCATGGTGGGGGTGGTGGTGCTCGGCCAATCCTGGATGACACGGACCTTCTCATCGTCCACGCGAAGACCGTCCATAGAGACGACAAATCGTAGAAAAATAGTAGTGTCGGAGCCGAAATAACATTTTGCAAAATTGGCATACAACTGCTCACTCCTAAGACATTATAGGACTTGCCTAAGGTGGTCTAAATGGTCCTCTAAAGTCTGACTGTACACCAAAATAATGTCAAATTAAACAACAATAAACTTTCCCAGAAAATGTCTCAACACGTGATTCATGAGACGCATGAAAGTACTCGGGGCGTTGGTGAGGATGAATGGCATAACAAGCCACTCATAGAGTCCATACTTCATCTTGAATGTCGTCTTCCACTCATCGCCTTCCTTTATATGAATTTAATGGTAGCCACTCTTGAGATCAAATTTGGAGAAGAGAGTGGCACCATGCAATTCGTCGAGCATGTCATTGAAGCGAGGAATGGGTTGGCAGTATTTGATGGTGATTTGGTTGATGGCGCGACATTCGACGCACATCTATCAAGTTCCATCCTTCTTTGGCACCAAAATCACCGGCACGACACAAGGGCTCAAGCTCTCTCGGACGTAGCCTTGTCCATCAACTCTTGGACTTGGTGCTACAACTCCTTCGTATCCTCAAGCCTAGAGCGGTATGCGGCGCGATTGGGCAGTGATGCACCAGGGCCGAGGTCAATTTGGTGCTCAATTCCAAACAACGACAGCAATCCCTCGGTTAAGTCCTCATGCATGACATCCCTAAATGCCTGCAAAACTGAAGATAAAGAAGGGGTTAAATTAAACAAAGTAGCATCACTAGAAAGACACGCTTAAGGGACCAAAAGCAAGCAAGGATCACGTCACTGAATTGTTGGGGTGAGGTGAGGTCCTTGTGGTGCGTCAAGAGAAGGCGGTTTACGCAACGGCCTTTGATGGCTGGTGAAGCTGATGGGGATGCACTACAGTTGGCTGGGGGCACGCGGCAGTGTATTGCTAGAGCGTGCGATAGGAAGATTGTCGCGGCCATCGAGGGTACACTACATGGTACCACTGGGGCACCTCGGTGAGCCTATGCAACCATGACCGAGCTGCATCAATGAAGTGTAGGGTGACAATTTCCACCTTTTCATGATCCTCGTAGCGGCAATGGCTCAAGGCAAGTGGATTGTTGCCACTCAAGAAACTTAGCAGGATTATATTCACCAGCAAAATAATCAAGACGTACCTTAATGTCATGGCACACGGTCAGAGTGGGGCGCGTGTGGTGGCATGCCTTATAGTCGTCAAGGTGCGTATGATGTGGTCGTCTGGGGTAATGGTGGCATTGTACATGGTCTTTGCGACGCATCCCTCTTCATAATAATCGCTCTCATAGCGCTCAACACCATGGCGGGCGTAGTCACGGGCGCCGGTGTTAGGCACGTCATCTAGAATGTATCCCTTTGAGTGCTGGATGGACTCAATGGGCTCCTCAACAGGTGGGTAAATGTGGCACCACTGGGAGGTGGGGCCAAGGTCATCGTCATCTTGGTCAAACTCCAAGAAGTTGTCGTAGGGGGCATGGTTGCGCTCATGGTCATTGCGAGAGCCATAGCGGCGTGCGTGGCGCTCAGCACGCTTGCATCGATCCCATGTGTTAATATGTCGCCTGCTGCCAACAATCTGAGCTCGTGTCGGTGCCTTTATTGGAGTCATCCTTATCGGGTGCCGACCTTGGTTGGTAGCGGTCATGGCCGGGGGGCGGCACATGGTGGCTCTCAATGACTAAATTGAGTCGTCGCATGGAGGCATGCTGTGTGGTTGAGGGCATGATACCCTTTCCTTTGTCACGATGCCACGCATCTGCGTCTAGGCCTTGCGATGGGGGATCCGTGCGCAACTGGGGCATGGGCGCTAGTGGGAGCCCTCGCACCTGTTCTTGCAATAGCCACAGTTGGTGCCTCATCGCAGCAATCTCTTGATCCTTCTGCTGCTCAGCCATGAGTGCAACAGTGGGGCGCTCCTCATTATCGTTGTCCGACATGGTACCTAGAGTCACCATAGACAATAGCGAGGATCAAAGCGATCGAAAAATATCAACCTTAATAAGCAAAGCAAGCAATTATGCACTCAACAAATCAAGGTCTCACTCGGCGGGGGTCAACTAGCTTTGGTCGTCCGTGAGGGAGTGATGGCAAGATAATGTCGACACTTCAGGCAATATCAAGCAAGCACACAACAAATCAAGTCTATAAAAGTTATCAATGGATTTTCAAGAGTAGTAAGACAAATCACATTCAATATCTTAGTCAAATTGAGTGTTGCAATTAGACTTCAGGGAGAAAGCTTAGTGGACTTATGCCGATGGTGAGGGATTTCCCTTGTTTTGTATGCAGCGTTAATTTTACTCGGTTATGATTTTTGACTTTTTTAATATCTGACTTCTTATTTTTTATTTTGAATTTGAAATCGGTACAAGATATGTATGTATCAAGAAAAGAAATGCAAAATATGGTATGTATGAGAATAGGAAAGCCGTGCAATAATATATGGTAACTAGAAATATGCTTGACTAAATTACTAAACAAGAAAATTGAAAAATAACTAACAGAATCGGCAAGATATGGAAATATATGCTTGAACAAGATATTGCCGAAATTGTAGGGATTGGATCAAATCTTTATCTTTTTTTTCTTGATGCTTGTGGATGAAGACTTGATCTTGGGGAAGATCCCGTCCAACCTAGGGCTAGGTATGGTGGCAGCAAGTGATGATGAAGGTGGTGGCAGAAGCAAAAGAAAAATTTAACCGAAAAGGATCGGTTGGAATGGAGCGGAACTAGATTAGAAGAGTTGGAAAAACTTATCTTTGACCGATGTGCTCTGATCCAGTTGATGTGTTTTAATGCCTCGAATCGCCTATGGAGTCAGATTGTGGTCAAGGAAGTCTCGCAACCCACCTTCGTAGTCTCGCCTAAGGGAATAATTTACAGAATCGAAGGGATGGACCCTGTCGACACTCTTACGCTCGAATGGCTTCGAGGAGGGTCGAGTGGTTTTGCTTGAAAGGGATTGCAAAAGAAGGTTGAGCCGCGTGGTGGCTTGGTTGGATCGATCAAACAAGTTTGACGCCCTAGGGTTTAATGGAGGAGAAACTCAACTTTAGATTAAACTTCACTAAAGCATAACAACAAAATCAAGCCATGAGGTAGATTAAATAGGTCTAAGGGATCGACAATGGGCCGAGAGCAATGGGCCAATGTCCACAACATGTGAGCCATACACGCCCAAAAATAGTATCGATAAAAATAGAAAGTAGTAAAACGGGGCCAAATGTTCGAACAACCTCAAAATGCCAAAACATGGCTCATAGGCTCGCAGCGAGGCTGTCGCGAGGGGCGCGCTATGAGGCGCGCTCAATGCCACCAAATGCTCCTTTGAAGTTTCATATGGCAAACTCTTGGGCTATATAGTGACACAACGCGGGATCAAAGCCAATTCTGATCAAATCAAAGCAATCCTAAATCTTTAATCCCCGCAGTGCGTGAAAGACGTTCAGAAGCAGACAGGTAGGGTCGTAACACTTATTAGGTTTATCTCAAAGGCGTCAGACAAGAATCGCTAGTTCTATGACATCTTGAAGAAGAATAAGTCATTCGAGTGGACAAATGAACACGAAAAAGCTTTCTAAGAGTTAAAAAGGTACTTAACTTGTCCCCTCCTACTTTCAATGCCAAAAGACGGCGAATCCCTATGTATATACTTGGAGGTCATGGAAACGGCAGTAAGCGTCGTCCTAGTAAGAGAGGAAGGCGACATGCAGTTGCCCGTCTACTATGTGAGAAAAACTTTACAAGATGCGAAGACAAGGTACTCACACTTGGAGTAACTTATATTGTCCCTCATCACCGTATCCTTCAAGGTAAGGCTCTATTTGGAGGCTCATACCATTAGATGTAAAAACCAACTATCCAATTAGAAATGTGATGAGCAAGCCAGATCTATTTGGGAGGATGATGAAGTGGGCAGTGCACCTCAGCGGCTACGACATCCAATACGAGACACGCAAAACAATTAAGTCGCAAGATTTGGCAGTTTTTGTGGCAAATTTCAGCCCAACCTATGAAGGGCAAATAACTGGAGAGTTGTTGCAAGTCAAGAACCCTACTCCCCTGAAGTGGACCTTGTTCACCGACAACGCCTCTAATAAGAATGGCGTCTGACTAGGGGTTGTCCTAAAATTGCCACAGGGGGGATAGGATAGCCCAAGATGTGCGATGAAAATTCAAAGCAACAAACAATGAGGCAGAATACGAAGAACTTGTGACTAGCATTAACTTGGCCAAGGAGATGGGCATGAAGAATCTAGAAGTAATATGTGACTCCATGCTCATAGTGAACCAAATCAACGGAGCATACGCAGCACGATACTCCAAGATGACGGCCTATCTAGAAGTCATCCATGACATCATCAAGTCTTTCGACACGTTCAACATCAAGCAAGTTCCCAAGGTCTCCAACACAGAAGCCAACACGTTGGCCAATATCGGCTTTGTCAATGATCCTAGAGAATACCAAAAGAATCATTTTCTACATATAGAAGTGTTCTCCATTAGCAAACAATCCGACATGTCGATCCCTATGCAGGTCAGTTACTCTAACGAATCTGACTCTTGGACCACTCAACATTATAATTGGCTTAAGCATGGAAAACTGCCACTCGATAAGAATGAGGCATGGCGACTTTGCGCCAAGGCGTCCACTTTTGTTCTCAAAGATGACATGTTGCTCAAGTAGTCCACCACTAGATATTACCTACGTTGTCTTCACGAGGAAGAAATCTAGAACGCATTCCAGGAACTCCATAATGGGGAATGTGGCAATCATTTTGGAGGAAGAAATCTCCCTTTGCGTGCTCACACCGCATGATACTATTGTCCCACTATGAATAGAGACATCATCGTCTATGCAAAGAAGTGGCGACACATGCCAAAGACACGGCCTAGTGTCTCTCCAACCGTCCAAAGATCTACATTCGATCTCATCCCCTTAGCCTTTCATGAAGTGGGGAATGGACATTGTAGGAAAGCTACATGTCGTGTCCGACCAATGTTTCTTCAAGCTCTCCATGACGGACTATTTTTCCAAGTGGATCGAAGTAGAAGCATTCAAGGAGATCAAAGCTTCACATGTCATCTCTTTCATACGGAGGAACATCTTGAGCATGTTTAGTGTCCCTACAATATCGTGTGCGAAAACGGATCCTAATTCATAAGCAACAAGATATTTGAATTTTGCAAGGAGCAAGGCATCAAACTCGTCATGTCGATGCCACTCTATCCTCAAGCCAACGACCAAGCCTAGTCCAACAACAAAGCTATTATCAATAACATGAAGAAACGGCTCAAGACGGCAAGAGGCTTATGGGCGGACAATTTTCCCTCTATCGACCAATCACACATCTCCAAAGACTGCGACAGGTAAAACACCCTTCTTATTAGCATTCGACAATGAAGATGTCCTACCCGTCGAAGTGCAAATCCCTATAACACACTATCGCCTCCTCACGAAAGAAATAAATATGTCACTGATGACGTTCATGCTAGACACCGTCAATGAGCTATGCGACGACGCCGCCACCAGGATGACGACTTACCGACAAAGAGTAGCCAGGATTAATAACCACAACGTAAGGATAAAAGCAATCTAAGTTGGAGATTGGGTGGTGTGAAAAGTATTCCAAAACACAAGAGAGGATAATGCTGGAAAGCTAGGACCCACTGGGGGAGGTCCCTATCAAATTACAAAGTTAGTCGGACAAGGCGCTTATGAATTGCCAAATCCTGAAGGTGTGCTTGTCATCCGAAGCTGGAACGCGACCACCATAAAACTACTATTTCTAACCTAGTCTACATTTTATGCATGTTACTTACTGAAATTCAGTTCATTCAAAACGAGCAAAACTTTTCTCCCATTGTTATACTATCGTGTTCATGCCCCTTGGGCAAAGCATGGTCGAGCTACATTGTACCCCTTTGGCTATATTGACGTTGTTCCATTGGAGCTTCGTCATGACTCCCCCTTCCTCGTCGACAACTCTAGCTATGCCGCTCACACCCCTTGGGTCATGCCGTGACACCCTTGGCTATACCGGTTACACCCTTTGGGTCGTAGCGTGACGCCCCCGGCTATAATTACGTTGTTCCCTCGACACTTTGTCGTGATGCCAATCTATGTCAACGTTGTTCCCTTGGAGCTTTGTTGAGATGACCCCTAGGCTACATCGGTGCGTCACCATGATGCCCCTCGATCTATACCGGTCATACCGCTCGGGTTACATCGTGACGCCCCAAAAACCTGACATTAGTCGGGGCGAGATGCATCGCCTAGGTGTTTACCAGGTCCAAGCTAGGGAAAGAAACAAAAAGAAAAAAGGGAGCATCCACAAAGAAAAAAAATATGCCCAGCTTGATCAGCTGCATCGCACATCTTCAACAGGACGCTTTGGCACAAAGTTGTCGAGCCTCATTTTTTGTCGGGTGGTAACACGCCATGCTTAAAGCCCATTATAGAATGTTGTAATCCAGGATTCTAATTCACTAGAGTAATTGACCTTCATAGGGTTTGACTCATTGGATTGTTTGTTGTTGGAGGGCACTTCTATGAGTAGGAAGGGAATCTTCTGGTATTCTCTCGGGTCAATGAAGGAACCGAGATTGGCTAACGCGTCGGCCTCTGTGTTTATGTCTCTAGGAATTTGTTTAATGCAGACTGTGTCGAAACATTTGACGATCTTTGAGTCACGGGCCACGTACACTCCATTCATATGATTGATTAGCATAGAGTCGCAGATTACTTCCAGGTTCTTCATGCCTGTCTCCTTGGCAATGGTGATGCCAGTCACGGTTGCTTCATATTCTGCCTTGTTGTTCGTTGCTTTGAATTCGTATTGCACGGCTTGGGCTATTCTTTCCCCTTGTGGTGATTTTAGGAAAACCCCCAGTCCTACACTATTCCGGGGGACGGTGTCATTGACTTGAAATAGTTATTCTGTGATCTGCTCTTCATAGTTTGGGTTGAAATCAGCCAAAGCATGCGCCTTGATTGCTGCATTTTGTATTGGATGTCGTAGCCGTTGAGGTGGACTGTCCACTTCGTCATCCTCCCAGACAACTCCGGTTTACTCATCGCGCTCTTGATAGGATAGTTGGTTCTTACTTCGATAGTGTGGGCTTCGAATTAAGGTTTCAGCTTGATGGACGTCATAAAGAGGGCTAGGGTCAGCTTCTTCATGGACGAGTACCTTGTCTCTGCCTCTAACAGTGTCTTGCTCACATAATAGACGGGCAACTATTCATCGTTTTCTTCTGTTACCAAGACGGCCAAGTATATGTACATAGTTTCACCATTTTTAGGTTTTTTAAGTAGTAGTGGATAGGCTAGGTACCTTTTCAATTCTTGGAAGGCTTCTTTGTGCTCGCTTGTTCACTCAAAGGACTTGTTTTTCATTAAGATGTCGTAAAATAAGCAATTAGTGTATGATGCCTTCGAGATGAACCTGTTTAGAGTGGTGACACTTCTACCAGCTTCTAGATGTCTTTGACGCATCAAGAAGATTAGAGATCAAGGATTGCTTTAATCTAGACGGTACTAGTTCGATCTCTCATTGTGTTACCTCGTATCCCAAGAATTTTCCTGACAAGACCCCGAAAGAGCACTTGATTGGGTTAAACTTCATGTCATACTTCTCCAGGACCTCGAAGGTTGACTTCAATTGTTGAATGTGGTCAACTTAACCAGCATGCCGTCGATGTAGATTTCTATCGTGTCGCCGATTTGGTTCTCGAACATTTTGTTGACTAACCTTTGGAATGTGGCTCCAACGTGCTTAAGACCAAACGACATGACCTTGTTGCAATAGATTTCGTAGTTGGTGATGAAGGTTGTCTTTTATTTGGCCTTCCGGACTCATCTAAATTTGGTGGTATTCGTTTAACGCATGAGTGAAAGTGAGATCTCGTGACCGGTGATGGCGTCAACCATCGCGTCGATATGAGGTAATGCAAAGGAGTCTTTAGGGTAGGCCTAATTGAGATCGGTGAAGTCGACGCAGACTCTCCACTTCCCATTTTTCTTATGTACTACCACCACGTTAGCTAGCCAATCGGGATAACGGGCTTTTTTAATTTTGTCGGTCTTCAACAAAGCTCGTACTTCTTCATCTATCACCTTGTTCCAATCTGGTACGAACTTCCTTCGCTTTTGGTTGACTAATGAATGTTAAAGATCCACATTGAGTTTGTGCATGATCACGTTTAGAATGATGCCAATCATATCTTCACATGTCCATGCGAAACACTCAGAGTGGGACCATAGGAATTCGATTAGTTGCTTTCTATTTTTGCCATGCATATTTGCGCCTATCTTCAAATCTGTTCTAGGTTTTCTAGGATCTAAGATCACATCGTCGAGTTCAGGGGGCTTTGGCTTTGTGTAGCGTGTCGACGTCCTGTAGTCCGTTAATTATTGTTTAGCATTTAATATGCTCTTGGTGAAGGTTGGTTTTAGGGAGATTATGTAACACTTCTTCGGCAACCTCTACTCACCTTTAATTTCTTGGATACCCCACTAGGTGGGAAAGTTGACGGTTTGATGATACGTCAATGGGACCGCTCTCATGTCGTGTATCTAGCGGTGACAGAGGATCATATTGAATGGTGACGGGCAGTCCATGATCAATAACTTGACCTGAAGATTCATTCCGCTTGCATAAGTAGTCAGCGTGATCTCCCCGGTCAGTTGTGGACTTCATGGCTAAAACCCACTAATAGGATCGATTTCTTGATAATGTCCTCCTGCGTGAGGCCAAGGATGTGGAGGGCTTCGATCGTCATTAGATTTGGAGAGTTGTACTTGTCGACTAGGACACATCGCACCAGACAGTTCCCTATTGTACAGGATGTGACGAGGTTGGCGTGATGTTTTACGATGATGTCATCAGGCTCGTCGAACATGATGGGACCGCTCTCGCACTTCTCCTTGTGACGGTCACTGGTATGTTGAAGTCAGACTCTATGGCGTGTTGCTTAGCCATGGACACTGATATCTTACATTTTTCTTACCCTCTTGAGATGTTATTCACAGTCTTGACGTGTGGAGGAGGTGGCATCAACACTTCTCTTTGTTTGGCCTGATCCAAAGTCGCTTTTGCCCTATCCGTTAGTAAGTCTCTGAGATAGTTTGTTTGAAGCAAGTGGGTGATTTCTTTTCTTAGCGCGACGCATTCTTCGGTTCTATCGGCTTTGATTGTGGAGTATGAGGTCAATAATTACACGTTAGCTAGAAAAGAACGATTTATCCAAGAGAAAACAAGGGTCGTGTTTGATGCAAGTTTATGTGAGAATATGATTGTGATAGCTTGAATGGCGATATGTTACAAGGTCTTGGCACCCAACTTATATATAGGTCCAAAGGTAATCTTACAAGGAATAGGATCTTACCATAAAAAATAATATAATATTTTGGCTTGGAGCCTAAGATAAAATAAACACACATGGTACAGAATATTTCCTTATATCAGATAAGGAAATTATATCCATAACGCGTTAAATCTTCCATCGTGTGGGCCTTGCCATCCATCATTATCATCCATGATTGGGGAGCGCCATATAAGGAAACAAGATCTTGTTCAACTTATTGCATAATGCTCAATCTTTACTGCTCTCTGTGACGGTCATCTATATGTAGTCTTCCTTTAACAGCGCTGATAATGATCCTCATCTTCACGTCTCGACGGCTCTGGGCCTTACACATGGACATGATCCAAAGGCCCTAACACTTGTCCTTGTTCAAGGCTTGAGTGGTGAGTCATACCCACAAGATCCTTGATCACCTATCCTTCATAATTTCCATCAAAATCAATCCCAAAAATGGTTCCAAAGATCCAATAAAAAACAGTCCAAAACAACCCCGAAATCATACGTTATCAAGCACCGATCTTCATCGTCGTCTTGAGAGCGTTTGAGGACGAAACACCAAGAACCTGAGCATTGGAGGTGCGATCCTTTATCAATTGGTATCAGAGTTATCTTCAAGGTAAGTTATTCAAGCCATTGGGGTACTAATTGACCTCTTTGTTTTCGGTTTTGTCTTGCTCGGATTACCTTGCTCTGGTTGCCTAAAAAACTGAAAATTTGTCATGGCTGCATTATAATATGATCTTGCATGAGATTTGGAGAGATTGAAGACAACATTTTGACTCCTTGAAACTGAAAAAAAAACCATATGAATAAAAGAAGCAAGTAGAATTGAATGTTGAACTAGATTGTTCGTGTTCTGCCATTTTGTTGCTTGTATCCCTTGGGGTTCTTGAGCTAGGCAACCCCTCTTTTGCATCTAATATAAGTGGAACCTAAGTTACATTAATTTTATGCATGTTAAGTTTAATATATAGTCTAGCTAAGGCAACGTTTGGTTGGATAATCTTTTGAAAGTTTCATAGTAAATTTTTTCGCAAAATTTTGGAGTTGTCTTCTAATCTTGCGATTCTTGTAATCCGTTGTAATTTGGTAGGTCATATATATAAAAGAGAAAAATTCGGACTCACTATTACAAAATATGCTTTTTAGCCAGGGCGTTTTTCATTATATAGCCCGGATATAGCTAAAAAGGGTCCGGGCTATTGGTTGGTGTGATAATATGCCAAATAGCCCGGACCCATTGTCACACGCCCGGGCTATATTCCTTCACATAATTTGGGGTGCCCCCAAATTATGTGAAGGAATATAGCCCGGGCGTGTGACAATGGGTCCGGGCTAAATAACCAAGACTTTTTAGCCCGGACCTTTCGGTATCCGGGCTAAAAAGTCTAGTTATTTGCTAAAAACAAGAGGACCTATTAACCCAGATCTTTAATGGTCCGGGCTAAAAAGTCCTCTTTTTTTGAAAAAAAAATAGAATGCACCATGCTGATAGGATCACCTAATCGAAGTATTAAATCAACTAAATTACACAATTATACCACAAATTTGCTATCATAGTATCATCCATTCCATTTAGCACCACTAAAAACCGTGAGAGATAATAAATTTCCCAAGGAAGATTCTATCATTTCCTCACTATAGAGATCATGTCATCTCATCTCAATTCCAAAGGGGGGAACATGTAGAAAACCACTTGCCTGATGTTCTTCATCACCATCATCTGAGCAACATTCTCCATCCTCTCCTTTAGCCTGTGGCACAGCAGAGCTTAGAGAAGGTGGACCACAAGTGAGGACAAGGTACTCTTTTATACTTTTAGAGCTGCCAAAGGTCAAATACAAAGCATAAGCTAGTAGCAACATTAAAATTCTTGGTAATGATAGGCATATAGACATGAGCATGAATCCTGACCTAAAATTGGACGAGAACATGACCGAACTGAAGCCCAATAATACATGTAATAGCAGATGTCAAAGAGTTGTCAGTATACCATTTGTTAGGTTCAGATCCAGGAGAAATGCCAAATCATTTGAAGAAAATTATACACTACTAAGATGCAGCAGATAAGACATTCTTTAATTTATCCAACTACTTTGAAAAATATAAGTTCGAGTAAATTTGAGTGTGTGTGTGTGTGTGTGTGTGTGTGTGTGTGTGTGTGAGAGAGAGAGAGAGAGAGAGAGAGAGAGAGAGAGAGAGAGAGAGAGAGAGAGAATCAGACAAGAAAAATATGACCAAAACCAAACCACAAATAGTCAACCATTACATCCAAATCAATTTTCAGCACACACAAAAAAAGACAATATCTTACCACTGCAAGTTGTAATTTCTAAAGAAACCAACTCTTTTCGACCTTCTACATGGAAGCCAAATTTGACACAATGCTGAAACTGCATATGCGATAGATATCCTCTGCATATAAAAGGTGAACGTAAGGCGAATACTTGCACATCACATAGATATAGTAACATGTCTTGGCCGAGGTGAACTGAGGAAAAAATAAACAAAAGCAATAGCTACTTGCAGAATTCCCATCCAACGCATTCTTTCAATGTCAACACCATATGTCAATGATGTAGCTCAATGTAGATAGCCACCTGATGAATCCATAATGAATAATGCAAGTTGAAACATTAAACAATGAGACAAAGACACAAAAATAAAAAACCACATATTCTTTTGCTTATCATAGAATTTACATTAGAAAAATCTGCTAAGCTTAATAAATACATTAAGTTATTCATAAGTAAAATTGTACTTATGCTAAGTGACCTTTTCCAAAATCTAAATAAACTTTTCTAACTTCATCTCAACACAAAGAACAACTAAAAAACAAGCACATCCATAAGATCCATTTCCTTCATCTCTTCTGGGTTTTTGTCACCCTTTTTTTATGGGGAGGGATCTAATGAATCGGCATCTAGAAGAAAACATACAAATGAGAGAGTTGGTGAGATAAAGAATAGTACCTTGAAGGAAAACACCAAGAATAAATAAGCAACTATAATTCTCAATTAGAAAGCAATTGAAAATGGATTAAAGATATAGAGCCTGACAATACAAGGAAAATATACCTAGGCCATAAATCAATTAGGATGTAAATTTGTGATCCAAGAATCAGTAATTCTATAAGCAATCACAAATCAGGAAATGCACAGATAAAAAAAAGTCTTACTATTTAATTTCGCAAATAATCATGATCTCCGAAGGGCAAACGGACGAAAACACCAGAGATGGCATTAAATTACCAGTTTTGGAAGAGTGGGAATCAGATCAAAGGACATATTAAGGAAAACAAACACGAATAGAACATTCATATCTCTAATGCAATCCATAATCAGAAACGTTTGATGCAAGGATCAACAAACGCAGGACCACATTTGCAAAACTACGTAAAGAAAAGAAGAAGAAAGAAAGAGAGGGAGGGAGGGAGAAAAGTTAGAAACACTTACGATAATAGGTGTTCTATGATCCTAAAAGAAAGTGCAGGCTAAGTACTCCAGCGTTTACTATGACCATTAGGTGTTCTTTGGTATAATTTAGAACTCGGCGCCTTATAAAGCAACTAATTTCATTCTTATAATCCATGTGGGGTACACAACCCATCATCCTCAAAACACAACTCTTGGGGTGAGTTACAGCAGCTTGAGCTACATGTTCACTATAATAAATACGGATCACCACAGTCCTAAGCATTTAAATGAGCGAGATTATGCATGTGTGTTAGGGGATACTCCTCCAATACTCAAATTTGAAGCATGTATATAGACTCCCCAAATTTATTTAATTTAGAAAATACTTCTAGCATTAAAGATATGTTAGATAAGTAGTTCATAACTGTTGAAAATGAGTACCTTAAATATGTTTCTTCCCAGTTGGGAAACTCTTGCATTTTCGTCCAAATATTTGTTACCAATACTCCACATTCTTTTGCAACGACCGTACAAGCTTTTGCATATTCACCAGCAGCCTCATTAGTCCTTTCAGGTTTACCAGATTCATTTTCAACATAAGGATCCCTGCATGGGTTAAGGCAAAAGTAATTTGCACACTTTCAGTTAATAGCTACTATAGAAATGCTTCACCCCTAATGTGGTGGTTAAATATTCTCAAAAGGGATCCTTTTGTATAATGGTTCTCATCTAATTTGAACATACATGAAAAGAAATGTGGTTAAATAGGCATACCTCAAGCGTGCAACTTCATCAATTGGAGGAGGTGTGACCAAAAGAATGATAGTGTTATGCCATCATTTCTGTAAGCAGAAATGTATCAGTCCAATAGATTCCGATAATCAACGGAATGCATTAGTTTAGCAGAAGAAAGAAGGATCTGGTATAATATACAGCAAATTAGTATGAACAAATATGCATTAGTTTAGCCAAATGGACAGATATGAATCCGAACTTCCTTAAGACTAGGGAATTATTTTAATGCTAACACTAACTTCTTGCATTTCTAAGCTGATCATCTCCATTGTGGAGGAATTGCTGTAAGGTAACATTGGCTGGGCAATAATACAGCAGATCATAGTGTTTGGTTGGGTTTTTTTTTCTATAATCATCCTGAACTTTTGTATTTAGGAATATGTATAAGCTTAACCCAATGCCTTCAGATCCTAATTCACTGAAGCATTCAGCCTAGCAATAATCACAGTATTCATAGAACACCCAAAACAACTTCAAGAAGGAAACTGATTTAACATGAAAAATAGATAAGGTATGTTAACATCACATAAACCTTGAGAGAAGATACAATGGAGCAGAGGTTCTGCTTGTACTCGTCCAAAGGCACGTGCTGAAAAGCATAGCACCGATCAGGGAGGCAGGCGTCATTGGCACCAAAGAACACCACCGCCGCCAACGGCGGGGCCGATCCATCATCGTCGTCGGCTAGAAAAACCCTGTCAAACACCTTGAGCGCCCACCTAGTATTGTAAGCACTGTACCCTCTTAGCACTATATCGGCCTGAAAAAGGCACCAGCATAGTTTTTTCAATCAAAGAAGAAAAAATCCAAAACCAAATTCATGTATTTGGAAAACCCAAGAAACAAATTTAGAGGGAGAGATTACAGATCGAGAAAAATGGTGGGAAAGGGAAGCGCCCCAGCCGCCATCGCCGAAGGACTCCTCGATGATTGAATCGCCGAATAGATAGATCTTGGGCCTCATGATCTCTCCACCTGAATTTGAGTATGCTACGATGCTTTAGACTTTTTTCTAGAGTAGAAAAAGGGAGGAAAAGTTTCTGGCGGCTGGTACTTGATAGGGAGGCATAGATCATCCTCAGCGAAGTCATTACGGAGCGGTAAAGCTTTGCAATCCTCCATTGTAACCAAATCGCTATACGAAGACAAAGGGAGAGAGATCGAGGCCTTCACAAAAAGCGAACAAAAATGGCGTCCTTCTCTCTCTCTCACGTTGGATGGGTGTAGGGCAATGAAGGAGCGAGAAAGAGGCTTGAACAATTAGGGTTGGATGAACATTTAGAGACATGAGATCCCGGATCATAAAGATCCGGCTTATTTTCTAATAGATTAATTTTCCATGTCACTAAATAGCCCGGATATATATAAAAAATACACGCCCGGGCTATTTAATTTTGCATGTTTTCAAACCCATTTGTTTTTAGCCCGGGCGCTTCAAAAATGGTCCAGGCTATTATGTGTTGTTTCTCAAATAAGTCGAAGCCTTATGAGGTAAAGGGCCTTAATATCCCGGATAATTGGGATCCGGGATAAATAGTCACGGGCTAAAATGCACTTTTTGTAGTAGTGACTCGACAAGAAAGAGTGGTTCAACTTAGAAAAATTCGGACTCGATGAAAGTAAAAGAAAAAGAAGTCGAGCTCAGAAAAATTCGGACTCGACGAGAATAAGAAGTCGAGCATAGGCCTTGTGTTGTGTTGTTGTAAGTGTTAAACTCTGAGTGGTTTAGTGCTTGTACTGAATTTGGCTTGTATTGAGATTCTATATTGGAGATAAGTTTGCGTAATCTAAGTGACGACTCTTGGTGCACACTCTTTGATCGCCTAAACACTTGAGCCTGCCTTGTCCTTTCTTCATTTCGAGGATTGCAAATCTGATTTGAAAGTTGTCAACTACTCGTCATTGGGCTTATCTTGTTGTTAGTGAAGATACCACCGCGATCATAACCTCTTTAGTGTACGTGTTGGACCGTCGATGATATTGCATTGTGTGTCACAAATTGCTCAATTCCCGCGTAAGAGTGTTCGTTGGATCTCACTATCCAATCCTTCACCGATAGAATCGAGGTTGTACTTTTGATGAATATGAGTATCCACAAGGGATGGAGCACCATCTTGTTGTTGATCTCACTATCCAACCATTCACCGACACATCCGATGTTGAGGTGTATCTAAGAAGGGAGTCCACGACCGAATATGTCTTTGCTCTTTGTGACTTTACCAATTCGCAAAGAGTGGTCATTGCCACTAGCCATTTTTATGATTTTTCCTATACGTAATGGAAGGAAGATAAAGAAGAATGTGCCTATTTAGGTTATCCTCATATCAACACTTGAGAGGATCTCAAAGAAGCCCTTAGGTACAGGTTTGTACTCGAGGACTATGGAGAGCGCGTTCAAGCCAAATTAGAGCGCATCAAGCAAGGTGATAGACCTAGTGGTGAGTTCTACAAGGATCTCAAAGAACATGTCTTCATATCCGGAATCTGGTTCTCCAAATGGTATGTATTCTTCAAGTTTATAGATGGTTTGAACTCTGACCTTGCTTATTTTGTAACGCCCATAGAGGACATCCTTCATTACATTAATCAAGTGTACCAAAACATGCAACGGAGGAAGCCTTATAACAAGTCTAGGTCTTGGCATTCTTGCACAACTCCTAGCCCAACCTCTCAGCTTCCTAGGTGTACCGAACCTAAGAATAATACTCTAGAAAGTCAACCAAGGTATGATGAGGTATCAACCGATGGGATGTTGTCAAACTCAATGATGAAATACATGCTAATTTTGAAAGGTTCCTAGCCCAACAAGACTCTATGCTTGAAAATGCTTTGGTTTGACAACATGATTTCCAAAGGCCAATGGAAATGGACAAGCCGATCAATTGTGATGAAGATCCCGAGGAAAAGTCGTGTGAGAGTTCCATGTCCATAGTTGTTGAAGAGGAGGTAAAACCACAAGAAAGGGAGGAAGAATGTTTGGAACCATCATCATTTTCCTCCAAACCTTCAAGTCCTCATCATTGCGTCACCACTCCAAAATGCCTAACACAAAAGCCTCTTGAAACTCCAATTGTTGTTCCTAGCTTCTTGAACTCAATGGCCACTCCAACATTGGATGCACACCCTGATCTACGCACGTGTTTGCCATCCAATTGTGTGCAAAAGAAGATCATCATGCCCGTCCTTATTGAGATCAAGATTAGTGCCGCTCTCGAAGAAAATTCCACACAAACGAAGCTTCTAACATTCCCTCGCATTCCGTGCAGAAGGAATAATGAGAGTTCACATTTCAGGTAAGAATTTTTCACTTTTTCAAATTTTGTTTCTCCCTTCATCCTAGCTATTATACATTCATCTAGCAACTAGGACTATACATTTTTTCTTGCTTCATAACTCTCTTTCGCAGCACGTGTCATTTAGGTTGCATCTAGATCATATTATTACCTTTATGTCGAAACATCTTAGTTTCATTGATTGTTGCATTAATAAGCATATGCTTTGGACTAGGAAGAAGAGTGGAATAGCTTGCGCCTGCATCCTTCCTTATCAAATAGAACTTGGAATTTTCATTCTTACGTTATCACATTTTAGAGCACAAATGCCTCGCTATTCTAATTTACTTGTAGGGAACTCGTATTCGAGGTCGAATACCTTTCAAGGGAGGGAGGATGATGTGACCCTGCCTGAGGTCAATCAAGAAGACTTGCCCATGGCTTCACCAAGCTCTCCCAAGGCACTCTCAGGCGCAGCAACGTCGAAGCCAACGCTTGCCAAAAATCCTAGCTAGATGCCAACTGTCCTGAAGCCACTTTTCTCGCACCCCCGGCTCCTGTGGTCAAATATAGACCTATGGACACGTCTTAGGCCAAGTGCGCCTATAAAAAGCCAACTTGGCTCGGTTGTTTCTTTCAAGCCATCTTGAGTTTGCGCATGCCGCGCACACATGACTTTGGCCTCGGTGCTCATTTACCATAAGAAGCATGGTTTTATTCATGGACCCTTATGCATCTTATGCATTTTATAAGGTGTATTCCAGACATGAAATCATCCATAGAAACAAGCCATATCAAGGGCCTCAAAAACTACAGGACAACAATGCAAGACGCCCGAAAAGACTCTTGTTTGCTCTAGATTGCTTCCTATTTATAATACTTTATTTTTCCATTGTTGGCACGAAAAAGAATTATGAAAAACTAGTGAATCTAAGTGATTAAATTCATAGAATTCTTTAATATTCTTGTTGATTGATCGTGAGTAATATCGAGCATGGTAAAGCTACTTTTGAGTGCATCATATCTCTAAGCTTGTGCCTGTTTAAGGCTTGAGTGGTAAGTCATATCCACAAGATCCTTGATCACCTATCCTTCATCATTTCCATTAAAATCAATCCCAAAAACGGATCCAAAGATCCAACTAGAAAAGTCCAAAACAACCCCGAAATCATACGTTTTCAAGCACCGGTCTTCATCGTCGTCTTGATAGCGTTTGAGGATGAAACTAGCCTACCTTGAGCATTGGAGGCACGATCCTGTATCACGCAATCTCTACGATAAATTGCATCTCCTTTGATGTGACGTTTATGGTAACTTTTGTCGTTGTCGACACGATCTCTACGATCAACTGTGTCCCCATTGATGTGACCTCTACAGTCACTATCATCTGTAATAAGATGATCACTTTTTTGGGTAACTCTCGTATCGTGATGCTATCCGCGTTGATTGTGGAGTATGGGTTCAAGGATTATACGTTGGGTAGAAAGAACGATTTATTTGAGAGAAAATAGGGTTCGTGATTGGTGAAAGCATGTATGAGAGTATGATTACAATAGCTTGAACATCTGATATCTTACGAGGTCCTGGTATCCTCCTTATACAAGTCGATAGTGAAAGCATGTAGTATTACAAAGTCTAGCTTATAGGTTGGTATTGATTTATAGTAATAGGAGTATCTGTTTTAGGGATAAGAGTAATAAAAGATTGAGCACATTCCTGAAGGAGTTGTTAGAGTGAAAAAAGGATTGAGTTGCAGAGATAACTGAAGTACCAACAAAGGGCCAGAATTTTTGAAAGAATTCAGCAGTAAATCCATCTGGCCCAGGGGTTGTATCAAGTGGTAATCCAAAAACAATTGATTTTATTTTTGTAGTAGGTGTACGACAAAGAAGAGAGTTATCATTATTACTAATAAGATGTGGAATGATCAGCAAATCATCCTGGCAAATATTGTGAATGTGTGGGTTTTAGAATCACATTTGTAAATCCCTTGTAATAGTATGTCTTATTGACTGATCATCAAACATTGGAATTCCATCAAGAGAATGAAATGAAACAATCTTTTGTTTATAACTACGAATTTTAGAAGTAGTCTGGAAATATTTTGTATTACGATCAGAGCCTACATTAAATTTTGTCTTGGCACGTTGCTTCCAATATTTATGTTGAAAATCCAATAGTCTATTATATTTAATGAAATGTCTATTATAAAGCTCTTGTAAACGAGTATTATTAAACTTATAAAGAAGTTGAATTTGAAGATCTTGTAATTTATTTCGGGTTAACTTAAGTTGTTCAAATGTATTTGAAATATTACATGGTGCCCATTTTTTAGAATATTTTTTAAGCAATTTTGTTTCATAGTTAATTTAAGCATATAAGATCCTTTATGTTTAAAGCTCCAAACATTCTGAACAAGTTTAGCAAAGGAATTGTTTGAAAGCCATGCATTTTCAAGTATGAAAGGGTATATTCTTTTAATATAGTTAGTATCTACCAAAAAAGTAATTAAACAATGGTTAGAAGTAGTAAACCCCAACGAGCTTGTGATTGATGGCGGTAGGATAACGCGGCCTTATGGGCTCGGAGACGACACGGGTCTTCAGCAGGCATATAAGGTATTGTATTGCGCTGCGAGGCGGCGTCGGACTGGTGGTAATGACAACAGCAACGAACAGTAGCTCGAGAGGCGACTTCTTGGTCGATCTTTCGTCGTCTTGGGAGAGTTATGATGTTGTTTTTGTGTGGAAAAAAGCTTGTCTTTGTAACTCCTAGCCCACGGTGGGTGCCAATTATTTTAATAAGATTTTGTATCATGACGCGATCCGGATTTTGTGGAGTATACAAGTTAAAAGAACAATGCTTAAAATGAACATGTCGGATAATTTTGTAGAGAACGGGATTGATCGTAGAAGACAAGGATAGTAGGAAGGTCTAGATGTATCAAATATGAATGAAAAGGTAAGTAATTTGTATATTAAAAAGTACTCATGAAGCTATTTGAGTTCGTATGTGATCGAATAGGAGAACAATGGTGGAATACGAGAATAGGTAGTTCGATACCTATTACATTGATCATAACCCCTTTATATGGGAGAGGGGTGTACAAGACTAGGATTACCTATAAGGAAATAATATCTTTAAAGTAGGTATGACCTTCTAGAAGATAATATATATTATACCATCTAGGAGATAGATAATATATATTCCCTAAGAGATACATAGAATATATCATCTAAGAGATAATACATATATGGTAATAATTACTTCTAATTGGTAACTCCTTGTGTAGCAAGATATCTTATCCGAGCTGAGCTTGATGGGCGTTTTGGGTCTTGTATAGTCGACTCCTTTTATGGTGGCACGTATCTTGATCGCGTCCGACGACATGGGACATGACGGTCATGTTGGCAGCTTGGGACGTGTTGACGATCGTGTAGAGGGCTTGGATCGCGTTGATGCCTTTGGAGAACTTTTGTAGAAAGGTGGAAAGGTGTCCTTTTATAATGGGAGAATCATGAACCTAATACTTGAATAACGGTGCTCCATGTATTGTCTATCGGAGGGAGGAGGTAATCTACACAACAAATTCTGGCGGCCCCAACAATTGCTTCATGGAAATTCGGTAACACTCCTTCGTTGACCTCTATTCGCCTTTGATCTCTTGGACTCCCCACTTGGTGAGAAATTTGACGGTTTGGTGATACATCAATGGGACCACCATCATGTCGTGTATCCAGGGACGACCGAGGATGACTTGGCCACTTCATGGTTTCATCGAGATTGGCCATAGTGTTGAGTATTTCAATGGTGTCGACGGCGAATGAGTGGTGGTGGAGAGGTTGAGCCCCAGTCGTTGTAGCATCCATATCCATTGTCTCTAATATTGTTGACCGTTCGTTTACCGAGCTTTTGTCGAGGATAAGACTTGTAACTCATCTCAGTTTTGTTGACGAGCTTGCTTGAACGCGACATCTCCTATGACTTCTCTGACGCGACACTGTCATCTTCTAGTCGGTTGTATGCCATGGCTTTGGCTTGGACACCTTTGAACGTCTGACATGGGTACTTTGTCAGATCGCGATATAGTTCCGACTTCTCTAATAGTCCTCGTCGGAATGCCTCAATGGTTGTTGGGGCGTCGCAGCAAGGTATATATCAACACCTTTTTGTCATTGAACCGGAGGAGATATTTCCTTAACGTCTCCCATGGGCGTTGGGTGACGCGATAGAAATCACTTGACTGTTTCTGGAGTCGTCGACTGTTAGCAAACTGTGTTTTGAACAAATTGATCAATCTAGCGAAAGAAAAGCTACTCTAGTTTGACATGTGTATGAACCACGTCAAGGCGGAGCCTTTTAGGGTTGATCCGAACCATTTGCACATAAGGGCTTCTCTTATGTGTTTGGCACCGTACTCGTAATCATCCTCTGCTTGTATAACAAGACGTGCTCATCGGGATCAGCCTTCCCGTCTTACGACAGCATGTCTGGGACTGCGTACTTTTTTGGAACCTTAACGTGAGCCATGGCGTCGACTACGGGCGAGTCGGCGTAGCAGTTGTCGCCTTCCAATTCTATGGGCTTGGGCACCCTTGGTATTTGGCATAATCTCTCGTCTAGGGTTTTGAGCTTTTCAAGCTACTTTCGTTTAGTGATGTCATCGAATGACTAAATTGGTATTGTCTCCATTGGATCGGTTGTCTCCGAGTCGCGAACGGCCTGGTTTATTGTCATCGCTGGCGGGTGGTGGGATCCCCAGCATCGGTTGACGAGATCATGATTGGAGTAGAGAAAGACGGGTCAAGGCGTCGGACAATGTTTTTGCAGCGGACGTACTAGAGTCGAGAGCAAGGTGTCGGTGGTAGCATTGACGCGTTTAGGGAACGCAACGCCTCGTTCTCCTTTAACACCTTCTGGAGCCGTGCTTCGCATTGGGTCCTCTAGGTGGCCAGTGACTCTTCCAAAGCTTTCATCTTTTTATAGAGTTTCGCCATGTCAATGGAGTGCTCTAGGACTGGCCTAATCGGATGTATCTTGAGGAAGGTTTGTTGTGGTTGTGATGGCAACATCTTTAGATGTGACGAAGTCGTTGGTGGTTGATTTTTCGTCAGACATGATGATGTGGTTTTTAGTGTTTGTGGTTTGAAAAAAGGTATAATTTTTTTGACTCCCAACCCCAAGGTGGGCGCCACTTATTTTGGGTAGATTTCATATTATGACGCTATCCGCTTTGATTATGGAGTATGGGTCAAGGATTATATGTTGTGCTAGAAAGAACGAATTATTTGAGAGAAAATCAGGGTTGCGTTTGGTGTAAGCTTGTATGAGAGTATGATTGCAATAGCTTGAATAGCCGATATCTTACACGGTCTTGGTACCCTCCTTATATAGGGGTTCAAAGGTAATCATACAAGGAATGAGATCTTACCATAAAAACAAGATAATATCTTAGCTTGGTGCTTAAGATAAAATTAACACACATGGTTTTATGTATTTTCTTATATCAAACAAAGAAATTGTATATATATAATGTGTTGAATCTTCTATCGTATGGATCTTGCCAGCTGTCATTATCTTCCAGAATTGAGGTGCGTCATATATAAGGAAACAATATCTCCCCAGTCACGTTGCTTGACACTCAATCTATTCATCCTCATGACGGTCATAACCATGTTGTCTTCTTATAACAACATTGATGATTACCCGTGTCTTCACATCTTGTCGAGTTAGGCTCTTTACGTGGGCACGATCATAGCACCCTAGCAATCACCTTGATCATCTTTGTATCCATTGGCGATACTACGTTGATCATATTCGACTATATTGGTCCTATTGTTTCAAGTTATTTTCGCCTTCATCGAGATTTCTAATTGACATATTTGTCATTGACATCATCGTCCTCGACGATGCGATCGTTCGGCAACCACAATCGTCGTTATTTGACACGACTAAGACTACCTCAGATAACATGTCTACTTATCTTGTTTTCCATTTGCTAAGGGAAAAGATACTTGCTATTGTCTCTTTCTTCCAAAGCATGTATTTCTCCATTGGGCAACTTGTGCTCTAAGCAATGTAACGCTTCTATCACGTTTGCAAGAAAGCCCTTGGCATATCAAGGTTGACAGTCCTCCTGGAGGCAACACGTTAAACACTCAAATCAAAGGTGACATTGCTTCACCTAGACGACATATTTTTGTCTATGATATTTTATTATTCAGAAAAGTGCAGAGGACATTAAGCATCTTTGATCATAATGGTGCATATATTATTATTCATTTTCCAAAGATTATATCTTCTTAAATTATACTACATGCCTTAAAATGGCGTACAAAGTATTCTACATACATCATATACAATGTCAGCATCTTCACGATCTGCGACGGTTGGTCTCACCATCATCAACACCTTTTCTACATTGTCATCGTGATTGTCACCATCTTCTATGTAACGTGAATCATGTCTTGCTCCTCCTTGCAAGGTCCTTCAATATTGATCAACCTAAAAAAAGGAAGAGGGGCATGTGTACGATATATATAGACAAGCAAGATATGCAGAAACTATGCATACAACCCGTTCCCATGAACGGGGCAAAACCAATGTTAAAACCACAACAAAGGGTAGGCCTAAATATCCATCACTACCCCTCAAAGGGTAGTGGCTAACAACCATTGTTCCAAATATCATTAACATCATTCAAGAAGAGGTTAGAGGGTCATGCATCTCTCCATCCGTTGTTGGTCATGCTTCCTTCTTGTCGGCATCATCGGCTCCCTTGATCTTTTTCGGATTCATGCCGGGAAACACTGGATGAGACGAATAGATAGAATGGAATGCCGCCCTCTCAACCACGACATCCCACTTGAGATACTTCCTGGCAACGTAGTCCTTCATCACTTCGATGTGGGCCAACTAGGAGTAGTAAGTCTCTGCTTCATCAAACTCATTCATCAGTCGATCATGATTATCCGCCACCTTCTTCTTCTCGTCCCTCAGACAGAACAACTCCTCCTCAAGCATCTTGGTTTTCCCTTGTTGAGCCTTGATGCATTGGGATAGCTCGAAGTTCTTGGAGGAAAGGGAGTCCATCGTTTTCTTGTCCAGCTTAGCCTTGGTCTCGATGGATTCCATCTGTGCAGAGATGCCCTTGACACGATCCCTGGCTTATAGCGTTGTTTGAAGGCCCAATCGATCAGACTGTCAAAACAAAGGCATCTTGCATCGAAAAGAAAAATAAATAAGACATCAATAAGTCTTACCTACCACTGCATGGCGAGGGTCTCTCTGAACATCTCCACCTTGTTGACTCCCACATAATGATCCTTCACCTAGAGAGACCAAATGGTTTGCACCGATCGGAGACCTCTTTCTTGTTTAAACATCATGGAGGCAACCACCCTTGACGAATCTGACACGTTCGAAGAAGACGATACCTTCTTCAAGACCGTCTCCTCCTTCTTTTCTAGAACAGGGGTGGCCTTAGGCGCATTTGGGAGATCCTTAAGGATCATGACAACAACAATAGAAGAGCCCTCTTCTAGCATCTTCATCTTCTTGGCAGCAATCTTGTCAACAGTAGAGCATGAGCGTCCAGATCTTGTCGTTACAAAATCATAACACAACAGTATGAGTTAGACACGATATTAAACATTAATATGTCAACAAAGCAAAATCTCTAAAACTTACACTTTTTTTCGAAGGCGTCGGTTTGACTTTTTCAACTAGGGTTTCTTCAAAAGGGACTTCAGTAAATGTCCTTTCTTGCGCTGGAAGGGAAAGCATTCACTTGATGATCTCATCTGATTCCTCTCTAGGGTGGATATCCTCTCGCTTCACTATTAGCGAACAATAGTGAGATTTATGTTAAAATACGATGAAGACATAAAGAAGAGTCAAAACACGATTTATACTCTTTTTTCCACAAGTGGCGTAAGAAATCATATTGTTGCCCCAATGAAGATTTCTTCACGAAGAAGAATCTGTATGACTAGCCCTTGGTCGCATGGATCACCAAACAAGGTTTGTCATATATATATTTGCATATCACTCTCCCTTGACCACATAAAGCGAGAGCGTAGGAGTAAAGAAGATCTTGCACAATGAAAATAAAGTTGTGGGTTTGAATTATCCGGTCGAGGGTAAGGAAGATTCTCCATGTCTGTGGGAGAATTTGTGTAACACCCCCAAATATTACTTGAAAGTATTACCGCCGATGACCTCGGATTTCACATCACGAAGTCACCCTAGGCTTTTACAATTGATATAAAATCAAATCACGGCTATAACGCCATACATTACAACTTTAACAAAGTCAACGTATAGGGAATACAACCATTCCCAAATACAACAAAATATAATATAACAAAGTTTACAACGGAAGCCTTAAACAAAACAGTTTATCAAAACATCGTTCATTCATCTAGTCGCTTCAAGCCTTCTCGAATCCTTAATTTATCTGATGTGCTGAATCGAACGGATGACACCAGCCAACCATGCAAGGAATATAACGGTTGGTTAGTCTAAATGAATAGACTAGCAAGGGAATAAAGCAGAGTGGTTCGAAGCAGTCGTATTAGGTTAGACTCATCGCTTCTCGAATAATAACCGATGACGATAGTCAACCATCATACTCCTACTGGAATAACAAGAGGTATGCACAAGAGAAGATTCTAGAGACCGAAGCTCACAGCAATCAATCCCAAAAAGAAGACTCTAAAATGAAATGAGCCTTATAGGAAACATGACAAATGTTGGGGAACATTAAATAATTACACGCAATCACAGAATCACAGTATCGCATTCGAGCGACTAAAAGTTAAGACGAGTTTTCCTAGCTGCACTAGCGCCTAGCTGCACTACTCGCCCAAGGTATATTAATTATGTGCGACAACGGCACTTATCTTATTTAATTCCAAAACACACATCACGTTATAAGCTTTTAGATATATGTTTCGTCATGAGGGACATACATCGAAGGAATGGACCTCGCAGGGTCCAAACCTCAATCCACAACACGGTTGGTCATGACCAGAAGTTTGGCATAGGGTCTTGAATGCCCTGTTATTTGCCAGTTATAAAGAAACGAATGGACCTCGCAGAGTCCAAGCATTCCTACGAATACTTGTGCTAACTAACAGTTCAGCACAATAATAATCCACATCAAAGCCAACATGGCCAACATCATAGATCTAACAATATATATATATATATATATCAAAATAGCGTTGCTACTAACAGTATATGCAACCTATTATAATCTTTTTATATGAAGTTTACCTTTAAAATCCACAACAAAACCATTATGAACATAATAGTGCTGTATCTAGCAATATACAACCTATTATAACATCACTTATTTTATCAAATAATTTATCAAAACTGTTCCCAACTTAAGCAGATGAATCATCCCAAATTAATTAACAACAAACAATTGATAATTAATGAAAGTATGGAATGATGAGCAAGAGCGAACCGCCACTTGCCTTAGAATAGACGATTACTAAGACAACTTCTCAAGAACGAGTCCTGAATCCTGAACCTGGAATGAAACCTGGATAAAATCCCTTTGGAACGATCCAAAACGAGACCCTAAGTTAGATTCCATACACTTACATATGAATCTAAAAGAATATGAAAAGAAATCAAAGGATTGAAGCCTTGCTCAAAGCCAAAAATCCAAACACAACCTCACGAACAAGGCCTGCCGCGGGTGCGGTAAGACCGTGCCGCTGGGTGCAGTGGACATAGCAGAGCAAGCTTCAAGAACAGCCATGGCGGACAGAAATTATACCCAATGCGTGAAGGCTTTGTTTTGCATTCGAATCGATCACAAAACACTTCTAAGCTTCACCTAACACCTGGGCAACCTTCTCCAACTCGCGAGATCACTCGAATCAAGCTCGAACAGCCACGAAAATGGCGATTTCAGTGGGCAAAAACAGAGGAAAAAGAGAGAGCTCAGGGGAAGAAGACGAAGGCTTTTCCAATCGGTTCGACCCTCCTTTTATAGCTCGAATCTGGGCCTCCTCAGGGGAAACACGCTGGAGACAAGGGGATAAGCCAACGCCAGTTGGAACGAGCCACTTGACTGCCCAAAACAGAGGAAAAACAGAGCTACAGTAACCGCCCTTGAGGAAGACGACACTGCTCAGGGATTTGGCTCTTGCCGTGGGTGCGCCAGCTCATTGCCGCGGGTGCGGCGAAGGCCAAATCCGTTAACTCTTGTCCGAATTCGATTTCGTTTAAATTTCTTAACTCCGGGTTAAATATATTCGTACATTAACGTCAAATTAACCCCAAATACTCTTCAACTGTGTTTTATAATACTCGGAAAATTTTACAGAGTTCAAACCTCCTACAGAAAGTCTAAAACTCTTCAGAAATTAATCCGTCTAGTAATTCGGGAGTTAGAAAAATTCCAAAATATTCTTATAAGTTTCGACCCCGAAACTTGAATATTCTAGGCCGAAAACAAATCGGGAAAGCGTCTACGCATATCCTCTTCAGTCTCCCATGTCTCCCAGGTAACCTCTCCGGCGCCTGACTTGGACCACAAAATCCGTACCAAAGGTACAACCTTGTTGCGCAACTGCTTCTCTCGGCGCTCAAGAATACGCACAGGTATCTCCTCGTAAGTACCATTCGCCTGGATCTCAATGTCTTCATAACTCAGCACATGAGATTCGTCTGGCACATACTTTCTTAACAAAGATACGTGGAAGATGTTATGCACTCGATGTGCCGATGGCGGTAATGCCAAACGGTACGCTAGAGATCCCACTCTATCCAAGATCTCGAAAGGTCCCATGTAGCGAGGGTTAAGCTTCCCACGCTTACCAAATCTGAACACGCCCTTGGTCGGCGATACTTTGACAAACACTTTGTCGCCAACCTCAAACTCCATATTCCTACGCTTCGGATCAGCGTAAGACTTTTGTCGACTCTGAGCTGTCAACATTCTTTGTCTGATCAGCGCAATATCTGAGGCAGTCCTCTCGACTAGCTCTGGTCCGATCAGAATCTTGTCGGCATTCTCATCCCAACAAATCGGAGATCTGCACTTGTGACCATATAAAGCCTCGAATGGAGCCATCTTGATAGTAGCATGCCAGCTATTGTTGTAAGTGAACTCAATCAGACTCAAGCTGTCTTCCCAGCTAGTCGGACGATCAAGCACACATGCTCTCAGCATATCCTCCAGGGTCTGGATGGTCCTTTCAGAATGTCCATCAGTTTGAGGATGAAATGCAGTACTGAACCTTAGCTCGGTCCCCATTGCCTTATGCAACTCCTTCCAGAATCTGGACATAAATCTGCCATCGCGATCTGACACAATGGTTTTTGGAGTACCATGCAAACGGATAATCTCGTGTAAAAACACTTCCGATAGCTTCTGGATTCCCCATGTTATCTTGATAGCCACGAAATGAGCACTCTTTGTGAGTCTATCAACGATAATCCATATAGCATCTTTCTGACTTCGCGTCTTGGGTAGCCCTGTGACGAAATCCATTGCAATGTCATCCCACTTCCACTCAGGAATTGGAAGAGGTAACAATTCTCCATCGGGTCTTCGGTGTTCTATCTTGACCTTCTGACAAGTCAAGCATCTGGCCACGAACTCTGCCACATCCCACTTCATATTGGGCCACCAGAATTTCATTCTGAGGTCCTTGTACATCTTGCTAGAGCCTGGATGTACAGAATAGGCTGATGAATGGGCCTCTCTCTTCACCAACTGGCGAAGACCATCTACGTCAGGCACACAAATCCGGTCTCGAAACCAAAGCGATCCATCATCTTGAATTACGAAGTCGGGAGCTTTCCCGTTCATCACTGCGCTGCATAGCTTTACCAAGATCACATCATCGACCTGCTTCTCCCTAATCTGATCAAGAAGCGTAGCTTGTATCTCAAGCATACTCATGCATCTATGACGTTGATCGTACAAAACTTTGGTCTCGCAAAATTCTTGGTTCAGCTTGGTCTGAGCAACAAGCAAAGCTACTACGGTCTCCTGCGGCGTCTTCCGGCTCAATGCATCTGCTATTACATTAGCCTTGCCTGGATGATACAGCAACTCGATATCGTAGTCTTTGAGTAGCTCTAACCAACGACGTTGTCTCATATTCAGCTCCTTCTGAGTAAATATGTACTTGAGACTCTTGTGATCCGTAAAGACTTGACATCTCACACCATAAAGATAGTGCCTCCAAATCTTCAACGCGAACACCACTGCTGCTAATTCCAGATCATGCGTCGGATAATTTTCTTCATAGGTCTTTAGCTGTGTCGATGCATAGGCAATCACCTTGCCTCTTTGCATCAACACACATCCTAACCCATTTTTCAAAGCATCACTGTAAACCGCATAATCTTCATTTCCTTCTGGCAGCGTCAAAACTGGTGCTGAGGTCAGACATTGCTTCAGCTTTTGAAAACTGGCCTCGCACTTGTCACTCCAGATAAACTTCTTGTGAACCTTACGGAGCAAACCGGTCATCGGTAGAGCGATCTTCGAAAATCCTTCCACAAATCATCTGTAGTATCCCGCAAGTCTTAGGAAACTACGCACCTCTTTCACATTCTGAGGCTGTTTCCATTTAGCTACAGCTTCAATCTTCTGGGGATCAACCATCACCCCATTCTCATTGATTATGTTGCCTAAGAAAGCCACTTCCTTGATCCAAAAGTCACACTTAGACAACTTGGCGTAAAGTTGATTCTGTCTAAGGACTGACAAAATGATCTGCAAGTGATCCTCATGAGCTTCCGTGCTCGGAGAGTAAATCAAAATGTCGTCGATGAAGACCACCACGAACTTGTCCAAGTACTGGTGAAAATATCGGTTCATCAGGTCCATGAAAATAGCTGGAGCATTCGTAAGTCCAAATCACATGACTACGAACTCGTAGTGACCATATCTCGTCTGGAATGCAGTCCTCGGAATATCCTCCTCACGAATCCTGAGCTGATGATAGCCAGATCTCAGATCGATTTTGGAAAAGACTTTCGCTCCTTGCAGCTGGTCCAACAAATCATCTATCCTTGGCAAAGGGTATTTGTTTTTTATCGTAACTCTATTCAACTCACGGTAGTCGATACAAAGTCGAAACGACCCGTCTTTCTTTTTGACGAACAATACCGGAGCACCCCAAGGCGATGCACTCGGCCTTATGTATCCCTTGTCAAGAAGATCTTCAAGTTGCTTCTTCAATTCTTGCATCTCAGCAGGAGCCATCCGATACGGAGCTTTTGAAATCGGCGCAGTACCAGGCTCGAGATCAATAGAAAATTCCACGTCACGCTTCGGGGGTAAACCAGGAATTTCTTCTGGAAAAACATCAGAAAACTCCCTGACCACAGGAATCTCAAGAACTGTAGGTCCATCTTTCTCGGGCGAATCGAGGTAGCAAAGGTACCCGACACAACCTTGCCGAAGCAGCTTAAACGTAGCCATCGCATTGATAAGCTTACCGTTATCAGCGTCATTCCGACCCTTGAACTTGCACACAAACTGGCCCCCAGATGACACTGTTACCGTCCTTGAGCTAAAATCAATCACAGCCCCATGACGTGTCAACCAATCCATACCGAGAATAATATCGTATGGAGCCATAGCAATACAGATCAAATCTGCTTCAAACTCCTTACCCTGAATGGTAATTGGAAACTCTGACAAACTCTTGGTGCCCACTAAACGGTCACCATTAGGAAGATTAACAACGAAGGGTTCACAAACCTCGTTGCACACTAATCCTAACTTACTAACGCAATTCTCCGAAATAAATGAATGGGTAGCACCCGAATCAAATAGAATGCACACTGAAGTAGAATGGAGGTATAGAGTACCTTGAGCAACTGGAGCGTTAGGTCCATCAGCCTCACGCATCTCGTATAAGCGTTGACCTTGACCTCCTGAAGCTGTTGGGGCTTTGCCCTTGTTCTGCGCGGTAGTCTGCATTGAAGGACTGGGAGTCTCTGTCGGTTTGAACCTAGGTCGAGTATTCTGATTAACTGACCCTTGTTGCGACTCTGTCCCTGTCTGCTTTCCCAGATGACAGAACTTATGCACATGCCCTCCTCTTCCACAGCTATAGCATAGCTTCTTTTCCCTCGTACATTCAGTGTTCTTGTGCCCATAGGCACCACAATTGAAACATTAGATCCGGCCTTTGTCCTGACCCGACTGTTGTGTTGACCCACTTTGAGTCATTTATGTCCTCGCTTTACCAGACTTATCAAAGTTGGATGGCGGCGCAGGACGCTTAAAACCATTGGCCTGAGATTGACCCTGCATCGATCTCTGGCGAATCCGTCGCTTGGTCGACTCTTCCAAAGTCACCTCTAATTTGTATGCTGCATCAACGTATTGCTCCAAAGTAGAGCATTTGTGACGCAACATCATCGGTTTGATGTCTGGGCTCATCCACTCGTGGAAGTGCCAAATCTTCTGATCCTCACCGGACACTATAGACCCAGCGTACTGCAGTAAATGATTGAACTTAGCGGCCAGCTCAGTCACCTTCAATCCGTCATTCTTGGGGTATAGAAATTCTTTAAGCTTCTCATCCCTCATGGCTTGGGAAAAGAAACGAGCATTCATCTTCGTCTTAAACATCCCCCAAGTTAGATCAGCCCTATCAGCTAGCCCCGTGTTCTCCCACCATTCACTAGCATCTCCTTTCAGCTGTAGAGACGCTATGTGCACCTTCTCTGCCTCATTGCACTCGATGTTATGGAACAGTCGTTCCATATGGGAAAACCAATGAGCTACCCTGACCGGCTCTCATTTACCGTCATAACTATCCAGCCTCATGGAGTTAATGGTCTTCAAAGCTCGACCATAATTATCCCTATTCCTGACCGGTTCATCACGGTGTACATGAACGTTAGGTTCTTCAACCCTCTGTGCAACTGGCAGAACTGGTACTTCAGGTGCTTGCGGTGCGACAGGTCGCATCACATCAGCAAACGCTTGCATGAAGATTCCCCGAATAGCAGCAACAGCCACAACATCGAAAACTACTGGAGCTTGGACCTCAGCGTGGTCATTGCCCCTAGGGTTGTTATGTGACATAGACTCGTGTTCTTCCACACGGTCCAGGTCGTCCCTTATGATTGGCCTCGGAGCATTGCTCGACCCAGCCCCAGTGCGAATAGTATTCCTTGTATTCACCATCTGTTTACCGATCAAATCCCAAGTATTTATTCATTAATATCTCTTAAAAATACTTAATATGATAAAGTCACTTGGAATAGATCAACTGGGTAATTTATATATAAGGTGACTTCTAACAGAACTACATATTATACAAGAAAGATCTCCCGAGCTTCCTAACAAAATTGCCCTAAGATTTCTGCATTGTGCCGTATATACAACAAAACATACACAAAAGAAAGAAACTACTATTGTCAACGTCGGCCCTCTACTTGGCGTCTTGAAAACGCTTTCTCTAGGGCAAACTTCCTAAACACTGTCTCTTCGAGCGGGGTTTGTCGTCGGAATCCAGAGATGGACTCCTAACCCTACTCGGTCCTGGAATGCACGGCTCGTCCCTTAGCTCAGGAGTGCTCGGCCTTGCCCTGTTCCGAACCTGATCTATCTCGTTCATCAGCCGGTGCTCTTCAAAAGAGACTTCTCGGTCCTGACGAAAGATCTCGGATACCTCTTGGCTTGACCTCCTCCTAGCCTGGACAATATCCGACTGAGGGTCGCCTCTCTCTCTGCTGCGAAACTTAACAAAGATTGGTTCCCACTCAGCGTCTGTCATCGATAGGCCTGTAGGTCTCGGTGGCGAACGCGGGTAGATAAACTGTATCCCCAACCTGTCAGGTTCCTTAACCTCTATAGGATCTTCTTCTGGGTCCTCCTCATCATCACCTTCCCCCTCCTCAGGGATTACTCCTATCGAATAGTTGTTGTCGTAGTGGCCCAGCTCGTACCTTGACGGCTCTACTGGCGCTATAGATGGTGCTACCTCAGCATGGGTTCTCAGCACCACTGTCTCAGGCAACACATACTGCACCTCCTCGAGTGGACTACTGGACTCTCCAACCTCAAAACACCTCGGGGGAGTCGAAAAACTCGGCCTCTCAGGAGACGGCAAAGCCATCTCGGCCTCGTCCAACTTTCTAATCAAAGACAAACAAGCTCCCATCCTACGGGACAACAAGAAAAGAATTAGTCTTTCTAGACACAGAAGCAACTTCCATATCAGACTTCTAGAAAAGGTACGACTATGAACGGTTAAAATTTTCAAGGAAATTCAGAGCCCAAAAAAAAAATTCAAACGAGTGATCGAAAAACATTTCAAACCCAACCCGTTTAAAAAGATAATTTTTTGGCTCTGATACCAAATCTGTAACACCCCCAAATATTACTTGAAAGTATTACCGCCGATGACCTCGGATTTCACATCACGAAGTCACCCCAGGCTTTTACAATTGATATAAAATCAAATCACGGCTATAACGCCATACATTACAACTTTAACAAAGTCAACGTATAGGGAATACAACCATTCCCAAATACAACAAAATACAATATAACAAAGTTTACAACGGAAGCCTTAAACAAAACAGTTTATCAAAACATCGTTCATTCATCTAGTCGCTTCAAGCCTTCTCGAATCCTTAATTTATCTGATGTGCCGAATCGAACGGATGACACCAGCCAACCATGCAAGGAATATAACGGTTGGTTAGTCTAAATGAATAGACTAGCAAGGGAATAAAGCAGAGTGGTTCGAAGCCGTCGTATTAGGTTAGACTCATCGCTTCTCGAATAATAACCGATGACGATAGTCAACCATCATACTCCTACTGGAATAACAAGAGGTATGCACAAGAGAAGATTCTGGAGACCGAAGCTCACAGCAATCAATCCCAAAAAGAAGACTCTAAAATGAAATGAGCCTTATAGGAAACATGACAAATGTTGGGGAACATTAAATAATTACACGCAATCACATAATCACAGTATCGCATTCGAGCGACTAAAAGTTAAGACGAGTCTTCCTAGCTGCACTAGCGCCTAGTTGCACTACTCGCCCAAGGTATATTAATTATGTGCGACAACGGCACTTATCTTATTTAATTCCAAAACACACATCACGTTATAATCTTTTAGATATATGTTTCGTCATGAGGGACATACATCGAAGGAATGGACCTCGTAGGGTCCAAACCTCAATCCATAACACGGTTGGTCATGACCAGAAGTTTGGCATAGGGTCTTGAATGCCCTGTTATTTGCTAGTTATAAAGAAACGAATGGACCTCGCAGAGTCCAAGTGTTCCTACGAATACTCGTGCTAACTAACAGTTCAGCACAATAATAATCCACATCAAAGCCAACATGGCCAACATCATAGATCTAACAATATATATATATATCAAAATAGCGTTGCTACTAATAGTATATGCAACCTATTATAATCTTTTTATATGAAGTTTACCTTTAAAATCCACAACAAAACCATTATGAACATAATAGTGCTGTATCTAGCAATATACAACCTATTATAACAGCACTTCTTTTATCAAATAATTTATCAAAACTGTTCCCAACTTAAGCAGATGAATCATCCCAAATTAATTAACAACAAACAATTGATAATTAATGAAAGTATGGAATGATGAGCAAGAGCGAACCGCCACTTGCCTTAGAATAGACGATTACTAAGACAACTTCTCAAGAACGAGTCCTGAATCCTGAACATGGAACGAAACCTGGATAAAATCCCTTTGGAATGATCCAAAACGAGACCCTAAGTTAGATTCCATACACTTATATATGAATCTAAAAGAATATGAAAAGAAATCAAAGGATTGAAGCCTTGCTCAAAGCAAAAAATCCAAACACAACCTCACGAACAAGGCCTGCCGCGGGTGCGGTAAGACCGTGCCGCTGGGTGCGGTGGACATAGCAGAGCAAGCTTCAAGAACAGCCATGGCGGACAGAAATTATACCCAATGCGTGAAGGCTTTGTTTTGCATTCGAATCGATCACAAAACACTTCTAAGCTTCACCTAACACCTGGGCAACCTTCTCCAACTCGCGAGATCACTCGAATCAAGCTCAAACAGCCACGAAAATGGCGATTTCAGTGGGCAAAAACAGAGGAAAAAGAGAGAGCTCAGGGGAAGAAGACGAAGGCTTTTCCAATCGGTTCGACCCTCCTTTTATAGCTCAAATCTGGGCCTCCTCAGGGGAAACACGCTGGAGACAAGGGGACAAGCCAACGCCAGCTGGAACGAGCCACTTGACTGCCCAAAACAGAGGAAAAACAGAGCTACAGTAACCGCCCTTGAGTAAGACGACACTGCTCAGGGATTTGGCTCTTGCCGCGGGTGCGCCAGCTCCTTGCCGCGGGTGCGGCGAAGGCCAAATCCGTTAACTCTTGTCCGAATTCGATTTCGTTTAATTTTCTTAACTCCGGGTTAAATATATTCGTACATTAACGTCAAATTAACCCCAAATACTCTTCAACTGTGTTTTATAATACTCGGAAAAATTTACAGAGTTCAAACCTCCTACAGAAAGTCCAAAACTCTTCAGAAATTAATCCGTCTAGTAATTCGGGAGTTAGAAAAATTCCAAAATATTCTTATAAATTGTGGGATATTACAATTTGTCCAACGTCGATTTTAAGGATGGATTGGAAAGACCGGACAAGACGCGGAAAAAGGGAGACAATGACTGATCCTAAAAGGATATTCGTACATTGAAATTCAACTACGACTGTAGAAATGGGCATAGACAGATTCGTTATCCATAGTAAAATTGGCGCTATTATGGAAACCTACAGCCCAAATGAAAGGGCGAGGTTCAATAATGAAGTAGGCTCTAAAATAGTGAGGGGAGAGGATGTGAGTTGGGAAAAAATAGAGGTTGCTCGTCGTCGGACTGATGAGATTCATGTGATGGAGATTTTTCAGAAGCCTTAAGAGATTTCTTTTAGCACATAGAAGTAGGAAGAAGATTGGAGAGGAAGACGAAGGATAAAAATAAAAATTTTACATGTGAAATGCAGAGGCACAAAGATAGGGATAAGAGAAAGCATGTCTTGCCTAAAATAGCGAGGAGTGATTGCTCTATGGACGGTTTGAAAGAGATTTCTAAATTGTTCAAAATTCAAAAGAAGTTTGATAAGACAGCTTCATCTGAATTCCAAGGAGGGTGTGATAAAGACGTTTCACACATTTAAAATGTTTCATCTGCAAAGCGTCTTAAGGGTATTGTTAGGGCCTCCATATCCCGTTTACGTGGAATGTCTAGACATGTTGGCATCATTAGTTGCTTTAGGAGAATGCTATAGAGATGACTATTAGAGAACGGGGCCATCAGAACGTGTCAGGAGACACGTTCAGAGAAGAACTTGTTTCCATCAAAGTGAAGCCGCTTTATCGCGAATAAGCATGGACCCGTCGAGCTCCCATACAAGATAATATTTTAATTAGAAGTTATAAGATTAGATATCATATACAAGGAAATATCTTTACCTTGTTTATATTATCTTACTTATATTCCAAGCAATATCTTATCTTGTATTTATGGTAATTATATATCTATTAGGATTGGCCATGGACTCCTATATAAAAGGGGTATCCAACTCTTGTAAGTCACACATTATCCTAATACCCAATATACGATTATTCTCAAAATAAACTTGCTTTTCTCTCTAAATGTGTAATCTTTGGCCCTATACTCCACAATCAAAGCGGATCATGTCTTAGTACTAATTCCGCCCAAAATAAGTATCATAAATTGATATCCCTTGAAAAAACTTTGGAAAAATAATGACAAAATAATATATTGATAGAATATTACAATGCATGTGATTAATGTGTGAATTACATCCAACATCCTTCACACTCAACCCTAATCTTCACTACACTGAAGGATTTGGTGAACGGTTATATCTCATACGATACTTCCGAAATACTTTAATCCTCGACTCCAATGGTATGTCTCAGCCGTCAACACTTTAGTGATGGAATTTGCGCCAAGCATATGGATGGGCATTGTGTCATATCTTTCCATCTGGCCTCTGGAATAGATGGGGGTATTGTGTCATCAATGGGCATATCTTCGCTAACCCCTTTCCACTCCACTTGCTTTCAAAAGTGGTGTATCTCACTCAGCAAGATCGGCGACCTTGTAATGATGGAATTTCCCATTATGTGGACGCACGGAAGGAGGAAGAAGCTTCTCATCTAGTGATCACCACAAATATCTGGATATTCATCTTTCATTATCTACTTATACAAATCCAACAACATCTTCAAGCACTTCTTTAACACTCTGTAGAATAGCTGGAAAAACAACAATCTTATTTTTTTGCCAATTTATGATCCTCCGTTGTTGTTTTCGTTCGTGACATCTCCATGTGATAACATTCCTCCTAGGATCTTGACGTCGGTGCCTTGAGGAGAAGTCGGTCTTGGAAAAAAGGGATTAGATCTTTTCATAATGGTAAATGTGAGGAGTGTGGACAACTTGATGGATTTGGTGTCGTTCTTCAAGAAATGAAGGGCTCGAACTAGGATAGGCAGTCAACTCCTCAAATGAATCCACACAAGAGGATTGAAAGACTCTTCAAGGCATGGATAGATCTACCAAGGCTTGGAAAGGGTGAACACTCGATGACGATGGATAGATCCACCGACCAGACCTTGTGTTTAGTGTTTGAATGAACTCTTTGGATAGTCCCACAAAAGGCACACTCAAGGATCTTGATAATCATCAAGATGCAAACTGAAAAGAAGTAAATCTGAAATTTTGAGTGAAAATAACAAAGAAGAACAAGGATTAATCTCAATTTAGCCAACCCTTGAACAAGAGGAGATGTTTGGCTTATATAGGCAAACAAACATCCACAAAAACTGTCCTCCTAAGATGGGCCAAAGCCCAGGCCACAACGCACAAACCAAGCCCTTGAGCTCATGCCTCCAAGTCGGACCTATACCCTTCGGCCTTGGTGTGTGTGGCGCAAGCACTCTCCATGAGGCATCTCACAATCCGCTCGTGCATTTCGACCCAAACTTGACCAACATGCTCCCTGAATGCATGTGAGTCCATTGGACCCCCATGTATGTGGGAAAGTAGGCCTCTAGCCATATGATGGATAGAGGCTCCCTTCGCACGTGTGCATCGCCTTGGACCTTCACGTACTTGTTCGGGCACTTGTGCTCCAAATGACCCCAAATTTGGTGGAGCACTTCCTTGTAGCATATGATGACCTTTTCCAAGAAAATTTCCAGTTTTCTTCATTGTTTGTTTGGAGAGGTCTTGATGCCCTAGTTTGTGGCTCAGCTCTGTGCGGCGCCAAAGGCCAACCCTTTAGACTCCTCCGAGCATTTATCCTCCAAATGGTCTAGGATCTGGCATGAGATCCTAATTTTGTACTACTTGAAGAGTGGCACCATCTTGCCTCAGTTTGGAAGAGGATGGTACGGGTGTTTTGAGAAACCCAAGCTTGAGCGACACTTGGCGAGGCATCTTTGCTTTGGTGTTGGCATGCGTTTTATTGTGTTTTAAATTCACATCATCCTCCCCTCTTCAATGCATGGATAGATCTACCAAGGCTTGGAAAGGGAGAACACTCGATGACGATGGATAGATCCACCGACCAGACCTTGTGTTCAGTGTTTGAATGAACTCTTTGGATAGTCCCACCAAAGGCACACTCAAGGATCTTGATAACCATCAGTCTATGTTCCACTATTTATAAAGTGATTTCCAAAATCATGATGGAAAGAATGAAACCAAGCTTAAATAAACTAATTCACCCTCTACAAGGTGCTTTCGTAGCAGATTGGGCAATCCAAGATAATATCCTCATAGCGCATGAGATCTTCCACTCCTTCTGATCTAAAAAAGGGAAGGAATGATGGGTTACAATTAAACTCGATATGGAAAAAGCATATGACAAGATTGAATGGGAATTTATTCTCAAAGTCCTTGAAAATTTTGGATTCACCACACGATTTATCGGGTGGATAAAATAATGCATTGAAACAGTATCCTTCTCAGTCCTTTTCAACAACGGACCAACTGATGTTTTCTACCCTCAAAGAGGATTCCGTCAAGGGGACCCCTTATCACCCTTCCTTTTCATACTAGGAGCTGAAATCCTAGCAAGAAAACTTCAAATCGAGAGCAATTGTAGCAACAACCAATTGGGCTTCCAAATCTCCAGAAGAGGTACCAATATCCCTTTCTTATCTTTCGCATATGACATTCTCATCTTTGGCAAAGCTAATCAATCAGCATGCTAAAAAATTAGAACTATTATCGGGGAATACTGCTCTATTTCAGGACAATGTGTCAACTACCAAAAATCAGCTTTCCAAACTACTAATAACACTCCTAATAATACAAAACACCTAATACAATCAGTTTTAAGTATCCCAAGTATGACATCCCTCGAAAAATACTTAGGATGTCCTATTATCAATGGCAAAGTAAATAAAAACACATTCAAAGATACCATTTTATCAACCACTAACCAGCTCACAAAATGGAAAGCAATTTCACTCTCTCATGAGGGTAGAGCTACCTTGATTAAATCTAATTTCGCTGTTAAGCCAAATTATATTATGCAAAGTTTCATGCTACCATCCTACATCCACAAAGAACTATATACTCTTAGCCGAACCTTCTTCTGCAATAAGGATTCATCTTATAAACCCTTAAAAAGCTGGGATAAAATATGTAAAAACAAAGAAAATGGAGGCAATGGTATTAGAAAGACACAAGATATGAATAAAGCATTACAAATGAAACTACTGTGGAAAACTTTGGCTGATCCAAACAATATTTGGGTCAAAATAATCACAGAAAAATATCTCAAAGATATCAATATCCTCCACTACTGTAAAAAAGGGGAATCACTCTTGGTATTGGTCACAACTACTCAAACAAAGAAACAAATTCACTACTGGCCTTCAATGGCTTGTTGGTGATGAAAACTCTATTAACTTCTGGACTGACAATTGGTAACCTCATAAATAACACCCTACCACTTATAACTGCCAACACTGCTATTAAGGTAAGTGAATTTATTAAAAATGATAAAACATGGGACCAAACCAAATTAGAAGAAATACTCAATCCAATTGTTGTAAACAAAATTCTTGATATACCTATCCTAATGCATTATATCCCTGATAGAATGTACTAGGCCCCTAGTAGGAATGGCTGGTTTTCTACAAAATCTACCTTCGAATTAATCACTAAACAACAAACACCCTCCAATAACAATCTTGCCTGGATTTGAAAATTGGACACATACCCAAAGGTACAAAACTTTATTTGGAAAATTTGTCATGATGGTCTACCCACCAAACAAAGATTATCCTTGAAGCATGTTCCTGTCCTTCTATCATGTGACTCTTGCGATAACCCTCTGGAAGATATTAATCATTTCCTTACACAATGCCCCTTTACACTCAAATACATCAAAAAACAAAATGCGAACATAGAAACCATAGTCAAAAACTTAGATATTACAAATAAAAAACCAAGAGATATTTTGGCTGAATTATCCTCCCTCCTCAATAAACATGAATTCATTTGTCTCATCACTTCTTGGTGGGGAATTTGGATTAACAGAAATAAACTCATCTTTAATTTTGGTCCTAGCATTCGAATTAAAGACCTTTCTTAATACATCACCACACTAATAAAAAACACTGGGATAAAACTAAATCCTCTGAGAGTGATGAAATGCCCCATTTAAAGAGGAAACCACAACCAATTAGGAAAAAAAATTCATGAAATGGGGAAAACCAAATCAAAAATTTTACAAAATTATCTTTGATGACTCAAAACTAGCCAGTGGTGAAGTTGGCATTCGCTTCATCATTCGAAATGATAAAGCATAAGTAATTCATATTGAAAGCAAAAGAGGTGGATACATAAACATTCTCATGACTGAAGCACTAGCCTTAAAAATTAGCATTAACCATGCCAAGATCCTAAATATCCAAAAACTTCAAATTGAGGGTGATAATCTTTGCCTTATAAATTCTATTAAAGGCATTTGGGATTGTCCATGGAAGATTGAGATGGTGGTCGCTGACATTCTAGTCGACATCCATTCCTTCCAGGAGGTTCGTTTTAGACAAATTTTTCGGGAGGTGAATCGAGTTGCTGATCGCATTGCTAAACTCAGCTTTTCACCACTTGTGTCTAATCTTAGTCTTGATCCAGAAGAATCAGAACTTCATTTTCTCATCCGCAAGGATGCTCTAGGTTGATCTTCGCATCGTAGCTAAAGACCAGTCTAATTATTTCCTCATCAAAAAAGAAGAAGAACATGGTTTAGTATCAATTTAGCCAACCCTTGAACAAGAGGAGATGTTTGGCTTATATAGGCAAACAAACATCCACAAAAATTGTCCTCCTAAAATGGGTCAAAGCCCAGGCCATAACGCACGAACCAAGCCCTTGAGCTCATGCCTTCAAGTCGGACCTATACCCTTCGGCCTTGGTGTGTGTGGGGCAAGCACTCTCCATGAGGCATCTCACAATCCCCTCGTGCATTTCGAGCCAAACTTGACGAACATGATCCTTGAACACATGTGAGTCCATTGGACCCCCATGTCTGCGGGAAAGTAGGCCTCTAACCATGTGATGGTTGGAGGCTCCCTTTCGCACGCGTGCGTCCCCTTGGACCTTCACGCACTTGTCCGGGCACTTATGCTCCAAATGACCTTAAATTTGGTGGAGCACTTCCAGGTTTCTTCGCAGTTTGTTCGAAGAGGTCTTGATGCCCTAGTTTGTGGCTCAACTCCGTGCGGCGCCAAGGCCAAACCTTGAGACTCATTCGAACATTTGTCCTCCAAATGGTCTAGGATTTGGCATGAGATCCTAATTTTGTACTTATTGAAGAGTGGCACCATCTTGCCTCAGTTTGGAAGAGGTTTGTGCGGGTGTTTTGAGAAACCCAAGCTTGAGCGGCACTTGGCGACGCATCTTTGCCTTGGTTGTGGGCTTGTGGCTTTGGTGTTGGCATGAGTTTTGATGTGTTGTAAAATCACATCATCCTCCCCTCCTTGAAGATGATTCGACCTTGAATCCAGCCTACCTACAAGAAGAAAAAACAAAACCTTAGCCAAGTCAAAAGATCAACATATTCATGAGACTTACGACACACATGGTTTTGACCCATTCGACTTGCATGGATAAACAACAATTTTTAGGGACTCCACTCCTTAAGACAAACCCTATCTCCTTTGAGAAAACTAGGAAACATAGCATGTGAAAATTTATATAGTATCGTTAGGCGATTTGCAACATAAACATGATATTCATGAAAATGCACTTTAAGACTTAGTTTCATGATAAGGAGAGAAGGGAAAGGTACTCCCTTATTTTTTGTGGCGGTGTGATGAACTCATGGGGTGGGGAGAAGTACTTATAAGGAAGCATCATACATCATCCACTTCCAATGGTGCGCCTAGATTGGATGAAGATTTCATGGGGCATACAGAGGAACCTTGGTTGACCCACAACAACGGTACTAGATGAACCAACATTGCATCCCTCCTAGCTCTGTAAAGTGCACCTGGCTTCATGGACTTTAGAGAATACCATTCTCCATGCTTCTCAAAGTGTATCATGTTGCGACGTCCTCATGAATGGCATCTGGATCAAATTGTCACGGTCTTCCAAAGATAAGGTCACAGACCGTATAGGGCATGACATCAAAGGTACTTGAATCCGAGCAAAGACCCATATTGAATTGCTTTTGTCCACCAAAATTTGGTGGTCCGACGTAATCCATCCCACATTATATGGGACAGAATGAGGAATGGTTGCTAGCCCCAATCTTTGGACAATGAACTCTGAAATGACATTGTAGTCACCTCCGCTATCCAACATAGCTAGTAAGGTTCTTGAATGTCCTTCAAGTTTACACTCGTGATAGATGGACTAGCTTCGTTTTTCCCATGCCAAAGGACCTCTTGGAAGAAAAGACAACATAGGTGGTTCCTCATTAGGGTCTTCACTCAGAATAATGCTTCTAGAAATCATGAAGCACTCTCCCCCTTGGACGGTGTAGGCGGTGATTTCTTCTACTTGTGTCTACTCGACCAACTCGGCATCATCATCTTCTTGGTCATCCTCCTCAGCTAACTCATACTCTTCTTGAGTTGTCATCAAGACATGCTTCCTTGTTGGACACTCCCGTGGCCATGTAACCACGCCCCATTCATTTATAGCACTTAATAGCCATCGTGTGTGCATTAGGGTCATTGTGAGCCACGACATGTGCTTCTTTCTTGGTTATGGGCTTAAATTCTGACCCCTTGGTTGGATCTCTTCTCTTCGATGATGTAGAATCCCACCTTTTGGATCCACTTCCATCTTCTCCTCGTCGCCTATGGAGCGAGTCATACACTTGTGTAGCATAGGACGCAATGGAGGCACGAGCATCGGACCACACAGGCTCGAACCTCTGCAAGTCTACCAACACACTAAGTTCATGATTCAGTCCAGAGATAAATTTTGACAATGAATACCTGTCGGGGATCTTATGTCCCGATCGCACGAGGAGGTTGCACAACTCCTTATAGTATTCATCTAGCGTCCGATTTCCTTGGTGTAGGCATTCAAGTTTTGAGTGCACTAATTGCTCGGAATTGGAGAGGGCAAAAATTGCCTCCTCATAGCATTCTTCAAGGCAGTCCAAGTGTCGAGGGGTGGGTCAAGATTAAGCTTCCTCGACTCCATTTCATCGTTCTACCAAAGGAGCACGAATTCGGTGAAATGAATGGTGGCCAAGTTGACACGTTCCACTTCACCATAGCCATAGTAGTCGAAGTCTTGTTGGATCTGCAACTTCCACTTAAAATACTCCTCCGGATCAGATGTACCTGAGAAAGTGGGAATACTTACCTTGACGCCGTGGTGGTATCGGTGTGGAGGTGCTGCAATCGAACCCTCATGGTCCAAGGCGGCGGGAACGTATCAATAGCATTGTGGAAAAGTCTCCTCTCGTCTTATCTAGACATAGGGCTGCCTATGAGCTTCTTGCATGAAAGGATATTGTGGTTGCAGAGTGGTGACGATAGGACGTAATGGACGCACAAGCATCGGACCACACACGCGCGTTGTGGAGGTGCTGGCTTGGTGCTGACCATAAGCCACTTTTTGGCTCACCAAAGGCATTGGACGGCCATGGTGACCCATAGAAGGTAGGCTTGGCTAGGGGGCCACGTCATTTGAAGAGAGAGCACTTGTTCTCCCAAGGAAAGCCTAGGCGATGACAATGGTGAATAGGGTGTCAATGAAGCCACGTTGGCTTTAATGGAGGGGCCTTAGCGAACTAGAGCCCCTTAAGCCAAGTGTTGAGCCTTACCAGTCATAGGAATAGGAGGGTGGTTCGATCGAAGACCCGAATTACTCTCATGACCTCCTCGTGAACTTGCTCTACTTCAAGTCGCCAGGAGGCCCTCAAACTGTTCATTCATGCTCCTTTCCATGGTCTCCTGGCATCTCATCATGCGTTCAAACAAGGCCTTCAAGCCGACCATGCCTAGATTGGAACTTCCTCAGGATCAAAGGCATCTTTGCCATTTGCAGTGTTCTCATGCGAAGACATTTCAAACAAGAACCTTAAGCCCCTATCAAGCTACCGAAAATTAGCAAGATCACAAGAAGAAAATCCACAACCAAGAAATAACAAAGCATGTGCAAGAAGAAGAATTAGCAAGAGTATTCTAGTTCCAAATGAAGAAAGAAGCAATACTCAACGAGAAGGGTGGTGAACCAAGTGAAGGTGTTCTCGGCTGTGCAAGGTTTTGGTAAGGATTTTCCACACTCAAACCGCGCGTCCAAAGTACAAGTAGTACAAGTAACACCAATAAGAACTCAAGTCAACACAATTTCAAAACAAGAAGGAGATGAGAAGTAAGAAGTCTCTCAGCCTTGTCTAACGGTACTACCCTTTTCTTCCTTTTTTTAAAACTTTTGGGCTTTCTCAAGCTATAGCAAGGGTCCCTCTTTTAGTTTTGAAAGACATTGCTTGGCTTATTTTCCCTTTGGCGCCAAGTCCAAATTTTTCCTCTTTGCTTTCTCTTTTTTTTTCTTACTTAGTGTAACACGAGAGAAGAAGTAGAGAAGAGATAAGATGTTCACAACAAGATGTAATTTCAACTTAGAAATTCAAGTTATAAAGCAAGTAATTACAAGTGCAAAAGACGAGTTATAGTAAGAGAAATGGAAGTGATAGAAGTGGTAACGATCAGATAGGAGTTAAGGAAGGAATGGAAGAGGCAAGGAATCAACCACTTAAGGTGTTGGCTTTTGGGAGATTTGGTAGTAAATGAGGGAGTAATGACGGAGTTGAAGAGGGAAAGGGATCATCCTAATTGATTAGAGAAGCCTCTTGAAATAGTAGTGGGTTAATAAAGGATAAGCCAAGGGTTAAGACCTTTAAGTAGCTCTCTTAATGCCACATTTTTTGTGACCTTTCACGTGGCTTTGTTGCAGTTTTGAGGAGATGAAAGGGCTAGCTTGGAGGTTGAGGATGAAGACTCAATATCAGCCCCCAATAGGAATGAATCGAGCAAGACAAATTCTCTGAAAATAAGTACACAAGTTCAACAATTCGAAACTAGAAACACTCAAACTAACCTCTCTTCAAGACGTAGATTTGATACCACTTGATAAGATTCCTCCTAGGATCTTGACGCCAGTGCCTTAGGGAGAATTCGGTGTTGGAAGAAAAGGGATCGGATCTTGCTGTAATGGTAATCGTGAAGAGTTTGGACAACTTGATGGATATGGTGTCGTTCTTCAAGGAATGAATGACTCGAACTAGGAAAGGCAGTCAACTCCACAAATGAATCCACACAAGATGATTGAAAGACTCTTCAAGGCTTGGAGAGGGTGAACACTCGTTGACGACTAATAGATCTACCAGCGAGACCTTGTGTTCGGTGTTTGAATGAACTCATTGTCTAGTACCACCAAAGGCACACTGAAGGATCTTGATAATGACCACAAGATCAAGATGCAAACTGAAAAGAAGTAAATTTGAAATCTTGATTGAAAATAACAAACAAGAACCAGGTTTAATCTCAATTTATCCAAACCCTTGAACAAGAGGAAATGTTTGGCTTATAGAGGCAAAAAAAACATCCAAAAATTATGCCTCCTAAGATGGGACAAATCCTAGGCAACAACCCACGAACCAAGCCCTTGAGCTGATGCACTCTCTATGAGTTATCTCACAATCCGCTCTTACCTTTCGAGCCAAACATGACCAGCATGATCCCTGAACCCATATGATTCCATTGGACCCCCATGTGTGTGGGAAAATCGGCCACGAACCATGTGTGCCCAGAGGCGCCCTTCGCACGCGTGCGTCGCCTTGGTTCTTCACGCACTTGTCTGGGCACTTGTGCTCCAAATGACCCCATGTTTGGTGGAGCACTTCCTTGTAGCATATGATGACCTTTTCCAAGAAAATCTTGGTTTTTCACATTTTTTTGGGGAGATCTTAAAGCCCTAGTTTATGGCTCGGCATGAGTGCAGCGCCAAGGACAACCCTTAAGACTCATCCGAGCACTTTTCCTCCAAATGGCCTAGGATTTGACATGGGATCCTCATTTGGTACAACTTAAAGAGTGGCATCATCTAGGCTCGATTCGGAAAAGGTCGGTGCGTGTGTTTTGAGAAACCCAAGCATTAGCGGCGTCGGGCGAGGGCTTTGGTGTTGGCATGAGTTTTTATGTGGTCCAGAATGACTCCACCATGTGTGCCCTCACCTAAATAGTTTGCCCCTCAATCACAAGGTGGATATTCAATTCCACTTTGTTGTAATCACCTCTACTAGAATCCACAATTGTTTTCAAGATGGCATGAATACCCTCAGCCCTGCCACAAAACAATGTTAATTGGATATTGAAACAAATTCATATAAACTCATTTCAATGTACAAATTTACCTATTTGATGTCCTCGTGAAGAAGTGAATTAGTTGAGTACCCATCCACGCTTTGTCTATGTATCTCTTGTACAGATTAAGTCATGTCCTGATACGAATCGAGTCCTCGGATGCTCCGAGGCCGGATCATGGTCAAGGAACAATCACATCTCTAATGGATCTTCTTCGCATGTTCGGATAGGTGACGGCCTCCAAGGGTTTGGATGCTGACGCACTCTTGCTCCAGAATGTGGTCGAGCTGGGGGGAGTGGGTTCGAATGCAATGAATCACAATCGTAGGGGGTGAGCAGCGTGGTGGCTCGGAGATTGACAAGAAATCGGGGTGATGCCTAGGATTAACAAGGAGAAATGCTCAACTTTGTTTCATCTTGATCTAAACATGACTGAAAAAATGAAGCCAATGAGGCTTAAATAGTGTTGGGTACTCGGCCATGGGTTGAGTAGTCCATTGGGCCAATGTCAACAACATGTGATCCATACACACTCAATATAGAAATGCTAATTATAGAAATGACTAAAATAGGAAAATAACCTCAAAACGGAAAGTCTGAAAATATCTGGACAAATAACCTCAAAATAGAAATAGCATAAGATCATAGGCTCGATCTAGCCTTGGCTCTATGGCAAGTCACACATCCTCTACTAAATCTCGTGACATGTCGTGCCATGTGAGGCCAATAAAAGTGCTCTCTAAGGGCTGCTAGTGTCCTAGGCCCTCATGTACGTCTTGGATCAAAAGATGCCTAATAAAGGATTGGGTTATGCAAAGCTTCCCTGCCCTAACTAGGTATCCCTCATCCACAAAATAGCTCCCAAACTCACCCTTAGACGTGCATGTTTTTTAAACAGACTTCAAAAAATCATCTTATAAATATAAGTCTTTAATCAAAGAAAACCCTAACAGCTTAGCATCCAAATGAGTTAAGAGTACGTACATGCGAGAAAGGGTGTCGGCTACCACATTCTTTTTTCCCTTCTAGTGCATGACCATGTAGGGGAAAGTCTCCAGGAACTCGACCCACCTAGCATGGCGCCGACCAAGTGTGGCTTCGCTCTTGAGATAAGCAAGTGCCTCGCGATTTGAGTGGATCACGAACTCTTTTGGCCAAAGATAGTGTTGCCAAGTATTCAACACCCAAATGAGAGTATAGAGCTCCTTGTCATATGTGGGGTATTTGAGTGTGGAACTCGAAAACTTCTCACTAAAATAAGATATAGGGCGTTGCTCTTGCAGTAGGACGCCGCCAATGCCAAAGTTTGTGGGGTTACTCTCCACCTCAAAAGTCTTGGTGAAATCATGAAGTTGGAGCAGCGGGGCATTGCAGAGCCTTTCTTTCAAGGCTTGGAAGGCTACCTCATATGTCTCAAGCCAGTCAATGGAGGCTCTCTTCTAACTGAGCTCATGTAGTGGGTTCAAAATTGTGCTAATGTCACACACAAACCGCCAATAGAAGCCTGCTAACCCTAAGAAAGATCAAACCATAGTGGGGGTTTCAGGGCGCGGCCACTCCTGGATGGCGCGGACTTTTTCTTGGTCCATGCGTAGGCCGTCCTTAAAGATGACAAAACCTATAAAAATGGTAGTGTCAGAGCATAAATGACATTTTTCCAAATTGGCATACAGCTTCTCACTCCTAAGACATTCTAGGACTTGTCTAAGGTGGTCTACGAGGTTCTCTAGTGTTCGCCTATACACCAAATTATCATCAAAATACACACTAACAAATTTGCCCAAAAAGTGTCTCAAAACATGATTCATGAGACACATGAATGTTCTTGGAGTGTTGGTGAGGCCGAATGGCATTACAAGCCACTCATAGAGTCCATACTTCGTCTTGAATGTCGTCTTCCATTTGTCGCCTTACTTCATACGAATTTGATGATAGCCACTTATGAGATCAGTTTTGGGAAGTGTGTGGAACCATGCAATTCGTCTAGCATGTCATCCATGCGGGGAATGGGGTGGCAGTACTTTAAGGTGATATGGTTGATGGCACGGCAGTCCACCCAAATCCTCCATGTGCCATCTTCTTTGGCACCAAGATCACAGGCACAGCACAAGGGCTCAAGCTCTCTCGGACGTAGCCCTTGTCCATCATGTCTTGTACCTGGTGTTGTAGCTCATTTGTCTCCTCGGGGCTAGCTCAGAAGCAACTCGGTTTGGAAATGAATAGTCGGGTACAAGGTCAATCTGGTGCTCAATGCTACACAAAGGTGGGATCCCCTCGGGTAAGTCCTTGGGCATGACATACAGAAACCTTTGCAAAAGAGAAGATATACAAGAGGGTAGATCAACCAAATTCACATCACTAGAAATACACGCTTTAGGGATTAAAAGGAAGCAAGGAGAACGTCCCTGAATAGCTAGGGTGAGGTCCCTCTGACGCACAATGAGTAAGCGGTTTTCGCAACAGCCGTTAATGGCTGGTGAAGCTGTCGGGGTCACGCTTTCGCGAGAGGCATTACTAGCCATGTCAAATGAGTCGGGCGCGACTTTGGGGGCGCACGGCAGGGCACTACTGGAGTGTGCGCCAATAGTTTGGTCGTCTCCATCATTGGCGACGTGATCTCTTTTGGCAGCGTATTACAGTGTGGGTTGGCCCGACAATGTGCTGTGGGCATCCCGGGTTGGGGCGTTAGCGCTGGCGGGGCAGCCAGCGGTGGCATCATTGGCGGGGCATATCGGCGAAGGCAACGGCAAAGCGTTGCACGCGGCATCCAGAGCATTTTGATGGATCCTCTCGACACGGTCCTTGATTGTTTCTTGGGGAGACATAGGAAGCAAGGTCACTCGTTTGCCTCCATGCAAGAAGGCATAAGTGTTAAGGAACCCGTCATGGATGTTTTTTTATCAAACTGCCACGGTCGACCAAGTAAGAGATGAGTAGCATCCATAGAAATTACGTCACACAAAACCATATCATGATAATAACCAATTTGAAAAGTGATGTGGCATTGCCTGGTTATCAGATCACCCTTACCCTCGTAAATCCATTGTAAACTATACGGTTGAGGGTGGGGGCTTGTGACCATCAAGTTGTTTAACCACCTTATCGTTGATGATGTTGTAGCATGAGCCACCATCCATTGTGACACTCAAGGAAGCGTTTTGTACCATGCACCGTGTGTGGAATAAGTTCTCCCTTGGTCCACCAAATCACATTTCTTGACCGTGAAGACCCTTCTAGTGACCAAGGCTAAAGGGATTGTGGCTTGGTCATCGTGTGGGGCACAAGCATAGGCGTCCTCGTCTTTTTCATCGTTCTCATCTCCATAATGGTCGGTCTACTCCTCCATGGTTTCCTCCTCAAAAGACTCATAGCCTGTGGCTTGGGTGTAGAGAATCTTCATGTTGTTGAGGCAATCCCTTTGAAGATGAATGTGACCATCACATTTGAAGCAAGCTTGGTCACGAGGGCGTTCATCGCGCTGCAGAAGGGGCGCGGTGCCGCGGGCGGGCGCCATGGGCGCGGGAGCTTCGCGACGAGGTGGAGCATCCGACCTTTGTTACAGAGAGGAGTAAATATTAGTACTAATAGATTGACCAGGGTTAGATCTATACCTATTCGGGTTGGAACTGATCCATGACTCATGCTTCTTGCACATGAGTTAGTTGTGAATCTGCATCGCCGTGTGGGTGAGTTGGTTTAGATCCTTGATGGGCAGCACTTCAAGTTGGTCGCAAATGGCTAAGTTTAAGTAACTCAAAAATTTTGAGCGTATAGCCGAAAGGGACGCACTCACACCGGCCTTATGGTGTAGGTCTTAAATTCTGCGAAGAACTCCAAGGGCGTCTTGGTGCCTTGGCGAGCTAGGGCGATTTTCAAACGCATTTGCTCGCGGTAGTCATCCTGGACATATCTCTTGTGCATCACATACACCAATTGTTCCCACGTAGAAATTGGCTTGCATCTCCGTCTTTGGTGGTTCTCCTTGAGTCGGTGCCACCAACTATTCCACGTAGAAATTGGTATCAACCTCCAGAAGTCAAGTTAAGTTTAGCCTTCTCTCAACTCTTCTCGTATTTCGCTCATATCTATCATCCCGATGTACAACCATCCTGATCTATCACCATTAAAACTCGAAACCGAAGTCGATTTCTGTCCAGATTTCATCAACAATAATTATATTTTCTACTATTTTATTATATAATCTTGTAGAGTATTTCATTACAAGTCCGTGCATATAAAATTCACCCAAAACGGATAGCGTTTGACCCCTCAAAAAGCCAAAATACGCACACCTCACTTCCGCCAACCTCTTCTTCCACACCACCGCCGCACACTTCCTTCCCCTAGGGTTAGACGAACCTTCATGTTAAGGCAAGTCTTCGACCATATCCCATATTTTGCAATATCTCTTCTTAGCATTATTTTCAAGATCTTGTGTGAATTCCTTAGTGTTTATTTAATTTTCTTGCTTTGTATTTTAGTTAAGCATATCTTGCTATTGTGTTAATTAGTTGCATCATATTCTCTTCTTATCTCACGCATATCACCTTGATTGATTGCGTTCCTTTCTTTCTATATATATTAAAATATAGTTTCCGTCAACTATTTAAAAAAACCGATGTCGTCAATTAATAAGAAAAATACGAGTAGAAAGAAAGCCAAAGGCTAAGGGAAAATCCATACCACATCGGTAACAAGACCATTAAGAGTAGCCCTCTATCATCTAGCAACCACATCATGGTTTTAACATGATTACATGCAACTTGTCATAACTCCCTCAGAGACAACCAGAGTAGTAACCAAAACTTAGTGAAATTTGATTTGTTGTAGAGACTAGGTTCGACTTGTCTTGATTTGTTGTGTGTTTGATATCACTTTGTGCTTTTTGATCCTCGTTTTGGGTTATGTTTCGCATAGGTACCATGGAATTGGCTCGCCAGCTACTTAACACGGTCGGCGATGCCTTGAGGCATCACACATTGCACAGCGAAGGTCGATTCGATGACGCCCATGACTGCGGCCCCGTTCGAAGATGACCTGATTGGCACCCGCCCAATCACTATGACATTGAAGATCATCATTTGGCTCGTGATCGATGAGCTCCTAGCCAGCATGCCCGCGTGACTCAAGGTTGCATCTTGAGCCATTTGCCGAATACGACGACCATGACGTGTTCTTGGAGTGGGTGCGTCACACGGCTTATGTGTTTGGCCACTATGACTTGATGGGTATGAGAAGGTGTGCATCGCCACCAGATACTTCACCGACTAGCCCGAGCGTGGTGGCCCTGACTCTAAGACGATCGGAATAGACGAGGTTGGCCTCCCGTCATCACTTGGGACCAACTTGTCTATGTCATGGCTAGGCGCTTTGCCTCACAGACCGATGAAGCCCACAAGAGTACATATGCTTGGAACAACCATGGCGTCCCTACCCCTCGCGCCCCTGCCCGCCCCTGAGTGCCACCTAAGTCCCCCCCCCCTTCCTCTAAGCGCCCCAGCACAAAGTCACTCCACTGCCCAGTGCGGTGACCACTCCATCCCTCAGAACGACACTCGCACTCGTGCCGACAACGACCGTGCTCGCCCAGGGTCCCACAATGCCTGTTATACAGACCGTGCCTTGCGCAATGATCTCCCCGGTGCCATGCTCAGTGCCCACGTTTGTGCTCGCACCTGGGCCTACCGTGACACTTGTGCCAGCTTGTGTATTTGGCGTGTTGCCCCACCCAACCTTTTATCTCTAAGAAGGGGAGAGATGCCAACTTGTTTCATCAATTCTGCCTCAACCCGACACGCGCGAATCAAGAACGCTTAATATCTAAGAAGGGAAGAATGATGGAACCCGACCGACCTCTAGCACCGGCAACGCGCCCATGGCAACCGCGTCCCTAGCTTTACCCATAGCGCATCTCAGTTTCATTACTTTTATAGTAAGTTCATTTTGAGGTCATTTTCCCAAATATTTTTAGACTTTCCGTTTTGATGTTATTTCGCTATTTTTAGTAGTTTCTATTTTGGGGCGTGTGTGTGTCTTGTGCTATGTCCACCGGCCCATTAGTGTTGTCTAGGACTATTGCCGAATGCCTTGGCTATATAAGCCAAGACTTGTCTTGTTTTTCATTACATTTAGTATTCGGATTTTTGTGAAGTTGAGAGATCTCCTCCATTAATTCCTAGATGTCATCTTTGTTTTTGTTCAACCAAATCCGATACCATTACATTGGTCTTCAAGTTAGTGTTCATCGCTCGAGTGAGCTTCATGACCTCTATGACTTTGGAGGTGGACAACTTTTGTGGGTTTCCATCACGTTGGCAATCATCAAACCCGACGATTCCAAGGAGATCTGGAGAAGTAGCGACTTGCTTGATCACGATCCGACCCGATGGCGATCTAGGACTCATCCGAGGACTCAAATCGCATCATGTCCTCTCCATGTATGAAACGAGGCCATTCTTTCACAAATTCCTCATTTTTTCGAGCCTCTCTTTGTAGGTTTCCCCAGTGGTTGAACAAAATATTCCCTAGCATTGGTCGGCAAATTTCTTGGTCCTTTTTTTATACATCAAGATTGGGGTAGTATAAGCCTCGGTGTTGTGTTTAATATGCACCCAACACAAAAGGTGCTTCACTTTATCTATGAAAACTTGATAGATTGCATTGATGAGAGTCTTTTCTTGATCAATCACTATGGCCGTTGGCTTTACTCCTAGATCTTCAAACATTTTTTGTAGTTTCTCATTATCCACCTATAATGAATAACGTCTTCATCACGTGTAAATGCATAGGAAATGTTAAATGTCTTACTAGTGCAAGTAAAATCAATTATCTAAACCAAACCCATGGCATACCTGTAGATAAATGTAAGAAACAAAACAATATAAGCAACTAAAATGGATGATCGAATTAAACTTTATTATTATTATTATACAAGTTTATTGTAAAGGTATGATAAAAACCATGGAATACCTATTTGTCTTGTATGTGTTGTTGATAACGATGAGTATGGGAACAACTTTGGTAGGTGTAGCGAGTCATGGTGAGAAAAAATAGGATATCCACTTCATCCGTAGACCGCTTCCTCAAAGGATGCACTTTGTACTCCATTTCTTTGAAAGAATTTAGTGTCCATTGGGTTATGTCGTTTTCCCATGATCCTCGTATTGAATCTTTTGCAGAAAGTTGTAAACTCTTATGAGCATGTTACATTTCTGGGTACAAGCTTCTCAACTCAGAAATAATATCCCTTGGTGTCATAAACCAAGCGGACAACCTCCTAGTCGGGTGCTCCTAATCCTTTGTCATTCGATCCATGTATGAATGCACAAGAAAGCTAGTCGAAAGACTGTAATTATGGTGTCTGTCTATCAGATTTAGGATCCATTTACGATTCTCTGACCCTGTGATAGCATCCATTTCATACATGTTTAGGGCATGCATTTAGGCATAAATTAGGTCATTTGCATATGCATATTTCTCGCATTTAGTTTGTTTTATAGTCTTATTGGATTTCGATGTCTACACAAGTTTCTATGGCATTTCAGGCATTTTACCGAGTTTAGCGGATTTATGGACTTGGTCGCGGGATTTAAATGGCTGATTGCATGAGCTGATAAGTGGGCCATTAAGTTAATTAAACGAACTAGCCAATATTAAATGAAGAAAGCTTGAAGCCCATGATCCATAACAAGAAGTGACGGCCCGATTGAGAAAAGCCCAACTGAAGAACTCCTCCCGTGTGGCGTGAATTGAAGCTGAAGCCCACGTGAGCTGAAATGGAGAAATGTGGGGATGATGTCATCATGACGTAGCCGCTGATGCTTTGCCGAGAAATTGAATTTGAAATGGGCCGAAGCTTGTGGTGGGCCGAGGACGCACATGCGGGAGTTTTGTTATTATTTTATTATTGTTTTATTATTATTATTTACCACATATTTAGAATTAGGTCAAGACATATTTTGCTAGCAGTTACCTCTCATCATCGTTGTTTCCATTGAGTATTATTTTTCCTTTGAACTATGAAGAACTAAGCACTTTTGCTTAGTCCGACGATTGAAGCCTTCAATTGATATACGGTTGTGAGATTCTAATTCTATTTCTTTTCCTTTGAATATATTGATTCTCTTGTGCTTCATCCCATTGATTATTATTGATTTCGCTTGTTGGATGCAACTAGTTGTTATTGGTAAGTGTCTATTGCTAGGGTTTGGTAATTACTATTTGAGTTACCTAATTCATGTGTAGCAACTACAATACTCTAAGAACTGTTTGGGACTAGTTTATTATAGAGAGAATTAATTGCATGCAATAGTATGATTGTTTGCTACTCTTGCATATATCTATCTAAATTCTTGTGCTCATTGCTGCTGTTGAATTGAATTGTGAGGTTTTCATGGTTATTTAATAGTTAGTATTCTCAGGGTCTGTTTGTCCTGTTTATAACTCACGAAAAGGAATAGGAACATTCATAGAAAGGAATTAGAGAGAATCTAGGATCAACCAATCAAATGAATGGTGGATATTTGTTTGGCTAAGTGTTTTTCCCTAATTGATTACAAACTCTTTGCTTTTGTTTCCTTTGTTTATTTGTTTACAACCAATCAACTCAAAACCCCCCTTTGTTACCTTTGACATACGACTTTGCACTCTGAAAGATTACTTCCTCCATGTGGGATTCGACCCTTGCTTGCCTTTGCTACTAGTTTAGGTTTGTTTAGGATTATTTTGTTTAGGTGTTACGATAACGCGTTATCAAATTGGCGCCGTTGCCGGGGAGGCAAGTTTTAATTTTTCTCTCTGTGTGTTTGTGTGCTAATCTTTGTGTGGACCTATCTTATGGTCCACACTCGTGCTACTGACTCTCCACTCTTAGCTTTGGATCCAGAAATTGAGAGAACGCTCTCCCAGAGCCGCAGAGTAAACAGATCTTTGGTTTTTGACAATCCAATTTTTGAGATGGCCGACGAAGCACGCACGTTTAGGCAGCTGACTGCCCCTAATCTGCAGCAGCAACCACTGGCTGTGCAGTTTCCTGAGATGGCTGATGGCGTAAACTTCGAGCTCAAGTCAGGGTTGATCCACTTACTCCCTCACTTCCATGGGATGAGTGGTGAAGACCCTAATAAGCACCTGTCGGAGTTCTATGCAGTCTGCACTAGCATGAAGCCCAGAGGAGTAACTGAAGACCAGATCAAGCTGAGGGCCTTTCCTTTCTCTCTAAAGGATTCGGCTAATGATTGGTTCTATTACTTAGCACCAGGGAGCATTGATACATGGGCCAAGATGAAGAAGGCCTTTCTAGAGAAGTATTTTCCTGCTACAAAGCTCAACAGCCTGAAGAGAAGCATTAGCAACATTGAACAACAGGCTGACGAAACTTTGTATGAGTACTATGAGAGATTCAAGAGGATGTGCTCGAGTTGTCCATACCATGGTTATTCTGATCAAGATCTTATTCTATACATGTATGGAGGACTTCTGGACGATGAGCGCAGGATGGTGAATGTAGCCTGCAGCGGTAATATCCTCAATCTGACTACGCAGGTTGCGTTTGAGATGTTGTCTGAGCTGTCTGAAGGCTCAAGATAATTCAGCAAGAAATCATCAACTCGCTCAGTACACGTTATAGAGTCATCATCACCATCTCTACAGTCTGAAGTGAAAGAATTAAAAGAGATGATGGTCATGATGATGAAAGGCAAGCAAGAGCCTGCAGCGGAAGTGAATGCAGTTGGCGACTATGGGCCTCAACGACAAAGATATGATCCCTACTCCAACACTTATAACCCTGGGTGGAGAGACCATCCCAATTTGAGGTGGGGGAATCAGCAAAATCAACATCTTCCACCGTAGCATCAGCAACAAATCTCTAGACCTCAGGAGCAAGCTTCAAACTCTGCTACGTCTAACGAAGTCATGATCAAGGCCCTTGCACAGAACATGAGCACCCTTGCACAAGGTGTGACCACACTACAGAATAATTTGATGCAATTCCAGCAAGATACCAAGTCGAGTATTCAAAATCTGGAGAAGCATGTTGGTCAGATCTCTGAAGCAGTGAGCAAATTGGAGGCTAGGGATTCAGGTAAACTGCCATCACAAACGGAGTTGAAATCGAAGGCTAATGTGAGTGCCATCATGACAAGAGATCGGGAGGATGCATATGTTCGTCCGAACTTTCCTCCATTGAGTTCGTACAAGCCCGTCCCACCCTTTCCAAATGCGCTGAAGGACACAAGGCAGCTCGAGTGCGACACAGAGGTATTTGAGACTTTCAGAAACTGTGAGGTAAATATTCCCATGCTTAATTCAATTAAAAGTGTTCCTCGATATAATAAGTTTCTCCAAGAATTAGATACAATTAAGAGGAATCAAAAAGAGAAAAGCAAGAAGCATGTTAAAGAAACTGAGCATGTGTCTGCTGTGCTTCAAAAGCAAATGCCTAAGAAGTGTAGTGACCCTGGCATGTTTAGCATACCTTGTGAGATAGGTGACACCATGTTTGATAATGCTATGCTAGATTTAGGTGCATTTATTAATGTGTTGCCTTTTTCTGTGTATGAATCTCTAGGACTTGGGCCATTGCAGGATACTCAGATCATTGTTCAACTAGCTAATAATTCTTCTGTTACCCCGAGAGGGGTTGTTGAGGATGTGTTGGTTAAAGTTGATAAATTGATTTTCCCTACTGATTTCTTTGTGTTGGATATACCACATGCTAAGCATGCAGCCCCTATTATGTTAGGTAGACCATTTATGAAAACATCCAGCACAAAGATAGATATGAGTAGTAATTCACTGACCATGGAATTTGAGGGGGACAAGGTAGAATATCGCATTAATGATACTAAGAAGCACCCTCCTGATAATTCTATGCATTCTATTGATGTTGATCATTCCTTATGCTATATTGATAAGATCGCACATCTGGTGTGAGATACGCTTGATTAAGATTGATCACAGGCATTCTGTCGAGCCAAGGACAGTAACCAAAGTGCTGCTCGGGAGGCAACCCGAGGTAAGTTTTTCTTCCTAAAAAAAACGCAATAAAAACGGGTTCTGGAGTTGTGCACGGTAAGCAGCCCGGTCTGTAAACCGTGCAGGACTCCAGAAAAGCATTCGAAAGAGTCGCACGGTTACCGGCACAGTTTGCAAACCGTGCCTAACCTCCAAATTTGCTCTCGAAAAAATAGCACGGTTAATGGCACGGTTTGCAAACCGTGCCACTAACCGAAAAAAAAATTAAAAAAATCGAGCAGGTCTTCGTTTTTCTTTCTCTTCTTTTCCCTTCGTTCTCTTTTCTGTTTCCCTTTTCCCTACCCCGAACAACAGCTACTCCACTCCGCCTCCACCTCCACCTCCATCTCTCCAATTCGTCTCGCTCTCACCCCGCCTCCATTTTTCCCTCATCTTCGCCTCCATCTTCGTCTCTCTCCCATTACCCTCTCTCCGCCTCCACATCGTCTCCCCCCTATCACTCTATCTTCGCCCTCCACTTCATCTCCCTCTCTCACCGCCCCCACCCCTCTTCTGGTGAGACACCCTCAGGCGACGAGACTCCATCCCAGCGGCCGGCGAAACCAGTGCTACGCGCCCAGATCCAAGCCGAGCCCACCGCCGGCGAGAAGAACCCGTATTCACGCAGATCTTCCGGCGTCTCCGACCGCCACGCCACCTGTTCGCCGCCCAGAACCACCCGCCGCGGCTCGCACCACCGGCGACCACCAACAACACCAGTTACGAATACCCCTGTTTTATGCGTGATCCAAGTGTCACTTGTGAGCTTCAATTTGTTTTCACCTAACCAATTTTTTGTTGAATGTTTGATAACTTAGTCAATTGGTGTATTCTTGAAATTAATATGTGTTCGTGCTTGTCATATATACTGTTGAAATGACTTATTTGTTGAATTTGGGTTTCAAAGGGAATTGATCTGTTTGGCAGGCATGACACATGTTTATGCTTATTACACGGGATGTTAATTGATGATTTTCTTTTGGTTTTAATACATGGTAGCATGGTCCTTCTTGCGTTTTCTTTTATTGCTACCGCATTAGAAGGTGTTTTGGTCTGATTTGCTACGCTGCGTACTAGGGATATGCTGGTATCATCTTGAATTAATTTTGGACAACACCTTGTTTAGTTGGCATTTGACAATTTGCTTTTAAAATTTTGCTTGGACATATATATTTGATGATCAGGAGTTTTAATTTTTACAACTTTGTCTGAGCATGTTTTAAGCTTTGTTTATGCCTACTCACTAATAGCATATATAGTCTTGTGTTGGGGTTTTGTTTTGTCTTTGTTGTGTACAGTGCTATTGGAAGATAGCGAACGAAAATCTTCTGCACTAGTACTAATTTTCACAACCCTGTAGCATAGAATGCAGATGCCTGAATGTCCGACTTGTTTGCTGAGTTTCGTCCTTCTTTTATTTCTACATTGGGACAATGTAGAATTTAAGCTTGGGGGAGGAATTCACATGTAGACTTGCATGTTCATATTAGTGCATCCTAGGTTTAGTTGCATTTTTATTTGATTTTTCAATGTTTTTGCAGTTGTTTGCATCTCTAGTTATTGTTAGTTTCCCTTAAGTTCATTTTGCATTGCATTGTCACATTATGGATGCTTGATATGATGCCATATTTAATCTTTTATGGGTTCTCTATAATGGTATATGATTCATGAATCCTCTTAATATGTTTTGGTTGTTGAAATTGCAATTACATTATGAGCATGATATGATTATTCAAACCTATGACAATGGACTTGAGATGTGGACTTGGATTAAGATGTGTTAGGACCAATACTCTAGACAAAAAAATGTCCTAGTGAGTTTGTTAGCTTTTCTTGGGACTACAATTGCATAAGTCCTCTGTTTTTCTTATGTGAATCTCCTTGTTTGTTATCTCAAGAACTTGCATGAATATCTCTTCGAGGCTGCATTTTAAGACTTTTATGCATGACATTTTGATTGAGACATTGTCTTTCTTTGTGAGCCCATATTTTCCTTGACTACCTTTTACATATTTTCCCTTTGCTTGAAGCCAATCTGAGCCTTAAAGCCCTTTCTTTGGAAGCTCCACAAAAGCAATCCGAGCCTATATTTATCTTACCCATCCAGGGAATTGAAATGGATTTTGCTAGTATGGAAATGAGCTAAGCTTGGGGGAATTGCATAATATGCATATGTTGTTGGTTGATGGTTTGTATGTGGATTGTAGAGATCTCATCATTCTGATTATTTTGTTGTTTCCTTCTTATAAAAAAAACAATTTAAAAAGAAAAAAAAAAGAAAAAAGAAAAAAAAGAATAAGAAAAGAAGAAGGAAAGATTTGTTCAAGTTAAGAATGAGAAGTTGTAATGTGGATTGAGGCGTGAACTGAATCTGTGAGTATTTATGTTTGGTATTATTCTTTGTGAAATTATTTTCCCTGGATTAGCACCACATGGCCTAAATACTTCCATGCCCTTTGATTTTACCTTGGCCCCATTACAACCTTATATGCATGTCTCTTGATTGTGTTATGTGTATAGTCTCTAGCAGTGGAGATCTAGATATTGATGCAAGCTTATGGTAGTTAACATTCAAGGATGATAATTGAGAGAAACACATACCCGAAACACATGAGCGGAGCGACTTTATTATCTTGGTGAGGTCTAGAGTGGAGGAACTAATTGCATTCTTGTCTTTGATTGAGAAGCATGCTATGACAGGACTTGTCATTTATTTGGGTTCATGGTCATTGCTCATTTGTTCTTGGATTGAAATAGCCGTTACATTTTCTGTAGACTCATTAGTTGTGTACTTGCTTGGGACAAGCAAGGATTAAGCTTGGGGGAATTTGATAGCATCCATTTCATACATGTTTAGGGCATGTATTTAGGCATAAATTAGGTCATTTGCATATGCATATTTCTCGCATTTAGTTTGTTTTGTAGTTTTATTGGATTTCGATGTCTACACAAGTTTCTATGGCATTTCAGGTATTTTACCGAGTTTAGCGGATTTATGGACTTGGTCGCGGGATTTAAATGGCTGATTGTGTGAGCTGATAAGTGGGCCATTAAGTTAATTAAACGAACCAGTCAATATTAAATGAAGAAAGCTTGAAGCCCATGATCCATAACAAGAAGTGATGGCCCGATTGAGAAAAGCCCAACTGAAGAACTCCTCCCGTGTGGCGTGAATTGAAGCTGAAGCCCACGTGAGCTGAAATGGAGAAATGTGGGGATGACATCATGACGTAGCCGCTGATGCTTTGCCGAGAAATTGAATTTGAAATGGGCCGAAGCTTGTGGTGGGCCAAGGACGCACATGCGGGAGTTTTGTTATTATTTTATTATTGTTTTATTATTATTATTTACCACATATTTAGAATTAGGTCAAGACATCTTTTGCTAGCAGTTACCTCTCATCATCGTTGTTTCCATTGAGTATTATTTTTCCTTTGAACTATGAAGAACTAAGCACTTTTGCTTAGTCCGACGATTGAAGCCTTCAATTGATATACGGTTGTGAGATTCTAATTCTATTTCTTTTCCTTTAAATGTATTGATTCTCTTGTGCTTCATCCCATTGATTATTATTGATTTCGCTTGTTGGACGCAACTAATTGTTATTGGTAAGTGTCTATTGCTAGGGTTTGGTAATTACTGTTTGAGTTACCTAATTCATGTGTAGCAACTGCAATACTCTAAGAACTGTTTGTGACTAGTTTATTGTAGAGAGAATTAATTGCATGCAATAGTATGACTGTTTTCTACTCTTGCATGTATCTATCTAAATTTATGTGCTCATTGGTGCTGTTGAATTGAATTGTGAGATTTTCATGGTTATTTAGTAGTTAGTATTCTCAGGGTCTGTTTGTCCTGTTTATAACTCACGAAAAGGAATAGGAACATTCATAGAAAGGAATTAGAGAGAATCTATGATCAACCAATCAAATGAATGGTGGATATTTGTTTGGCTAAGTGTTTTTCCCTAATTGATTACAAACTCTTTGCTTTTGTTTTCTTTGTTTATTTGTTTACAACCAATCAACTCAAAACCCCCCTTTGTTACCTTTGACATACGACTTTGCACTCTGAAAGATTACTTCCTCCCTGTGGGATTCGACCCTTGCTTGCCTTTGCTACTAGTTTAGGTTTGTTTAAGATTATTTTGTTTAGGTGTTACGACAACGCCTTATCACCCTGCCTCTTTCTTCATTCGAAGCCCATACAACTCAAATTGGGATTATAACTCATTCAAGTTGGTTTGACGTACATCTCGAATAGCGTTCTGTGAATCTTCTTCACTCACTTCTTTCTTTCAAATCTATCCCGTGTTGTTTGGTATTTAGAAGTAATTATTTAAAAGAAAAACCTTATACACAAATACAAAAATAAAGTTTTATTACTTTACAAAATACTTAAGGCACCTATTTTAAAGTATAAAGATCTTTTTAAAAAGAAGTCATTATCACCTATAAAGTATTTTTTTCCTAAATCACCAAACAAACCCTTAGGAATCTACTTATCACTAGATAGGTTAAGTAAGGCTAAAAACTCCACACTTTGGTTAATGGAAGAGTGTTTCTTACCAACTCATTTCATCCTCTATGTTAAAGTCTTATGGACCGATTATCATGGGAACGTGTCAGTCCAAGCGCACACGCGCATATATGTCCAACACATAAGCCAATGGGGTTCCATCCTAAAACCAATTGGTAATAGGAGGAGTATCCCACTAACCTTATATACTACTTGTGTTTAGTCCATAGTTTAAAATGTGGAATTGATACACTCTACTTTGTAGTGCGTAAATAGGAGCTGTTACTGTATTATTAGGTACCATTGGTGTGGGTTTAGGAGACAATTTAGGACATTGGAGCTGAAGAGTTGAAATGATGAAGAAAAGGAAATTAGTGAAGTATTGAAGATTAAGGAGCTAGCCAAGCAGCCACCACAAGAGAAAACCGCGAACGAGAAGCAGTAGTCACGGCAGAGCAAAACCACGGGTGCGGGATTCTGGTTGCGGTTGCGGCACAACAATGAAGTCGCGGCGCAAGACACTCAAAACCGCGATCGCGGGGATCTTGGCCGCGGTCGCGGGTCAAGGAACGGAGCGAATTGGCTTTTCGGCCGAAGACTTTGTTTTTATTTTATTTTTATTCTTTTTATTTCGTTTATTATATTTTAGGAAGATTATGTTTCTTATCTTAGGAAGATTTGATTTGCTAGGTTATTATCTTTCTTTTAAAACATCAGACTTTCATTATCACTTTTATCATCGTTCATTATTTTTCTCTAGGGTTTTGTGTTTTAAAAGACTATGAAGAACTAAGTTTCCATTGTTTCGCTTGACGATTAAAGCCTTCAGTTGATTTGGTTGTAAGATTATAACTCTTGTTCTATTTCCTTTGGATTGTATTAATTCTCTTTGAACTTGTCTTTATTGAATCTTGCTGATTTCGCTAGCCTGCGCAACTAGTTGATGTTAGTAATTTTCTATTGCTAGGATTTGGTTATTTCTGGTTGAAATTCCTTATCTAGAGTAGCAACCACAATTTACAGGAACTGGTTGTGAATGTTTATTGTGAAGAGAATTGATTGCATGTTGAATACTGACTGGTTGCTCAGTGTTGCATGTATCCTGCTTAATTCCTATGCTTACTGTTGTTGTTAATTAAATTGAATCTTGATAGTTTCTTGATTGTTTAATAGTTAGTATTTTCAAGGCTAGTTGACCTATTAATATACATAAGATTGGAATAGGAACAATCGTAGGATTGAATGAACTTGAAATAATCAATGATCAACCTATCATACTAAAGTGTGGATATCTGTTAGGTGAAGCGCCCTCACAATCATATTTACAACAATCTTAACCATTTCCTGCTTTAATCCATTAGTTATAGAAAACCAAACAACAATCCCCCCCTAGTTCCTAGTTGGTAACTTACTTTCCTACATAGAAATAGATCATTTGATTCCCTTGGATTCGACCCTTACTTGCCTGCTACACTTGGTTAGGTTTTTAGGGATTCTTTGACAGGCATAACGACTTTAGCCTAGTCAAATTTGGCGCCGTTGCTGGGGATTCAATTTTTTGTTTCTCTGTTTGTTTGTTTGTTTATCAACTGTAGTGTGGACTTGTCTTATGATCCACACCCATGCTACTAATTCTTCAATCTTAGATCTTGATACAGAAATTGAGAGGTCATTTCTCTAGAGTCGAAGAATAGCCCACGCACCACATAAGATGGCTGACGAAGAACAGACTTTGAGGTAGTTGACCGCACCGAATCTAGAGTAGCAGCCACTTGATGTGCAATTTCCTGAGTTGGCTGATGGTGTCAATTTTGAGTTGAAGTCTGGAGTGATTCACTTGTTACCCCACTTCCATGGGATGAATGGCGAAGATCCCAACAAGCACTTATCTGAGTTTCACGCTGTATGCATTAGCATGAAACCGAGGAGCATCTTTGAGGACCAAATCAAGCTGAGGGCTTTTCCCTTCTCTCTGAAGGATTCAGCCAATGATTGGTTCTACTATCTGGCTCTAGGAAGCATTGATACATGGGCTAAGATGAAGAAAGCCTTTCTGGAGAAGTACTTTCTTGCTACAAACCTCAATAGCCTGAAGAAAAACATCAGCAACATTGAACAACACACTACTGAGACTTTGTATGAGTACTTTGAGATATTCAAGAGGTTGATTTCAAATTGTCCATACCATGGTTATTCTTACCAAGATCTCGTCCTATATCTGTATGGCGGACTTCTTGATGATGAGTGTAGAATGGTGAACGCAGCTTGTGGTGGTAACATTCTGAACAAAACTGCAGCTGCAGCGTTTGAGATATTTTCTGAGCTATCTGAGGGCTCAAGGCAGTTCAGCAAGAGAGAGAGCTTTCAAGCAACCAAAGCAGCTGAGTCCCATCCATCATCTTTACTGCAATCTGATGTGAACGAGTTGAAGGAGATGATGAAGAGGTTTATGATGAAAGGCAACCAGCAGCAAGTTAAGGCCTGTGGCATCTTCTATGACACACTGCACCCCACTGATGCATGCCTACAATTGCAAGAGCTTGTAGCTGAAGTGAATGCTATGAGAGGCTTCGGACCTCCTAGACCAAGATATGACCCGTACTCCAATACTTACAATCTAGGGTGGAGAGATCACCCCAATCTGAGATCGGGAACCAACAGAACCCTCCACAAGGCCATGACAACCAAGAATTCCATCCGAGGCCACAACAGTTTCCGCAGCGACAACAACAATTTCAGCAGCCTGGAGGTCCACAACAACAATTCCGATCACCATATGATCCTAGACCTCAGGGGTAGAGTCCGAGTTCCTCAATGTCTGTTGACGACATGATTAAATCTCTTGCTCAGAGCATTACCACCATGACTCAGACTGTGACTACAATGCAGAGCAATTTGGTGCAATTTCAGCATGAGACCAAATCTAGCATTCAAAACTTGGAGAATCAGGTTGGGAATATTTCTCTAGCAGTGAGTAAACTGGAGGCTAGGGATGTGCGTAAACTCCCGTCACAAACGGAGTTGAATCCGAGAGAGAATCTGAGTGCCATTATGCTGAGGAGTGGGAAGCATGTGGATAACAGAGGTCCCTTAGCTGAAAGGGGCGAATCATATGAAGTGATGGAGGCTGCAGACAAGGAACCACGACCGCGGGTCCAAAACTGTGACCGCGGTTTGCTTACAGAGGAGACACTATAGGGAGACAAAACTGCAGACGCAAGTCAGGAAGCAGAACCGCGATCGTGGGTCCAAAACCGCGATCGCGGTGTTGTCTCAAAGGAAGAACCGCGACCTCCATCAATAAAAAGCAGCGACCGCGGGCCAATTATAGATTTCCATGAGGAACCGCGATCGCAGGTGCCAAACCGCAACCGCGGTTTTGCTGCAAACCACCAAAATGTTTACGTTCGTCCGAATTCCCCCCCCCCCCCCCCTCGGCTCTCAGAAGCCACTTGCACCATTCCCTGATGCGCTGAAGGACACTAGAAGGTCGGAGAACGACAAGGAAATCTTCGAAACCTTCAGTAACTGTGAGGTAAACATCCTGATGTGACCATGGGTCACCTCAAAGACATGTTAAGATCGGTTCAATGAAGTGGAAGAAGCAACCGAGCTGTATGGATGTGACCATGAGTCGCCTCAGTAAAAGTGCCGTATTTTCTGATTCCCAACTCTGATCACTCTAGGGATGTTCATCGGTTTCGGTTTTTTCGGTTTTGGACCGAACCGAACCGAATAAACCGAACCGAAACCGAACCGATTTAATTCGGTTCGGTTTTCGGTTTTGAAAATATTACATTTTGGTTTTCGGTTCGGTTCGGGTTCGGTTTTGTTCGGTTTAAACCGATTTAAAAAAAGTTTTTTATCAATAGAAAAATAATAATAAAAAAAAAACGGAACCGCTCGCTGAAGTGATGACTGTTGAGGTTCGGGTTCGGTTTTGTTCGATCAAGGATGTTCATCGGTTTCGGTTTTGGTTTATTCGGTTTTTGTTCGGTTTTTCGGTCTATTCGGTTTTTGGTTCACAATCGGTTCACATATTTTTCACTATTCGGTTTGTTCGGTTTTAACCGAAACCGAACCGAACAAAACCGAACCGAACCCGAACCGAACCTATTTTAATCGGTTCGGTTTTCGGTTCAGATTTTTCGTGATTTCGGTTTTGTTCGGTTCGGTTCGGTTCTGGACCGATGAACACCCCTAGATCACTCTCAATTTTTGAGTAGTGAAACTAGACTTCAGGATCTATCTCTGGGCGTTGAAATCACTCCATTCCGATCACGGACGATACAGAACTAACCTTCTGAAGTTAGGCCAGAAACTGTCTCCGCGGAAGATGGTTGATTTGTGTTTTATTATTTCGTTATTTCTATTTTTATGTTAATTAATTAGTGGGTAGATCATGGGTTTAGCCAGTTAGTGGCTTAACTAGTTAGTGGCCTATGTTAGTGGGTAGTTAATTAATTATGTAATTTCCTTAATGCATTATGTCACCTATATAAGGGTGACCGAGCCTTGTATTTCAATCAAGCTTGAATTGGAGATTAAAAAATGTGAGTGTTTTGTTCATTTGAGCTTCATTGGACGATGGCTTCAAGGTGTGTGATATCCTTGAGTGTCTTAGTCTTGTTTCGGTGTGTCGTATCCGAAACCCCTTTGGTGTGTCATATCCGAAGGCGGTTGGGTATTCTTGGTGTGTCGTATCCATGAGTGTTCAACCTCGTCTCATGGTTCTTGGTGAGTTGCATCCGAGGGTCGAGAGATACTTATCCCAAACTCTTCATGAACCTCGTTCATGGGAGTTATATCCATTTCAGTTTTTGAGTCAAATCTCCATCAAGTTCTTGCTTAGAGTCACAAGTAAACACATCAGATGTCCTAATCTAGAGAGCCTAGTCGAGAAGGTGTTAAACCAAGTCTTGGCGCCCTTCGTCTTGTACTGTACGGGTCTTGGATTGTGCTTACGCACATTACATCCCTTTGATAAAATTGATTAAAAGTGTTCCTCGTTATGCTAAATTTCTTAAGGCATTATGTACGATCAAGAGGAACCAGAAGTTGAAGGTAAGGAAAAAGGTTCAAGTAAGTGAAAATGTGTCTGTTATGCTTCAAAAGCGAATGCCTAAGAAGTGTAGCGACCCTGGCATGTTTAGCATTCCTTGCACGATAGGTGACACCAAGTTTGATAAAGCCATGTTAGATTTAGGTGCATTTACTAATGTGTTGCCTTACTCGCTATATGAATCTTTGGGGCTTGGACCATTGCATGAAACTGGGACAGTGATTCAAATGGCGGATTTGTCTAATGTTTATCCAAAAGGAGTAGTACAGGATGTTCTGGTAAAGGTTGATAATCTGATTTTTCCTGCTGACTTCTTTGTGATGGATATGGGACATGACAAGCATGCAGCCCCTGTGATGTTAGGTAGACCGTTTCTGAAAACGACTAACACAAGAATTGATGTGAGTAGTGGTTCACTCACTATGGAATTTGATGGGGTAAGGGTAGAGTATAACATTGATGATGCTAAGAAACACCCTCCTGATAATGATTCGTTGTGTTCTGTTGATGTGCTAACTTAAATTGATCTGAAAAGCACTGAGTCGAGCCACAACGTTAACCAAGGCACTGCTCGGGAGGCAACCCGAGGCATGTAATTCTTTTCATGTCTTTTCTTTTCAAGTTTCTATTATTATTGTTTCGTATTTAGACTAAAATGCATGTAGGAGTTTCGAAGACGGAGTCCGTAGCACAACAGACGTGAAACCGCGATTGCGGTCCAAAAACCGCGAATGCGGTTTTATCACTGTAAGTTCCCTCAAATCGAAAAAAAATCGAAAAAAAAATCGAAAAAAAAAAATGCGGGCGCGGGTGAAAACCGCAATCGCGGCCTTGCTGCCCCACTTTATTCCGCTGTTGAGATGTTGGAACGACACGCTTTAGCTGTTGAGGAGGAGAAGATTCGGTGAGTTAAGTAAATAACCTTTTGACAAAGCTTTTTTTAAACTAATGGACCCTTAGCAAAAATAGACCCCTCTCCCTAAACCCTACTCCCTACCCCCCTAAACCCTACCTCTTAAACCCTTAAAAACTAGTAGGGATCCATTTTATTAATTGAAAACTCTTAAAGGGCCAATGGGTCCAAAACCCTCGAGAAGATTAGCGTGAGATTTCCATTTGGTACCTCATGATGGAACGACATGATGCAGTTGATGATGATGAGGAGGAGCAACAAGAGGACTTTGCAGATATGCCGGTTGATACTGCTTTCACTGATTATGCATATGCTGCTGATGGACAAAACAGTGCAGCAGGCACTTCGAGTGATCCTGCAGACCCAAGTAGACAGTATGGGGAGTGGATAGCTGAGCTTGATGAGAACATACGGATGCTCCGATATCAGTCATTGGTGCATTGCTTTTACATCAAGCATTGGGACGCCTTTGCTTCACACAGGTGGGAGACATATAGAGGACCGACGACCGATGAGATTGATTACACTGCCTCCCGCCATTGCACCAGAGACTCTTGTTTCCATGACTTTCCACCGCCACACCAGCCACGACATCCGAGACGCAGACCACCTCGGCATCGCTAGTGGGTATTCTTCTTCCCTCAGATTTTTACTTTCTGTCTTTCATTCCATTGAGGACAATGCAATCTTCAAGCATGGGGGAGGGAGTTTTACTTGCTGGTCGTCTGTACTACTATTTTTCTTATTAAAAAAATAATAATAATAAAATAAAATCATGGGCTAAGTCGAAAACCTGAAAAGGCGGCTTAGGCAATAAGAAGGTGGCCCGGACCAGCATTAGGCTGGGGTAAAAAGAGGCTGAAGAGCGATGTGAGGATTGGTGAGCTCATCTTTGAAAAATGAAATGAGTGGCTAGGTGAAAATCCGAAAGGGCGCCTAAGCAAAATGAGTGAAAAGAAGAGGAGTGATTATTAGGTTTCATTCATTCTGGCGTGGCGACATAAATGGTGAAGTCATAAGGACGATTCGGGTAGGTCACTTTGGGAGTTATAAGAAGATAGACTGGATCTAGGATTAGATGGTCACATTCACTCTATGGTGTTCGGGTTAAGCTTGGAGAAAGTACTCTGCTTTCCTTGAAGTTGGTGTGTTGTGTTGGGGCCTTGGATATTCATGAGTAGGTACAGTTATTAGTGGATATATTGGTTTGTCATGCCTCTTTCTTCATTCAAAGCCCATACAACTCAAATTGGGATTTTAACTCATTCAAGTTGGTTTGACGTACTTCTCGAATAGCGTTCTGTGAATCTTTTTCACTCACTTCTTTCTTTCAAATCTATCCCGTGTTGTTTGGTATTTAGAAGTAATTATTTAAAAGAAAAACCTTATTGACTTTACTTTACAAAATACTTAAGGCACCTATTTTAAAGTATAAAGATCTTTTTAAAAAGAAGTCATTATCACCTATAAAGTATTTTTTTTCCTAAATCACCAAACAAACCCTTAGGCATCTACTTATCACTAGATAGGTTAAGTAAGGCTAAAAACTCCACACTTTGGTTAATGGAAGAGTGTTTCTTACCAACTCATTTCATCCTCTATGTTAAAGTCTTATGGACCGATTATCGTGGGAACGTGTCAGTCCAAGCGCACACGCGCATATATGTCCAACACATAAGCCAATGGGGTTCCATCCTAAAACCAATTGGTAATAGGAGGAGTATCCCACTAACCTTATATACTACTTGTGTTTAGTCCATAGTTTAAAATGTGGAATTGATACGCTCTACTTTGTAGTGCGTAACTAGGAGCTGTTACTGTATTATTAGGTACCATTGGTGTGGGTTTAGGAGACAATTTAGGACAAATGATGAAGAAAAGGAATTTAGTGAAGTATTGAAGATTGAGGAGCTAGCCAAGCAGCCACCACAAGAGAAAACCGCAAACAAGAAGCAGTAGTGGCGGCAGAGCAAAACCACGGGCGCGGGATTCTGGCCGCGGTTGCGACACAACAACGAAGTCGTGGCGCAAGACACTCAAAACCGTGATCGCGGGGATCTTGGCCGCGGTCGCGGGTCCAGGCGCGGAGCGAATTGGCTTTTCGGCCGAAGACTTTGTTTTTATTTTATTTTTATTCTTTTTATTTCGTTTATTATATTTTAGGAAGATTATGTTTCTTATCTTAGGAAGACTTGATTTGCTAGGTTATTATCTTTCTTTTAAAACATCAGACTTTCATTATCACTTTTATCATCGTTCATTATTTTTCTCTAGGGTTTTGTGTTTTAGAAAACTATGAAGAACTAAGTTTCCATTGTTTCGCCTGACGATTGAAGCCTTCAATTGATTTGCTTGTAAGATTATAACTCTTGTTCTATTTCCTTTGGGTTGTATTAATTCTCTTTGAACTTGTCTTTATTGAATCTTGCTGATTTCGCTAGCCTACGCAACTAGTTGATGTTAGTAATTTTCTATTGCTAGGATTTGGTTATTTCTGGTTGAAATTCCTTATCTAGAGTAGCAACCACAATTTACAGGAACTGGTTGTGAATGTTTATTGTGAAGAGAATTGATTGCATGTTGAATATTGACTGGTTGTTAAGTGTTGTATGTATCCTGCTTAATTCATATGCTTACTGTTGTTGTTAAATTGAATCTTGATAGTTTCTTGATTGTTTAATAGTTAGTATTTTCAGGGCTGGTTGACTTGTTAATATACATAAGATCGGAATAGGAACAATCGTAGGATTGAATGAACTTGAGATAATCAATGATCAACCTATCATACTGAAGTGTGGATATCTGTTAGGTGAAGCGCCCTCACAATCATATTTACAACAATCTTAACCATTTTCTGCTTTAATCCATTAGTTATAGAAAACCAAACAACAATCCCCCCTAGTTTCTAGTTGGTAACTTACTTTCCTATATAGAAATAGATTCTTTGATTCTCTTGGGTTCAACCCTTACTTGCCTGTTATACTTGGTTAGATTTTTAGGGATTCTTTGATATGCATAACGACTTTAGCCTAGTCAGGAATACATCTCCACATCCCCCTCAAGTGCAACTAGACCAGTTGACACTTGACAACATGTGTTATGGCCAGGAAGCCAAACAAGCTAGGCCCTATCACGCCCTGATGGTTGGCTAAGCCAAAACAACAAGGAAACTAACTCAAACCAGAGCCTTGCTCTAATACCATGTTAATGACCGGTGGGCCGATAAACGGGGGGACATGTTAGTGCACACATGTGCATATAAGCCTAGGATATAAGCCCACTAACCTTAAATACTAGTCATGTTTGGACCCAATTTTAGATGCAAGATATTTCTCCACACTATGTAGTTAACATTGACCATATTAATTTTGATTAATGGGACGTTGTCTATCATGTCACTTGTTCTATGAGATTTTGTCACTTTTGTGCTTTATAGAACACATAACTTATTCTTCGAATTAGGGGTGTTCAAAATGGGACCGGACCGGAAAACCGGATCGGACCGGACCGGAAAAGACCGGACCGGTGAAATTACAGTCTGGTCTCCGGTCTAAGTTTTCCCATTAATCCGGGTCCGGTCCGGTCCAAACCCGAAAAAAAAACCGGTCCGGACCGGTGGACCGGATTTTAAAAAAAAAAAATTATTTTTCTTAATTTATATGTTTTTTTGGAGATTTATATTTTTTTTATAGATATTTTTCTTAATTTAATAAGTTAGGAGTACAAATGTTTTTTAGATAATTTTTGTAGATTTTAAATAAGAATTTTATTTTATTTTATTTTAAAATAAAATGCATGTTAAAAAAAATCATGCACTTCAATATTCATCCAAACACAATCTAAAACTCATGCACATTTTCAACACACTCCTAATATATGCACTCCTAGTGCAAATTAGGTGCACATACAAGCCATTATTCATGCACATACACGCATAGATGTATGCACTTCACATGTAATGCACTGAATGTGAATGTAAATTGGCTTGAATGTGAATAATGTTTGCAATGTATGTGCTAGTACATGTTATGTGCACATACAAGCCATTATCCATGCACATACACGCATAGACATAATCACTTCACACGTAATGCATTGAATGTGCGTGCAAAATGGCTTGAATGTGCATGGCGGAGATCGGGAGCATTCGAGATCGCCGCCTTCAACAGCTTTGTGATCATTCGAGGTTCATCCGTGACCGTGAGGCTGATGGAGGTCGTGCCCTCGTCCCGTCGAGAAAAAGCCTCTGCAGCTCTCTTTTCCTCCAGAATTGATGCTCACATCTCCCTCTTTCAATTGCCCTTCAAAGTCTCGCTCCTTGCCGAAATCCCGCTCTCGTCCCCGAAAACTCTCGTCCCTCTCTTTCAATTACAGCTCCTCCCCCCTTTCATTAGGTTTGCACTCCAATTTTTACCCTCCAAATGGGGCATGTGCCTCTTTCTTTTATTGGGCTTTTAAGTCCAATTTCATTGGGCTCCCAACAATGACAGTGTAACTAGATTAAAATTATGGAAATTTCGCCTGGTATCCCTGAGGTACGGCGAAATTCGCCTGGTGCCCCAAAGATTTATCAATTTCGCGTGGTGTCCTCGAGTTTTAATTATTTTTTTTCAAATACCCTTATGTTAACAAGGTAACAGAAATCGTTAAAAAAAATAAAATCCCAAAACATCTTATTTCTCTCTTCACGAACTCTCCTCTGCCCTAGCAGAGCCTTCGTGACCCGTCGTCCCTCGTCCCGCCGCGACCCGCCGGCCCTCGTCCCGCCTTCGTCTCTCTCGCATGCTGCTTTCAGTGGTATGTAATCTCCCTCCATCCTTTAAATAATACTAATGAATTGATTTTGATAACCTTTTTTCCTGGACACTTATCTAGATCTCTAATTGCTGAATTTGGAAGGACTCAAGGACGTAATAGTTTGCTAGTGCAGATTAATTGCTTTACAGCAGTAGTGTATTTTTCCAACTTGAAAAACTAAATTAGGTTATTTCCTTAGGTCTTTGTAGAGGGAAGGGAATGGACTAAGTTTATTCATTTATTAGCTTGTTTCAGGAATACTTTAAAAAATAGTATGAAAATCAGCTCAGAGTTCAGACTTTGTAGCTCAGGCCCTTTGGTATAATACAAGGATGGATCAAGAATCGAGCTCGACTAGAAATCAGAGATTTCTCTTGATATTTGTTGTTTGGTTAGTTTTTATGGATCAAATTAGGATTACCTTCCTTATCCACTATGGCCGCTGTTGTCACACAGAGATGAAACTTTGTCAGTTGGGGAAATTGGAGTTGAGTGTTATGGTGCCATGACATTACCCATCCTTGCCTTCAGTTGCTCCCCAGTGATGAAAGTGCTTGGTCATCAGATGTTGAATTGAAGATCAGTGGGATTTTAATTTGGTTGTTGTAGATGGAGTAGATTATTAGCGGATTAGTTAAGTTCAAAAAGTGATTTTTGCAATCACCAGATATCTGTCTTCAGGTTCTTATTGCTGATTTTGAAGTTTCATGTGAAAAATGAGTGGTCAATCGTCAACAAGTTGGCGAACAAATGTCAAAAATTGTGAAAGCGTTCTTTGCTCGCACCAACTACCCGCCGTGGTTTTGACGGTGACCGACCAGAACAAAGCTAGCTATGGAAAACAATTTTATAAGTGTCCTAGGTGGAAGGTATTTATGTCTCTTAGAATTTATCATTTACCTACATAACTAGATTGCGTGCTTATTTATGTCAGATTCTTAGTTTATGATTTGATTGTATGGTATCTACAATTGTGGGTTTTTTAAACGGTGTGATAATGAGACTTCTACTACGGGGTCAAATATACAAGTGGATAATGTGCATGAAGATTTTAAATCAAAAAAGAAGACGCTTGAGGAAAAAAATGCAAAGATAAAAGGTAAGAAGAAGACATGGAAAATGAAGGCCAAGGAACTCGCAGCTGAAAATAGTGACTTGAAGACTGAAAATTCTACCTTGAAGACACAAAATCATATGATTGCTACAAGAGAAAAAATAGCTATGAGACTTGTTCTATGTTCTTGGGTTCTCGGTGTTTTTGTACCACTAGTTTTGTATGCCTTTTTAAACCTTAAGTAGCTTATCGAACTCGTCTGAATGTATTTTGTTCTAATTTCAGCAAGACTAGTTGTATTTGTACATGGTTGGATTTAATTAGGCAACAAGCTATACATGGCAACTCATGTTTAATAGTTGTGGGTGTACTAATCCTCGTGAGACTCAAGGTTTTCTTGAATTTATTAATTTGTGTTGATTTCCTGATCTTATGGTAATGATCATGATCATGAGTTTCTAAGTTTTACTTTTATCAATAGAGAATGAGTTCATGGTGCTAGATCCTTGATAGTTGCTGACAGAGTAGTATATTTAGCTTTTTATAGACATACTCTATATACACCAGTAGACAAAGTTAATCCATGGATTCGAGAATGTGTGAATTGAACGGAGGCAAAGTTAATGGGGAGAATGGCGAAACCGCGGAGGAGCCCAACAACATTACCATGGATTCTCTTATCAATCTTGATCAGTGAGTTCATCAAAAAAAAATTGGTTAATCACAATTCCTGCATCGTACGTTTGTTTGGTTTTGTGTCACGTTTTTGCTTCTGCAAATGGTCAATCCATGGCCGTGAAAATGAACTCAACGTCAAATTCTACCCCAACTGTTTCATCTCCCTGGCCTGCATAGTAAATTAGCTATCTTCAGAAAGACCTGCGAATTTGGTGAGCATCACAACTATGATGATGTGAAGAACTGAAAGAGTGCAAGACAATGGATTTTCTAGCCATAATTCTAGTCTCACATAATGCTTTTCTAGCCATTAGTCTAGGATAAGTAGTCTAATCAAAAGGATGCAAGTAACAAGGTTACATTCTTAGATAGTGTATATCTCTAAAAAGACAATGGATTTTCTAGCCATTAGTCTAAAAACACAAGGATTAAGATCATAAAACAAACAAGTAACTAGGAAATACAACGAACTAGCAACTAAGACATATCAGGAAAGACAATGATTCGTGATGAAAGACAATGATTAATTTCCAGAAGGGGCAGTGGACTATACTAATTAGGCAACAAGCTATACTAATTCGTGATGCAGGACTCTAATTCGACTAAAGGGGCAGTGGACAGTGCAAATTGAAAAGAGAACGTAAAAAGTTACTTTGAAAGATATATAGGAGAAAACCAAACATAACCACAGTTAAAAATGCACGATTTTTACTTTCTCTGTAGTACTAGATTTGTTCAACAAATTAAGCTTCTTACAAGATGAAGAACATATCTAAACATGGCAATAGATTTGCAACAGCAAGATATATCCATCCAATTGGATTTAAAAAATCAATGCATTACAGAAAAGGCAAACCATACATCTGCTAAGTCACCATCAATGGAGAATGCAATTATCAAATGACCCTCAAGAGAGAACAGCACCTCGACACACTTTTTTAATAGATACAGCACCTCCACAAATTGAATCTTAAACCCTAAAAGTACCTACATGGCCTTGGAAGGAGTATTACCTGGGTGGAGGGGAACCGAGTCGCCACCGGGTGGAGGCGGATAGGAGACGAGTTCGACGCGGCGGAGAGGAGGCGGAAGGAAGGCGAGCGGGTGGAGGCAGATGCAGAGGAGAGCGGGTCGACGGAGGGATGACGGTCGGCGGGTCGAGGGAGGGACGACGACCGAGAGAGACAACACGAAGAAGACGAGTGGGTGGAGGCGGAAGAGAGAGACGACTGCGGGACGATGGCCGGCGGGTCGAGGGAGGGACGACGGCCTACGGGTCGAGGGAGGGACGACGGCCGAGAGAAGATGGGCTAGGGCATTTCGTGAAGAAGACGAGAGACAAAACACGATTTTGGGTTTTTTTTTTAAAAAATTTTTAAACGATTTCTGTTACCTTGTTAACAAAAGGGTATTTGGCGAAAAAAAAAATTAAAACTCAAGGGCACCACACGAAATTGGTAAATCTTTGGGGCACCAGGCGAAGTTCACTGTACCTCAGGGGTACCAGGCGAAATTTCCGTTAAAACTATATATATTTAAGTTCCGTTGTGATGAGGATGCTTGTATGGCTTCAGCTATATATTTAAACCAAGTTAATAAAAAAAGGAGTTTAGGATTAAAAAATGGCATAATGGCATAATTGCATAAATACCAAGAAAAAAAAGACGGCTGGCAAAAATGTCAGTGTTTTGACACAATGGCAAACTTGTGTGATTTTTGTACTTTTTTGGATATTCTTGCTATAAATAAGGTTTGATTTTATCTTTTCTTTTAAATCAAAAATCTTTAAAATGTGGCAAATCTTTGTTGGAAAAAGATAAAATAAAATCCTAACGCTCTACGGTAATCTTCTTCCTTCCCTTAATCATCGTCGTCTATCACCTGCTATCCCTCCAAAGTTATGACCTCCTACTATTGTAAAGAAATAAAAATTGGCGGGCAAGGAGCTTCTTTTTCCCTCCAATGGTTTGACCTCCTGTACAAGCAATGTAATCTCCTTGCTTCCATTAATCATACTTTTCACCATATCTCTCTCTGTAACTCTGCCTGACAACGTTTGCACCACATCCTTGAAGAGGCAGTAACTCGGCCTGACAAAGTTCATTCTTTACTTCCAAAGCTTTTAAGTTCGCACCTGATAATCGCCATTAATGCTTCAATGGGTAAGTAGTTCCTCCTGACAAAGCTTCGTTCTTTTTGCCTTTGTTCTTTACTTAGGGTATGCCTCTGTTTTTTACTTAGAATAGTGAGAAGTTAGTCTACGTAAATTTCGTTCTTTACTTCCAATGTTTTACTTAGGGTTATGCTCTATTTTTTATTCATCTTTGCATATCATTGTTTATATTTAGGTACGAAGTTAGTCTACGTAAAGTTCATAAGCGGTGGACAATGGAAAGTTAATGGGAAAAGCTGGTTGTATGATGGTGATAGAACAGTAAGTGCCATGTTGATTTCCCAGGACATCAACTTGGCTACAGTATAGAGAAAATGGATTCAAATGAACCCATTTGATGAAGAAAAGTACTTAGCGCAGATAAAATACCTTTATCCAAACAAACCCGACCTTTCTCAAATCGCTTTAAATGATGATGACGATCTTGAAGCGTTCAAGTTCTTGAACATGAGTTGAGAAAATGCAGCGAAGTGGGAGATTGAGTTGTATACCAACCTCGGAATGAAGGAAGAGATTCCAACTGAAAGCGTTGTACATCATACTCCCATTTTTCCAATAGCTCCACTAGTGACTCAGAGCCAAGACAATAAGGAGTATATCAGGTCATTTTTTCAGAATGTCAGTCCACATAGCACTGATGTCAGGTCAGTAGATGAAATCATTGAAGATGACAATCAAGCAGAGTTAAGAAGAATAAATAGGGACGAAGTGAGGGCAAAAAAAAAAGTGTCCCATTTCAGTGGAAGACATTATATCAGTGAGTAGCGATGATGAGGACATTGATGCTACTTCATCAAGAAATAAAGAAAGGAGCAGATTATAAATGATGCCAATTGTGATAAAGATTATAGATATTATGGAGATTTTTTGGATGATGACATAGCAGATGGTCTTGATTACGGGGGCGTCTATGCTTCAGGTGATGATGTATGTAATTATGGTCTTGATGATGTTTGGGATGAAATATATGAAAATCACAGAACATATAACGAGGAGCAAATAGAGGAGGACCAACAAGACTATGATGTTGATGAAGACATGCTTAGAGAAATTTCATATATGTACTATCCATCAGAAAGGGACATGCAAGCAATGTTGGTTGAAGATGATGATAGAGCTGATAATAATGATAAGAAAGAAGTGAAGGTTGGACAATACTACAATTCTAAGGAGAAGTTCAAAAGTGCACTTTCTATGATGGCAATGGAAAACTGCTTTGAGATGCATGTGAAGAGGTTTGACAAGTTGACATATGAGGTTACATGTATTGATGAAAATTGCACCTTCATTTGTCGTGCCTCAATCTATCACAGAGGAGCAACTTCATGGCTGATTGTAGATAAAATACTCCATAAGTAATATTTCATGCCTTTGATCACTGTTCTTATCAAAAGCCAATATCATTTGGTAATACATTGACTTTGTGTTAGAAAGATTTTTAAACGGCCGTAAAGGCCTTCGTCCTTCATAGATTCAGGATTTCATGTTAGAGCTGGGAATAAGGACAAGCTACTATAAGGCCAATCGACCGCGGCTCAAAGCCCATGATATGGCACATGGTACAGCTGAGCAAAGCTATAAAACTATGTACTCTTACATGCACATTTTAGAGAAGTCAAATCCGGGAACATACATGAGAATAGTAAGAGACGCTGACCATCGATTCAAGTATGTTTTCTGGGATTTAGGTCCATGAATAAGGACAGCGCCACATCTTAAAAAGGCCAGCCTGTATGTTTAAATTTCGGGTCGTATTTTGTTAATGTCAGGTCAAACAACTATATGACTGCATGTGTGAAAAACAAAGCAAAGGAATATTTCAGACCAAAGAAGATTTTGTCAAGACAAATAACTAACTTTTCAGAACAAATCATTAACAACATAGTTTCGCATATATAGGTAATCTTAGTTGACAACACTCACTTGACTGCCTTGTTCAAGGGCATACTTCTCCTAGCTACGGCTCAAGATGGAAACGGCCAAATATATCCACTTGTTGTTGCCGTTGTTAATAGTGAGAACGATGACAGTGAGAACAGTGATGGGTGGTGATTTTTCTTTAGTGAATTGAAGGTTGTTGTTCTAGATCATCCCGATGTGTATTTTGTGTCTGACTGTCATGTTAGCATTGGGAAGGCTCTGAGAAATAGCTACATTTTCGCTAAGCATGGGTTTTGCATTTATCACATCTACCAAAACTTCAAGAGGAAGTATGGCAGGCCAGACCTCTTTAGCGTCTTCAAAAAAGCTATGAAGGCTTACACTGTGGTTGAGTTCAATCATCATTTTGCTCAACTCACAGCTGTCTCTCCAAGGATTGGTCAATATCTCAAAAAAGCTGGAGTTAACAACTGGGCGAGGGCGCATTTTCATGGGAATAGATTTAACATCATGACGAGCAACAACGTTGAGTGTCTTAATGACCTTTGGAAAACCCAGCGTTAGTGGCCTATTCTTGCCCTGTTTGATGCCAATCTGGAGACCATTTCTAAATGGTTTTGTGAAAAAAGGGAAAAAGCCAAAAATAATGGGACCAAGTTTTGTCACCCTCTTTGTACACGCTAGTATAAGTGCACTACAAAAATCAACTAAGATGAGTGTGCAAAGGTTTAGAGAGTTTGATGGAGAGGCTATGCAATGAACTATCAGATACTCTATGAACCTACATGCCGGTACATTTGATTGTAACATGTTCCAGATTGATAAAGTTCTATGTGCTCATGCCATAGCGGTTGCAAGTGATAGAGGGGTGCCACTCACTGATCTCGTCCATCCCATGTTCAAGAATGAGTTGGTGAGAGAAGTTTACAAGGAAATTGTGCATCTTGTTCCTCCAAAAAAACGATGGTCAATTCTTGAAGTCGTGTCATCCATCAAATGCTATGCACCACTGGTAAAGCGTCCTCTTGGAAGACCACGTATTAACCAATTCAGAGTGACGTGGGAGATGAATTATTCTAGGAAGATGCGGTGTTCTTATTACGGCATCCGAGGACACAACAAGAAGAACTGTAGGAGGAGAAGGACTAACGGGTGACATCCGCTAGGTTAGGTTCATTTTTATTGAGAACTATCACCTTGTTGGTATTTTTTTGTGGTTTATGCTAGTAAACATCGTCGTGTAAATAGTTTGTCTGTTGTTTTTGGGTTTTGGGTTGCCGCTCGCTTGGGTGCTTGAAAAGATGTATGGTTTAAGTATCTATAGTCTTAAACCATACCTCTTTTTTGTTGGGGTTCCCTCTTTTGGCTGGGTTATAAGAATTAGTTTCTTTCTAAATTGTTGCATTATCTTTCGTAAACAACATAATCTATACTGAATGGTTTGCTTGGTATAAGGAACACTTCTCTCTTCATGATGAATACTGCTCTGAAACAATGTCTTGTAAACCGTTGTATTGTCCTGTAAAACAACAATATGTACTGACTTAAAGACATTGTGTCGGGAAATTAGGAATGTAAATCTTTGATCTCTAATATGGTCTCAGCGATTGCCAGACTAAAATTAAACGTGGTATGCAAATCTACAAATTGGTCTGGAAAATTATATCTTAAAATTTGGTACCATATGGTATATTACAACTAAAATTGAAAAATCATAGTCTTAAACATACCTCTTTTTGTTGTTGGTTATAAGAATTAGTTTTTGTCTAAATTGATGCATTATCTTTCATAAATAACCTAATCTATACTGAATGGTTTGCTTGGAATAGGGAACACTTCTCTCGTCAAAGTGAATACTGCTCCGAAAACATGTCATGTAAAACGCTATGTCGTCCTATAAAACCACAATATGACCTGACTTAAAGACACTGTGTCGGAAAATTAGGAATGTAAATCTTTGATCTCTAATATGGTCTGAGCGATTGCTTAACTAAAATTAAACATGGTATGAAAATCTACAAACAGGTCTAAAAATTTAAATCTTAAAATTTTGTACCAAATGGAGTATTACAACTAAAATTAAATAATTATCTTGTGAATATTTAGATTGGTAATCAATTCAATCAAATATAATAAGTGCAAACTCGATGTTTTCATGGTGGTGAGAGCATTTAGGTGGATTACATTAGGGTACCAACCAAGTACGAATTTGGCCTGATAAATTACGAATGCTCGAGAAATATAACAAAGAGTTGATTTGAATATCCATGCATATGTTTTGAAAAAGTTAAATATGTCCTGATAAACAATAAATGTGGTCTGAAAAAACAGGAATATGGTCAAAATAGTGGTTTTTAAGATGGAATCAATATTCGACAAAAAAGAAATTAACATTACATCCATTGATTGTCCATGGGAACGTTCCCCATCTTCATACAGAGCAAAAAAAGTAACAAGATAAAAACTAGTAGATAGAAGAGAACGACAACGGCATCACGGCATCACGGGCATCAGAAACGACATACACTTTCACGTCGGCGACATTCTCGCCGAGGCGAACGAGATCCACCACGTCGTCGTCGGTCTGCAACGGCTGAAGGTAACGTTTCCCTGACTCTGAGACTTGTTCAAAAATAAGGGATTTACTCCCCACATACTTGGACATGTTCATAAGCCTGCTACTCAAGTACCATATTTCCATCCTGTTTTTGGGAACCTTCCACAGTTTCGTGCTTCCCCCCGTGTACACGTGTGTTGTCAATAACCCCATTTGTCTGAAGCTTGGGCTTAAGTCCCCATCCCTGTACACCTGAAGATAGATTTTGACGTATGAATCTGCCAAAGGTGAGAGAGAGAGAGTTGGGAGTTTGCGAGAGGAGTTTTAGAGAAGATGGCTAGAGAGTTTGGGAGGATTTGTGAGTGATTTGCAACCAGCAGGGCCGATATTTATACACAAAAAATCTGAGTGGAGAGTCTTAATGGCTGGTAGTTAGGGAAGTAATGATTAATGGTCATTTAAAATTTTGTGAAAAAACAGAGGGGTGAAATTGGATGCAATGGGAAAAGATCTCTTGCTTGAAAATCTTCCATATCTTTACTGAAGTTGACCTGACAAAGACCCTAACATGTCTTCCTTAAAAACAGATGAATATTTTAGTTTGTTACAGAAAACCTAACATGTTTTCCTTAAAAACATCATGAATATTTTAGTTTTATTCAAATAAGTTTTCATGAGTGTTTACAACACTCATCAAAACATAACATGAGTTTTGTGGTTGGAAATTTAGGAATGTAAAACTACAATAGGACTCGACTTAGAGACACTGAGTTTGTAAACATCATACAAAAATGAGATTCTACATTAAAATAAAATAATCACATGTCTTCCTTACCCAATGGTATAATAAACACTTAAATTAGTTGTCCCAATTGTTTTCTTAAACAAACTACAAAAGTTAACCAAGCTACATTAAACAAATCAAACTACAGTCTTTCAAACACCATCCCAAGAACATCTAAAAATACTATAAGCGATTTTGTTTTTGTGGCCATCTATGAATTTGTCAGACGCAAGATCGAGCTGGGTTTGTCATTCCAAGCATCAACAACTCAATGTGCTTGAGTGTGTACACCCCACAATCTCCTCTATAAGATGAACAAAAGACGTTAGAATGTATATCAAATGTAGAGATAGAGGAATTTTCATTGCTTGTATACACATATACTTACACACGCTTGTTTTGCTTAAGGTTGATATACCTTGAAACAGTCTCAGTCACGGGCTGAAAGAACTCAAATTTCTCCTTATCAGAGTACAAATCTACATTGCAGTCGTACACGGTCACACACCAGTCAGATAGTTCAATCTCTAAAGCAAACCAGTGGTATTCTAGGATGTTAAAGGGCATATATATGCGTTTGGCATCATCCCATGTCTTCCCAAAATCTGCGGGACTTTAGCCTTTCTTGTACTTCATTAGTACATCCTCGCCTACAAGTGGATAGTCGTTCTTGAAACGGTTGTACTCAGTGATGACAAAGGGTGTCCAGAAGGTGTCAAGCACTACCACCTTCGAAAAACCGCACTAGATCCTCTGAAATCCTTTTACGATAAAGGAACATCATTTGCTCCAGATGCTGAAATGGTGAAACATTGTTAATGTATCCAATGAAAATGATGATACAATTGCAAAATATTTTCAAAGGATGCATTGGAATATTACCTCACCTTGTAACCATTCCTTGGGGGCAAACATTTTGATGTGGCTAAAACCTACCCGCAAGTGTACGAGATCAGTTGTAGTAGTCAAGTGTCGATCCCACAGAGAGCAATGTAATATTAATTGAAACACTACGAGTGAACTAGGCCGAAATGATATGAAATTTGGGAAGAACTATAACTAAGCAAATGAATAAAAATAAATAAAAATGATAAAATCAGTGGGATAAATGTTTCTAAGATTAAGGATCACCGCAACGATGCAATAGTAAATAAAAGCACACTTCACCTGAATCTAGTGCAAATTATTTGAAGGTAAGCTATCTAAGGTAATATACTAACTCCTTTCTGACGATAGTAAATGTGTCTAGACTAAACTAACAATCGCTTTCGCGCAGAGCTAATCTCATCCAAACCCTTTAACGCACTTAGAGTCTAGGGAAAAACTGAAATAACATTCGTTGTTGCGCTCCGCTAATCCAACTCAAAACTAGAGCATCTATGATAGCCCATTAATCCTCAAGAGTAATAAGTTGTTGTCGCACAAATAACACTCAGGTTCAATTCCTAGGATTCCATTAGAAGTTATTACCTCGCAGTCTCAAATCCTATCTGACTACCTATTAACGTTATCACCTTTCAGTCTCTAACCCTAACAGGATCCAATTCGCATAAGCTACTATGGGCATAAATCATCTAATAATGAATCAAATAATATTTCAATTCAGGCAAAAAAATTAATCTAATTACATACACATCGTCAGGATCACCTCAATCTTACAACTAGGAATTTAGCCAAGTATGATTGAAGACATAATCAATATATTTAAACTAGCTATGAAATATATATAAATTCTTCAATAAATACGGGAGATGAAACTTAATCTCAATATACTAATAATGTAGGTTGATAAAAGACTAGAACAATAATATCAAATCTCCAATATGCAATATGCGAAGGCACAAAACTCCTACTCAAAATTCGTGTTGTACGGTTGTACTCCCAAGCTCAAAGAAAACAAAAAAAACAAGACTAACCTAAAAAGTCCCCCCCCCCCCCCACAGAGAGCAATGTAATATTAATTGAAACACTACGAGTGAACTAGGCCGAAATGATATGAAATTTAGGAAGAACTATAACTAAGCAAATGAATAAAAACAAATAAAAATGATAAAATCAGTGGGATAAATGTGTCTAAGATTAATGATCATCGCAACGATGCAATAGTAAATAAAAGCACACTTCACCTGAATCTAGTGCAAATTATTTGAAGGTAAGCTATCTAAGGTAATATACTGACTCCTTTCTGACGATAGTAAATGTGTCTAGACTAAACTAACAATCGCTTTCGCGCAGAGCTAATCTCATCCAAACCCTTTAACGCACTTAGAGTCTAGTGAAAAACTGAAATAACATTCGTTGTTGCGCTCCACTAATCCAACTCAAAACTAGAGCATCTATGATAGCCCATTAATCCTCAAGAGTAATAAGTTGTTGTCGCACAAATAACACTCAGGTTCAATTCCTAGGATTTCATTAGAAGTTATTACCTCTCAGTCTCAAATCTTATCTGACTACCTATTAACGTTATCACCTTTCAGTCTCTAACCCTAACAGGATCCAATTCGCATAAGCTACTATGGGCATAAAACATCTAATAATGAATCAAATAATATTTCAATTCAGGCAAAAAAAATTAATCTAATTCCATACACATCGTCGGGATCACCCCAACCTTACAACTAGGAATTTAGCCAAGTATGATTGAAGACATAATCAATATATTTAAACTAGCTATGAAATATATATAAATTCTTCAATAAATACGGGAGATGAAACTTAATCTCAATATATTAATAATTCAAGTTGATAAAAGACTAGAACAATAATATCAAATCTCCAATATGCAAAGGCACAAAACTCCTACTCAAAATTCATGTTGTACGGTTGTACTCCCAAGCTCAAAGAAAACAAAAAAACAAGACTAACCTAAAAAGTCCCCCCCCCCCCCCCCCCCCACACAGAGAGCAATGTAATATTAATTGAAACACTACGAGTGAACTAGGCCGAAATGATATGAAATTTGGGAAGAACTATAACTAAGCAAATGAATAAAAACAAATAAAAATGATAAAATCAGTGGGATAAATGTGTCTAATATTAAGGATCACCGCAACGATGCAATAGTAAATAAAAGCACACTTCACCTGAATCTAGTGTAAATTATTTGAAGGTAAGCTATCTAAGGTAATATACTAACTCCTTTCTGACGATAGTAAATGTGTCTAGACTAAATAAACAATCGCTTTCGCGCAGAGCTAATCTCATCCAAACCCTTTAACGCACTTAGAGTCTAGGGAAAAACTGAAATAACATTCGCTGTTACGCTCTGCTAATCCAACTCAAAACTAGAGCATCTATGATAGCCCATTAATCCTCAAGAGTAATAAGTTGTTGTCGCACAAATAACACACAGGTTCAATTCCTAGGATTCCATTAGAAGTTATTAGCTCTTAGTCTCAAATCTTATCTGACTACCTATTAACGTTATCACCTTTCAGTCTCTAACCCTAATTGGATCCAATTCGCATAAGCTACTATGGGCATAAAACATCTAATAATGAATCAAATAATATTTCAATTCATGCAAAAAAAAAGTAATCTAATTACATACACATCGTCGGGATCACCCCAACCTTACAACTAGGAATTTAGCCAAGTATGATTGAAGACATAATCAATATATTTAAACTAGCTATGAAATATATATAAATTCTTCAATAAATACGGGAGATGAAACTTAATCTCAATATATTAATAATTCAAGTTGATAAAAAGACTAGAACAATAATATCAAATCTCCAATATGCAAAGGCACAAAACTCCTACTCAAAATTCATGTTGTACGGTTGTACTCCCAAGCTCAAAGAAAACAAAAAAAACAAGACTAACCTAAAAAGTTCCCCCCCCCCCCTACAGAGAGCAATGTAATATTAATTGAAACACTACGAGTGAACTAGGCCGAAATGATATGAAATTTGGGAAGAACTATAACTAAGAAAATGAATAAAAATAAATAAAAATGATAAAATCAGTGGGATAAATGTGTCTAAGATTAAGGATCACCGCAACGATGCAATAGTAAATAAAAGCACACTTCACCTGAATCTAGTGCAAATTATTTGAAGGTAAGCTATCTAAGGTAATAAACTAACTCCTTTCTGACGATAGTAAATGTGTCTAGACTAAACTAACAATCGCTTTAGCGCAGAGCTAATCTCATCCAAATCCTATAACGCACTTAGAGTCTAGGGAAAAACTGAAATAACATTCGTTGTTGCGCTCCTCTAATCCAACTCAAAACTAGAGCATCTATGATAGCCCATTAATCCTCAAGAGTAATAAGTTGTTGTCGCACAAATAACACTCAGGTTCAATTCCTAGGATTCCATTAGAAGTTATTACCTCTTAGTCTCAAATCCTATCTGACTACCTATTAACGTTATCACCTTTCAGTCTCTAACCCTAACAGGATCCAATTCGCATAAGCTACTATGGGCATAAAGCATCTAATAATGAATCAAATAATATTTCAATTCAGGCAAAAAAAAATTGATCTAATTACATACACATCGTCGGGATCACCCCAATCTTATAACTAGGAATTTAGCCAAGTATGATTGAAGACATAATCAATATATTTAAACTAGCTATGAAATATATATAAATTCTTCAATAAATACGGGAGATGAAACATAATCTCAATATATTAATAATTCAAGTTGATAAAAGACTAGAACAATACTATCAAATCTCCAATATGCAAAGGCACAAAACTCCTACTCAAAATTCATGTTGTACGGTTGTACTCCCAAGCTCAAAGAAAACAAAAAAACAAGACTAACCTAAAAAGTCCCCCCCCCCCCCCCCCCCCCCCCACTCCTCTATAAAAAACCAAAAAATAAGTAGCCAAAATCCCCCTCCAAACTTTCGACCCACGTCTTCATCAGATTCCCAGGTTTGTAGTGGGCTTACGTACAAGTCCTCATGTGGTTTTGTAATATGGGCATTGGCCCATATCTTGTTCCATTTACTTGGTGCTTTGAACAATATTTTCGTATCACCTTTTAGTTTAACTCAAAATGTAACACCCCAAACCAGAGGTGTCACAGTGACTTAGATCCGAAGGTCTATAAGGCGATTTTAGAAAAAAGAAAACCCAAAATACTTCCAAATACACAAAAATTATCAACATCAAATCCCTGTTTCAAGTTTGAAACAACATTTAAACATTTCATCCAGTTCAGTGTATCAATTTATATCCAAAACAACAAGTAGTTAATATAACATTTTCAAATCCGATGCAAAACTAAATCTTTAACAGTGAAGACAAATCTGTGATCAAGAACCCCCTTGCTGCTGCCAACCTGCAAAGACTAGTTGACGAGTGGACCCGATACACCAGCCAACCACGGAACATAAACCGAGGTTGGTTAGTCTAATGAAAGACTAGCAAGAATCATCAAGCAAAAACGGTAGAACACAAGAAAGAATTTTATACCATCCAACCAACGCCAAACAGTAACACATTAAAAATATATACAATTACTATCACATAACCATTACTCAACCATTCCTATCCAACTCTTCAATATACTAACCACATTCCATCCAATCTCAACCTCACAACGAGTATAAACGGATGAGACGCTCCAATCCAACTTTCTTTTTTTCTACTAACACATCAAATAATAACACTACAAAACATATATACATGCTACTACTATACTTAAATTAATAACACTATAAACATATATCTATATATATATATATATACTACTACTACTAACATATAACCAGCACTCACCAATTCTATCAACCCACTATCGCACCAACACACCCAATCCAACCTTCGCATCAGCAAACACATAAGCGGTAAAACAACATCACCTTAAGATACCTACTAACCATGGCTAGTCTAAAGAGGGGACGATCACCCTCCGGTTGTGGCCATTAACCAACGCAAGGTCACACCCTCACGTGGTCGGGTGATACGCATATCAACCCCGGCCCAGCTATGAGGAGTACTGTCCGCCTACATAACTGAAACACACAAACAAGATACAAGGTGGGACGATCACCACCCAATCGTGGCCATTAACCAACGCAAGGTCACACCCTCACGTGGTCGGGTAAGGCGATCATCACCCCGGCCTAGCCTTAACCAATGTAGGTCACACCCTACGTGGTCGGGTGATACGCATATCAACCCCGACTCCACTAACAACCATCAACAATCCACCAACGTAACCAACCATCACAACCAACCAAGAATAACCAATCAACCACAACCAGCAGAATCTACAACCACAACTACCCATAATCAACAACTACAACCAACGGAAATACACATCCACAACTAGCTACAATCAACAACTACAACCAATGGAAGTCTACAACCTTGACTAGCTACAATCAACAACTATAACCAACGGAAATCCACAACCTCGACTAGCTACAATCAACAACTACAACCAATGGAAATCCACAACCTCGACAAATAACAATCAACAACGACCACTAGCTATAAATAACAATTATTCGACAACAAGTTAATAACTAGCCAACAATCAAAGTCCAACACAAAACCAATAATCAAGCACACAACCAATATTCACCAACAAAACCACTTAACCAAGCACACAACCAACATTCAACACAAACCACTAATCAAGCACACAACCAATATTCAACACACAACCAATAATCAAGCACACAACCAATAATCAAGCACACAACCAATATTCAACACACAACCAATAACCGAGCACACAACCAATATTCAACACACAACCAATAACCGAGCACACAATCAATATCCACACATTCAACCATTTAATTCTACGCCCACAATTCTAAATCAATCTAACGGACATGTGCATAAATCATTACTGAGAATAATAATAATATACGAAATAATTATTTTAGGAGATAGATAATAAGAAAGAGCAAGAATCATCTTGCCTTAAACTTAACGGCAACAACCCTAGAATTTACCAACTCTGCCAACCAATCCGGAATGAACCTGCAACGACAAACCGAACAATTTCCTACATTAATGTAACATATAACATGCCCTTTACTTGCAAACCCCACTTCATCCCCTAATATAATCACATAGTAGTCAATCTCAGTGCATAACTCTCCAAATTTGGAACCCAACATCCAACCTTTACTTACCCCCTCAACTAAACAAATTTGGCTATCCAATTCCTGCAAATTTCCAACTGAAATTGCCCAAAATCCAGTTCAGTCCAAGCATCCAAATCTGTCAACAATAGAGGAAGCGATTTAACAATTACTGGTTGCTCACTACCCCTTGCAATCTTAACCAATCTGTCCACAAATTTCTTCCAATAACCGCACCAAATCTGCCCAATCTGTCAACCCATATCAGCAGAAGGTCGCAACCCTAAAAAAAATTAGATTGAAGAACCCATACTTACCTTGTTGTTTGTTGAAGCTCGCCCCCAGATCTGGCTTCCTCGTCGCCGAAATCTCAACCCCAGCAGCAGTAACTTCGGCAACAGCAATACCCAATGCAGCAGCCAGCAGCGGCGACTTCGCCCAGCAACTGGTCACTCACTCCGTAGCAATTCGTGGCTTCCCTCCCCAGCAGCAGTAGCGACGCACAATAGCAGCTCGCGGTCTGGTTCACCGATGGGAAGAAGGCTGAGCACGAGAGAAGGTCAGGGAGGTTCGAGCTGTTCAGCGGAAATGTTCCCCCGAAGACGAAGAGAAGGACTCGTCTTTTTCTATTCCTTTAATTAACCCTTTTCAAATTTATAAAGTCCAGCAAAAATTCTTGTTTACCCCTTTTAATATATATATATATAACCATTTGGGGTATTTCATTCTCCCTCCCTTATAGGAGTTTTGTCCTCGAAACTAAGATCAAACAGGTTCGGGTATCTGCCTCGCATGACTGACTCCAATTCCCAAGTCTCTTCTGTCGTTCCGTGCTTAGACCATAAGACTTTCACCAAGGAATGACCTTATTCATCAACTTCCTTTGTTCAACAGTAAGAACTTTTACGGGTGATTCTTCAAAGGTGCCATCAGGCTGAAATTCTATTTCCCCAAACTTCAGAACGTGAGTCGGGTGATACTATCACGTCTTTCCTCAACTGTGACACATGAAACACATCATACTTTCCGCTTATTCTCGGCGACAACGCTAATCGGTAAGCTTACAAAACCAACTTTCCGCTTCATGTTAATCCATCAATAACTCCGTCCCAAGTCCTTGTACAATTTACTGGCTCCAGAATGTACAGAATATGCTAAAGAATGACCTTCCTTGAGAATCAACTTTCTAATCTCTTTATCAGCTGGCACACATAACCGATTCTGAAATTGCAATATTCCATCCTCCTGAACCAGAAATACGGGCGCCCTTCCCTGAGCAATCTCACCGCATCTCTTACTCAACATTCCATCGTATTCAGCTCCGTCCGTTCCTTCCCAAACCAATTTCAATTTCACCCTTCACCAACTCTTGTTGCAATCCCGGCTGAACTGCCAGGCAAGCAACCATATGCTCGGGAGTCTACTTCCTACTCAAAGCATCAGCTACCACATTAGCCCTTTTCTGGATGCTAAACGGTATCTATATCCTAATCCGTAATCAATTTCAGCCACCATCTTTGTCTCATGTTCAACTTTCTCTTATACTATTTGAGCTGACAAGAAGCATGTGCAATGACCTTCCCATTCTGTATTAAAAAGCAACCCAGACCTTACTTAGACACGTCACTGTAGATGACAAACCTTTTCGTTCCCTGTGGTAAAACCAACATTGACGCACTAGTTAAACACTTCTTGAGTTCTTCGAAACTCTCTTGACATCTCCCGTCCCATTCAAAATTCTTAGTCTTACGTAACCTGCCACACTCCACCTGTAGTAACCTGCCAGTCCGAGAAAACTCCTAATTTCCTTAATATTCTGAGGGTGTTCCCAATTCGCTACTGCTTTCTGCGGATCTACCATCATATTCTCATTAGAATTCACATGGCCCATAATTGTTAACTTAGGTATCCAAAAATCACATTCAGACAGCTTTGCAATTAGTTTCTGCCGCCTCAACACTTCGAGTATAGTTCTGAGGTGAGTCTCGTGGTCCCTCTTACTCCGAGAGTATACTAAAAATGCCATCAATGAAAATCGCTACAAACGATCCAAGTAATTTCTAAAACATCGGTTCCTCAAGTCCTTGAAACCCGCGGAAGCATTAGTCAACCCGAAAGGCATCACAACCATTTCATAGTAATCGTACCTAGTTCTGAAAGCAGTATCATGAATAATTTCCTCTCGAATCCTAAGCTGAGGATACCCTGATCTCAAGTCAATCTTTGAAAACACTGTAGCTCTTTGCAATTGATCCAACAAGTCATCAGTACGGAAAAACGGATGCTTATTCTTGACTTTCACCTTATTCAACTCCTTATAATCCATGCAAAGTCGAAAGGAACCATCCTTCTTTTTAACCAACAATACAAGCGCATCCCAAGGAGAAGCACTTGGCTTAATAAAGCCTAACTCTATATGTTCCTCTATTTGCTCCCTCAATCCCAGCATACACACATAACCGGCACATCCTTGTCTTAACAGTTTTGCAGCTGTCATCGCACTGACAATTCTGCCAGAGTCTCTAGGACCATGACCCTCGAACACATGCACTAAACCCTCATCTGTTGTTACAGTAACTGTCTTCTTCCTGTAGTCACAGGCGCATTCTACTCAACTCAGCCGAACCCATTATTGTAAAATCCCACTTCTTCCGGTGTAGACTGAGTCCTATGTTTCTTATTGCCTCCAACATCAATAGTCTGATTAGAATCATCTATAGCAGCCTCCGTGATCATCACTCATCAGTATACTCAAGGATCGTACAGCTATGCCTCACAATCAAGGTTTCATCTCTGAATACAACCATCTATGAAAGTGTTTAATCTTGCCCTTCTCATCCTTAACAATAACAGTAAAACACATCCACTTCATACCGAATCATCAGTTACTAGACTATCTGCATCTACCGCTTGACGATAAGCCCGAGGGCCTTGTCCTCTGTAACACCCACACCTTCGACCTCTAACACGTCCCGCTTCCAGGGCATACAGCATGCAATTACTCATCAATACTAAGTATCACATATAAAATTTATCAAACACAAACTTACCTATGCATAACAACAAGGGTCTCCGATCACACGATTGTTTCACAGTTTTAGCGAATAATCTTTTTCCACGTCAAGCATTTGGAAAACATTTTTGAACGAAAGGCTCTGATACCAATTTCTGTAACACCCCAAACCAGAGGTGTCACAGTGTCATAGACCCGAAGGTCTATAAGGCGATTTTAGAAAAAAGAAAACCCAAAATACTTCCAAATACACAAAAATTACCAACATCAAATCCTTGTTTCAAGTTTGAAACAACATTTAAACATTTCATCCAGTTCAGTGTATCAATTTATATCCAAAACAATAGGTAGTTAATATAACATTTTCAAATCCGATGCAAAACTAAATCTTTAACTGTGAAGACAAATTTGTGATCAAGAACCCCCTTGCTGCTACCAACCTGCAAAGACTAGTTGACTGGTGGACCCAATACACCAGCCAACCACGGAACATAAACCGAGTTTGGTTAGTCTAATGAAAGACTAGCAAGAATCATCAAACAAAAACGATAGAACACAAGAAAGAATTTTATATCATCCAACCAACGCCAAACAGTAACACATTAAAAATATATACAATTACTATCACATAACCATTACTCAACCATTCCTATCCAACTCTTCAATATACTAACCATATTCCATCCAATCTCAACCTCATAACGAGTATAAACGGATGAGACGCTCCAATCCAACTTTTTTTTTTCTACTAACACATCAAATAATAACACTACAAAACATATATACATGCTACTACTCTACTTAAATTAATAACACTATAAACATATATATATATATACTACTACTACTAACATATAACCAGCACTCACCAATTCTATCAACCCACTATCGCACCAACACACCCAATCCAACCTTCGTATCAGCAAACACATAAGCGGTAAAACAACATCACCTTAAGATACCTACTAACCATGGCTAGTCTAAAGAGGGGACGATCACCCTCCGGTTGTGGCCATTAACCAACGCAAGGTCACACCCTCACGTGGTCGGGTGATACGCATATCAACCCCGGCCCAGCTATGAGGAGTACTGTCCGCCTACATAACTGAAACACACAAACAAGATACAAGGTGGGACGATCACCACCCAATCGTGGCCATTAACCAACGCAAGGTCACACCCTCACGTGGTCGGGTAAGGCGATCATCACCCCGGCCTAGCCTTAACCAACGTAGGTCACACCCTACGTGGTCGGGTGATACACATATCAACCCCGACTCTATTAACAACCATCAACAATCCACCAACGTAACCAACCATCACAACCAACCAAGAATAACCAATCAACCACAACCAGCAGAATCTACAACCACAACTACCCATAATAAACAACTACAACCAACAGAAATACACATCCACAACTAGCTACAATCAACAACTACAACCAATGGAAGTCCACAACCTTGACTAGCTACAATCAACAACTATAACCAACGAAAATCCATAACCTCGACTAGCTACAATCAACAACTACAACCAATGGAAATCCACAACCTCGACAAATAACAATCAACAACGACCACTAGCGATAAATAACAATTATTCGACAACAAGTTAATAACTAGCCAACAATCAAAGTCCAACACAAAACCAATAATCAAGCACACAACCAATATTCACCAACAAAACCACTTAACCAAGCACACAACCAACATTCAACACAAACCACTAATCAAGCACACAACCAATATTCAACACACAACCAATAATCAAGCACACAACCAATAATCAAGCACACAACCAATATTCAACACACAACCAATAACCGAGCACACAACCAATATTCAACACACAACCAATAACCGAGCACACAACCAATATTCAACACACAACCAATAACCGAGCACACAACCAATATCCACACATTCAACCATTTAATTCTACGCCCATAATTCTAAATAAATCTAACGGACATGTGCATAAATCATTACTGAGAATAATAATAATATACGAAATAATTATTTTAGGAGATAGATAATAAGAAAGAGCAAGAATCATCTTGCCTTAAACTTAACGGCAACAACCCTAGAATTTACCAACTCTGCCAACCAATCCGGAATGAACCTGCAACGACAAACCGAACAATTTCCTGCATTAATTTAACACATAACATGCCCTTTACTTGCAAACCCCACTTCAGCCCCTAATATAATCACATAGTAGTCAATCTCAGTGCATAACTCTCCAAAATTGGAACCCAACATCCAACCTTTACTTACCCCCTCAACTAAACAAATTTGGCTATCCAATTCCTGCAAATTTCCAACTGAAATTGCCCATAATCCAGTTCAGTCCAAGCATCCAAATCTGTCAACAATAGAGGAAGCGATTTAACAATTACTGGTTGCTCACTACCCCTTGCAATCTTAACCAATCTGTCCACAAATTTCTTCCAATAACCGCACCAAATCTGCCCAATCTGTCAACCCAGATCAGCAGAAGGTCGCAGCCCTAAAAAAATTAGATTGAAGAACCCATACTTACCTTGTTGTTTGCTGAAGCTCGCCCCCAGATCAGGCTTCCTCGTCGCCGGAATCTCAACCCCAGCAGCAGTAACTTCGGCAATAGCAATACCCAACGCAGCAGCCAACAGCGGCGACTTTGCCCAGCAACTGGTCGCTCACTCCGCAGCAATTCGTGGCTTCCCTCCCCAACAGCAGTAGCGACGCACATCAGCAGCTCGCGGTCTGGTTCACCGGTGGGAAGAAGCTGAGCACGAGAGAAGGTCAGGGAGGTTCGAGTTGTTCAGCGGAAATGTTCTCCCGAAGACGAAGAGAAGGACTCGTCTTTTTCTGTTCCTTTAATTAACCCTTTTCAGATTTATAAAGTCCAGCAAAAATTCTTATTTACCCCTTTTAATATATATATATATAACCATTTGGGGTATTTCACAAAATACCTGAAACAATAAGAGTACGAGTGTAGGCTCCAAATACAAAATAATGCAAAACTAAATAAAAAATATATGAAATATGCATGAAAATGAATTATTCTAATATGCAACTACATCCCTAAAATATGTATAAATTAGGTTTTATCAAATTCCTCCAAGCTTAAACCTTGTTTGTCCTCAAGCAAGAACAAAGTTCAAAATTCCACAAGAAATTGAAAGGTTGTCTCTACCAATTTAATATTCAAGCAAGTCCATGAAAACATAAATATTTAACAATGTAATCATTAAAGCATGCAAATAATCAGCAAAGAGACTAAGTAGAACATCTACCCTAGACCTCACTTAGGGAAAAAAATAAGAATCAGACTGGATAACTCTCGCTCATTTGTTTAGGGTAAGTGTTTTTGCTCAAAAATCTACTTTGAATACTCATCTACCATAAGCTTGCATCAGCGTCCTAAATCTCCACCACTAGGGACCTTGTACATGACATAAATCAAGAGGACTTTTATTGAGTTGTAATGAGACCAAGTAAAAAGAAAGGTATAGATATAATTTGGTCATGTGGTGCTAAATCCTAGAAAGATGAACTAACCAAGATAACACCAAACATGAGAATTTCACATACCATTCTTTTCAACAAAATGCCCATAATTCTCATTTCTTTTTTCTTTTGTTTTTTTCATTCATTTTTTTCAACTAATTTTTTTTATTCTTTTTTTTCTCAAAGGCCTAAACAATTCCAGCAAAACACACCATAATTGTACACTCCCCCAAGCTTGACTTGCAACCATAAAAACAAACAAATAAATCATCCTAATTCTCGGATGGGTAAAAGGCTAATCATTAGGCTCGTGATGTTTTTGTGGAGCTTCCAAAGAAATAGGCTAATTAGGCCAGTGATTAAAAAAGCGCTAGGCGCACTCAGGCGCTGGGGACCTCTGGAGCCTAGGCGCGCCTGAGAGGCGCTAGGCGTGCGCCTAGCTACACAATTGTGCAAACATATATCCTTTCGCATTAGAATGTTATAAAATTATTTAAAATATGTTTATAATGAAATAAAAACAATTTTAAAGCATCATAATGTTATAAAATTTAGTCTAAGCTAGTAAGCAAGTAGGAAAATCAAAGTCTAAAGCATAACAACTCCAATTTTAAATTATAAAACGTTTAAATCATAATAACCAAACAAGTCTAAGGCTCAAAGGGTCAATTAAAGATTAGATCATCTTCTTCTTCATCATCTTGGTTGAGAGTGGGGACAAGCATGAGCATCATCATCATTGTAGCATTCGTTATCTTCTTCAAGGAAGAGAAAAGATTACAGAGACCGTTTGTTATTTTGGAGGAGTTTTAGGGGTTAATAGAGGAAGAGAAAAGATTACAGAGTAATTAAGGAACAACAGCAGCACAGGACTCGAACATTCTCATAGGAGGAAGAGAGAGACTACCACGTTAAGCCTCTGGAAATCCTTCAAAAGAACTTTACATTGGCAGGAAATGTACATTAAGGAAAGGAAAGATTTCTTAGAGTAATAAGGAAGAGAAAAGATGACTTAAAAGTAAAATAGAGAATTAAACTATTTCAAAATATCTCGAAATCTATTCTAAGAAATAAATAAAATCACAAAGATATCAAAACATCACAAAAATCTGTTTAAGAATGACAAACGCTTGCCTGACTCTAAGACGCGCCTGGCCGCCTAGGCGGCGCCTGAGGTGCGCCTAGCCACTCTTGGCTCGCCTGAGTCTAGCCGGGCGCTGGCCTGGGCCGGGCGCGCCTGAGGCGCACCTTTTAATTAACTGAATTAGGGTCAGACATGCATCAAGCAGAGATATAACATGCAGGGTGGTAATGGAAAATATAGGCTAATAAAAATAATGCCTCAATCATTTCTATTTCATGTACAAGTATCATAACAGTGGCCTCAAAATAAGTTCTAAGCACAAGTTCTAGAGATAAAGCAATCAAAGCGAGAATCACACACAAAAAAAGAAATAAGAGGACTCAATTAAGTGTAGTCCTAAGGCTCAAAAGCTCACGGGTAATATGTATAGAATTTCAGTCCTAATTAGTCTTAATAAGTGACTATATACATACTTCATCTCAAATGTCATTAAATATGAAAATTTACATCAACATGCTTAGAATCAATTAGAATATTAACAACGAATATATTTCAAGAGGAATTTTTGCAAGACAAACAAATAAAGCAAAGTATGGGAGTCATACCAAAACCTAAAATGCAATGCATGAAATGTTATAAAAATCACTGAATTACAAACAGAGCTACACAGAATTATCCCTCCCCCAAGCATAAATTTTACATGCATATCCAACAAGCAAAACAAACCAAGGCAAAGAGAACAAATGATAATAATAATGGTATAACCCATGAAAATGTGAGCCATTGAACTCATACCAAAAATCAAATACACCTTCAGTTAACCTCTAATATGTATAAGTATAGTAGCATAACCATTAGCACCTAGGGGGGGCATTCTTAAATAAATTTCAATCCAATCATTTCAGCAACTTGGCCTAGGCTAATTAAATGGACTTTCAGAATATTAGCACTAATTGGGAACAACAACTAACCCAACTAAAAAGCTCCAAATAGAAAAATATTACCCCATAATGGACTAATTAATCCAATAATACCCCAATCAGTAATCAAACCAACCGTGACCAACAAATAGCAAGAAACAATACCCAGATCTTGTGCGGTTGATGCGAGGTGTTGATGGGCAGCGGTGGTGGTGCGGTTTCAAGGTGGGTGCGAGGTGCCAAGTGAGCCAGCGGATCTGGGTTTGGAGTGGAGTGAGGCGGCTCGGTGCGGCGGTGGACAGACTTCGGCTCGGCGGCGCGGGCAATGTGAATGTCGAGGTTGTCGCGAGGGCAGGTAGTAGTGGCTTGGTGGTGGTTATGGTGGTGGTGGTGGTGTAAGGTGTAAGGTGAGATTTGGTGAGGAGTAATGATGAGGGTGTGGTGTGGGTACGAGTGTGGTGTGAAGGTGAGAGAGGAGGGAGAGATGGTGAGGGTGAGAGAGAGAGATGGTGAACGACGCCTGGTATTGGGGTACGGGTTAAAGGAGTAGAGACAAGGAAAAAAAGGAGGAAGAAAGAAAACAACATTTTTTTTGGAAAAGCAATGTTTTTCCTTTTTTGGAAAAACGCACGAACCGTGCGTTGCGTTCGAGAGTTTCCTGATATTATGCACGGTCTGTGACAAACCGTGCACGGTTTATCACCACCGTGCACTCTTCTCGGACTAGGTTTTTCTGGGTTTTTTTTAACTAAAGAAGAAGAAACATATACCTTGGGTTGCCTCCCAAGAAGTGCTTGCTTTAAGTCGTCAGCCTGACCTTCACCAATGTCAAGAACTCGGATCGAGCAGGTTAGTTTCATCCAACCCAATCGGATCAGGCTCTTTGTAAGGCTTTAGTCGAATCTTGTGCACTCTGAAATACCCCGAGTTCTTATGCCATAGCTCAGCAGCATCATTTTGAATAACTCGGTTCAGATAGTATGGACCGGACCAGCTTGTACTCTTGCTTCCCGGAAACATGCTCGATTTATAATGATAGAGAATCACATGATCTCCTTCCTTAAACTCAATTCGATCTCGTTCAGCAGGGCTTCTTTTTCTCTTTTTCGTCTACTCCGACCTTTTCTCTCTGGATTAGCCTCCACCATGAGATCTTGGATTTCCAATGCAGTCTGTGGTAACATAACCACATCGGACAATATATCAATAAAGTTTCTCGCACCTTGCAGCATGTATTGGTGCTAGTGGTCGGGTAGCGCTCTGTGACAGCTTAAACTCGTCAATCATAGGGTCCTCTTTGGTCAGTTGGGAAGGCTCTCTTCTATCCAATTGTGGTATTTCCCACTCCTTTTCATCCCCTAGCGAAAGAGTGGTGCAACGTTCAATACGGTGAACTTCAGGTGGTTATATAGGCAACTCAGAATTAACCAACTTAGCAATTTTGTCTTCTAGCTTCTAATTTTGTCTGGTTATTGTACCTACTTGAGTATGCAAATAGTCCATCACTCCAATAAGAGTTCCAATTTGGGTTGTTAGACGCTCAATCAAAGTAGAAAATTGTGCAAAAACTTTTACAAACCCATCAACTTCCCTTTCACGCTTTGAAATGATGTCCTCAAACATATAATCTTGACTGGATTTATTGGGCTCAAGCTGGAGAGGTATGTGTGGTGGTGTCATCCAACTTTGGCACATTCGCATTCCCCAAAGCTATGTGACAACCTGCATAATCATGATCTGCAACTCCACAAGACTCACAGAAGAGGTTAGAAGTATTTCGGTTTGGGTAACTCAAATTATAATTTTCAAAATCATACCTCTAAGTACTTGTATTAAACCTAGAAGAAAGAAAGGGGTAAGAATTTACCTCATACATACCTGAATTCATTTGTTCGACTCTTTCTGAGTAGCCTTAAAAGAAAAATCAAAGCAAAAATAATGACCTAGACTCACCAATAGAGGTGTCAACTAATTTTAACAAATTGGTCCCCGGCAACGGCGCCAAAAACTTGATGTGGCTAAAACCTACCCGTAAGTATACGGGATCAGTTGTAGTAGTCAAGTGTCGATCCCATAGAGACCAATGTAATATTAATTGAAACACTACCAGTGAACTAGGCCAGAAAGATATGAAATTTGGGAAGAACTATAACTAAGCCAATGAATAAAAACAAATAAAAATGATAAAATCAGTGGGATAAATGTGTTTAAGGTTAAGGATCACCACAACGATGCAACAGTAAATAAAATCACACTTCACCTGAATCTAGTCCAAATTATTTGAAGGTGAGCTATCTAAGGTAGTCTACTAACTCCTTTCAGACGATAGTAAATGTTTCTAGACAAAACAAACAATGGTTTTCGTGCAGAGCTAATCTCATCCAAACCCTTTAACGCACTTAGAGTCTAGGGATAACTGAAATAACATTCGTTGTCGCGCTCCACTAGTCCAACTCAAACCTAGAGCATCTATGATAGCCTATTAATCCTCAAGAGTAATTAAGTTGTTATCGCACAAATAACACTCAGATTCAATTCCTAGGATTCCAATAGAAGTTATTACCTCTCAGTCTCAAACCTTATCTCACTACCTATTAATGTTATCACCTTTCAGACTCTAACCATAATAGGATCCAATTCGTATAAGTTACTATGGGAATAAAACATCTAGGAATTAATCAAATAATATTTCAATTCGGGAAAAGAAATAATTCTAATTACATACACATCGTCGGGATCACCCCAACCTTAGAACTAGGAATTTAGCCAAGCATGATTGAAGAGATACTCAATAAATTCAAACTAGCCATCAATATATATAAATTATTCAATAAAGACGGGAGATGAAACTTAATCTCAATATATAAATAATTCAAGTTGATAACAGACTAGAACAATAATACCAAATATCCAATATGCAAAGGCACAAAACTCCTACTTGAAATTCCTGTTGTACGGCTGTACTCCCAAGCTCAAAGAAAAAAAAAACAAGACTAACCTAAAAAGGAGGATTTTGGGTCCATTAACCCTTTAAGAGTTTTCAATTAATAAAAGAGACCCCTACTAGTTCTTATGTATTTTTCATACCCCCTACTAGCTTTTTTATTTTTATTTTTTCTTCCTCTTCTTTGTTTTTTCTCTCTCTAAAATATTGTTTTTTGGGGTTTAGGGTTTAAGGGATAGGGTTTAGGGGGTAGTGAGTAGGGTTTAGGGAGAGGGAGAGGGTGAGGGAGAGGGAGAGGGGTCCATTTTTGCTAAGGGTCCATTAGTTTAAAAAAAGATTTGTCAAAGGGTCATTTACTTAACCCACCGCCTAAAAAGTTGCCCCTTTAACTAAAACTAAACTCCTCTTTACAAAACCGAAAAAACGTAGCCAAAATCCCCCTCCAAACTTTTCGCCCACGTCTTCATCAGATTCACAGGTTTGTAGTGGGCTTACGTCCAATTTTCATTCCTCCTTTCCCAGACCCGTACAAGTCCTCATGTGGTTTTGTAATATGGGCCTTGGCCCATTTTTGTTCCATTTACTTGGTGCTTCAAACAATATTTATGTATCACCTTTTAGTTTAACCTAAAATACCTGAAACAATAAGAGTACGAGTGTAGGCTCCAAATAGAAAATACTGCAAAACTAACTAAAAAATATATTTAATATGCATGAAAATGAATTATTTTAATATACAACTAGATCCCTAAAATATGTATAAACTAGGTTTTACCACATTTTTTCAAAGAATTTCTTATCCAATTCATGCCCACTCGGTCCAATTCGGGGTTCAGTACTGCGTGATATACGTAGATATCCAAACATACATTTATTTGAATAAAAAACAAGGCAAACAGGTTTTCAATAAATTTTAGACTTTTTCAGGCCTAATTGCAAGTTGTCATGTCAGCATGATACATATACAGAAGGAATTACACAGGATCTTATTCCAGACAGACTAAAATATTTCCAGGTCATAATATTATTACTCAAGTCACATATCAGTTTTCAGGTCATTATTAACGACTTCATAGCACATATTAAGTAGATTGGTTTGGCTTACTAAACTCTTAATATGCAACCATTTCACCAGGTCTGTCATCCCTTCCACCTTGCTATTTTTGGTAAAAAAATTTGCCATTTTTTGTTCATCCAAATTGCGGAAGGGTGATTTTTCCGCCCCAGCTACCTCGCGAGTACGAGTTGGATATTTCCTCTTATGTTCTTGAGTACCCTTGACCTTTCCCCCCTTCCTCGGCCTTTTCCCTTTATTTATAGCCACGATTGTATTAATGACTTGTGATGACTCCTCGTCCTTTTCCTGACTTCCTCACTTATCACCAACCTCCTCCAAATTTTCTTTTTGAAGAGAAGTTGACTCTAACTGTGATACCTTCTCAGCTTGTAACTCAGTTCCACCCTTCACACCTCCCTGATTAACCTTGCTTCCTCCCTCCACACCATCTCCATGTGTTACCTCCTCAACTTGTACCTCACTTATACCATGTGGTTATGTCACCACCTCAGGTTGAACCTTATCCACACCCACCTCAGTTGCTTTTGTCACCACCTCAAGTTGTGTCACCACCTCAAGTTGTGTCACCACCTCAGGTGTTACCTCATTCACACCCTCCTCGGTTGCTTTTGTCACCACCTCAGGTGTTACCTTATTCATACCCTTTTCGGTTGCTTTTGTCACCACCTCAGGTTGTGCCTTAGCATCTTCATGTGTTGCAAGATTTAGATCAGCTTCACGCTCCCCATGTAGTATTGTAGCCATCTCAATAAGAATTGACAGTGCATTGTCTTACTCTATTGCATCCCCTTCTTTTTCTTCCAGCGTCTACTGATCTTTCTCTACAACTTGTTGCTCATCTAAAACCACAGTATTCTTTTCAGAAGAGACCATTGCAACATCTTCATCCGCCTTCTTTTGGCAACGAAGATCATCTTGAACATCCTCATTGTCCATTATTCCTCTCGATGGTGATGTAACCATCTTCATCAACCATTGTCCACCTTTTTACCATAGCGACAACTTCTTGAGCTTCATCATTAGTGTCCTGAAAATGATGACATATGTCCTGAAATGTTCATAAATGGACTGAAATGTTCATATACGGACTAAAATGTGCATATATGGACTGAAATGTGCATATATGGACTAAAATGTGCATATATGAACTAAAATGTGTATTTATGGACAGAAATGTGTTAGACTTAAATGTGTATTTATACTGAAGGACATACCTCTTCAGACTCTCCCTCTTGTGACTCTTCCTCTTCAGACTCTCCCTCTTGTGACTCTTCCTCTTCAGACTCTCCCTCTTGTGACTCATCCTTTTTGTCCTGGAAAACATAACATGTGGTCGGAAATGAGTAAATGTGGACTGAATTGTGTTTTACCATCTGGTGCAAAAATTCAAGTTTCATAATGAAGGACATACATCTTCAGATCCTGCCTCTTTAGACTCTGACTCATCACTTTCATCTTTTGACTTCATCTTCATCATCAAGCCCTTCTGGCGTTCTTGAATGTTTGGTTCATCATCACTCTCCACACATTCATCCTCCTCAGCCTCTTTATTATCCTCTTCATCACTAGATAAAGAGACCCCTTTTGTATCAACTTTGCCTTTGATGGTTTTCTTTAACCCAAGGAAATCCTCCCTTAATTGATTGTTCTTTTCATCCATTTGTGCATCCTTCCAACCAATTCATTCAAACAACACATGACTTGCCTTGGGTCCAAACCCTCAATGTTTGCATCTTGTCCTTTACCATCTCCCTTTTCCCTTTTTACCATCCCTCTTTCTTTTTGGCTTCAGCTGCTTCACAATGTCATCAAAGAATTTGTCTCCTTCCTCCAATGGGAAGTAAGAGCTTTCTCCCAACTCCTCTCATTCCTCCTCAACAAGGATCTGCTTAGCAGCATACGTCCCATCTAAGGCATCCATAACCGAATCCAAGGTCGGTCTAGTTCTTTTCAACCACTTCATACCTCGGGGTTGAACATGTTTATTATGCTTTTGTGCAAATGTGCTGCCAATGTGGGGCACTACCTCATATAACCAAATCTAAAACAAACAAATATCAAATTAAACCACAATTATGACCAACAAATTAACTTTAAATTTTACAGATTTAACTACTAACACATTATCTAAAACACCGTTGGGAATTGGGAAACCCCTTGGGTATAACTTGCTCTAGCTTTGGAAGAAACTACAAGTACTTTTTCAATTGACTCCAGTCTGGAGTCCAAACAAGTAGCTAGACTTTGATGGAGGTTAATATAAGCACTCCTTCCCCATGGGAAATTATTGAAATGATCCAAGTCTTGGATCACCTTCACATGTAAGGGTTTGATCTTTATCTTCTTATCACCTTCCAGTACAACACCCTCCAATATTAGCAACAAAGCCATCTTCAGTTTGAATACATTGTCCTCCCGACATGAGATGAACTTGGTTAAAAGGTTCGAAATTGTAATAATCTTTCACCAAAAAAATTAAACACTGCTTTTTTGTCCTCTACTATGTCCTCCTCATCCGAGATGCCACAATTCAGTCCTGTTATAAGTCTAAACTCCTCTATTGAAAACCTACATGGTTCCCCCCCCCCCCCCAGATCATACCATGTCTCTCACTTCTTGTTTGTCTCTAGTTGGCTAAACAACACATGGTGAATTCGTTGTGCTGACAGCTTCAAGTTCTTCATTATCTTTACAATTGGGCAAAAGAGCCCTTGTAGAACTGTTTTTCAGTCTGCACCAGTCAATGTGTTCTCAATACATTGAAGATAAACAAACCTTGAATTCTGATTGATCCGACCAAAAAACAACTCATCTCTATCCCACTTGTATTTCATCTGTAATGAATGACATTCACAAATACATGACATTATAATCACATAAAGAAAATTAACCTTTTTCAGGCTACATTTTAATATGTTAGGAGAAATAGAGATTTTTCAGAACAAAAAACGTTCATTTACCTCTTCAAGATGGATGCATTCACAAATACATGACATTCTAATCACATAAAGAAAATAAAACATTTTCAGACTACGTTTGTGTTTGTCAGGCGAAATGGACGTTTTTCAAGACATAAGACTTAACATAACAACACTTTCTCAGGTCATTCAGGCTACTATGATATCTACATTGTCACAATCTTAAAAAATGCACCATAAAACGTTCAATTACCTCAATAAGGTAGATGCATTCATAAATACATGACATTCTAATCACATAACGAAAATAATATATTTTCAGACTTTATTTGGATTAGTCAGGTGAAATGGAAGTTTTTCAGGTCACGAGACTTAACATAACAACACTTTCTCAAGTCATTCAGGCTACTATGATATCTAAACTGTCACAATCTTTAGAAATGCACCATAAAACGTTCAATTACCTCAATAAGGTGGATGCTTTCACAAATACATGACATTGTAATCACATAAAAAAATAAAACATTTTCATACTATATTTGGGTTTGTCAGGCGAAATGGAAGTTTTCAGGTCATATGACTTAACATAACAACACTTTTCAGGTCATTCAGAATACTTCGATATCTAAAATTCAATTATAGTCTATCGAATAATACCCTACAAAACATCTTGAACACATATGAACCAAACATCTAAACTCTCTAGGCATTCTAATAACACATCTGAACCAAACATCTAAACTCTCATGACATTCTAATCACACAAAGAAAATATATGTCTTTCATACATGGATGGGAATTGTCATGCTACTTATACATTTTTTCAAGTTATATAACACACACATGGTCATTCATGCTCTGTTTTTCATTAGATATACAACAATGATTTCTCCATATTTGACATATTCCTCATAAATGTTTTAAAGCCACTATGAAAATTTTCAAGCTTTTATGCCCTAACTAATAATATGGATGTATTCACAAATACATGACATTGAGGCTTTTTATCATGTTTTTCACGTAGTATGAAATTTTTCAGGCAACCTAAAAATAAACGATTTCAAATGGGATTATGTTTATTGTTCATCTTAGTAATTTAAACCACCCTAGTATGAAAATTTTAGGCAAGTACAAAGTTTGTCATGCTATTATGACATTTTTCATACATTATTTGTCAAGCAGTTGCACAAATCTACAGAGTAATTCATGCTCTATTTTTCATTACCAGTAACAATTTTAGGCATAAACCTAGCATTCACTTTCTCCAGACATAAACCTAGCATGCTTCCACAGTTTCAGGCAATTTAAGACTTACAACTAACCTCGCCAAAAGCTTTCAAAGGCTTCTTTATCGACCTCCTGGATGTGGGTTCTTCTTCTTCTTCTTCTTCTTCTTCTCATGCATCAGAACCACTAGATTGGGTTCTTCTTCTTCAGAGTTGTATGCTTTCTTCATTCTTGCCATTTTCGACAGTTCTGGACGGGGTTGTTCATCTCCGTCTTTAACCCTTTGTCTTTTCGCATTTCTCTCGGCCTTCGTCGTCTCTTCTCTAGCATTTGCGGACTTCAAGCCTCTTGTTTTCACCATTTCAGATTTGGGGATTTATGATTTTCTGGGTTGCTCGATTTAGGGTTAGTGTAAACAGAGATTTGTTCTGAAAACTGGAACTTCGGTGTTCTTCTTCTTATAGATCGATGGGATTTTGGAAAGAGATGAAAAAGCTACAATGGAAGGAAGTTATGGAGGGTCAACCGGTTAAGCAGGTTAAATCATTAGGGGTTAATTAAACCGTTTTAAAATTAACTGTAATTAGTAACCTCCATTAAATAGCTTTTTAATTTTTAAAAAGATTTATTCAGATTTTATTTTACCTTTTTTTTATTTTTGCAGCTTTTTAATATTTTTGCAGTATTTTGAAAGTGCATGTTCATGCACCGGGCCCGACCCGGCCCGGTGCATGAACAGGCCGGACATGGACATTCCTCTAGGCTCGCACGGACATTCCTCTAGGCCCGAACGGGCCTAGAGGCCCGGCCCGGTACCCGATTAAAATTTAAAAAATATAAATATATTTATATATTATATATTATTCTAAATATGTATAGTTATTAAATTTTCAGCCCTTATTATATAATATTTCAAATTTTTAGCCCTTAATATTAGACGTGTCAAAAATCGACCCAACCCGAAAACCCAAACCGAAAGGGCCCGAACCCGACCCGAACGTCATTGGGTCAAGAAAGACTCGAACTCGAAGGACCTGAACCCAAACCCGACCCGACTCGACCCGAACGCAAATCCAAGCTCGCGGGTCCCCTTTATTTTGTATATTTTATTTCATTTATACTAAATATTTTAATAAACTTTATTAAATAATAATATAATATTAATTATAGTATTATAATTATTTTTATAAAGTTAAAATTCATAATAATAATCATAAAAAAAGGGCATGTTCGACCCGCTGGGTCAACCCGAACCCGATTTGACCCAAACCCGACATGACCCGAACCCGACCCGCTCGACCCAGTTGACAGGTCTACTTAATATAGTATATAATATATATAATTACATATACTATATAATATAAAACATAATTATATACTATAAAACATACTTACATATTATATAATACAAACCGGGCCGGCCCGCCGAGCTACCCAGCCCGATTTCCCGGGCGGGCTTGGACAACGATTTCAGCCCGTTTGGACCGGGTGAGCTTAGCCCAGCCCGGTCAACCGGGCTGGAATCGTCCCTAAAGCCCGGCCCGAACCCATCCCGGGCCCGGACTTGTACAGGTCTATTTTGACTCCAATGAAAAAGAGGAAAAATAAAATATAACTATATAAATAGGGTTTTTTTGCCATATATAGGGGTTCTTTTTTTTGTGAAGTAGGTAAATGGAAGAAAATGGATAGTTTAATTTGCCATATATATGGGTTCTTTTTTTTGTGAAGTAGGTAAATGGAAGAAAATGGATAGTTTAATCTAATTTTAGTAGAGAGGTTACTATTGTCTTATTTTTATTATGCAGTGTAGTTTAGAAAATCCCATATGTACTCAATTTGTTTATTTATTTGTAAGGGGCACATGTTTTCTTTTTGTAAGTGCTCTTGGTTAAAGAGAGGAAGTGTCATTCCCTGGAATTTACTTCTCATGAAGTAAGTTCCTGGGATTTACAATTCCTAGGAATTAAGATATTATGTTCGGTTAACATTTTAATCATGTGATATTGAAAATTACATTTTGTTTGGTTGGATGTGAAAAGTTTGCAAGAATTTATATAAAATTACTACTATAACCCTATAAATATAATGGGAGAAGAAAATCTTGAGAGAGTGTAATATTTTGAGAGAGTGTAATTAGGTGATTTGGGGATTAAAATAATGGGGGAAGAAAATCTTACATACCCCTTATAGATAAATGTACTTCCTGTATAATGGAGCAATTAGAAATCCCATAAATTTAAATACATGGATTTTCTAGATAGAAAAAATGTAACCAAACACATATACTTGATTCCACTTTCTGGGATATTTAAATTTTCATGAATTTGCTTTCAAACCAAACAAGCACTAATAAGTGTAATTTGGACTTTTCAAACCATTAAAACTCCATAAAGTGCACAAAAAAAAACTAAGTTCAGATAAATTTAAAGTGAAAACTAGTGTTTATTGTATAAGCAAACAAATTGCTTTTCTACCCAAAAAAGAAAAGTTTATTTTCAATGAACTTCAAACTAAAATTTGAAGTAGTTTAATTGGAGAATCAAACACAACCTACTATAATTCCCTAAGCTGTCGCAGAGTGCAGATGCCGTTAGTTTAATTCGATTAGCAATCGCAGCTACTAAGGATTGGACATTTTTACTACGGCATGGTCAACTCCAAAACTATTTTCTTCAGCATATACGTGTGCGTGTACGAACCAAACTGTTTTAACATAATCAAAAGCATGACCATAGTTTTTGAAAAATTAAGAGCACCAATGAGAACAAATGTGTTTTTTTCCTTCTTCAAGAAACGTGCAGCGTAAATTTTCATACTTGGTAATTGCTTTGAAAAAGGTGGAGTATATGGGTGCAACCTCGATGCTTGACAGACTGCCTAAACTGATCCTCAGATTAAGTCGAGATTTTGTTGCTGTAGGAACTCTATGATCCCCAAAATGCTGATGTGAAAAACGCAAAGCCGACTGTGTGATGCTATTCTTTTTTGCCTCCTAACCTCACAGCCACCTTCTGTTTACTTTGCCTGGATTTTGTTTATGAGATTTGACATAAATGTACAGTGAAAGCAGAAGACGAAGACGATGACCCGTTCTAATCGTAGGGACTCTATTCGTTGCTGCTTATGGAATGGATGCTTTTGAATCTTTAGGCGGAGACAGATCAGAGCTCCATGACAGCACGCGCTCTTCGGCTTGCGCAGCCTGAAAAAATTAGAGTGTCTTTGTGCTCTATTAGTAGTATATTATCAAAACCGGCTTGTGCTTATTTTGTCCAGAGCTTCTTCTAGTTCTACTTGTGTCTAGTTACAGCCTGTGGCTTGACAATGCAGGTGTGTTGGAATCCCACATCGAAGGATTGGGACACACTTGCCTTGTATATAAGCCGAGTGGTCCTCTCCACCTATCGCCAATTGGTTTTAGGTTGGAACCCCACTGGGCTTATAAGGGCACCCCGCCCCGTTTTCACATGGTATCAGAGCATGGTTATCGGGTCAAGTGTGCGTTGCGGGCTGTTTGGCCCGTCACACTTGCGGGGAGTGTTGGAATCCCACATCGAAGGATTGGGACACACTTGCCTTGTATATAAGCCCAGTGGTCCTCTCCACTTATCGCCAATTGGTTTTAGGTTGGAACCCCACTGGGCTTATAAGGGCACCCCGCCCCGTTTCCACAAGGTGCTTTCCTCAAGTTGTATTGAAGCTTGGTTGTAGTTAAATTAAACTTGTATGTTAATGAAAGAATTTGGAACAAAGACAATGATGGATGTAAAAAATCACTACCTCTTGATTCCAGTTGGCCCTGTACATCATCAAGCACAAGAAGACTGTTTGAAGGATAATACCAGCTAACATACCCATCCACATACCCTTGACACCAAAGTTGCCTTTGAACCCAAGCAACATCCCTAGGGGTACGCCGATCACATAGTAACTAACTATGTTAATTATCGCAACAACATACTGCCAACCAGCTCCGACAGCCACCCCTGCATTCGATAGAATATTTTTTTGCGGTATTAAACCCTCAATACAAAACATTATTTTATGTGATTCAAGATCTATGAAGGAAAACCAAAGTAGATTTATGTAATAAACATATAAATATAGTATACCCACAAAAACTACATGTTGATTTCATATGAAATGTTTACCATGGAGAACTGGTTGGATGCTGCTAATCAGGATATTTACTGCAAGGTAATAGCCAAGCTTGACAGTCTCCCTTATTACTTCAGGATCATTTGTGAACATGTTGGGGAAGTAATCTGTTGTTGCAATGACTAAAGCTGCTAATGCGACGCCAACAATTGCAGATGTTATGACAGTCACTACTATAGAAAACTTTGCTGCCTTTGCATTTCCAGCTCCAAGTTCATTCCCAACTCTTACACTGCAAAAGTTTCATTAGCAACTTCTAGTCACTGTTTCGAGAAGCATTAAACACTCCATCAAATTCAAGAGAATTGGAACACGTTACCTGGCGGCAGCATTGAAACCCAGAGATATGAACAAGGCCCAGAGTTGCAAGTTCATGCAGATGGAAATGGAATCAACCGATATCTGTGGATTTGGCAACAAGCCGACCAATAGGATCACCACCGTTGGGTACCAAGTCTCCAAGCTGTTCACAGAATGAAGTCATAATCTGAGAACAAGTGTCACAAAATCTTGGATGAAAGGAATTGGAGAAGAGAGGAATTTACCACAGCATTACTGCCGATGCAAGAGAGAGTTTAACAAAATCGTACAAGGATTTGAATGCTGATAGAGATAAGCCGGTCCAAGCTTCTGGAAAATACCCAGAAACCACATACACTGTCTGAGCAAGAGCTAGGAGCCACCATGAGATGTTCTCAGCCATGGCAGCACCATGGAGGCCATATCCAAGTCTCAAGACCAATGCCCAGCTTAAGAATATGTGAAACAAGGTTACCAACAGTGAGATTACCGTCATAACCCAGATTGCGCTTTGCGCCTGGAGGAACTTTTGTATGGGAAAGTTCAGGGCATAGGCAAACACTTGTGGAATGCACCAATTTGCATAATTTCCAGCCATGTTCGAGATATGTTTGTCTTGATGTAGGAACTTCAGCAATGGAGATGTGAAAACATAAACAGGAACAAGTAATATAGAGGTAATTAGAGTGATGATACATGATCTTTGTAAATAGATCCCTAGCATATTGAATTCTCCAGCTCCCACAGCTTGCCCGCACAAGGTCTCCAGAGCACTTCCCAAACCTAGCTAACAGTTTTAATAGACACAAGAATGAGTTAATTATGCAAATTGGTCTGTTCCATAGCATAGCAACAGTTTCAAAAACACACTATAACAGATGCAGTTACTTCGATTGGGGATAGATAATTCATGGATCTTCAATCATACCGAGTCAGGAAAATACAAACAAGAGAATGATTTGAAAGATCATACTAACCATGATCCCATATACAAAGCCTTCAATGACATTTTGGACAACAGCGACAGCAGCAAGCTCCACCCTGCCTAAATGCCCGACAAATGCAATTGTAATAAAACCAATCAAAAACTGGGCTACCGATGTCAAAATAGCAGGTAGTGCTATATCCCACATCTTCTTCGACTCATCCCAGGTTCTTATGCCTATGGCTTTCCATTCAAAATACTCCTTTACTTTCTCTATCTCAAAGGCTTCTACACCCGTCCAAGGAAGAAGCTTCTGCTTCTCACCTTCTCCCTCTTCATCTTTTTCTGCACTTATCTCACCTCCAGATGACATCGAATACTGCTATCGTTTACTTTCAATCAAAGAGCACGGAGATCGTCAAAACCTTCCATTTACTGCTGCAAGAAAGAAAGAGCTCTTTTATGGCCTTGTTGTGCATCAGTAGATCAACTCATGCCTCTTCTTCCTATAATATGACAAAAGAAGATTAAAATCCAGCAAGAAAACACATTCGTGCCAGTTACAACTCATTAAGCCGCCATCACATGGAATTATTCATTTCATACCACCTAGAATATGGAAGTGCAACATATAAGTTTAACATATTCAAATAAACAAAAGCAACCACATGCGCACTCATTCATCTCATAATGTATGACCTACCTGTAAGTATAGTAATGATATTTATATCCAATCAAGCTGGCCTGAAAGGAATCATCCTATAGCTGTGCCATTTCCAGAAAACAAATTTTTATTCAAGTGATAAAATTAGGCTTGCAATTTTCAAACATGATACCCATATAATATCTGGAGAGGCTATATTAAAAACTAAAATCTCTATTATTCAAGCTAGAAGTCAGACTAATGCACTTCCAGGGTTGCAATTAGACCAACCATAGCCCTAAATCTGGTCAAAATTGTTACTGTTTGTCAGTAATGAACTGCATTGTTCCTCGCCGCCGCATCTGAATTGTGCGTTACAGGCACATCCCTTAAAATCAATATCATAAGGAATTGGTGAAGTATGAGGGTTTTACCAAGTTTTCTACTCTGTTGCAGAGCGATTCAACTCTTGCGTGCAGGCTGTAGCTGGAGATTCAGTGTTGCTCCGACAGAAAAAGAAGATTTACGTAGAAACAGACCTTCCAGGGGTCACCGGTCGGATGGGAAAGAGAAATTGAAGCCGAGATCATCTGCTACTGCAGAAAAGCAATGCACGAAAGCTTTTGTTTTATCGGCATCAAATTAATGATTCACAAGTTTTTGTTATAAAAGTCCAGAGTCTACCTATATGCACACTGCCGGTGCACTTAACTTAGAAGTATAAGTGGTAAAAACGAAAATAAATGAAAAAAATCCAGTCTAAGCTAAACGCTTAACTTAAGCGCAGCGCATATGAAAAAACAAATTGCGTTAACATTAACAGTACAACTATATGATATAATCAAATTGGATATAATCAATTGGGTTATATCTTATGGTTATATTCTATAATTATATACTATGATTATATCATATATTATAGTTATATACTATGGTTATATCATATATTATATTTTATAGTTATATACTATTGTTATATCCTATAGTTATATTCTATAGTTATATATTTCGATTATATCCAATTTCGTTATATCATATCGTTATATCCTATAGTTGTATACTATGGTTATATCATATAGTATATATATAACCATAGTATATAACTATAGGATATAACAATATGACATAACCAAATTGGATATAACCATAATATATAACTATAGAATATAATCATAAGATATAACCAAATTGGATATAACTATAAAATATAGGGGTGTTCATCCGGTCCAGACCGGACCGGATTTTTTGAAAAGGGTGGACCGGAGACCAGACCGAATAGGTCCGGTCTAGTCCGGTCTAAGACCGATTTTATTCCGGATTTGGACCGGACCGGAACCGGATTAAGGGAAAACCTTGGACCGGAGACCGGACCGGAATTTCACCGGTCCGGTCCGGTCTTTTCCGGTCCGATCCGGTCCGGGTCGATTTTGAACACCCCTAATAAAATATAATCATAGTATATAACTATATGATATAACCATAGTATATAATTATAGGATATAACGATATGATATAACCAAATTGGATATAACCATAGTATATAACTATAGAATATAACCATAATATATTGTAACATCCCAGACCAAGCTACCCCAGCCACCAAGCCGCCCAGCCACCCAACGGTGCCGGCGTCGGTACTGGTGCCGCCTGGTTGTCCAAGGGCATGCAGTCCACACACCCAACCCTTCCCCCATTTAAATGGGTAGGTTGTTGCCCACGGGGATCGAACCCGGGACCTTTAGATACAAGGGCAATGCCTTACCACTTATATCATCTAGTTATATACTATGATTATATATTATAGTTATATCCAATTTGGTTATATCATATAGTTGTACTGCTAATGTTAACACAGTTTTTTTTCCTGTGCGCTTAAGTTAAGCGTCCAGCTTAAATGAATTGGGCTTTGCAAAAGCCCAGTTAAGCCCATCACAGCTATGCGGTTAATTTAACCGCATAGCTCTATGCGCTAAATTTAAGCGCACAGTTGTAATGGTCCTTTTTTAATTTTTTGCCGATTATGCCGTTGTGTTTCTAATCTAAGCGCACCGAACATGTACTGTTACTTTAAGCGCACAGAATAGTGTGCATTTAGGCGATTTTTCGTGTGCATATAGTTTTTCCGAAAGTCAATAATGATACTTCAATTATGGCTAAGGCCTCTTAGACCATCTTCAATGATGTCTGTCAAAAAAATTCAGAAGTCTAAAGTGAAGATTGCAAATTAACTATCATAAAAGGTCAGTTTAAGCTCATTTTATGTTTCTAATAATATCTCCAAACATCAAGAGTTAGTTTTGATAAGTGTGTTAAATATACAAGTAACACCAAAAATGAAAAATATTTAGGCATATCTATAATTAAAGGTTGAGTGTATAATGACTAATGAGACTTTTGCCGACTCAATTCTTAGCCTTAAAAACGAGTTTTCAAAATGGAAAGCGAATTCTTTGTCGCAAGTTAGGAGAAGTATACTTATTGACGCAAATCTTTTTATGAAAGTAAATTATCTCATATAATTAAAGGTCGAGTGAATAATTAATTTTTTGCGGACTTAATTCTTAGCCTTAAAAAACAGTTTTCAAAATGGAAAGCAAATTCTTTGTCGCAAGCTGTGAGAAGTATACTTATTCAGGCAAACTTTTATGAAAAATTAATTATCTAATGCAAAATTTCCTCTTACCTACCACCATTTGTTCTGAAATAGATAAAATTAATAAAACTTCTTTTGGAACAAAGTGACACCAGAACGACACTCATTGATAAGTTGGGATCACGTTTGTCAACCAAAAAGGTGTGGTGGTCTTGAATTACGAAAAGCGGAATTTACTAATAAATATTTACAAATGAAATAGCTATGGAAATTGCTTGTAATACCTGATAATATGTGGATTAGAATTATCAATGAGAAATACTTGGGCTCTAGTGATATCTTCTCTTACAAAAAGAAAACTATCCATTTCCGACAATTTGGTATATTGCTCAATATTAGAAGCATCTTAAAAAAATGAATATTTCATCAGTTAGCTAATGGCATACAATTAATTTCTGGATTGATCAATGGATTCGAGATTGTTTCTTACTATCATATTTTGATAATGAAAATATTAACTTATTGGTTTTGGAATTTATAACCCCTAACCAATATTGGAATATTAACAAATTGCAGACTAAGTTACCATCTTATGTTATAGAAAAAAATTAAATATATGAATACCAAGTTCGAACATTGAAGATAAAGCCATTTGAAAATTTACCTCTGATGGTAGTTTTTCTACTAAATCAGCATACAATATTACTACCAGCAGTAATACCAGTTATATGCATTATAATTGGATATGAAACCTGGATATACCTCCGAAAATCAAAATCTTTCAATAGAAAGTTTGCTCTAATTGTCTTCCAACTACTGAAAGATTAAATCGACACTTCTCTTGTGTTCCTTCACAATATAGTCTTTGTCATGCTGACGACGAAGATACAAATCCTTTATATTTCACATGTCCCTTCACCCAAAAAATGATATATAATCTCCAACAAAAATTGGGGGAAAAATTTCAAATTACTTGTACTAATGACTTCATTCAAAATTTAAATTGTTTCAAAGACAACACTAAAGATGACATTAATCTATTTTGCTTTTTATGGTGGACTATTTGGAACCATAGAAATAATATAATATTCAACAAGAACATTAAACCTTCCCTTTTACCGTTATATTATTCTCTCATTAAATTTAGAGAATGGATTGCCTCTAAACCAAGCAACACACAAATATGTAAGGGTGCAAAAAAATTACAAGCGGGACAGGATACATTATTGTAGTTGGAAAAACCAAATCTTGGATGTGTTAAATTAAACTTTGATGGTTCGAAGCGTATAGATAGTTCTTCACATATAGGTTACAATCTAAGAAACCGTGATAATTCATTCTTATTCTTTGATAGAAAACAAATACCAAACACTTCTGTTTTGCAATCTGAAGCATATGGTTTGCCAGAAGGGTTAAGAAAGGCGTTATCTCTTTGTAACACCCCCGACTTGTAATATCCCACTTATAATATAAGGGTAAAATGGTAATTTTAAATTGATAAAAATAAATTTTATGAAATTTATTTTAGAGGAGTAATTTAAATTTTCATGAACTTAGGTTCAAAGGATAGATCATGATTATTTTTGGTACAAATTATCATATGGGTAATAATAGTATGGTGTTAAAATAAATAAATAAATATAACAATGAATATAATTTTAGAATTTTAAATAATAATAAAGGTCATAAGAATTATTATGTTATCCATAAAGGGATAAATCAATAATTATCCTAAGTATGTTATTTCTTTAAGCTAAGGATGGTTTAAATTATGATTAACTTTATGTTAATTATAATTTAGATAAAACTTATCAGATTTTGACTTAGAATATTTAAATCAAGTATGACAAATTTTTGTTAAGGATTTAAGTATGGTCAAATTCATAAGAAAGATAACTTATGCCTATTTTAACTTAAGTTAAATTTTTTTACACTTTAATTTTAGGTGAAAATAATATTATAAACTTAGAATATTAAAATAAATAAGTTTGGATAATTTTTGCAATTTTTAAAAGTTAAAATAAGGGTATTTTTTCTACAACTTAAGAAAGTTGGGCAAAAATGTGCAAATATGTGCAAATATGCCAAATAAGGGGGCATGTGTAAATAGTCACAATATTGTTTCTTCTTCCTCCAGCATGATCACGTGAGCTTCTTAAGCCTTCAATGGCGGAAATTGGATGCCATTCAAACCCGATTGTCTCAATTACTCTTTGGGCATTCAAGACAACCTTATCCTCCACGTAATTCCTTCATTAATCGGATTCAATGTCGACGAAAAACCTGGGAATTGTCCCAATGAACCTCACGTCATTTTTTAGGGTCGATTCACCTCGAGTCAAAATTGATCCGTTTGAGCATCAATTGGAGGGATTAATGAGAGGATTAATGTTTAGGCATTCACACCTACAAAAACCCTATAAAAGCCATCCCAATGGGACCCCCAAACCATCCAATTTCACTGATCTCTGAATCCTAAATCACGTTATCGGTTGTTCTTGGCTAGAATTCGAGCACTTGGAAGCTACAAATCCCTCTCCTTCATCCACCGTAGATTCACCGTCGACGCTCAATTTCGGTGTTTTCCGGCGAGGTACAAGTTCGTTCCGGTGAACTTTTTTGGGGAATTGAAATCCGCGATTTTGATTTAATTTTGATTATTTTTGGCTTAATCTTGGTTAATTTAATTAATCTAGATTAGTGAAAAATATTTTAGGATTAATTTGATTTTATGGAAATTAAAATTAAAATAATAATTTTTTTTTTATAATATTATCTTTTTTTTTTTTTTTGATGAGGTAAGAATTCAAAGTTGCAACAATGCAACTTCGAGAGGCCGAAATCATCGGCGGACAGAAAGACCAACAAAGTAAACAAAACAACATCCCAAGACCAAAAAAAAAAAAAAACAACAACAACAACGACAAAACAATAAGAGTTACATTCCAGAAGAAGAAGCTAAAAGACCCAGGAGTGAGGTGAGTAAAGCACAAACGAAAGATGTGCCGTCGGAAGGTTTGTCGTCATGGATCTAGACCGGAACTACAACTCGATTCACCGCCTGAGAAGCCTCCAACATCCAAAGCGTGCAACTAATACCGAGAATCGTGGTATGATGTTTAGGGGGTTACGTTGATAAGATCAGCTCAGAGGGTTTCGTTGGAGCTCCTCGCTCGGTGTTGGCCGGAGCTATCCCTTGAAAGATGCCCGCTGGGAAGGTCGTAATTTGAAACACCAGTGTTTTGGTTTCCTCGATCATGATGGTCTTGAATTCGGTTTAGTTCCTTATCCTTTATTTGGGTGGTTTTTTATTCAACCGCCACCAGAAGCACATGGGTCAAAGCAGTGCTAGTTCGCTTAAGCCTGTTAACTTTATTTGGTAAACTAGACATTCATGCCCGTGCTACGCACGGGGTCGACTTTTTTACATTGATTTTTTTTGTTGGTAAAAAATTATTATTAGTTTAAGAATTTCTAAATGTTAACGTAGTATATAAATAATGAAATTAAATTTACCTTAAATAGATGAAGGGAAGAACAATGAAATTTGAAGTCATTTGAAGTTCTATATTAAAGAAAGTTTATTTTTAATATATATGAATTTTAAATGTAATTCTAAAATAGGGTTTTTAATTGTGTTTTTTACCTTTAAAAGCAATACATAATTTTTCTAGCTTCAAAGTTGGTTAGATGGAAGCATTGAGTTTTTTTTAACGGAATAAGTCATCACAAATAATTAGTAGTAATTATCTCGTGTATATTCTAACAATAGAAAGAACAAAATCCGGTTTATAAGCATGGATATTATTTGTGCAATTGGCTGATGTAACTTCTCTATAAGTGTAAAACTTATTTCAGTGTGATGTTGTAGAGTTCATATGTCTTTATTATTTTCGCATCAATTTGTTTAGTATAAGTTGAATGATGGGTTATTAAATCTATTTTTAAATTCACACGTGTGATTGTTTTTTAAAGTTTTTTCTAAGTGAGAAAGAAACTCCATACATAAATGACGTGAAATGACAGAATATGCCTGACAAAGTGAATGATAATATACACCCAAAAACATGACCATTTTGATATTTCGGCTACAATGTTATTTTTATAGACCAAAAATTAATAATATTAATATGAATGGGGGTTATGCATGGTTTATTTGTTTTTGCTGTTTGGTTTATGTTTCCTTTTTTTATTATTTAATTGATCTCTGTCTAATAAAACATGATGAATGAAATAATAAAGCTAAGTTGTTAAGAATGGGGGTAATGAAAGATATAGATCGATTTATAAGATGAGACATTTTGTTTGTTTGTTAAAATAAGCTGAATACTAAGTAGTCTCGTATATATATATAATTATATTTGTGTAACATTAATATTGGTTTATGAAGTTGTGCATAGGTTAAATGGTGTTATTTTAATCGGAGTTTTGCTTAAGCACTTATAGTACTAAAGTAGATTACAGAAAACTTGTATGATATAATTTTATGTTATATATAAGTTTGTAAGCCTGTATTAAGACGTCATGAATTAGAGCGAGTTTTTCATATTATATATTTTTTTTTGGTCGGTCAATGTATTTGTTATTTTTGATATTATATATTTATTCTTTTATTCAATAGTTTTTTGTATTTAAGATGCAACTTGTAATGTTTTGTGTGTTTGGTGGCGTGTTACGATAGTAATGTAAATAGTGACGTCTTAAGTTTCGTGTACGGTGTACCACAATTGATTTCGCGAGTAAAATTGATTTTTTTTTGGTATAAATTATTTTGGTTTGTAGAGACTTTAAATTTTTTATAAGAAAATGATTTTTATATTTAAAGATAGTATATATTTCTTAACATAACTGTGAGTATAAACTACAAAGTATTTACAATGATTTATTTGTTTTTATATTTAATTTAACATAAGTGTGAGTATAAAATACAAAGTAAGTACATTGAGTTGTTTGTATATATATTAAAATTAAAATGATGTAATAATGTGGATGAGTTAGATTATGAAAATTCTGTTTCCTATTCACCTATCTGAAAATGTCAAAGATATTAAAGTGGAGGAGTTAAATAGTTACGTACTTACATTAATATAACTGAACCTAATCCATATGCATTTCCATAAATAAAAGGAATTTAATTTTTTCCAAACCCATGTGCGGCAGCCTGTTTCCCACAACCCTACCCTTCCCCGACATTGCACAACCTCAAAAACTTCACAGCCTCCACCTTACTTGATGTGACCCAATCCCCTATGTCGGCTACAGAGGAGGAAGACGCCATGCGACTCCCACCTACAGGCCCGATCACCCGGTCCAGAGCGAAGCGTGTCCAAGCCGCGACACAATCTTTGGTGACCAGACTTGTAGCCAGTCACGGCCAGATCACTACAACGCCCGAGCTTCTGTGTCTCGTCAGTATAGCCGTGACTGACTCCTCCACAGCGACATCGAGCCAGATTGATACGTTACTTGTGTAGTACATTTTCAGACATTATTTCTATTTTCAGTAACTGCTATTTCTGGGTGGTTTCCGTTTATGTTAAATGGGCCGCTAGAATTAGTAACTAGAGAGTCCGGCCCATTAGGTCACCTCTCTAGTATAAATACTCTCTTTTGTCTTATTTTCTAATTACGTCAAAATAGAGCTTGTTTTCCAGTCGAGTAATCTCCTGCAAACCCGGGCCCTGACGTCACACAAATTAACGCGTTTCTAGTTGAATTATCCTGACGCGTTAATTCGGTTTCAACTATCCAGTTACTATCCGTATTTCCCGAGACAAGAACTAACCCTAGTTCTTGCCTCCCTACCAACACAAACCCTAATTCCCTCCATAGTTTCTCACGTCCTCCACCAATCACCATCTTCCGAAGCCACCAATCACCATATTCCGCAGCCACCGATCACCATCTTTCACCACCATTGTCACCGCCGGTCACTCTCCGCCACCGCCGATCATCATCTCCACCGTCCCCACCATTCCTGCCGCCGCTCATCATCACGCATCCACTGTCCACTGCAGATCCGAACAGCCCCAGTCCATCCGAACAGCCCACAGTCCAACCGAACTCCCACTTCATCCCTTCCGACGAGTTGAACGCCCTACTACGCATTCAATCGATCCCGTGACAGCGAATCGTGGTCTTTCCCCGGACAAGGTCACATCAACTGGCATCAGAGCCTTCGAATCGCGTAAGTCGTTCCAACTCTTCATTCAAATCACTCATTCACTTCCGCAAATCCATTCCTGCATATCAAAAAAAAAAAACCGTCGAACTGTTCTGCCAGATTTCGTAATTTTTTTTTCTTCGTTTCTACAAATTTCTTCCATATTCCTATAGAGCATCTCGAGACGAGTCCGGGCATATAAAATTTGCCCAAAACGGACATCGTTTGACCCCTCAAAAGGCCAAAATAAGAACAAAAAAAACCAAAAAAAAAAAACCAAAAAATCTGGTTCTGCACAGAACCGAACCTTGCTCATACAGTTTTCTGCAATTTCTGTGTTTTTGCTGAGTTTTGGATTGTGTTTAGGGTAGTTACGCTTGCATATAGGCTTGGATAGTTAGTTTACAACATCGTTTGCCTTGTGTGCGCCACAAATCTACACATTCGCAATCCCCTTTCTACTTCACACTTGATTCACTGCCCCGGATTTTTTTTTCTTTTTGTTCGCTGCACTGTGTTGGAGTTTGCTGAATTCTGTGTTGGAGTTTGCTGATTTCTGTGTTGGAATCTACTGAATTTCTGTGCACGAAATTACTGTTTGTGCGTGTTTGTGCTGCTTCCTTGTTGCAATTTGCTGTTACACGCTACTTTGCTGAACTGTGAGCACGTTGGACTGAATTTCAGTGTTCAATTCGGCCAATTCCATCATTGTGCTGTTCGTTGTTTGTTCACGGCAGATTAGTCCAAAACCCTAGCTTTCCACACAAAAAAATTCAATAGCAAGGATTGTTTGAGTGAAAAAAAAAACAGAGAGCTGTTCGTTAAAAAAAAACCGAGAGGGAATTTCGAGACCATACAAGCCAAAATAAGGCAAGTGCGTCTCTTCACAGTGCAGGAAGGGAGAACCCGGTTTGATCCCGGCACCTTCAACCCCAAGTTTCGCAGTGATTCATTTACCATCTTCTTAATCTCTCACTGTTTGGGTTGCATATCTTGGTTGACTGCGTTGTGCTTACTTCTATGCTTATATACTTGCTTATCTGCTTTTGACATTTTCTTTGCTGAGCAATTGCCTTGATTTTGTTGATTGTTGTGTGAGTTGCCTTAATCCTGCTCGTAACCGCCCACACGGCCAGCCAGATTAGACACCCGAGTGATTGTTTGTTGAGTTTGGTTCTGCTTCGTTGTTTGTTGTTTCTGTTGCTGTTGTTGTTCGCTTTGATTCTGTGGTTTGCCATTTTTTGCTGTCAGGTATCATGTCTGAAGAAGATATCACCCGCGAGATAGGCGCAGAAACTGCTGCAGAACAAATGCTCCGCGAGGTCCTTGCTAGAGAAAAAGCACGGGATGCGCAGTTCGCTGACCTTCAACAGAAGTATGACATCATCGTTGCTCGCCAACAACCAGCCCCGGTCACTACGCTTGCTTCTGCTCCAGATCAACAACAGGCTGATGCCCTCGGAGCCCTAGCCCTGGAAAAGGCAAAGGGCAAAGCTGTGATGCTTCCCTCCACCTCGGATGCAGGCCAACTGAAAGAATTGACGTCGCAACGAGAGAGCATTGTAGATCCGATACGTCGCCGACAACGAAGGTCTACGCAAGTCGTGATCCAGGAAGAGACCCCTGCAGCTACGGACCCCACTGAGGCGGGTCCCCAAGAGGAATATGAGGACGACCAGGTCCATTCCAGTGGTCGCCTTCAGCAAGGCCGATCACCGACCTTACCACCTACAACTGGTCGCCAGCAATACCAGCCGTTGGGTTCCCATCTGCAGCAGCGACAACGTCAGCGTCCACGGCAAACCACTTCTGTGCCGTTTGATATTGATGCTTACCAGGACCACCAGAGTGCCCGCACTCCTCTTTATTCTGATGAAGAGGATATGTTTGATGAGTACGACCTTGAGGAGGATGAGGGCCAGTTCGGATATGCCGACGGCTTTCATCCGCCTCTCCAGGATCCACCTGAGCTTCAGCACTAGCATACCAGCTATGTGCCACCTCCCTTGCTGCCTCAGAATCAGGAGGCCTATTGGCACGCTGTCCAGCCCGGACGCCGCCAGCAGGCTCACCAGCCTCTGCGCCCATCCCCCGGCCGACAGCAACCCCGACAACCACCTTGCTTTCCACCACAGTATGGCGCTCGTCACTTCGAGCCCGTGGCGGACCCTGCTGCTCGGTTTCAGGACCGCCAGGCACAACCACCTATCCAACGCCGAGATGTGAAGGTAAAAATCAAAAACTTTTATGGCTTATATGATCCTTCGGTCTTTCTTGAGTGGTTGCAGAACACCGAGCACGTCCTGCGTCATTTGACTATCCCTGAGTACGAGAAGGTGGATCTCGTGACTCTACATTTTGAGGGAGCTGCACAGACATGGTGGCAACGAGTTACGCATCAGCATTATCGGATGGGTTGGGCACCCATTACTGAGTGGCATCAGCTCGTGTACATCATGACTCGGAAGTATGTGCCTTCCACGTACAAGGAGCAGATGCGGACCGAGATCGCTCGTGCGCGACAGGGTACGGATTCCCCTCAAGAGTTTTTCACCCGCTTGGAGGACATGTACTTCAAGGCTGGCGCTATTGTTGCTCCAGGCACTTTGAAGACAAGATTTATCACTGGGTTGAACCAGCCTATCCAGGATCAGGTTGACGTCCTGCCCATTCGGGACCTCAACAATGTTGTACATACTGCGCAAAAGCTCTACCTTCAGCACCAGTGCCAGAGGCAGAAACCTTGGCAGGTCGCGCCATCTTCCAGGTATGGTTCTAGACCCTTTCCTTCGGTTTCCGGCACTGACCCTTCTGCTATTTCTAGTGTGCTTAGACAGGATCGTCGGAACACAGGTCCTGCATCTGTTGCCGCACCGTCGAGAGCAGCTCAGACTGTTCCTTTTCGGCGCCCGCAACCGCCATCCACAGAGCCCGCTCGCACTGACCGAGCCCGCGATGTGGAATGTTACCGGTGTGGAGGACGAGGACATTTCCAGACGAATTATCCCAATGCGAAGAAGGTCCTCTTCTCCACCCAATCTGCAGGCTATGAGAGTTACGACGAGGAGGAGGAAGACGTCGTCGAAACGGAACCTACAACTGTGTATACAGCCGATGCTGAGGGCTGTGTGGTCAACACTTCTGACCACCATGACGACCACACTTACCACTTCGCCTTGGTCACCAGACGCGTTCTGAGCGTCAAGGAGGGTGACCTGGCAATGCAGAGGGAGAATTTGTTTCATGCTCGCGCCAAACTTCAGAATGCTTCGCTGAGCGTGATCATTGATGGGGGCTCTTGCTGCAACTTAATCAATGAGAAGGTTGTCCGCCACTTCAACCTTCCGACGACTCCTCACCCCACTCCCTATGGTCTGCAGTGGATTTCAGACGGTTCAGGTAACACAGTATCACAGCAGTGTCTTATTTCATTTTCCATTGGTCCTTATAGCGATACTGTGCTTTGTGATGTTACCGCCATGGACGCTACCCACCTGCTTTTGGGTCGTCCATGGTTATATGATCGTCGCGTGCTTCACGATGGGTACTTGAACACTTACATGTTCAATTACCACGGGAGGCGAGTGACTCTCTTACCAATGAGTCCACAGGAAATTCTACAGGACTAGGCAGAGCGACAGCGCCAGAAGGCGATTGAGGCAGCCAAACAGTCAGCTGCCACGGAACCAAAGTCGGCCGCGTCAGCTCACGCGCCTCCACCGTCTCCGTCTGCCTCTTCTGGGCAATCTTCTGCATCTTCGAGTAAGCGTTCGACACCTGGCATTACTTTGCGTTTACCCTCTACAGGTTCGGATGGCTTACCTTCTTCATCACCGGCTCGTGCATCTACCTTGCGGGGCACCTGTGAACCCAGGGTTCTTCTGGCGAAAACCAGGGACCTCGCACCGACACTTCAAGGCAAGTCTGCTTGTTTCCTTCTTATTCCTCGCCTTTGTGCCATTACTACGACCGAGCCCGCACTCTCGCCTGTAATTTTGTCTGTGTTGCAGGAATTTGAGGATATCATGCCTGACGAGCTTCCACCAGGTCTTCCCCCTGTGCGTGGTATTGAGCACCAGATAGATTTCATTCCAGGCGCTTCTCTGCCGAACCGCGCAGCCTACAGAGCATCTCCTGAGGAAACAAAGGAGTTGCAGCGACAGGTCCACGATCTATTGGCCAAGGGTGTGGTGCGGGAAAGCTTGAGTCCCTGCGCCGTTCCTGTGATTCTGGTGCCAAAGAAGGATGGGACTTGGAGGATGTGTGTGGACTGCCGCGCCATCAACCAGATCACCATCAAGTACCGCCATCCCATTCCGTGCCTCGATGATATGCTGGACGAGCTGCATGGTGCCACCTTGTTCTCCAAGATTGATCTTCGGAGTGGCTACCACCAGATTCATATGAAGGAGGGCGATGAATGGAAGACGGCATTTAAGACCAAGTACGGTCTCTACGAGTGGTTAGTTATGCCCTTTGGATTGACCAATGCGCCATCGACATTCATGCGCCTCATGAACCATGTGCTTCGGTCTTTCCTAGCGAAGTTTGTAGTCGTTTACTTTGATGATATACTTGTCTATCCTAGTAGTTTGTCTGCGCATATTGACCATCTTAGACAGGTGCTAGACTGCTTGAGGACGGAGAGCTTGTATGTCAACAAAGGTAAGTGCGTTTTTTGCTCTGACTCCATAAACTTTCTTGGTTTCATTGTTTCCAGGGATGGCTTACGTGTGGATGAAGAGAAGATACGCGCCATCAAGGAGTGGCCTACTCCGACTACCCCCACTCAGGTTCGCTCGTTCTTAGGGCTGGCCGGCTTCTATAGGAGGTTCGTTCGCGACTTCAGCACCATAGTCGCCCCTCTGCACGAGTTGACCAAGAAAGCGGCTTCCATCACCTGGCTTCCGCGACATGATGCTGCTTTTGTCGCCCTGAAGGAATCCCTGTGTCGGGCACCCTTACTGCAGTTGCCTGACTTCACTCGTCGGTTCGAGGTGGAGTGTGACGCTTCCGACTACGGCATTGGCGGTGTTCTGCTGTAGGAAAGGCGTCCTATCGCCTATTTTTCGGAGAAGCTATTGGGGGCTCAGCTAAACTACCCGACGTATGACAAGGAGTTGTACGCGCTGGTGCTCAAGACTTGGCAGCACTACCTCTGGCCGAGTGAGTTTGTGATTCATTCGGATCATGCTGCACTGGCCTATCTGAAGAGCCAGACGACCCTCAACCGCAGACATGCTAGGTGGGTCGAGTTCATGGAGACATTTCCGTACCTGATCATGCACAAGAAAGGTAAGGAGAATGTGGTTGCCGATGCCCTTTCTCGCAGGTACGTGCTTATCACTCATCTCCAGTCTCGTTTATTGGGTTTTGCATTGCTCAAGGATTTGTATGCTGATGATGTTTTCTTTAAAAACATCTTTGAGTAATGTAAACTCAGCAGAGAGCATGACACGTATTTCCTGGATGACGGGTATCTGTACAAGGCTAGGAAACTTTGTATTCCCACGTCTTCTGTCAGGCACTTGTTACTGCAGGAAGCACATGATAGCCGTGGGCATTTTGGGGTGTCTAAGACACTGGCAGCTCTTCGGGAACACTTTTTCTGGCCAAAGATGGCCCAAAGTGTTACCAAGTATTGCCAGAGTTGTGTGACATGCCAAAAGGCTAAGGCACGCTCTAGTCGACATGGTCTCTACATGCCTCTACCCATCCCTGTAGCCCCTTGGGAAGATCTTTCCATGGATTTTATCACTGGGTTGCCTATGTCTCGGCATGGTAGAGATTGTATCTTTGTTGTTGTCGACCGGTTCTCCAAGATGGCACACTTCATTGCGTGCAAGAACACCAACAATCCTACGGACATCGCTGGATTGTTTTTTGAGCATGTGGTGCGCTTGCACGGTATCCCTAAAACTATTGTTAGTGATCGGGATACCAAATTTGTGGGCCATTTCTGGAGAACCTTGTGGGGTAAGCTAGGTACAAAACTCCTATTTTCTACTAGCTATCACCCACAGACGGATGGTCAAACGGAGGTAACCAACCGTACCTTGGGAGCCCTCCTTCGGACGGTTCTCAAGGCCAACCCACGGAGGTGGGAGGACTTACTTGCTACAGTTGAGTTTTCCTATAACAGGTCCAGGCACTCGGCGACGAAGCTGACTCCTTTCGAGGTCGTTTATGGAAGGAACCCGCTGACACCGCTGGACATGACGCCATACCCGCTGCAGGCCCAGGAGAACATTGCTGCTGGCAAATTGGCTGAGCACATTCAGGAGTTGCACAAGAGGACACGCGCACAGCTGGAGCGACGTGCACTACAGTACTCAGCCCAGAAGAACAAGGGCAGGCGACGAGTGATCTTCGCCCCGGGCGACTTGGTTTGGCTTCACTTGCGGAAGGAGCGATTCCCGTCCGTCCGCAAGTCTAAGCTCGACCAACGGGGTGATGGTCCATTCAGAGTCGTCAAGGCCATTGGCGACAACGCCTACCAGCTCGAGCTCCCGGAGAAGTATGGGGTGCATACGACGTTCAACGTCGCTGACTTAACACCGTATGTTGAGCCCGAGTTCGATGAGGGTGAAGCGGGAACGCTTCACACTCAAGTGGGGGAGGGTGATGTGACCCAATCCCCTATGTCGGCTACAGAGGAGGAAGACGCCATGCGACTCCCACCTACAGGCCCGATCACCCGGTCCAGAGCGAAGCGTGTCCAAGCCGCGACACAATCTTTGGTGACCAGACTTGTAGCTAGTCACGACCAGATCACTACAGCGCCCGAGCTTCTGTGTCTCGTCAGTATAGCCGTGACTGACTCCTCCACAACGACATCGAGCCAGATTGATACGTTACTTGTGTAGTATATTTTCAGACATTATTTCTATTTTCAGTAGCTGCTATTTCTGGGTGGTTTCCGTTTATGTTAAATGGGCCGCTAGAATTAGTAACTAGAGAGTCCGGCCCATTAGGTCACCTCTCTAGTATAAATACTCTCTTTTGTCTTATTTTCTAATTACGTCGAAATAGAGCTTGTTTTCCAGTCGAGTAATCTCCTGCAAACCCGGGCCCTGACGTCACACAAATTAACGCGTTTCTAGTTGAATTATCCTAGCGCGTTAATTCGGTTTCAACTATCCAGTTACTATCCGTATTTCCCGAGACAAGAACTAACCCTAGTTCTTGCCTCCCCACCAACACAAACCCTAATTCCCTCCATAGTTTCTCACGTCCTCCACCAATCACCATCTTCCGAAGCCACCAATCACCATATTCCGCAGCCACCGATCACCATCTTTCACCACCATTGTCACCGCCGGTCACTCTCCGCCACCGCCGATCATCATCTCCATCGTCCCCACCATTCCTGCCGCCGCTCATCATCACGCATCCACTGTCCACTGCAGATCCGAACAGCCCCAGTCCATCCGAACAGCCCATAGTCCAACCGAACTCCCACTTCATCCCTTCCGACGAGTTGAACGCCCTACTATGCATTCAATCGATCTCGTGACAGCGAATCGTGGTCTTTCCCCGGACAAGGTCACATCATTACTCCATCCCCTACACATGCCGGACATGGATCAGATTGTCGGTCACCTCCAGGCAGAGCACGGGAGCGAGAGAATGAGTGGAACGGAAGAAGGCGTGTGCGGTACCGGCGATTTGGGCTTCACTACGTCGTGGCTCGTCAAGACTCTTCTTCAACGTGGCTCCACCGTCAAGGCCCCCTTTCTCGATTCCGGTTGGTTTCTGGACTGTACATATGGCCTTCATTTTACAGCTCCTTTACCCACGATTTCTGGTTACCATTGGTTCTTTTTTGAAAATTTCCCAATTTTCGATTTCTAGGGTTTCATGGAATTTGGCAAATGGAGGGGAGTGAGGATGCAATTGATGCGTGGAGGAGCCTCGATGTGAGCCCTAATGGATTCTTTTCGGGTTTTATGTCCGATTCTTGCTTTGGTAAATCCTTTCCTGATGTATATTGTGGTGGAGGCTATTTGCTAGGATCCAATTTCCTTACGAACTCTGAGAATTAGTGGGAACAAAATGTGAATGGATTGAGTTATGTGATTAGCAGTGAATCAGTAGAATCATGGATAAATGTTAGTTTCTTCACTTAGTAAATAAAACGATTATAGTTAGTCATTGTATCTTGAATTCTTGAGAAATGTGCAACTATTGTTTATTGGTATCCCTTTTCTGATCTCATGTTTAGGCTGTAATATGGTAGCCAATTTGTATATATATTTATGTATTATACTTGTGTTTGCATAGAGGCCACAAAAGTCGTAAGTGTAATGAAGTTTTTTCTCTCAGGCATCTCCAACCACAGGAGCTTTTGGTTTCCCTCATCTGGCTTGTGACAGTGGAGTGATCATGTCAGAATCATCTAATGCAGCAGATAAGAACTGTTGGTTCTTTTAATGTTGGTTCTTCTGCTCCATTTAATTTCTCTTGTCAGCACAATCCTTACTTTATACTTATGCAACTAAGAGTGTAAGAGTCCAGGACTCCAGTGAATACCAGTGTCGAGCATGTCTGTTCATTTCATGTGACAAAGGATTTCAACCTTGTATCTTTCGTTTTTTGCCTTTTCAGGTCTTGGTCTCAACGAAGAGGTTCAACATACTATGGAGTCTGAGCCTAAATTTAGTGATGTGAAGGGTGTTGATGAAGCGAAAGCTGAATTGGAGAAAAGTGTTCACCACCTTTGAGATTCCAAGGTTTGTAAGCTGTCCATGTTTTTGCGCTTCCTGTTTGAATATTTCCCCCTTTTTAGATCCCAAGGTTTGTGGCGTACTTTAAGATCCATCGCACTTGAATTTCTCTTGATTTTAGGAGCTGGGGCTCTGTTTGAAGATAGAGGAATCAGTAAAGGTATTGATCTAGTTCTTCTTCTCCATGTAATTTCTCTTGTCAGCACAATCCTTCCTTTATACTTATGTAGCTAAGAGTGAAAGAGTCCAATACTCCAGTGAATACCAGTGTCGAGCATGTCTGTTCATTTCAGGTGACAAAGGATTGCCTTAAATTGCGATTGAATATTTTTTAGATGGTTTCCATAAAATTGGGAACATCAATAGCTAGTACTTCTGGAGCATCATAGCACCATTAGTATGAACATTATTTTGGTAGGAGCTTGGTTTTATTACATTTCACTATACTATTTCTGTTCAGCCGTCCCTAGTTAGAAATTATAACTTTGTCTAAGTTGGTCAGGCTGGATTGTGTATATTTGTTGCCAATTAGTTGTGTAGTCCAAGAACACAATTCCTAAAATGGAAAAAAGCCATGTACGATAACAAATTTTTGAGGCAAGAGATCAATAATTATTATAAAAGGTTAAACGTATCAGAACATAAAATATTCAGCTATGAAATTGCATAATATCAAAAGAAGCATTTTGATTCCATAAACCACTAACTTAATACTGAACTTTTGTTTTGCAGGATCCTAAGTTGTGTCTGCGATCACTGGTTGTGGAAGCACATCTCCTTCACCTTGAGTTGTGGTGACGCCCTCCAATGTATTGTCTTCTTCAACATCAGATTCTTCATCATCTTTGGCGCTACCCAATGACGAAATATCAGCACTCTTAGGTTGGTGTTCATCATTCCCTTTGATGATTGTGTTCACCTCAGTACCCTCATCAGCAAGCCTGGTTATTTTATAAGGGTTAATCTATTTAATCATTTTGAAAGACCAAAGGGTGCAGGGCAGTAATTTTTCCTAATCTATTTAATCATCAGCAAGCCTCAGTACCCGCATCACTATACTATTTCTGTTCAGCCGTCCCCTAGTTTGTCCCAGAGTGTTACTTTGATGCTTTCACCACTACAATCAGCATGCAGTATAGATTCAATAGAAATTGGGTAATGAGATGAATGAAAGAGAATAAACTACTATAGATGGCAACAATTAAGCTTATGTATTGAATTGTAGGTGAAAATCAAGAGTCTTTGAGACACCTCTTTGTCTAGTTGGCGTCCCCTAGTCACGTAGCCAATAACCTCTGCAAAACCCAAATAAACTTAGTTGGCTGCATTAGGCAATTTCCAGTAAAGGTGTAGGAATTAGTTGGCATTTACCAATGAGGTTATTAGTTTGAGAAAGGCGGATGTCTTCAATTTCAGTAAAATCAAAAGGATATAGGGGAAAACCATGATTGCTATTTTGGATTTTTTTGACAATAGAGCCTCCATGAAGTTCAATCATGTTGTTGTTATTTCTAACAATACAAAATTCCTTCTTATTAGGCAGCACATTGAAGTCTTTTACATTATAGACAAACCCCTCTTCTAGCTTGTTTATGAAACAATGGGCTACGTTGCTTTTGGTAGTGCAGTGGATCACATTTCCCTATAAGACATGGGGGAAAAGATGTCAAAATTCTGGGAAAAAGATTTAAGGAATGAGCATAAATGACTACACAACATAGACGAAGTGCGTACATACCATTTTATCACATAGAATGAAATTAGTGCTGATGTAGGTGCCCATCCGAGTGAAAACATCCCATTTACGACAGACCATTACCTGAATGTTGGCTGCGACCCCTTCCCCCAACTGATTTAGAAATGCAGAATTCATGATTTATTTATGGCTCACTGTGCAGATCAAAGAGCTGATGCACTCTACCGAAGGAAATAGATGGAGGCTGCGTCTACCGAAGGAAATAGATGGAGGCTGGATATGGCTGAATGGCTGAATGAGCAGGTTTTATATCGGATTACTAAGGTATGGCGTTTCAAACTTGGATGGCCTTTTAATGCCTGCATATAACTGGCTTTAAATGTCTTTTATTTTGCTCACTCAAAATGAGTACTTACTCACCGCAATTAAGGTAGAACGTTACAGTTTTTGGCTGGGGTCAAACGTTTTTTTGGCTGTTAATATAGGTGCAGATTTGTGGCCTCGTTGGGGTTGTTTGAAATATGAAAATTGAAAACCATATTAAAGACTATATTCCATTTTTTTCCTGCGTAATTACTGCCTATTCATGGCTCCTAAATGGGACCTAATTATGGATTGGTATTGCATTACAGATGGCTGAAATTCAGCCTATACATCTTCCAGTTGAGTTGACTCACGTTTCGATATGAATAACACAGGTTCATATCTCTTTTCATAAGCAATTATTGGGCCTTTTCATGGGCCTTTTCAAAGATTGTAATACATGGGCCTCTGAAACTCAGCCTATACATCTTCCAATTGAGTTGACTCACGTTTACGTATGAATAACACAGGTTCATATCTATTTTCATAAGGAATTATTGGGCCTTTTCATGGGCCTTTTCATAGATTGTAATACATGGGCCTCTCATTGGGAACACATGCACTATGATATACCAATTGTGACATGATTACTTTTGCTGAATTCATTAGGGCATTAATTGTCCTTTCTCTCTACTTTATATATTTATAGATTTTCGTTTGTTAGATTAGATCATTCATTATAACCAATAAGTAGTTACACCTGGATGGATACATATATGTTACATTGGTAAATCAGAGAATTATAACCATAGGGAAATCCAATCCAAGATTACAAAATCCTTGTGAACATATTAGTGGTTCTCATAATTAATCTTTCATTGGTCAAGGTAATAGTAATTCAATTATTCGAAGCTCTTGTGATTGCTAGGATTTTACCCTTAGATTGCTTATAAGCCCATGTTTGGTAAAGAGATATGTCAACAGATTTACATAAAAGAGAATTTTGTGGGTTACAAGCTTTTATAAATAAGCTATTAATAATATATAATGGGGATAGTAGTCTTATAATGAGGATTGCTTCATCCAGTTGGCAGGTCCAGTATCTTCATATGCCTTTATGGTTTCATTCCATTGCTTGATAATCATAGAGCTGGTGTTTCTGGTCATGGTGTAGAGTCCTAGGTAGCTGACCATGATTCCTTTATATGGGAATGGTTGTTGTTGTTTTCCTGGTTATCATTATGGGATGTCCATCTCTTGCGATTGCAAGATTATTACAAAGGAAAACCACCTGTTTCATCAAACAAGGAATAGATAGCAGTAGAGTGATGGAATTACATCTTAGTCATAGTTGATAATTTCAATTTCCAAAGTTTGAAATGTAAAGTTATGATTATGAGACAGGTAGTGTAACAGATTTCATATTGAAATTCATTAACCCAGTCGGATAGGCAGTATGCCAACAAGATTTTGATTACAACTTCAGATCATACCAGAGATTGCAAAAGCAGGGCTTGATGAATCACCCTGATCATAGGTTACATTGACACAACAGAAAGTCAAAAAAAGCAAACAGACAGAAATCAAGATTCAAAACAAGGGTACAATTTCCTGGAGTTATGCCTAAGAGGAATTAGTCCCTAACATCAGTGACTTGACAGAGTCTTCCACTGATGTCCAAAAGGTTTTAAAATCTTGATAATTCAAGAGATCCTAGCAGATTAGTGTTTGGTTTTTTTGATCCCCATCAGCACAGATGAGGCCGTGTCACCTTCATCCTCCAGGAGCTTCCTCTTGCTGGACCCAGTGGTGGAAGTGGCTCCTGTATGGACAACCATAGTGTTCAGCTTGTTCACCATGGAGGCATTAGAATTATTGGTCTTGAGAGAGTTGATGGAATGGTAGGATTCTTCAGAAGGGTAGTCCCCCAGATCATGATTCTCATTGTCTGAATTGAGCATGTATTCCATTTCTTTCTCAGTGAGAGGGTGACCATCTTCCTCATTGACAAACACAAATGAATCATACTCATCAAGGAGGTCATCTTCCTCCATAATAAACTCTTCTTCTTTGTTGTCTAGGGTTCCATCATTCACCATAGGGTCTAGAAAAGGTGCCTCAACCGGTGGTGAAGGCTTTAGGTTGCTCACTGTGGTATCATCCTCTGGGGCTGGTGGGATTATGACAATGGTTTCCAGGATAGGGCTCTGAGCAGCAAGAATGGGTCCATTTACAGGGATCAAGGTTGCAAGATCAGGCAAGCCAGAGGCAGGAGGAGATCTAAAGGTCAAGGAGGGGTTAGAGAGTGGATGTGTGCCAATGGTATATATGCCTGGGGTCAAGGGGGAGGACAGACTGGGGCCAGATTGTGAAGTAGGATTGCCCTTGTCCAAGGTGGTATCTTGGATATCCTTGTTATTATCCAAGTTAGTCCTTAGGATAGGGGTGACAGGAGGGATTAATACTTGGGATTGGGATTTTAGGTGTTTATGCATAGCTGATGGTAATCCCACTATTGGGAGCAAGGTTGGGCTTGTGCCCATGATTAGAGAGGGGATCTTTGGATTGTTTCTTTGTGCTTTTAGATGTGACTTTTGTCCAGGATCCATCCAAGACTTTTTCTGAAGTAGTTTCAAATGGTGGGGGGGGGGGGAGTTGAACATTATCAAGGTTTGTTATGGGGTCTTTTGGATAGAGATTTTGAGCTTAGGAGGAGAAAATTTCCTAAGGGGGCAGGATGTGAACACATGCTCAGTGGCACCACAGTTCCCACATCCTTCAGGGATATCCTCAAACCACAGGGTAAATTTTTCCATGGTTCCAATTTCATTGGGAATAAAAACATAATTGGGGACTGGTTTAGCAAAATCAATTTGGGCACAAATACGGGTAAATTTAGCCCATTTTCTTTTTGGTGCTAAGGGATCGAGTTTTATGAACTTTCCAATCTTGTTTTCATCCAGGATTAGCTTCACTGCTTCCACATTACAGAGTTCATTGGAAAGAAGGGGAATCCTAATCCACATATCTACTTGAGATATGATTTCTGTTTGGGGATTGAAACCCGAATGCCATTTTTTGAGTAATAAGAGTTGGCCAAAAAGGTGATAGGGTCTTCCCTCCCAGATTTTCCTAAGGTCATATGAGTTTGAAAAATTGATCTCAAACCAACCAAATTGCTGGTCAGAGAAGGTAATATCTCCTCTCAGAAATCTCCATTCTGTTTTAAACTTGGTGAAAGCTTTTGGTAATTCTAAGGGATTTCCTATAACATACCCCATGAGTGAGGACTCCTTCTGTTTTTTAATATTCTCTCTTACTTTTGCTAATTTTGAAAAGTAAGTTTCCTCAGTACTAACTTTAGCTTTCCCCTTATCCTTGTTTGAGGAGGGGAGGCTTTGTTTGTTTGGCCTTTGTTCAAAGGCTTCAGAGGTAGGTTCATTGATTACAATGGATGGGTTAGGTATGTGTTTGGCTTGTGAAGCCGATTTGGTTTGTGGTTCAGAACGTAAGACATCAGAATAAGAGGGATTACCTCTTTCCATTACAGGGGACTTCTAGAGATAAGGGAGACAAGCAGACAATAGGCAACCAGATAAGGAAGTCGCATAGAATACTTCAATCCAGACGAGCCATTAGATTTTTGTAAGTGAATTTTCTGTTTGGGGTTTCAAGTATGCAAATTAGGTTTACTAATCCCCAGTATTTATAGACAAATTCCTACATGCAAGCAGGCAAGCAAAAATTTCAAATAGAGAAGTGTTGGAAAGATGGAACCTGGATTCCTTGTCTTGTATGCCAGGAAATGGGGAGCTATAGAGCCATGGGTGGCAAGTGCAGTGGTCATCGCTTCAGTTTCATCAGAGTCGTCGCGACATAAGCTTAGCCTGAATCTCTCTACTGCCTTTCACAACGCCAAACGTTGACTTGGTTCTTCATCGGTGTTGAACTCTTCTCGGTAAAGGTTTAACATTTACAAGGGTTGTTTGCTTTTCTGGATCCAGAAATTAGACGCTGCGGGGTACTGGAAAAAAAGGGCATCCCAGAACCCGAAACATCAGACGAGCCTTGTCTCCATCTATCTGGGATACAACCCAGACTCGGAGCTATTGGGGTAAAACCTTCCTCCTAGTCGAGTTATCTAGCCTTAGGCGTTCACCTAGGGATTGAGTCTTGGGGGGGAGGTATCACTGATTTGAGGTGTTTGAGCATATAACTTTTTCTTCTGATGGAGAGTAGGATGGTGGATTGCAGGTTTGCTGCTTAGATTCAAATTGAGGTGCTTGATTAGCAGGGGGCGATTCAGCTAGGGTTTCATCCTGAGGGCAGCGATGAGCTACGAGAAGAGGAGTTTAGACGAGAGCGTTTGTAATACCCCTCATTTTAATAAAGAGTATTTTGATAATTTTCCTAACTCCCGTATCACAAACCGGATTAATTTCAGAGAAGTTCAGACACTCTGTAATTTGTTTGATCTCTGTAATATTTTCCTGAGTGGTATAAAATATATTCGATGTATTTTCGGGGCTTAGAATACTCATTCGGGTGCAAAAATGTTAACCGAGTACGAATATATTTAACCCGAGGTTAAAAACTCATACCCGGACAAAAGGGCCCAGATTTGGCCTTGACCGCACCCCGCGGTGAAGGCCAATTCTGTAAGGCGGTCTGGGGAGGCTCGCCGCACCCGCAGTGAGGCCATCGCACCCCACGGTGTCATCATTTCTTCTCTGCAGCGCCGGACTTCAGACGTCGTGTCATCTTCGCCTCTGCAACTGTCCCATCCGGTCGTTGTAGGCGCCTACCATGAGTCACCTGGTTTCTTGACCTCCTTGCTTGGGCTATAAAAGGAAAAGAGCTGGAGTGGAGTTGAATCACATGGTAAAGCTAAGCAGTGAAGTAATGGATGGGAAAGCTCCCGGTTTCGTGATTCAGGAAGATGGATCGCTCTGGTTTCAGGACCGGATCTGTGTGCCTGACGTTGATGGCCTTTTCCAGTTGGTGATGAAGGAGGCCCATTCGTCAGCTTATTCTGTACATCCAGACTCTAGCAAGATGTACAAAGACCTCAGAAAGAAATTCTAGTGGCCCAACATGAAGTGGGATGTAGCAGAGTTTGTGGCGAAATGCTTGACTTGTCAGAAGGTCAAGATAGAACACCGCAGACCAGGTGGTAAGTTGCTACCTCTTCCAGTGCCGAAATGGGAGGATATTGCTATGGATTTCGTCACGGGGCTGCCAAAGACTCAAAGTCAAAAGGATGTTATATGGGTAATCATTGACAGGCTCACGAAGAGTGCTCACTTCGTGGCTATAAAGTCAACAAGGGGAACCCAGAAGCTATCTGAAGTGTTTCTACACGAGATTGTCCGTTTGCATGGTACTCCAAAGACCATTGTATCGGATCGAGATGGCCGATTCATGTCAAGATTCTGGAAAGAATTACACAAGGCCATGGGAACCGAGTTGCGATTCAGTACTGTGTTTCATCCTCAGACGGATGGACAGTCTGAGAGGACCATCCAGACCTTGGAAGATATGCTAAGAGCTTGTACACTCGATCGTCCGACTAGCTGAGAGAACAGCCTGAGTCTGATTGAGTTCACATACAGCAACAGTTGACATGCTACCATAAAGATGGCTCCATTCGAGGCTTTGTACGGTCGAAGGTGCATATCTCCAATTTGTTGGGATAAGAATGCCGACAAGGTTCTGCTCGGACCGGAATTAGTCGAAAGGACTGCCTCGGACATTGCTTTGATAAGACAAAGGATGTTGACAGCTCAGAGTCGACAAAAGTCTTATGCAGATCTGAAGCACAGGAATGTCGAGTTTGAGGTTGGTGACAAAGTGTTTGTCAGAGTATCGCCATCAAAGGGTGTGTTTAGATTCGGTAAGCGTGGGAAGCTTAACCCTCGCTACGTGGGACCATTTGAGATCCTTGACAGAGTGGGATCTCTAGCATATCGTTTGGCATTGCCGCCATCGGCGCATCCAGTACATAACGTGTTCCACGTATCCTTGTTGAGGAAGTACATGCCAGATGAGTCTTGAGTTATGATGACATCGAGATTCAGACAAATGGTACCTACGAGGAGATACCGGTGCGTATTCTCGAATGCCGTGAGAAGCAGTTACGGAACAAGGTGGTACCATTGGTACGGATTTTGTGGTCCAAGTCAGGAACTGAAGATGTTACTTGGGAAACCTAGGATACTGAGGAGGATATGCTTAGACGCTTTCCCGAGCTATTTTTGGCCTAGTTTCGCGGTCGAAACCTTTTTTTTTTAAGAGGGTAGTGTTGTAACACCTCGCTTTTTTTTAGGTTATTCGGCCAAGTTTCGGGTCGAAACTTCTTTTAAGGGGGGGGGGGGGTGATGTAATACCCCTCATTTTAATAAAGAGTATTTTGATAATTTTCCTAACTCCCGTATCACAAACCAGATTAATTTCAGAGAAGTTCAGACACTCTGTAATTTGTTTGATCTCTGTAATATTTTCTTGAGTGGTATAAAATACATTCGATGTATTTTCGGGGCTTAGAATACTCATTCGGGTGCAAAGATGTTAACCGAGTACGAATATATTTAACCCGGGGTTAAAAACTCGTACCCGTACTTAACCCAGACAAAAGAGGACAAATGGCCCAGATTTGGCCTTGACCGCACCCGCGGTCAAGTGGCAGCACCCCGCGGTGAAGGCCAATTCTGTAAGGCGGTCTGGGGAGGCTCGCCGCACCCGCGGTGAGGCCACCGCGGTGTCATCATTTCTTCTCTGCAGCGCCGGACTTCAGACGTCGTGTCGTCTTCGCCTCAGCAACTGTCCCATCCGGTCGTTGTAGGTGCCTACCATGAGTCACCTGGTTGCTTGACCTCCTTGCTTGGGCTATAAAAGGAAAAGAGCTGGAGTGGAGTTGAATCACAGCTCTCAAACTCTCTCTCTCTCAAATCTCTCATTTCCATTGTTACCGGAAAGCTCAAGATTTCGCCGGAGTGTCACCGGAGCTACCATAGGAGGAGAAGGTACTCTCCAAGTGGTGTTTGGAATTGCAAGGAGTTGGGAAGTCGAAGCCTATCCTAATCGAATCCAAACGCATCGATCACGATGAGTTCTCGTCGTCGTTGTCGTCGTCATCTCGCCACTGTCACGCCACCACACCCGCGGTCAAGGCCGGCGCACCCGCGGTGGGCTGGGCTCGTGGTGTGGCTTTGGGTCTTGTGGTCTTGAGCGAGGCTTTGTTCCTTCGATTCCTTTCGTCTCTTCTTAGATTCGTATATTTGGTTATCGAATCTAACTTAGGGTCTCGTTATGGGTCGTTCCGTAGGGATTTGTTACCCAAGATCTGTCCCTGCTTCGGACCCAGAAACTCGTCATCTCTAAGCTTTGTTCAAGCTTCGTCTAATCTAAGGCAAGCGGCGGTTCACTCTTACTTATCATTCCATATTTATATTGATTATCAATTGTTTAATTGTTAATTAATTTGGGATGAATATTGTTGTTGTCTGGGAACAGTTTTGATAACTGTATGTGATTTAAAAAGGAATATTATAATAGGTTGTTTATACTGCTAGAAACAACGCTATTATATATATATGGTTGAAATACATATATTATAATAGGTTGTATATATTGCTAGAAACAACACTATTATATCTGTTATTATCGTGATGGTATTGTTGTGGATTTTTATGCAAACTTGAAATATAGTTAGCAGTGGATTTTATGTGCACTTGAGATATAGTTAGCACGAGTATTCGTAGGAGCGCTGCTTACCTTGAGAGGTAGCCGTTTCTTTATTATACGGTGGATAGGATGTTCAAGCCCTAACATCGTTTCTCTAGTCATGACTATCCTCTATCCGAGTATAAGGGAGGTGCGCTTAGCCGGCGTCAAACCTTTAGGGATTTATTCCCGACTATATATCTCTATATCCCGAGGGATGAGATGATTATGATAAAAGCTTATAACGTGAATATACGTTTTGGAATTAAATAAGATAAGTGTCGTTATGCACATAATTAATGAACCTTAGGGCGAGAAGTACAACTTGGAAACTCGTTCGGGACTTCGATTAGAGTAAGTCCACCTTCCCAATCTGAATTCGCATTATGCGGTGAGGTTGGTCGTGGACCCAAATAGTCAAGTCATTTTTAAACGTTTGTGTGAAACTTTAATGTTCCCAAACACTTGTCATACTTTCCGATAAGACTCAATTCGTTGGAGTCTTCTCTTCATATGTTTCCGTAAGACTCATTCTTTCAGAGTCTTTTCTCTTGATCATACCTTTTCGTATTTTTTTAGTAGGAGTATGGTGGTTGACTATCGTCATCGACTTTTATTCGAGAAGCGATGAGTCTAACCTAATACGACTACTTAGAACCTTTCTGTTTAACCCTTGCATAGTCTTTCATTAGACTAACCAACCGGTTATATTCTCTTGCATGGTTGGCTGGTGTCATCCGTCTCATACGGCACATCAGATAAACTGCAATTCCATGAAGGCTAGAAACGACGATGAAGGCAGATGGAGTTTTGAAGTGTTTTACCAAGGTTGAGATCCTAGGCATGTGATCGCTAGATCAAGACTTTTGTGTCATTTATTTTAACAAGGACTTCCGCGACGAACGGAGGCCTTTCGTCTGTGACGGACGGATGCCTTTCATCCGTCACGGACAAAGTTGTTGCATATAAAAGCAGCAATTTCGTCTCCCCCGACCCATACCTCCCATTTCACACCTCTCTCTCGCGATTTCGCTCTGCATTTCGATTCGTCACGTTTCGATCAAATCCGTCTGTCACGATCCGTGAGGTTAGTTAAATCTTTACTTGTTCTTCACTTAGTTTAGTGATGTTGAAAGTATTGATTTTGTTAACAAATTTTAGATGAGTTAGGTTTAGGGATTTTAGTGTTGGATTTAACATGTTTGAATGTTGTTTGAATTGAATTAATGTCGGTTTTGAACATGGATATGCACTTACGGATTGTTTTAGGATTTTGGATATGCACAAACAATAGATCCAGATCTCGATTTGAACATTTGGAATCGTCTGTGATAGACGAATCCTCATCATCCGTGACGGACGGACCCTTCTCATCCGTCACGGATGGGTCCTTCTCATCCGTCACAGACGGGTCCCTTTCATCCGTCACGGACGGATTCTTCTCATCCGTCATGGACGGGTCCCTGCAGATTTGGATATTGTTGTGATGTTGTCGTTGTTGATGTTGTCGTTGTTGTTGTTGTTGATGTCGTTGTTGTTGTTGATGTTGATGTTGTTGATGTTGATGTTGTTGATGTTGATGTTGTTGATGTTGTTGTTGTTGTTGTTGTTCCCTCTGAAGTCTTGTTTTTTCCTGTTACAGATGGAAAACCAAACAAGATATGCCCGCCACAGAAGGTGGAACGCTGTCCGTGAGGGACAAGAAGATGATCGTATAGTATATCGAAGGAGGCAGCAGAAGAAATAAAAAAAGGGCGACGAAGCAGGACCGAGTACGGTCCATGACCCGACTGTACCGGTATATGTAGACCCGCCACTCAACACCAAGCCGTTTAACGATCCATCCATATACTAGACACCGTACACGGATGTGGTAAGTAAATATATATGTTTACTTAATTAAACTATTAAATTATTTAATATTATTTCTAATAATTTAATTTATAGGATCCGACATGGTATGTACCTCCTATAGCTGAACAACGTAGTGGTTGGCCCGTTCCTATGTTGTCGGGAGATATGAGTGGGCAAGGTGTTTGACCCTTAGGTGTTTGGCCCTCTCAGCAGCCTAGCTATGAGGAACCGACTGCTTCTAGACAGCCTAGACAGTCTAGGCAGGCTAGACAGCATAGAGATCGTGGAGCGGATGCTTTTGATCCGAAGCTGGTAGGACCTGTACTGGGAGGTCCAGAGAGCCCAGACCTGCTGTTTAGCTTTACAGCCCACACAACATACTTCATTTATCAAGACATCGTAAGTTATCAAAACTTGATGTTGTTATTAAATCATTTTTGTATTTTTTTTATCTAACATTTTTTTGTATCTAACATTTATTATCAGGACATCGTAAGTTACACAATTTTTTTGGGCGAGTGTTCACGCCATGAATGTCGTCAGATGTCGACCTGCTACACATTGTTGATGGTAAGAATTGTGTTGCATATTGTTTTTATATTATTTAAATAAATTTGTCGGGAGGCTGATATGTTTGTTTATGTACAACCGTGGATCTATCTGTACTTCCCCAGCTTCCATCCTCCATATAATCCACTTTTCACCAACAATGTGTCATATGCAAGGCGATGGGACCCTGTGCAGACTCATAGTAGACAAAGAAGAAACTACAGGGAGGAGCTAGATTTGATGCACCCTTGGCAAATAAGTATCATATGATGGGTTTATGTCTCATATTAAAGTATTACAATTGTGTGAGGTACTTGTGGCTATATTGATTGCATCGAATTTTGTACAGGTTGACTAGCAGCCCTATGGATATGTGGATTACAATGTGACGGAGTTGGCTCCAGCCTTTTTTCATGGGGTTATCTCATTTTTTAGAATCACAGAGCCATACATGCCTGATCGCGTAGCGAGGCAGTTTGGTCGTGAACAACAGATTCCCCGGCCTGTCATACATCCCATCAAAGCACACAGACATCCTAGCATTAGGAGTTATGTAGTCCAATATGACACTGCTTCAAACTGGTCTTGGGATGCAAGAAGTGAGCACTCCATCATGATCACACAAATGGGCCCACCTGCATGCCAGGGATTTGAGTGCAGTGCCGACTACATGGAATGGTACATACCTCGTACACACCCATGTGCCAGACCTCAGGATGCAGGCATCAGAGACCCTGTCCAGGTGAAAATATGTGTTGGATGTTTGTTTTTAATTTACATATACAATTAAATCTTTATCTTAGTTATTTTTTACGTATTTCTGTAGGTCATTGGACAAGCATTGCATCGTCTAAATCCTTTCCATGATGCGGAGGAAGAGCAGTTCTACAACATGCGTGACACTATGCGATACTGCATTCAAGACTTCAGACCCTTCGCAAACGGCAATGATGAGGAGGACGACGAAGATTAAGATGCATAGGTTTTGATTTGGTACTTTGGTTGTATTTTAGGGAGAGTTTGGACGTCTTTGTTGGTACTTTGGTTTTAATTTGGTACTTTGGTTGTATTTTATGATGATAATCAAACTAATTTGGACGTCTTTGCTTCTTTGATATCGCACATTTGCTACTTTGTTAGTAATTGTCGGTCGATACATTACAATCATGGATCACAATAGCATTAGCATTACAATCATGGCTCACAATAACATTATAATGTGCGAGTGCAATAGCATTTAAGTCGGCTTGCGACCTCGTCTCTTTCTTGTGGAAGAAGATTCGTATGCCATCAGCTGAGTAGTGAATGGATCATACAGACAAGCAGCAGAGGCATCCTTTGCATGCTTCCACATTGTAAATATGGGCGGCAATGGTGACTCATCTGATAGGGCCATCTACAAAAGAATGGAAAACGTATTCACTTGCCTAGTTAATGGGTTTAAATAATCAATAAAAAATGATTAGTATCATACCGAAATAAAATGACTCTCGTTCTCAACATGACAGATGCATATCGTCTTAAGCTTAGCACCCCTGGGATGATGTGGAACCGCTTGCAAAGGCAAGAAAGTAGCGTTTATACCACCCACCACGACAACTGCACAATTGAATGCAGAAGCAACCAAACAACCTGATGAGGCTAAAGTCGTTATGCCTATCAAAGAATCCTTAAAAACCTAACTAAGTATAGCAGGCAAGTAAGGGTCGAACCCAAGAGAATCAAAGGATCTATCTCTATGTAAGAAAGCAAGTTACCAACTAGTAACAAAAGGGGGGATTGTTGGTTGATTTCTATAACTAATGAATTAAAGCAGGAATTGACTAAGATTGTTGTAAATATGATTGTGAGGGTATTTCACCTAACAGATATCCACACTTCAGTATGATAGGTTGATCATCGATTATCTCAAGTTCATTCAATCCTATGGTTGTTCCTATTCCGATCTTATGTATATTAACAGGTCAACCAGCCTTGAAAATACTGACTATTAAACAATCAAGAAACTATCAAGATTCAATTCAACAACAACAATAAGCATAGAAATTAAGCAAGATGCATGCAACACTTAACAACCAGTCAGTATTCAACATGCAATCAATTCTCTTCACAATAAACATTCACAATCAGTTCCTGTAAATTGTGGTTGCTACACTAGATAAGGAATTTCAACCAGAAATAACCAAATCCTAGCAATAGAAAATTACCAACATCAACTAGTTGCGCAGGCTAGCGAAATCAGCAAGATTCAATAAAGATAAGTTCAAACAGAATTAATACAACCCAAAGGAAATGGAACAAGATTTATAACCTCATAACCAAATCAACTGAAGGCTTCAATCGTCACGCGAAACAATGGAAATTAGTTCTTCATAGTCTTCTAAAACGCTGTTATCAAAAAGATGCTAGAATGAAAGATGATAAAACCTAAAGGGAACTTAACCTATTTAACCTAAAGAGAGTCTCCTAAAAATAACAATACTCAGAAATTATAAAAAGGAAATAAAAGAAATAAAATAAAATAAAACAAAGATCTCGGACGAAATTCCGAAACGCGCCGCGTATGGATCCACGACCGCGGTTTTGTCGTGTCTTGCTCCGCTGCTACTGTCGTCAATCCGCGCCCGCAAAATTATTTCCGCACCCGCGGTTTTCTCTGTTGCGACTCCATCTGCTCTTCCGCGCTCACGGCCTTCACTCGGTGGCTTCATACTCCTAATGCTTCATTACTTCACCAAAATTCTCCATTAAGCCACTTCTTCTCTACAATTCCATTCTCATAAATTGTCTCTTAAACCCACACAAATGATACCTAATAATCCAGTAACAACTCCTAGTTACACACTACAAAGTAGAGCGTATCAAATTCCCCCATGCTTAAACTTTGCTCGTCCTCGAGTAAGCTAATAAAAACCTATTCCTCCAATGAAATATCCAAGGTCTCAGGAAGCACATCAAAACTATCCACTAAGAACTGTACCTACTCATGAATCTCCAGGGTACCAACACAACAACACAACACACAAGCTTTAAGGAAATCAGAGTACTTCCCCCAAGCTTAACCTGAACACCATAGAGTGAATGTAACCATCTAATCCTAGCTCCAGTTTATCTTCTTATAACTCCCAAAGTGATCTACCCGAATCCTCCTTATGACTCCACCACTTATGTCGCCATGCCAGGAAAAATGAGGAATCCTAATAATCACTCCTATTCTTTTCACTCATTTTGCCTAGGCGCCCTTTCGGGTCTTCACCTAGCCACTCATTTTCATTTCATTTTTCATAGATGAGCTCACCAGTCCTCACATCGCTCTTCAACCTCTTTTTACCCCAGCCTAATGCTGGTCCGGGCCACCTGCTTATTGCCTAAGCCGCCTTTTAAGGTTTTCGACTTAGCCTAGGATTTTTTTATAATAAAAACAGTAGTACAAACGACCAGCAAGTATAACTCTCTCCCCCATGCTTAAATATTGCATTGTCCTCAATGTAATGAAAGACGAAAAATGAAACTCTGGGGGGAAAGAAAGATACCCACTAGCGATGTCGAGGTGGTCTGCGTCTCGGCTGTCGTGGCTGGCGTGGCGGTGAAAAGTCATGGAATCAAGAGTCTTTGGTGCAATGGCGGGGGCAATGAAATTAAGCCCATTGGTTGTCGGTCCCCTAGATGCCTCCCACCTGTGTGAAGCAAAGGCGTCGCAATGCTTGATGTAAAAGCACTGCACCAGCGACTGATCTCGGAGCATCCGCACGTCCTCATCAAACTCCGCTATCCACTCCCCATATTGTCTTTCGGGGTCTGCAGGAGCACTCGAAGTGCCTGCTGCACTGTGTTGTCTATCAGCAGAAAATGCATAATCAATGAAAGCAGTATCAACCGGCATATCCGAAGAATCCTCTTGCTGTACCTCCTCAACAGCTAAAGCATGGTATTCCATCATCTCAACAGTGAAATAAAGCTGGGCAGCGGGGCCGCGATCGCGGTTTTCACCCGCGCCCACGTTTTTTTTTCGAGAAGTGGACTTACAGTGGTCAAACCGCGGTCGTGGTTTTTGGGCCGCGATTGTGGTTTCGCGTCTGTTGTGAGGCGACTTCGTCTTCGAACTCCACCTGCGTTTTAGTCTAAAACGAAACAACAATAATCAAAACTTGAAAATAAAAGACATGAAAAGAATTACATACCTCGGGTTGCTTCTCGAGCAACGCCTTGGTTAATGTCGTGGCTCAACATAGTGCCATTCAGATCAACTTGGGTTACTCACATCAACCGTACACTTAGGATCAAAATCAGGAGGATGTCTCTTCGCATCATCAATGTTGTATTCGACCCTCAACCCATCAAATTCTATAGTGAGTGAACCACTACTCACATCAATTTTTGTGTTTGCCGTTTTCAGAAACGGTCTAACCAACATCACATGGGCTGCATGCTTATCATGTCCCATATCCATCACAAAGAAGTCAGCAGTAAATATTAGATTATCAACCTTTACCAGAACATCCTTTACTACACCCTTTGGATATACTTTAGACATATCAGCTAATTGAATCACTGTTCCAGTTTCATGCAATGGTCAAAGCCCTAAAGATTCATATAGAGAGTAAGGCAACACATTAATAGATGCACCTAAATCTAGCATGGATTTATCAAACTTGGTGTCACCTATCGTACAAGGAATGCTAAACATGTCAAGGTCGCTACACTTCTTAGGCATTCGCTTCTGAAGCATAGCGGACACATTTTCACTTACCTGAACCTTCTTCTTTACCTTCAACTTCTGATTCCTCTTGAGCGTACATAATGCCTTAAGAAATTTAGCATAACGAGGAACACTTTTAATCAATTTTATCAAAGGAATGTTTACCTCACAGTTACTGAAGGTCTCGAAAATTTCCTTGTCGTTCTCCGGCCTTCTAGTGTCCTTCAAAGCCTCAGGGAATGGCGCAACGGGCTTGTACGAACTGAATGGAGGGAAATCCGGGCGAACGTAGTCATTTTGGACGTCAGCAGCAAAACCGCGGGTGCGGTTGTGCGTCTGGAAAATCTGAACCATCAGAAAGCAAACCACGGTTGCGGAAAATTTTCCGCGGTCGCGGATTTTGACGTTGTTCATCCTCCGAAATTTCATCTTTTTGCAGTTCCTCCTCTGTAAGCAAACCGCGGTCGCGGTTTTGGACCCGCGGTCGCGGTTTTGGACCCGCGGTCGCGGTTCTTTGTTTGCAGCTTCCGACAATTCATCCAGTTGCGTTCTACTTCTCAACATAATGACACTCACATTCTCTCTCGGATTCAACTCCATTTGTGACGGGAGTTTACGCGTATCCCTAGCCTCCAGTTTGCTCATTGCCAGAGAGATCTGCCCTACCTGATTCTCCAAGTTTTGAATGCTAGACTTGGTCTCGTGCTGAAATTGCACCATATTGCTCTACATTGTAGACACAGTCTGAGTTATGGTGGTCATGCTCTGAGCAAGAGATTTAATCATGTCGTTAGTAGACATTGATGAACTCGGACTCTGCCCCTGAGGCCTAGGATCATATGGTGCTCGGAATTGTTGTTGTGGACCTCTAGGCTGCTGAAATTGCTGTTGCCGCTGCAGAAACTGTTGTAACCTCGGATGGAACTCTTGGTTGTCATGGCCTTGTGGAGGGTCCTGTTGATTCCCGTATCTCAGATTGAGGTGATCTCTCCACCCTGTATTGTAAGTATTGAAGTACGCGTCATATCTTGGCCTCTGTGGACCAAAACCTCCTATAGCATTCACTTCAGCGGTAGGCTCTTGTAGTGTTGGACATGCATCAGTAGGGTGCATCGTATCATAGCATATGCCACAGGCCTTGACTTGTTGCTGGTTGCCTTTCACCATGAAACGCGTCATCATCTCCTTCAACTCATTCACGTCAGATTGTAAGATGATGGATGAGAATCTGCGGCCTTTACTGCTTGAAAGCTCGCTCTCCTGCTAAACTGTCTTGAGCCCTTAGATAGCTCAAAGAATATCTCGAATGCTGCAGCCGGCGTCTTGTTGAGAATGCTACCACCACAGGATGCGTTCACCATTCTACGCTCATCATCAAGAAGTCCACCATACAGATATAGAACGAGGTCTTGGTCAGAATAACCGTGGTATGGACATCTGGATATTAGTCTCTTGAATCTCTCATAGTACTTGTACAACGTCTCAGTGGCTTGTTGTTCAATGTTGCTAATGTTCCTCTTCAAGCTATTGAGTTTCGTTGCAGGGAAGTACTTCTCCAGGAAGGCTTTCTTCATCTTTGGCCAAGTATCTATGCTTCCTGGAGCCAAATATTAGAACCAATCATTGGTCGCATCCTTCAGAGAGAAAGGAAAGGCCCTCAGCTTGATTTGGTCCTCAGTGATGTTCCTCAGTTTCATGTTGTTGCAGACATCGTGAAATTCAGAAAGATGCTTGTTGGGGTCCTCTCCACTCATCCCATGGAAGTGGGGTAGTAAATGAATCAACCCAGATTTTAGCTCAAAATTCACGCCATCAACCAACTCTGGAAACTGCACAGCAAGCGGTTGCTGCTCTAAATTCGGTGCAGTCAACTGCCTCAAAGTCTGTTCTACGTCAGCCATCTCGAGTTGCTCACGAACTTCTCTGCGGTTCTTGGAAAGTGTTCGCTCAATTTCTGGATCAAGATCTAAAGTAGGAGAGTCAGTAGCACGGGTGTGGACCATAAGATAGGTCCACACAACAATTGATAAACAAACAAACAAACAAAGAAATAGAAAATTGAATTCCCCGGCAACGGCGCCAAATTTGATGAGGCTAAAGTCGTTATGCCTATCAAAGAATCCCTAAAAACCTAACTAAGTATAGTAGGCAAGTAAGGGTCGAACCCAAGAGAATCAAAGGATCTATCTCTATGTAAGAAAGCAAGTTACCAACTAGGAACAAAAGGGGGGATTGTTGATTGATTTCTATAACTAATGAATTAAAGAAAGAATTGACTAAGATTGTTGTAAATATGATTGTGAGGGTATTTCACCTAACAGATATCCACACTTCAGTATGATAGGTTGATCATTGATTATCTCAAGTTCATTCAATCCTATGGTTGTTCCTATTCCGATCTTATGTATATTAACATGTCAATCAGTCCTGAAAATACTAACTATTAAACAATCAAGAAACTATCAAGATTCAATTCAACAACAACAGTAAGCATAGGAATTAAGCAGGATGCATGCAACACTTAACAACCAGTCAGTATTCAACATGCAATCAATTCTCTTCACAATAAACATTCACAACCAGTTCCTGTAAATTGTGGTTGCTACTCTAGATAAGGAATTTCAACGAGAAATAACCAAATCCTAGCAATAGAAAATTACTAACATCAACTAGTTGCGCAGACTAGCGAAATCAGCAAGATTCAATAAAGATAAGTTCAAAGAGAATTAATACAACCCAAAGGAAATAGAACAAGATTTATAACCTCATAACCAAATCAACTGAAGGCTTCAATCGTCAGGCGAAACAATGAAAATTAGTTCTTCATAGTCTTCTAAAACGCCGTTATCAAAAAGATGCTAGAATGAAAGATGATAAAACCTAAAGGGAACTTAACCTATTTAACCTAAAGAGAGTCTCTTAAAAATAACAATACTCGGAAATTATAAAAAGGAAATAAAAGAAATAAAATAAAATAAAACAAAGATCTCAGACGAAATTCTGAAACGCGCCGCGTATGGATCCGCGACCGCGGTTTTGTCGTGTCTTGCTCCGCTGCTACTGTCGTCAATCCGCGCCTGCGGAATTATTTTCGCGCCCGCGGTTTTCTCTTCTGCGACTCCATCTGCTCTTCCGCGCTCACGGCCTTCACTCAGTGGCTTCATACTCCTAATGCTTTATTACTTCACCAAAATCCTCCATTAAGCCACTTCTTCTCTACAACTCCATTCTCATAAATTGTCTCCTAAACCCACACAAATGGTACCTAATAATCCAGTACACTACTAGAAAACAAGGCCTTTTGCGATGCTTTTTTAAACACTTATCGACGCTTAAAAGCGTCGCCATTTTTCTTCTCGACACTTCATAAAAGCGTTGAGAATTTCAATGTCGAGTTTGGTCGACGCTTTTTGCGTCGCCAATCTCGACGCTTTTTTGCGTCCAGGATTCATTCCCGATGCTTTGTAGGAGGGGGACTCGTCGTCTTGGCGACGCTTAAAAGCATCGAGATTTGTCAAGGAAAATTCCTCCAGATTTTGTGACAATATAAAGCGTCGAGATTTTATTGGGTGACAAGACCGTACAATTTTATCTAGACGGAGAAAAGCGTCGACTTTGGATCAGAAAAAAGAAAAAAAAATAACACCCCATAAGCCCTTCCATTTGAACTCCATCTCACAAACCAACTCATTTAAGTACGTAGAATTGAGAAATAACATTAGATATCTCAAGTCACATTGACATAAGAAGTCTTAGTGGTAGGCAACATGAGTGGATACATAAAGTAGGTCTATAAGGATACATGGAGATTGGAGATACAAGTAGGTTAGTGGTGAGTGCCAAAGTATCTGTCACCAAACTCGCCCATCCCTGGAACATCACGAAACTCTTTGTTCAAACCAGTATCAATCTCAGATGTTACTATCTTAACTTTAGGGAAAGATTTGCAGACGGCGTGGACTCCCTGCGGTGCCTGGCCAACAGAACGCGCAATATTATATATACATGAGAAATGCAGTTTGGATTAAGATGGTAGTATAGTAGTAGCTAAGAAAGGTTACAAAAATTAGACTGAGGAATATGATGTTAGACTCAGGTACACCCTTCTTTATGATCAAGGATATAGATTGAACATCATAATTTCCTAGATGAGTAGCTAATTATCGGAAATAAAAAATGACTTTGATACTATATATGCCTAGCTAGTATGCTTCAATTGATACGTACTATGCTAGGGGTGGGTACAAACCTGTTCCAAGAATTGGATCTAGAAGCACATGCCTATCTGGTATGTCTTGTGGTAGTTTTTCATAGATTAGTTGAGCCTGAGAGTAGTATATATCAAAAAGGAAAGAGAAAAATGATTTGATGTGACGTAGCATCATATTCCTCGTGAATACATCATTCATTCGAACTTAAACGAAATCTTATTCATTCGAACTCATATTCATATGAATTCCGACTCAACCGAAATATGATTTACACAAAATCTAGTTCGGCCATAATACGAAATAGCCCATCGAAATTGACCCAAATATCTGACTTCTCCCGATAAAATGAACAATGGACCCGACCGACCCGAATTGGATTGAGTTGTAAAAATACACATGAATACATCATTAGCCGGGATCCGAATTAATCCAAAACCAAAATGACCCGACCCGAAACCGATCCGATTTGTCCGATTGACAGTCCTAAGTTTGACCGAAATCCAAATTAACCCGACCGAAATTGACCCGAATACCCGATCTCACCCGATAAATGATTATCCGATCCGACCCGACCCGACCCGACCCGATATGATCCGACTTGTTATAATATTGGACATTGGCCCGAATCCAAACTAACCCGAATCCGAAATGACCCGACCCGAACCCGACCCGCCCCGCCCCGCCCGATTGACACCCCTAATCACAACCCATATCTGGAAGCACCATTCAAGTCTTCTCCGAGGCCATCCCAGAGTTAAACCATGTAAGTTGTTCTACTACTTTTTCCAGCATTGTCTTAAAGATGCAAACCTCAGAATACATTGGCCAAATTTCCTTCACCTTGTCAATCATGGTTTATCGGACGATCCTCCATTGTTCCTGCCCGATGCCTATCTGATCTGCAACGGCTCTGTATCCACAGTTTCCATCACCAACAATATCAAAGTAACCGTTCAAGTGTTCGTGCATACACCACGAAACTATACCCTTATACGGCTCAAAGTCTTTAATGAAGGACTGTGGAGCATGATAAGGTGGTGGAAACATTTGACCCACTGGATTCTTGGGAGCTCTAACCTGAGATGGCCTCAAAGGAGTGGTAGGAGCTATAGGACTTGATAAAGGTGTGGTAGTGGGCTTTGGTGGCCTACCTCATTGCTTCTTGGAAGGTGTCCCTTCCATATCTTTGTCTGTGTACTCCCATGAAGAAGGATGTCTTTTAGTGCTATCATTGTTTGGAGCTCTCATTGGCCGTCCCTTATGCCTCACAATAGCCGGCTCTTGCAGACTGGTCCCCTCAGGGCAAGCGATGTCGTAAAGTCGCGAGACACGTTTTTTTTTATCATCTGTTGACAGATTAGAGAACTGATCTGTATAAAATTGATCCATCAAAGATCTCGCGACTCTACGCTTCACCTCAACCTCACCTTCGTCTTGCACTTCTGACAAACTCAATCGTCTCCAAAAAGGATGCAACGCTAAAAGCTTAATAGGGATTGAACTCATCACATATTTAGTGATGTCATGCACACACGGCAATCCATCTCTCACCCTCATCTGGCATGTGCAGGTACTGTCATAAAATGGATTTTTCCCTTTTCCGTATTCCTCAGTCAAGCTGTCAAGTGCAACCTTAGATACTTTGTACTTCAACAGCTTGAAAACATCAGCTCCTGTCATAAGCGTCATCATGTTTTGTGCACTCTCGTTGAAGGTCCCCTTGATTTCCTTCACTTGGTTACCCATCTTTGAATGATATTGACCGAATATCGTGTCTAGACTGCCATGTGGAGTAGTCAAGAAGTCTTTCAAATTAGAGTGTGCTCCTTCAACCCTATATTTAGTACAAAAGAGTTTAAAGTTTGATCATACGAGATCTTTCTGTTATCTGCATAAACTGTCCGTCACGTATGGATGCACTTCATACATGACGGACGAAACTCTTTCGTCCGTGACGTGTGGATATAATCCACACGTGATGGACCAGAAACCTTCGTCTGTCACGTATGAAGTGCATCCATACGTGACGGACCCCTTATGCAGATAACAGAAACAAAAAGCTATACAGATAACAGAAAGCCCCTAAAATATAGCAAATGAGTGAATACAGAATGCAGTACAGATTAGACAATGCACTAACCTATTTGTCGTTGACGTTCCAAGCTTGAAAAAGTATCTGTCCAAGCTGACACAAGTCTTTCCCTGTACGGGATCAGCCAGCTGTTTCTTACATATTGAGTCAGACATGGCCAAACCCTCCATTCCGACTCAATTCTACGCAACTCCATCTCGTACTCGAGTACAGTTGTTTGCTTGAATAAATTATAGTATGCATTTGCAAACCTTGTACCCAAGCCTTTATCCTTCATCTCCTTCCTAGCATGGTCCTCTATGTTCTTCTTCACATGGTGCCTACAGAGGATAGACTTTGCACTTGGAAAGAGTCTATCTAACGCATTCATCAAGGCCTTTTCACGATCTGTCACTAGGCATGTCAGTGTTACTTGACACTTTTTGCACATTTCAAGAAGTTGTCATGCGGCCCACACGTAGTTTTCTTCTTTCTCATGCTGTAGAAACGCCCCCACCACATTATAGTTCTTCCATGTAGACGTGACTCTTATTATTTCGAGGAAAGGCAAGTCATACCTGCACAAGTAGATGTGTCATGCATAATGAATAAACATATCAACAAGTAGATGTAGCATGTAGATGTGTTATTCTAACCTGTTAGTGCTGTATGTTGAGTCTAGCAAAAGGACGTATGGAAATGCCTTTAGGAGTTTCATGGAATTTGGACTAGCAAATAAAATGTCGGCGATCTTATTCATCGTTGGATCCGACCTATACTCCATAAAGTAGTTGTTCTCCTTGCACTTATGGAAGAACTCTTGGACCACGGTTCTTCCTTCCATCCCACTATGTCGGACATTGTACACTTCATTGTAAACTTGCTTCATTTTAGTGCAGTTGTTCGGGTCCTGGTTAAGTGTTGTTGCAATCTTTGATGGTTTATTATGATTTTCTGTCATGACCTTACACAACTTCTTCTGCTCAGGTGTCATCCTGCCAACTGATGCATGCCCGTACAAGTCATCACCAATGACATGGTTGTGGGTTCCAACAACTACCTTGATTGTATATGAGTCCCTCGGTTTTTCTTGACACAATAATCTGAATGGACAATCACATTTTTTGCTCCTTGTTCTTTGCCTTACTCTGTTTTCATCTTTAGGAATGTAAATTCCCGCTTTTTCACACAACAACCATGTCTTTCGAAGGCTTCCTCCACCAAGGTTTCTATCCCGACCAATAGTGATGCAGAAGTGATTATCAAAGCCAATATGTCTAGCCCATTTAATTGCATCATCTCTGGAGCCGAATACTTCACCCGTGGAAAACTTCTCTGAATAATCTTCCGAAACAATCACTTCTTCAGGTGTAGGATAATCAAACTGCGGCTGTGTGTGTAATGCCGGAAACCCAAAGTTAGGTGGAGCCTGCCACCTTACGGACGGAATTCCACTACGAGCAAAACAATCTAATCCCGACATATGAGGTTGTTGAGGCTCCATAGGTTCGCCGAACAACCCAAGTGAGAAGGGCGGTGGTGCCATGTCCCACGCATCATTCATGGACATATTGTTAATACCGCTGTTCACGATATTGTTATCCTATTGAAGTAAAAAAACAAGTTAGCATAGAAGCATGTAAGAATCCAGTTTCTGTCAAACAAATCCATCCGTGACGAATAGACACATTCCATCTATCACGGATGGTAGCATCCCATCCGTCACGTATGTACACTTTCCATACGTGACGGATGAATGACATCCATCTATGACGGATGGTAGCATCCCATTCCATCTATTTTTCTTTCAAAAAACAATCGCCGAACAAAGTTCTTGCACTTGCAATGATAACAAGCCCAAACAATCAAACATGCAGTTTTGCACACAAAATCTATAACTTTTTAGTAAGACTTAATCAAAGATGAAGTTTTTATGAACATATAGTAACAACTATTGAAATTACCTTAAGAAAGTGTTTGTTTTTCCCAAAGAACAACTCAAACATATACATTCACAAGAAAGAACCATAAAATTCTTAACTTTTACTAACATGTAAAGTAAAATCTTAAAAAACATACCTCATTGTAATGATAACCCCTTAAAACATCTTCTCCACCATTGAAGTTGGAAAAATCATCTTCATTTGCCATGGAAAAGAACCAAAGTAATGGAAGAGAATGAAAGAAGTGTTGTGGGAGGGAAAGGAAAGAGTGATTGAGAGGTGTAGGGTTTAATTTTGGCCGTAATATTGATGAGATATGACGGGGTAGTTAATGTTGTTAGGTGGGGACAAGTAACATTCAATTTTCTGGTTGTTTCGTCCGTGACGAATCATGTGCATCCGTCTGTGACGGACCAAAGTGATCCATCCTTCACGTATGAATCACTTTGGTCCGTCACGGACGGATGCACATGGTTCGTCACGGACGAATTGGTGCGTGAAATAGCAATTTCACCCGTACGTGAAATATAAATCGTGTCATTTTATCAAAAAATGCTTGAAATTGATTTATTTATGAGTTAAATAAATTAAATTAGAAACCGAGACATTGTATCCTTCAAATAATGATATTGAATAAATTATATAATATAATTTATTCATTGTGTATGATTTGGGTATGTCTCGGAATTGCGTTTGGAACGGGAATAAGCAGGGAGCCGATTTGCTTTTCGAAAGCAACTATCTCTGAAACGCCGTTCATCTTCTTCGTGATTCATGGCAAGTGGTGATTCGCTCTTCCTAATTTATTCCATATTTCCTTAATTGACAATTATTCTATTGTCTTAATTAAGTTGGGATAAATATTCTTAATTTCTCGTTTGGGACTTGTGTGTTAAAGTGTTGTGTAAAATGAACCTTTTTATTAGGTTGTATATATGCTAGCTATAACCCTTATATATATTATTATTATTATTATTATTATAGGGTGCTAGATAATAATTGATGTGGATTGTTGTGCTTTGGTGTAGATAATAATTGCTAGTTAGCATGAGTATTCGTATGAACGTTATTACCTTGCGATGTTTAGCTATTTCTTTATAACTTGGTATTAGGAGGATAATTGCACTAATACTATTAGTCATGACCTACCCTTATTTTATATAAGTGGTGGTGCACTTAGCTAGTGTTGGAACTCGGGATTCATCCTATTCTAAATCTCATTGCGAGATCGGTTGTGGATAATAATAAAAGTCGTAACGTTAATGCACATTTTGTAATTAAATAAGATAAGTGATACGTGACACATAATTAATATACCCTTGGGAGAGAAGTACAACGTGTAACCCGCTCGGTCTCTTGTCTAACGTAAGTCCCCATTCCAATTTGGATTCGCATTACGCAGTGATGTTGGTCGAGGATCCAAATATTCAACGAGATGTTTTAAAACTTTGTGTGATAATATAATATTCCCAAACAAATTCATATTTCCCATAAGACTCAATTCATTGGAGTCTTCTCTATAATCATACTTCTTCATTCTTTTCGGTAGAAGTCTATAGTCATATACCGTTTACCAAGTTTTATTCGGAAAACAAGGGTAGTGATTATATACAACTACGAGAACCAATATGTTTTCACCCTTGCGTAGTCTTTCATTAGACTAACCAACCGTTTATATTCCTTGCATGGTTTGCTGGTGTCATTCGTCCTAAAAGGCACATCAGAGGTTGGTCCTTGATGATTTGAAGTAACCAATCGAAGAAGAAGGCTTACAGTTGAAGGTTGTGTACTAAAGTAATATTCATGAGTATGTTTTAAGAAACGTAATATGTATATGGACTAGCTATGTAATTAGGGTTTCTTTAAAAAGTCTTCAGTTGTAATTTAAAAAGTCTTCCGCTATAATTTCACTTTGTTTGTATTACCGTTCTTCTCAATTTACGAGAATAAATTTTGAATAAAAGTATTGAGTGTTATCTACAAAAGTCTTCCACTACTCTATCATTATTTAATACCTATTTATTTATTTTAATTTAATTGTTTCGATTAAAGCCTAGGGTGACTTTGGACTTTACAATCTGAGGCCATTGACGTGTGGCACTACCGACATAAGTCGGGGGTGTTACAATTATGGTATGAGAGCAATGGTTTTGAAATTATTGGCATATTGTTAGGTTTGAGAATTTTCAAAATTATTTATGAAACTATTTTCAAACCATTTTAGTTTTATTAATAAATGTTTGAAAAATTACATTGTTAGCATTAAGATTAAGGTATTAAAATTTCTTAATGTTTAGAAAAAAATTTAAAAGTGATGGTTTAACTATTAGGACTTTAATAGTTCTTTTTATAGTCATTTATAAAATGGCGTTATAGCAGTTCATATCTAAGAGTTTATGATTATAATTTTGAAAGTATAGTTTTCGGTTTGGTAAAGTTTGTAAATATCGCTAGTTTAAGATATTAAATATTTATATAATCATTCTAGTAGATTAAAGTTTGAAGGTATAAAGTTTAAATAATAAGTGGTTTTTAAACTTTTGCAAGCTTCGATTCTGTTAGTTATTCCTTTGATCCATTCGTAAGGATATCGTCCATTCTTAGGTTTAATGTCATTCTAAGGTTGGCATTTCTCCTATGTGCCTTATTCTCAAGTAAGAGGATAAGAGCGTTTTAAGGGTAATGGTGGAGGGTCAATCAATCTAATATAAGGTATTGGTTTGGACCCTTACAATTCATATCATAACGTAATTTATTAAGTATCATATACAAGTTAGAAAATTCTAAATTGACGTTATGGTTCATCCACAGATGGTGAACACCCGATAACCGAGCGGATAATGAAGGTTCTAGCAATGGTTCCCTAGTTCAGCTGAGAAGTGTTGCTCAACAAGGAAATGACGCGGGATCTGGCTCGCATAACAATAACCCGCCCCTACGGGAAGAGGTTCATCAGGGACAAGTGGACCCTCAAGCTGCGAGGGAAGTTCCACTCAATACACCTCCTGCTCCGATCTTGTTGGATGCGATGGTCATTGGGAAGATAGTGAGGCAAGTGGTCGAGGTATTGACGGCCCAGGGGATACCACAAGCTCAAGCGGCTCCCGTTGCTCAGGTCATAACTAATGTTGGGGGACGTGAAGGTCTTTCACATCCAGTGGTTTCCGAGAGAAACAACGGAAACTACAACCGAGCGTTGAAGACAATCAATTCAATGCGCCTGAATAGCTATGATGGGACCGGGGAACCAGTCAAGGTTTCATATTGGTTTTCTCATATGGAGCGACTATTCCGGAATGTGGTCTGTGCCGAGGCTGAACATGTGTAGATAGCTTCATTACATCTGAAAGACGGAGCAAGTGAGTGGTGGGAAGGAACTGGTTTGGATCACCATCCGAGCTTGAGCTGGGCAATGTTCAAGGCCAAGCTCACTGATTGGTTCTTCTCTCGTGCTATGAGAGAAGAAAAGCTGAAAGAGTTCCTCTACCCAAAAACTGAGGGACTGAAGGTGATTGAGTTGGCGGTAAAATTCACTCAATTGCTGCATTATGTTGGTTCTGAAGTGCATACTGAAGAACATAAGATTTGGTACTTCCATGGATGGATGAATCCAAAAATCAAACCTCTGATGGTGCGTCACGGTTGCTCTACTTTGGAGCAGTATGCGGATGCGGCCTACAAAATAGAGGTTATGCTTGAAGAATCCGCCCGAAAGCGGGAGGATCAGAATAGAATAAGGCAAAGGGTGGCAACAGAACCGGAAGGCTAATGCATTTAAGCGGCCAACATCGCCTACCAAGTTTGAGAAGTCTGGTCGCGCTAAGACCGTGACGACTCAGTCCGACTCCACAAAAGGCTCAGGTTAGAGTAGCGGTACAATTCAATGCCACAACTGTGGTGAGGCTGGGCATAAAAAATTTAATTGCCTAAAAGAGAAGCGGGTATGCTATAATTGTGGGAAAGAAGGCCACATGAAAACATACTGCATGCAGAAGGGTCAGGGGCCAACACAATCATACCAAGCATTTGTTGTTGGTAGTAGACAGAACCCGAAGCCGGAAGTGTCCGCTTCTGAGCAATCTGTTGCTCGGAATAAAGGCAAGGAGGCTATTGAATCTTCGAGTCAGGGGCAACGACTCTTCATGCTACGACAATCCGACGAGAGGGAAACCCTGAACGAGTAGTTATATTTTTAAGGCTTTTTAAGAATAAGGAGCAATGACTTGTGTGTCTATAGTCTCCATAGTTTAGTAATCTGTATGTTTGACATTCCTTCAGTTTATTTTGATGTAATGTTTCGAATAATAAAGAAATATTTCCTTGTTTCAGAAATTAGCAAATTTGTTCCTATTGCAAGTTATTCGTTCATACGAGAATCCTTGAGTGCCAAAAACAAGACAGCTCACGTGTTGATAGAGACTGTTCGGACTCATAAATGATAGTGTTTTGGGTTGGGACATGTGTGATTGTTCCCTACCTTGTTAACGCTAGTTTTGGGTCGAAACTGTTTTTAAAGGGGTAGTATGATAATATTCCACTTAAAATAGAAGGGTATAATGATAATTTTAAATTGATAAAAATAAAATTTATGAAATTTATTTTTATTTCAAAAATTTCACCTGATAACCCTGAATTTTTGACTTTTTCGCAAAATTCCCTCAGATTTTGACATTTCCGCATGATAACCCCGAGTTTTTGACTCGTTTCACCGTATGCCCATCCGTCACTTTTCAGTTAAAAATAGACGTTAACTTTATTTTTGATAAAAGTAAAAGTAAAAAAGGGGTAAAAAGGATAAAAACAAAAGGTAAAAAAAAACAAAAGACGCATGTTGGATTTATTTTTCTTCGTTCTTCTTCGTGGACAAAACAAAGGAGGCAGGTCTGGGCATTCAAGCTTGGACGACGACCAAAATCTACCGGCGACAACCATCGTCTTGGCGGCGACCAGGAAACGGTGGCTGCTGTTTGTTTTGAAGACGGCGCGAAGCATAGCCCCTGGCTGGACGACGGCGCGAAGGGGAGGAAGCCTGGACGACCACCGTCGGTTTGAAGCTTCGAGGTACGAATCTCTTCACTTTTGAAATTTGGTGCTTATTTGCACAAATTTTAGGATTCTAACACTTAGGGTTTCAATTTAGGGTTTTAAAAATTTAGGGAATTCACTCAAAATTAGGGTTTGTGGGATTTGGATTTGGGGCTAGTTAAGTTAGCTAGATTATGAACGAATTTAGGGATTTCACGGTGACGGCGCGAAGGCACGACCACCGGCGGGCGGTTTGAGGTACGAATCTCTCCACTTCTGAAATTTCCTTTCTATTTGGGATTTTAGAAATTTAGGTTTAGGGATTTGACTCAAAATTAGGGTTAATGGGATTTGGAGGGTGGTAGAAATTTAGGGGTTTGACCAAAGTTGGTGCTAAATGCTAGCTCAGATTTTGACAGACCTGTTCCTTGATTTTAATCTTTCCTTTAGAATATAAAAAATTGTCCATGAATGTGACATATTTTGACAGCATTATGCTCAATGAACTTGTACTCTTGCTTTACCGAGGAAGAACTTGAACTCTTGATTTACTGACAATTGAGATAGCACTCTTGAACTATAAAACTTGTTTTGTTTAGGTTAATTGACTGAATTGTTCTCATCCACACACTATGATCTGATTTAAACTTGTTCTGTTTTTGTTTGAAAATGTGTAAGCTAAATGATGAAATGCAGGGATTAAATTTCTTTCATTTCTTGATTCTTTTTACAAGTTCAGCAACATGCCAGTATCCCTCAACAAGGTAAGATTATTCTTCATTCAGCCTTGGTTCCTGTCACCTCACCAATGAGTAAAATTCTAAACTTTACTACCGTAAATTTGCTGCACGAGTTCATCGGTTTTGGACACGTCAAACCAGAACCGGTCAACAATCTTCGGTGTGGTGCCGTCGGGTTCATCCAGCTCAGTAGCTGCACCAGCAAACAAAGAGCAACATCTGTGGAGTACATTGTGCTTCCTTCTGCTACTGCTCTGGAGAAATTAACCTTCCAACTCAGCTGAAACATGAGGTTGTAAAATAGGCAGAGCATAGGAATCTTGATCTGATGTGAAATAGGGAAAACTTACTTCTAGATGATATTTGGTAATGTAATGCTCAATCTGTGTATTAGTGTTTGAGCATGTTATGTTGATGTTCACTTCTTGATTTTAGTGTAACTGTGATGTTCACCTCTTTGGGGAAAACATATTTTTCTACATCTCTTCCTCCTACCAACCTTCAAGTCATTCATGTATGTGCTTTAAACTTTAAGGGCCCGTTTGGATTTCCGAGATAATGCATTAAATTGTATTATATAGTATTAATAAGACAATTAGTTCAATGAGCTGTTGCGGCTCATACAAAGGGTAAATCGAGTTTGCTAGGGCTCGACCGAGCTCAGCCTAGACTCGTCTTGTTCAAGATTTTGTATATGGGTACCTCTTTATACATGATGAATTATTTTTTTGCCTAGTGTGAACTTCATCCATACTTCAGAAACCTGTACAAAACCCAGAGAATCACCCCCCAAAATTTAGACCAATACCTATCAATTCTAAACCTAGGCATACATTTATATGTAATAATATCTCTGATGTATGCGTGTATCGAAACGGCACAATAAAATGAGTAATGCATAGCAACATGATATTAAATTCCAGAGTCTTACAATTTTGCACAACCGAATGCACAAGCATTCCAAAATCATGCATTACATTATTGTCTTCTAGTTCTATATTATCCACACGCAAAGAAGGTGCATAGATGAGGAGTGTTGATCGTTTAACTGCAAAAAAGAAATTACAGTTCATCGTACCTTTGCGTGCTAACATGATGAACTACACTTGAACCTATGCACTCATTTAAGAGGGTACAAGATTGATTAAGCCTTCGAATCAACATTTCTCTTGGCTTGTTCAAACTTGTCTATTGCAACCTGAAGTTCATTTGTCTCTCCAACAGCTCTCATGGTGTAGAAGTATACCCCAAAGACGAAAGACGTCAAACCCCCGGCAACTACTAAGTTCTTCATTTTTGGTGCAAGGTTGCTAAAACTAAAAGCCCTGGACATCTTAGATGAGATTTATGTAACGCTTAGAAACTGTAAAAAAAAAATCAAGACAACACTTCAATAAAAATATCTAACCATGAAGACAGAGACATTAAAAAAAATCCTTGTATTGCAATACTCAGTCAAACACATTGGTCAGCCCACTCAACAAAGCAACATCAAGCATTCAACCCTAGAGATACAGACATCCTTACCTAGAATTGTTTTCCATGTAACATCTAATGCATTGATGCAGATGAAGAGAGCAAGTAGAGCTACAAGGAGACAAATCAATGGCCTAAAAAATAAGCCATAGTGACATGATGAAGACATGAAAGATTAATATTACAGTTTAAACAAATCAATTCGCCATCTCTAATGCTATATAAGAGACAGAACATGAAAATTACAGTTTCCATGGCAAGCTGGGTATGAGCCGTATCCATAAATTGACTATTGATAACCTCATATCTCAAGAGCCACTTTCCAGAATAAAATGTGGCAACAACAAAACTGTGTCAAATTGAGCATACTTTATAATACTAAACCTTATCCACTCAGGTTTAACACAATAGAACACAACCTAGATCAAATAAAATGTATCAATTTCTTTTAATCTGCTTGCAAGTCTGCCACTTGGCCTGGAGTTTTAAACTTAGAACAAGAGAACACCCGAGGAAAAAGATCAAGCAAAATGACTTAATCTGCCATCTAACGGATTCCTAAGAACAAGAACAAGATCGGATAAAATAAAAGGCCTCAGCTCAAGAGTGCTATCTCAATTGTCAGTAAATCAAGAGTTCAAGTTCTTCCTCGGTAAAGCAAGAGTTCAAGTTCATTGAGCATAATGCTGTCAAAATATGTCACATTCATGGACAATTTTTTATATTCTAAAGGAAAGATTAAAATCAAGGAACAAGTCTGTCAAAATCTGAGCTAGCATTTAGCACCGACTTCGGTCAAACCCCTAAATTTCTACCACCCTCCAAATCCCATTAACCCTAATTTTGAGTCAAATCCCTAAACCTAAATTTCTAAAATCCCAAACAGAAAGGGAATTTCAGAAGTGGAGAGATTCGTACCTCAAACCGCCCGCTGGTGGTCGTGCCTTCGCACTGTCGTCCAGCCGCGTCCTTTCGCGCCGTTGTCCAGCCTCGTCGCGCCGTCGTCCAGCCCTAGCGGTGGTGCCGGCGTCGCCCGTGCTCGCGATGCCGCCATGCCAAGCTTGAAGGGGAGAACAAGGAAGAAGGGGAAGAACAAGGAAGAAGGCGATGTCGTCCAATGTCGGGTTGTTTGGCTGGGAACAAAGAAAGGTAAATTTTACCCCTTTTTACATTTTTTTTAAATTAAAGTAACGGAATAACGACGGAAGGATATTTGGCGAAATATGTCAAAACTTGAGGGTTATCAAGCAAAAATGTCAAAATCTGAGGGAATTTCGCGAAAAAAGACCAAATTGGAGGTTATCAAGCGAAATTTCCGTTTTTATTTCTTTTAGAGGAGTAATTGAAATTTTCATGAACTTAGGTTCAGAGGATAGATTATGATAATTTTTGGTACAAATTATCATATGAGTAATAATAGTATGTGTTAAATAAATAAGTAAATATAACAATGAATGTAATTTTAGAATTTTAAATAATAATAAAGATCATAAGAATTATTATGTTATCCATAAATGGATAAAATAATAATTGTCCTAAGTATGTTATTTCTTTAAGCTAAGGATGATTTAAATTATGATTAATTTTATGTTAATTAGAATTTAAATAAAAAAATATCAAATTTTGACTTAGAATATTTAAATCAAGTTTGACAAATTTATATTAAGGATTTAAGTATGGTCAAATTCATAAGAAAGATAATTTAAGCATATTTTAACCTAAGTTAAATTTTCTACACTTTAATTTTGGGTTAAAATAATATTATAAACTTAGAATATTAAAATAAATAAGTTTGGATAATTTTTAAAAATAAAATAAGGGCATTGTTTCCACAATGTAAGAAAGTTGGGTAAAAATGTGCAAATAGGCCAAATAGGGGGAGCGTGTGTAAATAGTCACAATATTGTTTCTTCTTCCTCCAGCATGTTCACGTGAGCTTCTTAAGCCATCAATGGCGGAAATTGGATGCCATTCAAACCCGATTGTCTCAATTACTCCTTGGGCATTCAAGATAACCTTATCCTCCACGTAATTCCTTCATTAATCGGATTCAATGTCGACAAAAAACCCGGGAATTGTCCCAATGAACCTCACGTCATTTTCTAGGGTCGATTCACCTCGAGTCAACGCTCAATTTCGGTTTTTTCCGGCGAGGTTAAGTTCATTCCGGTGAACTGTTTTGGGGGAATTCAAATCGGCGATTTTTATTTAATTTTGATTTTTTTGCTTAAACTTGGTTAATTTAACTAATCTAGATTAGTAAAAAAAAGTTTAGGATTAATTTGATTTTATGGAAATATAAATTAAATTAATTAGAATTTTTTAATAATATTATCTTATATTATGAATGGGTAAATTATGACTATTCATTTAGATAATATTTTGACTTAAAAATTTATAGGATTATAAATTAATTAATTTATTTATGATAAAGTTATTTAGAATATACGATTAATTAATTTTTAATGGCATAAATAATCATTTTATCAAAAAAGCCTTGAAATTGATTTATTTATGAGTTAAAAATATTCAATTAGAAACCGAGACATTGTATCCTTCAAATAATGATATTGAATAAATTATCTAATATAATTTATTCATTGTGTATGATTTGGGTACGTCTCGGAATTGCGTTTGAAACGAGAATAAGCAGGGAGTTGATTTGCTTTTCGAAAGCAACTATCTCCGAAACGCCGTTCATCTTCTTCGTGATTCATGACAAGTGATGATTCGCTCTTGCTAATTTATTCCATATTTCCTTATTTGACAATTAATCTATTGTCTTAATTAAGTTGTGATAAATATTCTTAATTTCTTGTTTGGGAACTTGTGTGTTAAAGTGTTGTGTAAAATCATTCTTTTTATTAGGTTGTATATATGCTAGCTATAACCCTTATATATATTATTATTATAGGGTGCTAGATAATAATTGGTGTGGATTGCTGTGCTTTGGTATGGATAATAATTGCTAGTTAGCATGAGTATTCGTAGGAACACTATTACCTTGTGAGGTGTAACTGTTTCTTTATAACTTGGTATTAGGAGGATAATTGCCCTAATACTTTTGGTCATGACCTACCCTTATTTTATATAAGTGGTGGTGCACTTAGCTAGTGCCGAAACTCGGGATTCGTCCCATTCTAAATCTCATTGCGAGATGGGTTATGGATAATAATAAAAGTCGTAACGTTAATGCACGTTTGTAATTATATAAGATAAGTACCGCATGACACATAATTAATATACCCTTGGGCGAGAAGTACAACGTGAAACCCGCCCGGTCTCTTGTCTAAAGTAAGTCCCCATTCTAATATGGATTCGCATTACGCGGTAAGGTTGGTCGAGGACCCAAATATTCAACGAGATGTTTTTCAAACTTTGTGTGATAATATAATGTTCCCAAACAAATTCATGTAATTTCCCATAAGACTCAATTCCTTGGAGTCTTCTCTTTAATCATACATCTTCATTCTTTTTTGTAGAAGTCTATAGTCATATATCGTTATCGAGTTTTATTCGGGAAACAAGGGTAGTGATTATATACGACTACGAGAACCAATCTGTTTTCACCCTTGCGTATTCTTTCATTTGACTAAACAACCGTTTCTATTTCTTGCATGGGTGGCTGATGTCATCCGTCCTAAACGACACATCAAGGGTTGGTCCCCGACGATTTGAAGTAACCAATCGAAGAAGAAGGCTTGCAGTTGAAGGTTGTGTACTAAAGTAATATTTCTGAGTATGTTTTAAGTAAATGTAATACGTATATGGACTAGTTATGTAATTAGGGTTTCTTTAAAAAGTCTTCCGATGTAATTTAAAAAGTCTTCCGCTATAATTTCACATTGCTTGTATTAACGTTCTTCTTAATTTACGAGAGGAAATTTTGTATAAAAGTATTTGAGTGTTCTCTACAAAAGCCTTCCGCTACTCTATCATTATTTAATACTTATTTGTTTATTTTAAGTTAATTATTCCGATTAGAGCTTAGGGTGACTTTGGATTTTACAGTCTTAGGTCACTGATGTGTGGCACTATCGACATAAGTCGGGGGTGTTACACGACTTACGTCGGTAGTGCCACATGCCAGTGACCTCAGAATGTAAAGTCCAAAGCCACCCTAGGCTTTAATCAGGACAATATTGCTAAAATAAATACATAAATATCAAATAATAAAAGAGTAAATAGAGGAAGACTTTTGAAACAAATACTTAACCTTTATTAAATCTTTCATCGTAAATTAAGGAGATAAGTTTTACAACTCAAAATTACAATACAACGGAAGACTTTTAAATAAACCCTAAATACATGACTAACTTATTTAAGTACTACATTTATTTATGAAGATTAAATCAACACTGGACGACTTTTAAAAATAATATTACTGTAAATCACAATCTTCAACTACAAGCCTTCGTTTTCGATTTGTTACTTCAAGGTTGTCTGAGACCAACCACTGATGTGCCGTATAGGACAGATGACACCAGTCAACCATGCAAGGAAAGAGAAAGGTTGGCCAGTCTAATGAAAGACTGTGCAAGGGTGAAAAACAGAATGATTCTTGTAATCGTATATAGTCACTACCCTTGTTTCTCGAATAAAACTCGGTAAATGGTACATGGCTACAATACTTCTACTGAAACGAAAGAAGAGAAATGCACCAAGAGAAGACTCCAAAGAAATTGAGTCTTATAGGAATTATGTATGTTTGTTTGGGAACATTATATTTATCATATAAAGTTTTAAAAACAACTTCTTTGAATAATCGGATCCTTAACCAACCTCACCGCATACGTGTTGTGCAAATTCAGATTGGTAAGAGGGCCTTCATAGACAGAAGCTCGAGCGGATTCCACGTTGTACTTCTCACCCGAGGGTATATTAATTATGTGTAAAACGACAGTTATCTTATTTAATTCCAAAATGTGCATTTACGTTAATGCTTTTAATCCACACCAAATCTCGCAATGAGATATATATCATGGGACGAATCCCGAATTTCGGCACTAGCTAAGTACACCACCACCTATATATGAATAAGGGTAGGTCATGACAAATAGTATTAGGGCAATAATCCTCTTAATACCAAGTTAAAAAGAAACAGCTAAACCTCGCAAGGTAAATAGTGTTCCTACGAATACTCGTGCTAACTAACATATAAGTCCACACCAAATGCACAACAAATGAACATCAAAGTTCATCTAGCACCCTATAATAATAATTATAATATATGAGGGTCACTGCTAGCAAATATACAACCTAATAATAAAGGTTCATTTAAACACCAATTTAACACATAAGTTCCCAAACGAAAATTTAAAATATTTATCCCAACTTAATAGAACAATCGATTTATTGTCAATTAAGATGAATATGGAATAAATTGCAAGAGCGAACCGCCACTTGCCTTGAATCACGAAGAACTTGAACGGCGTAACGGAGATGGTTGCTTTCGAAAAGCAAATTGGATCCCTACTTTATTTCCGTTCCAAAAGCGATTCCGAGATGTACCCACATCACAAAACATAAATAAATTATGATTAGATAATTTATTCAATAACGACATTTGAAGGATACAAGTCTCAATTTTTAATTGAATTTATTTAACTCAAAATAAATCAATTTCAAGGCTTTACAATAAAACAGTTAGTTATACGATACTAGTAATCAATTAGTCGTATATTCTAAATAATCATTGCATAAATAAATAAATCACTCAATTTATTTATCATCTCAAATAACCCAATACATCACCCAATTGTAGTGTTATTCCTTAACAACTTACAATTTAAGATAATATCATAAGATATAATTAATTTAATTTTAATACTTATAAAATTAAATTACTCAAGTATGTATCTTATTAACCCCAATTAACATGCATAATCGTGATTAATTGGATAAAAAACCGAATAGAGGTACGAATTAACCATTATTGAATTCGTTCGGTTCGTTCTTGTCGACACCCTCTCGTTGTTTGCTTCGTATCTCCCTCGTTTGAACTCCAAATGATGCATGGTTTGCGGATCTGGAAACTAAACTTCAAGCCGAAGATTATGATACCTAACATGTAGCTAGAAGTGCCGAGTTGAGAGAGAAAACGCTTCTGCAATTGCACAATGGTTTTGGGGAGTGCTGAAAACTTAGGGCTTGAAATTGGATAAATCTACTCAATGTGTGAAGGGTATTTATAGGGGTTGGATAGGTCTTTCAAAACCCTACAGATTGATATAAAACTTTGCCCAAGTCGAGCTCAAATCAAACCTCCATTTCCTATTATACATAAATATGTTTTTGGAGCCCTAGTTGCCTTACCGGGAAAAATTTGAATATTCTAGGGGATGAATCCACCCAATTCACGTGTCTAGATGCAAGATATGATGTTCCTAATACAACCCAATGATTTAGGGAGCTGCTATATATATTTTCTAAATATACAGTGCATAGGCACGTATATATAACACGTGTCCGTGCCAAGTTGGCACGTAAATATAACACAAGATCATACAATTTTTTATTTTATTTAAAAAAAAAAAAAAACTGTAGCACGTGCACGGGATACGTGCCCATGCTATAGTGCTACAGTTTTTTTTTTTTGGTTTTTTAAGTTTAGTCAAACTAAAAAACTATGTGTAATGCTAGTAAGTTGTATTATTCGAATATCGATTCTATTAGGTTAACGTAATCCTAACTTCATTATCGTATAATTTGAATATCGGTTATACTAATTATATTGTAATATTAACTTCATTATCGTATTATTTGAATAACGATTACACTAAGTATAATGTAATTATGAATTCATTAAATTATTATTCGTTATCATTCAAATATCGGTTATACTAATTATATTTTAATCCTAACTTCATTATCGTATTATTCGAATAACGATTATACTAAGTGTAATGTAATTCTAACTTCATTATCGTATTAATCAAATAATTATAATGAAGTTAGGATTACATAACACTTAGTATAACCGTTCTTTGAATAACACAATAATGAAGTTAAGATTACATTACACTTAACGTGACCGATATTCGAGTAATAGGATGATGAACTTAGGATTATAATATAGAATAATACGATATAATGTAATCTTAACTTCCTTCATTACATTTTTTAGTTTGATTAAACTTATATATATAAAAAAAAAATTACTATAGCATGTGCACGGGATTCGTGCCCGTGCTACAGTTTTTTATTTTTAAGAAAAAATTACAATAAATGCACGGGGATATGTTATATTTATGTGCTAACTTGGCACGGGCACGTGTTATATATACGTGCCTATACACTATATATTTAGAAAATGTATTTAGCCGCGGCGATGATTTATTGTACCAAATCCGAAATATTGGTAACTGATAAGCACTACTTTGTAGGGATTAAGTAAGAGTAATTAGAGGGTTTATTGGTGCCATTCGGGTAGATTTAGACACATTCATGTGCATGGCGTGTGGGGCAAAGTTTGGTAATTAATTAAAAGCCACGTGATTGATGGGCCGAATTAAATAAAGGCCCAAGTGAAGAAGCAGCCCACCGAGAAGCCGCGTGATTTGCCGAGAGCGGGCATGTGTTTATTGGAGTGGGCCGAGAAGAAGATGCTGGAACGGAGTGGGCCGCGCGAGATTGGGCCGAGATCTTCGCTGATGCATGTGTGGGAGATTGAAGCTATTGGGCCGTGCTGATGCTTTGCTGAACGAGATAGCTGCTCGAGAGGCTTTGCCGAAGACGGGATTAATTCCCAATTTCCTTTAATTATTTTTATTGTTATTTTATTATTTCATTTTAGGTTAATTTAGATTTTATTTCCTTTAGTATATTAGGGTAGAGAAAAGGCTTTTTGCCAAGATTATCGATCATCTTTCTCTTGAACCCTAATTCCCTTTTCTACGTTATGAAGAACTAAGCCTCCCTGGCTTAGTCAGATGCTAAAGCTTTCGTTTTGATAAAGTTGTGAGATTCTTGTTCTTAATCTATTGCATGGTTTTTATCTTTCTCTTGCTTAAGTTGTTTATGATTGATATTGATAATCTCTATTTGGACGCATCTAGGGTTTATTGTTATTGATTGATTGCTAGATTTAGATTGTTACTGGTTGAGCATATCTATTTCAGAGTAGCAACTGCATCGTATTAGTAACTGGTTGTGCTAGTCTTATGCAGAAGAGAACTGATTTACATAATATCTGGTTGTTTTATGCTAGAATTGTATCCAACTATATTCCTATCCGTAAGGCTGCTGTTAAACTGAATCTTGATAGTTTCAGGGTTGTTTAATTAGTTAGTGCTAATAGTATCTGGTTGTGCTATTAGTTATATCTGAAAAGGAATTGGAATTACCATTGCATGAGATTTGAATGAGTATCTATGATCAACTTGTCATACGAATAGTGGATGTTGTTTGACTAAGTGCTTTTCCCATCACTGATTTCATCATATTTTACTTTGTTTACTTTTGCATGCTTAGATTAATTAGACTCACAAAACCCCTCTTTGGTTACTTTGGATTGACATATAAATTGCATACTAAGATAGAATCCGCCTCCCTGTGGATTCGACCTTTACTTACCTAGGACTACGGTTTAAGGTTTGTTTGGATATTTTGCATAGCAGTTTTTCACACGACAAAAACCTGTTATCAAATTTGCATCGTTGCCGGGGAGGCAATAATCTTTTTTGTGTGTGTGATTTGTGTGCCAATCTTGGTGTGAACCTATCTTATGGTTCACACCCGTGCTACTAATAATCTACCTCTAGTTTTTGATCCAGAAATCGAAAGAATTTTTCTTCAGGCTCGCAGGGCTGTGAATTTACTACTTCAGGAAGCTGATACAATGGCAGCTCGTGTTACTCTGGAGTCCCTGACAGCTCCTAACTTGGAGCAACCTACTCGTGCTGTGCAATTCCCTGCTCTGGGTGAAGGGGTTAAATTTGAGCTCAAGACAGGAGTAGTCCATTTACTCCCGAAATTCAGTGGAACCCCGCTTGAGGATCCTATTCAGCACCTGGATGAGTTCCTTGAGGTCTGCACCAGTATGAGGCCGTCTGATATTACTGAAGATCAGATGAGGTTGAGAGTATTTTCCTTTTCTCTGAAGGATTCAGCGAAGGACTGGTATCATTCTTTACCGCCAGGAAGCATCACTACTTGGGTAAATTGAAGAAGGTGTTTCTTGACAAATACTTTCCAGCTATCAAGTCTAATCAGCTCAAGAAGAAGATCTACAACATAGAGCAACTGTCTAATGAGTCTCTCTATGAATATTATGAGCGCTTCAAGAAACTGGTGAAGAGTTGTCCCTACCATGGTTACGAAAAGCATGATCTGATTCTCTATTTACATGGAGGACTCCGTGAAGATGATCGTCGAATGGTGAACTCTTCATGTGGTGGAAATATTCTGAAGATGACTTATGAAGAGGCCCTAGAGATATTTGCTACTCTGGCAGATGACTCTAGGCAGTACAGTGGGAGAGGTTCCCAGAGTTTGGTCGTTGCTAGTTCTCAGTCTAAGATTGATCAGGCTGATTTTGATGTGTTGAAAGAGGAGATAAGGCGTCTGAAGCTGAAAGGTACGCCTCAGCAGGCTAAGGCCTGTGAGATTTGTCATGACGATTTGCACCCTACTGATTCGTGTCCTACTCTACAAGAGGAGGTGAATGCAGTGGGAGATTATCAACAGCGGCCCAGGCATGATCCTTACTCTAGTACGTATAATCCTGGCTGGAGAGATCATCCCAATTTCAGATGGAGAGACCCAGAGCAAAACCAACAGCAGGGTAATCCTCAACAGCCTAGACAGCCATATGTGTCAAGACCACAGGGGCAGAGTTCGAATCCTTCATCGTCTGTGGAGGATATGATGAAGATGATGATGCAGTGCAACATGAACCTTACTGAGAATGTTGCCAAGTTGACCAAGAGCCACATACAGTTCCAGGAAAGTACACAAGCTAGCATTCAGAACCTGGAAAGACAATTTGGTCAAATCTCTCAAGTGGTGAATAAACTGGACGCAAAGGATTCTGGTAAACTTCCATCTCAAATGGAAGTGAACCCGAATATTAGGAATGTCAGTGCTATGACTCTGAGGAGCGGGAAGAGGCTCGAAGATGATGGTTCTGAGGTCGACAAGGAAGCGAATCAGGGGCTGGAACAGAACAGTGACGACGACCGCTGTGAAAACGGCGACCGCCGCGAAACACACGGCGACCGCCGCAAAAGGTACGCTGCTCTCGACCTGGAAGAAAAAAATCACGGCGACCGCTGCAACAATTACGGCGACCGCCGTGACGGTGAAACATTTCTCGGACATCCTGATGACATTCACGGCGACCGCCGCGAAACACACGGCGCCCGCCGCCCCTCTGTTGCTGAATCTGAGGCTGAGAAGGAGTATGTGCATCCAATTTTTCCTGAGTGGAAGCCCGTTGTACCATTCCCATCTGCATTGAAGCGTACCAAGCCACTCGCGCAGGACAAGGACATGTTTGAGATGTTCAGAAACGTTGAGGTCAACATGCCTCTCCTAAATTTGATCAAGTCTGTCCCTCGTTATGCCAAGTTCCTGAAGCAGATGTGCACCACAAAGAGGAATCAGGACAGGAACAACAAGAAGAAGGTCAAGGTAAGCGAGCATGTATCTGCTATTTTTCAAAAGCGCTTACCTAAGAAGTGTGGCGACCCAGGTATGTTTACCATCCCAGTCACTATTGGAAGCACCAAGTTTCCCAAAGCTATGTTAGATTTGGGTGCTTTCATTAATGTCTTACCGTCATCTCTTTGTGAATCCTTAGGATTAGGACCCATGCATGCGACCAATATTTCCATTCAGTTAGCTGATAGATCTAGTGTGTGTCCTATAGGGATTGTGGAGGATGTCTTGGTTAGGGTTGGTGATCTTACTTTTCCTGCTGACTTCTATGTGCTTGATATGGATCATGATATGCATGCAGCCCCTATTCTGTTAGGGAGACCCTTCTTGAAAACTGCAAACACTAAGATCAACGTGAGTAGTGGTTCCTTGACTATGGATTTTGATGGCCAAACCATTAATTATAACATCTATGAAACCATGAAATCCCCTACTGATGCCCATTCTTTGTGTGCAATTGATATCCCTGAGCCTGTGGTGCAAGATGTTTTTGATAAGGACCACCTAGATGACACACCACCTATTGTTGATTCTAGCTTGGATATTGCTATATTTACTAACTTGCAGGAAGGTGTGGATGAGTGAGACGCCTGCTATAAGCGCCCTCCGGAGCTTCCAGGTAAACCACATTTGCTGCTAACTCTGAGCGAGAAGCTCGCTCCCTCTTTGGTGCAGGTCCCTGAAGTTAAGGTTAAACACCCCCCGAATCGATCTAAGCATGGGGTAGACGCGACCAAGAAGGTCAGGATGGAGAAGCCAAGGAAGAAGAAGCATGGTCTAAGGTTCAAACCTTTCCATGATTGGTTCAGAAAGAAGGTATGGATTAAGAAGGTTCCCAAGGAACCTGACGATATGAATTGAGGTTGTTCGAGTAGTATGTCGAGCCACGACATTAACTAAGGCGCTGTTCGGGAGGCAACCCGATGTTAGGTAGTCTATTTTATTTCCCTTAGTCTTTATTCAGTTGTTTTTCTTTTTGTTTTTTCCTTTCTGTGTCGAACTAACCTGCAGGAAGCGCGAAAAAACAAAAATGGTGTTCACGGCGCCCGCCGCAAACCTTACGGCGACCGCCGTAAATGCCCCGCCAAGCAAGTTGGCTACGACCTCAAAACGGCGACCGCTGCACCCCTCACGGCGACCGCCGCATTTTCGCAAGTAAAAAAAAAAAAATCAAAAAAAAAAAAAATTCGAAAAAAATGGGCCCCGAAAAAACCTTAAACGGAGAGCAAAAGACGAAAATAAGATACCCCGAAAAGACCTTAAACGGGGAGAAAAAGTCAAAAAAAAAAAAAAGTTTTACCCAGCTGTCCAGAGTTCCCCACGGAGAGGTGCGCATCATGTTGCTAAACGGAGGAATACATTCACCCTATATTTATTTGGCAACGATGATGGCCCTGTAGTCAACAGCTGGAGAGGAGGTACACCAGGGCCCAACCACGACGACATCTGGACCCATTTTTGAAGGCCTTGTAACCCCGTTCCCTTGATTGACCACTACACCCTACAGTGGTTTCTTATGGTTGCACGGTATATGAAGATAATGGCGTTGATGCAGACATCCAGGACATGAACTTTTATGACTACACCGCCAGCAACACGGAAGTGTCCAAGCCAACTCGACAACGTTGTGAGTTAATTTTTTTTGCTTTTCCCTGTGCTTTATTCTTTTGTCTTTCATTACATTGAGGACAATGCAATGTTTAAGCATGGGGTGGGATTGTATGCTTGCTACGCTGCTGAGGAGAAAAAAAAAATGAAAAGAGCCAAAAATTTGAAAAAAGGCTATTATTGAAATCATGGGATAGGTCGAAAACCCGAAAGGGCGGCCTAGGCAATAAGCAGGTGGCTTGGACCAGCATTAGGCTGGGGTAATATGAAGTCAAGAGTGACGTGAGCTTATGTGAGCACATCTATTGGAAAATGAAATGAGTGGCTTGGTGAAAACCCAAAAGGGCGCCTTGGCAAAACGAGTGAAAAAGAAAAAGAGTGATTTTAGGATTTCTCATTATTATTGGCGAGGCGTCATAAGAAGAGGAGTCAAAGAAGGATTGTCGGGTAGGTCACTCTGGGAGACATAAGGAGCAATAGATGGAGGCTAGGATTAGAGGTTACTCACGCTTTTGGATGTCCGGGTTAGCTTGGGGGAAGTACTCTGCTTGCCCTTAAGCTTGTTGAGTTGTGGATGTGTTGTGAATGAGATTGGTGTCAGGAGCTTGGCATGGGTTAGGTGACTCTTAGTTGGAGGATATGCTTCCTGAGACCTTGAATGCTATATTGGATGAGTAGACTCTTTATTAGTTTACTCGAGGACGAGCAAAGGTCTAAGCATGGGGTGATTTGATAAGCACTACTTTGTAGGGCTTAAGTAAGAGTCATTAGAGGGTTTATTGGTGCCATTCGGGTAGATTTAGACACATTCATGTGCATGGCGTGTGGGGCGAAGTTTGGTAATTAATTAAAAGCCACGTGATTGATGGGCCGAATTAAATAAAGGCCCAAGTGAAGAAGCAGCCCACCGAGAAGCCGCGTGATTTGCCGAGAGCGGGCATGTGTTTATTGGAGTGGGCCGAGAAGAAGAAGCTGGAACGGAGTGGGCCGCGCGAGATTGGGCCGAGATCTTCGCTGATGCATGTGTGGGAGATTGAAGCTGTTGGGCCGTGCTGGTGCTTTGCTGAACGAGATAGCTGCTCGAGAGGCTTTGCCGAAGACGGGATTAATTCCCAATTTCCTTTAATTATTTTTATTGTTATTTTATTATTTCGTTTTAGGTTAATTTAGATTTTATTTCCTTTAGTATATTAGGGTAGAGAAAAGGCTTTTTGCCAAGCTTATCGATCATCTTTCTCTTGAACCCTAATTCCCTTTTCTACGTTATGAAGAACTAAGCCTCCCTGGCTTAGTCAGACGCTGAAGCTTTCGTTTTGATAAAGTTGTGATATTCTTGTTCTTTATCTATTGCATGGTTTTTATCTTTCTCTTGCTTAAGTTGTTTATGATTGATATTGATAATCTCTATTTGGACGCATCTAGGGTTTATTGTTATTGATTGATTGCTAGATTTAGATTGTTACTGGTTGAGCATATCTATTTCAGAGTAGCAACTGCATCGTATTAGTAACTGGTTGTGCTAGTCTTATGCAGAAGAGAACTGATTTACATTCTAGGATAATATCTGGTTGTTTTATGCTAGAATTGTATCCAACTATATTCCTATCCGTAAGGCTGCTGTTAAACTGAATCTTGATAGTTTCAGGGTTGTTTAATTAGTTAGTGTTAATAGTATCTGGTTGTGCTATTAGTTATATCTGAAAAGGAATTGGAATTATCATTGCATGAGATTTGAATGAGTATCTATGATCAACTTGTCATACGAATAGTGGATGTTGTTTGACTAAGTGCTTTTCCCATCACTGATTTCATCATATTTTACTTTGTTTACTTTTGCATGCTTAGATTAATTAGACTCACAAAACCCCTCTTTGGTTACTTTGGATTGACATATAAATTGCATACTAAGATAGAATCCGCCTCCCTGTGGATTCGACCTTTACTTACCTAGGACTACGGTTTAAGGTTTGTTTGGATATTTTGCATAGCAGTTTTTCACACGACAAAAACCTGTTATCAGTAACCAAAATCCCCATAGAAGCTTGAGTTTCCATGTATAGAGGTGGAAGGTTGAAGACAACCCCTTTATGCATAATTACCCCCCCCCCCCCAAATTGGCTTAATTGGGCATTTTACCCAACTTTCTAAAGTTGTGGAAAAAGTGCCCTTATTTCACTTTTTAAAAATTACAAAATTTACCCAAACTTATTTATTTTATTATTCTAAGTTTACATAATTATTTTAACCCAAATTTTTGAAGGATGAAATTTTAGATTAAGTTAATTCTAAGATTTAAATTACATTTTATCATATTTTAACCTTATCTTACTTAACATTTTGTTCTCCTTAATTTAATACCTCATGTTAACTTGATAAATTTATTTAAATTAATATTAACATAAGTTAACATAATTTAAATATTTCATGACTTAAAAAGGTAACCTACTTAGGTTAATTATTATTTTATCCTCTCATGAATAAACATAATAATTCTTATAACCTTTATTATATATCCAAAAATTCTCAAAACCACATTCATGATTATACTTAATTATTTATTTATACCATACTATTATAACCCATTTGATAATTTGTACCAAAAAATTATCATAAACCAACCTTTGAACTTAAGTTAATGAAAATGTAAATTACTCCTCTAAAAGAAATAAAATAAAATTCACAACTTTTATTATTATCAAAATAAAATATATAGAAATTACACTAATACCCTTATGATAAAATGAGAGTTATTACACTCTTAATATCAAAAACATTATTATTGAGGGTGATAATCTACTTGTCATAAACTGTGTTAATGGAATTTCGAAAAGACCATGGGAAATGATGACCATTATATTGATATTATTTCCCTAGCGAATTACTTTGACCCGTTCTTAGTCATTCATTGTTTGAGGAAATGAAAAAGAGCAACTAATTTTTTTGCCACTAATGATATTAACCCGGATGTGCTAAGAAGATTTGTGGAAGCCTATCAACCTCTTGGATAGTCAGATCAAATACATTTGTTGAGGAATGATTTTACAACATGAGTTGTATTACCGATCTTTATTGTAAATGCTTTGTAAAGATCATCAAATATGATGATTTAGGTTGACCTTTCATCTAAAAGGGTAACCTAGTGTTTGCATATAACAAAAAAATAAAAATAAAAAATAAATCACTTCAGTATTATTATTACCTGTGTACAGTAAGCTTGAGGCTTTAGAAGGATTATTGTTTAACACTAAGATTTTTGCATTAGTAGTTTAAATTCCCGTGTCGGGTGATGGACTATGTTAAGTAATATAAAAAAATGATAATATGTTTTTCTTAAGTTAATTTGTGACACACTAGTATTGTTTACTTTATGTTAGACTATAATTTTAATACATAAGACATATATTTCACTTTTCTAGAATTAGGTTAGAAAAAGAGAAGACTCTAGGGAAGGTCATGCATGGTAGCCACTTCTCTTGTTCGTTACATCATGTTCTCTACTTAAGCACCCATTTTATGTTCATGAAAAATCACATTTGAACTTGAGAATAACTTGACATAGTTTTTCTTAAGTTATTCAGATGAAAAATGCTCTTTTTTTCTAAGACCCTCGTGATTCCAATCAATTGTCCGTGTGTGAGTTCGTGTGTTCATCTTGAGTTCGTGAAAATCCTAATTCTTCTATGCACTCTCTTGGCTCTTCCAAGGCCGAGTTTGTGTGCTCAAGTGGTGAACTAAAGCCACTTTTTGGACATCAACTTTGAACTTTCCAAAGACGGGACCTAAATGATCATTGGAGCGACGTCTAGCACATCAAGTGGCATCAGAGCAAAGTTGATGCAAGTTTAAATCATTATTTTGCATGTTTCTAATTCTTAACGCAAGGCTTTAATCTTGTGTTTTTACCCATCCACACTCTATAAATTGCAATTTTCTTGCAACCACCATGATACGAATCGACCCATGCTAGGGATGAGACGCCGTGAAAGGGTCGATGATATCTAGAAAGTTTCCTCCATTGCTTCTCACTATTGTTCACTCGACTCTTTTCGACTAGAAACGCCAATGTGATGGTGAATTGAAGCCGGACAAGACCAACGTGATGATCTTGGTTGAAGGATCAAGCCAACATTATGGCTTGAAGGAGGCAAGCATGATTGCCTCGAATGATCAGATCGATAGGTATGGCTGAGCCGTGTTGGGGAAGCCAAGGGTTTATAAGGAGATCGCCTCTACTTGTATAAACCAAAACTCAACTTAACTTTATTGAATCATCAAACGAGTACTTATAGGGAACAACAATAAAAGAAAACCTAAACGGCTTGGGATTTGTCAAACAAATAAAAGCGCAAGACAAAACATACTAAAATAATAGGCTGATAGAAATACAAATATTGTCTTAAACATCAAAACACATAAAATAATTAAGTATAAAACAAAGCTAGTATGACGCGCCATAGGGGATGCCAAGGACACGGTCTCCATGAATGCGTTGTTGGTGCTGGAGGCTGGCCGGGTTCCATCCTTCTCCCCTTCTTAGATACAAAGCATCCTCGATTCGTACAGGTCAGACGGAGGGAGAACGGATTAAACATGTTGGCGCGGCTCCCCTTCTTAGAGACGAAGGTGGAGTGCGGGCGATAGATGATAAATTGGATCAATGTTTTTGGAGTCCTAGAAGAGGGAGTGTTGTGGAAGAAGTGAAACCAGCTGAGGAGGAATAGATCCATGCCACGGCTGCCATTGGCGAATGCTTTGTGATATCTAAGGTGAAAGAAGATCCTTTTGATCCAAGGTATGATACCTATGCAAACATGGAGCCAATATATGATAGAGATGAACTTTTGGAGATGCCTCCTATGTTTGATGAAGAAGAGCTTTTCAAGACGCCTCCAATATTTGATGAAGAAGAGCTTTTGGAGGTGCATTTTGTGGAATTCACCCCCACGGTTGACTATGGCCAACGAGAGCAAAGCTTCCACCACCTATGCACCATTGCTGGCCATGACCAACCTTTCTTGGCCTTGGTTGATAGTGGAAGTGATCAAAAAGTGATTTTTGAGTCCGGGTTTCAAAGGTTAGGTCTTGTGACTCAACCACAAAGTCCACCCTTTGTGATAGGATGGGTGAATGAAGGTCATAAGATCAACGTGGATAAGAAGGTTCATGTGAGCTTTAGCTTGGGAGCCTACTCGGATATGGCGATATTTGTGGTGATGCCTACTCATGCATTTGATGTCATCTTAGGGCGACCATGGCAGTTCGACCTCAACGTCATCCATGAAGGCCGTCTCAATGTGAATCATGTAAGTAAAGACAATGTGTGGTACCGGTTGGAGGCCATGAGTGCAGTAGCATTGAAGGAGGCTAGATAATATGCCATGAGCTTGATTCATTAGAAGAAGGAACCAATGGTATGTCACTTACACCATGAGCTTTGCATGCCACCTAGACCCAACGTGCAGAGTCAAGTCTGTGCCCTCAAGTCATCCATTTTCCTCAAACCTCACGAGATGACCAAGGCGCTCACAAAAGAAAAGGGAGTTTTCTTGTTTGCTTCTAAATTTCCTATATAAGGCGTGGCTTTCCTTGTAGTTTGATAGACAAGGTTTGATCAAACCCGAAGCATTAAGCTTTGTTTCAAGTTAAGTTCAATCAAGCTTTACATGTTCTTCTTTTCCATTGATTTGTTCCTTTAGTGGTACCTATCTAATCAAACAATTGGATCTCGAACTCTAATCATTGAAGGTGGAACCTATCCTTCATCCATCTGAGTTCAACCTTTATCGTCCTTGGTGGAGCCTATCCAAGATGCGTTCAAGTCGCTCAAGTTCTTTTGGTGGAGCCTATCATTAGGGAAGTTGAGTGCTTATCCCTATAAAATCTCTAAAAAGTTTCAACAAGAGTTCAACAATTCTTCTTCCCAAGGTTCACATCAACGCACCAACGCATCAAAGATCGTTCGAATCACAACATTTGGTATCAGGGTAAAAGCTTCAAAGTAAGTTCCTTAAGACTAGTGGGTAAGAAATAGTACGAAATTATGCTACATTACTTTGCTCATTTGTGTAGAATTTGAGTTTGGCCCTGCTTTCAGCATTGTTGTTCATCCTTGAGCACTCATCTTTAACCTCCCACCAACATAGTCTCTCACCTTCCTACAAGGTACACAAAGAGGCTCCAAATAGAAGATTTTGAGTTTGCCAATTAATTGTCAGAGTTCACAAACACATCTATACCTTTCTGAACCGTCCATTAAAAGTGGGTGACCATTCCTTCCCCTCCAACCACTATCACTTTGTAAGTTATTACTTCTCTTAATTGACTCTTCAAATAGTTGATCTTCTCTTCCTTTTTACCTTTAAAGTCTAAGAGTCGTAATTTCGCTTATTTTAAAAAAAAATCAAAGGAGAAAAAGTCAAATCCACATAAGCAAAATGGAAAATAACTTGAGCGTTCCTTTGACAGAGGAAAAAAATGCATACTCGGACAAAAGGAAGAAGTAGTCAAACAACTTTCTTTTTAAAACAAGTGCAATACAACTTTTTTCTCTTCTCTCCCTCTCTCGTCTCAAGACTTGAATTTGCCAGCTAGTTGTGGATGTGGAAAGCCTTTAGCCACACCAAACTCACTTTACCCTCATAAGAAAACAACATCCAAGCCTTGCCTCAACTTTCTGTATATTTTTAGAATTGTTTGGTTAAATACTTTGGTTGCCAAACACTCGTACTAGTGCTTACATTGTAGTGCTTGTTTTGCTACCTTTTGTTTGTCTTTCTTGGTGACTTGTTTGCTAGGTGCCAAGAGCTTGTGAGAGCTTGCATGGTCTTTGTGTGCTGCCATGTCTATGCAGGATCTTAAGGTCAAGAACATGGATGAAGATGACGATACTCAATCCTTGAGTATGGGTGAGTTTAAGGCAACTATGAGAGAAATGATGCAAGAAATGGAGCGGAATCTTACAACCAAATTTGAGGTCTTGTGTGATTCAAAGAAAAGCACAAGATTGTCAAAAATGAGAATCCATGAAGACTAATGGAGTGATGTGAACTAGCTCACACATGATGTGCGGTGAACAAAGTGACTCCATCTCGGCGCCAATTAAGGAATCAAAGACGGTTGGGCGGAATTTGTTGGAATTGGTTCCAATTATGCCAAGACCTTCTTTAACCATGGTTGAACACAAGGAGGTTGAAAATGGCACAAATAGTGGAATGTGTTGGATGAGTTTGGAAACCATAAGACCAAGTTGTTCACACTGTTGGTGGCTGGCGCAGATGAAATGATGTTGTCGTTCTCATGCGCGCAATGCAAAAAGTCATGAGCACATTTTTCACACAAATTAAATCATTAATCCATATAATCCATCCTTTTAATTTAGGCCTACAACAATGGTTCCCATCCCAAGATGGCCAATTGATAAGATTTCTCCTAGGATCTTGACGCCGGTGCCTTGAGGAGAAGTCGATCTTGGAAGAGAAGGGGTCGGGGCTTGTCGTAATGGTAACCGTGAGGAGTTTGGACAACTTGATGGATTTGGGGTCGTTCTTCAAGGAACGAAGGGCTCTAACTAGGATAGGCAGTCAACTCCTCAAATGAATCCACACAAAAGGATTGAAAGACTCTTCAAGGCTTGGATGGATCCACCAAGGTTTGGAGAGGGTGAACACTCGATGACGACAGATAGACCCACCGACGAGACCTTGTTCTCGGTGTTTGAATGAACTTTCTAGATAGTCCCACTAAAGGCACACTAAAAAATCTTGATCATGACCAGAAGATCATGATGCAAACTGAAAAGAAGTAAATCTGAAATTTTGATTGAAATGAACAAACAAGAACAAGGTTTGATCTCAATTTAGTCAACCCTTGAAAATAGGAAATGTTTGGCTTATATAGGCAAAAAAACATCCACAAAAATGGGCCTACTAAGAGGGCCAATGCACAGGGCACAACCCACGAACCAGCCCTTGAGTTCATGCCTCCAAGTCGGACCTATAGCCTTCGTCATCGGCGTGTGCAGCGCAAGCACTCTCCATGTGCCATCTTACAATCTGCTCGTGCCTTTTGAGCCAAACTTGACCAGCATGCTCCCTGAACCCATATGAGTCCATTGGACCCACATTTGTGTGGGAAATCGGCCTCAAGCCATGTGATGGCTGGTGGCTCCTTCGCACGGGTGCGTCGCCTTGGACCTCCACGCACTTGTTCGGGCACTAGTGCTCCAAATGACCCCAAATTTGGTGAAGAACTTCCTTGTAGCATATGATGACCTTTAGCAAGAAAATTGCATGATTCTTTCATAGTATGATCGGGGAGGTCTTGATGCCCTAGTTTGTGGCTCGACGCGCATGTGGCCTAGGTGAACCCTCGAGACTCCTCCGAACACTTGTTCTCCAAATGCCCCAGGATTTGGCATGTGATCCTCATTTGGTACTACTTGAAGAGTGGCACCATCTTAGCTCAGTTTGTAAGAGGTTGGTGCCAGTGTTTTGAGAAACCCAAGCTTGAGCGGCGCCGAGGGAGGCATCTTGGCCTTGGTTGTGGCTTTGGTGTTGGCCTGAGTTTTGATGTGGTCCAAAACCACATCACCAATTATGAAATTTAAGAAAGCTCCTAAGGGTTCAACTTCAAATAAGAAAAAGCATCAACAAACTGGCAATTCTTGCTTTCTAAATTCAATGGCAACTCCATGGTTAGATGCCTCTCCTACATGTTTGCCATTCCATTTTGTGCGGCAAGTAAGTTATCAAGCCCACATGTATAGACTTCAAGATGGGTGCCGCTCCTAATAATAATGACCTTTCAATGGTGCTTCTAGCACCACCCCATTTTTTTCACAAAGTGCACGAGGAGACCACCATTCGGGAAAGAACCCTTTTCTTCTTACTCTTTTATGCAATTGCTTTGTGATGAACATGCATCTAAGTTTAGTAGATTTTATTTGTTAAGTAGCTACATTGCATCTAGGACTTTGTTCTTTTTTGCATGATAGTTATATGTCTGAAATCATGTTTAAGAAGTTGCATTTAGTTCATCAATATGTGTTTATGTCTAAATATTCTTTTTGTCTCGACTAACGAATCATTAAGCATATGCTTAACTGTAAGAAGGGGAGTCCTTTAACATTTATGTTTGTGCAGGTTATTCGTCTAGGAGAGGTTCCATTGTGCAATTGAGTTAAAACTTGACTAGTATATTCCTCATGGTCCAACTCTACCATTAGACCCACACGTGCTTAGGAAAAAGTGAACCGATCCTGTGGAGCCCTTTTCACCGGCTTGAGAAATTGAGTTGAAATTTGGTTAGTATATTCCTCATGGTCCAACTCTTCCATCAAACCCACAATTGTGGAGGCCCTTTTCACCGGCATGAGCACCCGAGTACTCCTAAGCACATGTCCCGGTAAATGTGCTCGAAATGGGCCCAAACTTGAACTTGGAATGACTCATGGATCATCATGATCATGTAGGATGGTATGGCCATGGCTCAATTATGGAGAAGTTGGTTCTAGGGATTTGAAAAATGCTAATGTCAGTAGAGTCAGCGCGCGACAACGGGTGAGGCTGACGCAGCACCGGTACACCTTATGGCTTGGTGTTGGCTTCTCCATGCATGTTATAGTTGATATGGGCAAAAAATCACATCATCATCCCCTTCTTGAAAAATATTGATCCTCAAATTTGTTAGACCTACAACAAAAAACACCAAGTAATTAGGCCTCTCAAATGCCAAACTGGGGACTTCCTAAGAGGTCACCCAACCTAATACTACTCCCTCCCTAGCACGCTTAACTTCGGAGTTTTTTATCCTCACTTGAACCTTGAAACGGAATAGCTCTTGTTGACATGGATAGCACTTTTAATCCTTATAAGGAATCACAAATCCGGGGTGTTACAATCACCCTCACTTAAACACTTAACGACCTTGTCAAGGCCCAAAGATCATCCTCTAGGTCGAGCAACCGCCCTCAAGGATAAGTCCACTCATAACCCAGAGTAGGCTCTGATAACATTTGTAAGACCCGAGGCCTTAGAAGCGACATCCCATGCCAACCCGACAACTTCCTAGGAGGACACCCATCCTAGAACGCTTAACTTTAGAGTTCTTTATCCTTACTTGAACACTGAAAAGGAAGAGCTCTTGTTAAAATGGATAGAACTTTAATCCTTATAAAGGATTTCAAATATGAGGTGTTACAATCACTCCCACTTAAACCCTTGACGACCTTGTCAAGGCGCAAAGACCACCCTCTAGGTCGAGCAACCGCCCTTATGGCCAAGTCTACTCGTAACCTAGAGTCAGCTTTGATACCATTTGAAAGGCCCGAGCCTTAGAAGCGCCATCCCATGCCAACCCGAGGACTTCCAAAGAGGTCATCCATCCTGGTACCACTCTCGCCCTAGCACGCTTAACTTTAGAGTCCTTTGTCCTCACTTGAGCCCTGAAAAAGGAAGAGCTCTTGTTGACATGAGAAACACTCTAATCCTTATAAAAGATTAGAAATCCGGGGTGTTACACCATTGTTGAGCTTCATGTTTAGGTTCGGAGTACTTTGTTTTTGTGAATCATATCTACGACAACTTACTTGTGTTTTGGTGCGTTATATCAAAGACGATTGATTGGCTTAGGTGCGTCATATCTTTAGGTAATTGGCATCCCTCTTCTTGAGTCCATTGGTGCATCATATCAAATTGGTTAAAGTTGATTATCCCTTTACTTTCTTTCAAATAAAAAACCGCAAAAAATCAGAAAAAGAGCCACCTTTAGTCCTTGATCGACCACGTCCTCAAGACTTGATCCACACATGGCTTTGGAGGTGACTTTTCCTTGAACTAGAATGATGATCCTATGGAGTTTCTCCATCATTTGGTATCAGAGAAAATGAATTGGAATTGACCTCTTGGTTTCCAAACAATTCCAGTCAGAATAAGAAGACTTATAGGAATACCTTTATTCTGTGGTTCGAGAATTGGGTCTGAGGTAGGGCGTGGGCGGATTTGAGATCAATAAAAACACTAAATGATGGAGAAATGCTAGAGTATATTTGTTTTGGTTCAAGGAAAAGTCACTTCCAAAGCCACGTGTGGATCAAGTCTTGAGGACGTCGTCAATCAAGGACTAAAGGTAGCTCTTTTTGTAGATTTTTTGTGGTTTTTGATTTGTAAGAGAGTAAAAGGGTAAGCAACTAGAACCAATTGGATATGATGCACCAATGGACTCAAGAAGAGGGATGCTGAATCACTAAGGATAAGACGCACCTAAGCCAAGCAATCGTCTTGGATATAACGCACCAAAACACAAGTACAATGTTGTGGATATAACTCACCAAAACAAAGTACTCTGAACCTACACTCAAATCTCAACAATGGAACCTCAAAGTTTCAATAATCAATAATCAAGTCTCCTAAGAATGAAAACCGAAAAGCATATACATAGAAACAAAATGTCACAAAAACCATAATTTGCAAGTAACTTAAAAATAGGCATTCTCTCTTCTCCATGCTCCAATAGTCTTTAAATTTGTACAAAATATATATAAGCCCATGAGCCAAGTCATATCAAAAGTTTGGCCCAAAATATCATGGGGTTTACAGATGAGCCTTTGGACAATTTTGGCTTGCACTATTGCATCGCGGCAGTGGAATCTTTAGTCGACTTCCACAAACCATCTTCACATTCCCTTGTCACTCCTTGACTTACTGGACACCTTGGAGATTCTAAGGAAGCTTGGAAAGTTGGAGCTCGAGCCAAGTCATCTGGGTCAAACGTTTGACCGTGGTCCCAACTTCGTGCTCGCGCCAGCAATGTTGCTAGTAAAGCCCTTGTGTCTTCACCGACCGTTATTCCTCCATTTGACCTCAAACTTTGCATGGCCTCCTCATTTAGACTCTCTGGAAGGTTGAAACTGGTAGTGCCAGTTTGGATGTCATTGATGCAGACGACTTACGAAACCCTAATTTGGGGCACGTAGGCGGCGGTGTCGCTTGGCTACGCTTGACGCGGCATTTGACCTCATCTTGCGACTTGATGGGATCCAGAATCACATCATCCTCCCCTTCTTTATAATATTCGACCTCGAATACGTGCAACCTACACCAACAAATGTCAAATAGAAAGGACCCTATAAAACACCTAAGTAAGCAAAATTACTTGTCCTAGCTATGACTTGATGCGTGCGCCTAGATTGCACAAGTATAAATTTGAGGGGATTCCCCCTATTAATATGCAGCCTATCTCCTAGAGTCAATCTTCGAAAAATAGCATGTGAATGACTAGATAAAACTCTAAGGAAATAAGAAACATAAACATGAAAATGAAGGAAGTGTGCCTTATAACTAATATGCATAAGAAGACTAATAAGCAAGAAAACTCCCTTATCACTTGAAGATTGCTTGATTAAAGCCACGTGTGAAGCATTAGGGCTCCTTGGTCCTTGATAGCATAAGGTTGCTTGATTCAACCCCTTCTTGATTAACTCATGAGGCATTAGGTCACAATCTTGGACCTTAGCGTAGGCACTAGTCGGCTTGCAAAATTCATGGGGGAGTTGACATATCCTTGGTTTTTTTTCCTTGACAACCAAGTTGCACGCATTCCACCGGGCTTCTCTCAATGCCTCCACACCCATGGCCTCCAAAGGATGTCATACATTGTCCTTCACCATGGGTTCACGTTGAGGTGGCTTTCATGGATGACATTAATGTCAAATTTCCATGGCCTTCCTACGATTAGGTTGTATTCACTAATAAGCATCACCACAAACGTTGCCATGTCCGAGTATGTTCCCATGCTAAAGCTCACGTGGACTTTCTTTGTCACCCTTTACATACGGCCTTCACTCACCCATCCGATCACAATCGGTGGCCATTGTGGCATAGTCTCAAGGCCTAGCCTTTCTGTCACAGACTCCACAATCACATTTTGATTGCTTCCACTATCAACCAAAGCTACGAAGGGGTGCTTATGGTTTTCAATGATGCATATATGATGGAATCCTTGCTCACGTTATCCATAATCAATGGTGGGATTGATCTCCATAGAAGGCATCTCCAAAAGACCTTCTTCATCATATATTGGTCTGATGGTCCCATAGTCGTCATACCTTGGATCAAAAGGTTCCTCCTTCACCTTAGAGATCACAAAACAATTTCCTATGGCGGCGGTTGCATGAACTTCCTCTTTTTCATCTTATTTAGACTCTTCTTCAAGCACTTATTGGGCCACCAAACGTCCGTTCATGGCCGTAGGGTATCCCAGCAACTCATCTTTCGGGTACGCATCATAAATTGATGGTTCGTCCCATTGGACGACCACACCCTTGGTCATGGCCTCGGTGAAAGGGTAACTCAAGGTGTCTTTGGGTTGGCTAGGGGCCGGAGCAAGGAGATCTCCACGAAATCACAGCGGGATTGCTCAAAAAGGGCTCGAAGTACACTCAATGTGATCGGCTTTCCTTCTTCACATTAGCTCTCCTTGGGCTCCTCACCTAGACTTCTTTGAGACATGACTCGAAACAAGATAAAACAGAAGGAAAATAATCTAATCTATTACTAACAAAGCAAGCAACCTTGTTAAGTTAGAGGAAAACCAAAATAAAAACACAAACTTTGAACAAGATAGTAACTTTACTAAGGCACACTCCTTAAATCTCCCTAGGTTGGCCATGCACTTAGGGTTCCCCTATAAAACCTTAACTTGATCCTAAGTTTATTACAATCATAAAAGTATCTCACAATGCAGAAGTAAAGACCAAGAAAGATCTCAAGATCAAACACAAGCAAGTTTTAGAAACAAGGGGGTATGGACGGCTAGCTTAAAGATAGAAAGGGAGGGCATAAAAGTCAAGATCTTAATGAGCAAGTTATGTCCAAATAAATGATTGCAAAAGATAAAACATAATGCTATTTTTAGCGAATGGGGAATCTTTTTATAGTGCATGGCATTCGTCCGTTCATTTTGGATGGACAAATTTGATTTGTCCGTTCATTTTGGACAGACAAATGTGATTTGTCCGGTCCATTTCGGAAGGACAAATTAGAATTGTCCGTCTAATATAGATGGACAAATGATATAGATTTATGGTAAAGGATTCTGTCCATAAAAAATAATGGACAAATGCAAAATCGTCCGTCCATTTTAGATGGACAAATTTGTTTTGTCCGTCCATTTTGGATCAACAAATTGGTATCGTTCGTCTAATATAGATGGACAAATGACATAGATTTTATGGTAACGGATTTTGTGCATCAAAAATAAATTGACGTTTGCGAAATCGTCCGTTAAAAATAAATGGAAAAACGGATATAGTCCATTTAAAAAACGTAGGAAAATTGAATTTGTCCATACATTTTGGACGAACAGTTATCAATCATCCGTTCATTTTGGACGGACAAATTCAATCATTAAAAGTAAAAAATGCATTTATTACACTTACTTACCAACATCTACCCTATTAATATGGCCGTTTTTATCCATAGAAATTGTAATTCTTCCATAACACTGATGTGAGCAAGGATCAAGGTTGGACTCGGTGCAAGGTGATGCCTCTCGTTGGCCTCCAAGACAAGACGGCGGCGATGGAGGTTAATGACCAGCGTTGGAGGCTCTCTCGGCTATGGTGAGGCTTTCCTTGGGCAATTGTTGTGAAATTTGGAAGGGAAGCCATGGAGATGATGATGAAGGTAGTATGGTAGGGCCAAGAGGATGATGATGGAAGCCCCTCGGTGGCCGGCGCTAGAGGGAGATTGGCTCCTCTCTTGCGGCAACGGCAGGATGGTGAAGATGGATGATGGGCGGCGTGAAGATGGAGATGGAAGTGATGGATATTCTCCCTCCTTGGTTGGATGTGACTCACCAATCAAGAAGAAGAGATAGTCGACCCCTAGAGATACTACACACTTAAGGAAATCAACAAGAATGGCTTTGATATGACTCACAAAGCAAGATCCTTGATGTTACTCACAAGGATGGGACGAAGGGGAAGATAGCTTTTCTAATGAACCAGAAACTGTATTTTGATCTCTATAAAACGTGCCCTCTAATGTGCCTCACATCAGCCTTTTATATGGCAAGGCAATTAGAGGAAAATGAAACAAAAGCATAGAAAATCCAAGAAAGAAATTACAAGACATGGCCGGCGGCCCATTAGTCTTTCCTAGGCTTAACATAAGTCTAAAAATGTCATGAAATAAAATCAACTTTAAGCAACATAATTCACGCGCTCGGACGCTTCACGCGCTCGGACGCTTCACGCGCTCGGACGTGCCACCTTAAGGTTGATTGCTTCATTATCTTGATTTTGGTTAACAAAGATATCTAGGCTTGCTTGACTCATTTGATGGGACATGGTCACATCATCCTCCCTCTCTTGAAAGGGATTCGATCTCGAATCCAACTCGTCAAGGTCATCTTCCTCGACCAATGAATGAACCAAATCAACCACATTAATGACATCATGATCTCCGGGCTCAAAGGGAACCTCTTCGTTGTCCATATTGGAATGGCCCACAATTGTCTCTCCTTCACCTGAAATCAAAGCACTAGAAGCTCCATGAAACTCCACAACTTGGCCATTAAACAAATTAGTGATATAAAGTGCATCATGAAGTGGAGAACATGCAATAAAATCTGATTCTTTAGAGGCCCTATCCACAACAACAAAGGCAAAGTCCCTCCCTCTCTTAGGCCTAGGGACTTCCTTTGGCTTAGCCAGGAGGATGTGATTGAAGGCACCCCCTTTGCTTCCAATGACCATCTTACCTTTGGCTTGCTCTTTGCTTTGTGGTGACTCCCCTTGTTTCTTAGCCATATGGTCAACCATAATCTCATGGGGAGTCATAGGGTGGAGAGTAAATCTCTTGCCATTCATCATGAAACAATACTCATTAGAGTCCCCTTGATGAATGACACCTCTATCATATTGCCAAGGTCTACCTAGGAGGAGATGGCATGCAGTCATGGGTAATATATCACACACAACTTCATCCTCATATCCCCCTATAGCAAATGGAATGATGGCTTGGTCCTTGACCTTAAGAGGAGTGTCGGAATTCAGCCAACATAAGGTGTAGGGTTGAGGGTGAGGAGTAGTAGGTAGATTGAATCTACTTACTACTTTTTGGTCAATGATATTGCAACAAGACCCACCATCAATGATGACACTACACACTTTCCCCTTAATGGTGCACCTTGTGTGAAAGAGGGTCTCACGTTGAGTAGGCACACTAGTACTTTTCGAGGCAATCAATGTCTTTTTTACCAAAAAAACATTCACCCTCGGCTTCCATCACATGTAGCTCTTCGACCTTCTCTCCCTCCTCAACAACTTCTTCTTGCCACTCATCCTCAGACCCATAGTCCCCTAGAGTGTTAAGAATAACTTGCCTCTTAGAGGGGCATTCCTTGGCCATATGCTCTCTTCTAAGGCACTTAAAGCACTTGAGATCTCTAGCTCGTCCCTTCCCCTCTTGTGGTTGGGATTGAGGCTGAATTTGAGCGTCTCTCTTAGGCTGACTTTGTGGGTCAAGCCTAGGCTCTAGGCGTCTTGGAATAGCTTGGGGAACACTACCATTGGGAGTCCATGGCCGTGGGTTTGCAGCTTGGGGGCGCCTTTGAGGGAGGTTCTTGTACACATGGTTAGTGTAATCAAGAACCTCTTCAATAGGCGTCCCTCGTATAAAATGTTGCATGTTCACCACAGCCCTAAGGTCCGGATTTAAGCTATTGATGAACTTAGAAATAAGATAGCCCTCGGGAAATCAAAGTCCGGACCTAAATACCAAAGTCCTTAGCTCCTTATAGAATTCATCTGGGGTCTTACTCCCTTGTCTCAATTGCTCAAGCCGAGCACGGGCCCTCTCATTATAATCATCCGACACAAACCGGTTTCTCAAGGCAGCATTGAGCTCTTCCCAAGTCTCAATTTGGGGATAGCCTCTATAGGTCATATCCTCCTTGTCCTCTAGCCACCAATGGTAAGCAAAATCAACAAACTTAATTGAGGCTATAGCTACTCGTTAAGCATCTGAGTAGTTATAAAACTCAAAAATTTGTTCGGTCTTTTGCTCCCAATCTAAATATGACTCAACCTCACATGTACCTCCAAAAGGCTGAACTTTGAGCTTGATACCATACTCATCCTCGTAGGCCACACATTGAGCTTGAAAGGCCGGCCTCGGCGCTGGAATGGGGCCACGGCCAGGCTGGATTCTCCTCGAAAACAAGGGTGGCGCTGGGCTCCGGGGTTGGTAGAAATCGGCCTGAGGTGGTGGCTGGCCTCTCCCTCCATAATCTGCATGGTTAGTTCACAAGGGAGGAATAGGAAGTAGACCGGAAGACACATGAAATTCAGAGTTCATACCTTGGCTCTCCTGGGGCATTCATTGGCCGTCTCTATGGGTGGAAACAAGAGGCACGTGGGAGATTGTAGGCTCATGGAGGGACAACCTTGATAGCTCTTGAGAGACGCCTCCATGAGTGCCTCCTTCGGCTACACAGGAATTGGACGAGGCACCGACTTCTTGGCCTCCACTTAGCCGAGCACTTGCTTGGACTTGTTCCCACTTGGACTCCATGCTCCTCATGAAAGCCACTTGATTTTCCCTCATGGCTTGGATTTGTTGATTCACCCGGGCATCTGTATCTTCCTTGTTTGCTCGGATGGCTTGGAGAAGTGTCTCCAAAGTAATGGGTGAGTCGGCTGGACTCTCTTCATTGGAAGGACCCTTGTCCTTGTTTTGGCCATCCATTGGACCTGATCTTGTCATAGAGAGCAACACAAGACAACCAAGCAACAAAATCCTCCAAAGATCTTAACTACACAATGGACCTAAGCTACAAAGGAGCTCTAAACTTGTTTTAAAGTCTAAACTTTCAGCAAGCAAAGCACTCCTAAATTGGCTAGGGTTAGGGGTCACTAGACTCAACAAAAGAAGTAAAAGAAAGCAAGCAACACACACATCTCAAAGAACTTGATACACTCGAGTAACAATTAAAGCAAACAACGATATGAAGCTACTAAGTTCAATTGCTTTACACACGACTAAGGCAGCCACTTCTTTTGGTTTTTGACAAATGATGAACCACTTTTCCTATGGCTTTCTCTTTGGTACTAGCCGAGTTTTTCTGGCTGCATCCACTTTTTCTTGTCCAAATGCAATACTTTTTGTTTTGATTTTTGATGAAGAAGTTATAATGCAGAATTGACACTTTAAAATGGTGAAAACAAGTGCTCAAAAACAGCAACGAATCTTTCCCATATCCTAGCGTTGACGTTTTTAATTCAAGCTCGAATAGCATGCAAATTCCAAGGGACGAAGGCAGCTATGAAAGACGACTCAAGACTCAAACAAACTGAGTATCACGTCCCTAATTTTACTCAAAAAGTGGAGCAAAACCGGGGATGCAACAACTCAAAATCTAGACGCAACAACTCCAACCAGAAATCCCTAAAAAATAGGATCTCAGCAACAACCAAGATTCTCTATTCAAATTCGATTCTCTCCTTGGTATGTCCGTCCCTAATGCAGCTAATTTGACTCAGGAAATTGCAAGACACACGACACAAAACAGCAGCAAAGACACAAGACTCAAACGACAACAACCAAGACACAAACCAAGATGCACAACACACAAATTATGGCTCAAGAGTAGGCGATTTTTATTTGGTTTTCTAAGGATTCTAAATCCGACTCTAACAGCCTAAATCTGTAACACCCCCAAATATATATCCTTGAAAGTATTACCGCCAGTGACCTCGGATTCCACATCCGAAGTCACCCAAGGCTTAACCAGTTTATACAAATCATAAAACAACATTTATAATACAAAATGTCATAGTATTGGATTAAATTAAAGTGTCGGAATTACATCCATAATCCAAATACAGCCAAAATACATTACAACGGAAGTCTTTAGAAATAAATAACATAAAAGTCTTGATCTAGCGATCACACGCCTAGGATCTCAACCTTGGTAAAACACTTCAAAACATCGTCTGTATCCATTATCGTCTCTAGCCTTCTTGGAACGGACATTTATCTGATGTGCCGTATGAGACGGATGACACCAGCCAACCATACAAGGGAATATAACCGGTTGGTTAGTCTAATGAAAGACTATGCAAGGGTAAAACATAAAGGTTCTAAGTAGTCGTATTAGGTTAGACTCATCGCTTCTCGAATAAAAGTCGATGACGGTAGTCAACCACCATACTCCTACAGAAATATATGAAACAGTATGATCAAGAGAAGACTCCAAAAGAACGAGCCTTATCGAAACATATGAAAAGAAGACTCCAACGAATTGAGTCTTATCGGAAGTATGACAAATGTTGGGGAACATATAAGTTCACACAAGAGTTTAAAATGACTTGGTGTTTCGGTTCACGACCAACCTCACCGCATAATGCGAATTCAGATTGGAAACAAAACTTTACTCTAACCAAAGTCTAGACGAGTCTTTCCTAGCTGCACTACTCGCCTGAGATATATTAATTGTGTGCGACAACGGCACTTATCTTATTTAATTCCAAAAACACGCATCACGTTATAAGCTTTTATCATGATCACCTCGTCCCGAGATGAGAGACCTCTTGGGAGCAACTCCCGAAATATGTGACACTAGCTAAGTGCACCACCCCTATACTCGGATAGGGGACAGTCATGACCAGAGAAATGGTGTTAGGTCATCCTAACCACCAGGTTATAAAGAAACGACTGTACCTCGCAAGGTACTAAGTAGCGTTCCTACGAATACTCGTGCTAACTAAACAGTTCAAGCACACCATAGTCCACATCAATACCATCACAGTAGTAACAGATATAATAGCGTCGTTCTAACAATATACAACCTATTATAATATCATGTTTTAATCATATCCTTTATCAAAACTGTTCCCAACGAAAACAGTAATTCATCCCAAATTAATTAACAATTCAACAATTGATAATTAACATAATTATGGAATGATAAGCAAGAGCGAACCGCCACTTGCCTTAGATCAGACGAACATTCGAACGTTGATGGTTTCTGGGTCCGAAACGGGGACGGAACTCGGATTTCAGATCCCTACAGAACGACCCATAATGAAACCCTAAGTTTGATTCGATAATAAAATATCCGAATCTAAAGAAAGACGAACCAAAGCGAAGGAACAAAGCCTCGCTCGAGACCACAAAACTCAAAGCCACACCACGAGCCCAGCCCACCGCGGGTGCACCGGCCTTGACCTCGGGTGCGGTGGAGGTGTGGTGGAGGGTGCGGTCACATAACAGTGACGACACGACGAAAGGAAAAAAAAAAGCTCACTGGGGAAGACGACAGGGCTCGACTCGTGGTGGCTCCAACTTCTGGATTCCTTGGACTTCCAAAGGACCACTTTGAGAGCACCACCACTTCTAACAAGAGCTCCGGCGATGGCTTCGAGATTCCGGCGAGAGCTTGAGCTTTCCGTCGACAATGGAGATGAGAGATTTGAGAGGGGGAAAGCTCGGATTGGAGTGCTCAACACAACTCCAAATCTCCTCCTTTTATAGATCCCAACAAGCAGCACACAAGCAAGCAGGTGCGTCGATCAAGCAGTTGCGTTGCCCGACCAGAAATGACAAGCAGCTTAGTTCAGACACGACGTCTGAAGTCCGGCGCTGCAGAAAAATCATCATTGGCCCCGCGGGGTGCGGTGGCCTCAATGTGGGTGCGGCGAGCCTCCCCAGACCGCCTTACAGAATTGGCCTTCACCGCGGGGTGCGGCCACTTGACCGTGGGTGCGGTCAAGGCCAAATCTAGGCCCTTTTGTCCTTTTTTGTCCGGGTTAAGTACCGGTATGAGTTTTTAACCCCGGGTTAAATATATTCGTACTCGATTAACATCTTTGCACCCGAATGAGTATTATAAGCACCAAAAATACATCGAATGTATTTTATACCACTCAGGAAAATATTACAGAGATCAAACAAATTACAGAGTGTCTGAACTTCTCTAAAATTAATCTTTGCACCCGAATGAGTATTCTAAGCCCCGAAAATACATCGAATGTATTTTATACCACTCAGGAAAATATTACAGAGATCAAACAAATTACAGAGTGTCTGAACTTCTCTGAAATTAATCCAGTTTGTGATACGTGAGTTAGGAAAATTATCAAAATACTCTTTATTAAAATGAGGGGTATTACATCACCTTCCCTTTAAAAGAAGTTTTGACCCGAAACTTGGCCGAATAACCTAAAAAAAAAGCGAGGCGTTACAACACTACCCCCTTAAAAAGGTTTCGACCGCGAAACTAGGCCGAAAACAACTCGGGAAAGCGTCTAAGCATATCCTCCTCAGTCTCCCAGGTTTCCCAAGTAACATCTTCAGTTCCTGACTTGGACCACAAAATTCGTACCAATGGTACCACCTTGTTCCGTAACTGCTTCTCACGGCGTTCGAGGATACGCACCGGTATCTCCTCATAGGTACCATTTGTCTGAATCTCAATGTCTTCATAACTCAGCACATGAGACTCATCTGGCACGTACTTCCGTAACAAGGATACGTGGAACACGTTATGTACTGGATGTGCCCATGGCGGCAATGCCAAACGATATGCTAGAGATCTCACTCTGTCAAGGATCTCAAATGGTCCCACGTAGCGAGGGTTAAGCTTCCCACACTTACTGAATCTAAACACACCCTTTGATGGCGATATTCTGACAAACACTTTATCACCAACCTCAAACTCGACATTCCTGCGCTTCAGATCTGCATAAGACTTTTGTCGACTCTGAGTTGTCAACATCCTTTGTCTTATCAAAGCAATGTCCGAGGCAGTCCTTTCGACTAATTCCGGTCCGAGCAGAACCTTGTCGGCATTCTCATCCCAACAAATTGGAGATCTGCACCTTCGACCGTACAAAGCCTCGAATGGAGCCATCTTTATGGTAGCATGCCAACTGTTGTTGTACGTGAACTCAATCAGACTCAGGCTATTCTCCCAGCTAGTCGGACGATCGAGTGTACAAGCTCTTAGCATATCTTCTAAGGTCTGGATGGTCCTCTCAGACTGTCCATCCGTCTGAGGGTAAAATGCAGTACTGAACCTCAACTCGGTTCCCATGGCCTTGTGGAGTTCTTTCCAGAATCTCGACATGAATCTGTCATCACGATCCGATACAATGGTCTTTGGAGTACCATGCAAACGGAAAATCTCGTGTAGGAACACTTCTGATAGCTTTTGGGTTCCCCATGTTGACTTGATAGCCACGAAGTGAGCACTCTTCGTGAGCCTGTCAATGATTACCCATATAGCATCCTTTTGACTTTGAGTCTTTGGCAGCCCCATGACGAAATCCATAGCAATATCCTCCCATTTCCATTCTGGCACTAGAAGAGGTAGCAACTCACCACCTGGTCTGCGGTGTTCTATCTTCACCTTCTGACAAGTCAAGCATTTCACCACAAACTCTGTTACATCCCACTTTATGTTGGGCCACCAGAATTTCTTTCTGAGGTCCTTGTACATCTTGCTAGAGCCTGGATGTATAGAATAAGCTGACGAATGGGCCTCCTTCATCACCAACTGGAGAAGGCCATCAACGTCAGGCACACAGATCCGGTCCTGAAACCAGAGCGATCCATCTTCCTGAATCACGAAACCGGGAGCTTTCCCGTCCATAACTTCACTGCTTAGCTTCACCAAAACCACGTCATCAACCTGCTTCTCCCTGATTTGATCAAGTAGCGTAGCCTGAATTTCAAGCATACTCAGGTATCCACGACGCTGATCGTACAAGACTTCAATTTTGCACAATCCTTGGTTCAGCTTGGTCTGAGCAGTAAGTAGAGCCACTACAGTCTCGTACGGCGTCTTCCGGCTCAATGCATCGGCTACTACATTAGCCTTGCCCGGATGATACAGCAATTCGATATCGTAGTCTTTGAGTAGCTCTAACCAGCGACGTTGTCTCATATTCAACTCCTTCTGAGTGAACACATACTTGAGACTCTTGTGATCGGTGAAGACTTGACACCTTACACCATAGAGATAGTGTCTCCAAATCTTCAGCGCAAACACTACAGTTGTTAGTTCTAGATCATGCGTTGGATAGTTTGCTTCATAGGTTTTCAATTGTCTAGATGCGTATGCAATCACTCTGCCTCTCTGCATCAATACACATCCCAAACCACACTTTGAAGCATCACTATAGACCACATAACCATCATTTCCTTCCGGTAGCGCTAACACTGGTGCAGAGGTCAGCCACTGCTTCAGCTTCTGAAAACTGGCCTCGCACCTGTCATCCCAGACAAACTTCTTATGGACTTTGCGGAGCAAACCGGTCATAGGTAGAGCGATCTTAGAAAATCCCTCCACGAATCATCTGTAATATCCAGCGAGTCCTAGGAAACTGTGCACTTCCTTCACATTCTGTGGCCGCTTCTAATTGGCTACCGCTTCAATTTCTGGGGATCAACCATAACCCCATTCTCATTGATCACATGACCTAAGAAAGCCACTTCCTTGATCCAAAAGTCACACTTAGACAATTTTGCGTACAACTGATTTTGTCTAAGGACTGACAAGGTAATCCGAAGATGTTCCTCATGAGCTTCCACGCTCGGGGAATAGATCAAAATGTCGTCGATGAAGACCACCACAAACTTATCCAAATACTGGTGAAAACATCGATGCATGAGATCCATAAAGACCGCTGGAGCATTAGTAAGTCCAAATGGCATGACTACGAACTCGTAGTGACCATATCTCGTCCGGAACTCAATCCTCGGAATATCTTCCTCACGAATCCTGAGCTGATAGTAACCATACCTCAGATCGAGTTTGGAAAAGACTTTGGCTCCCTGTAGTTGATCCAACAGATCATCAATCCTTGGCAACAGATACTTATTCTTGATCGTGACTTTATTCAACTCACGATAGTCGATACAAAGTCGAAACAATCCATCCTTCTTCTTGACGAACAAGACCGGAGCACCCCAAGGCAATGCACTCGGCCTTATATAGCCTTTCTCAAGAAGATCCTCGAGTTGCTTCTTCAACTCTTGCATCTCAACAGGAGCCATCCGGTACGGTACTTTAGAAATCGGCGCGGTACCTGGCTCGAGATCAATGGTAAACTCTACGTCACGATACGGGGGTAAACCAGGAATCTCCTCCGGAAAGACGTCTGGAAACTCACAAACGACTAGAATATCAGGAACTAAAGGTTCATCTTTCTTGGGCTCGTCCAGATAGCACAGGTACCCGACACAACCTTGTCGAAGTAGCTTAAATGTAGCCATCGCATTGATAAGCCAGCCGTTATCAGCGTCATCACGACCCTTAAACTTGCATACATATTGGCCCCAGATGACACCGTCACAGTCCTTGAGCTAAAATCGATTACCGCCCCATGACGCGTCAGCCAATCCATGCCGAGAATAATGTCGTATGGAGCCATGGCTATACAGATCAAATCTGCTTCGAACTTCTTATCCTGAATGATAATTGGAAATTCTGACAGACGCTTGGTGCCCACTAAATGTTCACCGTTAGGAAGATTCACAACGAAAGGTTCACAAACCTCGTTGCATACTAAGCCTAACTTACTAACACAATTTTCTGAAATGAAAGAATGAGTAGCACCCGAATCAAACAGCATACACACAGAAGTAGAATGAAGGTAGAGAGTACCTTGAGCAATTGGAGCATTGGGTCCATCAGCCTCACGCATCTCGTAAAGGCGTTGACCCTGACCTCCAGAAGCAGTTGGGGCTTTCTCCTTGTTCTGTGCAGTTGTCTGCATCAAAGGACTAGGAGCTTCCACTGGTTTAAACCTGGGTCGATTTTTCTGACTAACAGACCCCTGCTGTGATTCAGCTCCTTTCTGCCTTCCCTGTAGACAGAATTTATGCACGTGCCCTTCATTTCCACAGCCGAAGCATGTCTTCCTTTCCTTCAGACACGTATTGCTTTTGTGTCCTGATGCACCACAATTGTAACATTGAATCAGATTCTTGCCTTGACCCGGTTGATGCGTAGACCTTCCATGAGTCATATCCGTCTTTGCTTTGCTATACTTGGCAAAATTAGACGGTGGCGCATGACGCTTGAATCCACTTGCCTGAGGTTGATTCTGCATTGACCTCTAGCAATTACGTTTCTTTGTTGACTCCTCCAGAGTCACCTCCAACTTGTAAGCAGCGTCCACGTATTGATCCAAAGTAGAGCATCCGTGATGTACCATCAGTGGCTTAATATCTGGATTCATCCACTCGTGGAAATACCAGATCTTTTGCTCCTCGCCAGACACCTCCGGCCCAGCATACTGCAATAGATGATTGAACTTGGCCGTAAGCTCAGTCACTTTCAAACCATCCGTACTTGGATATAGAAACTCCTTGTGTTTTTCTTCCCTCATAGCTCGGAAAAAGAAACGATTGGTCATCTTGGCTTTAAACACCCCCTAGTTCAAACCAGGGTGATCGGCTAGACCGGTACCTTCCCACCACTCGCTAGCTACTTCCTTCAGCTGTAGGGAAGCAATGTGCACTTTCTCAGCTTCAGTGCACTCAACATTGCGGAATAGTCGCTCCATGTGTGAGAACCAATGTGCCACCCTGACTGACTCTCCTTTCCCATCATAACAGTCGGACCTCATAGAGCTAATGGCCTTCAGTGCTCGGCCATAATTATCTCTGTTCCTGACTGCTTCTTCATGAGGTACATGAACAGCTGGCTCTTCAAATCTAGGAACCGCTGTAGGAATTGGCACAGCTTGTGCCTGAGGCACGTTTGGTCGCATAATATCGGTGAATGCTTGCATTACAATTCCCCGAATAGCTTCCACTGCTGCGGCATCGAATATCACTGGAGTGTTGACTTGAGCTTGGTCACTGCCCCCTAGATTGTTGTTGGAAACAGACTCGTGTTCCTCCACAGGGTTCGCGACATTCCTCACGTTTGGTCTGGGGTCGTTGCTTGGCCCAGCACCAGCACGAATGGTATTCCTTGTGTTCACTATCTGTTTACCGATCAAATTTCAAGTATTTTATGACGTTAATATCATTCCAATATACTCAACGTAACAAAAATTAACTCAGAATAGATCAACTTGGAAATTTTCATAGATGAACTCAAACCGAGTTACAAGCTTCTACAAAAGGAATCTCCCGAGCGACGGGACAAAATTGTTCGGAGATTACTGTACTTAACAGAACAACACTGAAATACTAGAAAAGGAAACTACTACAGTCAACATCGGCCCTTATCAAGGCGCCCTGAAACGTTTCCTATAAGGCAAACTTCTCATACAAGGCTTCTTCGAGCGGGGTTCACCATCAGAATCTGGTGATGGACTTCTCACCCTGCTCGGCCCTGGAGCACATGACTCATTTCTCGGTCCTGGTGTCCTCGGCCTTATCCTAGGTGCGGGAACACTCTGACGAACCTCATCCGACTCTCCTGGTCTTACCCTTCTTCGAGTATGCTCAACCGCCTCATCCATATAGCGGCGCTTTTCAGGGGAAATCATCTGACTCTGGCGAAACGCCTCTTGTGAGTCAGGATTCATCACTAGCCTCCTTTGAGTAGGAATAGGCTGTGAGTCCTCAGATGCATTGGGTGGACCACTCCTTCTGATGCCATATTCAGCGTAGAGTGCCTCCCAATCGGTCGGAGTCAATAGCGAGTATGCTTGATCAGGCGGCAACTCCGGACTTGGATAGATAAATTCCACTCTCGGGTCCTCGTTGCCCACCAATAAGCGCTCTAAGCCATCAGACTCGTGGCCTTGCCCCTCGAGGTCCTCCTCGGGGTCCTCCTCTTCTTCAGGATCTTCCTCGGGATCCTCCTCTTCTTCCGGATCTTCCTCAGGATTTTCCTCTTCGGGAATCATCTCTATCATGTAATCGTTATTGTAGTATCCTCTTGCGTACCTAGACCATTCCTCTTCAACCTCGGTGTCCTCCCTTGGCTCCTCTGTAGGCTCTACTACAGGAACGACAGTGTCGTTGGACACTAATACTACCGACTCAAGGAGTATGGTCTTCACCTCCTCGGGTGGACTACTAGATTCTCTGATCTTAAAGCATTGAGGGGGAACCGGGAAATCAAGCCTCATTAGAGATGGCAGAGCCACCTCGGCTTCTCCCGAGTCCCTCTGGAGAGAAAAACATGCACCCATAATCTGCGGGTGACGAGAAGAGAGTTAGTCTTCTAAATATCGAAGCGAACTTATTATATTAGACTAAAGAAGGCACGACTTGAACGGGAGACACGTAAAAAAAAAAAACTTCAAAACTTCAAATCCTTTGAAAACATCTTTCATTTCAAAACGAGTAAATGGTTTATGAAATCCCAACCCGTTTGAAAAAAAAAATCGGCTCTGATACCAAATCTGTAACACCCCCAAATATATATCCTTGAAAGTATTACCGCCAGTGACCTCGGATTCCACATCCGAAGTCACCCAAGGCTTAACCAGTTTATACAAATCATAAAACAACATTTATAATACAAAATGTCATAGTATTGGATTAAATTAAAGTGTCAGAATTACATTCATAATCCAAATACAACCAAAATACATTACAGTGAAAGTCTTTAGAAATAAATAACATAAAAGTCTTGATCTAGCGATCACATGCCTAGGATCTCAACCTTGATAAAACACTTCAAAACATCGTCTGTATCCATTATCATCTCTAGCCTTCTTGGAACAGACGTTTATCTGATGTGTCGTATGAGACGGATGACACCAGCCAACCATGCAAGGGAATATAACCGGTTGGTTAGTCTAATGAAAGACTATGCAAGGGTAAAACATAAAGGTTCTAAGTAGTCGTATTAGGTTAGACTTATCGCTTCTCGAATAAAAGTCTATGACGATAGTCAACCACCATACTCCTACAAAAATATATGAAACAGTATGATCAAGAGAAGACTCCAAAAGAACGAGCCTTATCGAAACATATGAAAAGAAGACTCCAACGAATTGAGTCTTATCGGAAGTATGACAAATGTTGGGGAACATATAAGTTCACAAAAGAGTTTAAAATGACTTGGTGTTTCGGTTCACGACCAACCTCACCGCATAATGCGAATTCAGATTGGAAAGAGAACTTTACTCTGACCAAAGTCTAGACGAGTCTTTCCTAGCTGCACTACTTCCTAACTGCACTACTCGCCTGAGATATATTAATTGTGTGCGACAACGACACTTATCTTATTTAATTCCAACAATGCGCATCACGTTATAAGCTTTTATCATGATTACCTCGTCCCGAGACGAGAGACCTCTTGGGAGCAACTCTCGAAATATGTGACACTAGCTAAGTGCACCACCCCTATACTCGGATAGGGGACGGTCATGACTAGAGAAATAGTGTTAGGTCATCCTAACCACCAGGTTATAAAGAAACGACTATACCTCGCAAGGTACTAAGTCACGTTCCTACGAATACTCGTGCTAACTAAACAGTTCAAGCACACCATAGTCCACATCAATACCATCACGGTAGTAACAGATATAATAGCGTCGTTCTAACAATATACAACCTATTATAATATCATGTTTTAATCATATCCTTTATCAAAACTGTTCCCAACGAAAATAGTAATTCATCCCAAATTAATTAACAATTCAACAATTGATAATGAATATAATTATGGAATGATAAGCAAGAGCGAACCGTCACTTGCCTTAGATCAGAAGAACGTTCGAACGATGATGTTTCTGGGTCCGGAACGGGGACATAACTCGGATTTCAGATCCCTACGGAATGACCCATAATGAAACCCTAAGTTAGATTCGACAATAAAATATCTGAATCTAAAGAAAGATGAACCAAAGCGAAGGAACAAAGCCTCGCTCGAGACCACAAAACTCAAAGCCACACCACGAGCCTAGCCCACCGCGGGTGCGCTGGCCTTGATCGCGGGTGCGGTGGAGGGTGCGGTCACGTAACAGTGACGACACGACGAGAGGAAAAAAAAAAGCTCACCGGGGAAGACGACGGGGCTCGACTCGTGGTGGCTCCAACTTCTGGATTCCTTGGACTTCCAAAGGACCACTTTGAGAGCACCACCACTTCTAACAAGAGCTCCGACGATGGCTTCGAGATTCCGACGAGAGCTTGAGCTTTCCGGCGACAATGGAGATGAGAGATTTGAGAGGGAGAAAGCTCGGATTGGAGTGCTCAACACAACTCCAGATCTCCTCCTTTTATAGAGCCCAACAAGCAGCACACAAGCAAGCAGGTGCGTCGATCAAGCAGCTGCGTCGCCCGACCAGAAATGACAAGCAGCTCTATTCAGACGCGACGTCTGAAGTCCGACGCTGTAAAAAAATCATCATGGCACCGCGGGGTGCGGTGGCCTCACCGCGGGTGCGGCGAGCTTCCCCAGACCGCCTTACAGAATTGGCCTTCACCGTAGGGTGCGGCCACTTGACCGCGGGTGCGGTCAAGGCCTAATCTAGGCCCTTTTGTCCTTTTTTGTCCGGGTTAAGTACGGGTACGAGTTTTTAACCTCGGGTTAAATATATTCGTACTCGGTTAACATCTTTGCACCCGAATGAGTATTCTAAGCCCCGAAAATACATCGAATGTATTTTATACCACTCAGGAAAATATTACAGAGATCAAACAAATTACAGAGTGTCTGAACTTCTCTGAAATTAATCTTTGCACCCGAATGAGTATTCTAAGCCCCGAAAATACATCGAATGTATTTTATACCACTCAGGAAAATATTACAGAGATCAAACAAATTACAGAGTGTCTGAACTTCTCTGAAATTAATCCGGTTTGTGATACGGGAGTTAGGAAAATTATCAAAATACTCTTTATTAAAATGAGGGGTATTACAAAATTAAGACATAATTAAGCTATGGAAAACAACACAAAGAAGCAAGACAAATGGCCCATGCAATCAGCCAAGACGACAGTCAACAACAACCAACCTAGGGCTTGACGTCTCGGCTTACAGGGGGATCTGGCACACAATCCGGACCACGAAGAGGATCTGACTTTTTACGACGACCACGCCTATAAACACGATCCACCGGTTGTTCTGCTCAGCCTTGATTTTTTCATCTGCTTCACCCAAAAAAATAATTAAAATTTGAGAATACATATCTTATACAAAACAAACTTTCATCCAAAATCTATGGACATATAGAGTTTGTCCATCCAAAATCGATGGACGAACAGAATATGTCCATTTAAAGTTTATGGACCAAATGAATTTGTCCATCCAAAATTGATGGATAGACGGAATTTGTCCATCCAAAACCGAAAGACATACAAAATTTGTCCATTTAAAATCGATGGACATACTGAATTTGTCCATCCGAAATCGATGGACAGACTGAATTTGTCCATCCGAAATCGATGGACATACAGAATTTGTCCATCCGAAATCGATGGACACACAGAATTTGTCCATCCGAAATCGATGGACAAACTGAATTTGTCCATCCGAAATCAATGGACAAACTGGATATGTCCACTCAAAATCGATGGACAGACTGGATATGTCCATCCAAAATTGATGGACAAACTGAATTTTTCCATCGAAAACTAATGTGAAATTAGAGTGTCTAGCAATAACAATACTTATATTGAATTCGGAGAGATTTCCATTTGTGACATAGATTGTCATTTAGGCTAAAATAGTTTCAATATCTAACCTTTGATGGAGAAGAAGACATGTGGCTGGCTGCCAAGATTCTTGCCTTGGTGTTCAATGGCCCCCAGATCCTCTCTTAGTAGGTTCCTGTTAGTTAGAATGCACATGTAATTAGCTATGTAACGTAAAAAAGCACAAGGTCAAATATAATTGTAATTCCCCAAAATAACTGACAATACCTAAACTACTAACTAATCAATGCTACAACGTATATTAGTAGTATTATTACACAAATATAACTTGATTAAAACTCGCATAGTGCATTGTTGGCTATTCAGCTCTTGCAGCTCGCTCGATACACTCAAATAACACATTCATATGACAAAACTCCTTTACTTATGATCATATTATAAGCATTCTCCTAAGTAGGAAATTCCCCTTGTTACTCCTTTATGCAACTATAAATAAACACTGAGTATAATTGTACATTGTAACACACGAGCTACTTGAGACATATTAATCTTATCCTCATGTCAGGAATTCAGTGCCTCCATTTTTTAAAATAACCATCTTCCATGTAGGGTTCCAAAAATCCAATGAACTGAAACACAAAGCAGTAGTTGGCAGTAAATGAGAGTAACTCAAAGGTCCAACAAACCAATTGAGACAATCTAGTGTATTGTAATGCCCTTTTCAAACAAACAAGGCAATTAAAAACAGAGCTAAATTCATATTCTATAGTTTCAACAAGCATCTTCCGTCATTGTGACCCCTTTATTTACATAATCACTTATGATTTACACTTTGCACAAGACCAACTGTTATGAAAGAAATTGTATTCAATCTCTCATTGCTATACAAGTAATAACAGCATTATACTTTTTTATTCAATAAATATATCATTTAACACCCAATCTATCTACCCTCACTAAATCACTTTACAATGTTATAATGTCCAAAATGTCTTTTAGAAAAACAAAACACTAGTCCGAATAAGAGATGCAACATTATGTGGTTTTTAGAGTGCCAAAAATATCTCACTAACAAAAAAATGGGTCCACCTGTTGAATTGGTACAAGAATTCATAACATAGTGGTCAGTAATTTCGTTTACAAAGGAAGGTATGCCAAGACTCCTAAAGAATCAACCCAAGTGAGACAACTCCCTAAATTGATCCGTTTGCTTCACCATCAAAATACTTTTTTGCACTCAAATTACCAATATTTTTTTCTCTATTGTTCTAGTGTTAGATTCATAAGATCCAAACATATACAAAGAAATTTGCCTTATTATAGATTGAAGAAATATGCTCATCATAATCAAAATGTTGTTTCCTTGAACATCTCTATACTTCCGAGAAATCCAGGATTAGGTATGACATTAATTTATTTATAGTGATACATCAAACCATTATCTTGATGATCATATGTATTTGCTGAAAACATTATGAAATCATTGAGCTACTGAGGGGGCCCAAACAAATCACTCAGGAACAAAGAAGAAATAGTAAGTTACTTCACACATTACCAAGGGAAAAAAAGGACTAAATATACAGCAAGGAAACTATAACATGGATTACAGAAGCAATTATTACGTGCATTATTATGAGCGTGTCAAGCATTCAATAGCTTCGAGCTAAATCTACTTGTTACATTACATGCACATTTTGAATCCAAAGAACACAAAGGCATATGTTCATAATGCAACATTCATCCATCTAGGCAGGTGTGCCAATATTCATATATGATAGGAACACCATGACAGTTATGCTCATGGTGCAAGTGAAATTACTTGGAAATTCAATCATTTCATTTGGTTTTCAAGTTTGAGTTCTACACATTAATTATACAAGGGTTTCGTATCCAATTTTTGTTTGGGAAACAAATATCAACATTACCTAATTGTTTTTCATCTAAAAATACCATTTTGTTACTGAAATAAATCATTTCCAATGTAGCACCCAACTAACATGCTCAATACATGAACTCTAAGGGGAAGTATTTTGATGCTAGGCTCGTGTGTTTCAAGCAGAAACATAAAGCTGAATTTGACATCTGCTGATGGACGATGTTGTAGCACCATAAAAGGGGAAAGACATCTATTCAGTTCTTGACATTTTCAACTTTTAGATAGACTATGAGTAACTAGTTCTTCCTAATTTGTCTTTGTAAATGATAATGCATAATCAGGCTTGACATGCAAATATAAAGATATGAGACTTAAATATGCAGGTGGTGCAATTTAAACAATCAAACCTGAGAGGATTAATCTAATGAAGCGAAAAAAACCACAAGCTTGCAAAAATATGGCTGATGGCTTATTTTGGTTTCTTTTCATTTTTTATTCCACAGATACAAGTTTAATGCTCGGGAGAGTGACTGGGGTTTCAAATCCTTTATGTCTCTGAGTGTGTTAAATGATCTCAGCAGAGGTTACCTATTGAACGATAGCATTGCAGATTTGGCTTCTAAATTTCAAGGTAGCTATATCTAACCCTAACTCTAATCCTAATCAAGATCAAAACGAGGACCAAATGCATTGTTAATCTAGATCTAACCTGGACAAATGAACGAAAATGGTGTGGCGTACCTATGGAGGAGTAACCAAGGAGAGGGGCGACAATGACGATGCCGAGCCGCTAACTGTGGAGGAGGCGTTCGCAGAGCCGTCAACTTGGAGGCGGATCCGATGGGAAGGAAGAGAGGCAACAACAAGAGAGGTGGGGCCGTACGGTGGTGGTCGGCAGTGGCCTGGTGCTCGTTAGGTGGAGAAGAAGATGACTGATGAAGAGTGGCGGTGGCCTGGTGTGTGTCATGTGGGAGAGAAGATGGAAAGGAGAGAAGTGGTTTAATGAGAGTGGCATTTATTGTAAATTTGATATATTAATGTATTTTAATAGGTGTATTATAAAAAGATTTTGGGTTGTGTTAAAAATTACCACCCAAACTTAAATCACTTAGATAACTTGGCCACTTACCAAAAGTAGAAATTTCTTGACTTTTTCTTGATTTTCTTGGATTCGTGGGATCCGAACTTTTCTAAGCTCAACTTCTTTTTTCTACTTTCGTTGAGTCCGAAGTTTTCTAAGTCCCACTTTGTCTTTTTTTTTTTTAAGGAGTCTGAAATGTTGCTTTCTTTATGTAATTTTTGACCAAGGTATTATTTAAATTGAAAAGATAACACTTAGTTCTAAAAAGATAGCAAGATATCACCAACTACCTAACAGATAAAAGCAAATCAATAACTAAATAATATCTAAACACAAAAAGCAAACAAGATCTTTCTTATGGTGCAAGAAAGGAAAAGAAAAGAAAAGAAAAGTTAAGATAAGATAAGGTAAGGTAAAAGATATGGAAACATAAGGTAAGATATGGTAAGGTAAGGTCAGTGGTTAGGGCTGGAAACTTGGCGCACAAGAAGCCCACACGCACAAGGCGGTTTAGCCTTTGCTTGGCGCGCAAGACTTGGCTAAGGGCATCCTGAATCACGTCTCTCTCTTGGGCTTATTTTTCTGGCCTCTTCAAAATATGTTTTCAAGATTGTAGGGAAAGGAACCTCACATTTTTTTAGCCAAATCGCGGCAAAGTGTCATGTACAAAAACTAGGGCCAAAACGACAAGTGATCGAGCACAACTTAAGCCTTATGTTTGAAATCAAGACAAGAAATGGTTTTATGACTTTACCTTGATCAAGTTTTGATACCAAATGATGGCAAAACACCATAGGATCTTCGTTCTGGTTCCATGAAAAATCACCTCCAAAGCCACGTGTGGATCAAATCTTGAGGATGTCGTCGATAAATGGACAAAAGGTGCCTCTTTTTGTGGATTTTAGTGGTTTTTTATTTGTAAGAGAGTATAAGGATAAGCAACTAGAACCAATTGGTTATGATGCACCAATGGACTCAAGAAGAGGGATGTTGAATCACTAAGGATATGTTGCACCTAAGCCAAGCAACCGTCTTGGATATAACGCACCAAAACACAAGTAAATTGTCGTGTATATGACTCACCAAAACTAAGTACTCCGAACCTAAACTCAAAGCTCAAAGTTTCAATATTCAATAATCAAGTCTCTTAAGAATGAAAACCGAAAAGCATATAAATAGAAACGAAATGTCACAAAAACCCTAATTTGCATGTAAATTGAAAAGAGGCGTTATCTCTGCTCCAAGCTCCAATGGTCTTAAAATTTGGACAGATTCTCAATAATCCCATGGTCCACGTCATATCCAAAATTGGGCCAAAAAACACGCCGGGTTTGCAGATTCTCCTTTGGTCAATTTCGGCTTGCATGCCAGTGCCGCGGTAGTGGAATCATGACTCGACTTCCAGGAACCATCTTCACATTCCCTCGTCACTCCATGACTTACTGACACCTTAAAGAGTCTAAGTAAGGTTTGCAATTCGGTGCTCGAGCCAAGTCGCCTGGGTCAAGGGTTTGGCTGTGGTCCCAAGCTGGTGATCGCGCCGACGCCCTTGGTAGTAAAGCTTTTTATGTCTTCACCGAGCGATCTTCCTCCAATTGACCTAAAACTTTGCATGACCTCCTCATGTAGCCTTTCTTGAAGGTTCAAACTGGCAGTGCTAGCTTTTGATGTTGTTAGTGAAGATGACTTGTGAAACCCTAATTTGGGTAACGTGGGCGACAGTGTTGCTTGGCTAGGCTTGATGCGGCACTTGACCTCGTCTTGCGACATGATAGGATCTAGAATCATATCACCATGGCTAGGGTTTTCCTTGCCCATCTCGGCGTTCTCTCACTTCTAGTAGACTTTACTCGATCCATAACTTGTTCACAATCCTTATACCTCTAGATAAGCCCAATGAGTCCAAGTGTGCCGAGACAATTTGATTTGGGCTCAGTGGTTTTGATCCAAGCCCAAATGTGGTCGCCGCGTTCGTCGCTAACCTACACCCCGACAAAGACCAAAGGTGCATTTTCAAATGGCTCATGATTTTTCCCTCAAATTTAATGGAGATATTTCTCACCTCCTCCTCTTCAATGTGTCATGAGCATTTTTCAGAATCCGAACATGTTATTTGGGAACCACTCTCAGAATAATGAAGAGGCTACTTGTCTTTACATAGGTTAGTTCAAGGGTTATTTCCTTGTATTTTCCATGGCAATATACACTAGACTTGTTGCTCCCAATTCATCAACTTATTGCTCCCAATTCATCAACTTGTTTATCATAGAAAACTAGAGATATAAATCGAGTTCCCTTTGAAGTGACTCATCAAATGTTCTTTCTTTCTTTGTGAGTTCATCGAAGAGTGTTTCTTTGAATTTTGGTGTGTTTATCTAGCTTCAACTTGACGAATTGTTCTAGGAATTGTGTTGCGTACATCCACACTTCCTTGTCCACTTATCCCTTACTTTAAACCAAGAAAATACCCTCCATAAAATAGATCAAATAGGATTCCAAAACAACCCTAAAATTTGTCATCGAAGAAGGTCCATTTCAAGTTTGATTCAAGCGCAACTTTGGAGGCGACTTCCCTTAATACTGAGCATAATTCAAGGCTGGGCTTACACCAAGTGGTATCACAGCTTCTCTTCAAGGTAAGTATTCAAAACCTTTGACTTGTTGCTGTGTAAAAACCTCAAGAATAACTGTGCTCAAAATCCTTGCCAAATCTGGCATGCTTGCTGAAATTTCTGGACTGAACTTGTCATCCTTGTCTGAGTGTGTTATTGCTCGACTTTTATGAGATTGAAGATAACCTTTTGTCTACTTTAATCTGCAAAAAACGTCCCCTAAAGAAAATCAAAGAAATTCCAAGAGTTATTCCAAGAGTTATCAAATAAACTCTAAATCGACCTTATCAATTTCTAACTGCAATCTTTGCATTTCCATGCCATTAAACCGACCCTTGCTTGCTTGAATTTCATTAAACCATGTCAACTTATAACTCATTCTAAACTAATATCAATATATAGTGAGATTAAGGTGGACTTAGGCCGGCAAGACTTTGAAAATCGTTGCAAAAAATTACTTTGCTGAATTGCATGCTTTACTGGTTGTTGTAATTTCAAGCATCTATTGACTTTCTTTGGCCCTAAAAATTAAAAGAAAAATTCAGACTCGAGAAGATAAAGAAGTTAGACTTAGAAAATTTGGACTTGACAAAAAAATTAAAGAAAAACAGTCGAGCTTAGAAGAATTTGGATCCAACGAGAAAGAGAGTTGAGCTAAGGCCTTGTTTGCAATTTCTTGTTTAAACTAAACTTCTTGCTTCATTCATGTCCTTGTGAAGCCTTGTTTGATTATATATTGAACTTAGAATTGCATATTCTAGAGTAGCCTTGGTGTGATTTGTCTCTTTTCAATCTAAACCGTGTCCAAGAAGAGTAGTTCAATTCTGAAATTTTGAAACAAATAACATGCCATTGGTCTTGCTTTGTTTGTAAGTGAAGTTAACCTAGTGTGAACCTAATCTCGAATTGTTTAAACTTCTTGGTTGAAGTTAGATATGTGCACACCTTGTTTACTCATAATTTTGTGGGTTCGTTCTTGCATTTATGGTGGTACTTCTATCCTTGACCTTTGTCCATTCCATTGTTTTCTACTAACCTCATTCCCTTCCTTGTTTTAGTGTTTCTCTTGGTTTTTGTTGTCTTTTCTTGTTTGTTTCTTTTTTTATGTCTCAGGTTCAGTACAAGACATACAATGATGATGTTTTGTATCATTCGGCCTATGAAGAAGAGTGGTATTACCAACCAATTTTTGAAAAGGTGGCATACCGACCATGAAAGGAAAGGCTTGCCGCCTTTAGAGCATGTAGTTATCCATCACCTTACCAACCAAGGCTTATGTCTACGATATAATCTAGACAACATCATGAGAGTTGGTACTCCAATACACCTCAATACCAACCTCAAAATAAAGTGGAGAAACAATGTTCCCCATAACACTCCATTGATGGGAATGCTATTCGGGAAAAGCATGTTGAAAAATGTTTGGCCAAAATTGATGTCGTGAAACTCAAAGAAGAAATACATGTTGAATTGAAAACTTGATTGCACCGATAAGGGGAAGCCTTTGATAGATTGCTTTCTAAATTGTAAACAAAATTGCATAATTGTACTAAGAGCCAAGAAGAAGAGATCACAATTCACAAACAAGAGCTCAAGGGGAATGAGTCACATCCACAAGAAAAGGACAAGAAGCTAGAACCAAAAGACATAGAGGAAGATTTTTTGGAGCCGTCATCATTTTCCTCCACACCTTCAAGTCATCGCAATTGTGTCACCATTAAAAAATGGTCAACCCTGGAGCCTCTTGAAGTTCAAGTCATCGCAGTTGTGTCACCATTCAAAAATGGTCAACCCTAAAGCCTCTTGAAGCTCCAGCTCTTGCTTCAAGATTCCTATGTGTCATGCCTACTATATGGTTGGATGTGACACCTACGATTCCATCATGTTTACCATTTTGACTAAATAATGAGGCCAATGCCATGCATGTCTTCTTGAATCCAAATTTCAAGGAAGAAACGGAACTCTCTCATTTTGATGTCGTCTCAAACCCACCTTTGCAAACTTTAATCGAGGACCTTGAAAAAGAGAATACTCATTCTAGGGAAGAGTTTTCAAAATAATATATATTTTCCAATTTTTTAAATATAATTGTTATATAGGATTTGTTATGCATAATCCTAAAAATACAAATGAAACACAACTTATCTAAATTTGCACACAAATTATTCAATAAAAATGTAATACTTTCTCTATATCTATTTTTATTTGTGTTAAGTTTTTCTAAATTTAGGGTTTTTAAATTTGTAAATTTTAAAATCAATTTTATACAAACTTGTTGAAATTACACATTGAAAGTAGTAAGTAATGATGAAATATTTTTTAGATTGTGTAATTTTTTTATCAATTTTAAATATTTTTTTGGGGGGGTTCGAATATAGTATTTGTTGCTTGAAATTAGGGTTGTCTATGTAAGTTAGACATTAGATTTAAATAGATGATAGAGTTTAAAATTAATGGTTTATTTAAAATAAATGGTACATTTTTTTCTTCGGGACTTTAGCCCCCACTGTACTATAATCCTGCGTCCGCCACTGGTGATAGTGCTCCATTACCGCCCCCTCCAAGAGCATGGCGAGAATTCAAACACCCAAGTATTGAAGGTTGGGACCACTTCTACGAGTCGAGCATTGAACAATGGCAAGAATATCGTGCGCAGGCAGGACGTACAATATTATCCATGGTGTAGTTGAGTTTATAGACTTTTTTATTTGATGTAAAACTGCTAGTGACATTAATATTTTATGAAATGTTTCTACTATAGACTAATTTTATGAAGTGTTTGATCTAAAGTTGAGAGAGAGAGAGAGAGAGAGAGAGAGAGAGAGAGAGAGAGAGAGAGAGAGAGAGAGAGAGAGAGAGAGAGAGAGAGAGAGAGAGAGAGAGAGAGAGAGAGAGAGAGAGAGAGAGAGAGAGAGAGAGATGCATCGGGTAAAACCACAAATAGAAAATTCATATAAAAATCTTTGGAAAGTATAATCTAATATCCCCTAAACATCCAAATAAACATAATACATATCATGGTACACCACTTCCATCGTCAAGCGGTGGCTGACTGCTCCCATCCTCAGGGGCATCCCGTGCACGTCCGCTTCCCTCGCAACGCTCGTATGTGGTACCCGAAAACATCTGAGAAAATCGTTGTGGTCGCTCTGGTACCGGCTGATCCTCTCCAACCAAAACCAGGAGGACACTGATGAGAAAATCTATATCTGAATCAGTGATCTCGTCTGCATCTAGACGTGATCGGATCATACCATGTGCGATTTGGTTCTGCTGCATATAGAAGAAGGATTATTTGGTTAGGGCATAAGTAAAATAATAAGACAATGGAAGAAAAAGAATAAATAGCAAAGACGTACAGTTGCGATATCAACAAGTGGCGGCCGCTGGATAAGGAGCCCATCTCGTGGACCATCATGCGGTGGGGATGTGGGATCCACTAATGGGTGACTGATCGACAGAAAGTAGTGCAAATAGCGGTGATCGTGATCTCTCCTCAGGCAAAATGGAAGCTATTGGTCTCAGGATACCAACGCTCCAAAAAAGTAGAAATCAGGACGTGGTCAACATCGCCACACTCAAGCTCTGACAGCCTCCGTAAGCCTGAGCGCTGCGCAATATCCCACCATACACCAAGGTCCTCGACGGCATACTTGTGCATGCTAATGAAGCTCATAGGACGAGTGTGGGCCCGCACAACCTTGCGCATCAACTCATCCATGATCCCACTCCAAATATACGGGGCTATATGGGTGTGGTAGCTCGTTAGGACTGACCTGTCACTAGGGCCTCCTGGATACCCGGGCACGATAAGCTCATAGGGGTATCGCAACCCATCGAGGGCGCCCTCGACGGGGGACGGGGGCGGGACCGGGGTCGTGGGCGGGGGAGGATACGGGTGCGGAGGCGGAGGCGGAGGCGGATAGGGGTGCGGGGTGCAGAGGTGGCGGGGATGTGAGTGCAGGGGCGGAAGCAGTCAGCGACGGCTCAAAATCCTCCTCCTCGTACGAGCGATCAGCGACGGATGTTTGTGTTGCAATGTCACTGTCGAACCCGAAAAGCAACTCCGCCTACTCGAAATCAAAATCCATGGGCACAAGGTCGTCGGGGATGGACGCGTCGGATGACAAATGATGGATCTCATCAATCATATATCTGGACATCAGACGATCAACATCCACCCTACGACGAGCGGATGTAGTAATACCTCGCTCCGCTACACGGCGGGTGTGCTCTCTATCAGCCATATGTGTATCTCTAGCTAGGCGAACCACATCCTCATATTCATAATTATTTCAATTAGTAATTAGATTTTTCATTATTTATTTCATATTTATATTTTCTTTCATTTTTTAATAATTTTTCTTACTTAATCTTGATATTTGTTTAATATTTAATATTTATTCTTAATTAACTACTTTTTCATTATTCATCTCTTATTCTTAATTAATATTTATTTATATGCATTATATAATTCTTTTTGGGGCATTGTTTAATATTTATTTCTTATTCAATTGATTTTTGTTTATCTAATTATTTCTCTAATATTTATTAAATATTTGTTTTTTATTATTAATTCTTCTTTTCTCTAATACTTAATTAATATTCTTTCTTTATTTAGTAGTATTCATTACTATACTTGTTTGTTTATTTTAAACTTGTTATCTCATAATTCACTATTTTTCCTAAGTTTACAATTCTTTATTATATTTTTGACAATTTTTTAACTAAATTAATTTTGTTTATTACTATACTTTTTGACTATTTCAATATTTAACTAAATTAATTTTGTAACAAGATCCTCATGATTATATTGTATTTTACATTCATACAATTTTAGGAACAAAATGTAAAAATGTCACATTTCATAAATATAACTAAATTAATATTAATTTAGCATTTAACAATTTCACATTCATAAATATTACTAAATTAATATTATTTATCTAATACATAAATAATTCAGTATTTATTAAAAAAATTAAATCTTATTTACGTACCTCAGGAGCACCCCATGACGTATCGCCACTTCCGCGACCTCCATCGACTGCGGACGCGCCTATACCAATCCGTCTGCCCCGATTGCCGGCTGAACGCCTTCCACGCGTCCTCCGGCCTACGATAACTAGTGGATCCATCGTCGCGTTGCCACCAATGTCGCCGAAAAAAGGCGCTGGAAACGCCACCGACCACCACGTCGCAGCCAGTAGCTGCGGCCTCCGCTGCGCCTCCAGGAACCATGTCCATCGCCGCCGCTGCGCCTCTAGGAGAACCGTGCTCACCGCCGCCCACCTCGTCGCCAACCACCGCGTCGCCCGCCGAAAATCCAAAATTAACGCCGAAATTTGCCATTTTTGGGGGGAGGAAGGAAGAGGAGAGGAGGAAGAAGAAAAGAGAAGGAGAGAAGAAGGGAGGAGTTGCTGGAGGGGAGGGATTTCGGATGGAGGAGATACCGGGAAGGAGGGAGGGATTTCAAAGGGGAGAACGGCAAGATTTCGAAGGAGTGAAGCGAGAAAGAAGGAGAGGAGGAAGAAGGGTACACGGCTGGGTACCCTAATTGGTACGCAGCCCAGCCGCGTACCCATTTTTCTTTAATTAATGGTACGCGGCTAAGCCGCGTACCCTTTTTTTAATTATTTGTACGCAGATACACCGTGTACCCTTATTTTCTATTTTTAAAAAATTTATTGGTACGCATTATTGATGCGTACTTGTATTTATTAATTTTTAAAAAAAAATTGTAGGTCCGCGTTGCATAGTTATACTCCTCCAAATTAGTACGCAATTTGCCCGCTTATAAATTTAAGCGCGGTAAGAGATTTCATTTATTTTTTCATAAAAGGAGGACACCTTGAGATCTAGGTTATGCAAAATAGAGGGTTTGCACAAATATCTACCTCCTCTTCCAAAAATCGCTCCAGCCCCACCAAAAGTCTCTCTCTAGTTCTTTTGATTCCTTTTCCCTCCTAGACGTTGCTGGAGCGGTTACCTCAACTTCGGCCACCCCCTACCGTCTTCGGTGCGATTCTCTCCAGTTCTTCCTCTATCAATTTCGTTGGTGGTCGCCTGTGTGGTCAATCTGGCCGTTCTCGTCTAGTTGCTAGGTCGCAGGTTGCTAGGTCGCTGGCCGATGTGGTTAATTCGGCCGTCTTGGTCGTCGGTGTGGACAACGCTAATTCAGGAAAAGAGGTTAGGGTTTTAAAATATTTTTACTGCTTTGGGGATTAGATGTTAAGCATTTAGGGTTAGATGTTGGGTTGAATGTTGGATCGAAGAAGAGAAGTAATTTCATCTCGTACTTCCCTTGGATTTTGACTGCTTTTTGTTATTGGTGGTTTCTCTAGTCAGTCACTAATTTGGGCCATCTACTGCAAATTTAATTAAAAATCTGCCTCGACTAAACAAACCATTCTACAAAGTTCTAGAACTAAGGGCGTGTTTGGTTCCCATTCCTTGGAATCAGGAATGAGAATTATAATGACTGATTCCCAAAATTATGTTTGGTAAAGATAAGAATTGAATGGATGATTTCAAGCTTTATGAAGCATTTGATTTCATCAAAAATGTTGAGGTATCATCCATTCTAACTAGACATATAAAATCCGATCGACTCGAAACACAACCCGAACTCGTACCCGAGTTTGACCGATCCCTTATTTCATATATATTATATCATTTATATTATATATTATATTATATTATATTATATAATGTTAATTATTTTATTAAACAATTAAATAATATTATTTTTTTATTAAATAATTAATAATATTATTTTTTATTAAATAATTAATAATATTAATTATTTTCATTGAATAATATTAATTATTTCATTGAATATATTAATTATTTTTAATAAATAATTAAATAATATTAAGTTTTTATTAAGTAATATTAATTACTTTATTAAAATAATAAAATAATCTTAATTATTTTCATTGAATAATATTAATTATTTTTATAAAATAATTTAATAATATTAATTATTATATATTAATGTTTTATTAAACAATTAAATAATATTAAGTTTTTATTAAATAATATTAATTACTTTATTAAAATAATAAAATAATATTAATTATTTTCATTGAATAATATTAATTATTTTAATAAAATAATTAAACAATGTTAATTATTTTATTAAATAAAAAGTATGTCCAAGAATGACTCATTCCGACAACATACCAAACGACAAGCTACAGGAATAGAAATGAGTCATTTCCGATTATTTGAGTGAATACCAACTATAAAAATTAGAAGATGCTACATGGTTTCGGAATGGTGTTGTCCCTGTGTAGGTTATGAACTTGATATACGAATACCATATGCATGCAAATTAAGTAACTCTACTAAAGGATTTAAGTCTAATTGTTGGTTGTTATGTTTTTGTGATATCTAGGTGGTCTTATATTAGAAACAGATGTGCAATACTTCATGCTACGAGTAGCTTCACATATCCACGGATACCATATTGGTAAGTAAATATAGCTTAATCATGTGATTTTTTTGTAAGCTAAGAGTAGGTTTAAATATGTAGTTTTTTAATTTTCATTTGCAATGAACTCAATCAGAAGTGAATGTGAAATGTTCATTTTGTATTGCACATTTGATAATTGAACTCTTATTTAATTATGTCCATACTTGACGCTACGAGTGCTGCTTACAGTTTTTATTTTCCTAAAAGTGGGTTGTTTAAGGGTCCGGTTCCGATGAGGACGGTGCTTCATGATAGGATTGAGGATGTATGAGAGAAGAGGAAAAAACAAAAAAAACGGAGTGAACAGTGGCGGAGGCGCGCGCCCTTATAGGGAAAAGCTTCAATTCGGCCTTGCAGTACAATTGCCGAATTTTTCGCGTATAATTCGCGAATAATTCGGCAAAAAAAAATTCCAAGTCAAAATTTTTCCCAGAAAAATCGATTTTGTGTGCATATCATATAACGTGTGTGTGCATATCAGATGCACTGTTGTGTGCATATGTTACTATGTGTGTGTGCATATGGTTTCTGAAATTGTGAATGCCTTTAACATAGTGTTTATGCTTAGAGGACTTGTGTGCACATCAAATAACCTGTGTGTGCACATCAATTATACTGATGTGTGCATACTCCGTGTGTTCATATGGTCTTGGGTCGTGTGCATACCCGAAAACAAGTGTTGGTATGCACACATGTGTGTGCATACCAAATAACTTGTCGTGTGCACATCCATTATACTATCGTGTGCAGACCCCGTGTGTGCATATGGTCTCAAGTCATGTGCATACATGGAAACAAGTATTGATGCACACAAACCATGTGTGCATACCAAATAACATGTCGTGTGCACATCTATTACACTATCGTGTGCATACCTCGTATGTGCATATGGTCTCAAGTGTTGATGCACACAAACCATGTGTGCATACCTCGTGTGTGCATATGGTCTCAAGTGTTGATGCACACAAACCCTGTGTGCATATCATATACTCGTTATGTGCATGTCAAATAGACTATTGTGTGCATATCATCCACCTTGTTGTGTGCATATCCACTACGTGCGTGTGCGTACCAAATATAAGCTCAGGAATCATGTGTTCATACCGCAGAAATCATGTGTTCATATCCAGGAAATCATCCACTTTGTTGGTTATATGTGCACACACACTTTTTCGCGTATGCACACAGATGTGTATTTGATATGCACACATGTCTCTAGCATTAACAACTGTTCCCAGACATGCACACATTCTGAAAACCACATGCACACACCGAGCCTAACATATGCACACAAAATCGATTTTTTTTTTGCAAAAATTCGAATTTTTGAAAAATATTTTCCGAAAAATTCGCGAATTTTTGCCAAATAATTCGGCAAAAATTCGCGAATAATTCGGCCGGGCCGAATTTTTGGACGCGCTTGGTGCATCCTGAGACCTGACACGGAGAGCTGTCCTCATTTGAACTTTTCCCGTTGTTTAATACCAGCGTTTCCTTAGATGCATCCCCCTTGCATGCTTATGTTAGCAAGCACATCTTAAGCTTCTTTATTTTCTATCCTTGCAGAATTATTTTGAAAACCCTTATTATCTAAGACAGGAAAAGCAAAAGGCATTAGAGAACACAGAGAAATTCATATCAGGTACTTCTCAAATTCCCCCCTTGTATATTATCTTGCCAATAATAGCTTTTTTTCCCTTCTAATGCGTTAAAGAAGTCATAATTTTAGATTGGCTAATGAGTGAATATATCTACTTAAGTACGTCGATTTGCTGCCAAGCATTGAAATTTTAAAGAGTGGAGCTAGAGTAAAGTAAATGAACCACCACTTCATCAGACTTACAAATATCGTCAACAAACACAAGAGAAAAAGCATGGCTAGAGTTTCTTCAATAATTTGTAGATTACATTTATATATATAGTATTAGGATCTAGTAAAACATCTTGTTATAGTAAAACTGAAGTATTAATAAGAGTCAAAATCATGGTTGATATCTACTTAAAAAGGTGTAAAATAGAGGTGTAAAATGAATTGCACCAAATCATATCTAATAGATATTTTAAGATAGTGATCTTCTGATATCTCTCCAGCAAAGGGTACCTGGAGCCTAGGCGCAAGGAGCACGAAAAAAAGCACGCCTTTCGTAGGCGAGGCGCAATTTTTTTCCAAAAAATAGTAAATTAATTTAAAAAGATATATTATAAGTTCAAATTCAACAAAATAAAAATCAAGAAAGAAAAAACAAATTCAGCAAATAAGCCAATGTTCATATTCATATAACAAAATCCAACACTGCAAAGAGAGAGTAAAGAGGAAAGGAGAAATGAAGAAAAAAAAGTAAGAAAGAGAAAAATATAATAATTTCTCACTGAGATCGAGAGAGAGAAATAACGTGGAAGATGGTTTTGCACTTCTGCATAGAGAGAGATACTGAGAGAGATCAGAAGACAAGAAGATCGACCAAAAGACAAGAGAAGAAGACCGAGAGACCAAGAGAGAACTAGAGAGATCAGAAGGAGAAGAAGATCTACCAAAAGACATGAGAAGAAGACCGAGAGAGACCAAGAGAGAACGAGAGAGATTAGAAGGAGAAGAAAATTGAGGCGCAAAGACAGGAGAAAGAGGAAGAAGATTGAAGAAGTAAACTTACCTGGAGATTGAGAATTTGGGAAGCTGAAGTGGTAACCCTAGTTTATCAATCGTGTATTCTCTCTTAAAATCCTTATAAAACACATTTTTTCCTTTAATTTTTTTTAAAAAAAGCCTCAATACCGCTTCCCCCAAAAGCCCTAACGCACCACCACCTCTAGCCTTGTAGAAGGCGGCCAAGGCGTGCGCCTCTTGTATTGCGTTGCGCCTGGCTGTTAAAGCGCCGAGGGGCGTCTCGGGCGCGTTTTTTAAAACCAAGCTCTCCAGTATAGTATATTTCTCCTTTTAATTTATTATAATTTTAGATTCCCCAATTAATCCACACACGCACAATTTCCATTCCTTAATTACGAAACGTCTCCTTGCTTTCAATCACCGCCATGGAAAACCTGAATTGTCGCCACCATGGAAGACTTTTTTTTCTCCTTGTTTAGTGTTTGAGATTAACAGGTTGATTAACGGGTATATATTTCTCTTTTTCTATTTTTGACCCTATTATATATGTTTGTTTTAGTGCATCAGATGTATCATGTATGATTTATATGATTTAATTATGTTTAATATTGTACGCTTTCAATCATGACATTCATGCTTTATGGCATGAATCATCCACACAAAAGCTTTATCGATTTATATGAAGTTTCCGTCTTCACAATTTGAGGCCATTCTCTGTGAAATCATTATTTGTTTCTTGTTTCTTGTTTAGTGTTTGTCTTCAATTTTTAGAATTTGTAGGATTTTTGTATGAACTTGATGAGATTAAAGGAGTCTTTGATTTTCATTAATGTTTAGAGATTATTGTGTTTAGTTTGATAAAAAAATGATTTTCTTTTACTTTTAGTGTTTAACGATATCATACAGGTATGATAAGAAAAGAAGCAATATTTGATGAAGATGACAAGAAATGTGACGATATCGAACATCACCATGATATCCCTAGATCCAAGCGGGACGATGTCATTGTTAATCTCCATTAAAGCTTTAAAAAAAGTCAATTACACATGATATTCACGATATTAGACTGTTATTCGCGATATCAGGTGGTGATGTTCGTGTTATTAGGTTGTGATATTCGTGTATTGAGTGGTGATATTCATGTAACTGGGTGGTGATATTAATGTAATTAGGTTGTGATATTCATGTATTCGGTTGATGATCATGTATTTGGGTGATGATATTCATTTTATCAAGTGCGATATTTATGTTTTTAAGTTGTGATATTCATGTCTTTAAGGGGTGATATTCACACAAATATAGTAAACAAATAGAGATATTAATACTAATGTATGATGATATTCATATCTAATGTATGATGATATTCACAGTATAATATCGTGAATATCATGTCCAATATCGTGAATATCATGTCTAATAAAATGAGTGATGAAAAACATGTTTAATCCAATAACTTGTTATGAAGAGGACAAATTTGAGAAAATATTAGATTATGGGTTAATTAAGAGAGAGCAAATCACTATCATAATTTATTTGATATCTTCTATTATTATTTTTAATATTGGCAACAATCCCCTTAATTTTAGGAAACAGATTCCCATCAAATATAATCCCATGTAGTCTCCCACATGGATCTCTATAGGAATTTCATATTTAGTAATTTATTATTCTCAATCCGACACTCTTGATTAGTACCTCCGTTTTACCATAAAATTCGTTTTACCTGAACTAACCTCTATATATATAAATATATAGTAAACGGTTCCTGTGCGAACCATTTTTCGTGTGTGAAACTGCGGACTCATATGGGTTGTAGATTGGATTATAATCGTGCGGCTTGCAAAGGGGCGAGTGGGAGGGAAAGGAAGAAGAGACGCACTTGTTGTTTACTGTATAACACGCGCCCCGCACTTGCATATTAAAAATAAAAAGCCATTTGAAATGTATTTTCGGTCTCTCTTCTCTCTGCTCTCTATTTCCTTAGGCTGTTTCAAAGCGATTCACACACGAATTTTACAGTTGTCTCATTCATTCACATCGATAATCCTTTCTCTTTCATAATCTTTACTCTAACTCATCCAAAATGGCTGGAAATCAAAGCGAATCTTAATCTTCTCCGTCTCGAGGTAAAATAATCATATTCGTAAAACCTTGACTTTTGTAACCTTTTAGTTTTTTCGTTGCATACAAGTGTATAAGTTGTTTTTGTTTTGTTTTTTGAAATATATGTGTTGATGTTTTGTTTTGATTCTCATATTTTCAGGTTTTACTGATGAGTGTTATTTTTAGTGGATATTATGTGATATTTTCGTGTTTTTTGTGCACCAAATTCGTTTTGATTGTTCACCAAATTCACTTTGTTTGTGATTCACTGTAAGTGTTACTTGTTCACCAGTTCATTATGTTAGTGCACTAATTTTTCTCATGTTGCACTGTTTCATCAGTACATCGTGCACCTTCTATCATATCATTTGTACACCACTAAGTTCATGTTTTGTGCATTCGCTCAAGTTAAAGTAAAATGCCAAAAAATAATCCTTTCTCAAAATCAAGTGTATAAAGGCGAGATATAAGGGTGCACACATATTTATATTTCAATGCACATATATTCAATACATGATGCACCACATCAATCACTCTTGTGCACTCCCCTTGACTTGTGCACCACATCAATGTTTCATGTGCACCTCATTACTGCATTTTAGTGCACCACATCATTCATTGTTGTGCACTATCTTAGTTTAACTTGTGCACCTTATCAGTGCACCACATCAGTCACATTTGTGAACTATCATAGTTTAAGTCGTGCACCACATCACGGTTTCTTGTGCACATCATTACTGCATTTCAGTGCACCACATCATTCACTGTTGTGTACTCCCTTAGTTTAACTTGTGCACCACATCATTGTTTATGTGTGCACGTTTCTTTTATTTTGCATTTCTTGTTCTGTTATTGTGTTATCCTTCATAGTTACGTGTAAAATACTAGCAGTTTTCGATGTTGATCAGCTTCCTATAGAAGATGATGAAGTCACTGAAATAGTATGAGAATCTATCCAAGAAGATGAATATTCTCAAAGAGGTGATATATTTTGTTTTTCTATGTGCAGCATATTATTTTTATGTGTACACGAGTTTCTTTCTTTATTGCATTGTAAGTTGTGCATCACTGTATTATACAATTGTGCACCAACTTATCTCTGTTTTGTGCATTACATTATGAAAAATTTTGTAGTGCACTAGATATTGAAAAGTTTTGTGCATCAGTTTCAACCTGTTATGTGTATCAGGTTACTATAAGTTCTGCACAACTCTATTATACACTTTGCACTAATATACTTAGTTTTTGCACCAGTTTACTATAAGTTGAATGGTTCAACAATATTTACTAGTTATTATATCTTCATGTTATTGATTGTTTTCAGAGCTACGCACGAAGGCTAGGAACTCAACTGGTGTAGTTAGTACGAGTTCTTCTGCTGCTGAGAAGAAGCCAAAGGGTAATTTCATTTTTATTTTTTTAAATGCAGCAAATTGTGCTTGAGTTTTTATAATGTTGTGCATTCATTGACCATTATTTTTTGCATTTTTGTTTTTGTTTGTTGTAGGCAAACGTAAGGTCAAATTTGCTTTCACCCCTCCGTCAAAGATAAAAAGAGCTTCTTCTTCAGATGGTGTGAGGATATCCATGGTTGCTGCTCCAAAGGAGGCATCTAAATCCATTGATCCCATGGCTACAAAAAGTAAAGCCCTTAGTAGAAGGCTTAAAGCAAGGGGCTCTTTATTTTTACTTATAAATACAATTGATTTGTTTAATGCAGCTCAGAGGGCTACATTATCTCGTATGGTTTTGGTTTTCTGCTTACTTGGAAGGTGAAGGAGCTAATAGGGGCTTTGTGCTACTAGCTGGTTGACAAGTTTGATGTACCCTCTTGCTCTCTTCGGATGGGTAATGATTTGCCCAACATCCGCTTAGAGGATTCAGATGTGCAACAATACCTTGGTTTGTCAAGGGGTTTAATGAAGATTAATTCTAACTACATCACCAGCCAAGATGTACTTAGGAATTGAAAGGGGAGGTATTCCAAAACAGGTATTGTCTTACCAATGGACATGAGTAAGAAGTTTATTGAAAACGAGGAAGCGGATTTCATGTTCAATCTGGATTTTATTGTTCTTTTTTACTCTGTTGCTATAGAGAGCAATGGTAATGGTTCCGTAACAACAAAAAATATGAAGTGGTTTAACTAGGATGTAAGTGACCGAATGGCAGATTATGACTGGTGTGAGTTACTTCGGAGGAGGCAATGTGAGTTAAGGATTCAAGCTCCCAGTATAGCGTCGTACAGGGGTCCTCTAATATTTCTAATTGTAAGTCACTTAATATTCCCTATATATCTTTTTTATATGCATTATGTGTATACTGATACGTGCACCATGATAAGGTACTTTTGTGCACCATGATATCAGTTTATTTCTATACAGCATAATGTTCTTTTTAGGTGCACTTTGATGTTTCAGATTTGTGATCCATGATATAATATTTTGTGCACCATATTTGGAATCTTTGTGCATCTTAACATATTATTTTTGTGCACTTGTTTTTTTATTAAGTTGTGCACCATATTTGGAATCTTTGTGCATCTTAACATATTATATTTGTGCACTTGTTTTTTTATTAAGTTGTACACCATAGTGTATGTGTAATCTTTGTTTTATTTTTTGCAGACTGTTTACTGTGACAGTCTGAGTTTGATAGGAGATACTAATGTGATAGACTACCCCATAATCTGTAACTACACGTCTCAGTTGTTGAAGCAGAGGCAAAAGGCGGAGCTTGATCTTGGTGGTTTTGGTATAGGTGGTTATAGATCCACTAAACCTTTCACCTCATGTTGCACTTCATGAACCACAAGTTGTCATTGTTGAGAAAGTTGCTGAGAGTGAACCTTCGGAGGGAGGGGATGTGGGGCTTGATATGGGCTATGACGGAGAGGAGGGAGTTTTTTTTATACATACATTCGTGAGCATGTTGATTTCGCACGGATAATGACTGAAGATGTCAGGAAGTTCTACAAGAATATTAAGGATGCGCCTAAGAAGGTACCGGAGGCTTCCACTTTTCTTAAGATAAATGTGGCATGTGAGAAGATTATCAACCTCAAGGTTGTATCTAACTCTGAGCGTCAATCTTCCCACTCTTAAGACAGCACGGATCGATTCTTTTCCAACCCTGCCATTATCAAGTGCCTTGAAGATATTGATGCAACGTTCCTTATAGTAGTGGATGATCCTGTTGAGGAATTTCAGATGACGTCTAGCAATGCTACTTATACAGAGATGGATTCTCCCATTCACAATGATCGAACCACACCCAAGGCTTCTAAAGAAATGGAGGAAGACGAAGTAGATATGGGTCTCGGTGAGTTAGAAACCACAACCGGAATTTCTGAAGAAAGGGAAGTTGAGGAAGGGAACAATCAGAATGCATGGAAGGAAGTAGTAGAGGACAAAAAGGATGAGGAGGAGGATGATCTAGAGGACAAGAAGGAAGAGGACGAGAAGATAGAGGAGGAGGATGAACAAGAAGGTAAGAAGGAAGGTGTTGATGAAGGAGGATATGACAAGATGGATGAAGTCCATGGTGATGAGCAAGATGGAGCTAACGAAGGAGGTGATCAGGGAAAAGAAGGAGAAGAACAAGAGAATGATGAGATGGGTGAGGATGTGAGGAAAGAGAATGAAGTTCTAATGTTGGAGGCTGGAAGCAAAGACGACCATTTAAATGAGGATGCATCCAAGGGGAAGCGAAAGGAAGAGGTCATTCAATCCCAAGCTTCCGATAAGGATGTGGATTTTGATATGACTACAACCAATGATGAACAATTGCAGGAGCTGGCAAAGTGTAAGAAGTCCTCCTTTCCCGAAGATTTGACTCTTGCTTCCTCTGAGTTGGGGATTGATTCCATCCTTGATAAGGTTGCAAGCATTGGAAAGGTACGAGTGCACCACCTAAATTTAAGTTATGCAGTACTTTCTCTTTACTTTTTGCTCTACTTTCCCTTTATTTTGTTCACCATTTTTCTTGTAAGTGTCCTACAAGTGCACCACATTAATATGTGTTGTACAATACTTTCTCATTTATTTGTGCACTTCTTTTCCTTTGTTTGTGCACCATATATATTGATGATGTGTATCACTTTTTTTTTCGTGTAGGTGTCTTACATGTTCACCACCCTAGTTCTGTTGTGCACTTTATCCCGGTTTTTTGTGCACTACAGAACTAGGGTGGTGAACATGTAAGACACCACCCTAGTTCTGTTGATATAACTTTTATTTATATTATATCATTTTTCTTGATGCTTTTAATTTCTTATAAGATGTTGTTGTTGAAGCTTCACAGGCTTTGGATTTTAAAGCTGCCCATGAGGATGATTTAGTAGCCCCTGTGCAGGAAAATCGCCTAGTGAAGATATAGTTTTTCTACGACATTCCTTATCTGGCTAGGGAAGTTGACGTTTCAAGCAAGATTACTAATATTGAGAGGATGGTTTTCTCATGGATAGTTGGTGAGAGAAATGATCCAAGTATGATGTTTTCATTATTTTTTCCTGTTTTGTGCATGCATCAATGTTACATTTAATTTTTACACGTATTCATCCATTCTTTTTCCCTTCTCTTTTTTTCCGTTGTAGTGAAGTTGTTCTCCATGGGGTTGGCCTACAGGGCACCTGCCCATTGTTCCAGACTATGGATATTGGCGAATTTGTCGGAGATGAAGTTACATGCATTTGGTTAAGGATTTTGAACTTCAAAGAAGAAGAAAACCTTAAGGGCTGCCCTTTGAGATTTTTCCTCACAGTCCCACCACTGGTACATCCTATACTATTATATATTGTTCATCATTTTTGTGCTTTTGTGTGCACTACATTAATAATAGGTGTGCACCAGTTTGACTCTCCTTGTTCACATGTTTACTCTTAGAAGTGCACCATTGTATTATGTACTTGTGCACCGCCTTAACTATATTTGTGCACTTCACTATCAAAAATTTATACACCATCTTATATTTGTTTTACTATAAGGTGTGCACCACAATATTATACACTCTGCACATGTCCACTATAAGTTGTGCACCCACTTCACATTGTCCTGTGCACCATATTAGTACAGTTTTGTTTTTTTAATAATATTATAGCAGTGTGTTTTGTTGACTTATTTTTTACAGTCTTTCCTATTCGATTTGCTCAACTAACTTCTTATTTTATTCATCTGTTTATCGAAGATGCTTACTATGATAGAAAATGATTTACCATCTGAAGAACGATGTGCATGTGTTTATCTAGGGTTGACGAAGACAATGGCCATACACCATAGTTAAAACCTTCTGATGTTGAAATGGTATGCTCCATGATGTAACGCCTCGCTTTTCTTTGGTTTATTCGACCAAGTTTCGGGGTCGAAACTTTTTGTAAGGGGGAGGTGATGTAATACCCCTCATTTTAGTAAAGAGTACTTTGGTAAGATTTCCAAACACTCGTATTGTAGTCAAATTATTTTCAGAAGAGTTCGGACTTTCTATTAAATACTTGATCTCCGTAATAATTCTCTGAGTAGAATAAAATACATTCGACATATTTTTGGGGTTTAGAATAATTGTTCGGATACGAATATATTTAATCTGGGGTTAAAACCCATACCGTAATTCTGACCGGTCAAAAGTGGGCTTCTCGATCAAAAATGGGCAAAAGGCACAAAATTTGCCTTGACTGCACCCGCGGTCATACCCACCGCACCCCGCGGTCAAGAACTGGTCGCCAACGCACCCCGCGGTGAGACCCACCGCACCCGCGCCGTGATGATGGCTTATCTGTTGTGCCAAACTCGTCTGAGCTGCTGCCGATCTTGTCCCCGGTGAGGCGGTGGGAGAAGGGGCCAGCTGGACTCCTTCTGGCTCTTTGATGGCCTATAAAAGGAGGAGGCCATTCCATTCTCTCTCTCTCCCTCAAATCTCTCTTTCTTTCACTGCCATTGTCGCCGGAGTTGCAAGCGTCGTCGGAGTTCTTCAAGGTCGTCGCCGGAGTTTCCATAGGAGGAGGAGGTGCCCTCAAGGTGGTGGTTAGTGACACAAGGAGTTTGGAAGTCGAAACCAACCCAAGTCGAGCCCCATCGTCTTCCCCGGTGAGTTTTCGCTGTCGGTGTCTCGCTTCTGTAGCCTCGCCGCACCCGCGGTCAAGGCCACCGCGCCCGCGGTGGGCCTAGGCGAGTGTGGTGGTGGCTTGGGCTTTGTGATCTCGTTTGGGACTTTTGTTCCTTTGATTTCGTTCATTTTTCTTTAGATTCGTACTAGTTATTGTCGAATCTAACTTAGGGTTTCGTTATGGGTCATTCCGTAGGAAACCATAATCCAAGTTCTTCCTCGTTTCGGACCCGGGAATCCATCATCTCGAGCTTCGTTGAGCTCCGTCTAAATCTAAGGCAAGTGGCGGTTCGCTCTTGCTTATCATTCCATATTTATATTGATTATCAATTGTTTAATTGTTAATTAATTTAGGATGAATTGTTGTTTTCGTTTGGGAACAGTTTTGATAATTGTAAGTGATTTTAAAAGAGATACTATAATAGGTTGTATATTGCTAGAACAACGCTATTATATATATATATGATTAAATATGGATATTACGATAGGTTGTATATTGGTAGAACAACGCTATTTTATATGTGTTTGGCCCCGGTGGCTTTGATGTGAATTATTACTGTGTTGAACTGTTTAGTTAGCACGAGTATTCGTAGAAACACTATGTACCTTGCGAGGTTTAGTGGTTTCTTTATAACTAGGTGCTAGGAGGATTATTCCTCTAGTACTTTTCCAGTCATGACCATACCCTTACTCAGGGTACGTGCACACAGCTGGTGCAACCATTTGGGATTTATTCCCTGGGATTTATTCCCCGTGATATCTCTTGTGAGGAGTTCCGATATCTCTTGTGAAGAGATCTTAAAAGCTTGTAACGTGAATGTTCGTTTCGGAATTAAACAAGATAAGTGCCGTTGTGCACATAATTAATATATCATTTGGCGAGTAGTGCAGCTAGGAAATAGTACAACTAAGGAAACTCGTCTAGACTTTGATCAGAGTAAAGTTCTCTTTCCAATCTGAATTCGCATTACGCGGTGAGGTTGGTCGTGAACCGAAATATCAAGTCATTTTAAACGCTTGTGTGTAATTATAATGTTCCAGACATTTGTCATACTTTCCGATAAGACTCAATTCGTTGGAGTCTTCTCTTCATATGTTTCCTTAAGACTCAATCTTTCAGAGTCTTTTCTCTTGATCATGCCTTTTCATATATTTCCGTAGGAGTATGGTGGTTGACTATCGTCATCGACTTTTATTCGAGAAACGATGAGTCTAACCTAATACGACTACTTAGAACCTATCTGATTTTCCCTTGCATAGTCTTTCATTAGACTAACCAACCGATTATATTCCCTTGCATGGTTGGCTGGTGTCATCCGTCTCATACGGCACATCAGATAAACTGCAGTTCCGACGAAGGCTAGAAACGACGACGAAGGCAGTTGGGATTTCAAAGAGTTTTACCAGGTTGAGATTCCTTGGCGGGTGATCGTTTCGATCAAGACCCTTGTGTTATTTATTTTTAAGACTTCCGCTGTGTTAAACATATTTTATATCAAGACTACTTTGTATTTCAGTTGTATTTCGGATTATGGATGTAATGCTGAGACAATGATTTTAATCGAAAGTTATGATATTTTGTATTATAACTGTTGTTTGATGAATTATATAAACTGGTCAAGCCTGAGTGGCTTCGGATGTGAAATCCGCGGTCACTGGCGGTAATACCTTTCAAGGATATATATTTGGGGGTGTTACAGATCTGGTATCAGAGCCGGTTTTTTTTTAAAACGGGTGGGTTTTTAAAACATTTTCTTGGAACGAAATTTTTTGTAAACCGTTTACTCGTTTGAAACTGAGAAATGTTTTCGAAGGCTCTAAATTTCCAAGTAAAATTTTTATTCTGCCGATCTAGTCGTGCCTTCACTTTAGTCTGATATGGAAGCGAACTTCTATATTTAGAAAAACTAACTCTTTTCTCGTCACCCGTAGGTTATGGGTGCATGCTTTTCTCTTCGAAGGGACTTGGAAGAAGCCGAGGTGGCTCTGCCATCTCCATTAAGGCTTGAGTTTCCAGTTCCCCTGCGATGCTTCGAAGTAGGAGAATCAAGTAGTCCACCCGAGAAGGTGAAGACTGTACTACCCGAGTCAGTAGTACTAGTGTCCGATAGGATCGAGGTTCCAGTGGCAGAGCCTACAGAGGAGCCAAGGGAGGACACGGAAAATGAAGAGGAGTGGTCAAGGTATGCAAGAGGGCATTACAACGACGACTTCATGATTGAGATGATTCCCGAGGAGGATCCAGAAGAAGAGGATCCTGAGAAAGACCCGGAAGAGGATCCGGAAGAAGAGGAGGACCCCGAGGAGGACCTCGAGGGACAGGGCCACAAGTCTGATGGCTTAGAGCGCTTATTGGTGGGCAGCGAGGACCCGGAAATGGAATTTATCTATCCAAGCCCGGAGTTGCCGCCTGAGCAAGAGTACTCGCCATTGACTTCGGCCGATTGGGATACACTTTACGAGGTGGTATTTCCCATAAGAAGAAATGGTCTACAAAATGCATTTGAGAACTCACAGCTTATTCCTGCTCAGAGAAGGCTAATGTTGAGTCCTGACTCGCGAGAGGCACTTCGCCTAAGTCAGATGTTTTCCCCTGAAGAGCACCGCCAGATGGACGAGGCGGTTAAGCATGCTTTAAGAAGGGCAAGACCAAGCAATGAGCCATGTGCTCCAGGACCGAGCAGGGTAAGGAGTCCTTCACCAGACTCCGATGGTAAACCCCGATCAAAGAAGCCATGTATGAGAAGTGGCGATTACAGGAAATGTTTTAGGGCGCCATGATTGGGCCAGTGCTGATTAGCAGTTTTTTTTCTTGTATTTCAGTTCGTTTTGTTAAGAACCTAAGTCTCCGGGTAATTTTGTATTGACGCTCGGGAGATCCCTTTTGTAAAATGTATTAGCTCAGTTGAGCTTATCAATGAAATTACCAAGTTTAATCTATTCTAAGTTGATTTTTATGACGTTAAGTACATTGGAATGATATTAATGTCATAAAATACTTGGAATTTGATCGGTAAACAGATGGTAAACACAAGAAACACCTTTCGTGCTGGTGTTGGGCCAAGTAATGACCCTAGGCCAAACGTGAAGAGTACAGTGAATCCTGAGGATGAACATGAGACTGCTTCTAACAACAACCAAGGGGGCAATGACCAAGTTCCGGTCAACACTCCAATGGTATTTGATACAACAGCAGTTGAAGCTATTTGGGGAATCTTTATGCAAGTATTCACCGACATTATGAGACCAAATGCGCCTCAGGCACAGGCAGTGCCAATTCCTCCAGCGGTTCCAAGATTTGAGGAGCCAGTTGTCCATGCACCGCAAGAAGATGCAGTCAGGAATAGAGGGAATTATGGCCGAGCACTAAAAGCCATTAGCTCTATGAGGCCTGACTGCTATGATGGAAAAGGAGAGCCAGTTAGGGTGGCTTATTGGTTCTTACACATGGAATGATTATTCCGCAACGTTGAGTGCACTGAAGCGGAGAAGGTACACATTGCATCCCTTCAGCTGAAGGAAGTAGCCAGTGAATGGTGGGAAGGTACAGGTTTGGCTGATCACCCAGGTTTGAATTGGGGGATGTTTAAAGCCAAGATGACTGATCGTTTCTTCTCTCGAGCTATGAGGGAGGAGAAACATAAGGAGTTTCTATACCCAAAGACAGATGGTTTGAAAGTAACCGAGTTGGCGACCAAATTCAATCATTTATTGCAGTATGCTGGACCGGAGGTGTCCAATGAAGAGCAAAAGATCTGGCATTTCCATGAGTGGATAAACCCATATATTAAGCCAATGATGATACGTCACGGATGCTCTAATTTGGAGCAATACGTAGACGCCGCTTATAAGTTGGAAGTGACTCTGGAAGAGTCGACAAGGAAGCGCAATCACCAGAGGTCAATGCAGGGCCAGTCTCAGGCGAGTGGATTCAAACGTCCCGCGCCACCGTTTAATTTTGCCAAGGCTGGCAAGGCAAAAACAGATGTGACTCATGGAGGCTCTACGCAACAATCGGGTCAAATCAAGAATCTGATTCAATGCTATAACTCTGGTATACCTAGGCACAAAAGCAATGAGTGTCCGAAGGAGAAAAATACGTGTTATGAATGTGAAAAGGTGGGACACTTGCAGAAATTTTGTCCACAGAGAAGGCAGAAAGGAGCTGAGTCGCAACAAGGGTCGGTTAATCAGTATGGTCGACCTAAGTTCAGACCAGTGGGATCTCCTAGTCCTTCGACGCAAACAACTATATAGAACAAGGGGAAAGCCCCAGCTGCTTCTGGAGGTCAAGGTCAACGCCTTTACGAGATGCGTGAGGCGGATGGACCCAATGCCCCAATTGCTCAAGGTACTCTATACCTTCATTCTACTTCAGTATGTATGTTATTTGATTTGGGTGCTACACATTCATTTATTTTCGAGAGTTGTGTTAATAAGTTAGGCTTAGTATACAACGAGGTTTGTGAACCTTTCGTTGTGAATCTTCCTAATGGTGAACATTTAGTGGGCACCAAGTGTCTGTCAGAATTTCCGATTACCATCCAGGGTAAGAAGTTCGAAGCAGATTTGATTTGTATAGCCATGGCTCCATACGACATTATTTTCGGTATGGATTGGCTGACGCGTCATGGGACGGTAATCAATTTTAGCTCAAGGACTGTGACGGTGTCATCTGGGGGCCATTATGTATGCAAGTTTAAGGGTCGGAATGACGCTGATAACGGCAGGCTTATCAATGCGATGGCTGCGTTTAAGCTACTTCGACAAGGATGTGTCGAGTACCTGTGCTATCTGGACAAGCCCAATATAGATGAGCCCTCAGTTCTTGATATTCCGGTTGTTTGTGAATTTCCGGATGTCTTTCCGGAGGAGATTCCTAGTTTACCCCCGCATCGTGACGTAGAATTTACTATTGATCTCGAGCCTGGTACCGCGCCAATCTCTAAGGCACCGTACCGGATGGCTCCTCCTGAGATGCAAGAGTTGAAGAAGCAACTCGAAGATCTTCTTGAGAAGGGTTATATAAGGCCGAGTACATCGCCTTGGGGTGCTCCAGTCTTGTTTGTCAAGAAGAAGGATGGATCGTTTCAACTTTGTATCGACTATCGAGAGTTGAATAAAGTCACGATCAAGAATAAGTATCTGTTGCCGAGGATTGATGATATGTTGGATCAATTGCAGGGAGCAAAGGTCTTTTCCAAAATCGATCTGAGGTCTGGTTACCATCAGCTCAGGATTCGTGAGGAGGATATTCCGAGGACTGCATTCCGGACGAGATATGGTCACTACGAGTTCGTAGTCATGCCATTTGGACTTACCAATGCTCCGGTAATCTTCATGGATCTGATGCATCGATGTTTCCACCAATACTTAGATAAGTTCGTAGTGGTCTTCATCGACGATATTTTGATTTATTCCCCGAGTGAGGAGGCTCACGAGCAACATCTTCGGATTACTTTGTCAATTCTTAGACAAAATTAGTTATATGCAAAGCTATCTAAGTGTGATTTTTGGATCAAGGAAGTGGCTTTCTTAGACCATGTGATTAATGAGAATGGGGTTATGGTTGATCCCCAGAAGATTGAAGCAGTAGCCAATTGGAAGCGGCCTCAGAATGTGAAGGAGGTGCGCAGTTTTCTAGGACTCGCTGGTTATTATAGACGGTTCGTAGAGGGATTCTCTAAGATCGCTCTACCCATGATCGGTCTGCTCCGCAAAGTCCATAAGAAATTTGTCTGGGATGACAAGTGCGAGGCCAGTTTTCAGAAGTTGAAGCAATGTCTGACCACCGCACCAGTATTAGCGCTACCGGAAGGGAATGATGGTTATGTGGTCTATAGTGATGCTTTAAAAAGTGGTTTGGGATGTGTGCTGATGCAGAAAGGCAAGGTTATTGCATACGCATCCCGATAGTTGAAGACTTATGAGGCAAACTATCCGACGCATGATTTGGAACTAGCAGCTGTAGTGTTTGCGCTGAAGATTTGGAGACACTATCTCTATGGTGTGAGATGTCAAGTCTTCACCGATCACAAGAGTCTCAAATATATATTCACTCAGAATGAGATAAATATGAGACAACGTCGCTGGTTAGAGCTACTCAAAGACTACGATCTCGAATTGTTATATCATCCGGGCAAGGCTAATGTATTAGCCGATGCATTGAGCCAGAAGACACCGCACGAGACTATAGTGGCTTTACTTACTGCTCAGGCTAAGCTAAACCAAGGGTTGTATAAGATGGAAGTCTTGTACGATCAACGTAGAGGATATCTGAGTATGTTAGAGATTCAGGCCACGCTACTTGATCAAATCAGAGAGAAACATGTTGATGATGTGGTCTTGGTGAAGCTAAGCAGTGAAGTGATGGACGGGAAAGCTCCCGGTTTCATGATTCAGGATGATGGATCACTCTGGTTTCAAGACCGGATTTGTGTGTCTGACGTTGATGGTCTTCGCCAGTTGGTGATGAAAGAGGCCCATTCGTCAGCTTATTTTGTACATCCAGGCTCTAGCAAGATATACAAGGACCTCAGGAAGAAATTCTGTTGGCCCAACATGAAGTGGGATGTAGCAGAATTTGTGGCAAAATGTTTGAATTGTCAAAAGGTCAAGATAGAACATCGCAGACCAGGTGGTGAATTGCTACATCTCCCAGTACCAGAATGGAAATGGGAAGATATTGCTATGGATTTCATCACGGGGCTGCCAAAGACTCAAAGCCAGAAAGATGCTATATGGGTGATCATTGACAGGCTCATGAAGAGTGCTCACTTCGTGACTATCAAGTCAACATGGGGAACCCAGAAGTTATCAGAAGTGTTTTTACATGAGATTGTCCGTTTGCATGGTACTCCAAACACCATTGTATCGGATCGTGATGACCGATTCATGTCAAGATTCTGGAAATAACTACATAACGTCATGGGAACCGAGTTGAGGTTCAGCACTGCATTTCATCCTCAGACAGATGGACAGTCTGAGAGGACCATCCAGACCTTGGAAGATATGCTAAGAGCTTGTACACTCGATCGTCCGACTAGCTGGGAGAACAGCCTGAGTCTGATTGAATTCACATACAATAACAGTTGACATGCTACCATTAAGATGGCTCCATTCGAGGCTCTATACGGTCGAAGGTGTAGATCTCCGATTTGTTGGGATGAGAATGCTGACAAGATTCTGCTCGGACCGGAGTTAGTCGAAAGGACTGCCTCGGACATTGCTTTGATAAGACAAAGGATGTTGACAGCTCAGAGTCGACAAAAGTCTTATGCAGATCTCAAGCACAGAAATGTTGAGTTTGAAGTTGGTGACAAAGTGTTTGTCAAAGTGTCGCCATCCAAAGGTGTGTTCAGATTTGGTAAGCGTGGGAAGCTTAACCCTCGCTACGTGGGACCGTTTGAGATCCTTGATAGAGTGGGGTCTCTAGCGTATCGTTTGGCATTACCGCCATCGGCACATCCAGTGCATAACGTGTTCCATGTATCTTTGTTGAGGAAGTACGTGCCAGATGAGTCTCATGTGCTGAGTTATGACGACATCGAGATTCAGACAAATGGTACCTACGAGGAGATACCGGTGCATATTCTCGAAAGCCGTCAGAAGCAGTTACGGAACAAGGTGGTACCATTGGTACGGATTTTGTGGTCCAAGTCAGGAACTGAAGAAGTTACTTGGGAAACCTGGGAAACGGAGGCGGATATGCTTAGACATTTTCCCGAGCTATTTTCGGCCTAGTTTCGGGGTCGAAACCTTTTTAAGGGGGTGGTGTTGTAACGCCTCGCTTTTCTTTGGTTTATTCAGCCAAGTTTCGGGGTCGAAATTTTTTGTAAGGGGGAGGTGATGTAATACCCCTCATTTTAGTAAAGAGTACTTTGGTAAGATTTCCAAACACTCGTATTGTAGTCAAATTATTTTCAGAAGAGTTCGGACTTTCTGTTAAATACTTGATCTCCGTAATAATTCTCTGAGTAGAATAAAATACATTCGACGTATTTTTGGGGTTTAGAATAATTGTTCGGATACGAATATATTTAACCCGGGGTTAAAACCCATACCGTAATTCTTCCCGGTCAAAAGTGGGCTTCTCGGTCAAAAATGGGCAAAAGGCACAAAATTTGCCTTGACCGCACCCGCGGTCATACCCACCGCACCCCGTGGTCAAGAACTGGTCGCCACCGCACCCCGCGGTGAGACCCACCGCACCCGCGCCGTGATGATGGCTTCTCTGCTCTGCCGAACTCGTCTGAGCTGCTGCCGATCTTGTCCCCGGTGAGGCGGTGGGAGAGGGGGCCAGCTAGACTCCTTCTGGCTCCTTGATGGCCTATAAAAGGAGGAGGCTAAGAGGAGGAGGCCATTCCACTCTCTCTCTCTCCCTCAAATCTCTCTTTCTTTCACTGCCATTGTCGCCGGAGTTGCAAGCGTCACCGGAGTTCTTCAAGGTCGTCGCCGGAGTTGCCATAGGAGGAGGAGGTGCCCTCAAGGTGGTGGTTAGTGACACAAGGAGTTTGGAAGTCGAAACCAACGGTCAAGGCCACCGCGCCCGCGGTGAGTTTTCGCTGTCGGCGTCTCGCCTCTGTAGCCTCGCCGCACCAGCGGTCAAGGCCACCGCGCCCGTGGTGGGCCTGGGTGAGTGTGGTGGTGGCTTGGGCTTTGTGATCTCGTTTGGGACTTTTGTTCCTTCGATTTCGTTCGTTTTTCTTTAGATTTGTACTAGTTATTGTCGAATCTAACTTAGGGTTTCGTTATGGGTCGTTCCGTAGGAAACCATAATCTAGGTTCTTCCTCGTTTCGAACCCGAGAATCCGTCATCTCGAGCTTCGTTGAGCTCCGTCTAAATCTAAGGCAAGTAGCGGTTCGCTCTTGCTTATCATTCCATATTTATATTGATTATCAATTGTTTAATTGTTAATTAATTTGGGATGAATTGTTGTTTTCGTCTGGGAACAGTTTTGATAACTGTAAGTGATTTTAAAAGACATATTATAATAGGTTGTATATTGCTAGAACAACGCTATTATATATATATGATTAAATACGGATATTACGATAGGTTGTATATTGGTAGAACAACGCTATTTTATATGTGTTTGGCCCCGGTGGCTTTGATGTGAATTATTACTGTGTTGAACTGTCTAGTTAGCACGAGTATTCGTAGGAACACTATGTACCTTGCGAGGTTTAGTGGTTTCTTTATAACTAGGTGCTAGGAGGATTATTCCTCTAGTACTTTTCCGGTCATGACCATACCCTTACTCAGGGTACGTGCACACAGCTGGTGCAGCCATTTGGGATTTATTACCTGGGATTTATTCCCCGTGATATCTCTTGTGAGGAGATCCGATATCTCTTGTGAAGAGATCTTAAAAGCTTGTAACGTGAATGTTGGAATTAAACAAGATAAGTGCCGTTGTGCACATAATTAATATACCCTTTGGCGAGTAGTGCAGCTAGGAAATAGTGCAACTAAGGAAACTCGTCTAGACTTTGATCAGAGTAAAGTTCTCTTTCCAATCTGAATTCGCATTACGCGGTGAGGTTGATCGTGAACCGAAACATCAAGTCGTTTTAAACGCTTGTGTGTAATTATAATGTTCCAGACATTTGTCATACTTTCCGATAAGACTCAATTCGTTGGAGTCTTCTCTTCATATGTTTCCTTAAGACTCAATCTTTCAGAGTCTTTTCTCTTGATCATGCTTTTTCATATATTTCCGTAGGAGTATGGTGGTTGACTATCGTCATCGACTTTTATTCGAGAAACGATGAGTCTAACCTAATACGACTACTTAGAACCTATATGATTTTCCCTTGTATAGTCTTTCATTAGACTAACCAACCGATTATATTCCCTTGCATGGTTGGCTGGTGTCATCCGTCTCATACGGCACATCAGATAAACTGCAGTTCCGATGAAGGCTAGAAACGACGACGAAGGCTGTTGGGATTTCAAAGAGTTTTACCAGGTTGAGATTCCTTGGCGAGTGATCATTTCGATCAAGACCCTTGTGTTATTTATTTTTAAGACTTCCGTTGTGTTAAACATATTTTATATCAAGACTACTTTGTATTTCAGTTGTATTTCGGATTATGGATGTAATGCCGAGACAATGATTTTAATCGAAAGTTATGATATTTTGTATTATAATTGTTGTTTGATTAATTATATAAACTGGTCAAGCCTGAGTGGCTTCGGATGTGGAATCCGGGGTCACTGGCGGTAATACCTTTCAAGGATATATATTTGGGGGTGTTACACATGATATGACTTTTTATGTCATCATGTGTTTAGTTTTCACATAGTGAAGTTATTCTCTAACTGTATTTTGTTGTTTACTTTATTTTATTTTTTCAGTATGTGTTTCCGATAATAAAGTATAATCATTTCTACATGGTTGCAATGAATGTCAAGAATCCTAGACTCGATATTCTTGACAATTCTGCCTCAGACATTTTAACCGAAGATAAGTATGATCACAGCCCTAAAAAGGTAGTAAGTGTTGTTAGTGTGCACCACAGTATGTACCATTACTTAACTGTAATGTCATTCACCAACTTTCCATCTAATGTTCATTATATTGTTACAAGTTGTGCACCACATTACTATATTTTTAATCCATAGTTAAATTGTTTTGCTCACTAGTTAAGTTGTGCACCATAGTAATATTGTTTGTGCATGTGTAATGTACTATTTTGTGCACCATGATTTAACTATTTTTTTCCCAACAGCTTTGTATTAATTTGTGCATCTGATTAGTCTTTAGTTTCATTCATGTTTTTTTTTTGTAATCATTTTTGCAGCGGAGGACGATGATCTATTATTTGGGCCAACATGGGTTACATTCGAAAAGCCTTCCTTTTTATGAAAGGGAAGGATAAAACAAAAAGGCTGGAAATGCCATGGAGGGATAAGAAAAACAAGGAGGATTGCGGTGTGTACCTAATGCGGCACGTGGAGACATACAAAGGTAATGGGAAAGTCGACTTCAATTCTTGATTGACACTGAGTAACAAATATTAGTTGAATATGATGCGCCAAAGATATCATTCAGCAATATTGTTGTCTTCGCTTAACGAGCTTCATTCAACTATAATGACATCTTCTAAACAGCAGCAAATTTCACACATGATTAAGAAGAAGAGAAAATATTAGGATTTGAACAGTGAACATTTATTGTAAGAGATGTGAACATATTTGTATATAGATATAGTTTGGGAAACTATATTTTTGGGTTTTTACCTGATGGTTATTAACAACAGATATCTTTTTGGAAGCACATTTGTGGATGTTTATTAACAATAAAGTTGATGATGATTCGACGTTGATTTTTCTTTAGCAATACCTTTTATCTGAATTAGTGTGCAACAATAATTATTTGTATTGTGCTCTTGCTCAACATAAATTGTGCATCTCAAATACAAAGTTTTGTTCATCAGAATCACAGAATTTGTGCATCAAAGTACACAAATATTGATCACCAGTAACAACATCATTTACTTCTGTTTTTAGGTGGGGTGGGCCCTTCCCCCACCCCCCAAAAAAATATTCATTTTGCAAATAATCACCATAAAGTGGTGCACAATATAGTATATCGCAATGCACAACTCTTAATTGATGCACAAAATTCAAGTGCACTACCATGATACAGTGGTGCACAAAACAATGTAATTTGATGCACAAATATTAAAAACTTGATGCACAAATTTGCATCATATTTATGCACAAACTTTAAATTTACACCAGTGCACAAAAATTCAAGGTCTCACACTGTACACATGTCCCTTCCCCATCCCAGAGGTCCCACATTGTACACATACGCCTCCCCCAATTAAAAGGGTAAAAACTCTACAACACTTTTTACATAAATGTGTACTTGTGAGCGGATTTTATCAGAATAAAGAGGAAGAAGTTGAACCACAAAACGATCTAGAGCAGAGAGAGGAGAAGACGACTGGAATTGAAGGTAATTTCTAAATACATAAGATTTTGGTTCTCGCAGATATAAATATTATTGTCGTCATCGTTGTTGTTATTGCCGATATAGGTACCATTTCTTCTTTTGTTTATGGATCTCATTTTATGACTTGTTAGTTATTATATTACCATTTATGTCTTGTTTGTTCTTATTACCATTTCTGGATCCTTATGTTATTAACACCATTTATTCCTTTGTTTATGGATCTCATTTTGTGGTGCATTGCTTTCCATTTATGGCTTGTTCACCTTTTTTCCTGTAAGTGTCCTACAAGTGCACACATAACTTGTGTTGTGCATGACATCATCCTTAGTTGTGCACTGCTTCCCCTTTGTTTGTGCACCACTTGATTTAGATGTTGTGCACTTATTTCTTCCTTTGTTTATGGATCTCATTTTGTGGTGCACTGCTTTCCATTTGTGGCTTGTTCACCTTTTTTCCTATAAGTGTCCTACAAGTGCACACATAACTTGTGTTGTACATGACATCTTCCTTAGTTGTGCATTGCTCCCCCTTTGTTTGTACACCACTTGATTTAGATGTTGTGCACTTTATTACGGTTTATTTTGTGCACCATGTTATTTTCTAGTTTGTGCACCTGTGTTGATATAACTTGTTTATGGCTTTCTTCATTTGCATGATGCCGAACAATACTTGGATAGATGAGGACAATGTCACTTTCCTTGAAGTAATTGAGGGTTTCGATATGATATTAGGCTATCCCGTCCTATACGCTGGGAAAGAATAACAGATACATATAATTCGTATTCTGGCAAACAACTCAGCGTGTCGAATGTGAAGTCTATGTATAATTTGTTCAAGGAGAATTTTGACTAGTGTTCAGTTTGTCCCCATTGGCAATGTTCAGTGATACCGCATGACCAGTGTTCAGTGTGTCCCCATTACTGGGGAAATTATGGAAAGTGGCGAATGGTGGCAAGAAAGATTATAGGTAAGATAATTAAGTCTTGTATTATATGATACATAGAAATTGCAAGCTTTCTGTTTTTGTTTGTCTTCTTATTCTAGATAAGTCAAAAATTCTGGAGGTTCCGCGTCAAACCAATGACTCCACAAATCAAAGAATTTTCTTTTCAGATTTGAAACTTATGCAACAACCCCAACTATTTTTTTTATTATAGAATGTAACCTAAGGGCATGTGTTTGTTTAACTATTTCGAATTTGGATATGCTTGTATTGTAAAGACATAAGTTCGTTTCAAGTTTGTCATTTGCTTATGTTTTATAAGACATGAGTTCGTTTCAAGTTTGTCATTTGCTTATGTTTTATAAGACATGAGTTCTTCCTAGTCTACTTGTTTGACAGAGCTAAAGTCGTGATGCCTATCAAATAAATCTCAAAATACCTACTAAGTAGTATAGTAAGCAAGACAGGGTCGATCCCACAGAGAGTCAGGTTATCAATTTGTGCAATTCGTTATCACCAACTAAGAACTAGGGGGGTTTGTTTGTGTTTATCGTAACCAAAGTAAACAAAGCAAGTAAATAAGTTCGCAGGAAACGGTTGTAAATATAATGGGGAAAAGCGCCACACTCAACAGAGATCCACACAACAATAGATAGGTCGATCACAGAATTCTATCAATCTCAAGCTCTTAATATTCCTATAGTTGTTCTTATCCCGATCTTAGATAACTATTAGTTTTACCAGCCCTAATAGTACTTATTACTAAATCAAATCCGAAAACCTTCAAGACTCAATGAAGCAATAGCATTCAACCAAGGATTCAACAAGATACATGCAGTAGAAACAACCCGTTACTATAAGCATGCAATTAACTCTCTCTCACGATGAAGCGCTCGGATCCCCTATACGCAACAATCGTGCTCGCTACTAGATATGCAACCCGAACCCGGAATCACAAGTCCTAGCAATTAGGAAGATATCAATAAACCTAGGTGATCAATCTAGATAAATCAACATAAACCAATAATCAATCAAGCACAAGAGAATTAATCCAACTAGATAGGAAAATGAACAAGAGTAGAAAACTCACAACCAATCAATTACTGGCTTCAAACTGTCAAGTGCAACAATGGAGGTTTAGTTCTCCATTAGGGTTTGTGAGAGAAAAATACGTAAAACGGTGGCCACTAGGGTTTTCCACAAAGTGTTCTAAAATAGTCTTAAATACTAGGAAACCAATATGGAATAAATGAAGGAAATAATAACATTCTGAAATATAAAGTCTCGGATAAAAGAAAAACAGAAATAAATCTCGTCAGCGCCTTACCACCGCGGGGTGCGGTGGCCTTCCTGCCGCGGGGGGCGGTAAGCTGCCGTGGCCAGGCGTCAGCTCTTCTTGCCGCTGGGGGCGGCCATCTTCACACCGCCGGGGGCGGTGGTCTTCAGACTCGTCTTCTTCTTCTTCTAGCTTGTCTCGCACCACTTCTTAGCATATCTCTTCACTCCATTGGCGTCTTCTATTGGTGGCTTCCTCCTTAGTGTCTCCAGTGATCTCCAATATAGCTCAAACACTCCTAATAACACCAAACTTCGCCCCCAAACGTCATGCACATGAATGTGCCTAAATCTACCCGAATGGCACCAATAAACCCTCTAATGACTCTTACTTAAGCTCTATAAAGTAGCGCTTATCAAATTCCCCCATGCTTAGACCTTTGCTCGTCCTCGAATAAACTAAAAGAAAGTTCACTCCTCCAATGTAGCACACAAGGTCTCAGGAAGCATCTCCTCCAACTAAGAGTCACCTAACCCATGCCAAAACTCCTGGCGCCAATCTCATCTACAACACATCCTCATCATCAACAAACCTGGGGGCAAGCAGAGTACTTCCCCCAAGCTTAACCCGGACATCCAAAAGCGTGAGTGACTTCTAATCCTAGCCTCCATCTATGACTCCTTATGTCTCCCAGAGTGACCTACCCGACAATCCTTCTTTGATCCTCTTCTTATGACGCCTCGCCAAGAATAATGAGAAATCCTAAAATCACTCTTCTTCTTTTTCACTCATTTTGCCAAGGCGCCCTTTCGGGTTTTCACCAAGCCACTCATATTTTTTTTCATAGATGTGCTCACATAAGCTCACGTCACTCTTGACCTCATATTACCCCAGCCTAATGCTGGTCCAAGCCACCTGCTTATTGCCTAGGCCGCCCTTTCGGGTTTTCGACCTATCCCAGGATTTCTATGATAGCCTTTTTTCAAATTTTTGGCTCTTTTCAATTTTTTTCTTCTTCTCAACAACGTAGCAAGTATAGAACTCTCCCCCATGCTTAAACATTGCATTGTCCTCAATGTAATGAAAGACAAAAAGAAAAGAAGCACAAGGAAGAGCAAAAAATAACTCACAACATCGCCGAGCTGCTTGGACACGTACGTTGTTGCTGGCGGTATATTCATGAAAGCTCATGTCTCTGGTGTGGAGCGGCAACGGCGCCAAATTTAGGCACATTCATGAAAGCTCATGTCTCTGCTCATGTCCCCGGCAACGGCGCCAAATTTGACACGGCTAAAGTCGTGATGCCTATCAAATAAATCCCAAAATACCTACTAAGTAGTATAGTAAGCAAGATATGGTCGATCCCACAGAGAGTCAGGTTATCAATTTGTGCAATTCGTTATCACCAACTAGGAACTAGGGGGTTTTGTTTGTGTTTATCGTAACCAAAGTAAACAAAGCAAGTAAATAAGTTCGCAGGAAACGGTTGTAAATATAATGGAGAAAAGCTCCACACTCAACAGAGATCCACACAACAATAGATAGGTCGATCACGGAATTCTATCAATCTCAAGTTCTTAATATTCCTATAGTTGTTCTTATCCCGATCTTAGATAACTATTAGTTCTACCAGCCCTAATAGTACTTATTACTAAATCAAATCCGAAAACCTTCAAGACTCAATGAAGCAATAGCATTCAACCAAGGATTCAACAAGATACATACAGTAGAAACAACCCGTTACTATAAGCATGCAATTAACTCTCTCTCACGATGAAGCGCTCGGACCCCCTATACGCAACAATCGTGCTCACTACTAGATATGCAACCCGAACCCGGAATCACAAGTTCTAGCAATTAGGAAGATATCAATAAACCTAGGTGATCAATCTAGATAAATCAACATAAACCAATAATCAATCAAGCACAAGAGAATTAATCCAACTAGATAGGAAAACGAACAAGAGTAGAAAACTCACAACCAATCAATTGTTGGCTTCAAACTGTCAAGTGCAATAATGGAGGTTTAGTTCTCCATTAGGGTTTGTGAGAGAAAAATACGTAAAACGGTGGCCACTAGGGTTTTCCATAAAGTGTTCTAAAATAGTCTTAAATACTAGGAAACCAATATGGAATAAATTAAGGAAATAATAACATTCCGAAATATAAAGTCTCGGATAAAAGAAAAACAGAAATAAATCTCGTCAGCGCCTTACCACCGCGGGGTGGGTGGCCTTCCTGCCGCGGGGGGCGGTAAGCTGCCGTGGCCAGGCGTCAACTCTTCTTGCCGCTGGGGGCGGCCATCTTCACACCGCCGGGGGCGGTGGTCTTCAGACTCGTCTTCTTCTTCTCCTAGCTTGCCTCGCACCACTTCTTAGCACATCTCTTCACTCCATTGGCGTCTTTTATTGGTGGCTTCCTCCTCAGTGTCTCCAGTGATCTCCAATATAGCTCAAACACTCCTAATAACACCAAACTTCGCCCCCAAACGCCATGCACATGAATGTGCCTAAATCTACCCGAATGGCACCAATAAACCCTCTAATGACTCTTACTTAAGCTCTATAAAGTAGCGCTTATCATTGTTCACCACTACACGTTATGCTTGTACACCACATGTTCTGTTTATTGTGTACTGTCTGGTTATTGAATTGTGCACCTTATATCAAATCATTTGTGTACCACCAAGTAAATGTATTTGCTCAACTGAATCCTTTTTACAAATTCAAGTGCACAATGGTGAGTTACAGTGGTGCACAAAGCAATGTATTTTGATATTGCAAATACATTTAATAGAAATCAATGCACAACATAGTGCATTTTAATGCTGAAGAATACAACAATGCACAAAATCTCAAGGTGCACATACTCATTTCACAATAGTGCACAATGTCATGTGTTTCGTTACACAAATACATATTACTTGGTGCACAAATTTCACAATTAATTAATTACGTTTGCAAGTAAAGAAAATATTGTGCATCACAGTATTTATATTTGTTGTGCATCTCTATTTCTTTTATAGTGCACCACAAAACACATATGTTGTGTACTGCTTTCAATTTAAATTGTGCATAAAGAATAATAGCTCTTTTTACATCACGTGTAAATTTTTTGTGATTATTTAAATTTTTTTATATGGGGGGGTGGGGGTTGGATTAACGTAACCCAACCTTTTAGATGGAGTTTAATCATGTGGCCAGGATCTCAAGGTGCACATACGCATTTTACTGTAGTGCACAATGTCATATGTATCGTTGCAAAAATACATATTACTTGGTGGGCAAATTTCACAATGATTATTTGTTTTTTTAGATGGGGGGTCCCTCCCTCATCTAAAAAAACCGCCAGTCACATTTGATTATTTAAATTTGTAAATGTATCGCAGCCGTTAGATGGAGTTTAATCATGTGGCCACGATCTCGCAAGTGGGATTAAAACCTGCCAATCACGCCCCACTACTTGCGTCTTGCACACCTTCCGCGCGTATTAATCTAAAAAGCATTTCCATTTGAAATGTCTGTTCATTTTCTCTTGCTCTCTCCTGCTCTCTATTCCTCTCTTTGTCGAAGTCAGTTTGGAGGCGGTTTCACTAACAAACTTCTCTATTGCTCTCTCTTCCTTTTGATTCAAACTCATCCATTGTGCTTTTTCAATCTAAATCATCCACCTACACTCAAATGGCTGAAAATCAAGGTCCTTCTCCATCTTCTCCAGTTCAAGGTTAAATTATCGCAAACCTAACCCTAGATTGCTTAGTGGTTCCTGTAATTTTTTCCATGCATGAGTGTGTTTCAATTGTATTTGATTGCTATTTTGTGCTTTCTGTTTTGATTTTTTAGTTGTTTTTCATATTTTATTATTGTATGTATCACTGTTGTGTTGATTGCATATTCTGTGGTATTTCCGTGTACTTAACTGCCTTCGATTGTTCACTATTGCATTATAGGTCGTGGGTCGCATTATTTCTACCATTCGTAATATGTTTGTGCATCACTAGCATGTTTAGTGGTTCACTACTTCACTCTATCGATGTGCACTAAGTTATCTTTACTTTGTTCACTATTTTTTAAAAAGTTGTACACCACATTTATATAAATAATGAATTGGTGCCTGTGTGATTTTGTTTGTATCCCTTCATGGTGTACTACGTGTTTATTGTATTGTGCACTACATTACCTTATATTGTGGACTAGAATGCTTGTTTGTATTTTCTCTAATTTCAATGCTTTGTACTGTTGTTGTGCAGCACATTTACTTTTTGATGTTCGATCTGTTATGCCTCTAATTTTTGTGTTAATTCTTTTTGTGCACCTGTCATCTAAATTGTGTTTTTCTTCGCTGACTTCTCACAAAGCAAACATCCTTCTTCAAAAAGGAAGGTTGTGTTTGTTGAAGAAAAAGATTCAAGCACACAACAAGGGGTAGAATCAAACGCTTTAACAGTTATTGAAGCCCCTCTTTAAATGAACAATCTTTAGAACAACGTGAGGATGCCCTCATAGGTGATAATTTTTTTTAATCTGCGTGTAGTATTTGTGCACTATTATTCTATTCATTGTGTACTATTATTCTATTCATTGTGCACTACAATATGGAAACTATGTGCACTTGTTTATTTGTATTATAAGTTGTGCACCTCTATATCATATGTTTTGTGCAACATATAGTCTCTTTCTTGTGCACATCACTATTTTAAAGATAGTGCACCAGTTTCACTTAATGTTATGTATCACTTTTTCTATAAGTTGTGCAACACACTATTCTACAATTTCCACCAATATTATCACCTTAGGTTGAATGCTTCAACTATATATTTTAGCATAGCAATTTTTATTATTATTATTGATTGTATATTTATGTTATGGATATTTTTCAGAGCAACGATCGCAGCAGGGTGACAACTCAAGCTCTGCAGTTGCCATCACTTCCCCCGTTGACCAGAAGGGGGACTCGAAGGGTAATTTATATCCCCTTTAAATCTAACAAATTATTCTTCGTAGTTTCTTATAATCTTTTTTGTGGATTCAGTGATCACTCATTTTTTCATTTTTTGTTTTTTGTTATAGGTAAGCGTTAAGTGGCATTCACTTTAGCCCTTCCATCAAAGACAAGGAGGGTTTCTTCTTCAATATCCTCTGGAGATGTTGTGCCCTTGCCTACTGAAAGCAAGGCCCCTAATCAAAGGCTCAAAGCAAGGGGCTCCTTATCTCTGCTTGTCAATACAATTGCCAAATTCAATGCAGCTCAGAAGGCTGCCATGAGCCGTATGAGATTTGGATTCTTGTTGTCTTGGGCTATGAAGGAGCTACCAGGGGCTTTATCCTACTAGTTGGTTGAAAATTTTGATTGTGCCTCCTACTCCATATGCATGGGTAATGATTTGCCCCCTATCCCGATCAATGATGACATTGTGCATGAGTACCTTGGATTGCCAAGGGGAGCAATGCAGTTTGATCAACAACGTTCTTGTCATGATGTATTAAGGAGTTAGAGGTCAAGGTATGATGATGATGTTGTTGTCAAGCAATTGATGTGGCGAATAGGCTGAAAGAAAACAAGGATGCAGATGCGACATTTGATATTGATTTTGCTGTGTTGTTTTACTCTATTGTTATAGAGAGCAATGCAAAAGGCACTGTGAACCCAAGAACTCTGTGTTGGTTTGACTGGCATCTCTCGGATCATATGGAGGATTACAATTGGTGTCTATTGTTGCAGACTAGGCTATGTCAGTTGAGGCACAGTGCTCCTAACGTATCATCGTATAGGGGTCATCTCATTCTCTTACTTGTAAGTTATTTATTCTCTCTCTCTCTCTCTCTCTCTCTCTCTCTCTCTCTCTCTCTCTCTCTCTCTCTCTCTCTCTCTCTCTCTCTCTCTATATATATATATATATATATATATATATATATATATATGATGTGCATCATGTTTATATTGATATGTGCACTATGTTGTGTTCCATGATTTTAGAATTTTTTCCATCTTATATAAAGTTGTTTTGCATCTGTCTTTCAATATTTTTTGTGTTCCATGATGTGTAATTTTATGCACAACATCATGTGTTTATTGTGCACCATGATAAAAGAGTGTTGTGCATCATTAACTTCAGTTTCGTGCACCATTATAAACGAGCTAGTGCACCATTAAATGAAAATGTTATGCATCTATAATGTAATCTTTTGTCTGAAATTGTGCACCAATGTACTGTATACTTAAAATGTCTTTATGCACCTTATCATTCACTGTTGTGAACTACCTTAGCTTAACTTGTGCACCACATCACTGCTTCTTGTGCACCTCATTACTGCATTTCACTGTACCACATCATTCACTCTTGTGCACTCCCCTAGTTTAATTTGTGCACCACATCACTCCTCCTTGTGCACCTCATTACTTCTTTTCAGTGCACACATATGTACTGTAATCTTTGTGCACCATACCGTAGTACAAGAGTTTTGTGCTCTATCTTTAATTGTGTACTCATCTTTCCATAAGTTATGCACCAATCCTTCTTTTATTGCTTTTGCTATTGTTTTTTTCATGATTTACGCACCATTATAGCTAGCTTCTTTTTTCTTTGTCACATGTTTTGTATTGTGATAGAGTTAGCCTGATGGGAGAGATGATAGACAGGCGGTACCCTTTCATCAGCTGCTATACATCTGCTATCCTAAAGAAAAGAGAGAAAGATGAGCTTAAACTAAGTGGAATTGGTCTAGGGTATGTTATAGCGCCACCAAACCTCGTACCCCCTACTGTACTGCCAGATCCAGGAGCTCATGTTGTTGAGGAACAGTCTGAGGCTGACCCTATCGGTGATGGTGATGTGGATCTTGATCTAGGTGGTGATGGAGGGGATTCAAGATTTTACAAATACATCCGTGATCATGTTGATTTGGCACGTATAATTGCCAAATATATCAGGAAGTTCTACCAGCATGTTAGGGACGCACCTAAGAGTGTGTTTGAGGCTTCTACATTCTAGAAGATCAATGATGCAACTGAGAAGATAATTAACCTCAAGATTTTTTCTAGCTCTTAGCGCCAACCGTCTCAATCTCAAGATAGACATGACATGTTATTTTCAGACCCTTTTGTTATGAAGTGCATCGAAGATGTCAAGGAGACGTTTATGATGTCAAACGAGGATCCTATTGAGGATACTCAAACGCCATTCACTAATGACTTTTACACGAGTGGGGATACTCCCATGCACGACGCATGGACCACATCTGATGTCGTTTAATCAACGGAACAAGAGGATGAGGTTGTTGTTGATAAGAGGAACGCAGAGAGTGATACTCTCATGCACAGTCCTGTCACTGTATCCGAGGCTATTGATGACAAGGAAGAAGATGAGGTTGATATCTCTGCTGTTGAGGAAAGATATTCAACTGTTATTCCTGAAGAAAGAAAAGAGTTAGAAGGGAAGGAGGAGGATGAAAAGAAGGATGAAGGAGAAGAAGTGGAGGACAAGGATGAAATTACATTAAGGAAGGGGAGGACGATGTTCATCGTAACATGAGTGATGCTCAGGAGAGGGATGGAGAAGCTCAAGGTAAGCAAAGGGAAGAACAGAAGGAGGATGTGGATGAGGACATGTGTAAGGTGAAGGACGGGATGGATGAGGCTGTAAGGAAAGACAACCAAAGGGTGGATGGTGCATCAAAGGTGCAAGGGAATGAGGAGATCCAGCAATCCCAATTTTCCGAGAAGGAGGTGGACTCTAAAAGGTCAATAACCGACGATGAACAACCGCATGAGCAACCAAAGGACAAGAAGTCAAATAAGTCTAAAGCTCTGGGAGATTTCACCCCTCCATCTTTTGATTTGGATGTAGATTGCACTCTCAAGGCAGCTGCGACCATTGGAAAGGTATCAGTGTCACCAGATTAATTATTCATGTGCACTAATTTACCTCTTTGTTTGTGCAACATATGTTTTCATTGTTGTGCACAACACATCTCCTTCCAAAACTTTTACAAGTGCACCACACTAGATTTTTTTGTGCACCTCATCCTCCTTATTTTGTGCACCACATGTTACAATTTTGCCTCTAGTTTTTACTTGTGCACAACGCTAGCCTTTTGTTGTGCACCTCATCATCCATATTTTGTGCACCATATCTATATTTTATTGTGCACCTCTTACTATATAATTTTTATCTACATTTTCCTGCAACTCTATTAAATTATTTTTTATTTCCTCAATGCTCTTAATTTTCATGTTGTTGGTTTATCCTCTCATCCCTCCAAAATAGAATCTGTCATTAGGGATGATTTAGAAATTCCAGTGCCGGAGAAGCGTGAGTCAAAGCTATCCATTACTCGCAAATCTCCTTATTTTGTGGGGCAAGTTGACCCCACATGCAAGATGAATGAGTTTGAGAGGAGGATTTTCTCTTGGATAATTGATGTGCAAAATGATCCAAAGTATGTTTTTAAAATAATTTTACTTTTCTGTGCATGCATTATTATTACATTTAATTTTTACGCGTTGTCATTCCCTCGTTTGATTTTTTATACAACGAGATCGTTTTCAAACTTAAAGAGTTGAATGGCAATCGCGACATGTTCCGTTCTATGGATGTTGGTGAATATGTTGCTGATGATATCATTGTGTTATGGTCGAGGCTTATGAACCACAAAGAGACGGTAAAGAGCGACGATTCGCCTTAAGATATTTCTGCTCAACAACTGCACTGGTGAGTGTTCAAATATTATTCCTTGTTCACCATTTTATCGTTATTTGTGCACCACGTTACATATAGTTGTGCACCAGTTTCGTTTTCATTGCTTAACATTGTACGCTTTTTATGTGCACCACCTTAATGTTTACATGTGCACAAAATTAACTCTATTTTGTGCACTACACTGGTCTAAGTTTGTGCACCAGTTTCCCCATTGTATTAGTTTTATTTCGTGTAACACTCTCACTATAAGTTGTGCACCATGCTGTCTTACAATGCTCACCAACACACGTTCTTTTGTGCACCAGTTCACTATAACATGTGCACCATTTCACTTTGTGTTTTCCACTTTGATTATACGTTTCTTTTTCGCATTTGATTGATGAACTAACTTTTGAACTTGTTCCTTTATGTGGTGAAGATAATGACGGTCGTACACAATGAGTTATATGTTGCGGAAAGAAAGGAATGTTTTTCCAGTTTGGTTAATGAAGACATGGAAAAAACACCTTGGCTAAAACCATCCGTGGTTAATATGGTATGTTTCTTGATGTTTTCGTGTTACTATGTTTTTATTTTTTACATTCTTAATTAATTACCTCTCTAACTATATCCTTTTGATAACCTCTGTTTTTTTATTGCGGTATGTGTTTCCTGTTATTCAGTCCAACCATTTATATATGATCGTGGTGAATGTCAAGAATCCCATAATAGACATTGCAGACAATTCTTCAGCCGAAGTTGACGATAAGTATGGTAATATCCCTTCAGAGCTGGTAAGTGTTCTTGCACCTATAATTGTTGTGTGCATCTCTTTTGTCATCTTATGTTCACCATCATATACTATCCCTGTGCACCACACCTTGTTTTAATTGTGCACCTGCTTTTTAATTATTTGTGCACCATCATATAGTAGAATTGTGCACCTCAATGTGATGCATTAGTTGACACCACCAGTCTCACTATAATGTTGTGCACTAACCTTCCCCTTTATTGTTCACCATATTGCTCTAAGGTGTGCATCACATTATTTTAGTTTTTCCTCTCTCGTTAAAATGTTATTCTCACCAGTTATTTTAGTGCACCATAGCATAGTTATTTTAGTTGTCCTAAGGTGTTCATCCTTCTCCTTTGGCAATCAATTTGCAGCGACAAATGATGATTTCATTTCTAGAGCATCATGGATTGGAATCCAAGGCCCTTCCCTTTAAAGGGAAGGTTAAGACAAAACGGCTAGTGATGCCGTGGAGGGATCCAGATAACAAGGTGGACTATGGTATCTATTTGATGCGCCATATGGAGACAAATAAAGGTAATGGGATGACTGACTTCAATTCTGGACTGACGATTGGTAAAAAAAGTTAGATAAACATGCTGAGGGGGAGATATCTATCAGCAATAGTGTCGAGTCCACAAAACACGTTAGCAGAGCATGTAAAGACATCGTCCATAAGCCAATGAAACATACCCATTCCAAAGCACATGAGGAAGAAACTCAAAAAAGCAAAACAATAGGTGTTTTATGTGATGAACAGTTGTGTTAGGAAATGAACATATTGTCAAATAGTTTGTTATTTTTTCTTTTGAGTTTTAGTAGATGAACTTGGACAACATATATTTTGGGAATTTTGTGCAATACTAGTGCACTTGTTTATAAAATTGTGTTCACCAGTATGAAAGAAAATATTAATGTCTTGTGTACCTTCACATTACCGACTATGCACTAGTCTAAAAGTGAAGTATTCACTCATAAAATTATAAACCGTTTGTGCATCGATAAGACATATAAGATGAAATGATGTCATTTTTAAACCTGATGCACAAACATTATATAATACAATGTTATATAAAAAAAACGTTGGTGGAGGAGGGGGACCCCCCCTCCTCCCCCCCCCCCCCCCCCCCCCCAACCTTGAAAAATTAAAAGATCACATAATCATCATACACTGGTACACATAACCAACTTACAATATTAGACAATGTATTATAATGTGGTGCACAAAATGTAAATAACAAAATACTCCACAAAAACTCAAGGTGAACATATTCATTTTACAGTAGTGCACAATGTCATAGTTATCGATGCACAATTACATGTTACTTGGTGTACAACATTCACATCCATTAAAACTACGTTTCTGTGTAAAAAGTATTGTTCATCATCACATTAGTTCTATATGTTGTGCATCTGAATTTGAGCAATAGTGCACCACAAAACATATATTTTGTGCATTGGTTCAATATAAATTGTGCACCGAGGATGTGGAGTCTTTGTGAAACTGAGTAAGATGCTTGTTCATCAAAGTATATATATTTTGTGCACCTCTATTTTTAACGATAGTGCATCACTAACCCACATGGTTGTGCACTGGGTTTGCGTAAAAAATATTGTTCATCACATTAGTTCTATATGTTGTGCATCTGTATTTGAGCGATAGTGCACCACAAAACAAATATTTTGTGCACTGATTCAATATAAATTGTGCATCTAGGATGTGGAGTCTTTGTGAAACTGAGTAAGATACTTGTTCATCAAAGTATATATATTTTGTGCACCTCTATTTTTAACGATAGTGCATCACTAACCCACATGGTTGTGCACTGGGTCTGCTTAAATATTGCACGAAGAATATAAATTATTATGCATCACAACATGGAATTGTTCACTGAAGGTGTAAGTATCGTGCATCGCAAATATAAGGTCTTGTGCATCACAAACAAACAAAATTGTGCATCACAAACACACAAAATTGTTCACCGAATTATAAAATAGTGTGCATAACAAAGTCAAAGCATTGTGCATCACAAACACTCATAACTAGGGCTGAGCACGGGCCAGAAAAACCGAAAACCCGAACCGAACCGACCCGACCCGAAAAACCCGAACCGAACCCAAACCGAAATTATTCGGTTCGAGTTTCGGTCCGATCTTATCTGGGTTTCGGTTCGGTTCGGGTTCGGGTTTTTAGCTCAGTTTTGCCTGATTTTTTTACGAGTGTGTTTTAGCCCGAACTGACCCGAACCGAATCGCATGACTTCGTTTCGGTCTTCAGTCCCATTTTTTGGGTTTTCGGGTTTCGGGCTTTTCGGGTCAGGTTCTGGCCCGTGCTCAACCCTAATCATAAATGTGCATCACAAATGTAATTGCATGTGCATCAAAGGCACACAGAATTGTGCATCAAACCACACTTATTTATTTTCCTACTCCCATTGCATGTTCTAATGTTGTGACCTCTTTGGTTGCATTTGGAACACACTCTCACTTGCTTCTTTGCATGTTCCATTGAAGCATCTTTTCCACCCGCGATGCATTTTCTGCTGCCCTTGTTGTGCGCTTGCTTAGGAGGAAGCACGCTAATATCCGTCGGTCCCTACGAACCTCTCAAACTTGCTCTTATTAGATCCAGTACTTGTACATTCTTTGTGGACGTTGAGGTAAGAGGATCTATGATCTTTAATCACTGCCAACAAGTCTATCATTCCTTCCATGTTGTTTTCTAAAACATTGATAAAGATGTGCACCTCTGATAACAGTTCATGCAAGATTAACTTTCTCTCATCTTGTTGCTCACAATCTTCGTACAAAGAGCCATCAATCTCAAATATTGGTTTGATCGTAGCATCGTTAGTCCACCTTGAGCAAACAAATCTGTCAGTTAATCTTTCTAGCCCCATGTTCTTCATTATTAAAAACATGTGCCTACAAGGTAGTCCACACTTTCCAAACTTGTTGCATGTGCACTGAATATCCCCATCAGATAAAATTATTCGAACAGCATAGTATGTATTGTTGGGACACCTCACCTCGTATATATGAGCATCCTCCTCCTTTTTCATGTTTGTAATGTAGCAAGAGAATACAGAAGCATAAATCTCCTTTTGCAACTCCAAAAACACATTGATGGTATATATTGATGCACAAGCCTTCTCTATTATCAACGGCGTCTTCATCGTGGGGATGGAAGTGGACGAATCATATACCAGCTTATGTTGTGTATGCCTTTGAGATTCAATTGCATTGTTAAACCTCATCATGAACTAGACAAGGTTAGATCCCGTCCCTATGAACGTATTGAAGAAGTTGTTTTGGCTCTCTAATCTCGATGTTGTCCTAAGCAACCCTCCCATCTTCACATTGTTGAAAAAATAAGCTATCCAATAATGCCTGAGATCAAACAGTCTCTGAAATCAAGCTTTCTCTTCAAGTTCAAACTGATTCATAAAAGAAAACCACTTTTCCTCAAACTGCTCCATCGTCAACTCAGCATTCCACACAACATTATTGAACTTTGTCTTGAACTCCTTATTGTTTGCCACATTTATATCGACCTTAGTGGGAACCTTCATCATAATGTGCCACATATAAAATCGGTGAACAGCATGGGTGAACACATTCTCAACCGCAATCTTTACCGCCGGATCTTGGTCAGTTAGGAATATATTAGGCTCATGCCTCATCGCCTTCTTGAAGTTAGAAAACAACCAAATGTATGATTCCTCATCCTTCTTCAGTATCAACCATGCAGCAAAGGTGATGGACTTCTTGTGGTTGTCGATCCCAGTAAACAGAACAATGACCATGTTGTACCTGCAATACAAATTTATTTTAGTAATGCAGTTAATAGTCACTGACCAAGAAGGTAGTTTATAATAATTTATTCCTATATTTGTTCACATCTAATAAAGTAACTTGTACATCACACTATAACTAGATTGTGCATCCTAGTACACGAAATTGTGCACAATACCACAGGCTATGACACAATAAATAGTGCAGTGTAATATAAGAAGTTTGTGCACCATATCACAACAAGATTGTGTGTCAATAGCATTGAAAGATTGTGCACTTATATCTCAGAAAATAGTGTAGTGTAATACAGCAACACTATGCACCATATTATAACAAGACTGTGCACCTATAACACAATAAATTATGCACTAAAGTATGTCAAGGAGTGAACCAGAGTATGCACTCATAACACAAGTAAGGTGTGCAGTGCACCACTACAAGATTGTGCATCATTTTATAACAAAATAGTACACCCATAATATTAATTGATTGTGCACCTGAACAAAGGAATTTATGCACCATAACTTAGGAAGATTGTGCATCTACAAGACAGTAAACAGTGCAGTGCAATATAATATAAGAAAACAATGCAGTGCAATATAGAATGATTGTGCACCATATTATATCCAAACTGTGCACAATATCATAACAAGACTGTGCACCAATAACACAATAAATTGTGAACTAAAGTATATACAGTGGTATACCAGAGTTTGAAAGCTTGACACTCATAACTAAGTAAGATGTGTTGTGCACCATTGTAATATTGTGTATCATTTTATAACAAAATGGTGCATACACAATAGACTAAGTGTTCATGATTGTGCACCATATCATTTTTTTTATTTACCTGTTTGTGTTGTACGTGGCATCTGTTGAAACCACTTCTCTAAAGAAGTTGAAGCTCTTTCTGCTTATAGGGTCAGACTAGAAGAGGCGGCTCAATTGTTTCTATGTATCAATTCCATACTCAAAGTAGAATGCATTGCAAGTTTCTTGCTTCTTCTTGAAATTGCCAATCGTCATTTGAGCATCTTCACCTAACAAGTAGGCATTTAGACTTCGTTTGAAATTCTTGAATTCAAGTAGTGTTGCTCCTACATTTGCATGTCCACTGACAATCTCCTTGTACACCTTGTAGGTTTTTGCTACGCCCAGATTGGCATTAGCACAGTTCATTATGAAATCTTCATGTAACATGCTAATCTGTATGTTCCCTTTTGCAAAGTGCTTGTCTTTGTCATCAATCAGAACATGTGTATGCCTTTCCTCAAATATCTTGACCAAACAACCCCTAGACCCCGCATGACTGAAGTCCATCTTAGCTATGAATCCACACCTATTCGATATTCTTCTACGCTTTGTATCCCTTTTCCTATTGCTTTGTTGAGAACTAGGTGTACCTTGTGAACTCACACTATCAGGTAAATTCTGGGGCACTTTCTTGAACCCTCCCTACTACAAACATCATAGTTCCATATTGTCGAGCCATCTCTGTGCATTTTGGTTGTGCTATGATGCACATCAAATCCATATCTAGTCGCGTATTTCCTATAGAACTCGAATGCATTTTGTAGACTCACGAATATTTGTCCTATAAAAGGTTTCAATTCCTGATCACAAACATGAATGTAGAATTTTGAAGTTCCAGGAGATATAGCGGTTGTCGAACTCTTAGCAACTTCACTATTGGATACAGACCCTACAACAAAGAAAATGCAAGATGTAAAGAAGTGCACAATCATTGTTAAAAGAGATGCACAATCATTGTTAAATGAAGTGCACAATCATTCAACAAATCATTGTACAAACAATAATAATTCACACTTTTGATGTGCACAGATATAATGTAGAGTGGTGCACAGAACAATGTATATGAATGCATATATATTCAAAACTTGATGCACCATTTTTTTATAACCATGCTGAAAACTAAATAACAAAAATTTAAGGTGCATAAATTTATCTTAAAGTGGTGCACAACTAAGTGTATTGTGATGCACAAACTGTAAAATAACAAAATAGTGGTAAAAACTCAAGGTGCACGTGATCATGATACAGTGGTGCACGATGTACTACTTTTAGATGCACAAATCTGATTTACTTGGTGCACAAACTACGGATAACACCAGAGTTTCACAAAAAAAATATAGGTGCACATAATCATCTTGCAGTGGTGCACAAATGTTCTACTTCTCGATGCACAAATTCATAAGACTTGGTGCACAAATTGTAGATATGTCTACAGTGTACTAGTCTAGGTATTCACGAAACTCAAATCTGAACAAATCTATAATACTTCTCGATGCACAAATCTATAATACTTGGTGCACAAATTGTTGATATATATGTCCACAGTGTACTAGTCTAGGTATTTCACGATGCATGAATTTAAGGTGCATATATTTAACTTAAAGTGGTGCATAACTATGCTTATTGTGATGCACACACTGTAAAATAAGAAAATAGTGCGAAAAACTCAAGGTGCACGTGACCATGATATAGTGGTGCACAACGTACTACTTTTAGATGCACAAGTGTGAATTACTTGGTGCACAAACTGTACATAACACTAGAGTTTCACAAAAAGTCTAGGTGCACATAATCCTCTTACAGTGGTGCACAAATGTGATACTTCTCAATACAAAAAATAATGTTTTTCTATGCACTTTTAACAGTATTCAAGTGCACAATGAGCATTTTGCTATAGTTTGTTCAATTTAACTATCCTTGTTGTTGTTGTTGTTCATTCACCAATGCATAATTTTATGCATTTATGCTTGTTTCGTTCTAATAAATCTATTTTCTTCTGATTTAGATCGAATGATTCCTTAGATATGGTGTCACGAAGATTATTTTTTCACACATGTTGCTTCATAAGGATTTTTTGGGGTTGAATCCATTTTTTACAGCGGCGACGAGGTTGTAGTTTATGATTTGTGAAGTCGATATTGTTGTTGAGTTGCTCGCATGTCGATTTTGTTTTGTGGTCTTCGTAACATTTGTTCGTTTTAGGAGAAGATATGTTGCTTTAAAGGAAGGAGGAGAGGAGGAGGTGTGTTCACGCGCCCGCGCCAGCCTCTCTTTTTTCCTTTTCAGCGCGTTTTTGTGCTCCGTTGGATTGTCTCCTTGTCGATGATCCAGATCTGTCTGCAGCTTCACATTTTAAGGGGAGTTCACACCAGATCCGTATCCTATATATATATATTTAACATAAAGTCAAAAGCTTGTAATATTCTGCTTCCAATTAGCTAAGAAATAGTAACCTTTATTACTTGAATGTGGTTTACATTAAGAAATCATTTTTTGGCATAAGTAAAATCAAGGCTAATGGGTGAATTGATCTACTTACGTTGGAAGGTTTTCACGGCTGGTAGCATCTGAGTACTTGGAAAAATAAAAAAGATCTTATGGATATTCTGGAAGAGAAGTGCACGTGCTCCTGTAGCAACCTGCCTAAGATTGTTTTATAGCTTTTCATTTTATTCGTCCACTGTCTTTAACCTCTTATTATCGACTTATCGTTATATGTTGTTTATCAAAATGTCTGAAACTCAAATCTGAACAAATATTTTTCTGCTCAATAGTTTCTGGACATTGCATTTCTAAATGTCAAGGATTTATGGATTATGATAGCCTTAATCTCTTAGCTTTGTTTTTGTTTAATGCATCTATGAGAGCAATGACATTGCTTTTCATTATGGTATAATGCTGAGACATTCCATACGACATCAGGTTATGACAAGGCGGGTGACATAATTCCATTTTTCATGTTTCTTTTACAATCTTAGTGCTCTCTCAAATGTTAGATACTTTGCATATTCATGCAAGAGTTCTTATTCAAACTTGTTAGCATATAATGTAATTGTATCTGTGTCCTATTTTTAAGCATTATTTGTAAAATAGTTTAGATATGAGATCTCAGAATATTTCACTTGTAATCTGCTATATATATTCATCTCTAATAAAATGACAACCCATAAGGGAATTTCTATATCCTTACATGGTATGAGACCTTCCTCCAAATTATCATCAACACAGCCTCCACTCCTTCTCCTCTTGTCTAACGACGCTCAGCAAGAAACCCCCACCTTCGGCAATGGTGATCTCACTCCACCGACCTCCAACTCTACCCCCCTGTTTCCCAATCCTCTTCCCATCATGCCTTTCATGTAGCATCAATTAAGACCCACGTCCCCCTAGTCTTACAACAAGAAAATCCGAACTACAACAAGTGGATGACCCTCTTCACCGTCACTGTTGGAAAGTTCGGTCTGCTCAGCCACATCGACGGCACTCCTCCCCCATCTCCCACTGATGATGAATGGAAATGTCTCGATTTCATCGTCCTCTCCTGGATCTACGGATCCATCACGGAAAATATTTTCACGATTGTCATGAAGACAGATGATACCTCTATGTATTCCATGTGGACTGCCATCGAACACCTCTTTCGTGACAATAAGAAAACTCGGGCTATTCAGTTGGAAGCCGAGTTTCGCAACGTCACACAAGGCAGTTCCTCCGTCTCTGACTACTGTCAAAAACTGAAGACTTTGGCTGACAGTCTAGCTGATGTTGATCAAGCCATAAGTGATGAGACCCTTGTCCTTCAAGCGATAAGAAGGCTCCATGACGATTTCGCAACCCTGGCGGCCAGAATTCCTCATCAGCAACCATTTCCAAACTTCCAAAGGTTCGTTCTATGTTACTGCTTGGAGAATCCCGCCGCAGTCACAACAAGCAGAACCATGAGACGGCTCTCATCGGCACCACCACTATACCGAGAGAGTCCACTGCCCCGCCTCCGACTATGCCATCCAACAATGCTCCTACAGCACCGCAACAACAACCTAGACGTGGTGGTGGGCGAAGTGGACGTGGCCGAGGTCGCAGCAGGGGTCGAAGTGGCAGAAAAGGCTGGCAGCAGTACCCACCCTGGTTCCAACAGTGGCACCCTCAGTCTTATCAGAACTGGTCTCCGCAGCCCCCTTCATGGCCCAACTCCTCTACTGGCATTCTTGGCTCCCAACCTCACCAGCAAGCCCCGCCACAACAATCTTACTATGCCAGTTCTCCTCGACACTACCCCCATGTCGAGCCCTCCAAACTGGGATCAACAGGCATTTATAAACGCTATGGATCAAATGTCGCTGCGGCCTTCACCCCCTGACAATGGTTGTTATATGGATACCGGTGCATCCTCGCACATGGCTTCGAATTCAGGTATCTTAACTACTATTTTTAACTATAGCATTCATCCCTCTCATCCGGTCATTGTAGAAAATGGATCCAAAATCCCTATCGAAACCATCGGCCACCATAATCTTCTCACAAACAGTCGTGCCCTCAACCTCTCTTTTGTTCATGTAACCCCTAAAATCATCAAAAATCTCATTTTTGTTCGTCGCTTTACTAATGATAATAATTGTTTTGTTAGATTTGATCCATTTGGTTGTGAAGGATTTTCGCACCCAGAAAGAGATCCATCGGTGCAATAGCAATGGTGACCTATATCTCTCCCTCGAGTCAGCCTGCACTCCACACACGGCCCTCACGGCCCAAATAAAAGTGTCACCGGTCATCTGGCATCGTCGATTGGGACATCCTGCCTTTAATTCATTAGTGTCTGCTTCTCAAATTCCTTGTAACAAACATGATGATTCTCATCTTTGTCTTATGTGTCAGTTGGATAAACATGTTAGGTTACCTTATGTCGAGTATGTATCTACAACATCAATGCCCTTTGAAATTATTCATTGTGATCTTTGGACCTCCCCCATCAATAGTGTTTCGGGATTTAAGTTCTACTTGGTCTTGCTCGAAAATTATGCTCACTATATTTAGGTTTTCCCTCTAAAACACAAGTCTAAAGTCTTTCAAATCTTTGTCAACTTTCACACTCTCATTCAAACTCAATTTAATCTGCCTATCAAAAAAATGTAGTGTGATAATGGCAGAGAATTCAACAACAACTCTTTACACAATTTCTTCGCAAAAAAGGCATTCAATTGCGTCTCTCTTGCTCATTTTCCTCCCAACAAAATGGTCGAGCCAAACAAATCATACGAACATTAAACAACATGGTTCACACCCTCCTATTTCAATCCAGTCTGCCCTCCAAGTTTTAGTTCGAAGCACTATGCACCGATGCACACATCCTTAACCGCCTCCCTACAAAAACCCAAAACAACAAAACCCCATATGCTCGGCTCTATGGTCAACCGCCCAAGTACAACCACCTACGAGTCTTCGGTTGTCTTTGCTACCCCAACTTGTCATTTGTTGCCAAACACAAACTCTCAGCTCGGTCGTCCGCCTGTGTCTTTCTCGAGTACCCGCAAAACAAAACCGGTTACTGATGTCTGGATCTTTCAACGAACAAAATTATTATTTCAAGAAATGTTATTTTTGATGAAAATTCGTATCCCTTCACATCTCCTAAAACCACGAAATTTACTGGCTATAATTTCCTAGAATTTACTATGGAAAATCCCATTATTCCCCTCCAACAAACCTTATCCCCACATCACCAAAATCCCACCCGTCCCCCGTCTAATCCTCAACAAGCGGCCTCTCCAATATCTACTAGCCAACAAACATTATCTTAACCTCCACAAAATACTATCTTAAACCCCACCAACTCTCAAATTCAAAATTCCCCTCAAACAAACTCTATCCCATCTCTTGAAACCTCGGCTAATGTATCAACACAACCAACTTCCCCTACAAACCCGTCACCTTCCCCATAACCCACAAATTGCAACACCCACACAATGATCACTCGTGGAAAAGATGGTATAAGTGTATAACCAAACCCTAATCTATCTTTACCCTCACCATTGTCTCTAATCTCTCCCTAATTCCAAAAACCTACAAAACAGCCCTACGTGACCCATATTGGCTTGCTGCAATGCAAGAGGATCTTCAATGCTTTGATAAAAAATGGTACTTGGGAGCTTGTCCCTCGTCCGTCATGTGCTAATGTCGTTTCAGGAAAATGGTTATTCCACCACAAGATGCATTCTGATGGGTCCTTGGCTCGTTATAAGGCTTGGTGGGTCGCTCGAGGGTACTCTCAATAGCAGGGGATAGACTTTGAAGAGACATTCAGTGCTGTAGTGAAACTGACAACAGTCCGGACTGTTCTGACGATTGCTACATCTCGATCCTGGCATATACATCAACTGGATGTCAAAAACGTTTTTCTTCATGGAAAGCTCAATGAAACAGTGTATTGTCAACAACCATCCGGTTTCACCGATCCTATCCGACCTGACTATGTATGTCGCCTGAAGAGAGACTTGTACGGTCTTAAACAAGCTCCACGAGCTTGGTATCAACGGTTTGCTATGGCCATTGTTAAGTTGCACTTCCGCAACTATAAGTCTGATACATCTTTATTTTTCTACAAATCCCAATCAGATATTGCTTATCTACTTGTGTATGTAGACGACATTATCCTTACCACCTCATCAACGACATTGCTGCACAAAATCATCTCTGCTCTTCACTCTGAATTTTCTACGTCTAATTTGGGGCCTTTCAACTACTTCTTGGGCGTGATTGTAAGCAGAGATAAGCCAGGTTTGTTTTTGAACCAATCCAAATATGTTGCAGATATTATTGAGTGTGTCGGTATGCTGAACTGCAAGCCCATTTCGACCCCTGTTGACACATCGTCCAAAATGAGTCAAGATGTCGGGCCAAATTTGTTGATCTGACTTTATACAGGAGTCTCACCGGTGCTCTTCAATATCTCACCTTTACCTGACCTGATATACAGTATGCAGTTCAGCAGGTATGTTTGTATATGCTTGATCCGCGGGAACAGCACTTCAATGCTATCAAACGAATTTTGAGATACATCAAAGGGACCTTATCTCACGGCCTTCTCCTATCTGCCACCAATACAGACAACCTCACTGCTTATTCGGATGTCGACTAGGCCGGTTGCCCGGATTCACGCAAGTCTACATCCGGATATTGTGTGTCTTTGGGTGAAAATATCATCTCATGGTCTTCTAAAAGGCAAAATATTGTATCTCGATCAAGTGATGAAGCCGAATACCACGAAGTTGCAAATGCGGTTGCTGAAATTTGTTGGTTGCGGCAGCTTATGTGTGATCTTCATATACACATCGCCAAGACAACCGTAGTTTACTGCGACAACGTCAGTGCGGTTTACATGTCCTGCAATCCCGTCCAACATCAATGGACAAAACACATTGAAATTTATCTTCATTTCATCCGAGACAAGGTTGCAATCGGTGAGGTCAAAGTTCTTCATGTACCATCACAACATCAATATGCTGACATTTTCACTAAAGGGTTGCCAACAAGCTTGTTTAGAGAATTTAGATCTAGTTTACACATTCAAGAACCTTGTCTCAACTGCGGGGATGTTAGCATATAATGTAATTGTATCTCTTTCCTATTTTTAAGCTTTATTTGAAAAATAGATATGAGATCTCAGAATATCTCACTTGTAATCTACTATATATATTCATCTTTAATATAATGGCCACCCATAAGGGAATTTCTATATCCTTACAAAACTTATGTACTAGATAATGCTTAGTTTATTGTTGTCCTTCTGGGTGTTTCTTTGTTGTTGGATCTGTTATTTTTAATATAATTCTTGATTTTCCATTGGCGTTGACGGTGTCAATACATAATTAGGACATTGTTGTAGTGCATATTTGTATTCTGAATATAGTCATATATATCATGTATTGTATACCATGCATGTTTTACTACCAATTTCGTAGGTTGTGGGACAAACGACACAAAAATATCTTTTTTAAAATAAAAAATGCACAATTACCGTTGTTCTAAATAAAATCGTGGTGTAAGTTTAAAAAAATTAAATGATACCTATACGACCCCGGTTAAATATAAATCAAGGAGTGTGATTTTAAGTGGACCGAGGTTTGGTAAAAACCGTGGTGCTTTATATGTTTTCTTTAAAAACAAAACAGACAACAATTTTAATATATAACCGCGGTCTGACTTGTGCACCGCAGTTTTGATTAAACGCAGCCTGAGAGCCTTTCCGCGCCGAGAACAACCACATACACAATTACGTGGTCCCATACACACAAAAACGCGATGCGGCCCCATATTTTGTATTGTAAGGTGGTACTTATATCTTAGAACTTTGTCTATTTCTTTGTTTATTTCTAACCTCACGTAGTTCTTTGTCCTTGTAATTGTTCTTGCTTTCTTTCTTGCTTGTTTTCCTTAGTTCTTTTCAGTTAAGAATCATGCAAGACGACACAGGGAAGGATGTGGCTACTATCCCTAAAAATGATGATAGGCCAACCACTTCAGCGGAAGTACAATAATTATGTCGACACATCCGAGAAGAAAGAGAGGAAATAATTGTCGCCGCTAGAGATGCCAACATCAATCTCTCTTGCTTGGAGCAACAACATGTGACACAATCTTTCAACACTAAGGTCGTTTTTCAAGGAGAGATTTTTCTTACTGTGATCGACATGAGTTGGCATACAACGTTGTTGGAGAGAGCATGGTTGAAAAACTGGGGTTGAACACTTTTCCATCCTATGCCATACATGTTGAGTCTCGAAGATGGAAAAAATAATGTTGAAGTGATGAAGAAAGTTGTGGTAACGTTCCCACTTCATACATACAAATCCATTGTTGTTTGTGATGTCGTGTGTAACACCTCCAAATTTAACCCCATTTGAAAGCGTTACTGCCGATGACTCCGGACGTAAACCCCGAAGTCACCCCAGGCTTTTCCGACGTCATAACTGACTTAAAACACAGTTACAATACTAAAATCATAACTTTTATTAAACCACATGGTCGCGGAATTACACGATTCCTAAAACGACCCAATTAATCAGAAATACAACAGCGAAATACTTTTAAACAAAACGACAAAATAGCACAGCGGAAATCTTTAAAATACAACGATAAAACAACTTGTCAAAACACCGTTCATCTTCATAGTCGTTCTAGCCTTCTTAGATCTGCATGTGCCGAAACGGACGGACGACACCCCCATGACGTTACAGAAATATAAAAATACAAGAGTTAGTCTAATGAATAGACTAAGCAAGGGCTTCACTAATAATTCACACAAACACATCACAAGCAATTCCACATATCACAAATCACATCACAATCTCAAGTCACTTGATTACAGCATATCTCTTATATTAGCGTTGATTCTAGCAGAATATACAACCTAATATAATATCAGATTTTAATTATTTCAAATTAATTCACAACCACTTGCCTGGAAAGACGAGCTTTTCTTAGCTGCACTAGAGCCTAGCTGCACTACTCGCCAAAGTTCATTAATTAGGTGATTTCAGGCACTTATCTGAATTAAATGACCACACACACACACATATCACGTTATAAACTTTTAACTGGACCTCACAGGATCCAAACTTTTACTATCGCATTGGGTCTTAATCGCCCTTATAAAGAATGAACCTCTCGGAGTCCAAACTTTCACTATCGCATTGGGTCTTAATCGCCCTTATAAATAATGAACCTCTCGGAGTCCAAACTTTCACTATCGCATGGGTTTTAATTACCCTAAACAGTTATAAAGAAACGCCAATGGAACACACCGGATCCAGGCGCTCCTACGAATACTCGTGCTAACTAACAGTTAAACACGCAAACACATCACACAGAGAACCATCATGGCTCAACCTGAACAACTATCACCCTAGATTTAATAATCTAAGCCACACACAATAAATCATATCAAGGACCCTTACGGCCTTCACCTGCACAACAAATCTATCATATACTAGCGTCGGTTCTAGCAGAATATACAACCTAGTAATAATATCAGTTTTATTTCACATAACGTTATCAAATCAATTTCCAACATAATTAACAATCATCCCAAATTATTTAACAACAAAACTATTGATAAATAATCAAATATGGAATGATGAACAAGAGAGAACCGCCACTTGCCTTGGATCCGACAACTTCGAATCAAGCTGAGCAACGTCTAGTTCCGGGATCTAAAACTGGAGCAGATCTTGGATATTAAATCCCTAAGAAATGGCCCATAACAAGACCCTAAGTTAGATTCAATACACTTATATATGAATCTAAAAGAATACAAGAAGAAATCAAAGGAAACGAGCAAAGCCCAAAGCTAAACCACAAGACACACAACTCGGACGCAAATACCGCGATCGCGGCGAGTCGCGGCCAGTCGCGGTTCATCAACAGTGGCAAAGCTTCGACAGCTTCCATGGAGTTTTTCTTACTCCAAACCGATTTGTTTGCTTCGATTTGTCTATGGTTTGATCTCCCAACACCTCAAAGCTTCCAACAACACTCAAGAGCACCTTCTCAACTCAAGAGACACTCGAAATCTCCCACACACGAAGCTCACAAGCTCGGCTTTAATGGAGAAAAACAGAGGAAAATAGAGGAGAAGAAGAAGGAAGAAGAAGAAGAGAGCTTAAGCTTCGGTCTTCACCTCCTTTTATAGCCCAATCCGAGTCTCCACCAAGGGAACAAGTCGGGGACAAGGGGACAAGCCAAAGCCAAGTGGATCGAGCCACTTGCCTGCCCCAAAAACAGAGAAAAAACAGAGTGCTATAGTAACCGCCTTCGAGGAAGACGACACTGCTCAGCAAAAGGTGTTACCGCGAGCGCGGCCGGTCGCGGTGAATCGCGGTTGATCGCGGTCAATCGCGGTGAGTCGCGGTTTAAAGGCCGACTTCGTTAATTCTTATCTGAACTTGGTTTGGATTAAATTTCTTAACTCCGGGTTAAATATATTCGTACATTAACGATACATTAACCCCGAAAACACCTCAACTGTATTATATAATGCTCGGAAAATTTTACAGAGCTTAGACCCCTTTTCAGAAGGTCCGAGACTCACTGAATTAAATCCGTCTAGCAAAACGGGCATAAGAAAAATTTAAAAATAATTCAAAATACCCTTAAAAATTACGGGGTGTTACATCATGCCCCTTCGAGACATTCGTTTGATTTTGGAAAAACCTTGGGCACAAGCTGAAAAGGCAAAGTATCACCCTGAAACCATGAGGTACAGCTTGAACTATGCAAGAAAGAACTTCATTTTATATCCCATGAGTACATAAGAGGTGTTGGAAGCTAAAGCTCAAATCAACAAGAAAAGAAGAATTGAAAGTTCTGAAAAAGCCTTTAAAGAAATATGGGAAAAGTTCAAGAAATTTCAAGACAACTCTTCTTCCATTCTTGAAACTGAACGAAAGAATGAATCTAATGTAGTCACTTTGTGTACACCTAAGGAGGAGGAATGTTTGGAGCCTTCATCAATTTCCTCCACACCTTCAAATCATCAAAGTTGTGTCACCATTTCAGTGTGGTCAACACTAAACCTCTTGAAGCTCCAACTCTTGCTCCGAGATTCCTAAGTATCATGGCTACTCCATAGTTGGATGTGACACATATGATTCCCCCATGCTTTCCATTTCAATTCAATGAAGAGGCCAATGCCATGCATCTTGAAGCCACATTTCAAGGAAGAAAAGGGAGTCCCTCGTTTTGATACCATCTCACACCCTCCTTTGCAAATTTTACCCGAGGACAATGAAAAGGGGAAAATCATATTATAGAAGTTTCACATGTTTGTAATTTGTCAAATCCTTTCCCTTTGTTTGATAATGAACATGTATCAAGGGGTATAAATCGCAAGTGCTAAAATCAGTATTTGCATGTAGAACTAGATATTCATGTGTGCATCGTAGTTCTCATTCTCAATTCTTATTGCATGAGATTTATTTAGTTTATTGCATTACTTTTATAGATAAGCATGTCATGTGCATCACATGATCTATCATTAGACACATTCTCAACAAGAATATGGGCAACCCCTATGCTTGGACATTCATTCATGGACATCATATAGATCTAGGAAGTTTGCTCTAACATTTCCTTCTTTATTTGGGTATTTGTTTGTGCCTCGGTTCTATAAGTTTCTTTTTGTAGATACATGTGTTCTAGGATTCTCTCCAAAAGTCCACTCGGATTCGAGGACAAATCCTTTTGAAGAAGGAGAGGATGATGTGATCACTCTTGTGCTCCATCAAGTCCATCAAGATCAAGCCTCACCAAGGGTCACACAAGGTCCACCAAGATTGTCCACAGGTCCTCCAAGTGACACACCCAAGTAAAGTGCCAAGTCGCTCGCGCCGGGCGCTGGACCACAAGTCATGATTCGCAACTCCTCAGGGAAAATTGATCTAATCACTAATCCATCTTCATCACATGCTCCTAGGGACCCTACAAGCTCATTAGAGTCAAGAACATACATGTAAACCCTCAGCCCAAGGATCGCGCCCACAAGCCAAGCCAAGACAAGGTTTTCCTTGCCTCTCTTGGCGTTCCCCCACTTCTAGGAGACTTTCTTCGAGCCATAAATTGTCCACATTCCTTATACTTCCAAATAAGCCTAATGAGACAAGGAGTGCCAAACAAATGTGATCTTGGCTCGGTGGTTTTGCTCCAAAACCAATCATGGTCATCGCTTCCGCCGCCGGCTTACACTCTGGCACTCTCCATGGGCACATTTCCAAACCTTTCATGGGTTTCCTCTCAAATTTAATGGAGAGACGGCTCACTTACTCATTTTCAATGTGTCCACACCATTCGTCATAATTTGAACTGGTTCTTTGGGCCTCAATCTCATAATAACAAAGAGATTAACTTGTCTTTAATTACTTAGGCTAGCTGAAGGGTTGATTTCCTTGCATCTTTGTGGCTATATAAGTTGTTCTTGTTGCTCTTATTTCATCAAGTTGCTCATCATCAAAAACCAAACTTTCCCTTTTTAATTCGAGATGGAGAGATTCCGCTTAAATCTATCTTCTTCGTGAGTTTATCGAAGATCTTCTCACTTTGTTTGTGAAGCATTTATCCTCAACCAAAGCGACAAATTGCTCAAGTGAAAGGGGTGACTTTATCCTCTTGAACTTGTTCACTTATCCCCCATAAAATGCCAGTAAAGAAAATCCCAAAAATTGGTTTGAACCCCTTCCCAAATTCAGTCCAAAATCTACCTGATAAAAGATCTCGTTCACATCCAATTCAAGCGCAACTTGGAGGACGACTTCACCTTTGATACTGAGAACTTATAGAGGTTGGGCTTACACCACTTGTTCTTCTAAAAGTACTTGAAAATTGTGAGCAAGTTTGTGTAAACTTCCGTACATCACTTATTTGATACGGCAAATTTCCGGGAAGGTTTTAACAGCACGGTCATCGTCCTCCTTGCTAAGGTAGCTAAGCTTGAGCTTGTGGTCCATTTCAGACCTACAAGCTTGTGTAACGTCCTTTACAAGACCATCACGAAGGTTCTCGTCAACAGACTTCAAACCATTCTTGCATATCTCATTGGTCCCATGCAGGGGAATTTTCTCCCCAAGTGGTACATCTCCGACAACATAGTCATTGTGCAAGAAATTGTGCATTCTATGAGGAAAAAAAGGGGCGCAAAGGCTGAATGCTTCTCAAAACCGATCTCGAGAAAGCATACGATCGCCTAAGATGGGAATTTGTTGAAGACGCCTTATGTGATGTTGGTTTCTCGCCCCAATGGGTCAAATGGGTTAAGAAATGCATTTCTTCTCCGAAAATGAAGCTTATCTGTAATGGTGAAGTCACTGAAGGGTTCACGCCGTCCTGGGGCATCCGTCAAGGGGATCCGATTTCTCCATACATCTTTGTGCTATACATTGAGAGACGTAATCAGATGATACAAATTGAAGTCTCAAATGGCAACTGGAAACCCATTAGGCTGTCACAACAAGGCTCGAATATTTCCCATATTTTCTTTGCATATGACATTGTTTTGGTCGTCCAAGCTTCAGTCTCACAACTCAAGATTATTCAAAATTGTCTTTGATTCATTTTGTAGAGCATCCGAAAAAGAAAGATTAACATAGCCATATCTAAGCTCTACGTCTCAAGGAATCTCACTAATAATGTTACTTAGAAGTTCAGAATTGTCTGTGGGTTTGAAGTCACCAATGATCTAGGGAGTTATCTTGGTATGCCAGTTCTACACAAGAGAGTCTCTGAAGATACCTTTCGTCGCTACTAGAGAAAATCAGTGCTATGTTAGGTGGGTGGAAGAGGAATTCGCGTTACTCATACGCAATCAGTGCTCTCGTCAATCCATGTGTTCTCAATGTCGACGGTTTGCTTACATGTCTCTGTTTGCAGCAAAATTGCCCAGATGTGCAGAGCCTTCATTTGGGGTGATGGGGGAAACCATTGAAAGATTAAGCTTGTTGCCTAGAGCGAGATTTGTAAGCCTAAGAGGCTAGGGGGTTTGGGAGTTGGCTCTATGTCTAATCTCAATCTTGCGATCGTCGGGAAACTGGGATGAAAATTCCCATACGGAGCTAAAAGCCTCTTGTGTAGAATTCTCCAATCGAAAGGCATACGTAATTCCAACGCCAATGTTGCAACACCGTCTCATGTATGGAGAAGTCTTCAAACCGGTGGTCGTTACAAGCACACGTTGGCTTATTGGAGATGGTTGTTTAGTTAGATTTTGGCTCAATATCTTGTTGAATGAGTCTTTGATGATCGATGAAGCTATCATGGACATTAATCCAACGATGAGAGATGATGTTGCAAGCTCTTACCTCCCTGCTTCAATGCTCTTGAAAATCGCCTCTTCGCTATTAGAGACTTCCAGATGCGCTCAGTTGGAGATTCGCTCCCAATGGGGAGTACTAGGTTAGATATGGCTTGTTATGCGAGGCGGAATCCTTACCAATGTAGAGTGGAAAGGGCGGCACTTTACATAGGATTTTAGTTTCCCCTCTTCCACCTAACAGACGAATCTTTGATCCATCTACTAAGAGATTGCTCTCGCATAAAAGATTTGTGGTTAAGAATTGTTCTTGCTTACTTCTCCCACAATGATTGTTCTTTCCCATTTGTAGTGTGGATCAGAAGCAATATCATGCTAAAGGAGCAACTTGTCGACGGAACCGCGTGGTCTGTCGTCTTTGCTACTGCCCCATGGTGGACCTGGCATTGGAGGAACAACATAGTATTTGGAGACGACAACTACTTTGGCGATAAAGCCGAGTTCATGTTAAAGAGATGTTGCTAGGGAGAACAACAAGAATAAAGCCCATAAAATGGAGGACCCATATTACATGGAAGATGCCCAAACCGAAATGGACTAAAACCAACTCGGACGGAGGAGTTAATGAGAAGGGGTCAGCAGCTGCACCGGGGTGATTCTCGATCGCTCGGGCCAATGGATCAGCAAATTCGTACACAACATTGGCCAACGTATTGTCCCCAAAGATGAACTTTTGGGTATTTTGGGTGGTCTCAAACTCGCATAGGAGAGAGGCCACAAGAAAATAGGGGTTGAGACCGACTCCAAATTGGTGGTTACTTTAATTCAAAAATCCATCGACCCATGCCATCCTCGTTTTTGCCTGGTATCATATTACTAGAGCTTTCTCCGTCATGATTGGTGCGTCCAATTCCACCATGTCCTTAGGAAAACAAACGTGATTGTCGCCTCCCTTGCTACGTTTGCATATTTATTTCCGCTTGATTACTATGTCTTGTATAAAGCCCTAGGGATATTTTACATATTTTAGTTGCTAGTGTAAGAAGTCGGACTCATGGTTATTAAAATCTAGATCCGGATCTTAAAATCCTAAGATTTTACGATCCAAGGTAGGGTGTTTGATCCGGATCTATTACTAAAATCTATTAATGTCAAAATCTAACTCTGGATCTTACAGGATCTCAAAGGATCAGTAGAAACTTATGATTCTAAGATCCGAGTAAGATCCTAACGTTGAACTTCTACGAGCTACTAACACCCCGTTTGAGAGCCCAATTTGTCCAAATTTCCACCTCTCTCATACTTACGCTCTCTATATATATGTCTCTCCCATGTAGTCACGCTCGAAATCCCAAAATTCCACTCATGTGTGATAAAAACTAAAGCAACCCTTATAATGTTTGTTCAAAATCTTCATGTCTCATTTATGTATGTCCTAAATCCAATTAGTTTTGACAATGTAGAGTGTATGGCTTGAGTTTCGGTGAATCAATGGTCCATCCATTGTATCAATGTTCTAAGTTTAATATTTAAAATATTAAATATCTATTTATATTTTTGTTAAATGACTTTCATATTTTATTATTAATTTAACTTTTATTTGTTTACAAAATCTTACGACTTTACGATCCGATTTTACGATCCGATCCAGAAGGTCCCCTGATCCGATCCTAAAATCCCGATTTTAATAACCTTGCTCGGACTACCCCACGATTTATTTCCATTTAGCCTTCCCTTTATTGAATCAATGCCAGAGAGTTTGACAAAACAAATAAGTGTACTGTGTAGGACAAAGGTCGTCTGTGCCATTGATCATTTCGAATTCGGGATTTTCGGGTCTACGCTTTCAAGATTTGATTGTTCTAAATTAAGGTAGGATGAAATTTTCGTATTTGGTTCAAAAGTCCGTACATCTCCGATTACCACCACAAGGCAATCCCTCTAACATCAAGAGCCACAGCCAGGTAACGAACACCCCACATAAAAGCCAAACTAGCTACCATACGAGATAAAATTCAATTATCAATAGAGTAGATGATGAACTAAGATCACATTGTTAAGCTCAAAGCTCCAATTTCACATTGTGTATGGTGTCCTCTTTCATGCTATCATTACCCTTGTCTCCTCCTGCCACCGGAGCCAGCTTCTCTGCCATTGTGGACGCCAGGGCAGAAAGATGTAGAACAGTAATGCATCGCAATGCCAATTTAGCTTTGCCTTATCAGAAGCTCTATGTCGGACCCGACTTCTGCTAATTTTGTTTCCTTCGAACACTTTGCTGCTTTTGCAATGCTCTCGACTTCAAAGTCCAGTGCTATTTTCTTGACAGCACCCTCCAGCATCTAATTGAAAATACAACAATTACTCTATGTACTAGAAGAGTGATATAATCAACGTATATGCCAGGTGGCGGTGTAGCTCAGCATTGAAAAGGCATTCAGTAAAAGTTGAAAAGTTTCTGAATAAGTACCAGTGATCCGATAGCAACCAACGCTCTGTACTTTGGCTCCACATCCAAATTCTCTGCTTCAGCAATCTGCAAGTCAGCAGAATACGCAAAGTTGTAACAATTAATTGCATGAGAAGGGCATTCAGTAGAGGTAACAAATTCAATATCAATCTTGATACTAGCTAACATTTCACTATTCAAAATATAGGGACGGATAAAGATAAGAATGCAGCTGACAAGAACTAAATTGCTTAAAAGGTACGAGTACCTCAAGGGCTGCTGATAGAAGTTGTGATTGCCCTTCTTCATCCTTCTTGACAATCAGCAGTACGGCATAACTGAAAGAGGAATATGTATCAACAAGAAGTAACAAACAAAAGAATCATAGACCAAAATAACTGGAGCCCATATTTGGAGCACAGCCTAGTCAATTATTGAACCAACTAATACCAAGTATCTAGCTGAAGTAACAAATAGAGTTGGATTAGGAAACCTAGCAATAGATGCATATTCAGTTTTTGGTTTAGTTTCTATTGGTAACTGGGAAAAACAATTCAACTATACACCGTTATTTCCATATACTCCTAAAGTCATATTGAGCCAAAGCAACCTTTGCTACCACTCCCTGTGCTGTTGCCCACCCATCCTACTCTTCCTCTTTTCCCTCTCTTTCCATCATAAATCTTCCTCGGATCACATCAGAGGGAGGGTGCTAGCTACACCTATCACAAATCAATATCTTGTTATGGTGGAAACTTGAGGGTTAAAGAGGAAAAGGAGAGCAAGACTGTCAACAGACAGTGGCACAATGGAAGCGTGGTGTTGGAGCAGCAAGAGAGAATTGGATATGAATAATGACTACTTCCAAGTTTGTAAGAACTTGTCCTACCATCTTTTGCAATCTAAATACCATCGCAGGAAGAAAAAAAAACTCTTCAAAACATCATTTGGGGAAGCTCCAAAATAAATTTTCACAAAGGAAAAAACAGTTAAATGTTTCTTCCAATTGTCTACAGTTTTCTGGAGGTCCAGAAAGACGTTTTCGTACCCACTGTTACAAAAATATCAGACCTGAAATGTTGACTGGTGAAAACTCACTTGAGTATAAGTGTAGAATAAGCCAATTGAACATTCTTATTCGATGATGCATAAGAATTAGAAAATACATCAAGAACCTGCAAATGAAACCAAAAAGCAATATTATGCAACAATTAAGAATAAGAATAAGAAAATTTTAGGTTTCTATAGTTTTATTTGTTGCATTAAGTTAATATTATCTATGCTGTTATTTTCTATCTCATAATAACAAATATACTAGGGATTAACTTGGGAGAATGATGAGAAATAAGACATTCACATATTCGGAGTTTCTTTGGTATTATGTTATATTGGATAATATCTCAGTGCTGCATACCACCTACATCTCTCTGTTGTTTCATGTCTGAGCGTTCATTTGTACTCAGCAGAATTGCAGAAGGTAGCAATGACTACAAAGGGCTGTATGTGGAAAGCACACAGTGGTGGTTTTCATTTGGTGGGTGGGTCAACGAACGCAGTGATTTCAGCTAGTAGCAAGGTTGGTGGCTTTATCTAAATTTTTTTAGTTTCTACATTCAGTCACAGAGATTAACCCCCACCATTTAAGAAAAAGTCACTTAAGAAACTAGCAAAATGAATCAGTCCGGTACGAGCTTCTGAGCTTCACACATAGTGAGAACAAGGCAGTTTTTTGTTTCTTGCATAAGTGAGATATGAATCTGACTTTGAACTTTTTTAACTTCTCTAAAGGGATTACCTCACTCCGATAATTTTGTAGCCATTGGTGAAAGCAGGAATCTTTAAAGAGATTAACGACCAAACGGAGACTCGTCAAGAGATTTGCAGCATTCACAGGATCTGCAGTCACTTTCCTGATTGTAGTGAATAGGGCATCTGCTCAAATCAACACAGTAGAAAAACAGGCCATTGATCACACCTAAACATAATAATAATTTGAACTGCACAGAAAGGAGAGAATATATTGTAGCAACTAATCAGACAGATATCAAGTGTTCCATAAGTGGCCACACAAGCAAAGGGATGAATTACAAGTCCATTACCATTTCCAGCATTGATGTGCTTGAGTAACTTAGTAGCACCGTCCGGGTGTAAACTGAGCATTCTCACAAGGTCAATAACTGCAGTACAGGAGAAAAAGGCTTAAGATAAGACAAAAACCCCATATAAAGGTTCGCTTTTTTTGGAATATCATATATTAGAGCACATGCTAATGTATAAATATTTGATATTCTAAAATCTAGTTACAAAGAGCACACAAAAAACAAACTACTCCATCTGAATCCAACAATAAGAATAAAATTACTCTCTATCAGTCTATCTCACTCAGTTTTAACTTTAGAAAAATATTTAAGCTATTTCAACATCATTTGGATACTTACCCGGAAAGACCATAGACACTGGCCATGAGTTCAGCAATTTCAACAGCAACTCAATGTCAACATCAGCAAAACTGCTGGAATGGTAGTGAGATGTATCCTTCAAGATCTTCACCACTGCACCTAATCTTAAAATCTCAATCTCACCAAGGAAACGATTTTTGTCCTTCAAAACAATCAAGCAATGAAAAAAAAAAAAAAGATACCAGTTCAGGAGAGTAAAAGAGGGGAAAAAAAAGAGTTCTACACTTAGGAAAAATACAAGTGACTAAAAAGAGTTCAACAGTTCAATAGATTCATGAAAAATATCGCAGCATCAATTCGCCTTGGGTAAATCGCCCATAAACTAAAATGATTCATATTGCTCAGATATAGATTCATGTAACTGAAGTACTGAACATCAAGTAGAAGTCAAGCATCCATGTTATATAATCATATAGAATACAATTGTTTTACACAAAACATTATGTCAACGGAATCATAACAATGTCAATTGATAAACATCAATTTTTTGGACAAGAATAGAACATGTAGAGGAACATAGGTCTATACAATTTTCATGGTGAAATAAGAATAATCACAAAAGCTTACCTGGTCAGAGCCAGCAGCAGTATTAAATTCCGAGATTTTTTTTATTATTCCATCAAATTGGGCTGAATCGAAGACAAGCATTCCCTTCTGCAAAGAGAAATTTGAAATTTAAAATTGGCGGTCCATGTAGGAAACTAAGCATGTTCTGCTTGATGTCTGATGTAAAGAAAGGGCACGTCAGCAGTAAATAAGAATCAGAAAAAAATTCTGAGAAAATAGTTCAGCCAAAAGATATTTCTAAGAGACAAATTCCTTTGAAAAAGTTTTTAAGAATTTGGTATAAGCTAAATTTTAGTGGTTCTGTTTTTTTTTTAAATATTATGTTGCTAAATATCTCTTGTAATCTTAGCTAAGACAAACAAAGTAATTCATAGGAGTAAACACATTTGCAGAAATATGAAAAAGTATGCCATAATATTTCAATGAAGTTTATTGTGTGATTGTGTAAGCAGCACTGCTTGAGGAAGGGGGGAAATCACGTGAAAAGTTGTTCAGTTAAGATAGTGATATCTTCTTTTACTGCAACCATATTGAAGAACATTTGAGCATGAACTTCAAATTCTTTATGATGCTCTTTTCAAAATTTATGCTAGATTATTGTGATGATTTATCTTGTAACATTTTGGATGTTCTGAGAATCAGCTTACTTAGGTAGGTCTTCATAGCTTCAATAAAAAGTATGGTTTGAAAATAATTATTGTATTTGACTGAGCAACATACGAAGCGAGATGGGGGTTGAGGTTCTTGTGAAAAAGGTTTGAAGTTCAAACTTGAGTTTTGAATGATCTTTGTGATTGCAAACATGACTCAAATGTTGACATTATATAGGGTTTGCTTGGCAACCTACTTACACATTATAAGGACCCTATCTGCACAAATTAACAATTTTTCAGTACAAACAAGTACTTAATAAGCACAAATAAGTACCTTCATTGTGCCAAACGAACCCTTAGTGAAATAATACATGTTAACTAAATAGTGTCTAGAGATCCTTAGAAAAAAATTACACCAGAGATATGTTCCTGAACAGCAACCACCACTTTGATTTGTTCGTCTCAAAAAGTCGGAAAGTTTCTAGACTCTACACATCATTTGAGTAAATTGTTCAGCTGAGTTTTGAGTTTAATACCAAAGTTAAGAAAAACTTGCACACTAAGTTTACCAGACTCTTGAATATTCACTTGAATGCAAAACACAAAGGCGAGATATATATACCTTCGGTATATGCTTGAAAGAAGGTTTAGAAGAATGAACTGCAGCCATATGATAAATTGTGTCAAACTGACGCAGGTATCTCCGACGAGACACAGAAGAAATCTTCATAATACGAGGGAATGAAGGAAGACAGACTGAGAAAAGAGATATACCTTGTGTGTTTGAAGGTTGTCCAGGTACATATGCACTGGCTGACATCCCAAAAAACAACAGTTCATGCATATATATATACACAAAAAAGAACTTACAAGGTAAAATCAAAACAGAGCAACACATCATATTCACTTACAGCCTGTGAAAGGATCACGATAAGAGTAATCAAAACTGAAATTCTGTTTTCCAGTATTCCGCATAATGAAGTCTACAATTTGTTGCCGATATGAAATAGGAAGATCTTCGTCGAGAAGCCACTTGTCAGCGGTTGTATAAGGATCATCTAGCAAAGATATTGATATGTTTAGCAGAATACTACAGGGTCACAAAAAGCCATTACAAAAAAAGTTCGGCAATCTTAAAAAAGCCATCATTGTCTAGTCATTTTAGTGGAAGACTAACATATAATGATCACCTACATTTCTGGTCATCTTACAGAGTGACTCTACAAGGGAAATCCTCAGGTCAACTGGTCAAGTCTTTGTTAGCTCACTCCAAACTCTGGTCATGCCTTTTAAATTTTTAATTCAAGGACCACTGCTATATCACTATAGAATACAATCATACATGATTGTCATCCATATGACAAGGCAAAAGCCGCAATAGGAAAGATAAACATTAGGGTTCAAGATCAAACTAATGCAGCCAGAAATGGAAACAAACCCCCATCCCATATTTGCCTTGAATGGAAACACAAGTTTAGCAGGAAAAAATTCCCAACTCTACGCTCTGGTTGAAGACAATTGACAAACAAGATCCACAGGGAAACAAAAATAAGGCGAGCATGGTCCAAAGCCCATTGAAGGACATCTCTCAAGCAAAATGAAGAGAATTACCTGATGCGTTGTAGGGAAGTTTACGCATAGGTTGGCCATCTCCAAGATCAACATCAAACACTGATTCAAATGATCACTTGAAGAAGTAAGGACGCTAGACGAAAAGGGGAATTGATGGAAAATGTTCCGCCAAGTGGTTGGATGATAAGAAAACATATAAGTAAACTATTGTTCACCATAATCATATTGAGTTCCATCAAGTATAGGGCGCTTCATATTGTCATCTGGTCCATCCACAACTTCACCAATCTGTACACTTACAATAGTTTATCACTGTCCATTCATTACATACTAGCAAGAAAAGGAAAATAGAATGCAAGTAAAATCCAACATTCATATAATCAAAATTGCATATAGATATTGGAGAATTCAGGAGTCAGGACTGACTCATGGATACAAAGGCAGGTTGTATCAGTGATGGGCCTGTTAGGCATCACTCAAGTCATATAACACATCCCTATCAGCACCTTTTTTTTTATCATATCAGTTACATAATTAGACCATATAAGTTACCTAAGGAATATGTTTGTTTACCAAACAGATCCTAAGCTGCACAGGTAACCAAATTCTGGAATATGATTCAAGTGTTTAGGATCATATGGGATAAGGGGAATCAGAACCAGACATTATACAGCGCTCAATGGATTGATGATTTCCATAGGACAAGTATATATTGATGCTTGAGGAGCATTGAAACATTCCTATAAGCAAGAAAGCGAGCTGGCTTTAAAATTTGCTGTGCAGCTATGAAATTCCTTGTAAAGTAGTAGTAAAACAAACCAAGCAATCGTAGTCAGACTCATAGGACATGGATTTGAAAGAAGCTAAATATATTACTCACGGAAAAAAACAGGGCAATGCTGTGAACAATTCTCTTCCATAATGTTGAGAATCACTCACAGCATTATGGAGACTATCTTCTGATAAGCGGCCAAACCAAAAAATCAAAAGAAAAGCCCGCTCTACATTAAGATTAGAAGGATAGGAACCAATTATTGTTCTAGTCTAGAGATTAAGATAACGCTTAAATAAGTTCGTATAAGCATTTTCCCAGACAATATATAATAATATCTTACAAAATTTAGCCCACTAAGTCAATCATATGCAAAAAGTTAATTACCTTATCCCATTTCCGCTCTCTTGCATTCCAAGAATATGCCACACCATTGTCCCCTTCTCTGACGATCTTTGTTTGACCGTCGCTTGTTCCTGAGGCAGCAACAATGAGAAAATATTACAATAGTGAATGGAACATTTGCAAAAGCTTAGATAGTGAACCATCTTCAAACAACACAATCTCGAATTCTTCTTTTCTTCTTCCATAAAGTAGAAAACAGCACGGATACTCAAACATCACACATAAGTACCCTGTCCTTTTGATTTGCCTTATTGTAGCTGTTTCAGACATATATATTCTCAAATACTTACTATATTATACTCCAAATATAATAGCAAACTAGGGAAAACTTCATATATCCACATGCAATTGGCTTATTTTACTGCTGCTTAACATATGTCAATTTGTAACCTAATAACAAAAACAAATCGAGTATACATGTCGAGCCAGATTGTCAACAATTCTAGAACAAAACTTAAAGTCAAACCTGGAACTTTTAAGGACTCCAGTCCAGGTAATTCTTCCAATTTCATGCCACCAACCCGTTTCCTAGTTAAAACAATAGGAAAAAAGATATTAGGTGTAATATTCAGACAAATATCTTCAGTTTATATGACAAGATGGCAAACCTGCTGATCTTATAATCAGACAGTTGTAAGAAGTATGACTGTAATTCTTCAGGATCCGCAACTCTATCTTCATGTGCTGTCCAAATACGCACTACACCATCTGAGCATGCTGTAACAACATCCCCATTTGATAAGAACTTGGCATCCCAGACACAACCTGGATGCTCTAAGCTCTGAACACAGACTCCATCTGCATCAAGTATACTTCTTCAGCAGAGTCCATGTCCATGATGAAGCATAGAACTTAATAGAAGACAATTTGTAATGCATATCAAGTTTCTGATGCATAACTCATTTGCATTTGAACCAAAAAAAAAAGAATTTGAGTAGGGCTTGAGATATTTGCTGCAATGAATGGATAAGTGAGACCCATAGTAGTAGAATATATATATCACAGCCAAATCAATTACAACATTCAAGGATAGTAGTAATCTCATTAGTAGTTCATCAACTACTACAAAACAAATCATATCCTAGGCAATGGATACTTATCGCTAAAAATCTGTTATTAATACCATACCTAAAAGTGAAAAAAAATTCAAACAAAACAGAATGTTTAACACCAACTACCAAGAATGCACGAACAAAATTATGCATACAATCCTCGGGTACAAATAGGATCAAAATTTATTAAAATTTACAACATATTATTGCATAGACATAACTCACAAGGAACTTACAACAGACCGAGCAGCTGATCAACAATAGTATATGCCCAATGCCTAACCATGGGTGTCTGTCTACAAACATAGAGAGTGTATAAAGAACAAACCTTTCCAAATCTTAGCTGTGCAGTCTTCACTAGCACTAACAACAAGACCTGATTCGTGTGAATCAACAGAATATACAATTGAAGTATGTCCCACCATCTCCATTAAAACTTCACCAGTCAATGCCCAGAGCCTGATTGAACTAAAAAATGTAACAGAAACTGATCAATATACATGGAAAAGCACAAGCACAGGATATAACCATTACTAACGAAAGTGAAACACCATGGAAAATTATGAGATGGAAAGAAGTGACTAAACAATTAGACATACCAAGAAGTGTAATATTATATTCATCATTAACAAAAGTTGACTAGAAATTCTAGAATTCATAATAGTACAAATATCTGCAGCCTCACAGAGATTATCCATAACAAGGTGATGGTAACCAGTTTCAACTCAGAGTCTCAGACCCAAAACCTGCATAGTACTGGTTATAACCAGTTTCAACTCAGAGTCTCAGATCCAAAACCCGCATAACAGGAGATCTAGCGACCATATACAACATCTACCTCAAGCCACTACTAATATGCTAATGACACTAGCCAATATCTGAGGTAAGAATAGTAATCATTAACTACTACAAGTTTATCAAAACATGATCTTTCATATGAACGTCCGCAACAAGTATTAACTACTACAGAGCAAGACATAATCATTCATATGAAGATCTACAACAAGTTTAGCAACCGTATGAAAGTATTTTTTTACTACATAGCAGCACAAAATTACCATACTGAAGAGTAAAACTTGCTAGATAATAACTAGTGTATATTTATGTGGCCAAAAAACTGAAAAAGAAAAGGATGGAAACAAGGGTTTTAAGGGAGCGAAAGAAAAAGAGGTGTCACCCATCATGTGATGCAGAAAGAATCCCTACACCAGACATCTCGGCTAAACCACGCACAGTATCTGGACAATAACAGCAGCAGTAAGCACATACAAAATAGTAGGAGCAGAAGAAAGATTTCACGGACATCCAGAGTTCAAGGATGACAATGAAATTGCTTCATATCATATCAGAATAACAATGACAGGAAATCACAAACTGGATTTCATGATCAAACAGAAAGGTTAACAGAACATAGGGGAATTCCAGACAGTACTATGCAGCTTTTTACTTTCCATATGGTGACCAAAGTTCTTTTGAAATCCAAATGGTCCCTCTCTAATTTGGAAATTATCCACACCGTTGACTATCGTGTACTGTGTTAAAAATATTTTCTGCGTAGACCATTCTAGTGTCAAAGTAGGCCGATAAGCAGCTCCAAGTACCAAACTATTCCAATGTAACCAAAATATATTATAAGTTGGAGAATAACAATAGTTAAGGATATTTTAATCTAACTACAACTCAGAGGATAGTCATTGATATTAGGGAGACTGTACTGTTTAACAAAGAAAGTATGATAACAAAAAAAATTATGACCCACGTGTACACATGTCTCAAAGTAGAGGGGCATCAAATGGATGGGGAAAAAACTTTGGACACTACACGTAGAAGTAAAAAACTCAAGGGCTTCATGTGGAATTTCACAAAAATTAACAACATATCATCAAACCTGTGTGCCCAACAAACGTGTGTGTACATGCCTTTCCCTTCCAAAGTTTCAAAGTTGAATCACTTGATCCTGAATCATCACAAGGAGAAAAGGTCAGTGTCATGCAATTTTATAGCATGTTATGTGCATGAACATATTTCACATTGAAAGTGACTTCGTAATTTGATTGCAAGCATTCATTACATATAAAAAGAAGCCAAACCAACATTTTCTTAAGTATATAATGCTTCTATTAGCCGCGCAGCATATTAACACTTGATCACATTGAAAGCGACTTCGTAATTTGATTGCAAGCATTCATCACTTATAAAAAGAAGCCAAACCAACATTTTCTTAAGTATATCACGTTTCTATTAGCCGCGTGGCATAATAACACTTGATCACATCGTAAGCGACTTCGTAATTTGATTGCAAGCATTCATTACATATAAAAAGAAGCCCAACCAACATTTTCTTAAGTATATCATGCTTCTATTAGCCGCGCAGCATATTAACACTTGATCACATTGAAAGCGACTTCGTAATTTGATTGCAAGCATTCATCACTTATAAAAAGAAGCCACACCAACATTTTCTTAAGTATATCATGCTTCTATTAGCCGCGCGGCATAATAACACTTGATCACATCGTAAGCGACTTCATAATTTGATTGCAAGCATTCATTACATATAAAAAGAAGCCAAACCAACATTTTCTTAAGTATATCATGCTTCTATTAGCCGCACAGCATAATAACACTTGATTACATGAACCCATGCAGATAATAAATAATGAACTTCTGCCCAAACAGGATGATTGGTTAACTCATGACACAGCTAAAACAAAACATAATAATGAAATGAACTAGGAAATTTAGGATTACTATGCAACACTGATACAGTATGTAGATACACATAAATATCCAGTTACTAGAACCACCTTAATGTCATCAAAGCTTCCCTTATTATCTTTTTGTTCAAGTTTCCTTGACATTTATTACCTACAAAAGAATGCAGTAACCTGATAATTCTTCTCCCTCATGTAACATTTTAGTTTTGCTTTCGCATATCAGCTTTTAGTTGCATCATGTCAGAATAGTTGATGGAAGGAGAAGTATCCATTGAAAGTAAACTATATATGCTTATCCATATGTGCAGTGACCATTGAACATCAAGCAATAAATTTACTGTGTACTCCTGTAAAAACACACCTCTATCCAAGGCATTGGATTTTACTCATTTTTAAATACAAACTCGAACAATATAATGGGATATGTGGGTTACATACCAGCAAACTTCAGCGTCATGGTTATACTTTCCAGCTACCATAAAAAAATAATGTTACAGAAAAACTTTTACCTGTTACAAGCTCGCCTGATGCAAGGTTTATGACTGCTTGGATGGGAGCATTATGAGCCTCTATTGACTCAATAGATTTTCCATTTCTCCATCTTCTTATAGTGCTAAAAGTAGAATGCCAAGAGCCATAATAAGGCATGCCAAGGGAAAAAAAGCACAAATTTATAAAACACAACAAAATTCATATGAATACTAAACATACTACAAAAATGCACAAATGCACATTACACAAAAAAAAAACATTCAAACAGTTATCTTCTCATTAGAAATACAAAGCCAAACCTAATAAGCATTGTACTTTTGAAGTGAAGACATGTAACATCTGAACAAGACAAGCAAAACTTTATGGTCGGTACTTTATAAATACTATGAAAGAAACATTAAACTAAAACAGATTTCCTACAAGCTCTAAATCATACAATTGCAAGATAGTGAGCAGGTCTTAGTTTACTCTATTCCAGGCGCAACGGATTTAATGGATTAAGTATATCCCACTTTTCCCTTAAAAACATTAAATTTGTACTCTGCAACACTAATCAAACATAATATTGAACAAGAACTTCGGAAACTTCTACAATGTAATGATATTATGTAAAATTACATCCAGGATAAAGCACAATTTTCCTCAAGCCAAGCAAATTGAATTGTGCTCACCAATCAATGGATGATGAGACAATATCGTCCCCATCAAGAGCAATTCCGGTGACCTGCATACCGTGCCCTCTCATAGTGTGGACTTTCTCCCCACTCTTCAAGTCCCATACCAGGACCAGTGTGTCCATCCCTCCAGAGACGATCCTCCCTTCTGGGAACTCCTGTGAAGGAGAAATCCAAGTCATCGGGCCCACAAAGCTGGAATGCCCTAGCAGGATTTTGGAGTTGGAATCCGCGTACTTGTTCGCAGGATCTACTGGCCAGAACCTAACAGTTCGGTCCCTGGACGATGTGGCGATGCCTGCATTGTCGCAAACGCATATGCGGCGAACCTAAACAGGTGGAGCATTCCAAACAAATCGAATCAAACATTTAGGGTTTCCAAAAAGCCGTGCGATTCAAGCAGATCTGGATAAATTTGAACCCAAAGGAGAGTGAGTGGAAGAAGCGGAGGAGTCACTTACGTCATCTTCATGGCCACGAAGCTCGGTGCTAAGATTGTAAGCCTGGAAATCGACCTCCATCATCGTGAACTCGAGGAGAATCTGAGAGATTTGAAAAGTTGGAGAAATCTCTCACTGCCTCACCGGTCGCAACGTTAATTTGGGATTTAGACCACCCACAAATCCACACCGGGTGATTTTTTAACATTAAAATATAATATAAGTTTTTTAGTTATAACGTACTTTTGTTAAATAATCTTCTTTATGGTTTTTTATTAAGAAACTACTAAAAAAATTCATTTAAGCTGAAAAGTTGAATTTTATAATTATTTTAGTCATTTTCAGCTCAAATTTAGTTTTGTTTGTTTTAAAAAATATATCTAATAGTTATAATTGATTTTTATCTATCCTAGACACTCATTTTGATATGTTTTTCATAAAATTTATAGAGTAAATAAATCTAGGTTGAAAAATTATGAGTATGAAAAAAAGAAGAAAAAAAAAAATAGATGATATAACAAAGAGAGAAAGTTGAAAAGTTAGCTAAAAAATTTTGTTAAAAAATCAATCATTGTACATGCTCTTACAAGACTTGACAAAAGGGTATTCTCGAAGGAAGGATATGTTTTTTTTTTCAATTAAGGAAAGAATTACCCGACATAACACTATAGCGTAAATTACCTTGCTCGTTAGAGAAATGTTGGTGCTTTTCTCTCTAGCTCCTTCGTTTGTTTGTTGTTTGTGCTCGTAGTCTCCTTGCTCTTCCTTTTCATGTGTTTCCTTGAAAGTATGTCCTTTTGTATAGTTTGTTATTGGGTCAATTACCGGAAATTATCCGTTAAATGGGTCATACTGCTCAAAATCACCCCTTTAATACGATATTACCGGAAATCACTCGGGTATCACCTGTCGTTAAACACTCGTTACCTTTCCCCATGAGTCGTCAAAATCATCGTGAACCGCGTGTGTGGACGCACTATTTTCTAATTTCTTTATTCACTTTTGGGGTAAAAATGTATTTCTCCTTCTGTTTAATAGCATGCCCAATGGTAAAAAAAAATCAAGCCCCCGATTTGTGCCCTAAACAACGGATTTGGAGCAATTCTGGCCAAAGGAGTGGAATTGGAGCAATTCCGGCCAAAGGAGTGGAATTGGAGCAATTCCGGCCAAAGGAGTGGACTTGGAGCAATTCCGGCCAAAGGAGTGGAATTGGAGCAATTCTGACGAAAGGGGGGAAGGAATTGGAGCAATTGGAGCTGTAAATCGAAAGAAATTTCGCATCTGTAAGTAGATTAATGAATTCGATGAAGCATTAGGGTTCACAGTTTCGAATTCGCATTTGTTTGATTTTAATTTCTAAGGGTGCGAAGTTGCGAATTCGATTAACATTAGGGTTAGATTGATTGGGAACTCAATATAGTTAGATTGATTGCGAACTCAATATAGTTAGATTGATTGTGATAGAAGGAGATATACCATTGTCGTCTTTACAAAAGGAGATAACATGTTCAATATAGTACCCTAGATTCAATATAGTTAGATTGATTGTGAATTCAATATAGTTATATGGTTCTGAATTGATTTTCAGTATTTAGGGTTTACCATTGTCGTCTTATTGAACACGTTAGTTGGTGAATGTGATCATTCTTATTGAACAGGTTAGGTTATGTTAGAGTTAGATGCATTGTTAGATGTTGATGATTCTAATTGAACATGTTAGGTTATGAGTGAGTATGAATGGTTTTAAGATGGAAGAAATGTGTTTTGATGCAGGTTAACAATGTCAAACACAAGTTTTGCATCCACAAACTCACAACAAAGGGCATGTTATTGTGGCCTTCTGGTTAAAGAATCAACTGCACATACAAAGCTCAATTATGGGAGAAGGTTTGGGGGTTGTCGTCTGTATGGATCAAATATCAAATACAATTTCTTTATATGGAGGGATGAGGAATACAGTGAAAGAGTTATGTATGTCATCAAGAAGCTGGTGAAAGAGAAGAAGAAGAAGAAGAAGAAGTTGAAAGTAGAAAATTTGAAGCTACAAGAATCAACTAGACTCATAAAGCTTGAGGAGGCATACAAATTGGACTCTGATGCAATGATAAAGAAACTGAAGGAGCATGATCGTAGTTGGTCCTTGTAATGGTTTGCTTTATGGTATTTTTCATGTGTGTAAATGTTGTTGTGATGTGGGCAAAGTAGGAAGGCATTTGCAATATGTTTGGTTGTGAAATGTAATACTTGGTTACTAAACTTGCAATGGTTTTTTTAGTGAAATGTTTGGTCCTTGTAATGGTTTTCGTAGTAGTTGACAATGTAATGGTTGTGAAATGTAACATTTGGTTACTAAACTTGCTCTAGTGTTTTCCGTTTGCAATATGTTTGGTTTTCTAAATGATTGGAATTTGGAACTAAGCTTGTGTAAGCTTGATGATTGGTCCTTTTAGCGTTTTCCATTGCATAAACATGTACTATGTGTGCTAATTTTAGTAGCATAAATTGTGTTAAGCTTGATGATTAGTTCTTGTAGTGTTTTCCATTGCATAAACATGGACTATGTGTGCTGAATTTTAGTAGCATAAAATGTGTAAGCTTGTACCTGCAAAGAGCACATATGTATTCTTGGATATCACTAAAACCATATTCTGCATTAATGCATAGAACACCTTAGAAAGTCACACATAGTTGATGCATAACATACAAGTACCTAGAACCTTAACACACATAGCACAACTTAAATGTATATTATAGCATCCACGTGCCCACAACAACATACATGCCTTCAAAGTTTGGGTAAGAGGTTGAAAAGTACCCAACTTTGGTCATCCAATAGAACCAAATTACATCACAAGCACCTAGAAAATACACTTGACACCAGTAAAATACACATCCCAACTTTGGCCATCCAACAGAACCCAACTCCTTGGCTAACCCTTAGATGGCTTCCTAGGTGAACGTCTGAGCACTCTCTTCAATTCACTCTTTGAAGCAACAACTTTTTTCCTGGGAGCTCTGACAGGGAGACATGGCTTGTTTGTTCTTGTTTGTTGTTCACTGGGATTGGTCTGACAATATAGACCTTGAGTCATAGGAGGTTGTGTACTCTGGACATATTAGATGAATACATTAGCTAAAATCAACAAGTGAATAAAAACAAAAAATTGGGTAGTAGAAGACATTTGAAAGGTTCAGTACCTGAGAAGACACATGATAAGAAGCAGAAGACACTTGGGTGGAGCCGTGGTGTCAAACAATTCACCACTCTGGTAATACAAGAACATGTGCAAAGAACCAATTTCTGGAAATCAATATACACTTAAACTAACCATATGAATGCCAAACTTGAAGATCAAAAGAAACCCTTACCATATTGTAGCTAACTTGTACATTGCTTCCACCTTGACTGCCTTGATTACCACCATGATTGCCTCCTTAAGTACCACCATGATTGCCTCATTGACTGCCACCTTGATTGCCTCCTTGACTACCACCTTGATTGCCACCTTAATTTTGTGGGACCTATTACCATGTATGATTAGAAACTGAATACCTAGCACAAAAATAATTAGGAAAAAATAGAGTACAAGAACTACCTTTTTGGTGTACTTCTTCTTTTGAGAACCAATGAACTTTGTTTGGATTTTTGGGCCTTTCTTCAGGGTTAGGGTGTAATACCCCTTAAATTTTAGTAAGGGTATTTGGGTAATTTTTCTCAACCTTCGTTCAATAATTATTTCGCTTTCAGTAGAGTTCGGATTTTCCGTAACATCCATGATCTCCAAAACAATTTCTTGAGTAGTATAAAATACATTCGATGTATTTTCGGGACTTAGAATATTTGTTTGGATACAAACATATAATTTACGGGGTTTAAAACCCATACCAAAACCTTTCCAAAAAGGTTGCACGCCAGCTTCAATTTTAGAATGCCACGTGTGTTTCCTTGTCGGGACACCCGTCAAAATGGTGGTCGGAGCATGCCTACTCATTGGGCAAGTGGAGAGTGATCTCCTTGGGCTATTTAAGAAGCCAATCTGGAGAGCACCGAATCCCTCTCGTTCTTGCTCCGCCATACCTCTTCCCGCCGAGCTTCGCCTATGTTCTCCGCCGAGCTACTGCTGTCGTTGTTTGTTGTTGCTCCAGCTGCTGTCCACGAGGAGCTGTTGTTCGAGGAGTGGCTGCGTGAGCCGAGCTGCTGGTGGCCGCCACTCTCCCGGCGGCGAGACGCTCTTCCCGGCAGCGAAGCCACCCGAAGTCGGAGCCGCTTCCCATTGTTGAAGCTGCGTGTTGTTGTTAATACGAAGGAAGAAGAAGATGGAATAGTAGTGGAGGGCCCCAGTTAATTAGCTACTGATGTGTTGGACAGAAAGCCTAATTAACTTTCCGTCCAGATTTAACCGAAATTATTCGAGCGTCGTAACGGTAATTGCTGGACCGCGTGTGGAACCGTAATCTGTTAGAGCTATCTGAAGCTTAGGCCATATCCTCGGAAAGGATATCATCAGTAGTCGTCTCGTCTAGATTCATCGCTGAATCTACTCCAGGCAAGTGGCGGTTCGCTCTTGCTCATCATTCCATATTTCCATTAATTATCAATTGCTTAATTGTTAATTAATTTGGGATGATTATTGTTCTTGTCTGGGAACGGTTTTGTGAAACTGTTTTGGAAATTAAAATGGATATTATAATAGGTTGTATATCTGCTAGAACAACGCTATTATATATATATATATATATCTAGATTGAAATATATCTATGATGCTGGCCTTGATGGCTTTGATATGATTTTGGACAGTTCTGAACTGTTTAGTTAGAACGAGTATTCACAGGAACGCTACTTGGTATCTCCTTGTAAGTACTAGTCATTTCTTTATAACCAAGTGGATGGGATGTCCAGGCCCCAACACTTCTCTTTGTTCATGACCATTCTCTGTCCGTGTACAGGGAAGGTGCACACATCTGGTGTCACTCTCTGGGATTTAGTCCCTACTCTATATCTCAATATCCGCGAGGATGAGATTCTAAAAGCTTGAAATGTGAATGAGCATTTTGGAATTAATTAAGATAAGTGCCCGAGCGCACATGATTAATATACCCTTGACGAGTAGTGCAGCTAGGAAACTCGTCTTGACTTTGATCAGAGTACGTTCTCTTTCCAATCTGGATTCGCATTATGCGGTAAGGTTGGTCGTGAACCGAAATATCTTAGTCAGTTTTTAAACGCTTATATGTAAAACTATAATGTTCCAGACATTTGTCATGCTTCTGATAAGACTCACTCTTTCGGAGTCTTCTCTTGGATATTTTCCATAAGACTCATTTCCGTTGGAGTCTTCTCTTGATCATGTCTTTTGATATATTCTAGTAGGAGTATGGTGGTTGACTATCGTGATCGGTTATTATTCGAGAAGCGATGAGTCTAACCTAATACGACTACTTCGAACCACTCTGCTTTGTACCCTTGCTTAGTCTTTCATTAGACTAACCAACCGTAATTATTCTCTGCATGGTTGGCTGGTGTCATCCGTTCGATTCGGCACATCAGATAAGTTGCCGTCCTGTGAAGGCTAGAACGACTATGAAGGCAAACAGTATTTTTGATAAGTTTATTCAGGTTGAGATCCTTGGCGGGTGATCATTGCGATCAAGAACCTTTTGTTGGTTATTTAAAGACTTCCGCTGTGTTAACTATGATTTTGTTTTAAGACTTCCGCTGTAATAATTCTGATTATGTATTTTGATGTATTTGGAATTATGTTGTAATTCCAAGACTTTGGTTTTAATAAAAGTTATGATATTTGGTATTATAACTGTGGTTTGGGTGTATATTAACTGGAAAAGCCTGGGGTGACTTCGGGATATGGAATTCGAAGTCACTGGCAGTAATACTTTCAAGAGGAAATTGGGGGTGTTACAGATTTGGTATCAGAGCCGAATTTTTTTTTCTTACGGGTCGGGTTTAAAATGTTTTACTGGAACAAAACTTTTATAAACCGTTTACTCGTTTGAAACTGAGAAATGTTTTCGAAGGCTCTGAATTTTCAAATGAAAATTTTAACCGTTCATAGTCGTGCCTTCTCTTTAGTCTGATATGGAAACGAACTTCCATATTTAGAAAGACTAACTCTCTTCTCGTCGCCCGAAGGATATGGGTGCATTCCTTTTTCTTCAGAAAGACTCGGAAGAAGCCGAGACGACTCCTCCATCTCTAAGATAGGTTTGAGTTCCCGGTTCCCTCGTTGTGATTTGAGGTTATAGAACCTAGTAACTTGGTTAGAGTTCATCAACTGATGGTGAACACAAGAGATACGGTTCATGCTGGTGCAGAAGCAACGACGTGTGTCGATAATCTCCGTAGTTTGGTAATCCGTAAGTATGACCCATGTAGGACCAATGGTTAAAGCTTTTGGAAAAGCGAAGTATACGAGATCATAGGTGTCCTTTGGGGAGATCTATTTGAGATTCGTTTGAGGTAATATAAGGAAATGATGCGATTAAGTCCTGGATGGATAGTAGATTGTGTGAGAATATAAAGATTTTAAGTTAAAAATAAGTCATTTAAGACAGTACGAGTCGTTGGACTTGATAAGTGGAATTTCCAGAGGATGAAGAGTTAGGACTCTTGGGAATTGTCAAGGATTGACATCTTGTGAGTATGTCAACTATAAGGCTTATGGTACAACTATCTTTGAAGAAATAGGAGTAGTATCGTATGTGAATTCGTGTTATAAGGATTAATGTGGATGAATCATTTTCAGAATGATATCTTAAGGAATTAAGAGTAATATCTCATGTGATCCGTTTCGAGGAATATAATATGTGGTGATTATGTTGGAGAAAATTAAGGAATCTTGAAGGTTTAAGTTATAAAGTGATTTAAGGAATAAGTTAAATCATTATCGAAAGGATCCCAAGTTAGAATTTGGCGTAAGGGCCAAATCCGATGATGATAAGTAATGGAATTGTGGGGGATATCTTTAAGGAAATTGAGGTCGTAAGATTCGAGGTTATTAAGATTTGATATCTGGTTATAAGAAGTTAATGTGTGAGCTCGGGATTGTTATAAGGAAAAGGGGAAATGTGAGTTCTCCTATTTAAAGGTACATTAATGTCGTTATGATGATTTTTGGAGATCACTATTTTAAGATAACCATGATTATGTGAATGTACTAAAAGTTACCGCATGGTATGATGTATGGCAGTAGAGTTGTAGTTGATATCGTGATTGAGGAAACCGATTGACCTCTTTAAGAATAATTTCGATGATGAGGTGATTAAGGATAGTAAATCCAGGAAGTAAGATTGGTAGTGAGGCAGACTCCTCATTGGTTTAGCCAAGTTTCGGGGTCGAAATTTTTCTTAAGGGGGTAGTAATGTAATACCCCTTAAATTTTAGTAAGGGTATTTGGGTAATTTTTCCCAACCTTCGTTCAATAATTATTTCGCTTTCAGTGGAGTTCAGATTTTCCGTAACATCCATGATCTCCGAAATAATTTCTTGAGTGGTATAAAATACATTCGATGTATTTTCGGAACTTAGAATATTTGTTTGGATACAAACATATAATTTCCGGGGTTTAAAACCCATACCAAAACCTTTCCAAAAAGGTTGCACGCCAGCTTCAATTTTAGAATGCCACGTGTGTTTCCTTGTCGGGACACCCGTCAAAATGGTGGTCGGAGCATGCCTACTCATTGGGCAAGTGGAGAGTGATCTCCTTGGGCTATTTAAGAAGCCAATCTAGAGAGCACCGAATCCCTCCCTTTCTTGCTCCGCCATACCTCTTCCCGCCGAGCTTCGCCGAAGTTCTCCACTGAGCTACTGCTGCCGTTGTTTGATGTTGCTCCAGCTGCTTTCCGTGAGGAGCTGCTGTTCGAGGAGTGGCTGTGTGAGCCGAGCTGCTGGTGGCCGCCACTCTCCCGGCGGCGAGACGCTCTTCCCGGCAGCGAAGCCACCCGAAGTCGGAGCCGCTTCCCGTTGTTGAAGCTGCGTGCTGTTGTTAATACGAAGGAAGAAGAAGATGGGATAGTAGTGGAGGGCCCCACTTAATTAGCTACTGATGTGTTGGACCGAAAGCCTAATTAGCTTTCCGTCCAGATTTAACCCGAAATTATTCGAGCGTCGTAACGGTAATTGCTGGATCGCGTGTGGAACCGTAATCTGTTAGAGCTATCTGAAGATTAGGCCATATCCTCATAAAAGATATCATCAGTAGTCGTCTCGTCTAGATTCATCGCCGAATCTACTCCAGGCAAGTGGCGGTTCGCTCTTGCTCATCATTCCATATTTCCATTAATTATCAATTGTTTAATTGTTAATTAATTTGGGATGATTATTGTTCTTGTCTGGGAACAGTTTTGTGAAACTGTTTTGGAAATTAAAATGGATATTATAATAGGTTGTATATCTGCTAGAACAACGCTATTATATATATATATATCTAGATTGAAATATATCTATGATGCTGGCCTTGATGGCTTTGATATGATTTTGGACAGTTCTGAACTGTTTAGTTAGAACGAGTATTCGCAGGAACGCTACTTGGTATCTCCTTGTGAGTACTAGTCGTTTCTTTATAACCAAGTGGATAGGATGTCCAGGCCCCAACACTTCTCTTTGGTCATGACCATTCCCTGTCCGTGTACAGGGAATGTGCACACAGCTGATGCCACTCTCTGGGATTTAGTCCCTACTCTATATCTCAATATCCGCGAGGATGAGATTCTAAAAGCTTGAAACGTGAATGAGCGTTTTGGAATTAATTAAGATAAGTGCCCGAGCGCACATGATTAATATACCCTTGACGAGTAGTGCAGCTAGGCAATAGTGCAGCTAGGAAACTCGTCTTGACTTTGATCAGAGTACGTTCTCTTTCCAATCTGGATTCACATTATGCGGTGAGGTTGGTCGTGAACCGAAACATCTTAGTCAGTTTTTAAACGCTTATATGTAAAACTATAATGTTCCAGACATTTTTCATGCTTCTGATAAGACTCACTCTTTCGGAGTCTTCTCTTGGATATTTTCCATAAGACTCATTTCCGTTGGAGTCTTCTCTTGATCATGTCTTTTGATATATTCTAGTAGGAGTATGGTGGTTGACTATCGTGATCGGTTATTATTCGAGAAGCGATGAGTCTAACCTAATACGACTACTTCGAACCACTCTGCTTTGTACCCTTGCTTAGTCTTTCATTAGACTAACCAACCGTAATTATTCTCTGCATGGTTGGCTGGTGTCATCCGTTCGATTCGGCACATCAGATAAGTTGCCGTCCTGTGAAGGCTAGAACGACTATGAAGGCAAACAGTATTTTTGATAAGTTTATTCAGGTTGAGATCCTTGGTGGGTGATCATTGCGATCAAGAACATTTTGTTGGTTATTTAAAGACTTCCGCTGTGTTAATTATGATTTTGTTTTAAGACTTCCGCTGTAATAATTCTGATTATGTATTTTGATGTATTTGGAATTATGTTGTAATTCCAAGACTTTGATTTTAATAAAAGTTATGATATTTGGTATTATAACTGTGGTTTGATGGTGTATATCAATTGGAAAAGACTGGGGTGACTTCGGGATGTGGAATCCGAAGTCACTAGCAGTAATACTTTCAAGAGGAAATTGGGGGTGTTACATAGGGGGCCTAGGTGGATCAAGAGCTTTCCTTGCATTGGTGCACTTGTTCTTGTAGTGTCCATGTTGCCCACAGTTAGAGCACTTGGACTGTCCTACTATTTTGATTTTCTTGGTCTTGCTTGGTACATCTTCTCCAGCTTCTCTTCTTCTATTTTTCCTTCACCTTCCAGGTTGCAATATGAACTTTGGTGGTTCTGGATGAGTGTGACTAGTTCTCTCCCATTGAGATTCTCCTGGCATTGGGTTGATCATCTCATTGTAAGCCAGTAAGTAGGCCTCCTTAGTGTAATATGGATGCATAAATTCTTTTATCTTACGCCTATGCTTCATGATGCAACACATGGCATGAGGACAAGGGATAACAGTGAGATCCCACTTATTACAACCATAACTTTTTGACCCTAAGTCAACAACATAAGTCCTCCCAAAGTGATCAACCTCAAACTTGTCTCATCCACCCCACCATGGTACACAGTTTCTAGTGCCTTCTTCCTTGGCCATCTTTATCTTCTTCTTTGCCTTTGGTGTGAACTTTCCCTCATACTTTGTCATTCCTTCACGCTTAGCAACAAATATTTTCATTAGTTGTCTTCTAATTCATTCACACATAGACAATAAAGGCTTCTCTCTTGCATGCAAAATATATGCATTAAAACTCTCACACACATTGTTAAGTAGCATATCAGACTTGGTGTCATGCTTGAAGCCATGTCTTGACCAGGTTTTTGGATTTGAATCAATCAAGTATTTATATGCCCCTTCATCTAATTTCCTGACCTCATCTATAGCAATTTAAAAGTCAGCTTCATTGCAGGCCCTTACAACTGCCCATATTGCATCTTTGAATGTCTTTCCTGGCCATCTTGACTTGAAGTTATTGTAAAGATGTCTCGCACAAACCCTTTATCCCAACCATGGGAACAACTTCAATCAATGCATCTATTAATCCCTACATAAATAAGAAGTAGTTGTTAGTGTAGGATTATAAACATAAGAAATGATAACAAATTGATCTTATTTACCTTTTGTCTGTCAGACATGATTGTAGGGTTACTTTCTCCAATATCCCTCATTAAAATGACTAAGAACCAAATCCAAGTATCCTTCCTCCCTGCCCTTACAACAACAAAAGTAATGGGATATATATTGTCATTCTCATCCTTCCCTACTGCAACCAAAACCTGACCAGTGTATGTACCCTTCAGATGACAGCCATCAATGCCTATTATACAACCCTTTATGAACCCATGCTTACAAGCCTCAAAGCACACATATAACCTCTCAAAAAGAGGTTTCTCTGGATTGTCTAGACCAACCTTCACAAAGCTAGAGGTGTCAAAGATTCCACCTTCTCAAAGTTGTTGCATAATCGCACACCCTACCATACTGTGCCTTAGCATCACCTTGTGTCATGAGCATTGCCCAAAGCCTTCCTTTCCAAGCATGATTGTATGAGATATGGACACTGTGATCCTTTTTCACAACATTAATAAATGCATAAAGTTCCCATGTAGGATCATCCCTATAATGCTCGATGTACCTCTTAACTAGCCATTGAGATGTCAATTTAGTGCTTTCATGCTGCCATCCACACCCATTCCATGTTTTCAACTGGAAACTGCCATCAACGTCCATTTCCCTAGCACGGGCTTTGAACCCAGAATACACTTTCTTGCATACACACTTTTTCCTAGAATGTCTCATACTACAATCACATTTCTTTTTACAGTAAGTAGAGACCTTAGTCTTGTCATTGTGAAGATAGTAATAATCACCACCATTTTCTATGGAGAACTATCTTAAAGCTTTTATGAATACATCATTGGAAGCAAAAATCATGTCAATCTTGAAAACAATTTCTTTCTTGAAGTCAACAAGAGGATTAAACTCTAGATACCTTTTCTTTGTAGTACCAACAGAATCACTAAGACTCTTCAAATCATCAAAAACATCTACAAAGATCTCATCATGCAAATATGGAGATTCTGCATTGTGATCATCTGGTTTTCCGAGGGGAAATAGTTGGCGGTCCACACAAAACCAACTCCGGCTCATCTCCCTTGGATGCCTTTCTCCCCGTTCCCCGCTGGCTGCCTCCGGTCACATCAAACGCCGTCCGACCTCGAGTCCATACCTGAAAAAGAAGAGGGGCCCGAGGTTCCCTCGGGCTTGCCACTCCGACGCTCAAGTTAGTGCTCAACTCGCAAATGGTGCACAAAGGGGTGTGGCAAATAAATAGTGAGAGCAACGGGGGTGATAGAGTAGGGAAAGATGGAGCTTTCGGTATCTAGCCGATGGGGTGGGAGAGAGAGGCAAACCAAGGAGAGGATCGAGAATCCTTTTTTCAGTTGCAACCTCCTCCTTATATACCTGAGGCCAACAAGCTCTTTGTTGCGTAGCCGTCCTAGGTCGGAAAGGGGCCCCCCGGGCCGCGTAGCCAAACTAGGCCAAGAAGGGGGCCTCCAGACCGTACAGCCGGACAGAGCTGTTTGGGCTTTGCTTTGTGTTGGACCGTCCTGCCGAATGGGCTTTCCCTCCTATTTGGGCTATATACTCGGACCGGGCTAAATACGGCTCCCACACAGCCTCTCAAGCCACGCAATCAGGGTTTTACCCGGCCTAGGGGCTTGATCTTGAAAGGAGCCGGCCGGCCTGGTATGGCCGCGAACCTCATAAGCTGGCCGTGAGGGAAGAGACTGTTTTCTTGCCATTTATGGAGAAAGTTGGTGGGTCTCTCACGTCTTTCATGGAAGAATGGCTATAAAAAGGGCAGCATTGTATCACTTCTTGCTCAGATTGCTTCTCCTTTCTTGCCTAGATCGCTCTAAATACTTGCTCTAAACATTTGCTCTGAACACTTGCTCTAACACTTTCTCTGAACACTTGCTTCCTTTCTTGCAGTTCTTCGCTTGTCCGGACTCTTCGGCTAAACGCAGATCTACTTGCTTCTTCTCTTTCTCTTTGCAGATGACCCCACCGCGTGATCACCGAAGGGAAGGAGTTCCCTTCGAGCCGAGAGGGTATTGTTACTTGGCGTCCGCAGATTGCGGTGTCAGGTTACACCGACAGCAGCGTATGAAGTCTGTATGAATGTGGCTCTGATTGCTTGCGGGTCATTGCCTCTGATTCTCCTCCTTAATCCCTCTATACGCCTCAGGAAAAGGTGCTTCAAAGGAGGTGGGATGTGGATGACGTCCCTCGGGATGCTCTCGGGCTTTAGGGCGCCTAGGCCGCTGGTTGTGGAGGGGGAATCGCTTCCCGGTCTAGGAGGAGTGATCAACTCTACTTTATAGTGCTTATCTAGGAGTTGTTACCGATGTTTAGGGTGCCATTCGTAGGGATTTAGAGCACAACTGTGGAGTATGGAGTTGGAGAGAAGAAGTGTGGATATGGTGGTTTGGAGAAGCTAATTGAAGACACCCAGAAGAACAGAAGAAGAGCCACACAAATGAGCCAAGAAGAGGCTGCCGCGGGCCACCACGACCAAGGGCAATGTCACGAAGCAGCCGCGGCGAGAGGCAAAGCGCGGAGTAGCGAAGGTCACGGCCGCGACCGCGGAATTTCCACCGCGCCCGCGGAATTATCAGAGCTGTGCAAAGTCGAGAGCAAGCCTCTATTTTCCGCGACCGCGGAATTGGTGCCACGACCGCGGAATGACACGGGAGCGAGCCCGCTGAGATTTTCGAAGTTTTTGTTATTTTTCCTTTTTCGATTATTTTCGTTTATTTTATTTCAAACTTTATACTATTATTTCCTTTTAGATGAGGTTTGTGATCTTGGGCTTTAGGTTAAGTCTAATTAACCTAAATTCCATAGCCTCCATTCATTCATCATCGACATTCATTATCGTTGTTTCCATTGAGTATTGTTTTTCCAAGAACTATGAGGAGCTAAGCACCCTTTGCTTAGTCCGACGATTGAAGCCTTCAATTGATATACGGTTGTGACATTCTAATTCTATTTCTTTCCCTTTGAATGTATTGATTCTCTTGTTCTTCATCCCATTGATTCTTACTGATTTAGCTTGTTGGACGCAACTAGTTGTTATTGGTAATTGTATATTGCTAGGGTTTGGTAATTACTGTTTGAGTTACCTAATTCATGAGTAGCAACTGCAATATATTCTAAGAACTGTTTGGGACTAGTTTATTGTAGGGAGAATTAATTGCAAGCAATAGTATAACTGTTTGCTACTCTTGCATGTATCTATCGAAATTCCTATGCTCATTGCTGCTATTGAATTGACGCGTGAGGTTTTCATAGTTATTTAATAGTTAGTATTCTCAGGGTCTGTTTGTCCTGTTTATAACTCATGAAAAGGAATAGGAACATTCATAGGAAGGAATTAGAGAGAATCTAGGATCGACCAATCTCATGAATGATGGATATTTGTCTGGCTAAGTACTTTTCTCAAATTGATTACATCTTTGCTTTGTTTTACTTTACTTTGTTATTTACTTTGAATCAAACCAACCAAAACCCCATTTTGTTACTTTTGACATACACTTGTGCACTTAGAAAGATTACTTCCTCCCTATGGGATTCGACCCTTGCTTGCCTTTGCTACTTGTTTAGGTTTGTTTAGGATTATTTTGAAAAGGCGATACGACTTTAGCCTCGGTCAAATTGGCGCCGTTGCCGGGGAGACAAGTTTTAATTTTTCTTTGTGATCGTTTTTGTGTCAACTTTTGTTTTTCCTTTTTGATTTTGATACATAGATGGATAGATTTCCCCATTTCCGTTAGGAGCCGCAATATGACCCGTACTCCTACGCATACACTCCAGGGTGGAGAGATCACCCCAATTCGAGTTATGGGAACTAGCACTACCCTCTATATGGTCATGATTACCAGGAGTTCTACCCGGGGCCACAGTCGTTCTATCAGCAGGGCACTCCACAACAGTACAGTCCAGCCTACGAGCATAGACCACCAGTGACCAATCCAAGTTCCTTCGATCTGCTTACGCAAAGCATCCAGAACCTGGAGAATCAGACTAGGCAAACTGATCAAGCAATAAGCAGATTGAAGGCCATGGCGTCGTCCAGTAACCAGAACTTGGAGAGTCAGATGGAGAATATGGTTCAAGCGGTGAGCAGAACAGACGCCATGATAACAACGCTATCTCACCCAGTAGTGCGCCAGGAGGAGAATGCCTTTTCGATGGCCATACGAAGGATTGAGGAACTGCTTGTCACCCCCTTAGCTGAAAGGGACAACAAATTTGTGAGAAGGGAGCAGAACACAGCGAGATGTCTGCGGAAGAGAACCCGAGACCGCATGAGGTGTACCTTGACCACGGTCCAACCACTAAGGAGATGGGCATTCCAGACGATATTTTGGACCGCGAGGTGCTGTCTGAAGAAGAGTATTTTTTGGGACTGGAGGAATTCAGTGACCATGAGGAGGAGAGTCGCGACCGCGGCTTGACCACTGGCGAGGAGAAGGAAGAAATCGACGATATTCCGCGGCCGCGGCCAGAATTCCGCGATCGCGGAAAATGAGCTGAAGACGGCGAGTTGTTCGAAAATATTCCGCGACCGCGGCCACCAATCCGTGACCGCAGAAATGCTCCAAATGTGTATGTTCCTCTCGAAAATGCCCCGGCAGCCCCCGACCCTCTCGCGGCTACCTATGATGAGTATGTGCGTCCCAACTCCTCTCCACTTGTTTCGCTGCACCCCGTCACAACCTTCCCTGAGGCATTACAAGATACTCGAAGGCTGAAGGGCAACGATGAGATCTATGATGCCTTCAGTAACTGCACATAAACCGTTCCTTTGGTCATACTGGCAAATAGCATCCCTCGCTACAAGGAATTTTTAAAGGCGCTGCGCAAGATCAAGAAGAAACAGAAGGGGAAGCACAAGAATGAAGCTGGGATTCAAACAACAAATTTCTCTACACTGGATACGGGGCAGGACAAACATGAAGCCCCTGAAATGCTGGGTAGGCCGTTTTTGAAAATGGCAAGTGTACTCATTGATATGAACAACGGTCCACCCATCATAAAGTGCAAGAGACTGGGGGTAAAGCTCAACATAGAGCATACAAAGAGGCATCCCCCTGATCTTGACCCAAGGAGTTCAGCTGCTATGAGCAAACCAAGCTGAGGAAGTCGAGCAGTATGTCGAGCCACGACAATAACTAAGGCGTTGTCCGGGAGGCAACCCGAGGTATGAATTTCTTTTATTGTCTTTTCAATTCTTGCTTTTAATTGCTTTTGTTCGTGTGTTTTTGCTTTTGTTTTTGTTTTGCATTTAGACTAACCTGCAGGAAGGAGGCGCGGACCATATTAAAGACGGTGCAAACCACCAATGTAAGTCCTCCTATTTCCCTGCACTCGAAAAAAAAATCGAAAAAAAAGTTCTACCGAAGTCCAGCTGTCCGAGTTCCCCATGGAGAGATGGTGCGCATCATATTGCCAAGGAGGAGACATTAGCCCATATATTGTTGGCAACGATGATGGCCCTATAATTGATAGCTGAGGAGGAGGAACACTAGAGCCCACACCACGATCATACATGGGCTCCACCATGTGTTCGTTGAAGGCCGTGCAACCCCGTTTACTTGATATACCACTACTCACCACAGTGGTTCCCTTTTGGTTGCACGGTAGGAGTTGATTTTGAAGACCCGCACAACACCAGAGACATGTGCTTTATTGTTACACCGCCAGCAACAACGGTCTTGTCCAAGCCAACTCGGCGACGGTTGTGAGTTCATTCTTTACCTTCCTTGTGCTTTATTCTTTTTGTCTTTCATTCCATTGAGGACAATGCAATGTTTAAGCATGGGGGAGGATTCTATACTTGCTATGTCATTGAGGAGAAAAGAAAAAGAAAAAGCCAAAATTTGAAAAAAGGCAAAAATAGAAATCTTGGGATAAGTCAAAAACCCGAAAGGGCGGCTTATGCAAAAAGCAGATGGCTTGGACCAGCATTAGGCTGAGGTAATAATTGGTCAAGAGTGACGTGAGCTTTATGTGAGCACATCTATTGAAAAATGAAATGAGTGGCTTGGTGAAAACCCGAAAGGACGCCTTGGCAAAATGAGTGAAAAGAAGAAGAGTGATTTTAGGATTTCTCTTTTTTTTCCTGGCGTGGTGACATAAGAAGAGGTGATATAAGGAGGATTCGGGTAGGTCACTCTGGGAGATATAAGAAGATAGATGGGAGATTAGGCTTAGATTTTATTCGCTCTACGGTGTTCGGGATAAGCTTAGGGGAAGTACTCTGCTTTTTTTTAAAGCTTGGTTGTGTGTGGTGTTGTTTTGGTGTTGAGATTTGTGTTGTGTTGTGCATATTGTGTTGGTATCATGGAGTTTATGGTTAGGTGCAGTTCTTAGAGGAGATAATTTTTCTATGCTTCATGAGACCTTAGGGATTTGATTGGAGGAGTAGGTTTCTTTTAGCTTACTCGGGGACGAGCAAGAGGCGAAGCGAAGCGCGGAGCAGCAAAGGTCACGGCCGCGACCGCGGAATTTCCACCGCGCCCACGGAATTATCGGAGTTGTGCAAAGTCGAGAGCAAACCTCTATTTTCCGCGACCGCGGAATTGGTGCCGCGACCGCGGAATGACACGGGAGCGAGCCCGCTGAGATTTTTGATATTTTTGTTATTTTTCCTTTTTCGATTATTTTCGTTTATTTTATTTCGAACTTTATACTATTATTTCCTTTTAGATGAGGTTTGTGATCTTGGGCTTTAGGTTAAGTCTATTTAACCTAAATTTTCCATAGCCTCCATTCATTCATCATCGACATTCATTATCGTTGTTTCCATTGAGTATTGTTTTTCCAAGAACTATGAGGAGCTAAGCACCCTTTGCTTAGTCCGACGATTAAAGCCTTCAATTGATATACGGTTGTGAGATTCTAATTCTATTTCTTTCCCTTTGAATGTATTGATTCTCTTGTTCTTCATCCCATTGATTCTTACTGATTACCAATAACAACTAGTTGTTATTGGTAATTGTCTATTGTTAGGGTTTGGTAATTACTGTTTGAGTTACCTAATTCATGAGTAGCAACTGCAATATTCTAAGAACTGTTTGGGACTAGTTTATTGTAGGGATAATTAATTGCATGCAATAGTATGACTGTTTGCTACTCTTGCATGTATCTATCGAAATTCCTGTGCTCATTGCTGCTATTGAATTGACGCATGGGGTTTTCATAGTTATTTAATAGTTAGTATTCTCAGGGTCTGTTTGTCATGTTTATAACTCATGAAAAGGAATAGGAACATTCATAGGAAGGAATTAGAGAGAATCTAGGATCGACCAATCTCATGAATGGTGGATATTTGTCTGGCTAAGTACTTTTCCCAAATTGATTACATCTTTGCTTTGTTTTACTTTACTTTGTTATTTACTTTGAATCAAACCAACCAAAACCCCCTTTTGTTACTTTTGACATACACTTGTGCACTTAGAAAGATTACTTCCTCCCTATGGGATTCGACCCTTGCTTGCCTTTGCTACTTGTTTAGGTTTGTTTAGGATTATTTTGAAAAGGCGATACGACTTTAGCCTCGGTCAAGGAGCTGGGTGAAGTGGTGCAGGAGTCGGAGGGCAGCGTTTTGCTTCCCTTTTGGATGGAGGGGCCCTTCTTCACCCTGCCGACTTCCAGGCCGCAGGGCATAGGGTGATTGTGGTGCCCGTGGCTGCGGACGAGGGAGCTCGTACTAGCCATGCCGGGCGAATGAGGAAGAGAAGATGCTCCGCGGAGGCCCCCCAGTCAAAGGGTGTCAAGCTGGCATGTTCTCTCTTACGACATGATCCCCTTGTATCTTTCCCTCCGCCGGCTTCGCAAGATCTACAAGTTCGGCTGGGGCCGGGAGGCCCACGGGTCATGTTCTCATTCGCCTCTTTTCCCCAGGCTTGTAGTTCGCGCAGAGGCCTTAGAACTTGCGGCTCGCGACGGCGATCACCTTCCTTCTCGTCTTCGTTCTCCTTTTTTGCTAGATTTTTTCTTGTATACTTGCGCCCGAAATGCACTGGCTACTTGTAATCTGCCCTTATATTTTGATTGACATGAATAAAGAATAAGACTTTTATCCATTGCTTGCTTCTTTTTTGCTTGCGGTTGCACTGACTTTTCTTCTTTGTGCTTAGTTATGGGCCGCGGGTAGCGCCCACGGACTTCACAAACTTGTCTTCGCTTGATATAACTTTGCTTATGGCTTATTGTTGCTTTATTGCTAGTGGACCGATCACTGGGTCTGAAAGATTGCTCTAGACTCTGACTTGTACTAACCCATGGCTTGCCGATTTCCTTCATCGTCCGTGGACCGGTTACTAGGTCTACGATGAATGTTTGAACGTCGCTGGAGCGGTTTGAGCGGTTTTGGATATCATATGAGACACTGAGGAAGAAACCACATGAGAAGACGAGGAAGAGGAGTGCAATGAAGAGTAGAAGAACCATAGGCTGAATTCAATTGGTTCGTTCTCTCTACTCCGATGTCCAAATGGAGTGATTCCAATTCCAGGAGTTAGCTTTTGAAGTCTACTGCAAGTCCTCAAATTATGAGCGCGATCCGAGTTGGGAATAAAAAGTTATTGCGTTTTTACGGAAGTGTCGCAGGAGCTGAACCGAAGAACGACGACCGCCGTACAAAGACGGCGACCGCCGTAATTACGGCGCCCGCCTTGAACCTTACGGCGCCCGCTGCAATTTGCTTTCCACCGACCTTGGCTACGAAGTGACCACGGCGCCCGCCGTTTAATTGCGGCGCCCGCCGCGATTACGGCGCCCGCCGTGGGAGATGCGGCGACCGCCGCCCATGTCTGAAGTCCGCCGCGCCGTTTCTTTATTTGCATTATTTTATTACTTTTTATTATTTCGTTTTAGGTTAACTTAGCTTTATTTCCTTTAGTATTTAAGGGTTGAAAAAAGGCTTGTTTGCCTATCTATTATCAACTCTCTCGAACCCTAATTTTCTTTCTACGTTCTATGTTATGAAGAACTAAGCCTCCTTGGCTTAGTCAGATGCTGAAGCATTCGTTTGGATTCAGTTGTGAGATTCTTGTTCTTAATCTATTGCATGGTTTTTATCTTTCTCTTGCTTAAGTTGCTTATGATTGATATTGATAATCTCTATTTGGACGCAACTAGGGTTTGTCGTTATTGATCTATTGCTAGATCTAGATTGTTACTGGTTGAGCATATCTATTTTAGAGTAGCAACTGCATCGTACTAGTATCTGGTTGTGCTAGTCTTATGCAGAAGAGAACTGATTTACATTCTAGGATAAAAGCTGGTTGTTTTATGCTAGAATTGTATCCAACTATATTCCTATTCTTAACGCTGCTGTTAAATTGAATCTTGATAGTTTCAGGGTTGTTTAATTAGTTAGTGCTAATAGTATCTGGTTGTGCTATTAGTTATATCTGAAAAGGAATTGGAATTTCCATTGCATGTGATTTTGAATGAGTATCTATGATCAACTTGTCATACGAATAGTGGATGTTGTTTGACTAAGTGTTTTTCCCCATTACTAAATTCATCATCTTTAGTTTATCTTACCTTTGCATGCTTAGATTACTTAAACAAACAAAACCCCCCTTTTTGGTTACTTCTGATTAACATACGAATTGCATATCTAGATAGACATCTGTCTCCCTGTGAGTTCGACCTTTACTTACCTAGGACTACGATTTAAGGTTTGTTTGGATATTTTGCATAGTAGGAATTAGAACGACAGAAAACCTGTTATCAAATTGGCGCCGTTGCCGGGGAGGCAATAATTTTTTTGTGTGTGTGATTTGTGTGCCAATCTTGGTGTGAACCTATCTTATGGTTCACACCCGTGTTACTAATAATCTACCTCTAGCTTTTGATCCAGAAATTGAAAGAAATTTTCTTCAAGCTCGCAGGATGGCAGCTCGTGTTACACTTGAGTCTTTGACAGCTCCTAACTTGGAGCAACCTACTCGTGCTGTGCAATTCCCTACTCTGGGTGAAGGGGTTAAATTTGAGCTCAAGACAGGAGTAGTCCATTTACTCCCGAAATTCAGTGGAACCCCGCTTGAGGACCCTATTCAGCATTTGGATGAGTTCCTTGAGGTCTGCACCAGTATGAGGCCATCTGAGATTACTGAAGATCAAATGAGGTTGAGAGTCTTTTCCTTTTCTCTAAAGGACTCAGCGAAGGACTGGTATCATTCTTTACCGACAGGAAGCATCACTACTTGGGTAAATTTGAAGAAGGTGTTTCTCGACAAATACTTTCCAGCTATCAAGTCCAATCAACTCAAGAAGAAGATCTGCAATGTGGAGCAGCTGTCTAATGAGTCTCTCTATGACTATTATGAACGCTTCAAGAAACTGGTGAAGAGTTGTCCCTACCATGGTTACGAAAAACATGATCTAATTCTCTATTTACATGGGGGACTCCGTGAAGATGATCGTCGAATGGTGAATTCTTCATGTGGTAGGAATATTCTGAAGAGGACTTATGAAGAGGCTCTAGAGATATTTGCTACTTTGGCTGATGACTCTAGACAGTACAGTGGGAGAGGTTCCCAAAGCTTGGTTGTTGCTGGTTCTCAAGCGAAAATTGATCAGGCTGATTTTGATGTGTTGAGAGAGGAGGTGAGGCGTTTGAAATTGAAAGGTATGCCTCAGTAGGCTAAGGCTTGTGAGATCTGTCGTGACGACTTGCATCCTACTGATTCATGTCCTACTCTACAAGAGGAAGTGAATGCAGTGGAAGGATATCAGCAGAGGCCCAGGCATGATCCTTATTCCAATACATACAATCCTAGTTGGAGGAATCATCCCAACTTCAGATAGAGAGACCCAGAACCACAGCAACAACAGGGTAACCCTCAACAACCAAGGCAGCCATTTGTGCCACAACCTCAAGGGCAGAGCTCGAACCCTTCGTCGTCTATGGAGGACATGATGAAGATGATGATGCAGAGCAACGTCGATCTCACTGTGAATGTTAATAAACTGACTCAGAGCTCAGTGCAATTCCAAGCAAATACTCAAGCTAGCATTCAGAACTTGGAAAGGCAATTTGGCCATATCTCTCAGGTGGTGAGCAAGCTTGATGCGAAGATTTCTGGTAAACTTCCATCTCAAACGGAAGTGAACCCGGACATTAGGAACGTCAGTGCTATAACTCTGAGGAGCGGGAAGAGACTCGATGAGGATGATTCTGAGGTCGACAAGGAAGCGGATCAGGAGCTGGAACAGAACAGCGACGGCGACCGCCGTGAAGACCACGGTGCCCGCCGTGAAAATGACTCAGCTCTCGAATTTTCTGATGAAAATTGCGGCGCCCGCCGCAATAATCACAGCGCCCGCCGTGACGGTGAGAAAAATCCCAAACTTTCCAATGACGTTCACGGCGACCGCCGCACCTATCACGGCGCCCGCCGTGATACTGTAGTCGATCCTGAGGCTGAGAAGGAGTATGTACCCCCAATTTTTCCTGAGTGGAAGCCTGTTGCACCATTTCCGTCTGCTTTGAAGCGTACCAAGCCACTTGCGCAGGACAAGGACATGTTTGAGATGTTCAGAAACGTTGAGGTCAACATGCCTCTCCTAAATTTGATCAAGTCTGTCCCTCGTTATGCAAAGTTCTTGAAGCAGATGTGCACCACGAAGAGAAACCAGGACATGAACAGCAAGAAGAAGGTCAAGGTAAGCGAACATGTCTCTGCTATTTTTCAGAAGCGCTTACCCAAGAAATGTGGCGACCCAGGTATGTTCACCATCCTCGTCACCATTGGAGGTACCAAGTTCAATAAAGCTATGTTAGATTTGGGTGCTTCCATAAATGTTTTACCTTCATCTTTTTGTGAATCCTTAGGATTAGGACCCATGCATGCGACCAAAATTTCCATTCAGCTAGCTGATAGATCTAGTGTGCGTCCTATAGGGATAGTGGAGGATGTTTTGGTTAGGGTTGGTGATCTTACTTTTCCTACTGACTTCTATGTGCTTGATATGGAACATGATATGCATGTAGCCCCTATTCTGTTAGGGAGACCCTTCTTGAAAACTGCCAATACTAAAATCAACGTGAGTACTGGTTCCTTGACTATGGAATTTGATGGCCAAACCATTAATTATAACATCTATGAAGCCATGAAATTCCCCTCTGATGGTCATTCTTTGTGTACAATTGATGTACTTGAGCATGTGGTGCAATATGTTTTTGATGAGGACCACCTAGATGACACATCACCTATTGTTGATTCTAGCTTGGATATTGCTATATCTACTGACTTGCAGGAAGGTGTTGATGAGTGGGACGCTTGCTATAAGCTCCCTCCGGAGCTTCCAGGTAAATCACATTTACTGCTAACCCCGAGCGAGAGGCTTGGTCCATCTTTGGTGCAGGTCCCTGAAGTCAAGGTTAAACACCCCCCTGATCGATCTAAGCATGGGGTAGACGCGACTAAGAAGGTCAAGATGGAGAAGCCGCTGAAGAAGAAGCATGGTCTAAGGTTCAAACCTTTCCATGATTGGTTCAGGAAGGAGATATGGATTAAGAAGGTTCCTAAAGAGCCTGACGATATGGATTGAGGATTTTCGAGTAGTATGTCGAGCCAACGACATTAACCAAGGCGCTGCTCGGGAGGCAACCCGAGATTTGGTAGTTTATTTTCTTTCCCTTAGTCAATTTCTATTATTTTTCTTTTAGTTTTTGTGTTGAACTAACCTGTAGAAAGCGTGAAAAAGTGAAGAAGGAGTTCACGGCCCCACCGTAAATGCCTCGCCAAGAAAGTTGGCCATGACTTGAGAACGGAGACCGCCGTTTAATCGCGGCGCCCGCCGCAATTACGGCGCCCTCCTTACGGCGACCGCCGCAATTTCTCAGGTAAAAAAAAAGGCCCCGAAAAAACCTTAAACGGGGAGCAAAAGACGAAAATAAAATACCCCGAAAAGACTTTAAACGGGGAGGAAAAAAAAAGTTTTACCGGGCTATCCAGATTTCCCACGAGAGGTGCACATCATGTTGCTAACGGAGGAATACATTCACCCTACATTCATTTGGCAACGATGGTGGCCCTGCAGTCGACAGCTGGAAAGGAGATACACCAAGACCCAACCACGATGACATCTGGGCCCATTTTTGAAGGCCATGCAACCCCGTTCCCTTGATCGACCACTCATTCACCACAATGGTTCATTATGGTTGCATGGTAGGAGCTGATGGAGTTGAAGGCCGCGTATCCCTGCTTTCCTACATAACCACCACACCCCACGATGGACCCCTATGGTTGCACGATAGATGAAGATTATGGCATTGATGCCGACACCCGTGACATGGACGTTTATTGAGAAGACCGCCAACAACAAGGAAGTGTCCAAGCCAACTCGGCAACGTTGTGAGTTATTTTTGCTTTTCCCTGTGCTTTCTTCTTTTGTCTTTCATTACATTGAGGACAATGCAATGTTTAAGCATGGGGTGAGGTTTTATACTTGCTACGTTGCTGAGGAGAAAAATGAAAAAAATGAAAAGAGCCAAAAATTTGAAAAAAAGGCTATCATTGAAATCCTGGGATAGGTCGAAAACCCGAAAGGGCGGCCTAGGCAATAAGTAGATGGCTTGGACCAGCATTAGGCTGGGGTAATATGAGGTCAAGAGTGACGTGAGCTTATGTGAGTACATCTATTGGAAAATGAAATGAGTGGCTTGGTGAAAACCCGAAAGGGCGCCTTGGCAAAATGAGCGAAAAGAAGAAGAGTGATTTTAGGATTTCTCATTATTCTTGGCGAGGCGTCATAAGAAGAGAAGACAAAGAAGGATTGTCGGATAGGTCACTCTGGGAGACATAAGGAGCAATAGATGGGGGCTAGGATTAGAGGTTACTCATACTTTTGGATGTCCGGGTTAGCTTGGGGGAAGTACTCTACTTGCCCCTTAAGCTTGTTGAGTTGTGGATGTGTTGTGAATGAGATTGGTGCCAGGAGCTTTGGCATGGGTTAGGTGACTCTTAGTTGGAGGATATGCTTCCTGAGACCTTGGATGCTACATTGGAGGAGTAGACTCTTTATTAGTTTACTCGAGGATGAACAAAGGTCTAAGCATGGGGTGGTTTGATAAGCACTACTTTGTAGGGCTTAACTAAGAGTCATTAGAGGATTTATTGGTGCCATTCGGGTAGCTATAGACACATTCATGTGTATGGCGTTTGGGGGCGAAGTTGGTGTATTTGGAGGTGTTTGAGTGGTTTTGGATATCATATGAGACACTGAGGAAGAAACCACATGAGAAGACGAGGAAGAGGAGTGCAATGAAGAGTAGAAGAACCATAGGCTGAATTCAATTGGTTCGTTCTCTCTATTCCGATGTCCAAATGGAGTGATTCCAATTCGAGGAGTTAGATTTTGAAGTCTACTACAAGTCCTCAAAATACGAGCGCTATCCGAGTTGGGAATCAAAAGTTATGGCGTTTTTACGGAAGTATCACAGGAGCTGAACCGAAGAACGACGACCGCCGTACAAAGACGACGACCGCCGTAATTATGGCGCCCGCCGTGAACCTTACGGCGCCCGCCGTTTAATTGCGGCGCCCGCCGCGATTACGGCGCCCGCCGTGGGAGATACGGCGACCGCCGCCGATGTCTGAAGTCCGCCGCGCCGTTTCTTTATTTGCATTATTTTATTAATTTTATTATTTCGTTTTAGTTTAACTTAGCTTTATTTCCTTTAGTATTTAAGGGTTGAAAAAAGCTTGTTTGCCTATCTATTATCAACTCTCTCGAACCCTAATTTTCTTTCTATGTTCTACGTTATGAAGAACTAAGCCTCCTTGGCTTAGTCAGACGTTGAAGCTTTCGTTTGGATTCAATTGTGAGATTCTTGTTCTTAATCTATTGCATGGTTTTTATCTTTATCTTGCTTAAGTTGCTTATGATTGATATTGATAATCTCTATTTGGACGCAACTAGGGTTTGTCGTTATTGATCTATTGCTAGATCTAGATTGTTACTGGTTGAGCATATCTATTTTAGAGTAACAACTGCATCGTACTAGTATCTGGTTATGCTAGTCTTATGCAGAAGAGAACTGATTTATATTCTAGGATAAAAGCTGGTTGTTTTATGCTAGAATTGTATCCAACTATATTCCTATTCTTAACGCTGCTGTTAAATTGAATCTTGATAGTTTCAGGGTTGTTTAATTAGTTAGTGCTAATAGTATCTTGTTGTGCTATTAGTTATATCTGAAAAGGAATTGGAATTTCCATTGCATGTAATTTTAAATGAGTATCTATGATCAACTTGTCATACGAATAGTGGACGTTGTTTGACTAAGTGTTTTTCCCCATTACTAAATTCATCATCTTTAGTTTATCTTACCTTTGCATGCTTAGATTACTTAAACAAACAAAACCCCCCTTTTTGGTTACTTCTGATTAACATACGAATTGCATATCTAGATAGACATCTGTCTCCCTGTGGGTTCGACCTTTACTTACCTAGGACTACGGTTTAAGGTTTGTTTGGATATTTTGCATAGTAGGAATTAGAACGACAAATTCCTGTTATCAGTCTCGCCTCTTTGTCTCCCGACTTTTTCTTCACTTAGCCATTGGCATTCCCTCCGTTCGAGCTTCTTCGTGGAAGGTGTCAGGTGGACCAAGGCTTCCTGTCTGTAATTGGGTAGGTAAGCAGCCCTCTTTCGCCTTTTCTTCCCTTCTTTTTTGCATTCTCTCTTCGCTTGTCAATCGAAAAAACTTTCGCTTAGGGCAAACGATTTTGCTTCTAGTGCTCCACCGTCGTCGTCTTTCTTTCTCTTGCTTTGCGGCGGCTCCTCCCTTCTTCTTTATCCTAGTGCCGACGATCTTGCTCATGGTTGGGTCGAGTCGTCTTCTCTTCTCCTTTCTTTTTGCGCGTTTCCTTTCAAGCGAGTCTCGTTTTTCTCCCAAAAGTCCCAACTCCGAGAAAAGATGTCTCCGAGTTCCAGCGACAAAGATGACCTCCCGATAGGACCTGGCAATCGGAGGATCTCGGTGGTCAGCGTGGGGCCTCCAAGGGTGGAGCCCTAGGCGACGGAGCCTCAGGCGATGAAGCCCTAGATGGTGGAGCCCCAATGGTTCTGGCACTCCCTCGAGGTCGCCGTCGGGCGATTCTGCCTTGGGTGGGGCGGCCGGGAGCCCCCGCGGCAGGGTCGTTGCTCCCATTCAAGCCGAGAGGATCTGGTCAGTCCGGCTCGAGGGGGATGACGACTTCAGGAAGTTTGCACGCGAGCATGGCCATTGTTCTCTCTGACCTACGCGGATCTTCAGTCAATCCGAGAGGAGTACGACTTTCCTCCCAACGTTTCGCTTGTATTGCCTATGTCCAAGGGGCATTCCTTTTATGCGTACCCGGAAGTGATGACAACCAATTTGGAGGCCTTGAAGGCCGACTTGCGCTATCCGACCATGGCCTAGTGTTCGAGGTGCTGAGGGGCTTGGGGGTCGTGCCGATCCAATTGCATCCGAACGCGTGGAGCTGGATATTTGTCTTCCTGGTGAGGTGCCACGAGATGGGGGTTTGCCCTCCTTTCTGGTGATTCGTCATCCGAACGCGTGGCCTAGTGTTCATACTCTGCTTCATTGTTGGTGGCTTCGAATACTAGGGTTGGTGCATACTCCAGTACTTCTCCTCCGAGAAACATGAGCACCAGACCGGCTCTGTGGCCTCCTTCATTCACCGCTCTGTCGAAGAAGAGTACCCAACAAGTCAGCGCCCTTGTTGCTTCCACGACGGCCTCATCCCTGAATGGCCTCGACCAAGAAGTTGGCGAGAGATTGCGCCTTGATCGCGGGGCGGCTCTTGTATGAAATGTCAAACTCGGAGAGCTCGACTACCCCCTTGTCATCCTGCCTAAAAGGGTAGGTCGATGAAGCAAGTTTTGCAATGAGAAGTCGGAGAGGACTTGCACGTGGTGACCCTAGAAGTACAGCCTTAACTTGTGAGTGGCCATGACAACTGCTAGAGCTAGCTTATCCACGGGCGAATATCGTGTCTATGCGGGTAGCATAGTCTTGCTCACAAAGTAGACTAGCACCCTTGCGTTTTTCACGATGACGGCACTGACTGCAATATTCCCTGTCGCGATGTAGAGTTGGAGCTCTTCTCCAAGCGCGGGTGCCGCCAGAGTAGGCAATCGCTTCAAGTGGCTCTTCAAGTCCTCAAAAGTTGTCGCGCACTCCGGCATCCACTCAAAGTTGTGGACCTTGCGAAGGGCCTTGAAGAAGGAGAGACTTATTTCTGACAGCCGGGCACAAAATCTGCCGAAGTAGTTCATTGCGCCTAGGAAACATTGCACCTCTTTAACATTCGCTTCAACCCTCTCTGGGTTAACATCGATTCCTCTGGTGCTGACCAAAAAACCTAAAAACTTGCCTGCTTGAACTCCAAAAACACACTTATCGGGATTCAAACTAATTCCATTGCTTCTTAGGGTGTTGAAGACTTCACGAAGACTGGCCGCGTGCTCAGAAGCGTATCGACTCTTCACGACAATGTCATCTACATAGGCTTCTATCGTCTTGCCCCTCAGGTCGCAAAAAATGCAGCCTACGAGCCTCTGGAAAGTAGTTCACGTGTTTCTGAGGCCGAAGGACATCACACGATAGCAATAAGTTCCCGCCTCTGTAATGAAAGTTGTGTGCTCCTCGTCACGGGGGTTCATCTTGATCTGGTTGTAGTCGGAATATGCGTCGAGGTGCAGTATCCGAAGGGCATCATACGATAGCAATAAGTTCCCAACATGCGGTCAATAGAGGGGAACAGGTAGCTATCCTTGGGGCAAGGCTGATACAGGTTGGTGAAATCCACACACATTCGCCACTTGCCGCTTGACATTTTGACCATGACCACATTGGCTAGCCAGGAAGGATACTGTACCGCCCGGATGAATCTGGCTAATAGGAGCTTGAGAATTTCATCGCGGGCTCCCTCGGCCTTATCGCCGGCTTGCTTTTGCTTATTTTGCCTCACGGCCTTGGTTCCCTGGATGATATTCAAGCTATGGATCATCAGCGTCCGTGGAATGCCAATCAGGTCCTTTGGTGTCCAGGCGAACACGTCCATGGACTTCCCCAACAGCTCCTCGATGAGAGCTTTTGGGTTCACCCTCAAAGACGCAGCCGATGATTGGTACTACCATCTACCCACTGGAAGTATAGACACGTGGAACAAGCTTCACAAGGCCTTTCTTGAAAAATACTTTCCCGCCAAGAAGGCGAATAGCTTGAAGAAGGCTATAAGCAACATTGAGCAAGAGGAGGACGAGACTCTAAACGAGTATTATGAGAGGTTCAAGAGACTTTGCTCAAGCTGCCCATTCCACGGGTACACAAATCAAGATCTAGTGATTCATCTTTATAATGGTCTGCTAGACAATGAAAGAAGGATTGTTGACGCTGCATGTGGTGGCAACATTCTTAACACAACTCCGGGGGCAGCCATGGAAAAGATTCAGGAGATGGCAGATGGGACAAGAAATTTCGGTAGAACTTCTACCAAGAGAGGAGTCAATGCTGTGAACTCCAATCGCTCAGAGCTAGCAAACGAGATTGCCGAATTGAAGGACATGGTGAGGAGATTAACGCTGCAAGGAACTCCTCAACAACTCAAAGCATGTGGGATTTGTGCTGATCAATTCCACCCCACCGATGCATGTCCTCAATTGCAAGATGATCCGAATGCTGAGGTGAACCATATAGGGGGTTATGGACCTCCAAGACCTCGGAACGATCCATACTCTAGCACTTATAATCCGGGGTGGAGAGACCACCCGAATTTCAGATGGAGGGATCAACCGAATCAACAACAACAACAGCCAATACCTCAATTTCTACAAAGGTCGCAAGATCCACAACCGGGTACGTCTGCTTCAACTGAAGATATGCTCTAAGCTTTGACGAAACATTTCACTACTCATGTTCAAGCTACAGAGTCAAGCATAAAGAATTTGGAGACGCATATGAGCCAAATGGCTGAAGCCATCACGAGGATCGACGCAAAGATGTCGGGAAATCTACCATCTCAAACGGTAGTTAACCCATGGGCAAATATTAGTGCTGTAACCATCCGAAGTGGAAAGCAATTGTCTGTCGCTCCTAGTGCTGAGAATGACGATTCAGGAAAAGAGGAGACTCTGGAAGAGAACCGCACCCGGTGGCAGATTCTGACCGCACCCAGCGGTGAGAATGAGGAGTAACAAAGTGATCTGTCAAGACCGCCGCACCCCACGGTGGAATCCACCGCACCCCGCGGTGATGCTATTTCTCGGGAATTGTCTGGCAGTTTACCGCACCCTGCGGTAGAGTCTGGCCGCACCCCACAGAAGCCTTCTGGAGCTGTTAACGAGCCTTATGTCGACACCTACGTTCGTCCATACTTTCCTCCTCTCGGTTTCGAAAAGCCACCCGCCCCATTCCCAGAGGCGCTCAAGGAGAGAAGGGTAATCGACGACAAGGACCTTTTCGAAATATTCAGCAAGTGTGAGGTAAACATCCCTTTACTCAAACTTGTTAAAAGTATTCCCAAATATGCTCGCTTCTTGAAGGAACTTTGCACAATCAAGAGGAAACAGAAGTAGAAGAAAAAGAAGCAGGTCCAGGTGAGCGAGCAAGTATCCGCTGTGTTTCAAAGGCGTATGCCCAAGAAGTGCAGTGATCCAGGTATGTTTTCTATCCCTTGCATCATTGGTGAGACAAAAATTGATAAAGCTATGCTAGATCTTGGTGCAGCTATTAATGTCTTACCATTGTCATTTTATGAGTCTCTTGGTCTGCCGCCACTACAGGACACTAGGCTAGTTATTCAATTAGCTGATGGAACCAATGTCTACCCGAAAGGGGTTGTTGAAGATGTCCTTGTTATGGTAGATACGCTGATTTTTCCCACTGATTTTTATGTGCTTGATATGGGTGGTGGTACAGGTGCACATATGTTGTTAGGTAGACCATTCATGAAAACCGCAAATACCACAATTGATGTCAGAAGTGGGAAATTAACTATGGAATTTGATGGGGATAGAGTTGAATATAACATATATGATATGAAACATGTCATTAACACCTCTTTAAACTTTGTTGATGTAATGAGTCCTAACCCTTTGGATGAATTGCAACCTATAATAGAGGATTCCATAGTTGACTTGCCTGTCAATATTACTGTATCTCCTAACCTACAGGAAGTCACAGCTTCATTGGATGAGAAGGGTGAGTTTCCTACTTCTCTTTTGGGCATTGGCCCCACTGTGCTAACTCCGAGCGAGAAGCTCGTCCCCTCTATGGTGCAGGCCCCTAAAGTTGAGGCTAAACGCCCCCCTGATCGATCTAAGTATGGGGGGAGGCAACTAAGAAGGTCAAGGTGGAGGAGCCGTTGAAGAAGATGAATGGTCTAAGGTTCAAACCTTTCCATGATTGGTTCAGGAAGAAGGTGATGAATGAAAGGGTTCCTAAGGAACCTGATGCTGTGGATTGAGATTGTCTGAGTCTCATGTCGAGCCAACAACATTAACCAAGGCGCTGCTCGGGAGGCAACCCGAGGTATTATTTTTTTCTTTCTTTCTCTTGTCTTTGTGTTTTCATAGCATAGCATAGCTAGGTAGTTTTTCGCCTGTACTCTGACATGCAGGTACGAAAGTAAAGGAGCAAAAGGAGGTTCTGGAGAGCTCACCGCACCCCACGGTGAGCAGCCCACCGCACCCCGCGGTGAGCAGCCCACCGCACCCCGCGGTGAGCAGCCCACCGCACCCCGCGGTGGGCACCCCTTCATTTTCTCTAGTTTTCTAAAAAAAAAAAGAGTTCTACCATAGCCCAGCTGTCCGGAGTTCCCCATGGAGAAGGTGCGCATCATGTTGTCTAGGAGGAGACATTCGCCCCACACATTATTTGGCAACGATGATGGCCCTATAATCGACAGTTGGAAAGGAGGAACACTAGGGCCCACACCACAATGACATCTGGGCCTATTTTTTTTTTGTTCATTGAAGGCCGTGCAGCCCCGAATTCTTTGATGACCACTACTCACCACAATGGATTATTTGGTTGCACGGTAGAGATGAATTGAAGACACCCGCCTAACACTGGAGACCTGGGCGTTACTGAGTATACCGCCAGCAACAACGAAAGTGTCCAAGCAGCTCGGCGACGTTGTGAGTTATTTTTTTGCTTTTCCCTATGCTTCTATTCTTTTTGTCTTTCATTACATTGAGGACAATGCAATGTTTAAGCATGGGGGAGAGTTCTATACTTGCTACGTTGTTGAGGAGAAAAATAAAAAAAATTGAAAAAGCCAAAAATTTGAAAAAAGGCTAAAATAGAAATCCTAGGATATGTCGAAAACCCGAAAGGGTGGCCTAGGCAATAAGCAGGTGGCTTGGACCAGCATTAGGCTGGGGTAATAATTGGTCAAGAGTGATGTGAGTATATTGTGAGCCCTTCTATTGAAAAATGAAATGAGTGGCTTGGTGAAAATCCGAAAGGGCGCCTTGGCAAAATGAGTGAAAAGAAGAAGAGTGATTTTTAGAATTCCTCATTTTGGTGTTGGCGACATAAGAAGAGGAGTTATACGGAGGAATCGAGTAGGCCACTTTTGGAGGAATAAGGTGATTAGATGGAGTTAGGATTAGATGAGTTTTGTATTGCTTGTTTTGGTTGTATTGGAGCTTATTATTGATGTGTTGTAACTACTAGTGTCATATTTTCTTGTGCTTCCTGAAGCCTTGGGGTTGAATTTGGAGGAGTAGGTTGACTTTAGCTTACTCGAGGACGAGCAAGGTTTAAGCATGGGGGAATTTGATATGCGATATATTGTATAGCACATCTAGTGGTTATTAGCATGATTTAGGTGATGTTTGGATATTATTTGATGGTAATTCTGTAATCCGAAAGAGAAGACTAGAAGTGAAGAAATCATGGGATTTACAGAGGTTTGAAGTGCATTGAAGAGTAGAAGAACAGTGGGCTGAATTCAAATGGTTCGTTCTATTTACTCAGATGTCCAAATGGAGTGATTCCAATTCTAGGAGTTAGATCTTGAAGTCTACTACAAGTCATCAAAATATGAGCACAATCCGAGTTGGGAATAAAAAGTTATGGCGTTTTTACTAAAGTGTCGCAGAAGCTGAAGAAGACACCGTCACCGCACCCCGCGGTGGGTGTCACCGCACCCAGCGGTGGAGACGCGCTGAAGACCTTTTCCGGATTTATTTCCGAGTTTTTATTTCCCGTTTTATTTTATTTCCGAGACTTTGTTTCCAAGTTTGTTTATTTCTTTTCTTTATTTCCTTATTATTTCCTTAGTATTTAAGTTAAGTTTAAGACTCTTTTAGAGAAAAATCCATTCTCTAAAACCTAGTTGCCACCTTTCTACGTTTTTCTCTCACAAACCCTATGGAGAACTAAACCTCTATTGTTGCACTTGACAGTTTGAAGCCAGCAATTGATTGGTTGTGAGTTTTCTACTCTTGTTCTATTTCCTATCTAGTTGTATTAATTCTCTTGTGCTTGAATGTTTATTGAATCTTATTGGTTTATCTAGACTGATCACCTAGGTTTATTGATATTATCCATATAGCTAGGACTTGTGATTCCGGGTTCGGGTTGCATATCTAGTAGCAAACACGATTTACATAAACGGGTTACGAGTGTTCATCGTGAGAGAGAGTTAATTGCATGCTCATAGTAACGGGTTGTTTCTATTGCATGTACCTTGTTGAATCTTTGGTTGAATGCTATTGCTTTGTTGAGTCTTGAAGGTTTTCGGATTTGACTTAGTAATAAGTACTATTAGGGCTGGTAGAACTAATAGTTACATATGATCGGGATAAGGACAACTATAGGAAAGATACGAACTTGAGACTAATAGAATTCAATGATCAACCATATCTTTTGTTGTGTGGATCTTTGTCAGGTGTAGCGCTCTTCCCCATCATATTCACAACCTTTGCCTGCGAATCTGTTTACTTGCTTTGTTTTAACTACTTGGTTCGAAAATCATACAAACCCCCCCTAGTTCCTAGTTGGTGACTTGAAAGATGCAAGAATTGATAACCTGATTCCCTTGGGTTCGACCCTGACTTGCTTGCTATACTCTTTAGTAGGTACTTTAGGATTTTTTTGATTAGGCATACGACTTTTAGCCATGTCACTCATCATTCCATATTTCCATTAATTATCAATTGTTTAATTGTTAATTAATTTGGGATGATTATTGTTCTTGTCTGGGAACGGTTTTGTGAAACTGTTTTGGAACTTAAAATGGATATTATAATAGGTTGTATATCTGCTAGAACAATGCTATTATATATATATATATCTAGATTGAAATATATCTATAATGCTGGCCTTGATGGCTTTGATATGATTTTGGACAATTCTGAACTGTTTAGTTAGAACGAGTATTGGCAGGAAAGCTACTTGGTATCTCCTTGTGAGTACTAGTCGTTTCTTTATAACCAAGTGGATGGGATGTCCAGGCCCCAACACTTCTCTTTGGTCATGACCATTCCCTGTCCGTGTACAGGAAAGATGCACACAGCTGGTGCCACTCTCTGGGATTTAGTCCCTACTCTATATCTCAATATCCGCGAGGATGAGATTCTAAAAGCTTGAAACGTGAATGAGCGTTTTGGAATTAATTAAGATAAGTGCCCGAGCGCACATGATTAATATACCCTTGACGAGTAGTGCAGCTAGGCAATAGTGCATCTAGGAAACTCGTCTTGACTTTGATCAGAGTACGTTCTCTTTCCAATCTGGATTCGCATTATGCGGTGAGGTTGGTCGTGAACCGAAACATCTTAGTCAGTTTTTAAACGCTTATATGTAAAACTATAATGTTCCAGACATTTGTCATGATTCTGATAAGACTCACTCTTTCAGAGTCTTCTCTTGGATATTTCCCATAAGACTCATTTCCGTTGGAGTCTTCTCTTGATCATGTCTTTTGATATATTCTAATAGGAGTATGGTGGTTGACTATCGTGATCGGTTATTATTCGAAAAACGATGAGTCTAACCTAATACGACTACTTCAAACCACTCTGCTTTGTACCCTTGCTTAGTCTTTCATTAGACTAACCAACCGTAATTGTTCTCTGCATGGTTGGCTGGTGTCATCCGTTCGATTCGGCACATCAGATAAGTTGCCATCCTGTGAAGGCTAGAACAACTATGAAGGCAAACGGTGTTTTTGATAAGTTTATTCAGGTTGAGATCCTTGGCGGGTGATCATTGCGATCAAGAACCTTTTGTTGGTTATTTAAAGACTTCCGCTGTGTTAACTATGATTTTGTTTTAAGACTTCCGCTGTAATAATTCTGATTATGTATTTTTGATATATTTGGAATTATGTTGTAATTCCAAGACTTTGGTTTTAATAAAAATTATGATATTTGGTATTATAACTGTGGTTTGATGGTGTATATCAACTGGAAAAGCCTGGGGTGACTTCGGGATGTGGAATCCAAAGTCACTAGCAGTAATACTTTCAAGAGGAAATTGGGGGTGTTACAGATTTGGTATCAGAGCCGATTTTTTTTTCTTAGGGGTCGGGTTTAAAATGTTTTACTGGAACAAAACTTTTATAAACCGTTTACTCGTTTAAAACTGAGAAATGTTTTCGAAGGCTCTGAATTTTCAAATGAAAATTTTAACCGTTCATAGTCGTGCCTTATCTTTAGTCTGATATGGAAACGAACTTCCATATTTAGAAAGACTAACTCTCTTCTCGTCGCCCGAAGGATTTGGGTGCATTCCTTTTTCTTCAGAAGGACTCGGAAGAAGCCGAGACGACTCCTCCATCTCTAAGATAGGTTTGAGTTCCCGGTTCCCTCGTTGTGATTTGAGGTTGTAGAACCTAGTAACTTGGTTAGAGTTCATCAGCTGATGGTGAACACAAGAGATACAGTTCATGCTGGTGCGGAAGCAACGACGTGTGTCGATAATCTCCGTAGTTTGGTAATCCGTAAGTATGACCCATGTAGGACCAATGGTTAAAGCTTTTGGAAAAGCGAAGTGTACGAGATCATAGGTGTCCTTTGGGGAGATCTATTTGAGATTCGTTTGAGGTAATATAAGGAAATGATGCGATTAAGTCCTGGATGGATAGTAGATTGTGTGAGAATATACAGATTTTAAGTTAGAAATAAGTCATTTAAGACAGTACGAGTCGTTGGACTTGATAAGTGGAATTTCTAGAGGATGAAGAGTTAGGACTCTTGGGAATTGTCAAGGATTGACATCTTGTGAGTATGTCAACTATAAGGCTTATGGTACAACTATCTTTGAAGAAATAGGAGTAGTATCGTATGTGAATTGCTGGATCGCGTGTGGAACCGTAATCTGTTAGAACTATCTGAAGATTAGGCCATATCCTCAGAAAAGATATCATCAGTAGTCGTCTCGTCTAGATTCATCGCCGAATCTACTCCAGGCAAGTGGCGGTTCGCTCTTGCTCATCATTCCATATTTCCATTAATTATCAATTGTTTAATTGTTAATTAATTTGGGATGATTATTGTTCTTGTCTGGGAACGGTTTTGTGAAACTGTTTTGGAAATTAAAATGGATATTATAATAGGTTGTATATCTGCTAGAACAACGCTATTATATATATATATATCTAGATTGAAATATATCTATGATGCTGGCCTTGATGGCTTTGATATGATTTTGGATAGTTCTGAACTGTTTAGTTAGAACGAGTATTCGCAGGAACGCTACTTGGTATCTCCTTGTGAGTACTAGTCGTTTCTTTATAACCAAGTGGATAGGATGTCTAGGCCCCAACACTTCTCTTTGGTCATGACCATTCCCTGTCCGTGTACAGGGAAGGTGCACACAGCTGGTGCCACTCTCTGGGATTTAGTCCCTACTCTATATCTCAATATCCGCGAGGATGAGATTCTAAAAGCTTGAAACGTGAATGAGCGTTTTGGAATTAATTAAGATAAGTGCCCGAGCGCACATGATTAATATACCCTTGACGAGTAGTGCAGCTAGGCAATAGTGCAGCTAGGAAACTCGTCTTGACTTTGATCAGAGTACGTTCTCTTTCCAATCTGGATTCACATTATGCGGTGAGGTTGGTCGTGAACCGAAACATCTTAGTCAGTTTTTAAACGCTTATATGTAAAACTATAATGTTCCAGACATTTTTCATGCTTCTGATAAGACTCACTCTTTCGGAGTCTTCTCTTGGATATTTCCCATAAGACTCATTTCCGTTGGAGTCTTCTCTTGATCATGTCTTTTGATATATTCTAGTAGGAGTATGGTGGTTGACTATCGTGATCGGTTATTATTCGAGAAGTGATGAGTCTAACCTAATACGACTACTTCGAACCACTCTGCTTTGTACCCTTGCTTAGTCTTTCATTAGACTAACCAACCGTAATTATTCTCTACATGGTTGGCTGGTGTCATCCGTTCGATTCAGCACATCAGATAAGTTGCCGTCCTGTGAAGGCTAGAACGACTATGAAGGCAAACAGTGTTTTTGATAAGTTTATTCAGGTTGAGATCCTTGGCGGGTGATCATTGCGATCAAGAACCTTTTGTTGGTTATTTAAAGACTTCCGCTGTGTTAACTATGATTTTGTTTTAAGACTTCCGCTGTAATAATTCTGATTATGTATTTTGATGTATTTGGAATTATGTTGTAATTCCAAGACTTTGGTTTTAATAAAAGTTATGATATTTGGTATTATAACTGTGGTTTGATGGTGTATATCAACTGGAAAAGATTGGGGTGACTTCGGGATGTGGAATCCGAAGTCACTAGCAGTAATACTTTCAAGAGGAAATTGGGGGTGTTACATAGGGGGCCTAGGTGGATCAAGACCTTTCCTTGCATTGGTGCACTTGTTCTTGTAGTGTCCATGTTGCCCACAGTTAGAGCACTTGGACTGTCCTACTATTTTGATTTTCTTGGTCTTGCTTGGTACATCTTCTCCAGCTTCTCTTCTTCTATTTTTCCTTCACCTTCCAGGTTGCAATATGAACTTTGGTGGTTCTGGATGAGTGTGACTAGTTCTCTCCCATTGAGATTCTCCTGGCATTGGGTTGATCATCTCATTGTAAGCCAGTAAGTAGGCCTCCTTAGTGTAATATGGATGCATAAATTCTTTTATCTTACGCCTATGCTTCATGATGCAACACATGGCATGAGGACAAGGGATAATAGTGAGATCCCACTTATTACAACCACAACTTTTTGACCCTAAGTCAACAACATAAGTCCTCCCAAAGTGATCAACCTCAAACTTGTCTCATCCATCCCACCATGGTACACAGTTTCTAGTGCCTTCTTCCTTGGCCATCTTTATCTTCTTCTTTGCCTTTGGTGTGAACTTTCCCTCATACTTTGTCATTCCTTCACGCTTAGCAACAAATATTTTCATTAGCTGTCTTCTAATTCATTCACACATAGACAATAAAGGCTTCTCTCTTGCATGCAAAATATATGCATTAAAACTCTCACACACATTGTTAAGTAGCATATCAGACTTGGTGTCATGCTTGAAGCCATGTCTTGATCATGTTTTTGGATTTGAATCAATCAAGTATTTATATGCCCCTTCATCTAATTTCCTGACCTCATCTATAGCAATTTAAAAGTCAGCTTCATTGCAGGCCCTTGCAACTGCCCATATTGCATCTTTGAATGTCTTTCTTGGCCATCTTGACTTGAAGTTATTGTAAAGATGTCTCGCACAAACCCTTTATCCCAACCATGGGAACAACTTCAATCAATGCATCTATTAATCCCTACATAAATAAGAAGTAGTTGTTAGTGTAGGATTATAAACATAAGAAATGATAACAAATTGATCTTATTTACCTTTTGTCTGTCAGACATGATTGGGTTACTTTCTCCAATGTCCCTCATTAAAATGACTAAGAACCAAATCCAAGTATCCTTCCTCCCTGCCCTTACAACAACAAAAGTAATGGGATATATATTGTCATTCTCATCCTTCCCTACTGCAACCAAAACCTGACCAGTGTATGTACCCTTCAGATGACAACCATCAATGCCTATTATACAACCCTTTATGAACCCATGCTTACAAGCCTCAAAGCACACATATAACCTCTCAAAAAGAGGTTTCTCTGGATTGTCTAGACCAACCTTCAATGGCTAGAGGTGTCAAAGATTCCACCTTCTCAAAGTTGTTGCATAATCGCACACCCTACCATACTGTGCCTTAGCATCACCTTGTGTCATGAGCATTGCCCAAAGCCTTCCTTTCCAAGCATGATTGTATGAGATATGGACACTGTGATCCTTTTTCACAACATTAATAAATGCATAAAGTTCCCATGTAGGATCATCCCTATAATGCTCGATGTACCTCTTAACTAGCCATTGAGATGTCAATTTAGTGCTTTCATGCTGTCATCCACACTCATGTTTTCCATTCCATGTTTTCAACTGGAAACTGCCATCAACGTCCATTTCCCTAGCACGGGCTTTGAACCTAGAATACACTTTCTTGCACACATTTTTTCCTAGAATGTTTCATACTACAATCACATTTCTTTTTACAGTAAGCAGAGACCTTAGTCTTGTCATTGTGAAGATAGTAATAATCACCACCATTTTCTATGGAGAACTATCTTAAAGCTTTTCTGAATACATCATTGGAAGCAAAAATCATGTCAATCTTGAAAACAATTTCTTTCTTGAAGTCAACAAGAGGATTAAACTCTAGATACATTTTCTTTGTAGTACCAACAGAATCACTAAGACTCTTCAAATCATCAAAAACATCTACAAAGATCTCATCATGCAAATATGGAGATTCTGCATTGTGATCATCTGGTTTTCCGAGGGGAAATAGTTGGCGGTCCACACAAAACCAACTCCGGCTCATCTCCCTTGGATGCCTTTCTCCCCGTTCCCCGCTGGCTGCCTCCGGTCATATCAAACACCGTCCTACCTCGAGTCCATACCTGAAAAAGAAGAGGGGCCTGAGGTTCCCTCGGGCTTGCCACTCCGACGCTCAAGTTAGTGCTCAACTCGCAAATGGTGCACAAAGGGGTGTGGCAAATAAACAGTGAGAGCAACGGGGGTGAGAGAGTAGGGAAAGATGGAGCTTTCGGTATCTAGCCGATGGGGTGGGAGAGAGAGGCAAACCAAGGAGAGGATCAAGAATCCTTTTTTCAGTTGCAACCTCCTCCTTATATACCTGAGGCCAACAAGCTCTTTGTTGCGTAGCCGTCCTAGGTCGGAAAGGGGCCCCCCCGGGCCGCATAGCCGAACTAGGCCAAGAAGGGGGCCTCCAGACCATACAGCCGGACAGAGCTGTTTGGGATTTGCTTTGTGTTGGACCGTCTTGCCGAATGGGCTTTCCCTCCTGTTTGGGCTATATACTCGGACCGGGCTAAATACGGCTCCCACACAGCCTCTCAAGCCACGCAATCGGGGTTTTACCCGGCCTAGGGGCTTGATCTTGAAAGGATCCGGCCGGCCTGGTATGGCCGCGAACCTCATAAGCTGGCCGTGAGGGAAGAGACTGTTTTCTTGCCATTTATGGAGGAAAGTTGGTGGGTCTCTCACGTCTTTCATGGAAGAATGGCTATAAAAAGGGCAGCATTGTATCACTTCTTGCTCAGATTGCTTCTCCTTTCTTGCCTAGATCGCTCTAAATACTTGCTCTAAACATTTGCTCTGAACACTTGCTCTAACACTTTCTCTGAACACTTGCTTCCTTTCTTGCAGTTCTTCGCTTGTCCGGACTCTTCGGCTAAACGCAGATCTACTTGCTTCTTCTCTTTCTCTTTGCAGATGACCTCACTGCGTGATCACCGAAGGGAAGGAGTTCCCTTCGAGCCGAGAGGGTATTGTTACTTGGCGTCCGCAGATTGCGATGTCAGGTTACACCGACAGCAGCGTATGAAGTCTGTATGAATGTGGCTCTGATTGCTTGCGGGTCGTTGCCTCTGATTCTCCTCCTTAATCCCTCTATACGCCTCAGGAAGAGGTGCTTCAAAGGAGGTGGGATGTGGATGACGTCCCTCAGGATGCTCTCGGGCTTTGGGGCGCCTAGGCCGCTGGTTGTGGAGGGGGAATCGCTTCCCGGTCTAGGAGGAGTGATCAACTCTACTTTATAGTGCTTATCTAGGAGTTGTTACCGATGTTTAGGGTGTCATTCGTAGGGATTTAGAGCACAACTGTGGAGTATGGAGTTGGAGAGAAGAAGTGTGGATATGGTGGTTTGGAGAAGCTAATTGAAGACATCCAGAAGAACAGAAGAAGAGCCACACAAATGAGCCAAGAAGAGGCTGCCACGGGCCACCATGACCAAGGGCAATGTCACAAAGCAGCCGCGGCGAGAGGCAAAGCGCGGAGCAGCGAAGGTCACGGCCGCGACCGCGGAATTTCCACTGCGCCCGCGAAATTATCGGAGCTGTGCAAAGTCGAGAGCAAACCTCTATTTTCCGCGACCGCGGAATTGGTGCCGTGACCGCGGAATGACACGGGAGCGAGCCCGCTGAGATTTTCGAAGTTTTTGTTATTTTTCCTTTTTCGATTATTTTCGTTTATTTTATTTCAAACTTTATACTATTATTTCCTTTTAGATGAGGTTTGTGATCTTAGGCTTTAGGTTAAGTCTATTTAACCTAAATTCCATAGCCTCCATTCATTCATCATCGACATTCATTATCGTTGTTTCCATTGAGTATTGTTTTTCCAAGAACTATGAGGAGCTAAGCACCCTTTGCTTAGTCCGACGATTGAAGCCTTCAATTGATATACGGTTGTGACATTCTAATTCTATTTCTTTCCCTTTGAATGTATTGATTATCTTGTTCTTCATCCCATTGATTCTTACTGATTTAGCTTGTTGGACGCAACTAGTTGTTATTGGTAATTGTATATTGCTAGGGTTTGGTAATTACTGTTTGAGTTACCTAATTCATGAGTAGCAACTGTAATATTCTAAGAACTGTTTGGGACTAGTTTATTGTAGGGAGAATTAATTGCATGCAATAGTATGACTGTTTGCTACTCTTGCATGTATCTATCGAAATTCCTATGCTCATTGCTGCTATTGAATTGACGCGTGGGGTTTTCATAGTTATTTAATAGTTAGTATTCTCAGGGTCTGTTTGTCCTGTTTATAACTCATGAAAAGGAATAGGAACATTCATAGGAAGGAATTAGAGAGAATCTAGGATCGACCAATCTCATGAATGGTGGATATTTGTCTGGCTAAGTACTTTTCCCAAATTGATTACATCTTTGCTTTGTTTTACTTTACTTTGTTATTTACTTTGAATCAAACCAACCAAAACCCCCTTTTGTTACTTTTGACATACACTTGTGCACTTAGAAAGATTACTTCCTCCCTATGGGATTCGACCATTGCTTGCCTTTGCTACTTGTTTAGGTTTGTTTAGGATTATTTTGAAAAGGCGATACGACTTTAGCCTCGGTCAAATTGGCACCGTTGCCGGGGAGGCAAGTTTTAATTTTTCTTTGTGATCGTTTTTGTGTCAACTTTTGTGTGGATCTATCTTACGGTCCACACCCGTGCTACTAAGTTTTGTTTTTCCTTTTTGATTTTGATACATAGATGGATAGATTTCCCCATTTCCGTTAGGAGCCGCAATATGACCCGTACTCCTACGCATACACTCCAGGGTGGAGAGATCACCCCAATTCGAGTTATGGGAACTAGCACTACCCTCTATATGGTCATGATTACCAGGAGTTCTACCCGGGGCCACAGTCGTTCTATCAGCAGGGCACTCCACAGCAGTACAGTCCAGCCTACGAGCATAGACCACCAGTGACCAATCCAAGTTCCTTCGATCTGCTTACGCAAAGCATCCAGAACCTGGAGAATCAGACTAGGCAAACTGATCAAGCAATAAGCAGATTGAAGGCCATGGCGTCGTCCAGTAACCAGAACTTGGAGAGTCAGATGGAGAATATGGTTCAAGCGGTGAGCAGAACAGATGCCATGATAACAACGCTATCTCACCCAGTAGTGCGCCAGGAGGAGAATGCCTTTTCGATGGCCATACGAAGGATTGAGGAACTGCTTGTCACCCACTTAGCTGAAAGGGAACAACAAATTTGTGAGAAGGGAGCAGAACACAGCGAGATGTCTGCGGAAGAGAACCCGAGACCGCATGAGGTGTACCTCGACCACGGTCCAACCACTAAGGAGATGGGCATTCCAGACGATATTTTGGACCGCGAGGTGCTGTCTGAAGAAGAGTATTTTTTGGGACTGGAGGAATTCAGTGACCATGAGGAGGAGAGCCGTGACCGCGGCTTGACCACTGGCGAGGAGAAGGAAGAAATCGGCGATATTCCGCGACCGCGGCCAGAATTCCGCGATCGCGGAAAAGGAGCTGAAGACGGCGAGTTGTTCGAAAATATTCCGCGACCGCGGCCACCAATCCGCGACCGCAGAAATGCTCCAGATGCGTCTGTTCCTCTCGAAAATGCCCCGGCAGCCCCCGACCCTCTCGCGGCTACCTATGATGAGTATGTGCGTCCCAACTCCTCTCCACTTGTTTCGCTACACCCCATCACAACCTTCCCTGAGGCATTACAAGATACTCGAAGGCTGAAGGGCAATGATGAGATCTATGATGCCTTCAGTAACTGCATAGAAACCGTTCCTTTGGTCATACTGGCAAATAGCATCCCTCGCTACAAGGAATTTTTAAAGGCGCTGCGCAAGATCAAGAAGAAATAGAAGGGGAAGCACAAGAATGAAGCTGGGATTCAAACAACAAATTTCTCTACACTGGATACGGGGTAGGACAAACATGAAGCCCCTGAAATGCTGGGTAGGCCATTTTTGAAAATGGCAAGTGCACTCATTGATATGAACAGTGGTCCACCCACCATAAAGTGCAGGAGACTGGGGGTAAAGCTCAACATAGAGCATACAAAGAGGCATCCCCCTGATCTTGACCCAAGGAGTTCAGCTGCTATGAGCAAACCAAGCTGAGGAGGTCGAGCAGTATGTCGAGCCACGACAATAACTAAGGCGCTGTCCGGGAGGCAACCCGAGGTATGAATTTCTTTTATTGTCTTTTCAATTCTTGCTTTTAATTGCTTTTGTTCGTGTGTTTTTGCTTTTGTTTTTGTTTTGCATTTAGACTAACCTGTAGGAAGGAGGCGTGAACCATATTAAAGACGGTGCAAACCACCAATGTAAGTCCTCCTATTTCCCTGCACTCGAAAAAAAAAATCGAAAAAAAAAGTTCTACCGAAGTCCAGCTGTCCGAGTTCCCCATGGGGAGATGGTGCGCATCATGTTGCCAAGGAGGAGACATTAGCCCATATATTGTTGGCAATGATGATGGCCTATAATTGATAGCTGAGGAGGAGGAACACTAGAGCCCACACCACGATCATACCTGGGCTCCACCATGTGTTCGTTGAAGGCCGTGCAACCCCGTTTACTTGATATACCACTACTCACCACAGTGGTTCCCTTTTGGTTGCACGGTAGGAGTTGATTTTGAAGACCCGCACAACACCAGAGACCTGTGCTTTATTGTTACACCGCCAGCAACAACGTTCTTGTCTAAGCCAACTCGGCGACGGTTGTGAGTTCATTCTTTACCTTCCTTGTGCTTTATTCTTTTTGTCTTTCATTCCATTGAGGACAATGCAATGTTTAAGCATGGGGGAGGATTCTATACTTGCTATGTCGTTGAGGAGAAAAGAAAAAGAAAAAGCCAAAATTTGAAAAAAGGCAAAAATAGAAATCTTGGGATAAGTCAAAAACCCGAAAGGGCGGCTTATGCAAAAAGCAGGTGGCTTGGACCAGCATTAGGCTGGGGTAATAATTGGTCAAGAGTGACGTGAGCTTTATGTGAGCACATCTATTGAAAATGAAATGAGTGGCTTGGTGAAAACCCGAAAGGGCGCCTTGGCAAAATGAGTGAAAAGAAGAAGAGTGATTTTAGGATTTCTCATTTTTTTTCCTGGCGTGGTGACATAAGAAGAGGTGATATAAGGAGGATTCGGGTAGGTCACTCTGGGAGATATAAGAAGATAGATGGGAGATTAGGCTTAGATTTTATTCACTCTATGGTGTTCGGGATAAGCTTAGGGGAAGTACTCTGCTTTTTTTTAAAGCTTGGTTGTGTGTGGTGTTGTTTTGGTGTTGAGATTTGTGTTGTGTTGTGCATATTGTGTTGGTACCATGAAGTTTATGGTTAGGTGCAGTTCTTAGAGGAGATAATTTTTCTATGCTTCCTGAGACCTTGGGGATTTGATTGGAGGAGTAGGTTTTTTTTAGCTTACTCGGGGACGAGCAAGGTTTAAGCATGGGGGAGTTTGATCAGCTCTACTTTATAGTGCTTATCTAGGAGTTGTTACCGGTATTTAGGGTGCCATTCGTAGGGATTTAGAGCACAACTGTGGAGTATGGAGTTGGAGAAAAGAAGTGTGGATATGGTGGTTTGGAGAAGCTAATTGAAGACATCCAGAAGAACAGAAGAAGAGCCACACAAATGAGCCAAGAAGAGGCTGCCACGGGCCACCGCGACCAAGGACAATGTCACGAAGCAACCGCGGCGAGAGGCGAAGCGCGGAGCAGCGAAGGTCACGGCCGCGACCGCGGAATTTCCACCGCGCCCGCGAAATTATCGGAGCTGTGCAAAGTCGAGAGCAAACCTCTATTTTCCGCGACCGCGGAATGACACGGGAGCGAGCCCGCTGAGATTTTCGATATTTTTGTTATTTTTCCTTTTTCGATTATTTTCGTTTATTTTATTTCGAACTTTATACTATTATTTTCTTTTAGATGAGGTTTGTGATCTTGGGCTTTAGGTTAAGTCTATTTAACCTAAATTCCATAGCCTCCATTCATTCATCATCGACATTCATTATCGTTGTTTCCATTGAGTATTGTTTTTCCAAGAACTATGAGGAGCTAAGCACCCTTTACTTAGTCCGACGATTGAAGCCTTCAATTGATATACGGTTGTGACATTCTAATTCTATTTCTTTCCCTTTGAATGTATTGATTCTCTTGTTCTTCATCCCATTGATTCTTACTGATTTAGCTTGTTGGACGCAACTAGTTGTTATTGGTAATTGTCTATTGTTAGGGTTTGGTAATTACTGTTTGAGTTACCTAATTCATGAGTAGCAACTGCAATATTCTAAGAACTGTTTGGGACTAGTTTATTGTAGGGAGAATTAATTGCATGCAATAGTATGACTGTTTGCTACTCTTGCATGTATCTATCGAAATTCCTGTGCTCATTGCTGCTATTGAATTGACGCGTGGGGTTTTCATAGTTATTTAATAGTTAGTATTCTCAGGGTCTGTTTGTCATGTTTATAACTCATGAAAAGGAATATGAACATTCATAGGAAGGAATTAGAGAGAATATAGGATCGACCAATCTCATGAATGGTGGATATTTGTCTGGCTAAGTACTTTTCCCAAATTGATTACATCTTTGCTTTGTTTTACTTTACTTTGTTATTTACTTTGAATCAAACCAACCAAAACCCCCTTTTGTTACTTTTGACATACACTTGTGCACTTAGAAAGATTACTTCCTCCCTATGGGATTCAACCCTTGCTTGCCTTTGCTACTTGTTTAGGTTTGTTTAGGATTATTTTGAAAAGGCGATACGACTTTAGCCTCGGTCAAGGAGCTGGGTGAAGTGGTGTAGGAGTCGGAGGGCAGCGTTTTGCTTCCCTTTTGGATGGAGGGGCCCTTCTTCACCCTGCCGACTTCCAGGCCGCGGGGCATAGGGTGATTGTGGTGCCCGTGGCTGCGGACGAGGGAGCTCGCACTAGCCATGTCGGGCGAATGGGGAAGAGAAGATGCTCCGCGGAGGCCCCCCAGTCAAAGGGTGTCAAGCTGGCATGTTCTCTCTTACGACATGATCCCCTTGTATCTTTCCCTCCGCCGGCTTCGCAAGATCTACAAGTTCGGCTGGGGCCGGGAGGCCCACGGGTCATGTTCTCATTCGCCTCTTTTCCCCAGGCTTGTAGTTCACGCGGAGGCCTTAGAACTTGCGGCTCGCGACGGCGATCACCTTCCTTCTCGTCTTCGTTCTCCTTTTTTGCTAGATTTTTTCTTGTATACTTGCGCCCGAAATGCGCTGGCTACTTGTAATCTGCCCTTATATTTTGATTGACATGAATAAAGAATAAGACTTTTATCCATTGCTTGCTTCTTTTTTGCTTGCGGTTGCACTGACTTTTCTTCTTTGTGCTTAGTTATGGGCCGCGGGTAGCGCCCACGGACTTCACAAACTTGTCTTCGCTTGATATAACTTTGCTTATGGCTTATTGTTGCTTTATTGCTAGTGGACCGATCACTGGGTCTGAAAGATTGCTCTAGACTCTGACTTGTACTAACCCATGGCTTGTCGATTTCCTTCATCGTCCGTGGACCGGTTACTAGGTCTACGATGAATGTTTGAACGTCGCCGGAGCGGTTTTTGAAGCGGTTGATTTATGACAGTTTTCCTGCTTCAGTAATCATAACCGTCCAGTCACTTCGCCGGTATAAAAGGAGCCCTTCGGCTTCTTTCCGGCGTCTTTGATAAGCACTACTTTGTAGGGCTTAACTAAGAGTCATTAGAGGATTTATTGGTGCCATTCAGGTAGATTTAGACACATCATGTGTATGGCGTTTGGGGGCGAAGTTGGTGTATTTGGAGGTGTTTGAGCGGTTTTGGATATCATATGAGACACTGAGGAAGAAATCACATGAGAAGACGAGGAAGAGGAGTGCAATGAAGAGTAGAAGAACCATAGGCTGAATTCAATTGGTTCGTTCTCTCTACTCCGATGTCCAAATGGAGTGATTCCAATTCGAGGAGTTAGATTTTGAAGTCTACTGCAAGTTCTCAAATTATGAGTGCGATCCGAGTTGGGAATCAAAAGTTATGGCATTTTTACGGAAGTATCGCAGGAGCTGAACCGAAGAACGACGACCGCCGTACAAAGACGGCGACCGGCGTAATTACGGCGCCCACCGTGAACCTTACGACGCCCACCGCAATTTTCTTTCCACCGACCTTGGCTACGAAGTGACCATGGCGCCCGCCGTTTAATTGCGGCGCCCGCCGCGATTACGGCGCCCGCCGTGGGAGATACGGCGACCGCCGCCGATGTCTGAAGTCCGCCGCGCCGTTTCTTTATTTGCATTATTTTATTACTTTTTATTATTTCATTTTAGGTTAACTTAGCTTTATTTCCTTTAGTATTTAAGGGTTGAAAAAAGGCTTGTTTGCCTATCTATTATCAACTCTCTCGAACCCTAATTTTCTTTCTACGTTCTACGTTATGAAGAACTAAGCCTCCTTGGCTTAGTCAGACGCTGAAGCTTTCGTTTGGATTCAGTTGTGAGATTCTTGTTCTTAATCTATTGCATGGTTTTTATCTTTTTCTTGCTTAAGTTGCTTATGATTGATATTGATAATCTCTATTTGGACGCAACTAGGGTTTGTCGTTATTGATCTATTGCTAGATCTAGATTGTTACTGGTTGAGCATATCTATTTTAGAGTAGCAACTACATCGTACTAGTATCTGGTTGTGCTAGTCTTATGCAGAAGAGAACTGAGAGTCTTTTCCTTTTCTCTGAAGGACTCAGCGAAGGACTGGTATCATTCTTTACCGCCAGGAAGCATCACTACTTGGGTAAATTTGAAGAAGGTGTTTCTCGACAAATACTTTCCAGCTATCAAGTCCAATCAACTCAAGAAGAAGATCTGTAATGTGGAGCAGCTGTCTAATGAGTCTCTCTATGACTATTATGAACGCTTCAAGAAACTGGTGAAGAGTTGTCCCTACCATGGTTACGAAAAACATGATCTAATTCTCTATTTACATGGGGGACTCCGTGAAGATGATCGTCGAATGGTGAATTCTTCATGTGGTAGGAATATTCTGAAGATGACTTATGAAGAGGCTCTAGAGATATTTGCTACTCTGGCTGATGACTCTAGACAGTATAGTGGGAGAGGTTCCCAAAGCTTGGTTGTTGCTGGTTCTCAAGCGAAAATTGATCAGGCTGATTTTGATGTGTTGAGAGAGGAGGTGAGGCATTTGAAACTGAAAGGTACGCCTCAGCAGGCTAAGGCCTGTGAGATCTGTCGTGACGACTTGCATCCTACTGATTCATGTCCTACTCTACAAGAGGAAGTGAATGCAGTGTGAGGATATCAGCAGAGGCCCAGGCATGATCCTTACTCCAATACATACAATCCTAGTTGGAGGGATCATCCCAACTTCAGATAGAGAGACCTAGAACCACAACAACAACAGGGTAACCCTCAACAACCAAGGCAGCCATTTGTGCCACAACCTCAAGGGCAGAGCTCGAACCCTTCGTCGTCTATGGAGGACATGATGAAGATGATGATGCAGAGCAACGTCGATCTCGCTGCGAATGTTAATAAACTGACTCAGAGCTCAGTGCAATTCCAAGAAAATACTCAAGCTAGCATTCAGAACTTGGAAAGGCAATTTGGCCAGATCTCTCAGGTGGTGAGCAAGCTTGACGCGAAGATTTCTGGTAAACTTCCATCTCAAACGGAAGTGAACCCGGACATTAGGAACGTTAGTGCTATAACTCTGAGGAGCGGGAAGAGACTCGACGAGGATGATTCTGAGGTCGACAAGGAAGCGGATCAGGAGCTGGAACAGAACAGCGACGACGACCGCCGTGAAGACCACGGCGCCCGCCGTGAAAATGACTCAGCTCTCGAATTTTCTGATGAAAATTGCGGCACCCGCCGCAATAATCACGGCGCCCGCCGTGACGGTGAGCAAAATCCCAAACTTTCCAATGACGTTCACGACGACCGCCACACCTATCACGGCGCCCGCCGTGATACTATAGTCGATCCTGAGAAGAAGTATGTACCCCCAATATTTCCTGAGTGGAAGCCTGTTGCACCATTTCTGTCTACTTTGAAGCGTAACAAGCCACTTGCGTAGGACAAGGACATGTTTGAGATGTTCAGAAACGTTGAGGTCAACATGCCTCTCCTAAATTTGATCAAGTTTGTCCCTCGTTATGCAAAGTTCTTGAAGCAGATGTGCACCACGAAGAGAAACCAGGACATGAACCGCAAGAAGAAGGTCAAGGTAAGCGAACATGTCTCTGCTATTTTTCAGAAGCGCTTACCCAAGAAATGTGGCGACCCAGGTATGTTCACCATCCCCGTCACCATTGGAGGTACCAAGTTCAATAAAGCTATGTTAGATTTAGGTGCTTCCATAAATGTTTTACCTTCATCTTTTTGTGAATCCTTAGGATTAGGACCCATGCATGCGACCAAAATTTCCATTCAGCTAGCTAATAGATCTAGTGTGCGTCCTATAGGGATAGTGGAGGATGTTTTGGTTAGGGTTGGTGATCTTACTTTTCCTGCTGACTTCTATGTGCTTGATATGGAACATGATATGCATGTAGCCCCTATTCTGTTAGGGAGACCCTTCTTGAAAACTGCCAACACTAAAATCAACGTGAGTACTGGTTCCTTGACTATGGAATTTGATGGCCAAACCATTAATTATAACATCTATGAAGCCATGAAATTCCCCTCTGATGGTCATTCTTTGTGTGCAATTGATGTACTTGAGCCTGTGGTGCAATATGTTTTTGATGAGGACCACCTAGATGACACACCACCTATTGTTGATTCTAGCTTGGATATTGCTATATCTACTGACTTGCAGGAAGGTGTTGATGAGTGGGACGCTTGCTATAAGCTCCCTCCGGAGCTTCCAGGTAAATCACCTTTACTGCTAACCCCGAGCGAGAGGCTCGTTCCATCTTTGGTGCAGGTCCCTGAAGTCAAGGTTAAACACCCCCTGATCGATCTAAGCATGGGGTAGACGCGACTAAGAAGGTCAAGATGGAGAAGCCGCTGAAGAAGAAGCATGGTCTAAGGTTCAAACCTTTCCATGATTGGTTCAGGAAGGAGATATGGATTAAGAAGGTTCCTAAAGAGCCTGGCGATATGGATTGAGGATTTTCGAGTAGTATGTCGAGCCAACGACATTAACCAAGGCGCTGCTCGGGAGGCAACCCGAGATTTGGTAGTTTATTTTCTTTCCCTTAGTCAATTTCTATTGTTTTTCTTTTAGTTTTTGTGTTGAACTAACCTGTAGAAAGCGCGAAAAAGTGAAGAAGGAGTTCACGGCCCCGCCGTAAATGCCTCGCCAAGAAAGTTGGCCACGACTTGAGAACGGAGACCGCCGTTTAATCGCGGCGCCCGTCACAATTACGGCGCCCGCCGCCCTCCTTACGGCGACCGCCGTAATTTCTCAGGTAAAAAAAAAAGGCCCTGAAAAAACCTTAAACGGGGAGCAAAAGACGAAAATAAAATACCCCGAAAAGACTTTAAACGGGGAGGAAAAAAAAAAAGTTTTACCGGGCTATCCAGATTTCCCACGAGAGGTGCACATCATGTTGCTAACGGAGGAATACATTCACCCTACATTCATTTGGCAACGATGGTGGCCCTACAGTCGACAGCTAGAAAGGAGATACACCAGGGCCCAACCACGATGACATCTGGGCCCATTTTTGAAGGCCATGCAACCCCGTTCCCTTGATCGACCACTCATTCACCACAATGGTTCATTATGGTTGCATGGTAGGAGCTGATGGAGTTGAAGGCCGCGCAGCCCTGCTTTCCTACATAACCACCACACCCCACGGTGGACCCCTATGGTTGCACGATAGATGAAGATTATGGCATTGATGCCGACACCCGTGACATGGACGTTTATTGAGAAGACCGCCAGCAACAAGGAAGTGTCCAAGCCAACTCGGCAACGTTGTGAGTTATTTTTGCTTTTCCCTGTGCTTTCTTCTTTTGTCTTTCATTACATTGAGGACAATGCAATGTTTAAGCATGGGGTGAGGTTTTATACTTGCTACGTTGCTGAGGAGAAAAATGAAAAAAATGAAAAGAGCCAAAAATTTGAAAAAAAGGCTATCATTGAAATCCTGGGATAGGCCGAAAACCCGAAAGGGCGGCCTAGGCAATAAGTAGGTGGCTTGGACCAGCATTAGGCTGGGGTAATATGAGGTCAAGAGTGACGTGAGCTTATGTGAGTACATCTATTGGAAAATGAAATGAGTGGCTTGGTGAAAACCCGAAAGGGCGCCTTGGCAAAATGAGCGAAAAGAAGAAGAGTGATTTTAGGATTTCTCATTATTCTTGGCGAGGCGTCATAAGAAGAGGAGACAAAGAAGGATTGTCGGGTAGGTCACTCTGGGAGACATAAGGAGCAATAGATGGGGGCTAGGATTAGAGGTTACTCATACTTTTGGATGTCCGGGTTAGCTTGGGGGAAGTACTCTGCTTGCCCCTTAAGCTTGTTGAGTTGTGGATGTGTTGTGAATGAGATTGGTGCCAGGAGCTTTGGCATGGGTTAGGTGACTCTTAGTTGGAGGATATGCTTCCTGAGACCTTGGATGCTACATTGGAGGAGTAGACTCTTTATTAGTTTACTCGAGGACGAGCAAAGGTCTAAGCATGGGGTGGTTTGATAAGCACTACTTTGTAGGGCTTAACTAAGAGTCATTAGAGGATTTATTGGTGCCATTCGGGTAGATATAGACACATTCATGTGTATGGCGTTTGGGGGCGAAGTTGGTGTATTTGGAGGTGTTTGAGTGGTTTTGGATATCATATGAGACACTGAGGAAGAAACCACATGAGAAGACGAGGAAGAGGAGTGCAATGAAGAGTAGAAGAACCATAGGCTGAATTCAATTGGTTCGTTCTCTCTATTCCGATGTCCAAATGGAGTGATTCTAATTCGAGGAGTTAGCTTTTGAAGTCTACTACAAGTCCTCAAAATACGAGCGCGATCCGAGTTGGGAATCAAAAGTTATGGCGTTTTTACGGAAGTATCACAGGAGCTGAACCGAAGAACGACGACCGCCGTACAAAGACGGCGACCGCCTTAATTACGGCGCCCGCCGTGAACCTTATGGCGCCCGCCGTAATTGGCTTTCCACCGACCTTGGCTACGAAGTGACCACGGCGCCCGCCGTTTAATTACGGCGCCCGTCGCGATTACGGCGCCCGCCGTGGGAGATACGGCGACCGCCGCCGATGTCTGAAGTCCGCCGCGCCGTTTCTTTATTTGCATTATTTTATTAATTTTATTATTTCATTTTAGTTTAACTTAGCTTTATTTCCTTTAGTATTTAAGGGTTGAAAAAAGCTTGTTTGCCTATCTATTATCAACTCTCTCGAACCCTAATTTTCTTTCTACGTTCGACGTTATGAAGAACTAAGCCTCCTTGGCTTAGTCAGACGCTGAAGCTTTCGTTTGGATTCAATTGTGAGATTCTTGTTCTTAATCTATTGCATGGTTTTTATCTTTCTCTTGCTTAAGTTGCTTATGATTGATATTGATAATCTCTATTTGGACGCAACTAGGGTTTGTCGTTATTGATCTATTGCTAGATCTAGATTGTTACTGGTTGAGCATATCTATTTTAGAGTAGCTACTGCATCGTACTAGTATCTGGTTGTGCTAGTCTTATGCAGAAGAGAACTGATTTACATTCTAGGATAAAAGCTGGTTGTTTTATGCTAGAATTGTATCCAACTATATTCCTATTCTTAACGCTGCTGTTAAATTGAATCTTGATAGTTTCAGGGTTGTTTAATTAGTTAGTGCTAATAGTATCTTGTTGTGCTATTAGTTATATCTGAAAAGGAATTGGAATTTCCATTGCATGTGATTTTAAATGAGTATCTATGATCAACTTGTCATACGAATAGTGGACGTTGTTTGACTAAGTGTTTTTCCCCATTACTAAATTCATCATCTTTAGTTTATCTTACCTTTGCATGCTTAGATTACTTAAACAAACAAAACCCCCCTTTTTGGTTACTTCTGATTAACATACGAATTGCATATCTAGATAGACATTTGTCTCCCTGTGGGTTCGACCTTTACTTACCTAGGACTACGGTTTAAGGTTTGTTTGGATATTTTGCATAGTAGGAATTAGAACGACAAATTCCTGTTATCAGTCTCGCCTCTTTGTCTCCCGACTTATTCTTCACTTAGCCATTGCCATTCCTTCCGTTCGAGCTTCTTCGTGGAAGGTGTCAGGTGGACCAAGGCTTCCTGTCTGTAATTGGGTAGGTAAGCAGCCCTCTTTCGCCTTTTCTTCCCTTCTTTTTTGCATTCTCTCTTCGCTTGTCAATCGAAAAAACTTTTGCTTAGGGCAAACGATTTTGCTTCTAGTGCTCCACCGTCGTCGTCTTTCTTTCTCTTGCTTTGCGGCGGCTCCTCCCTTCTTCTTCATCCTAGTGCCGACGATCTTGCTCATGGTTGGGTCGAGTCGTCTTCTCTTCTCCCTTCTTTTTGCGCGTTTCCTTTCAAGCGAGTCTCGTTTTTCTCCCAAAAGTCCCAACTCCGAGAAAAGATGTCTCCGAGTTCCAGCGACAAAGATGACCTCCCGATAGGACCTGGCAATCGGAGGATCTCAGTGGTCAGCGTGGGGCCTCCAAGGGTGGAGCCCTAGGCGACGGAGCCTCAGGCGATGAAGCCCTAGATGGTGGAGCCCCAATGGTTCTGGCACTCCCTCGAGGTCGCCGTCGGGCGATTCTGCCTTGGGTGGGGCGGCCGGGAGCCCCCGCGGCAGGGTCGTTGCTCCCATTCAAGCCGAGAGGATCTGGTCAGTCCGGCTCGAGGGGGATGACGACTTCAGGAAGTTTGCACGCGAGCATGGCCATTGTTCTCTTTGACCTACGTGGATCTTCAGTCAATCCGAGAGGAGTATGACTTTCCTCCCAACGTTTCGCTTGTATTGCCTATGTCCAAGGGGCATTCCTTTTATGCGTACCCGGAAGTGATGACAACCAATTTGGAGGCCTTGAAGGCCGACTTGCGCTATTCGACCATGGCCTAGTGTTCGAGGTGCTGAGGGGCTTGGGGGTCGTGCCGATCCAATTGCATCCGAACGCGTGGAGCTGGATATTTGTCTTCCTGTTGAGGTGCCATGAGATGGGGGTTTGCCCTCCTTTCCGGTGATTCGTCATCTGAACGCGTGGCCTAGTGTTCATACTCTGCTTCATTGTTGGTGGCTTCGAATACTAGGGTTGGTGCATACTCCAGTACTTCTCCTCCGAGAAACGTGAGCATCAGACCGGCTCTGTGGCCTCCTTCATTCACCGCTCTGTCGAAGAAGAGTACCCAACAAGTCAGCGCCCTTGTTGCTTCCACGACGGCCTCATCCCTGAATGGCCTCGACCAAGAAGTTGGCGAGAGATTGCGCCTTGATCGCGGGGCGGCTCTTGTATGAAATGTCAAACTCGGAGAGCTCGACTACCCCCTTGTCATCCTGCCTGAAAGGGTAGGTCGATGAAGCAAGTTTTGCAATGAGAAGTCGGAGAGGACTTGCACGTGGTGACCCTAGAAGTACAGCCTTAACTTGTGAGTGGCCATGACAACTGCTAGAGCTAGCTTATCCACGGGCGAATATCGTGTCTATGCGGGTAGCATAGTCTTGCTCACAAAGTAGACTAGCACCCTTGCATTTTTCACGATGATGGCGCTGACTGCAATATTCCCTGTCGCGATGTAGAGTTGGAGCTCTTCTCCAAGCGCGGGTGCCGCCAGAGTAGGCAATCGCTTCAAGTGGCTCTTCAAGTCCTCAAAAGTTGTCACGCACTCCAGCGTCCACTCAAAGTTGTGGACCTTGCGAAGGGCCTTGAAGAAGGAGAGACTTATTTCCGACAGCCGGGCACAAAATCTGCCGAAGTAGTTCATTGCGCCTAGGAAACATTGCACCTCTTTAACATTCGCTTCAACCCTCTCTAGGTTAACATCGATTCCTCTGGTGCTGACCAAAAAACCTAAAAACTTGCATGCTGGAACTCCAAAAACACACTTATCGGGATTCAAACTAATTACATTGCTTCTTAGGGTGTTGAAGACTTCACGAAGACTGGCCGCGTGCTCAGAAGCGTATCGACTCTTCACGACAATGTCATCTACATAGGCTTCTATCGTCTTGCCCCTCAGGTCGCAAAAAATGCAGCCTACGAGCCTCTGGAAAGTAGTTCACGTGTTTCTGAGGCCGAAGGACATCACACGATAGCAATAAGTTCCCGCCTCTGTAATGAAAGTTGTGTGCTCCTTGTCACGGGGGTTCATCTTGATCTGGTTGTAGTCGGAATATGCGTCGAGGTGCAGTATTCGAAGGGCATCATACGATAGCAATAAGTTCCCAATAGGCGGTCAATAGAGGGGAGCAGGTAGCTATCCTTGGGGCAAGACTGATACAGGTTGGTGAAATCCACACACATTCGCCACTTGCCGCTTGACTTTTTGACCATGACCACATTGGCTAGCCAGGAAGGATACTGCACCGCCCGAATGAATCTGGCTGATAGGAGCTTGAGAATTTCATCGCGGGCTCCCTCGGCCTTATCGCCGTCTTGCTTTTGCTTATTTTGCCTCACGGCCTTGGTTCCCTGGATGATATTCAAGCTATGGATCATCAGCGTCCGTGGAATGCCAATCAGGTCCTTTGGTGTCCAGGCGAACACGTCCATGGAATTCCCCAACAACTCCTCGATTTGCTCCTGGTTGTTCACACCCAAGTGGGTCCCCATGAACAACCTCTCGTTCTCTTTGCCGAAATGAGTTATTGCCCTTGTCTCCCCGTCCTTGACAATCGGGTGGACTTGCTCACGTACTTCCAAGTTGGCTTGCTCTTGGACTCCCTTTGAGGATTCTGCTTTCGACCCGAGCTCTTGGACTTGCAACACTTGCTCTGCAAGGCCCTTTTTCTTTCAAGGTGGTTAAATAGCATGCCTGGCATTCTGCTTGCCGGCCTTTTGACTCTCCTAAATCTCCGCGGACTGGAAATTTCACCTTGAGGTGGTACACCGACGCAACTGCTTGGAACTTGTTGAGGGACACTCGCCCCAGGATTGCATTGTATGCGGCGGGTATCCTCATGACCATGAAATCCACTGATTCAGATCTACGCGGTCCTCCCTCATCACCTAGGATGAGGCCCAAGGTGATGATACCGGAGACGCTGACTCTCTCCCTCGAGAAACCAACTAGCGTGCAATCAGTGGGCCAAAGTTCTGCGGGCGGGATCTCTAATTGCAAAAAGGCATCCCAATAAAGAATGTCGGCGGAGCTTCCCGTATCAATGAGGACCCTCTTAATGAGCATAGTCCTGAACTGGGCATGTATGACCAAGGGGTCATAGTGAGGGACATCCACGGCCTATGCATCCGCCTATGTGAATGAGAGTTGATGCCCTATCGGCAAGCTGTTGGCTACGCTGAGCACTAGCATCGTAGAGTTGTGCCTTCTTCCACGCGCATACCTTCGCACTGCTCTCATGTTGTCTCCCCAGGGGCTCGCGCCCCCTGCGATTGTCCCCACGCACCCGTTCGGGGGAGGGAAGTTGTCTCTCCGCGGTGGGGGCGGAGAAGGTGGCCCTAGATTCCTGCCGGCTCCGCGGCTCATGGCTCTATAGCCCTTGGCAAACAGGGAGCCCAAGGTCGTCTTTTTTGTCGGGGACCCGTACCCTCTACACTCGCGACTGTCATGTGCCTTGGACTGGTGGTAGGAGTATAATTTATGGGGGGGGCTGGCCTTGCTGGGATGCTGATTGAGATAGGGATTGGGTTGCTGAGTTGGCGGGTTCATTGACATCGTGTGTACTGGAACATGTTCTGGGGATTTCCATTTGTCTGCGGCGGCGGGAGGCCTCCTTGGTTCCCACGGCCTGTGGTACCTCCCTTTAGGCTCGGTCCGAGGTGCACTCGGGGGACTGCGGCATAGTCTTGCCATCTCTTCGGCTCTGATGTGGGTGTTGGCCTTATCTAGTAGCTTGGCGTAGGTTGCAGGCTCTTTCTTGGTAACCGAGAACTTGAAATCCGAGTACGCTAGCGCTTGGATGAACGCAATCTTTGCTACCTTCTCGTTGAAATCGCAAACCTTTATCACCTCAGCCGTGAATCTTTTCACGAATGAGGCTAGGCTCTCGGCCTCCTGTTGCTTTAGGGCGAAGATTTCTTGCGTTCCACAGCGCCTCCTCCGTGAACTTCCAAAGTGTGTTAGGAACGACTCCTCTAGCTGGGTGAAACTGCCGATGCTTCTCGCCAGGAGATTGATCATCCACGTCAGGGCTACCCCAGTAAGCGAGCTGGGGAACAACTTGCACATTGTCGGTCCATCCGCCCGACAGGACAACATCGTATACTTGTACTTCGAGATGTGGTCCTGAGGGTCTCCCTCGCCGGTGTACTCCCCTATGGTTGAAATAGCACTGACATCAAGTTGAGGGATCGCCATTAGTACCTCATTTGTGAAAGCAATGGAGTCGTACAGGGTCGGGAGGTCGGTGACATCTTGGCGCGCTTCAGGGCTGCCTGCGGCTTGATGGGGCTCCATGTGCAAAAAGTTGTGCCTCCTTTCTCAATTGTGGTGCCGACTGGGCTCGTTGGCTGCTGGAGCTGGCCAATGGGGGCTAGCTTACGGTGCAGGTCTGGCCTACCTCGCTCCTCGTGGGGAAGGATGAGGGTTTGGCGTTGGTGGTCCAGGTGGCTCCATGTATCCGTACCTATAGGGTGGGTAAGGCTCTTGTGGGAACGTGTGTTGAGGGTACGGCTCCGCTGGTGTGTAAGGATGCGCTCCCTGAGGTGTGTACGGCCCCCAAAACGTTGGGCTTGTGTACTACCACCCTTGGAAACCCTGAAACTGCTCTTCCTCCACGTACATGAAAGGGTGTTGCACGCTTGAGGTTGGGAACTCGTTGAACCCAGTCTGGCCAGTGCGAGTGGTGGACTCGGCGTCTGACATGGCCGGAGGTGTACTAGTTTGAGGAGTCCCCACGGTCGGCGCTAGTGTGATCGTCCGTTTTACGAGGGGAAATAGTTGGCGTTCCACACATAACCAACTCTGGCTCGTCTCCCTCAGATGCCTTTCTCCCCGTTCCCCGTCGTTTGCCTCCGGTCACGTCAAACGCCGTCCGACCTCGAGTCTAGACCTGAAAAAAGAAGAGGGGCCGAGGTTGCCTCGGGCTTGCCACTCCGACATTCAAGTCAATGCTCAATTTGCAAATGGTGCACAAAGGGGGGTGGGGCAAATGAACAGTGAGAGCAACGGGAGTGAGAGAGTAGGGAACGACGAAGCTTTCGGTGTCTAGCCTATGGGGTGGGAGAGAGAGGCAAACCAAAGAGAGGTTCGAGAATCCTCTTTTCAGTTACAACATCCTCCTTATATACTTGAGGCCAACATGCCCTTTGCTGCGTAGCCGTCCTAGGTTGGGAAGGGGCCCCCCGTGTTGCGTAGCCGGACTAGGCCGGGAAGGAGCTGCTTGGTCAGGCCGGGAAGGGTGCCTCCAGACCGTACAACCGGACAAAGTCGTTTGGGCTTTGCTCTGTGTTGGGCCGTCCTGACGAATGGGCTTTCCCTCCTGTTTGGGCCGTATACTCGGACCGGGCTATATACGGCTCCCATATGCATCACCACCATCAAGGTTCAAGCAACCATCACTTAACCCACCCCTTAACTCAGAAGTATCTGGATCAACATTGTCTTCAAACAAATCATCATCTTCATCTTCACTTTCAGAGAAATTAAAATCACTATCTGAGGAAGAACTCTGAGTCCCTATAACATCATCTCCCTCTAAATCTACATCTCTCTTTGAAATTGCATATCCCTCTGAATCTGCATCTCCCTCAACTATAGGATTTGGGATTTTGGATGCAGGAGTTTTTGTGGTATTGGGTTGAGGAGTTTTTAGGGTTTTACTCTTTCTATTCCTAGTCAGCATAGGCTTATCCTTCATAAAAGAAGGTGATGGGTTTTCAGTTACAACAGATTCACAAATAGGCTCAGAATTTGGGCCTTGATTTCTCAAGTCAGTTGGACTACCTCATCACCTTGGACAATATACAAATGCATAAGATTATCCTTCCCAACAGAATTAACTGTAACACCCCCAAAATACCTTTGGAAATATTACCGCCAGTGACCTCAGAATAAACACCCGGGGTCACCCAAGGCTTACCGTTTTTATAACAAATGATATAATGTTATAATCTTTATTAAATAACATGAAAGTTCACCAAATAATATTCAAACCGACGTCATAGGTTACAACTGATACAAAACCAAATACAGAAATGTTTATTACAGCGGAAGTCTTTGAAATAAATAAACGCCATAAAGGGGTTTGAACTGAGCGATCTCACGCTAGGATCTTCAACCTTGGGAAAACACTTAAAATATCAACTGCCTTCAACGTCGGAATCTGGCCTTCACGGATGAGGAAATTTACCTGATGTGCCGTATGAGACAGATGACACCAGCCAACCATGCAAGGAATAAAAACCGGTTGGTTAGTCTAATGAAAGACTATGCAAGGGTACAAATAAAAAGGTTCTAAGTAGTCGTATTAAGTTACACCCATCACTTCTCGAATAATAGCCGATAAACGATAGTGAACCCCCATACATCTACGGAAACACAAGAAAAGGCGTGTTTGAAGAGAAGACTCCAAAGGAATTGAGTCTTATGGGAAACATGTGAAATTGTTTGGGAACGTTAAGTTTTCACACAAGTTTAAAACACGACCTTGATTATTTGGGTCCACGACCAACCTCACCGCGCAATGCGAATCCAGATTGGAAAGAAGACTTACTCTAACAAGAGTCCGGGCGGTTTCCACGTTGTACTCCTTGCCTGAGGGTATATTAATTATGTGCGTAAAAGCACTTATCTTATTTAATTCCAAAACGTACATTCACGTTTACAGCTTTTAATTCACATCATCTCGATACGAGAGATATTTCTGGGAATGAATCCCGAACGTTGGCACTAGCTAAGTGTACCTACCCTGGAATAAGGGTACGGTCATGACCAGAAGTACTAGGGCAAAATCCTCCTAATACCAGTTATAAAGAAAAGACTAGACCTCGCATGGTACATAACGTTCCTATGTATACTCGTGCTAACTAAGCATGTAAGTTCACATATAAATCCACACCAAAATCCATTACGGTAATATCATATAGAAATATATAATAGCGTTGTTTCTAGCAATATATACAACTAGACCTGGCAATCGGGTCGGGCGGGCGGGTTCGGGTCTGAGTACTGCCGGGTTCTGGTACATTTCGGGTCGGGTCATTTCGGGTCTAAAATTTATCGGGTCAAACTAGGTCGGGTTATTACGGGTTTATTGCCGGTTCGGGTCAACTCAATGGGTCGAGTTATGCAATTTTTTCCTGCTTTTTTTTGTTAATTTAATTTGCCGCATGGCTATCTATCATTCAATTTTAATCTCGGTAAAAATAATGTTATCATAATGCCTTAACTCTTAATTTTAACATCTTAGTTCTATTTTATTAAAACTATCTTATAAATTTATACAGTTATACACTTATAACTACGCAATAGAGCTTCAACATAAGATTTGGGTTTGTACTAGCTAGTATATATTCCAAGATTTCTTCTCCCAAACAAACACTTGAGCTATCTCATATCAGACAAGTGGGCAACCACATGCTTATTAATGATTCCAACTTAGCTGGTTGAGCTACCTTATATAGACATATATATAATGAATTAATGATGATGCTGAATCAGTGAATCCTCTAGTATTCTTGTCGTCTTATTATTCCTTCATTAAACAAAGAACAAATAAACATGTAAAAAAAAACCCTTACTGCCTTACATACTCTACTTCCTAAATTCATGACTGGGCTTCAAAAAAATGAGATCCAACATTGTAAGTGAATCTCCAAATTCTCAACAAAGTTATGATCTTTAATGAATTTATATACCAGACATACAACGCATGTCCTACGACTTAAAAATTTATATACCAATACATTATTCTCTTCAAATCTATCAAAATAGCAAGGTGAAAGCAGAGAAGCAGAACCCACCAGAATATGGAAGAGGGCGAGGATGAAAAAAGCAACAAGCCCGTTGAGATGGTCGGCGAGCAACTGAGGACCCCAAGTGAGGACTACGACAGCATAGTAGGACAAGCCAACGATGCCGAGAACAATCAAAATCATCAAATAGCCCAAGTATTTGAGACAAGAGCAGTATTTAAAGGGGTTGGCGTCCATTTCGGAGATGGGTAGCCGACCGATCCCGATCCCAATTCGGGGTGGTGGTAAGAGGGAAGTCGCTGGCGGCGACTTTTTTGTTCGGGCTGGGAACAGGCGTTTCAAGTTGAAGGAAGCCAGGGTTTTCTTTAATCTAATTTTTGAAGTAAGAAATAGAGAAGTGCAGAAAAAGGGGTTTCTGGTCGATGGAATCTGAGGAGTGAGGAGGGAAAATTTGGGAAAATTTTCCCAATATTTAGGGTGAGCGCCTGAACTAATTTTTTTTTTTTCATTTTCCCGCCTTTTTTTTTACCCATCGGGTTGACCCGACCTATTTTTTACCCGAAAATTTTCCGGGTCATCGGGTTTGATTGAAAACGGGTTTCGGGTTCAACCCTACGGGTTATGACCCAAAAAAATTTGGTCGGAACGGGTCGGGTCATATTTTGCCAGGTCTATATACAACCTATTATCAATTCATATTTTAACACATCGTTTTATCAAATCTGTTTCCAAACACAAAACAACAACTTTATTCCAACTTAATTAACAATCAAATAATTGATAATCAAGGGAAACATGGAATAATGAGCAAGAGTAAACCGCCACTTGCCTTAGCTAGACGAACGAGAGATCGGGTTCCGAGATCTGGAAACTTGCACTTGAGCACGGTTTCCTATGCCGACAACGGGTTTTAAGGAAAAAATCCTAAGTTAGATACGATACGAATAGACGAAGCGAAACGAAGGAAAGAAGCCAGTGCCGCGGTCGCGAATGGCATAGCCGCAATCGCGGCCTTGCTGGGCAAAACTGCGCCCGCGGTTTTATAACCGCGATCGGGTTTCGCGCCCAGTCGGGGCCGCCAGTCTCTGCCCGATCACGGTGGATTGAGCTGCGATCGCAGGACTCTATCCCGACGCGAACCTAACTCAACTTTTTGAGTCATACCGACGACGACGAGGCACAACAACTTCGCTTCTGGACAAAAGAGCACCTCCAACACTCCAAGGATCTCCCACGGCAACGACTTCGGCTCCGGCGACGAAACTCTGGCGACAAACACAACTTTAACGAGAGAAGGAGGAAGCTTGAGGATGATGGAGAAGCTCGGCTACAACTCCTATTTATAGGCTCAGAGGAGGAGGAGTTCCCTCAACGCCGAGCAAGCCAACCGATCCAACTCCCCGGCATTTGGAGCACGAGGGGAAATCCGATCGTCGGCCTTCTAGAAGCAGGCGAAGAAGACGAACAGAGTTTCTCGCGGTCGCGGTTTCAGAACCGCAATCGCGTTTTGCCCAGGCAAAACCGCGCCCGCGTTCTTGGCCCTTGCTCGCGGGTTTGATTGTGGTCTTTGCTAAATTCTATTTTTAGCATTCCATAATTAATTTATGACCCATATATCTTTACTAAACATATATTATTACGTTCAAATGGTTCTTACATAGGTTACAGAAATTACCCAACACGTCTTGCTTACAAAACGACAGTTGGGACTTTTAGGGGTTATTACAATACCTCCCCCTTAAAAAAAAGTTTCGATCTCGAAACTAGGCCGAAAATAGCTCGGGAAAACGTCTTAGCATATCAACCTCAGTCTCCCAAGTTTCCCAAGTCACCTCCTCAGATCCTGACTTGGACCAGAGGATTCATACCAATGGTACTACTTTGTTCCTCAAGTGCTTCTCGCGGCGTTGAAGAATACGCACAAGTCTCTCTTCGTATGTACCATTTACCTGAATCTCGATGTCGTCATAACTCAGCACATGAGACTCATCTGGCATATACTTCCTCAACAGAGACACGTGAAACACGTTATGCACAAGATGCGCCGACGACGGAAGTGTCAAACGGTATGCTAGAGATCCGACTCTGTCAAGGATCTCGAATGGTCCCACGTAGCGAGGGTTGAGCTTTCCACGCTTGCCGAACCTAAACACAACCTTGGATGGCGACACCCTGACAAACACCTTGTCACCAACCTCAAACTCGACATTAATGCGCGTCAAATCAGCATAAGACTTCTGTCGACTCTGAGCTGTAAGCATCCTCTATCTGATCAAGGCAATATCCGAGGCAGTCCTCTCGACTAACTCCGGTCTGACCAGAATCTTGTCGGTATTCTCATCCCAACAAATCGGGGATCTGCACTTCCGACTGTACAAAGCCTCGAATGGAGCCATCTTGATGGTGGAATGCCAGCTATTGTTGTACGTGAATTCAATCAGACTCAAGCTGTTCTCCCAACTAGTCGGACGATCCAGCACACAAGCTCTCAGCGTATCCTCCAGTGTCTGAATGGTCCTCTCAGATTGCCCATCCGTCTGAGGATGAAACGCAGTACTGAACCTCAACTCAGTTCACATGGCCTTGTGGAGTTCCTTCTAGAACCTCGACATGAATCATCCATCACGATCCGATACAATGGTTTTTGGCGTACCATGCAACCGGACGATCTCGTATAGGAAAACTTCCGATAGCCTCTGGGTTTCCCAAGTTGACTCGATGGCCACGAAATAAGCACTCTTTGTGAGCCGGTCAATGATCACCCATATGGCATCCTTCTGACTCTGAGTCTTCGGCAACCCCGTGACTAAGTCCATCGCAATATCCTCCCATTTCCATTCTGGCACTGGGAGAGGTTGCAATTCACCACCTGGTCTGCGGTCTTCAATCTTGACCTTTTGACAAGTCAAGCATCTCGTCACAAATTCTGCTACGTCCCACTTCATGTTGGGCCACCAGAACTTCTTTCTGAGGTCTTTGTACATCCTTACTGGATCCTGGATGTACAGAATAAGCTGACGAATGGGCCTCCTTCATTACCAGTTGATGAAGGCCATCTATGTCAGGCACACAGATTCGGTCATGAAACCAGAGTGATCCATCATCTTGGATCACGAATCCCAGAGCTTTCCCATCCATCACTTTGCTGCTTAACTTCACTAAGATCATATCATCAACCTGCTTCTCTTTGATCTGATCGAGTAGCGTAGCCTGAATCTCCAACATACTCAGGCATCCTCGACGCTGATCATACAAGACATCAATCTCGCACAATCCTTGACGCAGTTTGGTTTGAGCAGTGAGCAGAGCTACTACAATCTCGTACGGCGTCTTCCGGCTCAAAGCATCGGCTACCATGTTAGACTTGCCCGGATGATACAGCAACTCGATGTCGTAATCCTTGAGTAGCTCTAACCAGCGACGTTGCCTCATATTCAACTCCTTCTGAGTGAACACATACTTGAGACTCTTGTGGTCAGTAAAGATCTGGCATCTCACACCATAGAGGTAGTGCCTCCAAATCTTCAACGCGAAAACCACAGCCGCTAACTCCAGATCATGCATTGGATAGTTTGCTTCATAGGTCTTCAATTGTCGAGATGCGTATGCAATAACCTTTCCCTTTTGCATTAATACACATCCTAACCCATGCTTTGAAGCATTACTATAGACCACATAACCATCAGATCCATCTGGTAGCACCAAAACTGGTGCGGACGTCAAGCACTTTTTCAACTTCTGAAAACTTGCCTCGCAATTATCATCCCATATGAACTTCTTGTGGACCTTGCGGAGCAACCCTATCATGGGTAGAGCGATCTTAGAAAATCCATCAATGAACCGTCTGTAATAACCTATAAGTCCCAAGAAACTGTGCACCTCCTTCACGTTCTGAGGTCGCTTCCAGTCGGCTACCGCTTCGGTCTTCTGAGGGTCGACCATAACCCCATTCTCATTAATCACATGGCCTAAGAAATTCCTTAATCTAGAAGTCACATTTAGACAACTTGGCATACAACTGATTTTGTCTAAGAACTGACAATGTGATACGAAGATGCTCCTCGTGAGCCTCCTCGTTCGGAGAGTAGATCAGGATATCGTCGATAAATACTACCACGAACTTGTCCAGATACTAATGGAAACATATGTGCATCAGATCCATGAAAACTGCCGAAGCATTTGTAAGCCCAAATGGCATGACTACGAACTCGTAGTATCCATATCTCTGCCGAAACGCAGTCCTCGGAATATCTTTCTCACGAATCCTGAGCTGATGATAACCAGACCTCAAATCGATTTTGGAAAAGACTTTCACTCCCTGCAGTTGATCCAAAAGATCATCTATCCTTGGAAAAGGATACTTATTCTTGATGGTGACCTTGTTCAACTCTCGATAGTCGATACAAAGCCTAAATGAACCATCCTTCTTCTTGACAAACAAGACAGGAGCGCCCCAAGGCGATGCACTCGGCCTTATATATCCTTTCTCGAGTAGCTCCTCAAGTTGTTTCTTCAACTCTTGCATCTCCGCTGGAGCCATCCGATAAGGTGCTTTAGAAATCGGTGAGGTTCCAGGCTCTAGATCAATAGTGAACTCCACGTCACGATTCGGGGGTAAACCGGGAATCTCCTCAGGAAAAACATCCGGATACTCGCATATAACAGGAACATCATGAACTGGAGTCTCATCCTTCTTGGGTTTATCCAGATAGCACAGGTACCCGACACATCCTTGTCGAAGTAGCTTACATGCAGCCATCGCATTGGTAAGATTTCTGTTATCAGTGTCATTACGACCCTTGAACTTACACACAAACTGGCCCCTAGATGAAACTATCACTGTCCTTGAGCTGAAATCGATTACCGCCCCGTGACGCGTCAGCCAGTCCATCCCGAGAATGATGTCGTATGGAGCTATGGCTATGCAGATCAAGTCCGCTTCGAACTTCCGACCTTGAATAATAGTCAGAAATTCCGACAGTCGCTTGGTCCCTACTAATTGCTCACCATTGGGAAGGTTCACCATAAATGGTTTGCAAGATTCATTGCACTTCAACCCTAACTTACTTACACACTTTTCCGAAATAAAGGAATGAGTAGCACCCGAATCAAACAATATACACACAGATGTAGAGTGAAGGTATAGAGTACCTTGAGCAATTGGAGCGTTAGGTCCGTCAGCCTCACGCATCTCGTACAGCTGCTGACCCTGACCCATTGGAGCAGCTGGGGCCTTTCCCTTGTTCTGAGCAGTTGTCTGCATCGAGGTACTAGGGGTCCCTACATGCTTGAATTAAGGTCGGTTGTTATGGCTAACTGACCCTTGTTGCGACTCAGCCTCCTTCTGCCTCCTTTGAGGACAAAAAGTCTGCAAATACCCCTCCTTCCCGCATGCAAAGCACGTTCTCTTACCCTTCGTGCACTCATTGCTCTTGTGCCCCGGCATTCCGTAGTTATAACACTGAATCGGGTTCTTGCTCTGGCCCGAGCATTGAGTAGGACCTGATTGTGTCACCTCAGTTCTTGCCCGACCAGACTTGGCAAAGTGTGATGGTGGTGCGGGTCGTTTAAACCCACTAGCCTGAGGCTGGCTCTGCGCCGGTCTCTGGCGATTGTGCTTCTTTGCCGACTCCTCTAGAGTCACTTCCAGCTTGTAGGCAGCATCCATATACTGCTCCAGAGTAGAGCAGCTGTGGCACACCATCAACGACTTAATATCCGGGTTCATCCACTCATGGAAATGCCAAATTTTATGCTCCTCACTCGACACTTTCGGTCCAGCATATTGCAACAAGTGGTTAAACCTTGTAGCAAGCTCAGTCACCTTCAGCCCATCAGTCTTAGGGTAAAGGAACTCTATGTGTTTCTCCTCCCTCATAGCACGAGAAAAGAAACGGTCGGTCATTTTTGTCTTGAACATACCCCAATTCAATGTTGGATGCTCAACTAATCTAGTTCTCTCCCACCATTCGCTAGCCACATCCTTAAGTTGAAGGGAGGCAATGTGTACTTTCTCAGCCTTAGTGCAATCGACGTTCCTGAATAACTGCTCCATATGTGAGAACCAATACGCCACCCTGACAGGTTCTCCGGTACCGTCATAGCTATCAGGCCTCATCGAGCTAATGGCTTTCAAGGCCCGACCGTAGTTCCCTCCATTTCTGACGGTATTGACTTGAGGTACCGGGTCCACTGGCTCCTCAAATCCAGGGACAACCTGAGTAACTGGGACACCTTGAGGTTGTAGTATAGCTGGCCGAATTATCTCGATGACCACCTGCATAACGATCCCACGAATGGCCTCGACGGCCGCAGCGTCAAAGACAACCTGAGGGTTAGCCTGAACATGGCTATTGCCAGCTGGGTTATTGTGAGAGGCCGATTCGCTCTCATCCCCCTGGTTAGTGGCACTTCTCAAGTTCACCCTTGGGTTGTTACCTAGCCCAGCACCGGCACGGGTTGTGTTCCTTGTGTTTACCATTTGTTTGCCGATCAATTATTAAAGTATTTCACAACATTAATATCACACTTAAAGATGCACAATAGATGCAACTGATTCGGAGTAGATTAAACTAGCAAACTTTATTGATAGAAGAACTGAAACCACGTTTTATAAGTCTTACAATAACCTTCCTAAACGACAAGACAAAACTGTTAGGAGACTGATGTGTCCTTGCCTCCTGTGTCAAGCCAAATTATCAAAGGAGACACCTTTGGATCTAGTCCTGGTTAGGAAGTCACGTTTGAACGTCACAGTGGTGAAGATCGCGATCGGGTGAACGCGATGATGGTGGTTGTTGATGTCGGTGACTGGGAAGAGGTGGCGACAACGCGGACTTGGTGGCGATGGAAGCGTTTTGATGGAAAGATGGATAGTGAAGGCGGAAGCGGTTTGGTGAGGGATATAAGACTTGAAGAGACAAGTCTTTGGGGTGTCGTAGCGTCGACTGCGGATGAAGGAGATGCGAAGATAGATTGGCTTGAGAGATCAAGCGTTTGCCGTAGCGTCGGTGGCGGAGGGAATGAGGATGAGAGGGATATGGGTGACGTCCGATCAAGGGAAGGAGGAATTAACACTCGACTTAAAACCTTGAACTTTAACTTGAACGTGAAGAAATAACAAGAACATAAGAGGCTTTAAATAGCCAAGGTATCTCGACCAAGATCTAATGGGCTTGGGTCAAAAAGAACCTAAGGGCTAGCCCATGCAAGCATGCAAAAGGCACAAACCCTAAAAGATAGAATGATTGAAAGGAAACTATCTAAAACGTTGTAATTAAGAAAACTATCTAAAACAAGTTGGAAATACCAAATATAGATAATGTCCTAAAAAGAACGCGTGAAACTCATGAACGCGTTGAAGGCTTTGACGTGATCATCACGTGAGACGACGAAGTGTCACAGTCTTCAGAAGAACGCGTTCTTTCACTCTCGATGGTGGCAAGGACGACGAGTCTTGGATTGTCGTCTGGGCTTCCTTGGCTGGCGACGGCGCGTGCGATGAGAGACACGACGGCGGCGGCGATGGACTTGGACCTAGACCTCGACACTGGACCTTCTGAGCGTAGGCTCATGGCTTCTTTCTCGTCTTGGGCCGTCATGGGAGGCAGGGTCACATCACCCTCCCCCACTTGGCTGTGAAGCGTCCCTACTTTACCATCATCAAACTCTGGCTCAACATATGGTGTTAAGTCCGCGACGTTGAAGGACGCGTGAACTCCGAAATCTGGTGGGAGCTCGAGTTGATATGCATTGTCCCCCATGGCTTTGACCACGCGGAAGGGACCATCTCCACGCGATGCCAATTTATTCTTTCGCCGCGATAGGAACCTCTCCTTTCGCAGATGCACCCAGACAAGGTCTCCGAGGGCAAAGACGATGCGGCGGCGGCCTGAATTCTTCTGTGAGGCATACTGCACGGCCCTCCTCTCCAGCTGTTCCCGAGTTTGTTGATGAAGCTCCTGGACTTGCTCAGTGCGATTGGAGGCTGAGACATGCACTGGGTCTCAGAGAGGACGCGGCGACAAATCCAGTGGTGTCAAGGGGTTGATGCCATACACCACTTCGAATGGTGTCAACTTGGTCGCTGTGTGCCTGCATCTATTGTAACAAAACTCGACAATTGATAGTAAGTCCTCCCAATGCTTAGGGTTGGCTTTTAGCATCGTGCGAAGGAGGGCTCCTAGAGTTCTATTTGTGACCTCCGTTTGGCCATCGGTTTGGGGGTGGTAGCTAGTCGAGAATAGGAGTTTGGTGCCGAGCTTTCCCCAAAGAGTTCTCCAAAAATGACCAACGAACTTAGAATCCCTATGACTAACTATGGTACGCGGGACTCCATGAAGATGGACCACATGCTCAAAGAATAGATCAGCAATCTCACTAGCACTATGAGTAGTCTTACAAGCAATAAAATGTGCCATCTTAGAAAACCTATCTACGACCACAATGTAACACCCCCAAATTTTAACCCATTTGGAAAGGTATTACCGCCAGTGACCTCGGTTTCCATACCGAAGCCACCCTAGGCTTTACCATTGAAACACAAATCCTAAAGAACAATTATGATACAAAATCATCATAATTTTCATTGAAAACATAAGTTCCAGAATTACATCCCAATTCCGAAAAGGATTAAACTCAGAATAATTGAAATACAGCGGAAGTCTTTCAAAATCTTACAAAAGGGTCTTGATCACAATGATCATCTCCCAAGGATCTCAACCTGATTAAAATCATTAAAACATCCAAAAACCACCGTTGTCTTTATAGTCGTTCTAGCCTTCCTGCATCTGCAATTTACCTGATGTGCCGAATCAAACGGATGACACCAGCCAACCATGCAGAGAACAATTACGGTTGGTTAGTCTAATGAAAGACTATGCAATGGTACAAAGCAGAGTGGTTCGAAGTAGTCGTATTAGGTTAGACTCATCGTTTCTCGAATTAAAACCGATGATGATAGTCAACCATCATACTCCTACTGAAATATATCAAGCAGCATGATCAAGAGAAGATTCTGAAAGACCGAGTCTTACAACAATCAACCCAAAAGAAGACTCCAATGAATTGAGTCTTATCGGAAAACATGACAAATGTCTGGAACATTATAATTTCACACAAGTGTTTAAAATGACTTGATGTTTCGGTTCACGACCAACCTCATCGCACAATGCGAATCCAGATTGGAAAGAGAACTTTACTCTGATCAAAGTCAAGATGAGCTTTCCTAGCTGCACTACACTTAGCTGCACTACTCGCCCAAGGTATATTAATCATGTGCTACGACGGCACTTATCTTATTTAATTCCAAAACGCGCATCAAGTTATAGGCTTTTAAATATATGTATCGCCATGAGGGACATATATTGAATATATGTTTCGCCATGAGGGACATATAGGACATATGTTTCGCCATGAGGGACATACTCCTGAATGGGACGAATACCAAGATTTGTAGCATCAGTTAAGTGCCACCATCTCTATACCCGAGTATAGAGATCGGTCATGACCCACCAAATGGTTTTTGGGTTTATCACCCTTTGTACCATTAATCATTATTAAGAAACGACTGGACCTCGAATAGTCCATCGCTCCTACGAATACTCGTACTAACTAAACAGTTCAACACAATAATAATCATATCAAAGCCCTCCAGGCTAATATCATAAATATATATCTATAATAGCGTTGTTCTAGCAGATATACAACCTATTATAATATCATATTCTTTTCATATTGTTGCCCTTCCGGCAATCCTCATAAAATATATATCTATAATAGCGTTGTTCTAACAGATATACAACCTATTATAATATCATCTTTTAATCTTCCAAAACAGTTTATCAAAACTGATCTCAGACAGAAACAATATTCATTCCAAATTAATTAACAATTAAACAATTGATAATCAATGTAAATATGGAATGATGAGCAAGAGCGAACCGCCACTTGCCTGGAATAGATTCGGCGATGAATCTGGACGAGACGATTACCGAAAATATCATTTCTAAGGATATGGCTTAAGCTTCAGAACATTCCTAGCAGAGTACGAGTCCACACGCGATCCATCATATCACATTCTAACGCTCGATTGATTTCGGGTTAAAATTGAACTGGAAGGGGAATTAGGCTTCTCGGCCCAACAACAACTAAACAAAGGAGGGGGGCCCCATTTGTCTTCAACCTCCGAATTGAAACAACAATAACAGACGGGAGCTCGGCCTCAATAACACGATCGGCATGGGTTGCTTCGTTGGTGCTTCCGCCGCCTCGTCGCCGGGAGGGAAGCCACCGCAGCAACAGCGGCACGCACAACGGCTCGTCGGGGTTGTCTTCGCTGGGATAGAGCGCTCGTCGCTGGGAGATAGCGGCGGCAGTGGCTCCGACCTCCAGCGGCAGCTCTCGGTTCTGGACAATAGCATCGACGTGCCACACCTCGCACCAGCAGCTCGTGGCGACAACAGAACGCAGCCATAGTGGCTCGGCTCACGTAGCTCATGAACAGCGGCTCCGTATTGGGTCACCGGCGGGAGAGATGCCGTGGAGAGCAGCCGAGACGATAAAAGAATAGAGGAAGACGAGTGAGTTGATGGGGTGCCCGGTTTCCTTCTGATCCAGCTTTATTTGAAGCCCCAGGGAAGAAGACGTGTAACATCCCGGACTATCCAACTCAAGAGATGCACAGGGGACACGTACACAGGAGAGGCGAGCTACGTGCAAATTTTATGGCCACACAATTTGTGGGGGAAAATTTGGTATGGGTTTTAAACCCCAAAAATTATATGTTTAATTGTATCCAAACAAATATTCTAAGTCCCGAAAATACATCGAATGTATTTTATACCACTCCAGAAATTATTTCGGAGATCATGGATGTTACAGAAAATCCGAACTCCACTGAAAGCGAAATAATTATTGAACGAAGGATGGGAAAATTACCCAAATACCCTTACTAAAATTAAGGGGTATTACACACAAAAATGGTGTCTTTACCTCGTCTAGAGAGGGGCAAACCCGTGATGAAATCCATAGACAAATCTTCCCAGGGGGCACTCGGAATGGGCAAGGGAGTGTAGAGGTCGTGAGGACTAGACTTAGCTTTGGCTCTCTGGCAAGTCACACAACTTCTACAAAACCTAGTCACTTGGTGAGTCATCTTAGGCCAAAAGAAGTGTTCTCTAAGCGCGTCTAAGGTTTTCCTAATCCCAAAATGTCCACGACTTGCGTGTGCTTCCTCAATCAGTAGGAGCCTGATTTGCGATATATTGTATAACGCATCTAACGGTTATTAGCATGATTTAGATGATGTTTGTATATGATTTGATGGTAATTCTGTAATCCGGAAGAGAAGACTAGAAGTGAAGAAATCATGGGATTTACAGAGGTTTGAGGTGCATTGAAGAGTAGAAGAACAGTGTGCTGAATTCAATTGGTTCGTTATCTTTACTCAGATGTCCAAATGGAGTGATTCGAATTCGAGGTTTTTGATCTTGAAGTCTACTGCAAGTCCTCAAAATATGAGCGCAATCCGAGTTGGGAATCAAAAGTTATGACGTTTTTACAGAAGTGTCGCAGAAGTTGGAGGCACCACCGCACCCGCGGCCAACACCACCGCACCCGCGGTGAGCAAGCAGAAGTTGGCATCTGAATCTCTAGAGACCCACTGCACCCCGTGGTGGGTGTTGCCGCACCCGCGGTGACGACGCGCTGTCAAATTTGGCGCCGTTGCCGGGGAATCAAAATTTCTGTTTTTGTGTTTTTCTTTGTTACCAACTTTCGTGTGGACCTATCTTACGGTCCACATTCGTGCTACTGATTTCTTTTTCTTTGTTACAGATATGGAGTTCTGGAGAGAGCCGCGATATGACCCATACTCCTACGCATACACTCCAGGGTGGAGAGATTACCCCAATTCGAGTTATGGGTACCAGCAATACCCTCCATATGGTCATGACTACCAAGAGTTCTACCCGGAGCCACAATCGTTCTACCAGTAGGGTACTCCACGACAGTACAATCTGACCTATGAGCATAGCCCGCCAGTGTCCAATCCAAGTTCCTCCATGTCAATTGAAGATATGCTCCAAGCTTTGACGAAACATTTCACTACTCATGTTCAAGCTACGGGGTCGAGCATTAAGAATTTAGAGAATCAGATGGGCCAAATGGCTGAAGCCATCACAAGGATCAATGCAAAGATTTCGGGAAATCTACCATCTCAAACGGTATTGAACCCACGAGCAAATGTTAGTGCTGTGATGTTTCGAAGTGGTAAGCAATTGAATGTCGCCCCTAGTGCTGAAGAGGACAACACAAAAAATGAGAGTTCTCAGTTGGGAAAACTGCACCCACGGCAAGAAGACTGCACCCGCGGTGGGACTACAGAAGAGCAACTGAGCTCTCAGTCGAGATCACCGCACCCCGCTCCACTTTCGCCGCACCCATCGGCCACACCACCGCACCCCGCAGTGAGTCACCGCACTCGCGGTGACGGAGCCCCAGAATTCCGAGACTTTTCTATCGGGACGACCGCACCCACGGTGGATTCTGACCGCACCCGTGGTGGACCTTCTGGAGTTGTGAAAGAGCCTTATGTCGACACCTATGTTCATCCATACTTTCCCCCTCTCGGTTCTGAGAAGCCTCCCGTACCCTTCCCTGAGGCTCTGAAGGACACCCAAAAGGTGGAGAACGACAAAGGTTTATTTGACACCTTCAGTAGCTGCAAGGTGAACATTCCTTTGGTCACACTGTCAAACAGCGTCCCTCGCTGCACAGAAGTTTTAAGGGCGTTGGGAAATATCAAAAAGAAACCAAAGGGGAAGTACAAGAAGGAGGCCTTGATTCAAGTGGCGGATTTTTACATGCTGGATACGAGGCAGGATAAGCATACAGCCCCTGAGATGTTGGGTAGACCGTTCCTAAAGATGGCAAGTGCATTCATTGATATGAACAGCGGTCCACCCATCATGAAGTGCAGGAGGACGGGGGTCAAGCTCGACATGGAATATACAAAGAGGCATCCCCCTGATATAGATCCCAGGAGTTCAGTTGTTGTGAGCAACCCGAGTTGAGGTTGTTTGAGTAGGATGTCGAGCCACGACAATAACTAAGGCGCTGTCCGAGAAGAAACCCGAGGTATGTTTTTCGTTCTTTGTTTTTCATTCTTTGTTTTTGCATTTGTTTTTAGTGTGTTCTTGCTTTGTTTTTGTTTTTCTTTGTTTTCGACTAACCTGCAGGGAAGAGACCCTATGCGAATTGAAGAAGGTGTTTCCTACACCATTGTAAGTCTTCTTTTGCCCTGCACTGAAAATAAAATCCCAGAAAAAACCTTAAACGGGGATCAATAACAACAACAAAAATCGAAAAAAAATAATTGAAAAAACAACAAAAAAGAGTTCTACCGTAGGCCAGCTGTCCGGAGTTCCCCATGGAGAAGGTGCGCATCATGTTGTCAAGGAGGAGACATTCACCCCACACATTATTTGGCAACGATGATGGCCCTACAGTCGATAGTTGAAGAGGAGGAACACCAGGGCCCACACCATGAACACATCTGGGCCTATTTTTTGTGTTCATTGAAGGTCGTACAGCCCCGAATTCTTTGATATACCACTATTCACCAAAGTGGTTTCCTTTTGGTTGCATGGTAGGAGAAAATTATTGATTAAGAAGATCCTGCGCAACACTAGAGACCTGAGCGTTCATTGTTTTACCGTCAGCAACAAAGAAAGTGTCCAAGCCAACTCGACGACGTTGTGAGTTATTTTTTTTGCTTTTCCCTGTGCTTCTATTCTTTTTGTCTTTCATTACATTGAGGACAATGCAATGTTTAAGCATGAGGGAGGGTTCTATACTTGCTACGTTGTTGAGGAGAAAAATAAAAAAATTGAAAAAGCCAAAAATTTGAAAAAATGCAAAAATTGAAATCCTGGGATAAGTCGAAAACCCGAAAGGGAGACTTAGGTAAGAAGCAGGTGGCTTGGACCAGCATTAGGCTGGGGTAATAATTGGTCAAGAGTGATGTGAGTATATGTGAGCCCATCTATTGAAAAATGAAATGAGTGGCTTGGGGAAAACCCGAAAGGGCGCCTTGGCAAAATGAGTGAAAAGAAGAAGAGTGATTATTAGGATTCCTTATTTTTCCTGGCGTGGTGACATAAGAAGGGGAGTTATAAGGAGGTTTCGGGTAGGCCACCATGGAGGAATAAGGTGATTAGATGGAGTTCGGTTTGGATTAGTCTTGCATTGCTTGTTTTGGTTGTATTGGAGCTTATTGTTGATGTGTTGTAACTACTAGTGTCATATTTTCTTGTACTTCTTGAGGCCTTGGAGCATGGTTGATGGAGTGAGTTCAAGTTTTTAGCTTACTCGGGACGAGTAAAGGTCTAAGTATGGGGGAATTTGATATGCGATATATTGTATAGCGCATCTAACGGTTATTAGCATGATTTAGATGATGTTTGGATATGATTTGATGGTAATTTTGTAATCCGGTAGAGAAGACTAGAAGTGAAGAAATCATGGGATTTACAGAGGTTTGAGGTGCATTGAAGAGTAGAAGAACAGTATGCTGAATTCAATTGGTTCGTTCTCTTTACTCAGATGTCCAAATCGAGTGATTCCAATTCTAGGAGTTAGATCTTGAAGTCTACTGCAAGTCCTCAAAATATGAGCGCAATCCGAGTTGGGAATCAAAAGTTATGGCATTTTTACGGAAGTGTCGCAGAAGCTGCTGGAGCCTCTAGAGACCCACCGCACCCCGCGGTGGGTGTTGCCGCACCCGCGGTGGGTGTTGCCGCACCCGCGGTGGGTGTTGCCGCACCCGTGGTGACGACGCGCTGAAGACTTTTCTCGGCTTATTTCCGAGATCTTTTATCTGTTTTTATTTTATTTCTGAAACTTTGTTTCCAAGTTTGTTATTTCCTTTTATTTATTTTCTGAATTATTTACTTCCTAGTATTTAAGGTTCTATCCTAGACTTTGTTTAGGGAGAACCTAGTTGCCACCTTTCATAGTTTTTTTCTCTCAAAAACCCTATGAAGAACTAAGCTTCCATTGTTGCATTTGACGTTTTGAAGCCTTCAATTGATTGGTTGTGAGTTTTCTACTCTTGTTCGTTTTCCTATCTAGTTGGATTAATTCTCTTATGCTTGAATGTTTATGGGTTTATGTTGATTTATCTAGAGTAGCTACCTAGGTCTATTGATATCTTCCTAATTGCTAGGACTTGTGATTCCGGGTTCGGGTTGCATATCTAGTAGCAAACACGATTTACATAAGCGGGTTGCGAGTGTTCATCGTGAGAGAGAGTTAATTTCATGTTATAGTAACGGGTTGTTTCTATTGCATGTATCTTGTTGAATCCTTGGTTGAATACTATTGCTTTATTGAGTCTTGAAGGTTTTCGGATTTGATTTGGTAATAAGTACTATTAGGGCCGGTAGAACTAATAGTTACATATCATCGGGATAAGAACAACTAAGGGAAAGATAAGAACTTGAGATTGATAGAATTCAGTGATCAACCATATCTCTTATTGTATGGATCTTTGTCAGGTGTGACGCTTTTCCCCATCATATTCACAACCTTTGCCTGCAAATCTGTTTACTTGTTATTTGGTTACGAAAATCATACAAACCCCCCCTAGTTCCTAGTTGGTGACTTGCAATTACTTGAATTGATAATCTGATTCCCTTGGGTTCGACCCTGACTTGCTTGCTATACTTTATTTAGTAGGTACATTAGGATTTCTTTGATTAGGCATACGACTTTAGGCCTGTCAGAGCCTAATGGAGGATGTAGGAATGCATAGACGACTAGCCTTGTACAAATAACCCTCAGAAAGGTAAAAGGTCTCAAACTCACGCGATCTCAGGCAATGCTCAAGAATAGGGGCAATGCTCAAGAATAGGGGCAAAGAAAGGGTCACTAGCATATAAATCCTTAATTAAAGCAAAACCCAAAATTTTAGTTTGCACATGAGTCAGGAGAACATACTTGCGAGATAACGCGTCAGCAACAATGTTATCTTTTCCTTTCTTGTGAACAACGACATAAGGAAATGTCTCCAGAAACTCCACCCAACGAGCATGGCGGCAATTGAGGTGAGCCTGGCTCTTCAAGTAGCTCAACACGGCGTGGTCGCTGTGGATGACAAACTCACGCGGCCAAAGGTAATGCTGCCATGTCTTCAGCACGCGTACTAAGGCATAAAGCTCTTTGTCGTAGGTGGGGTAATTGAGTGTGGCTCCTGTGAGCTTCTCACTGAAGGAGGCAATCGGCCTCTTCTCTTGGTGTAACACACCACCAATGCCTATGTCTGAGGCATCACACTCCACTTCGAAGTGTTTGGTGAAATTTGGAAGCTGGAGCAAAGACGCTTGGCACAACGCGTTCTTCAAGGCGGAGAAGGTGCGTTCATGGGACTCAAGCTACAAAACTGTGCTTCCTTTCTTGGTGAGCTCATGTAGTGGAGCGGCAATGGAAGAGAAATCGCGTACAAAACGCCAATAAAAGCCCGCGAGTCCTAGAAAGCTTCTCACCTGTGTTGGTGTGATAGGCGTGGGCCAGTCCTTGATGGCCGCGATCTTCTCATTATCAACGCGTAAACCATCGCTACTCACAATGTAGCCCAGAAAGTTAGTGGACTCGGAGCAAAATGAGCACTTTGCCAGATTGGCAAACAGGCGCTCTTGTCGAAGGCATTCGAGCACTTGGAGAAGGTGATCGACATGGTCTTCTAGGCTCCGGGAATACACAAGGATGTCATCGAAATAAACGACAACAAACTTACCAAGGAAAGATCTCAACACGTGGTTCATCACGCGCATGATGGTGATGGGCGCGTTCGTGAGCCCAAATGGCATGACAAGCCACTCGTAGAGCCCATACTTTGTCTTGAACGTTGTTTTCCACTCATCACCTTCTTTCATTCTGATCTGGTGATAACCACTCTTCAAATCAATTTTGGAGAAGAGTGTCGCGCCATGAAGTTCATCTAGCATATCATAAAGGCGGGGAATATGGTGCCTATACTTGACTGTGATCTGGTTTATGGCACGACAATCAACACACATTCTCCAGGTGCCATCCTTTTTGGGCATAAGGATCACATGCACATCACAAGGGGAAAGAGATTCCCTTACGTATCCGCGATCCAACAATTCCTGGACTTGGTGCTGTAATTATTTAGTCTCTTCTGGACCAGATCTATATGCAGTGCGGTTGGACAAAGAAGCACCTGGCACAAGGTCAATTTGGTGCTCAATGCCTCTCAGGGAGGTAATCCTTGTGGCAACTCATCGGGGAATACGTCGGTGAACGCATCAAGCAAGTTCGCGATCTTTGGTGGCAAAGGCGCATTCGTCGACGATTCAGGGATGCATGGGGTTGGCACAAGAAGAAAGCATGGAGTATTCCCAGTCAAACAAGCAGTGAGGTCACTGGGCCTTGCCAAAAGAACGCATTGCTCACAAGTGCCTTGCAAAGGACGCGCTGAGGGCAACGAATCGTCTAGCTATGGGGCACGCGGTGTCCTAGTGGTGGCATTGTGTTTCTTCTTGCCATTGACTGGAGAAGGCGAAGTATGACCATATTTGTACGTAGTGGACGTGGTCTCTATGGCCTTCTAGCGATCGCGTTGTACCTGGTCCTGCAAGATCTCATGGGGAGACATTAGATGCAAAGTGACACGCTTCCCGTGGTAATTGAACACATAAGTGTTCAAATAGCCATCATGGAGTATGCGCCTGTCAAATTGCCATGGGCGCCCAAGCAAAATATGGGTGGCGTCCATTGCAATGACATCACAAAGAATAGAATCACAGTATTGCCCTATAGAAAAAAGAAATTAAACATTGGCGAGATACTGTGTTACCTGGACTAGAAGAAATCCATTGGAGGGCATAAGGTTGTGGATGAGGCATCGTAGGCAATTTGAAGTGGTTGACAACCTTCTCATTCACAATATTTGCACAAGATCCTCCATCAATAATAACACTCAAGGAAGCTGTTTGGACTAGAGCCCTTGTATGGAACAAGTTCTCTCGTTGATCGCTTAAGCTGGCTTTCTTGACGGTGAGGAGACGACGCGTCACCAAGCTCAATGGTGTGCCTGCGTGCAGAGATGTGGGTTCGCAATCATACGCATCTTCATCCTCGTCCTCGTTGCCTTCAGTGATCACGTCAAGTGTGGCCTCCTCATCTTTACAAGATTCATAGCCAGCAGCGGCTGTGGAGAACAACACCTTGCGAGCATTGGGACAATCCTTCTTATAGTGGCCTCGTCCACCACATTTGTAACAATCAATATCACGCGCGCGATCATTGGGCATTGGGGCATGTCTTGGCACGGTCGGACGCGACGCGGTGTTTGGTGTCGTAGGCTTTGCCTTGGGGGCTTGGCTAGATGCTGCTGTGGTAGATGCACCAGGGCAAACATTAGTATAAAGGAAGCCACTGGTGTTAGAAGAATACCGTTGTTGGCCAGTGGAATAGGTGTAAGACTTTCGGCGAGATAGTTGTGCATGGATTTGCATCGCCGTGTGGGTGAGTGTGTTCATGTCTTTGATGGGCAAAATCTCGAGTTGATCACAGATGTTGGTGTTCAAACCACTCAAGAATTTCTTCCTCAAGGTAGATGGTGCAACAAAGATGTTGGCCTTGTAATACATGTCTTCAAGCTTGGAAAAGAATTCGAGTGGAGTCATCGATCCTTGGCGAGCTGATAGGTGTTATTTCATACACCTTTACTAGCAATTATTAGCATGATTTGGAGGAGTTTTGGATGAGTTTTGGTGCTAAGTCGGTAATCTGGAAGTTGTGGAGAGAAGTGAAGATATCCCAGGATTTACAGCTTAGATGGAGATGGAGCTGCTGCAGCATACTTGGAGAAGACTACCAAACACTTGGTAGGATTGAAGAGCAGCAGAAGAGAAGAAGAGGAGCTGAAGAAGCTGAAGGAGTGAGCTCACCGCCCCGCGCCAGATTCACCGCGGCCCGGCAGTGATTCCCAGAGAAGGTTGAAGCCCCGCGCCAGAGGAAGCCACCGCCCAGCGGTGGAGAGCCTGACGCCCCGCGGTGGCCGTGTTTAATGCCTCGCGCCAGAAGACTGTTACTTTCCTTTTATTTCGTTTAGACTTTATTTTATTATTATTCTGTTTCCTTTATTGTTTGCATTAGTTTAACCTAGTTTCCTAAGACTATTTAAGTCCTCTTTCTAGGTTAAGAGGCAGAGACTTTTTTTTACCTACACACGATTTTTCAGACGTTTTTTCACATTAGAGTTTTTCATCCCCTTTGATGGAGAACTAACTTTCCCTTGTTTTACTAGACGTGTGAAGCAGTACAGTTGATGTGTTTATGAGATCTCTATTCCTTGTTCTTATCCTTATAAGTGTTGGTTTGATTCTCTTGGTTATATTGATTATTGATTTCTTGTTATTCTTCTTAGCCTGATCAACTAAGTTGAATGCTTTTTATCAATTACTAGGATTGCATATAGGGGTTCCGAGTGCATATCTAGTGGCAAACACAATTGTGCGTATAGGGGTTCCGAGCGTATAATCGTGAGTGAGAATCAGTTGGATACGAGTATTAGTACGTCCTTCTATTTGCATGTATCCTATATCCTTGTGTGCATTGCTATTGCTGTGTTGGTGGTAAAGTATACCGAGAACTGTGAGAATCAGTGATATTTTACCATTGGCATAGTAATAAGTCTATTGACAACTGTGAGAATCAATAGTACTAGATCAGGGTGGGAACAACTATAAGGATAGTAAAAGAACTTGGATTAAATAGATTTCTGTGATCAAATTATATCTATGTACTGTGGATCTCGCTCTAGTAGGACTACTTTCCCTCATTACATTTCCTCAACTAAACCAAACTTGTTTGCTTTGCTTGCTTTGTGTTCTCTTGATAACTAAACCCCCCGTTTGTGTTACTTGTCATTCACACTTGCATACTTTATCGATCTTCCATGTGGGTTCGACCCTTTCTTGCTTACTATACATCTGTTTAGTAGGTATGTTAGGACTTTTTACTTTGATAAGGCTAATCAACGATATTTGTATTGCACATCTTTAGCCCCGTCACGAGCCATGGCAATGTCCAATCGCATTTGATTCCTGTAGTCTGGAGGCACATATTTCCTGGTCATTATGTAGACTAATTGATGCCATTCTGTGAGTCGTGCTCTGTGGCGTCGAACGCAATCATCTTCAAACCTATGCCACCACACGCGGGCGGCTCCTTGGAAGTTAAGCGTCGCGGCGTCGACATGGTCCTCAGGTGGCACACGATTATAGCGTAGGGTGTACTCTGTAGCCTGCACCCATTCGAGAAACACAGAGGGGTTGTATTCACCATGAAAATGCTCGATTTTTACCTTGACATGTGGTCGCTGGTATCGAGGCTGGTCTGGGGCTGGGTTGAACGTGTTGTTCGGTGCAGCGTCATAAAGAGGGTTGTCAATGGCACGCAATCCATGTGGTCTATCGCGTCCAACTTGGTGTCTATCGCGTTGTTCGCGATTTTCGCGGACAAACTCATCCCTGGGCGCATAGGCGTCATCGCGTTGATGTCAGCATGGCGGGGCATCGTAGTTGTCGCGTCGACGGTCTCTCTGTTGAACATTGCGATGCTCGCCGCCAATGTCCCGAACGCGTTCTCCTCGGGGTTGGAGACGCGGGGAAGGTATCCAATCTGATGGGTGATCCTGCAATTCAATGGGATCTCCAAGAGAGGGTGGAAAAAATTAGGATTGACCATACCTGAGTCCTCGATCTCTTCGTCATCGTACTCGTCGAAGTCGTCTTGGACATTGGGTGTGATCGACGCATAGCCATCTGATCCGTAATGCGGTGTTCGAACACTTTGGTGTCGAAGATGATCGCGTACATCATGGCTGTGTTGTTGGGTAGGTGGTGTCCTCAATTGATCATCGCATCGCGGTTGTCCAGTGTCACGACGGCTTGGTCTTCTCGGCGTCGCATCGGCTTGGATAGCTTGACGACGTCGGTCATCGCGTGTGGCTGAATCCGACACGTGTTTCTGGGTTCTCCTAGAGGCATACCTATCATCAAAGTTGTAAGGTTCAGAGTACTTACCTTGAGAGTCATCGGCGTCGCGGTCTGAGCCGTTGTCGAAGCCAGTAGGTGTGGCTCGTGGCACATAGCGATCCTTCTGGGGAACGAAGCCTTGGCGGCTCTCAATGACACTCTGCATTCTGTTTAGTTGAGGTTGATGTTGAGAAGTGGAAGGCATAATTCCCTTGCCTTTGTCCACTCGTGTCTTGGATGGGACCGCGTCGGTGGCTCCAGGTGGAGGCGGCGCGTCCATAGCACTCAGCGGTGGGGAAGTTGGAGTGGGCGCGGGCGATGCCACTTCTTGTTGGTTGGCGCGTAGAGTGGCGACCTCCTGTCGAAGAGCCTGGATCAAGATCTGATCTTCGGTCAACGCCATGATGGGGTCGCGTGGTTGGCCCTGTGGTGGTTGGTCTGGAGGTAGACCCAATTGCTGGGGTTATGGGTTGGTGTTGGTGTTGTTGACCTCACGTTCGTCTGTACTGTGGCCAATCTGCATGGTGCCTATGACAAGACGACCAGACATGGGAGTAAAAATGAACCAAAAGACAACAAAGAACAACAACCAAGCAAATCACTAGTCAAGTCACAAAGTTCACATAGGTAGGGCTTGTTTGGCTTGCCGTGAGGGCGGCTTGGCTTGAACTAGAGATGGTGTATCAAGCAAGTTGCAATCAAACAAACAAGAACAAATTGAAACCCTAAAACAAACGTAAACAAAGCAACCTAATTAGCAAGAAAGTACCTTCTAGGAATCTTGACCTAGACGATGGAGAGGTTTAGAAGATGAGCTTAGACCGATGTGGGTTAGGGTTGCCTTATTTTGGCTTTCCCTAACTTTGGAAACTTTTTTTTTTTGGAATATCTTTTCGATATCTTTTTTTTATAATATCCGAGATCTTATCTTTTGATCTTTTCGGACTTGCAAAAGGAAATAAAATAAAAAGGTCTAAGTAACAAGAATATCACAAGTGTGATTGTAGAGATAGGAGAGAGAAGATAAGATTTGATGATATCTTATTAGGAAATTGGTTAAGAACCTAAAAATCAATATCCAACAAACAAGGAAACTCTATCCACGCATGAAATAAGGAAACAAAATATTCTATCATGCAAGATAACAAATTACTAACACACCAAAACTTGGGGAACAAGAAAAAAAAATTCGGCCAAGGTAGGACCTTGTAGAAACCGAAGGATGAGCAAAAGATGGAAATTTTATGGTTTTTCGTGATCTTTTAGTACAGCAATCGATGGGGGCCAAAAAAAATTGTGAACAAAATTGAAACTTGAGTTCGTGACTTATAAAACTGCTGGGCTCTGATACCAGTTGATGTGTCCTTGCCTCCTGTGTCAAGCCAAATTGTCAAAGGAGACACCTTTGGATCTAGTCCTGGTTGGGAAGTCACGTCTGAACGTCACAGTGGTGAAGATTGCGATCGGGCGAACGCGATGATGGTGGTTGTTGATGCCGCTGACTGGGAAGAGGTGGCGACAACGCGGACTTGGTGGCAATGGAAGCGTTTTGATGGAAAGATGGATAGCGAAGGCGGAAGCGGTTTGGTGAGGGATATAAGACTTGAAGAGACAAGTCTTTGGGGTGTCGTAGCGTCGACTACGGATGAAGGAGATGCGAAGATAGATTAACTTGAGAGATCAAGCGTTTGTCGTAGCGTCAGCGGCAGAGGGAATGCGGATGAGAGGGATATGGGTGACGTCCGATCAAGGGAAGGAGGAATTAACACTCGACTTAAAACCTTGAACTTTAACTTGAACGTGAAGAAATAACAAGAACATAGGAGGCTTTAAATAGCCAAGGTATCTCGACCAAGACCTAATGGGCTTGGGTTGAAAAGAACCTAAGAGCTAGCCCATGCAAGCATGCAAAAGGCACAAACCCTAAAAGATAGAATGACTGAAAGGAAACTATCTAAAACGTTGTAAATAAAGAAACTATCTAAAACAAGCTGGAAATACCAAATATAGATAATGTCCTAAAAAGAACGCGTGAAACTCATGAACGCGTTGAAGGCTTTGACGTGATCATCACGTGAGACGACGAAGTGTCATAGTCTTCAGAAGAACGCGTTCTTTCACTCTCGATGGTGGTGAGGACGACGAGTCTTGGATTGTCGTCTGGACTTCCTTGGCTGGCGACGACGCGTGCGATGAGAGACGCGACGGCGGCGGCGATGGCCTTGGACCTAGACCTTGTCACTAGACCTTTTGAGCGTAGGCTCATGGCTTCTTCCTCGTCTTGGGCCGTCATGGGAGGCAGGGTCACATCAGAGGCTAATTCTCTAAAAACAACAAAACACAAAACAACGAGAAAAGATCACTACAACTTGCTATTGTCCCCCCGAAGGGTCCTTGAAGAGATTCCTGTAATCATCAGCCCTGCGATATATCTTCGGAGGTGATCAGTCCTCGGGTTCCGGAGCCGGCCTCCTCGAACTACTAGGACCCGGAACACTTGGCCCCTCCCTAGTAGCGCTTGACCCTTCCCTAGACACAGGTGGATAACAAAAGCGATCCAAGAACTCTGGGCGGAAATCCGCCACATCCATCTCGTAGTGCGGGTTGACCAGTTGCCTTGCTTGCCTAGTGTCATCCTGAAGCTCATGGACATCATCCAGCATGAGAGAGAGATTGGACTCAACATCGTAAGCCCGCTCCTCCATAGCGTACAGCGAGTCCATCCACTTATCCATGTGCTCAACTAGCACACGGGGCCTGACCCTTGCCTGCTGAGTAGGAACGTCCGCAGGAGCCTCCCATGGCCTCGCTCGCCTACGAGCTTGCTCCGTCATCTCTTCCATTTCACGACAAGCCTCGGTGGAAGCCATCTCACTTTGAAGGTGTACGTGATGAGACGCAGGGCTCATCACCGACTCTCTAGGTACGTGGGTAGGATATGGACCCACTGGTGCCTCCAACGGCTCGTACTCATCCCTGTCAGCACCGGACACCCCAAGTGCCTCCCAAGTAGTAAGATACAAAGGCGTGTACTCCGGAAATGATGGAATCTTCGTGCTAGGGAAGATGAATTGCATCCCTGGATCTTCTCCATCCACAAGCAGGAGCTCCAGACCCAGATCAGTATCATAATCCTTGAGGTCCTCCTCAGGGTCCTCCTTAGGATCCTCCTCGGGGTCCTCTTCGGGGTCCTCTTCGGGGTCCTCTTATGGGTCTTCCTCAGGATCCTCCTCGGGCTCCTCTTCGGGGTCTTCATCGGGATCCTCCATCTTGTCGGATATGAGAACCACCGACTCCTCGAGAACGGTATTCTCCTCCTCCTGAGGACTAACCGCATCCCCGACTATAGCGCAACCCGAAAGGATAGGGAACTCAAGCTCAGCCTTAGGTGGCAGAACTACTTCAGTTTTCCTCCTTCCCTTGAGCTGTGACACGATAGCACCCATTGCCTGCGAGGTGACGAGGGAGAATTAGAACTTTCTAAATATAGAAGCTAACTTTCTATATTAGACAGAAGAAGAAGGCACGACTAGAATGGCAGAGGTTTCAAAGTATAAAATTTTACTCAAAAGTATAATCTTGTTTAAAACTTTGACTTGACTGTTGAAATACCCAATTAATTTCTTTACCACGAACGAAGAATGGTTTACAAAGTTTTGTTTAAAATAACACGATTTTAAATCATTTTAAAAACTTTTAGCTCTGATACCAAATCTGTAACACTCCCAAAATACCTTTGGAAATATTACCGCCAGTGATCTCAGAATACACACTCGGGGTCACCCAAGGCTTATCGTTTTTATAACAAATGATATAATGTTGTAATCTTTATTAAATAACATGAAAGTTGACCAAATAATATTCAAACCGACGTCATAGGTTACAACTGATACAAAACCAAATACAGAAATGTTTATTACAGCGGAAGTCTTTGAAATAAATAAACGCCATAAAGGGGTTTGAACTGAGCAATCTCACGCCAGGATCTTCAACCTTGGGAAAACACTTAAAATATCAACTGCCTTTAACGTCGGAATCTGGCCTTCACGGATGAGGAAATTTACCTGATGCGCCGTATGAGACGGATGACACCAGCCAACCATACAAGGAATAAAAACCGGTTGGTTAGTCTAATGAAAGACTATGCATGAGTACAAATAAAAAGGTTCTAAGTAGTCGTATTAAGTTACACCCATCGCTTCTCGAATAATAGCCGATAAACGATAGTGAACCCCCATACTTCTACGAAAACACAAGAAAAGGCGTGTTTGAAGAGAAGACTCCAAAGAAATTGAGTCTTATAGGAAACATATGAAGAGAAGACTCCAAAGGAATTGAGTCTTATGGGAAACATGTGAAATTGTTTGGGAATGTTAAGTTTTCACACAAGTTTAAAACACGACCTTGATTATTTGGGTCCACGACCAATCTCACCGCGCAATGCGAATCCAGATTGGAAAGAAGACTTACTCTAACAAGAGTGCGGACGGTTTCCACGTTGTACTCCTCGCCCGATGGTATATTAATTATGTGCGTAAAAGCACTTATCTTATTTAATTCCAAAACGTACATTCACATTTATAGCTTTTAATTCACATCATCTCGGAATGAATCCCGAACGTTGGCACTAGCTAAGTGCACCTACCCTGGAATAAGGGTACGGTCATGACCAGAAGTACTAGGGCAAAATCCTCCTAATATCAGTTATAAAGAAACGACTAGACCTCGCAAGGTACAGAGCGTTCCTACGAATACTCGTGCTAACTAAGCATATAAGTTCACATATAAATCCACACCAAAATCCATTATGATAATATCATATAGAAATATATAATAGCGTTGTTTCTATCAATATATACAACCTATTATCAATTCATATTTTAACACATCGTTTTATCAAATCTGTTCCCAAACACAAAACAACAACTTTATTCCAATTAATTAACAATCAAATAATTGATAATCAAGGGAACATGGAATAATGAGCAAAAGCGAACCGCCACTTGCCTTAGCGAGACGAACGAGAGATCGGGTTCCGAGATCTGGAAACTTGCACTTGAGTATGGTTTCCTATGACGACGATGAGTTTTAAGAAAAAAAACCCTAAGTTAGATACGATACGAATAGACGAAGCGAAACGAAGGAAAGAAGCCAGTGCCGCAGTCGCGGATGGCATAGCCGCGATCGCGGCCTTGCTGGGCAAAACCGCCCATGCGGTTTTATAACCACGATCGCAGTTTCGCGCCTAGCCGGGGCCGCGGGTCTCAGCCCGGTCGCGGTGGATGGAGCTGCGGTCGCGGGACTCCATCCCGACACGAACCTAACTCGACCTTTTGAGTCATACCGACGACGAAGAGGCACACCAAATTCGCTTCTGGACAAAAGAGCACCTCCAACACTTCAAGGATCTCCCACGACGACGACTTCGGCGACGAAACTCCGGCGACAAACACAACTTTAACGAGAGAAGGAGGAAGCTTGAGGATGATGGAGAAGCTCGGCTAAAACTCCTATTTATAGGCTTAGAGGAGGAGAAGTTCCCTCAACGCCGAGCAAGCCAACCGATCCAACTCCCCGGCATTTGGAGCACGAGGGGAAATCCGATCGTCGGCCTTCTGGAAGCAGGCAAAGATAACGAACAGAGTCTCCCGCGGTTGCGGTTTCAGAACCGCGATTGCGGTTTTCCCAAGCAAAACCGCGCCTGCGGTTTCAAAACCGCGGTCGTGGATCTGCCGCGCTCGCGTTCTTGGCCCTTGCTCACGGGTTTGATCGTGGTCTTTGCTAAATTCTATTTTTAGCATTCCACAATTAATTTATGACCCATAGATCTTTACTAAACGTATGATATTATGTTCAAATGGTTCTTACATAGGTTACAGAAGGTGCCCAACACGTCTTGCTTACAAAACGACAAGTGGGACTTTTAGGGGTTATTACATTAACCATTTCCATCACAATCCTATCATTATTTATTTTCTTAAGGCCTTTGTCAAAAGTCATACCAGCATGTGAGAACCACATCTTATTAATGTGGTTCAAACCAACATCTTCCTTAAACATACTTTCCATGACTACTTTAGAGACCATATCTGGATCAACATCTCTATAGTAATGGACTTTGCCTTTTCTGTACAATACTTCATTCTATTTTGATTTGTAAAAGGAATCATCATATAGAAGTCTAAATTGAATGCTCATATCTGCCATTGGCACAACAATAAATATTGGCTTATCTTAGTGAACAACAAGAAAAAGGCAAAAATTTGCACTTCGTTTGACCTCCTATTCAGTCAATGAAACAAGTGTTCACATGACCCTACACCAATGCCCCCACTTGCAATAATTTTTGTCCACATATTCGAACTTTACAGAAAAGAGAATATTTTAAAAATGCAGTGACAATCAGATGCAAAACAAGACAGTGATAGTAAATGGGTCATCTTTCACAGCAACAGAGGAGAGACAAAAGCCAAACCTTTCTCGTGAAAACCAAAACCCTAACTTTCCCAAATCCTTTCCTAATTCCAGTATCCTAAACCTTTAAACACTCTATTCATAGAGAAAATTAAGGATTAAGACTACTTACCTTCACTGGAAATCGCTCGACTTTAGCGATTTCGCCCCTTCTCTAATGGAAATCGCTCGACTTCAGCGGTTTCACCCCTTCGCTGATGGAAATCGCTCGACTTCACCAATTTTACCCCAAATTGCCCTAACTTTGCTCCAAATCTTTTATTTAAGCTGCTCCACTTCAAATCAACTCTGAATTGCCCAAACGTAGCTCCAATTTCACGCCCCTTCGATGATGGAAATCACTCGACTTCACCACTAACCCTAAAATTCCAAGCTTCAATTTATAGAAGAGAGAGAGAGAGAGAGAGAGAGAGAGAGAGAGAGAGAGAGAGAGAGAGAGAGAGAGAGAGAGAGAGAGAGCAAATTGGGGTTGGGTTTTTTAGCTAGTAACAATTTTAACCAAGGGTAAATTTTACCCCAAATAAAGAAATGTGAAATATAGAAAAAAGGGGAAATGTAAGAAATAAGCGCGTGCACTGGCGCGTTCACGACAATTTTGACGGCTCATGAGGTAGTGTGGCGAGTGTTTAACGGCACGTGATACCTGGATGGTATCCGATAATATTGAATTAAAGGGGTGGTTTTGAACAATATGACCCATTCAACGGGTGGTTTTTGGTAAATGACCCTTTGTTATTTTCTTCTGAACTTCATTAGTTGAACACTCTTTATAACACCTTTGATGAAAACTTATTATTTTTTTAAACAAGCAAACAGAAGGTATCCTTACAAACAAGAAGGCATACCTAAATCATCACAACGGATGATTTTTACAAATATTTTACAAGCTGAGGAAAAATTAGAGCTTGAATCTAAAAATTGAAGACGAGATCGATGCAGTTGTGTACACCCATGGTGTGGCAAAATGTAATCCATAATGGCATTACGTAGAAGAGTGGAGGAGATGTTAGAAGTAGCCAGGAAATCTGCGGCTTTGTTGGATTCTCGATAGTAGTGATGAACCTGGAAATAATCCAAACCACGTAACAAGGATCGAATTTCCGTAATTATAGAAGATATTTCCCAAGGAATTTTCCGAATTCCATGGATGGCATTATGATGCGAACAACCCCTGAAGTGTCGTTAGCAACGCAGGATCTTTGATTCCTCAAGCTTGTAGTTGAATCCTTCTCTTCCGTAGCCAAAGTGATGGCTTTCCTAGGGCTAAAGAGATAGCCTTCAAACTCGTCAAAGAGATGACGGAGAGATTAAAGTGATGATCGTGAGACACCGAAGAGACTGTGTTTGATTGCTCGAAGCGATGAGCTACGGGATAGTTGATCCGTGGGATCGAAGGGTTTGATGTTGGGAATTCAAGGAAGGAGCGTACTCAACTTTACTACTCAAATTCAACATAACATTAAAAACTAGGGTTTGCTAGTTTAAATAGTCGCTACAAATAATAATAAAATAATAATTAGTTTTCAGAAATAAAGACGAGAAAGTGAGCGATCGGCCCGTTTCCGCGGTCGCGGAATATACTTCCGCGATCGCGGAAAATTATTTGAAGAAAAGGCCGTGGCAAATCCGCGGTCGCGGACCCGTGGTCGCGGAAAAGTCGAGGCAATTCCGCGGTCGCAGAAAATACTTCCGCGATTGCGGAAAAATTCGTTGTAAAGAACCTTCGTCAGAATAACGCCTGCGGTCGTGGCCCAAGCATCCGCGGTCGCGGCCCAAGCTTCCACGGTCGCAGCCGTGTCCTCCGCGGTTGCGGAAGCGCTCCTGTGTTGCTCTCCTGCGTCTGGCTCTCTTCGAGTACACTCCTATTGTTCCCTCTTCGTCCTTCACCGTCATTGAGGGGGTCATGGAGCTATCAATCTCCCCTTCTTGACTGCGAAGCATCCTCGCTTCGTCCTCGTCGTCAAAAGCATGAGGCGTATAAGGAGAAAGAGCAGCGACGTTAAACGTAGGAAGCGTACCATAGTCATCGGGTATAGGGGTCAGCTCCTCGGGCATCACCTCGGGCATCACCTCGGGCATCCCATCCCCAAGGTCCTGCAAAGAAGAAGTCACGGTAGGGGGTAAATCAACAGGATCTTTAACAGTTAAAAGACACGCGAAAGGAGCAAGTAGAAAGCAAGGACGACGTCCCTGAATGATTGGAGAGACATCCTGAGACCTAGCCAATAGAAGCCGGTCTTCACAAGATTCTCGAATGCCATGGTGGACTGGCTTAGGGGGTTGTTTTGGGGCTGACTTCGGTTGCGTCCCACGGTCAGCTGAGCGCAGTGGATGTCCCTTGGCTTGTTCAAGTGCCTTGACTCGGTTCCTCTCAACTTGATCTTGCAAAATCTCCTTAGGGCTCATAGGAAGCAATGCTACCTTTCTTCCATTGTGCATGAAGACGTAGTTGTTGAGGAATCCATCATGAAGAGCTCTCTTGTCATATTGCCAAGGTCGCCCTAAAAGAAGATGAGTTGCATCCATGGGCACGATGTCACAAAGCACCGAATCCGCGTAATGACCAATGCTGAAATATATGGTGCATTATTGCTTCACAACATTGGAATCATCACCCTCAGAGATCCATTGTAGACTATAGGGTTGTGGGTGTGGAGTTGTATCGAATTTTAAGTGCTTGATCACCTTTTCATTGATGATATTGCAACAACTTCCACCATCTATAATAACACTCAAAGAAGCACCCTGGACCGCACACTTAGTATGAAACAAATTTTCACGTTGGTCAAGTAAGGTACCTTCTTTGGCGGTAAGAACGCAGCATGTAACCAAGCTAAGAGGTATGGTGCCTGGCTTATCCATATGGCTGCATATGTATCCATCCAATTCCTCCTCCTCCTCATGGCTGTAGGTGTCAAAAACCGGCCCGGCGTCGGGGTTGTCCTCGTCAAAAGACTCATAGCCGGAGGTGGTCGAGAAGAGGACGCGCTTGTTGTTGGGGCAGTCCCGCTGTATGTGGCCACACCCTTGGCACTTAAAACAGACCTTATCCCGTGCCTTATCATCGGCAAGAGGCGTTCGACGTTGCTGTGGCTCGTTGACGCGCGTCGGTGTGTTGCTCAGCCGAGTGGCCGACGCCGGCATTGTAGTCGCGGGAGCGGGCTGCAACGAGGAACGCACATCAGTAGAAGGGGAACTTGACATAGGGTTAGAGCCATACCTTGTGTGAGGCTGAGACCAAGACGCTCTCCTAGCCGCTTGAGCTTGCGACCATATCTCTTGTGCCGTATGTGCGCACTTTTGGAGGTCTCGTATGTTGAGCACTCGAAGTTGGTTTCTAATAGGCTCATGTAGGCCACGAAGGAACATACTCCGGAAGTCCTCGTCAGTGTGATGGATACCTGCCTTATGGGACAATTCTTCAAGTTCAGCATAAAAATCAAGGGGAGAACGGTTACCTTGGAACGCGAGTTGTATCTTGAGGCGCATTTCGGAAGTAAAGTCCTCGGGGACATACTTCTTCCTCATGATCCGCATAAGATGGCACCAGGAAGTGACTGGATGCTCACGGTGACGCTCACGGTCAGCGCAGAAACGATGCCACCAAGCCTTGGCGGCGCCGTCGAAGTGCAAAGCGGAAGTTGCAACCCGTTCTTCTTCCGGGTAGCGATAATGATTCAAAACATACTCCATGGACTGTTGCCAATCAAGAAACTTAAGGGGATCAAATTCACCAAAAAAGTTTGGAAGTTTTACCTTAATGTCGGGACGACGTGATCCATAGCGCCCGGGGCTCGGTCGGCGCCGTTCCGGTGAGTGGTGTCGGTAACCATGGCGTGTGGGACACAGCTCCGCATGGCGTTCCAACTCATACACCTTGTCGTCATCAAATCTGTCCCGGGAGTGGTCTGAGGCACGGTCAACGTCGTCATCAAGCTCGGACTCGGAATCGTCATACCTCGTGTGTTGTCGGCCTCTTTCCCGACGGTCGTAGGTGTTAACATAAGGTAGGGGATCCTTGGAGACGCGTACACGACGACGGGAGCGATCCGAAGTGTAATCCTCATCTTTCGGAACAAAGGTGGGGTTGTACCTTATGCGGGAATCGCCACGCTTAGGAGGGTAGCCTTCAATTTGAGAGCGAAGGCGATCTTGCGGAGTAGACAAGACGCCCTTACCCTTGCGGTCCGGTGGATGGCTTGTGGTGGCCGTAGGGTGCAATAATGGGTCAGTCATGGGCAACTTCATGTCACTCATGGCCCGATGAAGGTGCGCAAGCTCGGCAGCCTGCTCGGCCAGGAGGCGGTCTTTCTCTTCATTCGAAGCTTGAAGTGTGTCATTTGCTGCATGAAGGTGGTCAAGTTGCTCATAGGCGGAGTCCATGTGTCCGGAGCTGCGGTTGCCCGTAGAAGGAGTGTGGCTAGTCGTAGGAACGTCCGTAGTACCTATATGAAGCATACAACACAAGGAATAAGTTGCACCAAGCAAAAGAACAAGTCCAAGCCAAGTCCTTGTCTCAAAAGTGAACCAATAAATTTTCCGTTGGGCGTACTAATTTTGGTTGCTCGTGAGGAGGGAGAGGCTTGAACGGAAGGCAACAAATCAAGAACTAGCAAATCAAGTCCCAAACAACATACAAAACTCCAAGTGCAAGCAGATCAAATCAAGTTTCTCAGAATTAATCACAAGGGAGTTGAAAATTTTGCCCTTTTTTATGAGAGTTGCATAGAGACATGAAAGAAGAGAAGATGGAGTATGACTGTATGCTGCGTTCTCTGCCTTTTCTTTATTTTTGTTTTTGTTTTGGAGGCTTCCGTCTTCCCAAACCTTTTTGTTTGTTTGATGGAAGGTGAGAATAGTTTGTTTGTTTTTGTTTATACGGGCACACTGTCTTTTTTTTTTTTGATATGATGGCGAATCAAGCAAGAAAGAACCACACAAGCAAGTGTAGGAGAAGAAAGAAGAGACAAAGCAACTATGAGGGAATAAAATCTAACAACTAATCTAGCAATTAATCCAAAGTTGAAGCAAGACTTAAGCAACAAGAAACAAGGAAATCAAGTATGCAAATAAGGAAACAAGATAGTGCTAGAAGGATAGAGGGTAGGGCTGTTGGAAAAGTAACCAAAAACCTAAGGGAAATTGAGGGTTACAGCCGTGAGGGGTGGCGGTGGCGGACGGTGGTCGTGGTGGTGGAACGGTGGTGGTGGTGGGGGAAAAAAATCTGGGTTTTGCAAGCGGAAAATTGCAAGGAATCACAATAAGAGAGAAGAACAAACTTAGCTTGGATAGGCTCTGATGCTAGTTGATGCGAACAACCCCTGAAGTGTCGTTAGCAACGTAGGATCTTTGATTCCTCAAGCTTGTAGTTGAATCCTTCTCTTCCGTAGCCAAAGTGATGGCTTTCCTAGGGCTAAAGAGATAGCCTTCAAACTCGTCAAAGAGATGACGGAGAGATCAAAGTGATGATCGTGAGACACCGAAGAGACGGTGTTTGATTGCTCGAAGCGACGAGCTACGTGATAGTTGATCCGTGGGATCGAAGGGTTTGATGTTGAGAATTCAAGGAAGGAGCGTACTCAACTTTACTACTCAAATTCAACATAACATTAAAAACTAGGGTTTGCTAGTTTAAATAGTCGCTACAAATAATAATAAAATAATAATTAGTTTTCGGAAATAAAGACGAGAAAGTGAGCGATCAGCCCATTTTCGCGGTCGCGGAATATACTTCCGCGATCGCAGAAAATTATTTGAAGAAAAGGCCGTGGAAAATCCGCGATCGCGGACCCGTGGTCGCGGAAAAGTCAAGGCAATTCCGCGGTCGCGGAAAATACTTCCGCGATCGCGGAAAAATTCGTTATAAAGAACCTTCGTCAGAATAACGCCCGCGGTCGCGGCCCAAGCTTCCGCGGTCGCAGCCGTGTCCTCCGCGGTCGCGGAAGCGCTCCTGTGCTGCTCTCCTGCGTCTGGCTCTCTTCGAGTGCACTCCCATTGTTCCCTCTTCGTCCTTCGCCGTCATTGAGGGGGTCATGGAGCTATCACATTAGTGACAAAAAGATTATCTCCTTCAAAAACTACCCGCGTAAAATGAATCGAAATAGCCCTACGAAGGCACTCAAGAGCGGCCAATGCCTCAACTTTAATAGGTGAGGAGCAGAGAATCTGCCTATGGTCTAAGAAGACCACCTCACCAGAGTGGTTGCGGCATACGTATCCAATGTGTGTAGAACCATTAGGTTTGACTAATGCATCGAAATTTAATTTTATACAGTTAGGAGGAGGTTTTCGCCATTGAGAAAATTGTCTGGAGCGCTTCCTTTTATTGGCAGAGGAATGTTGCTGGGATAAAGACAAGGTCCAGTCTTTGTAAGAAATGAAAGCACTGTTGACCATTTTCTGAATATTAATAGGATCTTTTCTGAATATTATAAAATTACGGTCTTTCAAGATGGTCCACCAGAGAAAAAGGACCGGAACAATATATCTGTTTTGGAGTGGAAGAATTCCATATTAGAATAGAAATCATTGTTAAAGTCAAAGCTGTATGTGTGGCCAATGAGATTCTAAAATAATTGTAAGGATCGTAAAGTGAAGGAACAACCAAAAAATAAGTGATTGGAGTCCTCGATAAGGAAATCGCAAAGGACACAGTGAGATGGAACCTTGGAGAAATGCCTATTTAGACGTTCTGTTGCAGGTAGAGCGTCAGAGAAGCATTTCCAAAGGAAAAATTTTCATTTTTGGAGGAATTTGCAGTTTCCAGAACCAAGTTGGAAAGCTTGGTGAAGCATAAGTATGGCGAGTTAAAGAGCGAGCACTCTTAACAGAGAAAGTTCCATTAGTTGAAGGGTACCAAATAAGTTTATCAGGTATGTAAGTTGTAGGTATATAAATATTCAATATTTTAGGGATTAAGTGAGAAGGAAGAATAAGTTGTAGAGCACCCAAATCCCATTTTTTATCAGGGGTGATATATTGGGAAACAGTGGTTCTGCGGTTGTAGTTTCCCGCAAACTGTGTAAGAATACAGTTAGGAATCCAATGGTCTTCCCAAAAGTTGATATGAGTACCATCACCAATTTGCCAGAACAGTCCATTTCAGAAATGTTGTCGTAGTTGCCGAAGTTTGGAGACCTGCCATGAGTCCGAAGGTTTCTTTTTGTAGGAAAAAAATGTTGGAATTCCGTAAATACTTTTATGAGATAACTCGAACCCAGAAGGACTCAGGTTCCGAAACTAATTTCCAAAGCAGTTTCATTTACATAGCAATGTTTATATTGTAAGCAAGTTCGAGATCAAGACCCCTAAAACACTTGGGTTGACAAATAGAATCCCAACTAATAAGGGAATGATAGTTTGGGGTTGAATGATTCCAGAAAAAGTTTTTGTTAATTTTGTCAATCTCTTGACATATTCCTTTTGGAAGAAGGAAACTTTACATTAAGTAATTAGTTTGAGAATGAAGATTATGTTTTAATCATTATATTGGGAAACCTTTGATGAAAACTTATCTTTTAATCATTATAACTCTCATTTTTGGATACAACTCTCCATGTTTCCTGCTCTTCAATCTTGTAACTATATGTTCTATCTCAGTAATATTATCTTTTGGTTTTCTGATTCAGTGTTTCACCTTTTCCAATATATCTATAACCTAAATCCTATATTTACTAGCACTTATTCTAGATCTGTTCTATTTTATTTTCATTCTCATCTTCTCATACGTATCTTACGTTTCAATCACACAGTTCTCTCCCTTATAATACAGGGTAAGACCTTTCATTACAAATTTACCTTTGGTCTTTACACTATCGCTATTTTGAGTTCTTCCTCCTTACAATTCCTATTGAACCTTCTCCTTTGTTCTTCTCATAATATTCATCTTTTTAGCCGATAGGATTTGATTCTTCTCTTGGGTTCTTTGGACGATTTCCATTTTTGCCTGCTTATTCTTAAAGATTATCCATTCCATGAAATTATCATTTTAACTTATGTTTTCCCGATCAACTTATTTCACTTTATTTTTTCTTCCCTTTTAAAAGATCATGTTCACTGCTATCACATTTTAACCCTTGGTCCTTTTCCCTTTCCTATACGTGGCATCCTTGGGTTTTGCCAGCCAAACACAAGTTTTAATCCTCTCCCCCAAACCCACAGATTTCAATATTAATTAAGTCTTATATATTTTGCATGCAAATCCCTTATACCTCCCTGTTTTCTGGGTGCTTCCCACCTCGAGCCACTCACTTTACTATAGCCCATTCATTTTTTTTATAGAGGCAAACAAAAGGACCCTTTCAAATAAAAAGGTTATCCTAAATCATCTAAATGAATGATCTTTATAAACTGATTACCAAAACTATCAAATGTAGAGTTCAAACTGATGAACTCATATCTACTATGAAGAAGGTAATCCGCAGTAATAACAGAGTTGACTGGAGAAAAAAGACGCCGGAATGAGTGAAGAGCAGTAGGAGGAATGGGATAAGTAGCAAGAAAGTCAGTCGCACGATTGGCCTCACGGAAGCAATGATGTACCTGAAAAGAATCAAAAGAAGAAAGTAAAGCAGTAATGTCATTAATAATACTGTGAATTTTCCATGGGACTTTCCATGTGGCTCTGATGGAATTAATGACAACAAGGTTGTCACCCTCGATAATTAAATGTTGAACTTGAAGTTGATCAGCACACTGAATACCAAATAGCACAGCGAAGGCATCTGCTTTAAGAGCAGATGTAGGTGAAATATTGTCTTGATGAAAGGAAAGAATGTTACCATAACAGTCTCGCAAAAGATATCCAAAATGAGAGGAGTCATCTTGTTTTTTGGATCCATCAAAATTTAGTTTGACCCAGTTAATGGGAGGTTTCTTCCAAGCCTGGTTGAACGTTGAACGAAGTCGATTATGCTTTATAGGTGTTGGGGTTGCGCAACTTCCAATCTTATTGGTAAAAAAACGCTTGTTGACCGAAGCAGGTTAGCATGATAGAATTATCACGCTTAAAAATAAGATTATTTCTATGGTTTCAAAGAGCCCACCCTATAAAAAGCAAGGGAGTCGTTATCTCCCTTCAACAAGCATTTTCATCTTTTCCCATTTTTCATTTATACTATCTACTAAGCCTAGTTGTATACATTTCTCCTACAGTTTTGTTCCTATTTTTAATTTATTTCCTTTATCCCATATCTCTCATTCGTGTACCTCTCTCTGTTTGTTTCAAAATATTGTTTTTCGACTGACATTCCCCTTTGTCCCCTTTTGGGTTCTCTTTTTAAATCCATACCCTACCTTTGCATGTCTTTTTCTCTTTGAGATTTCCCTGACTACCATTGTTGATTCACCTAATAACAGCTTTATTTATACTTTTTTTTTGAATGAAAAGGTTATAAATTTTCCATTCAAGGTAAGCCAAACACTTACAAAATCCTAGGAGAACCTAGGTGTTACAAGGATTGTGTCCTAATCCCACTCTCTCAAGCCATTTTCTAGCCTCTCTATTTTATCTATGCCATCTAGCCTTGGTACAGTTTCTCACATGGTTAACTATCAAGTTAGCACATTCATCCACATTACAATTTTTATCCTGGAAAATGATCATGTTCCTACATCTCCAGATGTAGTAGATGCTAGCCGTGATATAGCAGGTCCAAAATGCAAACTTCAGAGTCTTTTTCCCCTTGATCTTCTCCATGTAGGTAATCCATTCCTTGATTGTGTTGTGCCTTCTTCCAATCTTGCCCCAAGTCAGAACTTTGCAAAGGACTGCCTTTGAGTAGTGGCATTGGAACCAAAGGTGTTCACTGGTTTCAGCACTCCTATTGCAGAGAGCACAGTTATCATCCTGGATGAGGCCATAGCCTTTGAGTTTGTCTTTGGTGAACATCCCTCCATGCACTGCCATCCAGCAGGTGAAAGAAGTTCTTGGAGTCACCAGATTGCCCCAGATCAATCTGTTCCACTGCACTTCTGGGCGTTTCTATCTGATAGCATTATAGAATCCCTTGCTATCAAACTTGCATCCACTAGCACTGATAATAGCAGCACTGACATCATTGAATCCCTTTAGAATATCATCTCTAACTGTCAAAAGAGAATTCCACATTGCACTGTCTGTTCCCTTTTTCTGAGCTTCCCAGAAGTTTCTTCCCCTAATCAGGTTATTGTTGCTCCAAGTGTGCCAGATGGAGTCCTTATCCTGGAGGGTGTCAAAGATGAGCTCAGTAATTGCAGCCTTGTTCGACAGAACTTCCTTCAGGCCTAATCCCCCTTCATCCTTTGGTCTGCAGACTGTACTCCATGCTATTGGAGACTTTCTGCCTTCATTAGAGCCACACCATAGAAAATTCCTCATAGAAGCAGTGATGCTTTTGATGATTTTCTTAGGGGATGAATACTTTGCACCAATAGTTAAGTACTCTATAGAGTACTGCATTAACTAACTGCAATCTCCCAACATAAGACAAGTTCTTTGAGGCCAAGCAGTTGACCTTAGAAGTGATCTTGGACACCAAAGCCTTGTAGTCCTCCTGTTGAATTCCTTAGGTTTTGATGGTAACAAACATTAAACTAATCTGGATACTAAGTGTTTCAGGAACAAAGACAATTATCTCAGGGAACCATTGCAGCAAAGGAACGCAGAGGGAACAAAGCTCTGTTCATGTGCTTGGTTACCTCTCAAGGAACTGTAGTGACGAACAAGATCAAAGCTGCGAATGGAAGGAAGAAATCCAGCGTGACGATTATGGAAACAAATCAAAGGAGATCACGCGGTCAAGGATGGAAGACTTCGGCTGCAAGGACTAAGCCGATCGAGAAGATATGGAGAGAGAAGAAGTCCGATTGTGTTATCTTAGGAAAACTTTCCTAAGATAATATATTTGGAGAGAGAATAATCTTATCTTAATCCGTTAATGTTATCTTAGGAATTATTTCCTTATATAATATCGGTTGTTAAGATAATATTCTTCAAATCAATTAATATCATCTTGTTACCAAGTTTAGGAAGATAGGATTATCTTGTTACAATTAGGGTTTTTCCGAGTTCTATTTAATAGAAGTATGGATTCTTTTCTATGTAACCACGAAGAGGAAAAAGAAGAACTGAGAGCGTTCAGTTGAGAAGAAAAAGAGAGTGAAGAGTTTGTGAGTCTTTGAGGGTTGAGTTTGATTCATCGTTGTAGAAGAGGTTTCAAATCTAGGTGGGAAGTCTAGAGGTTGAAGTCCAGGATACAAGTGTAATCGAACAAGAAATCAATAAGACAAGTAGACGCTTCAAAATCCTCTCAAGCGGAAGCTTGAAGGTAGTGGTTTTTCCTTGAGAAGCTAGTTTTGCCAATCAGGGTTTCTACTATATATCGTGAGTTCGTTCGTTATCTTTCTTGCTGTTTTTAATCCGTTGTGCCTTATGTGGGAACAAAGTCTTTGTTCCCTCAGACATAACTCTAACGATCCAACAATTGGTATCAGAGCCTGGTGCTCTAGATTGTTTTCATTACAGAATTTGCAGGAAAGATGTCGTCGTCAAGCAATGCAATCGGTGATTCATTCTGGAAGCCACCAATTCTGAAGGCCGGTGAGTATGACTGGTGGGTGGAACAAATTGAGTCTCATATCTGTTCCCTAGATGGACAGATCTGGAGAGTCATTGAAGTCGGACCTTTGGATATCAAAAATGAGAAAGATGAGACAAAGCCAAAGCCAAAGGTCGACTACACCGATGATGACTGGAAGAAGTTGGAGAAGAACAACAGGGCTAAGAAGATCCTTCACATGGCTCTTCTTCCCTCCGATCTCAAGAAAATCATAAGTTATAAGACTGCAAAGGAGATCTGGGATGCCTTGAAGCGCCTTCATCAAGGAAATGAAGATACAAAGAAAAACAAGATTCTCTCCCTGATGAAGGAGTACGATCAAATTTCTCAAGGAGAGGATGAGCACATTCAAGAGTTCTACTCCAGGTTCCAAGGGATCGTTGGTCAGCTTCAGTTCCTTGGTGAAGCAATGCCAGACTGGAAGTTGACTCACCACTTCATGCAAGACCTCAACTCTCAGTGGGACGCAATTTCTCTCGCTCTGTACTCCCAAACTGACGTCAAGTCTCTCACCATGGAAGAGGTTGTTGCCAAGCTTGAAAGCAACGCATCTGTATACAACCACAAGATGAACAAAAAGGGAGAAGAGAAGGCTCAAAGCATTGCCTTGAAGGTTGAACGTGCCTTTGACCTATCTCAAGTTGAAGACGAAGATGAGGACGGTGATGAAGATGTGACTCTCATCACTAGAGCTATGAAGAAAATATGGTCTCAAAACAAGGGCACACAGAGTTCCTCTGAAGGGAACAGAGACATGAAGGATGTCGTTTGTTACCACTGCCAACACAAGGGACATTTTGCCAATAACTGCTTCAAGAAAAAGGCTGGTCACCCTCAGATTCGTGAAGGGAAGCAAGCAATGGTCGCAACATGGGGTGATACTGACTCAGAGGATGAAGAATCTTCTCATTCAAGAGATGTCTGCTTGATGGCCTTAGAAGACCATGACAAATCAAAAGGCGACATGCAGGGAACTTAGGTAAGTGAATATGAACTCATCTCTAGCTTGACAAGGAAGTCAAAAGAAAGCTTAATTTCCTTCATTAAGAAGCTTGTTCATGAGAATAGTCTTTTCAGTGAGCAAATTGAAGAAAAGGATGAATCGATCTTAAGTTTGATCGAAGAAAATCAAGGTTGGGCAGACAAAGTGCTCAAGCTTGAGAAAGGTTCATCTTCTTCTTCAAGTCCTTGCAATGAGTGTCCTAAACTCACTGAGAAGATCTCGTCTCTAGAATCCTCTGTCTCCTCACTTGAGTCTGAATCATTAATGTTAAAACTTGGGAACGCAAAATTGTCTAGTGATCTATCTAAACTCAGTGAGGAACAGAAGGAAAAGCCAAAAGGCATTGTGTTTGTTGCAGCCAAGAATGAAAAGAAGACAGAAAAGAAGGAAGTGAATCTCTTTGGAATTGGGTATCAACCTAAGCTTCATGTTGATGACACTAAGTCTAAACGTCCTGGAGTCGAAGGAAAGCAGTCAACGCAAGAAAAGGGGGAAAGTTCCTCGCAGAGGAACAATCACAAAGATTGCTCAAATTCGACTGATGGGAACAAGGCTTGGTACCATGGACAGAAAGCACATGACATTTGGTTGAAGCAATCTCAAAGCGGTAAGTCCAATCATATCAATTTTCATTCGAGGATTGCTAACAAAACTATTTGGCCTGGATAGAGCAAGTATGTTGATCTAAAGTGTCAAAGAGTATGTTGGTATTGTGGGCACTCTGGTCACTACAAACAAGAGTGCCTCCTGAAGAAACACAATGAGGAACTTGCTCGAACCACTAGGGAGAAAATGAATGCTAAACCTCTAGAAATAAAATATGTTGCTCCCATACCCAGAAAGCATAAGCTTGTCTGGATTCGTAAAAACTAACTCTTTGTGTGCAGGATAAAGTGAGGAAAGTTCCCGGTATTTCACTCGTATTAAGTTCAGTTACCTGACAGGGAACAAAGCGAGTCTCACCTCACTTCTGCAGGAATGTTTGAGATTCAAGGGCCTGGTGACAAAGATAAAAGAAATGAATATGTGGATAAGGACTTAATGACTGAAGTGTTCTGTGTTTGTATACTCAGGTACCATGTATATCTAGAAAAGACATCACTGTGTGGAGAAAGATTGGCATACAAGGAAATTGTCGTGGAACAAAGAATCAAACGCCAGTTTTCTCATTAAGACACCTGTTGGGGAACTCTACATTCAGTTTCATACGGAGCCTTGTTTGTTCCCTTAACCTTATGTCTATCGTATGTTCCCTCGATGATTGGCTAAATTACATGGTAAAGTGTGAAAGGTTAATCATCATGTCTTGATCTACATTCATTCTCTTGATCATTTGTTGAATGCCTTGCTTAGACTCATGCTAATACTTCACTTATGTGCAAAATCTCATGCATGATTCTCTATGCTATCTTGTTAATACATGATTCAGCTTTCTTTCGGCCTAAAAGAGTCAACTTGATGCATTGATCCCTCATTATAAGCCCAAATGATTGTTGACTCTACAGCTTACCTTAGCCATCATGCTTGATGCTTCCTATGAGCCCCTCTAATCATCCATATCTGGGAGCCTCTCATTCATGATTAAACATTATTAAAAATTCTCGTATATGTTTATGTGTGATGTTCTTTGTACCCTCTCTGGTAACATTACCCCCGCATCATACTCCTCTATTTTTTTCGGAAAGTCGAGAATATGAATTGTCGCCTCTGTGGTCTGTGGCTGGGATTTGACAGGTATGATGTGTAATGATGGCTTGCAACTGCTTGAGAAATGTTCGTGCATCAAAGGTGATATGGTGGTTGCGTGATGGTTGTTGCGCTTGAGATTTTGTGGGCTTTGATGGATACAAGATCTATTTTTGGAAGATATCTTATTGGTTGTGATCTTGGAAAAAGAAGGAAAGAGGAGGATTTGGAGTAATACCCTTTGCACTTGAAAAGATATGGACAATGATTCTCGTGATTACTCCCCTCCTACCTATATGGCGACTTCAGCAAAGTTACCTTATCGCTCCCTTGTACTGTTCCCAAAAAAAAAAAAAAAAAAAAAAAAAAAAAAAAAAAAAAAAAAAAAAAAAAAAAACTGGAACACTCCAAGGTACACAAAGAGGCGACCAATGGATCCTTCTTCTACTGGAGGCTTGTAACCTACAAAAGGAGTAGTTTGTGTTACAAGAAGGTGTTGGTTGGGTCAAGGTTAGACGTGAGATGAAAGCTGGTGTGGAGGAAGAAGAGTCTGAAGGTGCACACTCTGAGGGGGAACAAAAGGTGCAATCTGATTTGAGGAATGACCGTGAGAAGTTTGTCTCGCGCAATATCTTTGTTGGCAGAACAACAAAGGCGTCTTACGGAGTAAGTGAATGCCTAAATTGCTATTCATATTTCAGCTTCCTCTACAGGCACCAGTGGTGCTTGATTCGTCTTTCTCTGGCTAACCAATCCCTCTTTTGTTCCCAGCACATCTTCCCCTACTACTTTGCTTTTCTTTGCTTCTGTTTCATGTATTTGCAATGATTGGCATGTTAATCATATGTGTTACATGTGCTCATTTTGTTGTTGTCTTTACATGCAGTCTATGTTTGTGCGTTTCAATCTAATGCAAAATGAGTTATTTTGCTTATCCTGTTGTGGTCTTTTTCTCTCTATCTCTTTACTTATGTTTTTGATGATGCCAAAAGGGGGAAAATGACAGGTAGCTTTGGTTAAGGGGGAACAGAACATGGTTTCATATGTTGCTGAGTTGAGGGGGAACTAATACTGCCTTAGTGGGAAGACTTTCTCTCCATAACTGTCTTTATCTCGTACGTGTATGCTTTATTGTCAAGGGTGTTTGTCACCATCAAAAAGGGGGAATTTGTTGAATTCTTTAGGTTTTGATGGTAACAAACATTCAACTAATCTGGATACTAAGTGTTTCAGGAACAAAGACAGTTATCTCAGGGAACCATTGCAGCAAAGGATCGCAGAGGGAACAAAGGTCTGTTCATGTGCTTTGTTACCTCTCAAGGAACTGTAGTGACGAACAAGATCAAAGCTGCGAATGGAAGGAAGAAATCTAGTGTGACAATTATGGAAACAAATCAAAGGAGATCACGCAGTCAATGATGGAAGACTTCGGCTGCAAGGACTAAGCCGAAAAGAAGATTTGGAGAGAGAATCCGAATGTGTTATCTTAGGAAAACTTTCCTAAGATAATATATTTGGAGAGAGAAGAATCTTATCTTAATCCGTTAATGTTATCTTAGGAATTATTTCCTAAGATAATATCGGTTGTTAAGATAATATTCTTCACATCAATTAATATCATCTTGTTACCAAGTTTAGGAAGATAGGATTATCTTGTTATGATTAGGGTTTGGTTGAGTTGTATTTATTAGAAGTATGGATTTATTTCTATGTAACCACGAAGAGGAAAAAGAAGAACTGAGAGCGTTCAGTTGAGAAGAAAAAGAGAGTGAAGTGTTTGTAAGTCTTTGAGGGTTGAGTTCGATTCATCGTTGTAGAAGAGGTTTCAAATCTAGGTGGGAAGTCTAGAGGTTGAAGTCCAGGATACAAGTGTAATTGAACAAGAAATCAATAAGACAAGTAGACGCTTCAAAATCCTCTCAAGCGGAAGCTTGAAGGTAGTGGTTTTTCCTTGAGAAGCTAGTTTTGCCAATCAGGGTTTCCACTATATATTGTGAGTTCGTTCGTTATCTTTCTTGCTGTTTTTAATCCGCTGCATCTTCTGTGGGAACAAAGCTTTTGTTCCCTCAGACGTAACTCTAACGATCCAACAATTGGTATCAGAGCCTGGTGCTCTAGATTGTTTTCGTTACAGAATTTGCAGGAAAGATGTCGTCGTCAAGCAATGCAATCGGTGATTCATTCTGGAAGCCACCAATTCTGAAGGCCGGTGAGTATGACTGGTGGGTTGAGCACATCGAATCCCATATTTGTTCCCTCGATGGACAGATATGGAGAATCATCGAGGTTGGCCCCATGGCTATCCCAAATGAAAAGGATGCTACAAAGCCTAATCCAAAGACCGACTGCACCGATGGAGACTGGAAGAAGCTGGAGAAGAATTGCAGAGCCAAGAAGATCCTTCACATGGCCCTTCTCCCCACGGATCTCAAGAAAATCATCGGCTACAAAACCGCCAAGGAGATTTGGGAAGCTCTAAGACGTCTCCATCATGGAAATGAAGATGTCAAGAAAAACAGAATTCTTTCCTTGATGAAGGAGTACGATCAAATTTCTCAAGGAGAGGATGAGCACATTCAAGAGTTCTACTCCAGGTTCCAGGGGATCGTAGGTCAATTGGAGTTCCTTGATGAAGAGATGCCAGACTGGAAGCTCACTCATCACTTTATGCAAGGCCTCAACTCTCAGTGGACGCAATTGCTCTCGCTCTGTACTCCCAAACTGACGTCAAGTCTCTCACCATGGAAAAGGTTGTTGCCAAGCTTGAAAGCAACGCCTCTGTATACAACCACAAGATGAACAAAAAGGGAGAAGAGAAGGCTCAAAGCATTGCCTTGAAGGTTGAACGTGCCTTTGACCTATCTCAAGTTGAAGACGAAGATGAGGACGGTGATGAAGATGTGACTCTCATCACTAGAGCTATGAAGAAAATATGGTCTCAAAACAAGGGCACACAGAGTTCCTCCGAAGGGAACAGAGACATGAAGGATGTCGTTTGTTACCACTGCCAACACAAGGGACATTTTGCCAATAACTGCTTCAAGAAAAAGGCTGGTCACCCTTAGGTTCGTGAAGGGAAGCAAGCAATGGTCGTAACGTGGGGTGATTCCGACTCAGATGATGAAGATTCGTCACGCTCTAGGGATCTCTGCTTGATGGCCATAGAAGACCATGACAAATCAAAAGGCGGCATACAGGGTACTGAGGTAAGTGAATCTGAACTCATCTCAAGCTTGAAAAGTAAATCAAAAGAAAACTTGATATCTTTTATTAAGAAACTTGTTCATGAGAATAGTCTTTTCAGTGAGCAAATTGAAGAAAAGGATGAATCGATCTCAAGTTTGATCGAAGAAAATCAGGGTTGGGCAGACAAAGTGCTCGAGCTTGAGAAAGGTTCATCTTTTCCTTCAAGTTCATGTGTCGAATGTCCTAAGCTCGCTGAGAAGATTACGTCTCTTGAGTCCTCTGTCTCCTCACTTGAGTCCGAGTCTTTAATGTTAAAACTTGGAAATGCAAAACTGTCTAGTGATCTAACCAAACTCAGTGAGGAACAGAAGGACAAGCCAAAAGGTATTGTCTTTGTTACAGCCAAGAATGAAAAGAAGACCGAGTCAAAGGAAGTACATCGCTTTGGGATTGGCTATCAACCAAAACTTACTATTGATGGAACCAAGCAAAAAGGTTCTAAAGTCGAAGGAAAGCAGTCTATAAAAGAAAAAGGGGAAAGTTCCTCCGGAGGGAACAAAGGCAAAAATTGTTCAAACTCGACTGAGGAGAGTAAAGCTTGGTACCATGGACAGAAGGCTCATGCCATTTGGTTGAAGCAGTCTCAAAGCAGTAAATCCAATAATATTGATTTTCATTCAAGGATTGCTAACAAAACAATTTGGCCTGGACAGAGCAAGTATGTTGATCTAAAGTGTCAAAGAGTATGTTGGTATTGTGGACACTCTGGTCACTACAAACAAGAGTGCCTCTTGAAGAAACACAATGAGGAACTTGCTCGAACCACTAGGGAGAAAATGAATGCTAAACCTCCAGAAATCAAATATGTTGCTCCCACACCCAGAAAGCATAAGCTTGTATGGGTTCGCAAGAACTAACTCTTTCTGTGCAGGATAAAGTGAGGAAAGTTCTCGGTATTTCACTCGTATTAAGTTCAGTTACCTGACAGGGAACAAAGCGAGTCTCACCTCACTTCTGCAGGAATATTTGAGACTCTAAGGCCTGGTGGCAAAGGTAAAGGAAATGGAGATGTGGATAAAGGCTTAATGACTAAATTGTTCCTTGTTTGAAAATTCAGGTACCATGTACATCTAGAAAAGACATCACTGTGTGGAAAAAGATTGGCATACAGGGAATATCGTGCAACAAAGAATCAAACGCCAATTTTCTCATTAAGACACTTGTTGGGGAACTCTACATTCAGTTTCATACGAAGCCTGGTTTGTTCCCTTAACCACATGTCTATTTGTTGTGTTCCCTTAATGATTGGCTAAATTACATGGTAAAGTGTGAAAGGTTAATCATCATGTCTTGATCTGCATTCATTCTCTTGATCATTTGTTGAACGCCTTGCTTAGACTCATGCTAATACTTCACTAATGTGCAAAATTGCATGCATGATTCTCTATGCTATCTTGTTAATACATGATTCAGCTTTCTTTCGGCCCAAAAGAGTCAACTTGATGCATTGATCCATCATTATAAGCCCAAATGATTGTTGACTCTACAGCTTACATTAGTCATCATGCTTGATGCTTCCTATGAGCCCCTCTAATCATCCATATCTGGGAGCCTCTCATTCATGATTAAACATTATTAAAAATTCTCGTATATGTTTATGTGTGATGTTCTTTGTACCCTATCTGGTAACATTACCCCCGCATCACACTCCTCTACTTTTTTGGAAAGTCGAGAATACGAATTGTCGCCTCTGTGGTCTATGGCTGGGATTTGACAGGTATGATGTGTAATGATGGCTTGTAACTGCTTGAGAAGTGTTCGTGCATAAAAGGTGATGTGGTGGTTGCGTGATGGTTGTTGCGCTTGAGATTTTGTGGGCTTTGATGGATTTGGACAGAATCTTTTACAAGATTTATTTTTGGAAAATATCTTCTTGGTTGTGATCCTTGGTAAAAGAAGGAAAGAAGAAGATTGGGATCATTATCCTTAATACTTGAAAAGATATGAAAAAGGATTCTTGTGTTTTCTCCCCTCCTATCTATAGCATTCTCTGCAAAGTTGTCATGTTACTCCCGTGTGCTGTTTAAAAAAAAAAAAAAAAAAAACTGGAACACCACAGGGAACACAAAGAGGGGACAAATGAATCTTTCTTCTACCGGCGGTTGGATGCTAGTAAGCTACACAAGAAGCAGTTTATGTTGTAAAAAGGTGTTGGTTGGGTCAAGGTTAGACGTGAGATGGAAGCTGGTGTGGAGGAAGAAGAATCTGAAGGTGCAGACTCTGAGGGGGGACAAAAGGTGGAATCTGATTTGAGGAAGGACCGTGAGAAGTTTTTCTCGCGCAATATCTCTGTTGGCAGAACAACAAAGGCGTCTTACGGAGTAAGTGAATGCCTAAATTGCTATTCATATTTTAGCTCCCGCTACAGGCACCAGTGGTACTTGATTCGTCGTTCTCTGGCTAACCAATCCCTCTTTTTTTCCCTAGCACATTTATCCCTTATTGCTTGTTTTTCCCTGTCTCTGGTTGATGTGTTTCCATTGACTGGCATGTTGATCATATGTGTTATCTTTGCTTATTTTGTAGTTGTCTTTACATGCAGTCTATGTTTGTGCGTTTCAATCTAATGTAAAAGGGGTTATTTTGCTTATCCTGCTGTGGTCTTTTTCTCTCTATCTCTTTACTTATGTTTTTGATGATGCCAAAATGGGGAAAATGACAGGTAGCTTTGGTTAAGGGGGAACAGAACATAGTTTCATATGTTGCTGAGTTGAGGGGGAACTAATACTGCCTTAGTGGGAAGACTTTCGCTCCATAACTGTATTTATCTCGTACGTGTATGCTTTATTGTCAAGGGTGTTTGTCACCATCAAAAAGGGGGAATTTGTTGAATTCCTTAGGTTTTGATGGTAATAAACATTCAACTAATCTGGGTACTAAGTGTTTTAGGAACAAAGATAATTATCTCAGGGAACCATTGCAGCAAAGGATCACAGAGGGAACAAAGCTCTGTTCATGTGCTTTGTTACCTCTCAAGGAACTGTAGTGACGAACAAGATCAAAGCTGCGAATGGAAGGAAGAAATCCAGCGTGACGATTATGGAAACAAATCAAAGGAGATCACGCGGTCAAGGATGGAAGACTTCGGCTGCAAGGACTAAGCCGATCGAGAAGATATGGAGAGAGAAGAAGTCCGATTGTGTTATCTTAGGAAAACTTTCCTAAGATAATATATTTGGAGAGAGAAGAATCTTATCTTAATCCGTTAATGTTATCTTAGGAATTATTTCCTTAGATAATATCGGTTGTTAAGATAATATTCTTCAAATCAATTAATATCATCTTGTTACCAAGTTTAGGAAGATAGGATTATCTTGTTACAATTAGGGTTTTTCCGAGTTGTATTTAATAGAAGTATGGATTCTTTTCTATGTAACCACGAAGAGGAAAAAGAAGAACTGAGAGCGTTCAGTTGAGAAGAAAAAGAGAGTGAAGAGTTTGTGAGTCTTTGAGGGTTGAGTTCGATTCATCGTTGTAGAAGAGGTTTCAAATCTAGGTGGGAAGTCTAGAGGTTGAAGTCCAGGATACAAGTATAATCGAACAAGAAATCAATAAGACAAGTAGACGCTTCAAAATCCTCTCAAGCGGAAGCTTGAAGGTAGTGGTTTTTCCTTGAGAAGCTAGTTTTGCCAATCAGGGTTTCCACTATATATCGTGAGTTCGTTCGTTATCTTTCTTGCTATTTTTAATCCGTTGTGCCTTCTGTGGGAACAAAGCCTTTGTTCCCTCAGACGTAACTCTAACGATCCAACACCTCCACCATAGCTTTCCTGCTGCAGAGTGGAATGCCCAAATAGGTGACAGGAAGGCTTCCTTTAACCATGCCAAGGATGTTAAGAGCCTCTTCAATATCATTAGTTCCCATTCCATCAAAGAAGGCTTTAGATTTGTTATTGTTGATGCTCAGTCCACTGGTGTTACAGAACTCATTTAAGATGTATTTGACAGATTGTAGAGAAGCAAGGCTCCCATGTGAGAACAAGAAGAGATCATCAACAAAGCACAAGTGTGTCAATCTCAGCCTGTTACATTGAGGATGATATTTGAAAGACAAATCCTTCGTTCTGAGTACCATGAGTCTGCTGAAATACTCCATGACCAGAACAAAGAGATAAGGTGTCAGTGGATCCCCTTGTTTTAATCCTCTTTTGCCCTGGATAAACCCCTCAATTTCACCACCAAAACTGGAGGTAAATGAACAATTGGTGACACATTCTCTAATCCAGTGAATCAATCTTGGGTGAAGGCCAAATCTCTCCAGAGCTTGAAGCAAGAACTGTCAGTTTACTGTGTCATAAGCTTTCCTTAAGTCTATCTTGAGGGCACATCTGAGGTTGATGATTTTTCTAGAGTACCATTTGAAAAGATCTTGGCACACAACAATGTTGTGTCTAATGGACCTTCCTTTGATGAAGGCTTCTTGAACATTGTTGATCAATTTGGGAAGAACTGCTTGTAGTCTGGAAACAATCAGCTTGGTGATCACCTTATAGATGACAGAACAACAGGCAATGGGCCTATAATCATGAATTGTGTTAGGCTGATCAATCTTTCCAATGAGAACTATTGTGGCATATCCCACTTGTTTGAGTAGTATGCCCTTATCAAAGAAGTTCAGAATAGCATCGGTGAAGTCTTTTCCAACAGTGTTCCAGCTATCCTTGAAGAATAGGGAGCTGAAGACATCAGGCCCATGGGCCTTGGTGTTGCTCACATTGAAAAAGGGCTCGTTTGACTTCATCTCTGGAGAAAGGTTGGATCATGGCAATGTTATCCTGCAGATCAGCTATGGGTCCTTCATCAATAACTCTTGGATCACATGGCAGGTGATTTCCTTCAGTGCCATACCACTGTTTGAAATGTTCTATGACATGAGTTTTGATCTGCCTTTTCTCAGTAAGCCTGTTGCCTGAGCTGTCCTCAATACTAAAGATGTCATTTATGCTTCTTCTACTTCTAATGGTGTTGTAGAAGTAACTACTGCTTTGATCTTGGAATCGTAGCCAATGGAGTTTGGCACTCTGTTGGAGCTTACAATTCCTCAAACAAATAGTCTATCTCAGCACTTTGAGTATAGCTTCTTCAGCTTCCAGAAGGTTGCAGTCATTGGGCCTAGCTTGGATATCTGTCTGAATGTCAGCCAGTCTTGAATGGAGCTTTTTGACTGCTTCTTCATCATCATCAATCGAACCTAGATGCAGCTTTCTCAGGGGGATTTTGAGCAATTTAAGCTTAGCAGTCAGGACAAACATGGCAACACCATGCACTACTCTGCTCCAGTGATAGGCCACTGTGTGGGGGAACTCTAGATGCAGAGCCCAGGCATTACAATATCTGAAGGATTTCCTTTTAGGACAAAGGTGGCTAGGGATGTTGAGCACTGCAGGGGAGTGATCTGAGCATTCTCTGTTGGCAAAGTGTGCAGTCGAGGCAGGGAAAGAAGTCATCCAATTCTAGTTCACAGTGATTCTATCCAATTTGCATTGAATGTGAGTACCATCTCTGTGTTTATTAGACCAGGTGAAGTGGGCTCCAGAAGCAGGCAAATCAAGGAGTCCAGCTCTTATCAAACAATGCTTCAAATCAGGATTGAATGGAGTGGAAGAGTGTTGCTCACTATCTTTTTCATTGGCATTTATCTAAGCATTGAAATCACCAAGGGCAACCCAGGGTTCTCCTATAAGGTTGGCTGCTGTGTTTTCAAGAATGTGACACAGTTCAGCTCTCTCAAGGGAATGATTAGAAGCATAGATAAATGAGACAAAGCAATGAGAAGAGAGCAGAGGAGAGGACACCTTACAAGTAATAATATGGGAAGTCTCTAGCAAGACAGAATCTACATTAAGACAATCCTTCCAAAAAATCCATATTCTACCAGTAATACATGTACAATTGGTGATTATGTTCCATCCTTTAAGGACCAATTTGGAGATCTTATCTGCATTGATATCCCTAACCCTGGTTTCCAAAATGGCTAGGAAGTCGACATTGTGCTTCTTGACAAAATTCTCCACAAAAGTGTGACTCGAGGGGTTATTCAGTCCCCTTATGTTCCAGCTAGCAAAGGTAAGTTTACTCATTGATGAGGATGACATCAGAGTCCACTCCCAATCTAGAGTCTTCAGTGTTATCATTAATGCAGTTTAAGGCTAAGAATCTGCTTTTTGATGCTCTAGTTTTCCCCTCATCATTGAGCATCAAACCCTTCCCTTTGTCCAGTGACTTCTTTGCAGTTTTGGAAGGTTGTTGCCACTCAGCATCCTAAATAGGCAATGTAGCTTGACAGTGCTGTTCCTTCTGCTGCTTGTTGCTTGAGCTCGGGTCTGGAAATTGAGCATTCTTGGCTACTGAATTTTTGGCCACTCCATTCGCCTGGGCATATGGTGGTAGGGGCTGGTCAGTAGACTTAGATAGTGGCATCTGATTAGAGTTGCTCTCTTTTCTAACCCATTGTCTGACAGGGATTCTGTGGCCGCTAAATGCCCTGGCCACCTCTTTTTTGTTGGTAAGGCATTCTCCATTTCCATGACCAAACACACCACACTTATCACAGCGGGGTGGCACCCATTCATACTCCACCACTTGAGGTATTCTCTCCCCATCTTCTCATATGAAAGTTATCTCTTCTCTTAAGGGCGATCTTGCATTAATCTCCACCAAGATTCTTGCATATGAGAGTCTTTCTTGATTCACAGTGATTTTTTCAATATAGATGGGCTTTCCTATAGCACTGCCCATCTTTTCAAAGAAATCATCATCCCATAAGCAAACATCAAGGTCTGGTAGTTTAGCCCAAACCTGAGTGGTTGTAAAACAAGATGAATCAAGCTTCACTCCTTCACTCTATCTTGTAAGTGTCAAGGGCTTGATGCCTCTGACGGTGGCTAAAGATGCACAATGCATATATCGTTGCTTAGCCTAGTCAAAGTAAAATATCCTAACAGACCCACTAAACAGAAGTATAGTAGACAAGTAAGGGTCGAACCCACAGGGAAGATCGATGAAGTATGCAAGTGTGAATGACAAGTAACACGAACGGGGGGTTTAATTATCAAGAGAACACAAAGCAAGCAAAGCAAACAAGTTTGGTTTAGTTGAGGAAATATAATGAGGGAAAGTAGTCCTACTAGAGCGAGATCCACAATACAAAGATATAATTTGATCACAGAAATCTATTTAATCCAAGTTCTTTTACTATCCTTATAGTTATTCCCACCCTGATCTTAAGTACTATTGATTCTCACAGTTGTCAATAGACTTATTACTATGCCAATGATAAAATACCACTGATTCTCACAGTTGTCAGTATACTTTACCACCAACACAGCAATAGCAATGCACACAAGGATATAGGATACATGCAAATAGAAGGACGTACTAATACTCGCATGCAACTGATTCTCACTCACGATTGTATGCTCGGAACCCCTATACGCACAATCGTGTTTGCCACTAGATATGCACTCAGAACCCCTATATGCAATCCTAGAAATTGATAAAAAGCATTCAACCTAGTTGATCGGGCTAAGAAGAATAACAAGAAATCAATAATCAATATAACCAAGAGAATCAAACCAACACTTATAAGGATAAGAACAAGGAATAGAAATCTCACAAACACATCAACTGTATTGCTTCAATCGTCTAGTAGAACAAGGGAAAGTTAGTTCTCCATCAAAGGGGATGAAAAACTCTAATGTGAAATAACGTCTGAAAAATCGTGTATAGGTAAAAAAAGTCTCTCTGCCTCTTAACCTAGAAAGAGGACTTAAATAGTCTTAGGAAACTAGGTTAAACTAATGCAAACAATAAAGGAAACAGAATAATAATAAAATAAAGTCTAAACGAAATAAAAGGAAAGTAACAGTCTTCTGGCGCGAGGCAATAAACACGGCCACCGCGGGGCGGTGAGATCCACCGCGGGGCGTCAGGCTCTCCACCGCTGGGCGGTGGCTTCCTCTGGTGCGGGGCTTCAACCTTCTCTGGGAGTCACCGCCGGGCCGCGGTGAATCTGGCGCGGGGTGGTGAGCTCACTCCTTCAGCTTCTTCAGCTCCTCTTCTTCTCTTCTGCTGCTCTTCAATCCTACCAAGTGTTTGGTAGTCTTCTCCAAGTATGCTCCAGCAGCTCCATCTCCATCTAAGCTGTATATCCTGGGATATCTTCACTTCTCTCCACAACTTCTGGATCACAGACTTAGCCTAAAAACCACTCATAAATTCCTCCAAATCATGCTAATAGTTGCTAGTAAAGGTGTATGAAATAACACCTATCAAATTCCCCCATACTTAGACCTTTACTCGTCCCGAGTAAGCTAAAGAAAAACTCACTCTCTCAATCAACACCAAGGCCTCAGGAAGTACAAGAAAATATGACACTAGCAACTATAACATATCAACAATAAGCTCCAGACAACCAAAATAAGTGATGCAAAGATAATCTAATCCTAACTCCAATCTAGCTCCTTATCGCTCCAGAGTGGCCTACCCGAACTCCTTATACCACCTCTTTTTATGACACCTCGCCAAGGAATATCGAGAAATCCTAGAATCACTCTTCTTCTTTTACGCTCATCTTGCCAAGGCGCCCTTTCGGGTTTTCACCTAGCCACTCATTTCATTTTGCTAGATATCTCATATATACTCACATCACTCCAGTCCACTTTTGCCCTGGTCTATACCAGCCGGACTACCTGCTTTTTACCTGAACCGCCCTTTCGGGTTTTCAGCTCATCCCAGGATTTTGATTGTCTTTTTACTTCTTTTTGGCTTTTTTGATATTTTTTTTAGAACAAATTAAATGGGAAATACAGCACACGAAAAGAAAACAATATGTACAAAGGATAGACAGATAGCAAGTCTAAATCCCTCCCCCATACTTACACCGAACATTGTCCTCAATGTAGAAAAGAGAACAGCAAAGGAAATAGGGGAAGAAGAAAACAAACTCACTGCGGGCCTGATGGTGGTGGTGGTGGGAACCTCCCGAAGTAGTCCCATGGCCCAAAAGAGAGAAATCTTGGCCCAAAAAGTGGCCCAATCCGTCAAAACCTTAGTTACCACTCAAGAAATAAAAATTTTGCTCACCCGTTTAAGGTTTTTTCGGGGCCCTTTATTCTTGTTTTTTTTTATAGAGTCGAGAAATCATACCTGACCTCCACCGTGGGGCGGTGAGGAACGCCGCAAGGCGGTGGGAATGGTTGGGCACAACGTCTCTTCTCAAGTTTACTTTCGTACCTGAAATGTGAGTAACAGGCGAACGAAACAAAGCAAAATAAACTATGAAAATAATCTAAGGAAAAAAAAGAAAATCAAAGAAAGACTAACACGGGTTGCCTCTCGGACAGCGCCTTGGTTATCGTCGTTGGCTCGACGTACTGCAAATCAACTACCATCTGGAGTAGGATCCCCTCGGAATCCTCCTACTCGTCTCTTCATGTTGAGACCTCTCATGGAAAGGTTTAAACCTTAGACCATGCTCCCTCTTTGCCATCGACTCCATGCTTACTTCCTTTGGAGTATACCCCCCATACTTAGAGCGATGTGGGGGCCGATATGGCTCGATCTGAATATGGTGCACATCACTGGATAAAGGCTTACAGCCTTGTATGGTTAGTGCAGGGGGGCGAGTGCCCAAAATGGAGGGAATGAAATCTCCTATGTCATCCAACAAGACATCACCAACATGTAACTCATGCGACTCAATAGGTTCATCAATAGAGGAACAATCAACTATGGTCTCTATTGCATCAAGTTTAACATTTTCAGGCACATGATTATCAATATCACTAATGCAGCAAGGGGTAGGCAATTCAATGGAGTTGGCTTTATGAATATTATGCTAAAAAATTATTCCATCAAATTCCATAGTCAAAGTTCCACTGTCTACATCAATCTTTTTCATGGATGTTTTCATAAAAGGTCTCCCTAGCATAACTGGAGCGACCTGCTCATCATAGTCCATATCCATAACAAAGAAGTCAGCCGGAAAAATCAAAGAGCCTATCCTCACAAGAACATTTTCCACAACACCCTTAGGAGGTACACAAGAACCATCAGTGAGTTGTATAACAATGTTAGAATCATGCAAGGGTCCTATTCCTAAATCCTCAATCAAAGAATAGGGTAACACATTAATTGAGGCACCCAAGTCTAACAAGGCTTTCTCAAATCGATGCTCACCTATAGTGATAGGAATAGTAAATGTACCTGGATCCTTGCACTTCTCAGGCATGCGTCTCTGAACTACTGCTGACACATGTTCACTCACTGGAATCTTCTTTTGAGCCTTCTATTTTGAGTCCTCTTCACGGTGCACAGATCCTTCAAGAACTTGGCATATCGAGGGATAGCCTTGATAAGCTTGATCAGGGGAATGTTCACCTCACAGTCCCGAAATGTCTCGGACAGATCGCTGTCTTCAGCTACTCTCTTGGCCTTCAGCGCCTCAGGGAAAGGTGCTGGTGGCTTCTCGGAACCTAGAGGAGGGAATAATGGACGAACGTAATCGTCAACATAGGTTTCTTCAGCGGAGAGAGATTTTTGAGGACCAGATCGCGACAGCCCCACCGCGGGGCGTTGAACATTGACGCGGGGCGGTGGGTTTGCGGTGTCTTTATTGAGTTCAGCCGCCGGGTCGCGGCCAGAGTTGCCGCGGGGCGGTGCCGACACATCTTCTTTCCTGGCTCCTCCTTCAATTTCTGGCCGGGCCGCGGTAGGATCCGCCGCGGGGCGTCCGGTGATTTTCTCCTTCTCGATCTCGTTTTCCTTCTCAGCTATAGGAGCAACGTCCAACTTTTTACCACTTCTGAGGGTAATAGAGCTCACATTCTCTCTGGGGTTCACAGTAGTCTGAGAGGGCTGGGAGTTGGAAGTCCTTTGGTCGATCTTAGTCACAGCATCAGCTAACTGACCAATTTGTCTCTCCATGTTCTTCAAACTTGACTCAGTAGCCTGCACGTGCGTAGCGAAATGCTGAGTCAAAGTTCTGAGCATATCCTCAGTAGAAGCACCAGAGCTTTGGCCTTGGGGCCTCTGTTGGTATGGGGCTCTCTGTTGGTACTGTTGTTGTGCCGGCTGGTATTGTTGTTGTTGCACTGGCAGTTGACCACCTTGAGGGTCACTCCATCTAAAACCTGGGTGGTCTCGCCCTCTCGGATTATAATTGGGCTTTCCACCAAACTGTGGTCTAGGGGGTCCATAACCTCCTATAGCATTAACTTCAGCAACACCCTCCTCATGCAGCTGAGGACAAGCGTCGGTGGGGTGGTATTGATCAGCGCAAAGTTCACATGCCTTGACTTGTTGAGGGGCATTCTGGTTCGCCATCCTCTTCACCATCTCTTTCAGCTCGGCTAACTCGGTCAACACTGGGCTTGGTCCGGCAGGGGTCACAGCATTGACCGCCTTTCTCTGATATGTCTTCCCGAAACTCCTAGTGCTCTCACTCATCTCCTAAAATCTCTCCATGGCTGCGTCTGGTGTCAGATTCAGGATGCTTCCACTGCATGCAGCGTAAACCATCCGTCTCTCCTGGTCCAGCAGACCATTGTGTAAATAGAGGACAAGGTCCTGCTTGGTGTATCTGTGGAATGGGCAGCTAGAGCAAAGCCTCTTGTACCTCTCAAGATAATCATACAGTGTCTCATCACCAGCCTGCTCAATATTGAAAATTGCCTTTTTCAAGGCATTCGCCTTCTTCGTTGGAAAGTACTTGTCCAGGAACGCCTTGTGTAGTTTATCCCAGGTATCTATGGTTCCTGGTGGCAAGTGATAGTACCAGTCGCTTGCAGAGTCTAGCAGGGAGAAACCAAAAGCTCTCATCTTGATTTGGTCTTCCGTCACGTTCTTGGGCTTCATAGTCATGTAGACATTGTGAAACTTGCCCAGGTGAGAGATCGGGTCTTCTCCACTCAAACCGTGGAACTTTGGGAGATAAGCAACAACTCCAGATTTCAGCTCAAAATTCACCCCTTCGCCAAGTACAGGGATGACGATAGCCAGGGGTTGTGCTCCAATATTCGGCTCAGTCAATTCTCTCAGAGTCTCAGCCATTGCGACAGTTGTGTTATCTGTCTCAGTCTCTACGGTCACAACTGTCTCTACTCCTTCTTCTTCTCTTTGATTGCGCAGGTTCCCAAGGAATGATCTGTCAATCTCTGGATCAAAATCAGCTAGAGGGGAGTCAGTACTACGGGTGTCGACCATAAGATAGGTCTCCACCGAAAATCAATCACAAAAATACACAACAAACAAAAATCTTCCCCGACAACGGCGCCAAATTTGACGGTGGCTAAAGATGCACAATGCAAATATCGTTGCTTAGCCTAGTCAAAGTAAAATATCCTAACAGACCCACTAAACAGAAGTATAGCAGACAAGTAAGGGTCGAACCCACAGGGAAGATCGATGAAGTATGCAAGTGTGAATGACAAGTAACACGAACGGGGGGTTTAATTATCAAGAGAACACAAAGCAAGCAAAGCAAACAAGTTTGGTTTAGTTGAGGAAATATAATGAGGGAAAGTAGTCCTACTAGAGCGAGATCCACAATACAGAGATATAATTTGATCACAGAAATCTATTTAATCCAAGTTCATTTACTATCCTTATAGTTGTTCCTACCCTGATCTTAAGTACTATTGATTCTCATAGTTGTCAATAGACTTATTACTATGCCAATGATAAAATACCACTGATTCTCACAGTTGTCAGTATACTTTACCACCAACACAGCAATAGCAATGCACACAAGGATATAGGATACATGCAAATAGAAGGACGTACTAATACTCGCATGCAACTGATTCTCACTCACGATTGTACGCTCGGAACCCCTATATGCACAATCGTGTTTGCCACTAGATATGCACTCGGAACCCCTATATGCAATCCTAGCAATTGATAAAAAGCATTCAACCTAGTTGATCAGGCTAAGAAGAATAACAAGAAATCAATAATCAATATAACCAAGAGAATCAAACCAACACTTATAAGGATAAGAACAAGGAATAGAAATCTCACAAACACATTAACTGTATTGCTTCAATCGTCTAGTAGAACAAGGGAAAGTTAGTTCTCCATCAAAGGGGATGAAAAACTCTAATGTGAAATAACGTCTGAAAAATCGTGTGTAGGTAAAAAAAGTCTCTCTGCCTCTTAACCTAGAAAGAGGACTTAAATAGTCTTAGGAAACTAGGTTAAACTAATGCAAACAATAAAGGAAACAGAATAATAATAAAATAAAGTCTAAACGAAATAAAAGGAAAGTAACAATCTTCTGGCGCGAGGCATTAAACACGGCCACCGCGGGGCGGTGAGATCCACCGCGGGGCGTCAGGCTCTCCACCGCTGGGCAGTGGCTTCCTCTGGCGCGGGGCTTCAACCTTCTCTGGGAGTCACCGCCGGGCCGCGGTGAATCTGGCGCGGGGCGGTGAGTTCACTCCTTCAGCTTCTTCAGCTCCTCTTCTTCTCTTCTGCTGCTCTTCAATCCTACCAAGTGTTTGGTAGTCTTCTTCAAGTATGCTCCAACAGCTCCATCTCCATCTAAGCTGTAAATCCTGGGATATCTTCACTTCTCTCCACAACTTCTGGATCACAGACTTAGCCTAAAAACCACTCATAAATTTCTCCAAATCATGCTAATAGTTGCTAGTAAAGGTGTATGAAATAACACCTATCAGCCTCCAATGAGCCAGGGACCATTTTCCAAAACCCATAGCAGATCGCTCTCATCTTCAAACTTAAAGATGAATACCATTGAGTCATTAAGGATGAGCTTTGGGTATTTGATCCCTCCCCATCTGGTGGCCACAAAGCTTCTCATGATGTTGTACGAAACTTTAGCTCCGACAACCATACCCACGAGGCTCAGTCTCCACTGAGTCGTGGCCTTTTGAACATCCTTTTTAGTGAAGTGAATGACCCCATCTTCTATTCCTTCGACAAAAGAGAGTTTTCTTCCATTAGAAATCCTTCTATTCCCTGCAAGAGCTTCCGAGTATGACGCTTTTCGTCTATTCCCAGTGTCATCTTTTCCATTGTGCCTGGTTGTGTCTCCCACAAGCATTGAATCGATGTCCGGTACTGTTCCATTCATGGCTGACTCATCTTCATGCTCTAGGTCTAGATCTGGTTCTTCATGTGTCTCAGAGACCTCAGTGTCCCTCGAGATGGGGCAAATTGCTTCATTACAGGGGCTCGAGCAGGAAGTCTTGGAATCCTCCTTCTCACATCTTGTGTTCAACTTGCGAAGTTTCTGAGGTTCTGCAAGCTTTAAGATCGGGGGTTGGCTTGCTGCACTGACCTTCTTATCCTTGGTGGTTTTGGGGGGTGGTTTCTTCTTCGCCATGTGGAGTGCCAGCCGTCGGCAGCGAAGGCCGCCGCCACCAACGGAATGGCCTAGGTTACAGGAAAACTTTTCCCGCTCGCTCTCTTTTTCTCTGCGCGTGAGGCGCGTTGAAACGCTCTGAAAGTAGTATTGCTTGGAAAAGATCAGAGAAGCTTAATGCACTGCTTTATTTATACTTACTCCTTCATCTATTCTCAAATCACTTCTTTTTCCGACTTCTCATATTCTTGCTCAGTTGCTCTCACTGTGCTTTGAAAATGGCGGATAACAGTCGTTCTTACTCCCATGCCTTAGTCAACTTCCGACAGATCGCAGATCCTTCCAGTTCTATGCCCACCACTACATCTGTTGAGGATCCCCCTCTTGCTTCTTCGTCTCCTCCCTTTCATAACTTAATTTCACATTTTACTACATTTAGTATTGTCATATTCCTCCACGTTTTTGAATATTTACTTCACTGCAGCCTGCCTATTACTAATCTTAGTACATTTACCAGTGGCCTTTACTAAGACTTCTCAGCATTTAATTTGCTCCATTTTGTTTTGCATTTACTCTCTCCTTACTGAAGTTTCATTCCCGCATGCCTTTTATTTTCTTTGACGTTATTTGAGCACCTCTTACATGTTCTACAAGTTTGTTCTCTCATTTGCTGTTATTTTGTGGTCTTAGCTCTTTTAAATTTGGTCTATTGTGTTGCCTTCTGGCTCCTTGGAGCTAGATTTGGCTCTTTGAGTGACTACGTATGACCCTACAACATGACACTAAACTTGACACTCTTATGTCGATTTTATTCATGTTTCTCAATATTACTAATTGTTCTGACTTCTTGTTCCTTCCTAAACATTACATTAATTCATAATTAAGTCTTTTTGCCTTCTTAGTACTCATGTCCATCTAATTTATAATCATAACTCTTACAACCACATTACTCTCTTTTTTCATATACAAACTATTTTTGAATGAAAATCGAATACTGGAATTGTCGCGGTTCCAGAAGGGTTAACTTTTGGACGGAAATTGGATTTATAAGATAGAATAACAACTTGGATATTTTATGTCTCTCTGAAACTAAATCAAATAATATTCCTTCCCTTTCAGTTTATAATAAATGTGGCTTTAAATCTCTTACAATTTGTCCCTCTCAAGGCTCTCGTGGCGAAATTTGACTGCTTTGCTCTAATTTTGTCGTCTTACCCTTTACCCAAATTTTGTATAATGATGACAATATTATTATTATGGACTACCATTGAACTACGACTCATTTCCCTTTATTTTTTATATATGCTCCATCCCTTGAGGAATTCAAGTTTTGGGAAAAATTGGGAAGCTTCATTGTTCATTATAACCTCCCTGTTATTTTAGTTGGGGACCTGAATGAATTCCTCTCTCCCTCTGATAAAGTTGGAGGTGTTACACTGCATCCTTCCTGGTTTCAGCGTATTCAAAACTTCCTTCATGAGTTCAATCTCCTTCATACCCCATTTTCTGGTTTCCCATTTCCATGGCGTAAATCTTCGTTAGCTAATATTAATACTTTTGAACGTCTGGATCGCGTCCTCATTCACCTGCATCTATTAAATATCTATAATAATATAATTATATAACATCATCACTTTACTACCTCTGACCATTGCTTAATTACTTTTTCACTTGATATTAATCATATTACAAGAAAATACCCTTTCAGACTTGAAAATGTTTGACTTTCAAATGACTTTTTTGCCAAATTAGTGAAAAAAGTTTGGACCTTTAAACAAAAGGGATCTTACATGTTTAAAATTAATTATGAAACAAAAACTACTAAAAACTTATTCTAAATCTTGGGCTCAATGTAATGTTTCTAACACCTTTGAGCAACTTAAGTTAACATAGATTAAACTCCAAGATCTTCAAATACAACTCCTTCCAAATATTGGTAATTTTCGTTTACAAGAGCTTTATAATAGACATTTGACTAAATATAATAGATTACTGGATTTCCAACACAATTACTGGAAACTTCATGCTAAGGTTAAATTTTGCCAGAATGTCGATCGCAACACCAAATATTTTCACACAGTTTCTAAGATACGTAGTTATAAACAAAAAATTGTAACTTTCCATTCACAAGATGGAATTGCAATGTTTGATGATGATTTAATAAGAAGTACAAATACTAGGGAATTACAAATGCTCTTTGAAAACCCGCACATTCATAACATAAATCATGATGATTTGCTTATCATTCCTCACCTAATCTCGATTACTAATAATAAACTCCAATGGCGTTCACCTACCGCATTAGAAATCAAACAGAATGTTTTCGAATTACCAACCGATAAAACACCAGGTCTTGATGGATTTACAACTAAATTCTTCCAAAAATTCTGGCATCTTGTTGGTAATTCAGTTATCTTTGCGACACAATCGTTTTTTCATTCTGAGCAACTTCTTCGTGAATGTGCCCAATCTTTTATCACTCTTATCCCTAAAACAGATACTCCAATGACTACCAATCACTATCGACCGATAAGCCTTTGTAACACTACATATAAAAGTATAACCAAATTAATGTCAAATAGGTTGTGACCACTTTTACCTAAATTAATAAGTCCTTTACAAGGAGCGTTTTTTTCATGACGCCTTATTTAGGACAATATTCTAATTGCTCATGAAAATTTTCACTCCTTCGATAAGAAGAAAAAAGGAAAACTTGGTTGGATGGCACTTAAATTAGACATTGAAAAGGTTTACGATAAACTCAACTGGAATTTTATTCAACAAATTTTGCTTAAATTTGGGTTTGACTCCTCTTGGGTTGAACGCGTCATGACTTGTATTACCAACACATCCTCATCTGTTCTTATTAATAACGAACATGGAGATCTTTTCCATCCACATTGTGGAATACATCAAGGTGATCCAATTGCACCTTTTCTTTTCATACTATCTATGGAATATCTTGCTCACACTCTTTCTCGGGCTTCTGAGTCTCTTGAGCAAAAAGTTGGCATTCAACTTACTAAACAAGGTATCTGCATTCCTTTTTTAAACTTTGATGATGATACTCTTATTTTGGCAAACACATCTAAAGAAAACATGCTCTATATCAAAACAATCTCAATGATTTCACTAGCAAATCAAGATTAGCTATCAATTATGATAAAAGTACTTTCCAAAATTCGTGTAATGTTCCTAGTCAACAAGTTGAGTCCTTAGCTAGCATACTAAATACACAAGTTACACGCCCTATGGAAAAATACTTAGGTATCCCTATTCTTAGGGGTAGGGTTAAGAACGATATGTTTGATTATTTTGTCTCAAATTTGAAGAAACAGTTAGGGAAATGGAAAGTTAACTCTCTCTCCCAAGCTAGGAGGACTATTCTTATCCAATCTAACCTTCTCTCTAAAACTAATTATCTTATGTAGAGTTTTATATTACCTAAAGATGTTTGTCAGGAGATTGATTAAATTAACAAGAGTTTTTATGGAATAATTTTTCGACAAATCACCACCCTCTTATTAGCTGGGAGAAGATTTGTCAGCCCAAAAGTTGTGGGGGACTGGATTTAGTTCAGTCCTCTACTATTAACAACGCTATGCAAATGAAGCTTCTTTGGAAATTACTTGTTGAACTGGATAATATGTGAGTTCGCATTATTACTGATAAATATCTTGCGCATACTCACCTTTTTTCTTATCATAAACGTAATTCAGACTCATGGCAGTGTTCTAGACTTCTGCAACTTCATGACTTATTTCTGAAAGGAATCATTTGGCAAGTATGTGATGGCACTCATATAAAATTTTGGTCTGATCATTGGATTCCAGACTATATCTTAACACCATACTCTAACAAACATGTTTTGAACGATACTATTTCCCAATATATCACTCCAGATAAATTATGGGATGTTGCGAGCCTTTCACAAATCCTACCACCGCATATTATAACCAAAATTCTTCATATTTATATACCTAGGATTCATATACTTGATAAACTTATCTGGAGATCTTTTGCAGATGGTTGCTTCTCTGTCAAAAGTGCCAGATCCTTAAGTCATATCAATTCTCCTTCTTTCTCCCAACATGATTCCCTACTTGGATTTGGAAAGAAAATATTCCACCTAAAATTAAACACTTCCTTTGGAAAGCTCTTTCTGACTCTCTACCTACAACGGAACGACTCAATATGCATTACTCTAGGGTACCTTCACAATGTGTTCTATGCAATATGACAACGGAAGACTCTAATCATTTTTTGGATGTCCTTTCACTCTTAACCTAATCTAACATCTTCAGCTACTCACTAGTCAAAATTACACTATACAATCTGGATCAGATTTTTGGACGAACATGTTACTTCCTGCAAAACAATACCGACATTCAACTTATTATTTTCCTTTGGTGAAATATTTGGAAACATAGAAACTCATTTATTTTCATAAACAAAAAGCCTCAAAATACTAATCTCATAAATCTTTCTCACATTCAGTACAAAGAATGGATTGCATCTACTATGGCTAAACATAAATCTAATTTGTGTCATACTAACAATAAAAATAGAAAATCGGGACGATGGATTAAATCAGGAGAACAATGGACAAAATTAAACTTTGATGCGTTTGCTAAACATAATTCACCCTGTCATATTGGAATAATCTTCCGTAATTATTTGGGTGAGGTGATCTTATTGGACCGTAAGCAGTTTATTTGCTCCTCCCCTCTTCAAGTGGAGACGTTAGCTACTTTGGAAGGAATTCGGAGGTCTATCTCCCTTAACATTAGGTTTTTGTGCTTGAGGGAGATAATTTAACTATTATAAATTCAATTAGAGGTATCTGGAAAATACCTTGGGAAATTTTAATGCTTTTACATTGTTTTTTGGGTGTTTAGATTTATCATTGCTATAGGGAAACCAACAGAGTTGCTGACTTTGTCGCCACAACTAATGTATCCCCTAATCTGCTTCGTGGTACCATCATGAACTTCTTGGCACCTAATCTTCAACGCCATCAATTAATTCGATCGTGTTTTCAGCTTCTACATTGTAACTCTAGTCTTCATTTAGCTTGTAAGAAGCTTGTAAAAATCACCCTTAGCGATGAATTAGGTATTCCTTCCACTATGTAAGGATACCTTCTGTTTGTCATATATATATAAAAAACCAAAGTAGGGTAAATTGAGATGCCGAAAAATCGGCATCAGACAATCTAAACAAAATACATCAACGAAGCAAGCAAGAAAATTACAACAAAGCAAATAAAGAGCCTAAACGACCTAGGGAGAAAGGAGAGCCAAGCAAGACCGAAAGAAAGCACCACCGGAAACCGGCTTAGATAGGATCAAACCTTCGAAAGTGCTGAATAAACCACCATGACGTTGCCCCCTCTTCAAAGAGAGATCTTCAGGCATCTCAACCATGACGTTGCCCCCACAAAAAAGAGATCTTCAAGAGCCTAGAGCACAACCATGACCACGACCGGAACAACTCAAACTCCACCCTAGTTCAGCTTCATAAATGCATCGAAGAATTGTCACCCAAGCTTGAATCAATGGGACAACAAAATGAGTTACGCTTAGCAAAGAAGCAATCACTTATTGAGTTGTTTTCGTGTGTGTTTTGGTTGGACGATGAGTGATGGGCTTTTTGGCCCATTAAGTAATAGTAGGGTTGATTTTGATTATCCATACGTATATACATACAACAATAAAGATATAAGTATGGATAGTAATATAAGTTGAATTTTTTTTTTTTTTCTGTTATAATATGATGTAGGTGATCCGATGATGGGCTTGTTAACCCATACATATTATATGAAGTTTGATTTTGAATACTTTTTTTTCAATTTTTTTTCTACTTATAAGTGATAATAGATTTTTCCAGATTTTATTAAGTCCATACACACATATATAAAAAATATATAAGTACATAATTATTAACTTTTTCTGTTTTGGTTCGAAGTAGTATAGCGGGCTTTGAGGCCCATTAGACAAGATTGTAAAAGGCCTCTTTTTTGCTTTTGTTCAAGAAGCTTTTCTTGTTCTTGCACATGAATGAACGCAATAACATCATCCAAATGACACCAATAACCAAGTTTAATGGTTTTTTTAGTTTATGCTTGATTCCTAGGAAGGCTTTGGTAGATTTAGCTTGTTTCCCCAACTAAAAAAGCAGAAGAGAACATGAACATGATTTTGGAGGGTTTTCCAGATCTAGGTTAGCAGACTAGCCAAAGTGATGCGACCTTGCCCTCGATGACTGCCCTTGAGGAGGAAGACGCCATGAGCCTGCGCTGCGATGGCCTCGTGACTAGACCCCATGTCATGGCCATCGCTCAAGCCACACAATCCTTCGTCGCCCACTCCTTCGCCTGCGCCAGCTCATCCTCGACTCCGCCGCCGCCGCCAATGCTCGTTGTGACAATAGGTGCCGCAACGCCTGACGCCCATGCGCCGGAAGCCTCAGTGCCATAGCGCCACAGCGCTCGCCGCCTGCCTTCATAGCGCTCGCCTCCACGACACTTGCCTCGGCGCCCGTCTATGCATGCAGTGACGCCTATCTTACTACTTTTGCCATTTTTGAGGTTATTTTGCTATTTGTAGAACTTTTTACTTTTACTTAAGTTGTTTTTAGCACTTTCTATTTATAGCAACTTTCTATTTTTGGCTATGTGCTCTCTTATGCTTAAGAGGCCGGCCCATTAGGTTTGTTTTGTTGTCTTGCGGCCCATGGCCGAGACTCATTGGCTATATAAGCCAAACTCTTGTAACTTTTTACCTACGTTGAAATCAAAAGCTTAGCCTTGTCGTTGAGATCTACTCCGCGCCTAAGCTTTGACGTCACCGCACTAATTGGATCCGAATTGAGTTTCGTTAATGACTCACAAACACAACCTCGATTGACTTGTTCCATCTAAACCATCTCGCCCCTCCTCGAGACATCGAGTGCAAGAGTGTCGTCATCCTTCATTCACGTGAAAGATGTCACTTATCTGTCCGTTTGCCGAAGAGAAGGAATCCGAAGACTCATCTCCAACTCTTCATTTCTTTTCTCACGTTTTTATTTAGATCTGATCCATCTCTACATTCGTCTATTGCTTCCGCCACTCATCTTTCAGGAGTTTGCTTCCGCCCATGTTCTTTGTTACTCTTGCCGTCCAAGCCCAACAACTAGGATAGATCTCTTCTTTCCTTGAAGAGGAGATCTCGGCGGAGAAGAAAGAAAATCAAAAAAAAAAAGAGGAAAGTGAGAGATTTTCCTTACCATATATTTCGGCAATATCTTTGACTCAAATCATATAAAATCTTGCCGTTTTAGTTAGTTATTTGTTGATTTATTTGTTTAGTATAAAAGATCTTGCATATCTTCTTGTTTCCTATTTTGTTGCATCTCTCTCTCCTATCTTACGAACCATATCTTGCGTTTCTTTCTTCAAATATTCACTTGTGTCGATTTTTTTATAAAAAAAAGTCGGTTGATTCACAAAAAAACAACCAAGCAAAACAAAAGCCTCAGGCGATCTAGGGAAACCCTATTCACCATCGACACAAGTCCACTAAGCTTATTTTCCATCGTCTATTACAACTTACAATTCAAACGAACTTGAATGTGCATGCTCTTGACTTACTACTCGCATATATCAACTTGTGACTTCCATTTGCGTGATTTGTGTGGTTTGTTTGTCATTGCTATTGCTTGAAGTTGTCACGACCTCCCTCACCTCCCTCATGGACAGCCAAACGTAGTTACCCTCCGTGAGATTGAATTGTTGGATTATTTCGACTTCCTTTGTCAGTTGTGATTTGCTTCCTTTGTTTTGTTTTGTTTTGTTTTGATCCTTGCTTGCGTGTTGATATGGTGACTATAAGTAATGAGTCCGACGAGGCCTTCACTTCCCTTCAGGCCGAGAACGACGCTTCAGCACCAACTGGCGCTTGCAGCGAGCTCACGCGGCCCACCCCCTGGCCCCTCAACTGCGGTGCTCGGTGTCAATCCAACACTTCAACATCCACCTCCAGCCGACACCTCTCGCCACCAGGACAAGGGCAAAGGCGTCATGCCCTCGTCTTTAAACTAGCAACCGCTCCGCCGACTCAATTCCATAATTGAGAGCCGCTAAGATGCTGACATTAAGGATCGCTACGAGCCCCGCCCGCTGCCTCCTTATGGCTCGCAGAAGGAAGATGAGTACTCCGACGAGCATGAGTCCCCGACCACTGATTTGGGTCCCTACCCATTTGTCAACATCGGCGGCAGACGTGCCCTCTATGATCGCATGCAGCGCACGAAGCAACGCCACGCTGAAACTGAGTGTCGTCACGATGTAGCGCGCGGCCACACTAGTGGCCGCGACCGACACACGCACCCTATACGCCACGGCCCCAGCTGTGACCAACACAACCATTTCGGGTCCGCGCGCCGCCCTTGGCACCCTTCCTCGGTGGCATTCCAGGAGTTTGATGATGAGGACTACGACGAAGCTGACGACCTCAACCCCGGCAACTTCCATCCTCCGTTGGGCGACCTGATTGAGAGCCAACAATTTCCCATGGATTACATTCCGCCATGGGTTGACATCGGACGCCAAGGTCGTGACCCTCATTGCGACCTATGATGTTCGCGGCCGGCAACCCGCTCCCGCGGCACCAGGCTATGCTCACGGTGAGCATGACGGACATCATCGCCAACGGCGCCCTCGCAGACACGTGGACAACCATGACGCCTATGACCAATGACATCACTACTATAGTGAGGACATGCGCCATGCTGAGTGCACCCCGGATGCCGAGCGATATGAGGCGCGCCGCCCCGTGCCTCTTACATATGCTGGCCGCCGCGACATTAAGGTAATCATCGAACATTTCTTTGGTGAATATGATCCCTCTACTTTTCTTGATTGGGTGCAGGCTATCGAGTATGCTCTCCAGCATTGTCAGTATGAGGAGCACAAGAAGGTGTAGATCGCTATGCTTCACTTCCGAGGCACAACACACACTTGGTGGCATCGGTTTGTTACCGATCGCATTAGGCGCAATCTCCCGCCCATTGATTAATGGCACCAGCTCATGTTCGTGATGACTCGGAAATATGTGCCTGAGGACTACAAGACCCGGATGCGCATGGACATTGCCTTAGCTCGCCAAGGGACCATGACTCCTCTAGAGTTTTTCTCCTAGCTAGAGAACATGTACTACAAGGCGGGTGTAAGTTTCTCTCCTTCCGCGCTACGCACCCAATTATTGAGTGGCCTCAACACTCCCATACGGGACCATCTAGAGATTTTGCCAATCAAGGACCTCAATTCCCTCACTCACACGGCTATGCAGCTTCATAACCAGATTTTGCATCGGAAGCGCGAGCTATGGTCCAACACCGGACCAAAGAGGTATGATTCTAGACTTTTCAATTCGGCTTTGCCTACTGATGTGCGTTCATCTTCGCAGCCTACAAAGAGTTCAGGCCTCGCAGCCAAACCACTTAATACAGCACCTGTAGCGCGCCCCAACGCCTCCCATGCAAGCGCATCACGCAAACTGAGCCCGCGACCAGGTGTGCTTCAAGTGCAGTGGACACGACCACATGCAGCGCGACTGTCCCAACTCCAAGAAGGTCTTGTTCTCACAAGCCAGTGGCTACGAGTCCTATGATGATGAGCCTCTGGAGCATGAAGCCTTCGAGGAGAAAGGTAGAGGACACCGATGATGATGCCTATGCATGTGCCTCGACCGATCTGCATGTCGGCACTCCCCTAAGGGAGAACCTTGTGACGAGGCGCGTGCTCACATTCAAAGAAGGCACCTTATGGACCAAAGAGAGAACCTCTTTCACACTCGGTGCGTGGTCAGAACCACGTCATTGAGTGTCATAATTGACGGTGGTAGCTGCTGCAACATCGTCAATGAGAAGGCCGTCAAGCAATTCAACCTCGCCACGACACCTCATCTACAACCTTATGGCCTTCAATGGATTTCGAAGAGCAAATGCGATGTCGTCACTCACCAATGTTTGATTTCTTTTTCTATTGGCCATTATAAAGACACTATTTTATGTGATGTTATTGCAATGGATGCTACCCATTTGCTCTTAGGGCATCCTTGGAAATTTGATAGGCGCGCTACATGATGGGTTTATAAACACTTATGTGTTTACTTACCATGGCAAGTGCGTCAGTCTGTTGCCAATGACACCCCAAGAAGTATTGCAGGATCAGGTGGAAAGGAATCTCCAAAAGACATTGGAGGCCTCGGCCGCCGCTCCAAGCAACACAGTCGTGCGTGGCAACGCATCCCACACCTCCACGACGATCATGACGCTCCAACAAGCCTTGTGTCAGTCACTGCCCCCGCGCCCCACTTGGCCAAGAGTGCGCCCCCGGCCGCACCCAAAACGCAAAGTCACACACCCGCGGCCAAGCGCGAGCCCCACGCAGCTCCTGACGCGCCCGCCGCACCGCCTACCATCCAAGGCCACTGCGAGAGCTGCTTACTCCTGGTGCGTCACAGTGACTTGACCCCGACACTTAAGGGACATTCTCCTTGCTTCTTTTTTATTCCTAAAGTTTCCAATTCAACTGAAAAAGAGCTTGTTGATCTTCCTGGTAGTGTTGTGTCTCTTTTGCATGAGTTTGAGGATGTCATGCCGGACGACTTGCCTCAAGGATTACCCCTACTACGTGGCATTGAGCATCAAATTGACCTCATGTCCGGCGCCTTGCTGCTCAACCGCGCGACCTACCATGCCGGCCTCGAAGAAGCGAAGGAATTGCAATGCCAAGTCCAGGAGCATCTTGACCGCGGCTACGTGCGAGAAAGTCTTAGCCCTTATGCCATGCCAGTCATCTTTGTGCCAAAGAAGGATGGCTCTTGGAGGATGTGTGTAGACTGTCGGGCCATCAATCAAATCACCATCAAATACCGCCATCCCATTCCGTACCTCAACGATTTGAAGTATGGTTTCCACTAGATTCACATGAAAGAAGACGATGAATGGAAGACGGCATTTAAGACCAAGTATGGTCTTTATGAGTGGCTTGTCATGCCATTCGGACTCACCAACGCCCCAGCACGTTCATGCGCCTCATGAACCTTGTTTTGAGGCAACTTCTGGGAAAATTTATTGTCGTTTATTTTGATGACATTTTGGTTTATAGCCGCGGTCTTGATGAGCATGTTGGACATCTTAGGCAAGTGTTAGAATGCCATAGGAAGGAAAACTTGTATGCCAACCTTGACAAGTGTCGGTTTTGTACCGACTCCACTATCTTCCTAGATTTATAGTGTCTAAAGATGGTCTCCGCATGGACGAGGAAAAGGTCAGCGCCATTCTTGAATGGCCCACGCCCATGACCCCCATCATAGTTCGCTCTTTCTTAGGGTTGGCGGGTTTCTACCAGTGCTTTGTGTGGGACTTTAGCACCATTTCCGCGCCGCTTCACGAGCTCACCAAGAAGGGAGTCACAATTGAGTGGCTTGACATTCATGAGAGCGCCTTCAAGGCACTCAAGGAAGCGTTGTGCAACACACCTTTGCTCAAACTCCCGGACTTCACCAAGATGTTCGAGGTGGAGTGTGACGCGTCCAACGATGGCATTGGAGGCGTTTTGCTGCAAGACAAGAAGCCTATCGCTTATTTTATCAAAAATCTTTTCGAGGTTGCCCTCTATTACCCCACCTATGACAAGGAGCTCTATGCTCTCATTCGGGTTTTGAAGACATGGCAGCATTACTTGTGGCCAATGGAGTTTGTGATCCACTCCGATCATGCGACGCTCGCCTACTTGAAGAGCCAAGCCAATCTTGGTCGGCGCCATGCACGGTGGGTTGAGTTCATGGAGACTTTCCCGTACATGATTGTGCACAAGAAAGGTAAGGAGAATGTGGTCACCGACGCCCTTTCTCGGAGGTACTTGCTTCTAACTCATCTTGATGCTAAGGTTCTAGGCTTTGCTTTGATTAAGGACTTGTATTTGCTTAATGATTCATTTAAGCCTACTTTTGAAGCCTGCCTAGCCAAGGGTGAGTTCGAGAGTTTCTTTATTAATGAGGGCTACCTATACAAGGCTAGGAAACTTTGCATCCCTAGTTTTTTCATTAGGCACCTCCTCATAAAGGAAGCACATGATGGTCGTGGCCATTTTAGGGTCGCCAAAACCTTAGGCGCCCTTCAAGAGCATTTCTTTTGGCCCCATATGACTCGACAAGTCACCCATTTTTGCAAGAGTTGCGTGACTTGCGCGCCAAGGCTAGATCGAGTCCTAATGGTCTTTACACCCCTTTGCCCATACCCGAGCACCTCTGGGAAGACTTGTCCATGGATTTTTTTACGGGGTTGCCTACGTCTAAGAAGGGGAGAGATTCGATCTTTGTGGTTGTGGATAGGTTTTGCAAGATGGCACACTTTATTGCGTGTAAGACCATCAACAATGCTACGGACATAGCCAAACTTTTCATTGAGCATGTGGTGCGCTTACATGGGATTCCACAGACCATAGTGAGTGATAGAGACGTGAAGTTTGTGAGCCATTTTTGGAGGACGCTTTGGGATAAGCTAGGCACTAACCTTCTATTTTCCACTAGCTACAACCCCCAGACCGATGGCCAGACTGAGGTGACCAACCAAACCCTAGGAGCTTTCCTTAGAACCATGCTTAGGTCCAACCCTCGCCGTTGGGAAGACTTAATGCCTTTTGTTGAATTTAGTTACAATAGGTCTAGGCACTCGGCAACAAAGCTCATGCCGTTCGAAGTGGTGTATGGCCGCAACCCATTGACGGCCCTGGATTTGGCGCCGCGCCCAATCCGTGACCAGGACAACCTCCAAGCTTCCAAGCGCGCCGAGTATATCCAGGAATTGTACCGCCGGATGCACAACCAGCTATAGCGTCGCGCGGCACAACTCAACAAAGGCCGGCGCTGCATCGTGTTTGCCCCAGGATATCTTTTGTGGGTTCATTTGCACCGAGAGCGCTTTCCTTCCAAGCGCAAGTCCAAACTCGATCAACACGGCGACGGGCCCTTCAAGATCATCAAGGCGTGTGGCGACAATGCCTACCAAGTGGAGCTCCCGGATGAGTAACGTGTGCACCCCACCTTCAATGTGGCTGATCTATCGTCATATGTTGCACCGGAATTTGAAGAGGGTGAAGTGGGGATGCTTCACAACCAATAAGGGGAGAGTGATGCGACCTTGCCCTAGATGACTACCCTTGAGAAGGAAGACATCTTGATCCTGCGCTCTAATGGCCCCGTGACTAGAGCCTGTGCCAAGGCCATCGCTCAAGCCACACAATCCTTCGTCGCCCTCTCTTTCGCTTGCGCTGGCTCATCCTCGATGCCGCCGCCTATACTCCATGTGACACTAGGTGATGCAATGCCTAACGCCCCATGCGCCAGAAGCCTCTGTGCCATAGCACCACAGCGTTCGCCGCCTGCCTTCATAGCGCTCGCCTCCCCGACACTCGCCTCGGTGCTCGCCTATGCATGCAGCGACGCCTATCTTACTACTTTTGCCATTTTGAGGTTATTTTGCTATTTGTAGAACTTTCTACTTTTGCTTAAGTTGTTTTTAGCACTTTTTATTTTTAGCAACTTTCGGTGTTTGGGCGTGTGCTCTCTTATGCTTAAGAGGTCGGCCCCATAGGTTTGTTTTGTTGGCTTGCGGCCCATGGACGAGACTCATTGGCTATATAAGCCAAACTCTTGTAACTTTTTACCTACGTTGAAATCAAAAGTTTTTTCCTTGTCGTTGGGATCTTCTCCGCCCTTAAGCTTCGACGTCACCCCACTGATTGGATCCGAATTGAGTCTCGTTAATGACTCATAAACACAACCTCGATTGACTTGGGCTAGTGAAGATCAAAACGATGTTAGGGTGTTTTAGATCTAAGAGAGGATATTTGGGGTTATCCATTGAAGGTTTAGTTTTGGGGTTACCCATTGAAGGTTTAGTTTTGATGATGTTATTGAATTTGGGGATTTCTCATAGAGATTGATGTTCAGTGGATTGGTAATGAGGTTTTATTTTGACTTTTTGGCTTTCTGAGTTGGTGTTTGAGATAGATAGTGCACAAGTCGCCCTCGCATCCGATATCCTCGGTGGAGGATCCAACGAATGGATCCGAGGAGAGATCCACGTCATCGGAGAATCAAAATTTGACCACTGACTGCGCGCGTCGATGGTGCGGCCCTTGGAAGGAGGATGGGGGAGGGAATAGGAATTGTCGAAGACGTTAGTGACGCCGATGCCAACGACTGGTGGTGGAGGCCATAAAATTAAAAGCTAATCCTTCAAGAAGCTTGTCTTGTTCACTAAATAGATGTTGATTGGGTTCTTCCAAGAAGATTATTGGGGGTTACAAATAAAACTAGTGTTGGGGGTTGCTCATAAAACTAATGTTGGAGGTTTTCCATAAAAATTATAGAGGATTTGCATGGATTAGGAGTTGATTTTGAAGAATTGAGAATATGGATTTAGTTTTGAGTTAGGGGTGAAGTTTTAAGGGAAGGATATGTTTGACTTGAAGTGCAAACACCAAAGGTGTAAAGATATCCGATTATGTTATGTTTGGCTTCGATTGGTGAAAAAATAGAAAAATAAAACTAGGATCGAGACTATTTTTCCCAAAAAAAAAGGCACATTTGGTATATAATTGGGGAAAGAGTGTCAGGTGCGAACGTGTTTATAGTGAGAACGTGCGAACAAATAAAAAAAGGGCAAAAAAACGGCTCGGTCGAATTATATCCGTATAATTCGCGTATCCAGTTCACTAGGAAAAAATAACTCTTGTGCACCAAGTTGTACCAGTTTGTGCACCAAAGTCTGTTGAAATGTGCACTAGAATACGTTAAATTGTGCACCCGAATTTTATTTAGCAGTGCACTTGTATTTTTTTGTTGCATTGTGCATCAAAAAACAACTCTTGTGCACCAAGTTATACCAGTTTGTGCACCAAAGTCTATTGAAATGTGAACTAGAATATGTTGAATTGTGCACCAGAAATTTATTGAGTAGTGCACTTGTATTTTTTTTGTATTGTACACCTATAAACAACTCTTGTACACCGAATTGTACCTAGAATATGTTAAACTGTGCACCCATATTTTATTGAGTAGTGCACTTGTATGTTTGTAAGTGCACTTCTCAGTGCACAAGCACATGAACTATGGTGCACACTTATTTATAATGTGGTGTACATTTATATATGACACGGTGCACAACTATCTCAATACATAATTATTTGTAAATATGATGCATATCTCATCTTCATGCACAATAAAATGTTATATAGTGCACCAATTATCTTTATGAACATTTATTTGTAACATAGTGCATAATTATTTTCAAAAATGATGCACAATTATTCCTAACATGGTGCACATCCAAGTGGTGCACAATTATGTGTAACTATAGTGCACTGACTGGTCAAGGGTGGGTCAACACTGATCAACGACTGATCAACACCGATCAATGGTGGTCAACATCGGAGCTCCGGTGGGTCAATGGATGAGACCAATTGTGCATTGATGTATGCACAGTTGTGCACCAAAAATACTTGTGCATCATATTGCACTTAATTGTGCACTTCAATTCCTTGTGCACCATAATGCACATACTTGTGCACCATAATGAACATACTTGTGCACCATAATTCACATATTTGTGCATTGTGCGCACGTCTGCACGATAAGAAGCGTACACACCAGATTTGTGGTTAAGAGTGTGGCTAGAGTTGACCATTTACACTAATATTTAAGGTACAAGATATATGTTTGAGGGTATATGTGTTGCTATTGAAATGCTTAATTGGATATTAGTCATGTTAAGTTTTTTCGTGGCCAAATGTGTGGCTAATCTTGTAATTCAATTAGCCAAGAATTATGAATTCAATGTTAGAGTAATGGCTAATCATATGACACTTGCATAGAGATTAACCTTGAGTGTTGTTTTGTGATTGATTTCATATATGATTTGTGAAAGTAGATACCAACATGGACAATCGTAGTTGGATGTATAATAGATGGCTACCTAATGGTGGTGGTTAGAAGAACAAGTTGAGAACAAATATATCATTCCTTATTTGTATGGTCAACAAATGTGGAAGTGTGTTCAAGATTTACCAACCGTTGCCATGGAGTCACCATGTAAAAATCCTTATGGTTGTGGCAAAACTCATAAAAGTTCACAAAAATATCTTTTATAAGCTTCCTTATTGGAAGAATCATTTGCTTTGTCACAACCTTGATGTCGGGCATATTGAGAAAATTGTGTTTTACAACATGTTTAACATCATAATGGATGTCAAGGGAAAGACAAAGGACAACTTGAGCTCAAGGAAGGACCTACCATTATATTGTCTTCGCCTAGAGCTTTAAGTGGAAGATAATCATAAGGGTCCAAAATAAAAGCATTATACACATTAAGTATAGGAAAAAAAATAGAGTTGCTTAGTTGGTTAAAGAGATTGAGACTTCCAGATGGATATGTCTCTAATATTGGTCATTGTGTACAGTTGCAAGAGGGTAAACTATTCGGGATGAAGAGTCATAATTGTCATGTGTTCATGCAAAAGCATTATACACATTAATTTCTTATAAGGAGATTCTCCCCGTGGGTGTATGGGGGCCATTAATAGAGTTGAGCTTGTTTTTTCAATCCATATGTTCATCCACACTTGACAAGCAATGTATTGAGAATTTAGAACATGATGCACCCCTCATTTTGTGCCAGTTGGGGAGAATATTTCCACCATCTTTCTTTGATTTCATGGAGCATCTCATTGGGCATTTACCATATGATGAAAAGTTGGTGAGTCTCGTACAATATCATTTGATGTGTGTGTTTGAACTCTAAAGGTGAAAATGCTAAATCTACAAAAGGTTGAGACGTCCATAGGATTCATATTTATTTGAGGAGATCACAAATTTCACTCAACATTATTCACAGCCTCAAGACCCGCACAAGCGAAGAAAAGCTACAAGGAACGAGGGTAACCTAACCAATGTCACCTATCCGCAATCTTCAATCTTCAACCATCCCAGTCTTGCAAATGGAAAGTGTAAGGTTATGTGGATGACCGTGGGGATAGATTTTCAAATAGCATATACTTACATCCTTCTCAATTGTAAAGAGGACTCTTACGAAAAACTACAAGGACTCTTACGTTAAAAAGTAAATTATACTCATATTTATATATATTTTTTTAATTAGACATGCATGCATATATGTATATCTTTTAATTCAACACTTTTGTTGTTGTTTGCATATATAGGAAATTATAAAATACGGAAGGACAAAGAGATTTGAATGCTCTTGCCAATCGTTTATGTGCATGGTTTATTGATTATGTAAGTATTACAATACATATGCAATTTTGAATGACATTCTCTTATACATAAGAAACACATTTCAATAATATATATTTATGTATTGTAGGTTTTGACCAAACGAAACCTACACCCCTAGATGTTGATCACGATTTGATACATAGTTTGGCTTGAGGACCATCCCTAAAAAAAGACTATCATGGCCCGCATATTTAACCAACGGTTATAAAATATGAAACTTTTCAACGAGGAGAAGGCAAATTAACGATGAATAGTGGTGTGTGTACAAGATTTCAATGGTGATACACAATCAAATTTTTTTGGGCTAATAGAACAAATTTTGGAGTTTGAATAAATTGGTTTGCCTTGTAAGAAGATTGTTATATTCAAGTGTTTGTGGTTTGACCCTTATATCAAATGGATGAGAGTCCATCCATGTAATAACCCTTAAAAGTCCCAACTGTCATTTTGTAAGCAAGACGTATTGGGCAATTTTTGTAACCTCTGTAAGAACTATTTGAACGTAATAATATATGTTTAGTAAAGATATATGGGTCATAAATTATATGTGAAATGCTAAAAATAGAATTTAGCAAAGACCACGATCAAACCCGCGAGCAAGGGCCAAGAATGCGAGCGCAGCAGATCCGCGACCGAGGTATTGAAACCGCGAGCGCGATTTTGCCTGGGAAACCAGGATCGCGGTTCTGAAACCGCGATCGCGGGAGACTCTGTTCGTCTTCTTCGCCTGCTTTCAGAAGGTCGATGATCGGATTTCCCCTCGTGCTCCGAACGCCGGGGAGTTGGATCGGTTGGCTTGCTCGGCGTTGAGGGAACTCCTCCTCCTCTGAGCCTATAAATAAAAAGGTTCTAAGTAGTCGTATTAAGTTACACCCATCGCTTCTCCAATAATAGCCGATAAGCGATTGTGAACCCCCATACTTCTACGGAAACACAAGAAAAAGAATGATCAAGAGAAGACTCCAAAGAAATTGAGTCTTATGGGAAACGTATGAAGAGAAGACTCCAAAGAAATTGAGTCTTATGGGAAACGTATGAAGAGAAGACTCCAAAGAAATTGAGTCTTATGGGAAACGTATGAAGAGAAGACTCCAAAAAAATTGAGTCTTATGGGAACGTATGATAAGAAGACTCCAAAGGAATTGAGTCTTATGGGAAACGTATGACAATTGTTTGAGAACGTTAAGTTTTCACACAAGTTTAAAACACGACCTTGATTATTTGGGTCCACGACCAACCTCACCGCGCAATGCGAATTCAGATTGGAAAGAAGACTTACTCTAACAAGAGTCCGGGCGATTTCCACGTTATACTCCTCGCCCGAGGGTATATTAATTATGCGCATAAAAGCACTTATATTATTTAATTCCAAAACATATATTCACGTTACAGCTTTTAATTCACATCATCTCGATACGAGAGATATTTTGGGAATGAATCCCGATTGTTGACACTAGCTAAGTGCACCTACCCTGGAATAAGGGTACGGTCATGACCAGAAGTACTAGGGCAAAAATCCTCCTAATACCAGTTATAAAGAAACGACTAGACCTCGCAAGGTACATAGCTGATGTGACCCTATGCCCGATGACGGCTCAGGACGAGGAAGAAGCCATGAGCCTACGCTCACAAGGCCCGGTCACAAGGTCCAGGTCCAAGGCCATCGCCGCCACCGTCGCATCCCTCATTGCATGCGCCGCCGCCAGCCAAGGAAGCCCAGAGACCGATCCAAGGCTCGTCGTCCTCACCACCATTGAAGAGTAGAAGACCGCGTTCTTTGAAGAACAACGCGCCATCATGATTCAACGCGTTCTTTCTACAGACGCTGGTTACTTGGAAATTCCAGCTTTACGAGATAGTTTCCTTGTTTAGAACAATTATATCTAGTTTCCTTATTTGCATTGTTTTAGATATGTTTCCTTATCTTTAACATTCTAGATAGTTTCCTAATATCTTTTTAGGGTTTGTTCATTTTGCATGCTTGCATGGGCTCGCCCTTAGGGTAGAATCGATCCAAGCCCATTAGGGTTCGATCGACCCCCTCCCCTATAAATACTCTTCTATATTGTTCTTATTTTCTCACGTTCAAATAAAGTTCAAGGTTTATAGTTGAGTGTTATCTCCTTCCCTTGATCGGACATCAACCCTTCTCTATCTTCGCATCCCCTTCCTCCGCCGCCGACGCTACGGCACCGCTTGGCCTCCAAGGAAAGTCTTACTTCGCATCTCCCTTCACCCCGCAGTCGACGCTACGACAACCCCAAAGACTTGTCCTTCAAGTCTTATATCCTCATCAAGCCGCTCCGCCTTCGACACCATCTTTCCACCGTTCGCTGCCGCCGCTTCGCCACCACCACAATCAACGCGATCATTCTGACGCGTTCTTTTCCAAAGTCCAGACGAGTTCAGGCATGACTTCTCAACCAAGACGAGATCCACCAAGCTTGCCATCAGGGCAAGGACACATCAACTGGTATCAGAGCTCAGCAGTCTTGTAAGTCACGAACTCAAATCTCAATTTTGTTCACGTTTTTCTTGACCCCCACCGTTTGCTTTCTCAAAGATCACGAAAATCATAACTTTGCCCACCCTTCGGTTTCTACAAGGTCCTACCTTGGCCGATTTTTTTTTTGTTGACCCCCAAGTTTTGGTGTGTTAGGTAATTTGTTATCTTGCATGGTAGAATAATTTGTTTCCTTATTTCATGCGTGGATAGAGTTTCCTTGTTTACTTGATATTACTTTCTAGTTAAGTTTACCACTTTCCTAATAAGATATCATAAAATCTTATCTTCTCTCTCTCTAATCTCTAATCACCTTGTGATATTCTTGTTACTTAGACCTTTTTCTTTTTGCAAATCTGAAAAGGATCAAAAGATAAGATCCCGGATATATATTTTTTTTAAAAAAAATCGATATCAAAACGGTATCAAAAAAAAAAAAGTTTCCAAAGTTAGGGAAAGCCAAAATAAGGCAACCCTAACCCGCCCACGTCTAAGCTCATCTTCTCAATCTCTCCATCGTCTAGGTTGCTTCCTAGAAGGTGATTTCTTGCTTTTCAAGTTGCTTTGTTTACGTTTGTTTTAGGGTTACAATTTGTTCTTGTTTGTTTGATTGCATCTTGCTTGATACACCATCTCTTGTCAAGCCAAGCTGCCCTCAAGGCAAACCAAATTCGCCCTACCTACGTGAACGTTGTGATTTGACTAGTGATTTGCTTGCTTGTTGTGTTTTGTTATCTCTTGGTTCGTTTTACTCCGATGTCTCGGACTCTTGTCATAGGAACCATCGCAATTGGACACACTGGAGACCAACGTGTCGACGACGACACCAACGACCAGGAGAACCCATTGGTGCAAGGAGACCAACAACAACAACAAGACCATGCTCTACAGGATCCCCTCTTGGAGATGTCTGCAGAACAACGCGAGATCCAAGCTCTTCGCCAACAAGTTGCCGACTTCGAGGCCAGAGACAGAGAACGCGCTGCACGACTCGCTCAAGCCCAAGTACCACTGAGTACTATGGACGCACTGCTTCAACCTGGAGCAACTGACGCGGGTCCTTCCAAGACGAGAGTCGACAAGGGCAAAGGCAAGCTGCCTTCCCACTCTCACCCTCAACCTCAACTCAACCGCATGCAGAGTGTCATCGAGAGTCGCCAAGGCTATGTGCCTCCCCAGGACCGCTATGTACCCCGCTCTACCCCGACTGACTATGCCGGCGAGTCCGACACCGAGCGCGACTCCGACGATGTCAAAGGTAAGTTTTCTGAACCTTACGATTTTGATGACAGGTACGCTACGAGGAAAACCAAACACCACATCTCCAAACAACGCGATGGACGACTCCGACAATCTGCTCACGTCCACGCGACGCCTAAGAGACCAAGCCAGCGTGATCCTAAAGCTACTCATCGCGATGATCAGTTCAGAACACCGAAGCTTCCACAACGCAGCTATGACGTACGTGATCATCTACGACACCAGACTGTCCGAACACCGCGTTACGAAGATGGCTACGCGTCGCTCACTCCAGATGTCGAAGATGACTTCGAAGAGTACGACGATGAGGAAATAGAGGACTCAGGTATGGTCAACCCTAACTTTTTCCATCCTCCTCTTGGTGATCCTATTGAATTACAGGATCAGCCTTCAGATTATATGCCTCCTCCCCTTCTACCACCTCGAGGAGAACGCGTTCGGGGAATTGGCGGCGGGTGCCGCGATGTTCCACCAAGAGACCATCAATGCGACAACTACGACCCCCGGCCCAGACGGGATGATGTTGTCTGAGGAGATCGCGATCTGCGCGATAGACACCAAGTTGGATGCGACAGACCACATGCACCATACAACGCGTTCAACTAGGGTCCAGACTAGACTCGATACCAATGACCACATGTCAAGGTAAAAATCGAGCACTTTCATGGTGAATACAATCCTGCTGTTTTTCTTGAATGGATGCAGGCTACAGAGTACACGCTCCGTTATAATCAAGTGCCCCCAGAGGACCATGTAGTAGCCGCGACGCTGAGCTTTCGAGGAGCAACACGCGTTTGGTGGCATCGATTTGAAGATGATTGTATTCGACACAATAGAAAATGAGCCACTGAATGGCATCAATTGGTATACATCATGACCAGGAAATATGTGCCTCCCGATTACAGAAATCAAATGAGATTGGAGATTGCTATGGCTAGACAAGGCATGATGACTCCTCTCGAGTTCTTCTCCAAGCTTGAGGACATGTATTACAAGGCCAACATCTCTGTTGCACCATCAACTATGCGAACCAAATTCTTGAGTGGTTTGAACACCAACATCCGTGATCAACTGGAGGTGTTGCCAATCAACGACTTGAATAGGCTTACGCACGCGGCGATACAACTTCATGCTCAACAAACACGCCGGAAGTCCTACAATTTTACCACTGGTCAACAAAGGTATTCTTCTAATTCTAGTGGTTTACCTCATGCTAATTCTCGACCTAGTGCTTCTTCCACAGTTGCCTCTGGCCAAGCTACAAAGGCCAAGACCGCCACGACACCAATTACCACATCACGCCAGAACTCGCAGAAACAGGCTCCAGTGCCCAATGATCGTGCGTGTGATATTGAGTGCTACAAGTGTGGTGGACGAGGCCATTACAAGAAGGATTGCCCCAATTCTCGCAAAGTGTTGTTCTCCACAGCCGCCGCTTGACGCGAACTCTGAAGACTGCGAAGACGAAGACGACGGATATGACTGCGAACCCACTACTCTGAATGCGGGAACACCACTGAGCTTGGTAACACGTCGTCTTCTCACAGTCAAAGAAGCAGCCCTCAACGATCAACGCGAGAACTTGTTTCATACTAGGGCTGTTATGCAGAATGCTACTTTGAGTATTATTGTTGATGGAGGATCATGTGCAAACATTGTGAATGAGAAGGTTGTCAACCACTTCAAGCTGCCTACAACTCCTCATCCACAACCGTATGCCCTCCAATGGATTTCTTCAAGTCCAGGTAACACAGTATCTCGCCAATGCTTAATTTCTTTTTCAATCGGCCAATACTGTGATTCAGTTTTATGTGATGTCATTGCGATGGACGCCACCCATATTTTGCTTGGGCGCCCGTGGCAGTTTGACAGGCGCGTGCTCCATGATGGGTATTTGAACACTTATGTGTTCAATTTCCATGGAAAGCGCGTCACTTTACATCCAATGTCTCCCCGTGAGATCTTGCAGGACCAGGTTGAACGCGATCGCCAGAAAGCAATAGAGGCCGTGTCCTCTAAGTCCAAGGAGTGCCCAGATACTATGCGCCCTCCTTCTTCAAAAGCTGGCACCAGTTCGCCTTCTCCCGGCACTAGCAAGAAGAGACAGACTGCCCCAACTCCTTCGTTGCCATCAGCGCGTCCTTTGCAAGGAACCTGTGAGCAACGCGTTGTTTTGGCTAGGCCCAGTGACCTCACTCCTTGTGTCACTGGAAAATCGCCTTGTTTTCTGCTTGTGCCAACTCCGTGCATCCCCGAATCGTCGAAGCATGCGGTCTTACCGCCATTGATCGCGACACTGCTTGAGGCGTTCAGTGATGTCTTCCCAAATGAGTTGCCACCAGGTTTACCTCCATTGAGAGGCATTGAGCACCAGATTGATCTTGTCCCAGGTGCTTCTTTACCTAACCGTGCTGCTTATAGAGCTGGTCCAGAAGAGACGCAAGAGCTACAGCGCCAAGTGCAGGAATTGCTGGATCGCGGGTACGTTAGGGAATCCCTTTCTCCTTGTGCTGTGCATGTGATCCTTGTGCCCAAGAAGGATGGCACATGGAGAATGTGTGTTGATTGTCGTGTAATAAACCAAATCACTGTCAAGTATCAACATCCAATTCCGCGACTTGATGATATGCTTGATGAGCTTCATGGCGCGACAACATTCTCCAAGATCGATTTAAAGAGTGGTTATCACCAGATCCAGATGAAAGAAGGCGATGAGTGGAAAACAGCCTTCAAGACCAAGTATGGGCTCTACGAGTGGCTTGTCATGCCATTTGGACTAACCAACGCGCCCAGCACCTTCATGCGCATGATGAACCATGTGTTGAGAGCCTTTCTGGGCAAGTTTATTGTCGTTTATTTCGATGACATACTTGTCTACTCAAGAAGCCTAGAGGAGCATGCAGATCACCTTCGCCAAGTGCTGGAATGTCTTCGCCAGGAACACCTTTTCGCGAATTTGGCTAAGTGTTCTTTCTGCTCTGAGTCCACCAATTTTCTGGGCTACGTTGTGAGTCGTGATGGCTTATGTGTTGATGAAGAAAAGATCGCGGCGATCAGAGACTGGCCCACGCCTACTACTCCAACTCAGGTTAGAAGCTTTCTCGGCCTTGCTGGATTTTATAGGCATTTTGTTCGCAACTTCTCTTCTATTGCCGCCCCCCTTCACGAGCTCACCAAGAAAGGAAGCACTGTTTTAGGGCGTGAGGAACATGAACGCGCTTTCCAAGCACTGAAGACCGCGTTGTGTCAGGCCCCACTTCTCTAGCTTCCAGATTTCACAAAACACTTCGAAGTGGAGTGTGATGCCTCTAACATAGGCATTGGTGGAGTGCTCCATCAAGACAAGAGGCCGATCGCCTACTTCAGTGAGAAGCTCACAAGAGCAACTCGCAATTACCCCACCTATGACAAGGAGCTGTATGCCTTAGTGCGCGTGCTGAAGACCTGGCAACACTACCTTTGGCCGCGTGAATTTGTCATTCACAGTGATCATGCCGCACTGAGTTACCTGAAGAGCCAAGCTCGCCTCAATCGGCTCCATGCTCGCTGGGTGGAATTTCTGGAGACCTTCCCTTATGTCGTTCAACACAAGAAGGGAAATGACAACATTGTTGCAGACGCGCTGTCTCACAGGTACGTTCTCTTGACACATGTGCAATCTAAAATTCTGGGTTTTGCTTTAATTAAAGATTTATATGCTTCAGACCCATTCTTTGCCCCCATTCTTGAGCACTGTCAGAGAACGCGTGAATTTGAGACGTTTTTCCTGTGTGAGGGTTACTTGTACAAGGCGGGTCATCTCTGTATCTCTAGATCTTCCATTAGGCTCCTATTGATTGAGGAAGCACACGCTACTCGTGGCCATTTTGGGATTAGGAAGACCTTAGACGCCTTACGCGATCATTTCTTTTGGCCAAAGATGGCGCACCAGGTGACGCGGTTTTGTAGAAGCTGTGTCACTTGCCAGAGAGCGAAAGCTAGGAGTAGTCCTCACGGCCTTTACACCCCTTTGCCCATTCCGAGTGCCCCTTGGGAGGATTTATCTATGGATTTCATCACGGGTTTGCCCCTCTCTAGGCGAGGTAAAGACTCTATTTTCGTGGTTGTAGATAGATTCTCTAAGATGGCACACTTTATTGCTTGTAAGACCGCCCATAGTGCTACTGAGATTGCTGATTTATTCTTTGACCATGTGGTGCATCACATGGAGTCCCGTGTACTATTGTGAGTGATAGGGATTCTAAGTTTGTTGGACATTTTTGGAGAACCCTTTGGGGAAAGCTAGGTACCAAGCTCCTATTCTCTACTAGCTACCACCCCCAGACCGATGGCCAGACTGAGGTCACCAACCGAACCCTAGGAGCCCTCCTTCGCACCATGCTCAAAGCCAACCCTAAGCGTTGGGAGGACTTACTTTCTATTGTCGAGTTTTGTTATAATAGATGCAGGCACACGGCGACCAAGTTGACACCGTTCGAGGTGGTGTATGGCCTCAACCCATTGACACCGCTGGATATGTCGCCGCGCCCTCTCCGTGATCCAGTGCACATCACAGCTTCCAATCGCGCTGAGCAGATCCAAGAGCTTCATCGCAGGACAAAGGAGCAGCTGGAGATGAGAGCAGAGCAGTATGCCGTGCAGAATTGGAAGGGCCACCGACGCATCGTTTTTGCACCAGGAGACCTTGTTTGGGTGCATCTGCGCAAGGAGCGTTTTCCATCGCGTCGCAAGCACAAACTGGCACCGCGTGGAGATGGCCCATTTCGCGTGATCAAGGCCATAAGAGACAATGCTTATCAACTCGAGCTCCCGCCAGATTATGGAGTCCACGCGTCCTTTAATGTGGCCGATTTGACTCCTTATGTTGAGCCAGAGTTTCATGATGGTGAAGCGAGGACGCTTCCCAGTCAAGTGGGGGAGGGTGATGTGACCCTACGCCCGATGACGGCTCAGGACGAGGAAGAAGCCATGAGCCTACGCTCACAAGGCCCAGTCACAAGGTCCAGGTCCAAGGCCATCGCCGCCGCCGTCGCATCCCTCATTGCACGCGCCGCCGCCAGCCAAGGAAGCCCAGAGACCGATCCAAGGCTCGTCGTCCTCACCACCATTGAAGAGTAGAAGACCGCGTTCTTTGAAGAACAACACGCCATCATGATTCAACGCGTTTTTTCTACAGACGCTGGTTACTTGGAAATTCCAGCTTTACGAGATAGTTTCCTTGTTTAGAACAATTATATCTAGTTTTCTTATTTGCATTGTTTTAGATATGTTTCCTTATCTTTAACATTCTAGATAGTTTCCTAATATATTTTTAGGGTTTGTGCCTTTTGCATGCTTGCATGGGCTCGCCCTTAGGGTAGAATCGATCCAAGCCCATTAGGGTTCGATCGACCCCATCCCCTATAAATACTCTTCTATGTTGTTCTTATTTTCTCACGTTCAAATAAAGTTCAAGGTTTATAGTTGAGTGTTATCTCCTTCCCTTGATCGAACGTCAACCCTTCTCTATCTTCGCATCCCCTTCCTCCGCCGCCGATGCTACGGCACCGCTTGGCCTCCAAGGAAAGTCTTACTTCGCATCTCCCTTCACCCCGCAGTCAACGCTACGACAACCCCAAAGACTTGTCCTTCAAGTCTTATATCCTCATCAAGCCGCTCCGCCTTCGACACCATCTTTCCACCATTCGCTGCCGCCGCTTCGCCACCACCACAATCAATGCGATCATTCTGACGCGTTCTTTTCCAGAGTCCAGACGAGTTCAGGCGTGACTAATCAACCAAGACGAGATCCACCAAGCTTGCCATCGGGGCAAGGACACATCAATAGCGTTCCTACGAATACTCGTTCTAACTACACATGAGTTCACACATAAATCCACACCAAAATCCATTACGGTAATATCATACATAATAGCCTTGTTTCTAGCAATATATACAACCTATTATAGCTTCATATTCTAACACATTGTTTTATTAAATCTGTTCCCAAACATAAAACAACAACTTTTATCCCATCTTAATTAACAATCAAATAATTGATAACCAAGGGAAACATGGAATAATAAGCAAGAGTGAACCGCCACTTGCCTTAAAGTAGACGGACGAAGAGATCGGGTTCTGAGATCTGGAAACTTGCACTTGAGTACGATTCCCTACGACGACGATGAGTTTTATGACAAACCCTAAATTAGATACGATACAAAAAGACGAAGTGAAACGAAGAAAAGAAGCCAGTGCCGCGGTCGCGGATGGCATAGCCGCGATCGCGGCCTTGCTGGGCAAAACCGCGCCCAGCCGAGGCCGCGGTGGCGGAGGATAAGCCGCGGTTGCGGAACTTCCTCCCGACGCGAGCTTAATCGAGCTTTCAAGGCATATCAACGACGACGAGGCACAACCACTTCGCTTCTGGACAGATGAGCACCTCCAACACCAAGGATTTCCTCCGGCGACTACTTTGGCTCCGGCGACGATGACTCCGACGACGAACACAAATAAAACGAGAGGAAGAAGATGGAACTTGAGATGGTGGAGAGAATGGTTGTCACAAGCTCCTTTTATAGGCTCAGATTGACGCCCTAACCCACACCAAGGGAAAGCCAACAGCTCTAGCTCTCGCCGAACGGCCACGAGGAAGAAAACCAATCGCCGGTCTTCTAGAAGCAGACGAAGAAGACAAACAAGGGTTTCCGCGGTCGCGGTTTCAGAGCTGCGATCGCGGTTTACCCCTGTGCAAAACCGCGCCCGCGGTTTCAAACCGCGGTCGCGGAACCGCCGCGCTCGCGTTCTTGGCCCTTGCTCGCGGGTTTGATCGCGGTCTTTGCTAAATTCTATTTTTAGCATCCCACAATTAATTTATGACCCATATATCTTTACTAAACGTATATTATTACGTTCAAATGGTTCTTACAAAGGTTACAGAAATTGCCCAACATGTCTTTCTTACAAAACGACAGTTGAGACTTTTAGGGGTTATTACGGTAGGAACCATGCTCAAGGGCAAGTTTCCAGATCTCGGAACCCGATCTCTTCTTTCGTCTAGCTAAGGCAAGTGGCAATTCGCTCTTGCTCATTATTCCATGTTTCCCTTGATTGTCAATTATTTAATTGTCTAATTAAGATGGGATAAAGTTATTGTTTTATGTTTGGGAACAAATTTGATAAAACAATGTGTTAAAATATGGATTTATAATAGGTTGTATATATTGCTAGAAACAACGCTATTATATATGTTATTACCGTAATGGATTTTGGTGTGGATTTATATGTGAACTTACATGCTTAGTTAGCACGAGTATTTGTAGGAACGCTATGTACCTTGCGAGGTCTAGTCCTTTCTTTATAACTGGTATTAAGAGGATTTTGCCATTGTACTTCTGGTCATGACCGTACCCTTATTCCAGGGTAGGTGCACTTAGCTAGTGTCAACATTCGGGATTCATTCCCATAAATATCTCTCGTATCGAGATGATGTGAATTAAAAGTTGTAACGTGAATGTTCCTTTTGGAATTAAATAAGATAAGTGCTTTACGCACCTAATTAATATACCCTCGGGCGAGGAGTATAACGTGGAAACCGCCCGGACTCTTGTTAGAGTAAGTCTTATTTCCAATCTAGATTCGCATTGCGCGGTGAGGTTGGTCGTGGACCCAAATAATCAAGGTCGTGTTTTAAACTTGTGTGAAAACTAAACGTTCCCAAACAATTGTCATACGTTTCCTATAAGACTCAATTCTTTTGGAGTCTTCTCTTCATATGTTTCCCATAAGACTCAATTCCTTTGGAGTCTTCTCTTCAAACATGCCTTTTCTTGTGTTTCCGTAGAAGTATGGGGGTTCACTATCGTGTATCGGCTATTATTCGAGAAGCGATGGGTGTAACTTAATACGACTACTTAGAACTTTTTTATTTGTACCCTTGCATAGTCTTTCATTAGACTAACCAACCGGTTTTTATTCATTGTATGGTTGGCTGGTGTCATCCGTCTCATATGGCACATCAGGTAAATTTCCTCATCCGTGAAGGCCATATTCCGACGTTGAAGGCAGTTGATATTTTAAGTGTTTTCCCAAGGTTGAAGATCCTGGCGTGAGATTGCTCAGTTCAAACCCCTTTATGGCGTTTATTTATTTCAAAGACTTCTGCTATAATAAACATTTCTGTATTTGGTTTTGTATCAGTTGTAACCTATGACGTCGGTTTGAATATTATTTGGTCAACTTTCATGTTATTTAATAAAGATTACAACATTATATCCTTTGTTATAAAAATGGTAAGCCTTGGGTGACCCCGGGTGTGTATTCTGAGGTCACTGGTGGTAATATTTCCAATGGTATTTTGGGAGTGTTACAGATTTGGTATCAGAGCAAAAAGTTTTTAAAACGATTTAAGTTTTCAAATCGTTTTATTTAAAACAAAACTTTGTAAACCATTCTTTGTTCATGGTAAAGAAAGTAAGTGGGTATTTCAAAACGACGAGTCAAAGTTTTAAACAAGATTATACTTTTGAGTAAAATTTTATACTTTGAAACCTCTGCTGTTCTAGTCGTGCCTTCTTCTTCTGTCTAATATAGAAAGTTAGCTTCTATATTTAGAAAGTTCTAACTCTCCCTCGTCACCTTACAAGCAATGGGTGCTATTGTGTCGCAACTGAAGGGAAGGAGGGACATTGAGGTAGCTCCGCCACCTAAGGCCGAGCTTGAGTCCCCTATTCTTCCAGAGTGTGCTCTAGTAGGGGATGCGGTTAGTCCTCATGAGGAGGAGAAGACTGTTCTCGAGGAGTCGGTGGTTCTCATATCCGACAAGATGGAGGATCCCGATGAAGACCCCGAGGAAGACCCCAAGGAGGATCCTGAGGAAGACCCAGAAGAGGACCCCGAAGAGGATCCTGAAGAGGACCCTGAAGAGGACCTCGAGGATTATGATACTGATCTGGGTCTGGAGCACCTGCTTGTGGATGGAGAAGATCCGAGGATGCAATTCATCTTCCTTAGCCCGGAGATGCCACCATTTCCGGAGTACACGCCTTTGTCTCCTACTACTTGGGAGGCACTTGGGGTGTTCGGTGCTGACAGGGATGAGTATGAGCCGTTGGAGGCACCAGTGGGTCCGTATCCTACCCACGTACCTAGAGAGCCGGTGATGAGCCATGTATCTCGTGACGTACACCTTCAAAGTGAGATGGCTTCCACCGAGGCTCGTCGCAAAATGGAAGAGATGACGGAGCAAGCTCGTAGGCGAGCGAGGCCGTGGGAGGCTTCTGCGGACGTTCCCACTCAGCAGGCAAGGGTCAAGCCCCGTGTGATAGTTGAGCACATGGATGAGTGGATGGACTCGATGTACACTATGGAGGAGCGGGCTTATGATGTTGAGTCCAGTCTCTCTCTCATGCTGGATGATGTCCACGAGCTTCAGGAGAACATCAGGCAAGCCAAGTAGTTGGTCAACCCGCACTATGAGCTGAATGTGGCGGATTTTCGCCCAGGGTTCTTGGACCGGTTTTGCTATCCACCTGTGCCTGGTGAGGGGCCAAGCGTTCCAATGCCTAGGGAGGAGCCAAGTGTTCCGGGTCCTAGTAGCTCAAGGAGGCCGGCTTCGGAACCCGAGGACAGATCACCTCCAAAGAGATATCGTAGGGCTGATGATTACAGGAATCTCTTCAAGGCACCTCGAGGGGGACAATAGCATGTCGTAGTGATTTTTCTCGTTGTTTTGTTTTTCATTGTTTTAGAGCATTAACCTCCTAACAATTTTGTCCTGTCATTTAGGAAGGTTATTATAAGACTTGTAAAATGTGGTTTCAGTCCTTGTTATCAATAAAGTTTGCCAGTTAATCTACTATGAATCAATTACATCTATTATGCATCTTTAAGTGTGATATTAATGTTATGAAGTACTTTAATAATTGATCGGCAAACAGATGGTGAACATAAGGAACACAACCCGTGCTGGTGCTGGGCTAAGTAACAACCCAAGGTTGAACCTGATAAGTGCCGCTAATTAGAGGGATGAAAGTGAATCTGCCTCTCACAATAACCCAACAGGCAATGACCGTGTTCAGGCCAACCCTCGGGTTGTCTTTGACGCTGCGGCCGTCAAAGCCATTCGAAGGATCGTGGTACAGGCTGTCACCGAGATAGTTCGGCCAGCTATACCACAAGCACAAGGTGTCCCAGTCCCTCAGGTTGTCCCTGAATTTGAGGAGTCAGTGGACCCGGTACCTCCGGTCGATACCGTTAGAAATGGAGGGAACTACGGTCGGGCCTTGAAAGCCATTAGCTCGATGAGGCCAGACAGCTATGACGGTACCGGAGAACCAGTCAGGGTGGCGTATTGGTTCTCATATATGGAGCGGTTATTCAGGAATGTCGATTACACGAAGGCTGAGAAAGTGCACATTGCCTCTCTTCAACTTAAGGATGTGGCTAGTGAATGGTGGGAGAGCACCGGATTAGCTGATCATCCCGCGTTGAACTAGGGTATGTTCAAGACGAAGATGACTGGCCGTTTCTTTTCCCGTGCTATGAGGGAGGAGAAACACAAGGAGTTCCTTTAGCCTAAGACCGATGGGCTGAAGGTGACTGAACTTGCTGCAAAGTTTAACCACTTGTTGCAATATGCTAGACCGGAAGTGTCGAGTGAGGAGCAGAAAATCTGGCATTTTCATGAGTGGATGAACCCGGATATTAAGCCGTTGATGGTGCGCCACGGCTGCTCTACTCTGGAGCAGTATGTGGACGCCGCCTACAAGCTAGAAGTGACTCTAGAGGAGTCGGCAAAGAAGCGCAATCCCCAGAGACCGACGCAGAGCCAGCCTCAGGCTAGTGGGTTTAAACGACTCGCATCGCCGTCACACTTTGCCAAGTCTGGTCGGGCAAGAACTGAGGTGACACAGTCAGGTCCTACTCAACGCTCAGGCCAGGGCAAGAACCTGATTCAGTGTTATAACTGCGGAACGCCGGGGCACAAGAGCAATGAGTGCACGAAGGGTAAGAGAACGTGCTTTGCATGAGGGAAGGAGGGGCATTTGCAGACTTTTTGTCCTCAAAGGAGGTAGAAGGAGGCTGATTCGCAACAAGGGTTAGTTAGCCATAACAATCGACCTCGATTCAAGCCTATAGGGACCCCTAGTACCTAGATGCAAACAACTGCTCAGAACAAGGGAAAGGCCCCAACTGCTCCAATGGGTCACGGTCAGCGGCTGTACGAGATGCGTGAGGCTGACGGACCCAACACTCCAATTGCTCAAGGTACTCTATACCTTCACTCTACATCCGTGTGTATATTGTTTGATTCGGGTGCTACTCATTCCTTTATTTCGGAAAAGTGTGTAAGTAAGTTAGGGTTGAAGTGCAATGAATCTTGAGAACCATTTGTGGTGAACCTTCCCAATGGTGAGCAATTAGTAGGGACCAAGCGACTGTCGAAATTTCTGATTACTATTCAAAGTCGGAAGTTCGAAGCGGACTTGATCTGCATAGCCATGGCTCCATACGACATCATTCTCGGGATGGACTGGCTGACGCGTCACGGGGCGGTAATCGATTTTAGCTCAAGGACAGTGATAGTTTCATCTGGGGGCCAGTTTGTGTGTAAGTTCAAGGGTCGTAATGACGCTGATAATGGAAAGCTTATCAATGCGATGGCTGCGTGTAAGCTACTTCGACAAGGATGTGTCGGGTACCTGTGCTATTTGGATAAACCCAAGAAGGACGAGACTTCAGTTCATGATGTTCCTGTTATATGCGAGTATCCGGATGTTTTTCCTGAGGAGATTCCCGGTTTACCCCCGAATCGTGACGTGGAGTTCATTATTGATCGAGAGCCTGGAACCTCGCCGATTTCTAAAGCACCTTATCGGATGGCTCCAGCGGAGATGCAAGAGTTGAAGAAACAACTTGAGGAGCTACTCGAGAAAGGATATATAAGGCCGAGTGCATCGCCTTAGGGCGCTCTTGTCTTGTTTGTCAAGAAGAAGGATGGTTCGTTTAGGCTTTGTATCGACTATCGAGAGTTGAACAAGGTCACCATCAAGAATAAGTATCCTTTGCCAAGGATAGATGATCTTTTGGATCAACTGCAGGGAGCAAAAGTCTTTTCCAAGATCGATTTGAGGTCTGGTTATCATCAGCTCAGGATTCGTGAGGAAGATATTCAGAGGACTGCGTTCCGGACGAGATATGGACACTACGAGTTCATAGTCATGCCATTTGGGCTTACAAATGCTTCGGCAGTTTTCATAGATCTGATGCACAGATGTTTCCATCAGTATCTGGACAAGTTCGTGGTTGTATTTATCGACGATATCCTGATCTACTCTCCGAACGAGGAGGTTCACGAGGAGCATCTTCGTATCACATTGTTAGTTCTTAGACAAAATCAGTTATATGCCAAGTTGTCTAAATGTGACTTCTGGATTAAGGAATTGGCTTTCTTAGGCCATGTGATTAATGAGAATGGGGTTATGGTCGACCCTCAGAAGATCGAAGCGGTAGCCGACTGGAAGTGACCTCAGAACGTGAAGGAGGTGCACAGTTTCTTGGGACTTGCAGGTTATTACAGACGGTTCGTGGAGGGATTTTCTAAGATCACTCTACCCATGACCGGGTTGCTCCGCAAGGTCCACAAGAAGTTCATATGGGACGACAAGTGCGAGGCAAGTTTTCAGAAGTTGAAAAAGTGCCTGACGTCCGCACTAGTTTTGGCGCTACCAGATGGATCTGATGGTTATGTGGTCTATAGTGACATTTCAAAGCATGGGTTAGGATGTGTATTAATGCAAAAGGGAAAGGTTATTGCATACGCATCTCGGCAATTGAAGACCTATAAAACAAACTATCCAACGCATGATCTGGAGTTAGCGGCTGTGGTTTTCGCGCTGAAGATTTGGAGGCACTACCTCTATGGTATGAGATGCCAGATCTTTACCGACCACAAGAGTCTCAAGTATGTGTTCACTCAAAAGGAGTTGAATATGAGGCAACGTCGCTGGTTAGAGCTACTCAAGGATTACGACATCGAGTTGCTGTATCATCTGGGCAAGGCTAACGTGGTAGCCGATGCTTTGAGCCGGAAGACGACGCACGAGACCGTAGTAGCTCTGCTCACTGCTCAAACCAAACTGCGTCAAGGATTGTGCGAGATTGATGTCTTGTATGATGAGCGTCGAGGATGCCTGAGTATGTTGGAGATTCAGGCTACGCTACTCGATCAGATCAAAGAGAAGCAGGTTGATGATCTGATCTTAGTAAAGTTAAGCAATGAAGTGATGGATGGGAAAGCTCCGGGATTCGTGATCCAAGATGATGGATCACTCTGGTTTCAGGACCGGATCTATGTGCCTGACATAGATGGCCTTCGTCAATTGGTAATGAAGGAGGCCTATTCGTCAGCTTATTTTGTATATCCAGGATCCAGTAAGATGTACAAAGACCTCAGAAAGAAGTTCTGGTGGCCCAACATGAAGTGGGACGTAGCAGAATTTGTGGCGAGATGCTTGACTTGTCAGAAGGTCAAGATTGAACACCGCAGACCAGGTGGTGAATTACAACCTCTTCAGTGCCAGAATGGAAATGGGAGGATATTACGATGGACTTCGTCACGGGGTTGCCGAAGACTCAGAGTTAGAAGGATGCCATATGGATGATCATTGACCGGCTCATGAAGAGTGCTCATTTCGTGGCCATCGAGTCAACTTGGGGAACCCAGAGGCTATCGGAAGTTTTCCTACACGAGATCGTCCGGTTGCATGGTACGCCAAAAACCATTGTATCGGATCGTGATGGCCGATTCATGTCGAGGTTCTGGAAGGAACTCCACAAGGCCATGGGAACTGAGTTGAGGTTCAGTACTTCATTTCATCCTCAGACGGATGGGCAGTTTGAGAGGACCACTCAGACACTGGAGGATACACTGAGATCTTGTGTGCTGGATCGTCCGACTAGTTGGGAGAACAACTTGAGTCTGATTGAATTCACGTACAATAATAGCTAGCATTCCACCATCAAGATGGCTCCATTCGAGGCTTTGTACGGTCGGAAGTGCAGATCCCCGATTTGTTAGGATGAGAATGCCGACAAGATTCTGCTCGGATCAAAGTTAGTCGAGAGGACAGCCTCGGATATTGCCTTGATCAGACATAGGATGCTTACAGCTCAGAGTCGACAGAAGTCTTATGCTGATTTGAAGCGCAAGAATGTCGAGTTTGAGGTTGGTGACAAGGTGTTTATCAGGGTGTCGCCATCCAAGGGTGTGTTTAGGTTCGGCAAGCGTGGGAAGCTCAACCCTCGCTAAGTGGGACCATTTGAGATCCTTGACAGAGTCGGATCTCTAGCATACCATTTGGCACTTCCGCCATCGGCACATCCTGTGCATAACGTGTTTCACGTGTCTTTGCTGAGGAAGTATGTGCCAGATGAGTCTCATGTGTTGAGTTATGACAACATCGAGATTCAGGCAAATGGTACATACGAAGAGAGACCTGTGCGTATTCTCGAATGCCGTGAGAAGCACCTGAGGAACAAAGTGGTACCATTGGTACGAATCCTCTAGTCCAAGTCAGGATCTGAGAAGGTGACTTGGGAAACTTGGGAGACTGAGGCTGATATGCTAAGACGTTTTCCCGAGCTGTTTTCGGCCTAGTTTCGGGGTTGAAACTTTTTTTTAAGGGGAAGGTATTGTAATAACCCCTAAAAGTCCCAACTGTCGTTTTGTAAGCAAGACGTGTTGGGCAATTTCTGTAACCTTTGTAAGAACCATTTGAACGTAATAATATACGTTTAGTAAAGATATATGGGTCATAAAATAATTGTGGAATGCTAAAAATAGAATTTAGCAAAGACCACGATCAAACCCGCGAACAAGATCCAAGAACGCGAGCGCGGCAGATCCGCGACCGCGGTTTTGCCTGGGCAAACCGCAATCGCGGTTCTGAAACCGCGACCACGGGAGACTTTGTTCGTCTTCTTTGCCTGCTTCTAGAAGGCTGACGATCGGATTTCCCCTCGTGCTCCGAACGCCGGGGAGTTGGATCGGTTGGCTTGCTCGGCGTTAAGGGAACTCCTCCTCCTTTGAGCCTATAAATAGGAGTTGTAGCCGAGCTTCTCCATCATCCTCAAGCTTCCTCCTTCTCTCGTTAAAGTTGTGTTTGTCGTTGGAGTTTCGTCGCCGGAGCCGAAGTCGTCGCCGTGGGAGATCCTTGGAGTGTTAGAGGTGCTCTTTTGTCTAGAAGTGAAGTTGTTGTGCCTCGTCGTCGTCGGTATGACTCAAAAAGTCGAGTTAGGTTCGCGTCGGGACGGATTCTCGCGACCGCGGCTCCATCCACCGTGACCGCGGCTCCATCTACCACGATTGCGGCTCCATCCACCACGGCCGGGTAGAGACCCGCGGCCCTGGCTGGGCGCGAAACCGCGATCGCGGTCATAAAACCGTGGGTACGGTTTTGCCCAGCAAGTCCGCGATCGCGGCTATGCCATCCGTGACCGCGACACTGGCCTTTTTCCTTCGTTTTGCTTCGTCTTTTCGTATCGTATCTAACTTAGGGTTTTGTCATAAAACTCGTCGTCGTCGTAGGAACCGTGCTCAAGTGCAAGTTTCCAGATCTCGGAACCCGATCTCTTCGTTCGTCTTGCTAAGGCAAGTGGCGGTTCACTCTTGCTCATTATTCCATGTTTCCCTTGATTGTCAATTATTTAATTATCTAATTAAGATGGGATAAAGTTATTGTTTTATGTTTGGGAACATATTTGATAAAACAATATGTTAAAATATGGATTTATAATAGGTTGTATATATTGCTAGAAACAACGCTATTATATGTGTTATTACCGTAATGGATTTTGGTGTGGATTTATATGTGAACTTACATGCTTAGTTAGCACGAGTATTCGTAGGAACGCTATGTACCTTGCGAGGTCTAGTCGTTTCTTTATAACTGGTATTAGGAGGATTTTGCCTTAGTACTTCTGGTCATGACCGTACCCTTATTCCAGGGTAGGTGCACTTAGCTAGTGCCAACGTTCGGGGTTCATTCCCATAAATATCTCTCGTATCGAGATGATGTGAATTAAAAGCTGTAATGTGAAGATAAGTGCTTTACACACCTAATTAATATACCCTCGGACGAGGAGTACAACGTGGAAACCGCCCGGACTCTTGTTAGAGTAAGTCTTCTTTCCAATCTGGATTCGCATTGCGCGGTGAGGTTGGTCGTTGACCCAAATAATCAAGGTCGTGCTTTAAACTTGTGTGAAAACTAAACGTTCCCAAACAATTGGCATACCTTTCCTATAAGACTCAATTCCTTTGGAGTCTTCTTTTCATACGTTTCCCATAAGACTCAATTCCTTTGGAGTCTTCTCTTCAAACATGCCTTTTCTTGTGTTTCCGTAGAAGTATGGGGGTTCACTATTGTGTATCGGCTATTATTCGAGAAGCGATGGGTGTAACTTAATACGACTACTTAGATACTTATTATTTGTACCCTTGCATAGTCTTTCATTAGACTAACCAACCGGTTTTTATTCCTTGCATGGTTGGCTGGTGTCATCCGTCTCATATGACACATCAGGTAAATTTCCTCATCCGTGAAGGCCAGATTCCGACGTTGAAGGCAGTTGATATTTTAAGTGTTTTCCCAAGGTTGAAGATCCTGGCGTGAGATCGCTCAATTCAACCAAACATCCTTCCAGAATCGGGATGCCCAAGTAATTACCCACATTAGTAGTTACCAAGAAGCCACTAACATCTTTCAATCTCTGCGCAAGATGGGGGTTTATATTAGGGGAGATGAAGATGCAAGATTTCTGCACATTAACTTTTTGTCTCGATGCAGCACAAAACTCCTTCAGCACAGACTGTATAACTCGAAGCTGCTTAACAGAAGCTTCAACAAATAACACGATATCGTTCGCAAAAAGAACATGGGAGAGTTTAGGCCCACCCATAGACAATTGTATAGGCTTCCAATCCCTAAGTATGCAGCATGATTAATTATTTGGCTTAACTGTTCAATACAAAGGACAAACAAATAAGGAGATATCGGATCCTCCTGTTGGACCCCCCCCCCCCCCCCCCGAGAAGGAAAGAACCCATATGTCACCTCTCCATTCCAAATAAGACGCAATAAGCTGAAAGAGATGTATTCCTTAACCCAAGCAACCCACTGATCAGAGAATCCAGCATCCCGTAAAGAGTCAATAATGAAGTCCCAACGCAAACGATCATATGCTTTTTCGAGGTCTCCCTACTTATCATGAATATATAACAACACTAAAAATGAATTTTAATCATATAATACATACACAACAGAATTAATATGAATATCACTTAGAATATGATGAATATACTCAATACTATTTATGAATATGCTTTAAAATATATTATTTAGTAAATTATATCAAAATTAAAATCGCATATCAATATCATTATACAAGAAGTGTGAATACAAAAAATTAAGTCACGTGTCTAACCCACAGTCGAATCCACAAAACATCTCCCAATCGATCAAATTGAGCCTTGGGTGGATTCTGATTCCGGAACAAAGGCGAAGCGGAATGGATCTAGAGGCAGAGCGAAGCGGAACTAGAGACAAAGAAAAGCAAAATTGGAGGTAGAGTAGGAGTGGAGGTAGATCGATTTTGTAGGCATAGGAGGAGTTGAAGTTCGGCAGCGAAGTCAAACTCAAAATCGGACGTGGAGTCGGAAGTGATGTTAGGAGGAGGCGGAGTCGGAGGTAGAGTTCGATGGTTTTTTTTTTGGTTTTTTTTTATAAGGAAAGAATTAGACTGGTCTTAGATTCTATGCGAAGACCAGCCTAGAGCATCCTTGCGGATGAGAACACGAAGTTCTAAATCAAGACTAGGGTTAGACACAAATGGTGAAAAGTTGAGTTTGGCAATGCGATCAACAGTACAGTTCACCTCCCTGAAAATGTGTCTAAGGTGGACTTCTTGGAAAGAATGGAAGTCAACCAAGATGTCGGCTACAACCATTTCAATTTCCCAGGGACCATCCCAAATGCCTTTGATAACATTTAAAAGGTAAAGATTGTCACCCTCAATTTGTAATTTGGTAATTTTTAGTGTTTTAGCGTAGGAGATGCTTTTTTTCAAAGCTATTGCTTTTGTCATGAGAATGTTGTTAAAACCACAACGGTTACTACTCATATGAATAACCTCTGCTTTATCATTTCTAATTATGAAACCATACCCAGCTTCACCATTTGTTAGTTTTGACCCATCAAAATTGATTTTGTGAAAGTTTTGGTTTGGTTTTTCCCATCTTAAGAACTTGGTTTTCCTAATTTGAGGTGGTTTACTTTTTGGTTGTCTGAATTCATCGATATCTTCATTTTTTGTTTTATCCCAGTTTTTTATGAGCAAGGTGATATATTGCGGCAAGTCTTTAATTCTGGCATTCGGGTCATAGTTAAAAATGATTTGGTTTCTGTTAATCCAGATGCCCCACCAGGTAGTAGTGAGACAGATAAATTCTTTCTTGGTTATGAGAGATTGAAGTTCAGAGAGAATCTCCCTTGGACTTTTGTTGTTGTAATCGAAATATCGAATAATATTTTCAATTGTCGCATTTTGTTGTTTGATTTGTTTAAGGGTGAACGGGCATTGTAGCAAGAAATGAGTAAGATCTTCCAGGGGGTTGTTGCAAGAGTCACATTCTTGAGGAACTGGAACATGTTTTTGCACAAGTCTATGTTTAGTTGGCAGGCCGTTATGACATATTTTCCAAAGAATTTTTTTGACTTTGGGATATGTATCTAATTTCCATATCCATGTCGGGTTATTAATTGTGGGTGTTTGTTGCTTTGTTATTAAGTCGAAGGCAGATTTGGTAGAGAACCAACCATTTTTATGAGGAGCCCAATATAGTCTATCGGGAATTTGGTTTTGGGGGATGGGTACATCCAAGATGTATTTGACAGCATGTTGATTTAGAAGTTCGTCTAGTTTAGTTTTGTTCCAATTTCTATTGTTGTCAATGAAGTCACAAACTTTTATTGATGGATTAGTAATAATATTTGGTTGTGTGTTGTCTTTAAGGTTAAAACCAGACAGCCAATTATCTGTCCAAAATCGGATGGATTCACCATCACCCACTAGCCATTGAAGCCCCGTTTGAAATTCTTTTCTAAGTTTGAGTAGTTGAGCCCATTGCCAAGAGTGGTTGCCTTTTGTGCAGTATTGGAGTATGTTAACTTCTTTTAGATATTTTTCAGTGATGATTTTCACCCATATATTGTTTGGTTCAGCAAGGATTTTCCATATAAGTTTCATTTGGAGTGCTTTGTTCATATCTTGTGTTTTTCTAATACCAATTCCACCATTATATTTGTTTTTGCATATTTTATCCCAGCCTATTAATGGTTTATGTGACGAGTCTTTGTTCCAAAAGAACGTTCTATTGATTGTGTCAAGTTCCTTATGCAAATAAGAAGGAAGCATGAAACTTTGCATTAAGAAGTTTGGTTTGGCAGCGAGATTGGATTTTATTAAGGTAGCTCTCCCTTCTTGGGACAGGGAGTTAGCCTTCCATTTTGCAAGTTGGTTTGTGGTTGATAATACCGTATCTTTGAAGGTATCGCGATTGACCTTCCCATTGATGATAGGGCATCCAAGATAATTTTCTAAGGAAGTTGTGCTCGGGATACTAAGCACAGAGTGAATTAATTGTTTTGTCTGGTTTGGTACGTTATTTGTAGTTTGAAAATTAGATTTTTGGAAGTTAACACATTGTCCAGAAATAGAACAATATTCTTCAATGATAGTTTTGATTTTAGAGCAGGCGGATTGGTTGGCCTTTGCGAAGATAAGAATATCATCAGCAAAGGCGAGAAAGGGAACGTTGGTTCCCCTTCTAGAGATTTTGAAACCTAATTGGTTGTTACTGTTGGCGCTCTCATCATGGAGCTTTATAGCTAGGATTTCGGCTCCCAAAATGAAGAGGAAAGGAGATAAGGGGTCACCTTGCCGCAAGCCCCTTGTAGGGTAAAAGATATCAGTTGGTCCATTGTTAACTAAGACCGAGAATGAGACAATTTCAATACATTCTTTGATCCACCCGATAAAGCGAGGTGCAAATCCAAAATTTTCAAGGACTTTTAGAATAAAGTCTCATTCAATTTTATCATAGGCTTTTTCCATATCAAGTTTTATTGCTACCCATCCTTCCTTTCCTTTCTTGGATCGGAAGGAGTGGAAGATTTTATGAGCTATTAAGATGTTATCGTGAATGGATCTGTCAGCTACAAAGGCACCTTGTAAAGGATGGATTAGTTTATTTAAAATAGGTTTCATCCTATCAGTCATGATTTTTGAGATAACTTTATAGATAGTCGAGTAGAGGTTGATTGGTCTATAGTGGTTTGTAGAATTTGGGTTATCACATTTTGGTATAAGAGTAATAAATGTGTGGTAACAAGGGTGAATGATTTGAATCGGAAGAAGTTAAAGATATTTTAAATATCATAAATTGGAGAGAGAAATGAATTTAACTAGAGAGAGGATATCTAAATAATCTGGTCCAATACACCCAATATCCTTTTTTAAACACATTTTTCACTAAATCTTATCAATTAAGAAGTCTTGATCTAATGGCCCATATTTGTAATTTTATTTCATTCTAAGATACCGTTTTATTATACCTTTATTATATATATATAGGGTTTACTTCCCGTGAGAACATGTTCCCGCGTGAGATCCACTATTCTTGTGAGAACAATTTTCGACGGTTGGATCCTGTAGAGATGAGTTGAAGGAAGGAGATGGCACGGTGTGTTTGTTCAAACATATTATATTGTAATTCAATATTATTCATACAATAGTAATTGTTTGTCTTCTTATACAGCGCCACATTTGTTCTGTTTTATTGAGACAATAGTTTAAACTTTAAATAATTCATATATAACATTTGGTTGTTCAAATATAATGTGTGTTTGTTCAAGCATATTATTTTGTTGTTCAATATTATTTATACAATAATAACTGCTTGTCTTCTTATACAGCGCCTATGGCGCTGCATAAAAGAAACATATATTTTTTCTGTTTAATTTGTTAAAAGTTCACAAGAGTGTACATTAAATAAAAAGTATCTATTCTATTTTATATTGTTAAAAAGGTCAAAATAATGATGTAGACAACGAAATGATTGCAGTTTATCTCGAAAGAAAGAAGAGGAAACAAACTGCGGAAAAGCAAGACCCCGAACAACACAAGAAGCAAAAAACATTGAGCGAGCAATAAGAACAAACAGAAGAAAATGTGAATGAAATTCAACAAAGCTCAGATGAAATCGAAGAAGAACAAGCTGAGGATGAGGTTCAAAATGACACAACTATAACAAGTCTGAAACCAGCTCAGATGATTCGGAAGAGAGTCAATATAGAGGTGATGATAAAGAAGATCGCTCTGAAGACGATGATTAACAGATTTTGGCTAAAAGGAAAAAGGTTCAAAAATATCCAATCATGAAGATGATACAAGTGGGGATGAAGTAAGATGCAACAAAACAATGAGAAAGAGAGGTTTGTCATCCATACAATACAGAACAAACCTGCGAAAGTTTGTTAAAGCGATAGAGAAACTGAGTAGTGACCAAAAAAAGGATGTCAGGGATATGGGATTAGGATGTCTGCTCAACTTCAAGCTCAGCGGGATACCAAGGTTTTTAGAGTATTGGCTTGTACAGAATTTTGACGCTAACAAGTGTAGCCTCAAATTGGAAGATGGGAACTTTGTGCACATCGAAGAAGATGATTTACTTGTTGCAATGAGATTGCCGAAGTCAGATAATAGAAATAAAGAGAAAGTCCATCAAGAAGAATCAGATGTGATGAAGTCCATGACAACTAGGTTAAACGCTGAAACAGACGAACACCACATCCTCCCACGACATGCTGAAAAAAAGCATGAAAGGGAGGTACGTTCTTCAAACGGACTTTTATTGTGTTGTTTGTTACATTGTTGATTGAAGGTAACACAAATGGCACAACAAATCTGTCATTGTTGAGAAGCTTGGAAGATGTTAATGAGATCAGAGAGATGAACTGGCGTGGGTACTTGCTTGAATGCCTCGTGAAGTCCACAAACATTTGTAAGAAAAGGACGAAGAGGATGTTCATATATAACGTCACTCCCCTTGCTTGTTGTAAGTAATTGTTCAATTTTAACTCTATATTGTTCAATTTTAACCACCCATTGTTACATAAAGTTTTGTTCAACTTCAAGTGGAATTTGTTCTACCTCAAGGTAGGGTTGAGCACCGGTCCAAACCCGGTCCGGACCGGACCGGCCCGGATCGGAACCCGAAACCCCAAAAATGATGGACCGGAACCCGGACCGAAAATATCCGGACTGGTCCGACCCTATTTGGATCGGATTTGGACCGATTTATATTTTTGCTAAATTTAAATATAATTTATTCAAATTTAAACATGAAAAAAAAACCTCAAATCTAAATATAATTTACTCTTAAGTATAATTTACCCTAAATCCTAAACCCTAAATATAATTTACCCTAAACCCTAAACCTCAAATGTAAAAAACCTTAAACCGATTAAAATTTTAGGATTTTTAAAAACACCGGGTTCGGACCGGTCCGGACCGGACCCGGAAATCCGAAAATCTCTGGACCAGAGACTGGACCGGTTAGAACCGGTCCGGTCCAAATTTCTGGGCCGGCCCGGATTTTGCTCATCCCTACTTCAAGGGGAATTTGTTCAAATGATGTTTTTATATGTTTAATGTCGCACTATATCTTGAATATATATATATATGTTCAACTTTATATCTACTTTGTTCAACTTTAACACTTCTTTTTCAATACCGTTGTTCTATGTTGACTAGGTAATAAATGGTAGAAGGAACGTACCATGAGCATTCCTAACATTTATGAATTGGGAAATGAAGGAAATGACAAGGAGAGAGCTCTACGAGGTTAACAATGGAGGGTTTGAACTTTGCTATGTGGACATGAGATAAACTATTCCATCACCATCAGAACAAGTTTTGGTTAAGGATTCGAGAAGCAAGCGGAGGGTGCAAAGGATTGAAGGAGCAAAGCGTCTATCGAAAGCTGGATATTTCGAAGTATGTTTCACATTAACACTGTAATTGCTAAAAAATAACATACACTTATTCTAATGACTATTAATTTGTATTGTGTCGACATTTTATAATAAAAAAACATGATACAAAAACTAGAAAAGAATGAAGGGAGACAACTACTATTTTGAATGAGTTGGTTGACATAACTTTTTCAACACCAAAGGCATACCTCAAACATAATCCAATGAAAAGCATGCACAATACTATTTACCTAATTGTTGGCAAAAGTGAAGATGACAACGATGAAGAGAAGGAACACCACACATTTTGATAATATCTGGTCAAACTCTGAAGATCAGTTCTAGAATCATCTAGAACTAACCGAGTGCATGAACAAAGTCGAAAAGACAATTAATGCATAGAATAAGGTGCATAAGAAATTCAGATTCAACAGAACAACAGTTACAAAGAAAGTACACATCCAAGGGGTACCAACCTTTGAACTCCTGCCAGATATTAACATGACTGTCGGTGAGATAGATCATACATATCAGTCACCGGGTAAAAGTGTTGGAGATCAGTGGGAGCAAGACTAAAATATATCAATCACTAAAATTATATTTAAAAATACAGACAAACATAGAAGACCTAGGTGAGAAAGTTCAACAAAACCCAACTTTTGTTGAAGAAGTTGAAGAACATAATCAAATCACTCACTAGTACAAAAACTAACGTAGACCTAGAGATGTTCACGGTTCTGGAACCGTCGGTTCCGGTTCTAGAACCGTTGGTTCCGGCTCTAAAAAATCATGAACCGAAACCGACCAAGTCCGATTCCATCCGGTTTTGCCGGTTGCGGTTCTGGATCCGGTTCCGGCCGATTCCGAACCGGATAAAATTAATATTTTTTATAAAAAATATCCAAAAAAAGTGTATGAAACCGTAACCGTAACCGAGCCGATTCCGAACCGGTTTTATATTTTTATTTTATATTCCGGACTGCGGTTACAAATAAAACCGCGATCCTGTTTATTTTATTTAAAAAATAATTCACTCAATACTCCACCTAGAGGTGTTCAACGGTTCCTTTGAACTGTTCAACCGGCGGTTCTGGAACGCCCAAAACTGTATGAAACCATAACCGAACCGAAACCGGAACCGACTAAAACCGTTCGAGGCCGGTTTCGCTTCATGATTTCATAGAACCGTGAAACCGGCGGTTCCAAACCGTGAACATCTCTAACTCCACCTCTATCCCCAAAATTATAAGGGAAAAAATTTCTTAAACTAAGAAATATAATAAGTATTTGTCTTTATACAAAATTATAAGGAAAAAGATTGGAAAAATAAAGGGTTTGAACATAATTAAATTACTTACGTGTTCTCTCCGGGTTAGAGAAATCAAAACTCACGTAGTCCTTTTACCTTTATTATGGAAATTCACTTAGCTAATAGGTTTGAAATTGGCGGTTCTGAAACGGTTTGGAACCGCCGGTTTCACGGTTCTATGAAATCATGAACCGAAACAGAAACCGGCCTCGAACGGTTTTAGTCGGTTTCGGATCAGTTTCGGTTTCAGACGATTTTGGCGATTCTAGAACCGCCGGTTGAACGGTTCAAAGGAACCGCTGAACACCTCTACGTAGACCTCACTTTTTTTACATCCCTTTTATTGAACCGGGGTAAGAAGTATACCCGGTCCGTGATTTATAATAAATAACCAATTGGGCTGCAGCCCAATTGGTGATACAAGTGTGCATGGATTTGCCCTTGTATCAAAGGTTGGGGGTTCGATTCCCTCCAGCAGCAACCCACTTAGCAAGGCCTCGTGCCTACTGGGAGACGGGTTGGGGTGTACGGTCTCGTGCACTTTTATGATGAGGTTTGAGCCCACCTGGGACCGCCTTCACTTGGTCTGCCTCAAGTCGACGATCTGACCCAGCGGCCCAGCCCACGGTCTGCCTCGAGTCAGCGATCGGACCGCTGGCGCTCAACCCTCCCCAGGTCTGCAGACTGTACACCCCAACCCGTCTCCCAATAGGCACGAGGCCTTGCTAAGTGGGTTGCTGCTGGAGGGAATCGAACCCCCAACCTTTGATACAAGGGCAAATCCATGCACACTTGTATCACCAATTAGGCTGCAGCCCAATTGGTGACATATCCCCCAGGGTGTTGGGAGATATGCCAAAGGTCAGGGGTTCGATCCCTCCTGGCAGCAACCCACCTGGTGTAGCCTCGCGCTTACCAGGAGATGGGTTGGGGTGCGTGGTCTGTAGACCTGGGGAGGGTTGAGCGCCAGCGGTCCGATCGCCGACTCGAGGCAGACCGTGGGCTGGGCCGCTGGGTCAGATCGCCGACTTGAGACAGACCAAGTGAAGGCGGTCCCAGGTGGGCTCAAACCTCATCAGTAGACCTCACTTTTTTTACATCCCTTTTATTGAACCGGGGTAAGAAATATACCCGATTTATAATAAATAACCGCAGTTTGGATATAATATATATTTTTTTTATCTCGGATCGCAGTTTATAAGAATAATTGTGGTTTAAAATAAAACCGCGGTTCAATTTTTTTATATTTTTATTTTATATTCCGGACTGCGGTTACAAATAAAACGGCGATCCTGTTTATTTTATTTAAAAAATAATTCACTCAATACTCCACCTCTATCCCCAATCGATTTCGCCGCCAACTTCTTTTGGCTCTTCATCCTCACCGAGTTCGCTGTACCCTTTCTTCTAATTCTTCATCGATCGCTCCACTGAGTTCGCACCACCACTCCACCGTGTTTGCTCGTCGTCGGCCGCTCTTAGCACCACCATCCCTCAAGCCCGCCGCTCCACCGAGTTCACTCGGTCAAATTCTAGGGTTTTACTTTACAATGTAATTCTTAATTTCCCCTTTCCAGTGGAAATAGATGACATCTGCCGCCATGTCTACATCGGCACCAGTGACTCCCTGCTCGACTCCGACTCCACCACCAGACCATATCACCTGATCGTCCCTCGCTTGCTTTGCCCACCGGAAACGTGCAGACTTTGCCTCTCTTCCGCGCTCCTTCCTCCACCCATTTGACTTTCGACTCCTCATCTTCTTTTCTGTCACCGGAGCAATGTAAGTGCCTTTTTTCTTGGCGTTTTAATTGCGCCAATTTCGACGGAGAATCGTTTCTTTTCATGAAGCAACCAACAATTGCAATCGCTGTAGTGTATTGTCATTGCTATAGACAGATTGTAATTGCAAGTTTCCTACTTGTGTTCATCTTCAGGGGTTTAGAGGTTAGACATATCAAATGAATGTTAAGAATGATGACTGTGGATAAGATGAATATGTGTTGCTCGACCTTATAGCTTGGTGAAGTTTCTGGTAAAATCGATATAGCTCCCGGTACCCCATACTTGTTATCGGTAATTCTGAACACAATTCAGGCTTATTCCTTTACATCCCCTCGTTATTGTTTGGTTATTTTCTCAATTTTTTTACCAACTAAGAACATATAACTTCAATGGCTTTTTCTCTAGCAGAGTTGTGCTGCATAAATTGGCTTAAATGTATGGTTATGTGGATCAAAATGCAGGGCCTGGACACAATGAACCTGATATTGACCATAGGCGACAATTTGAAGTTGGTAAGTATGTGCTAGTCTACTTGTTTGGTCAATGTTGAACACAACTGTTGTTTGTGAAAGGAAGGATTGCGGGGCACAGTTCCGATTTGGTGATAATCTTATCTCTTATTGCTCTTTTGCAGATTGGCGTATACGAAGAAACTGTTGGGACATGCTTGATCTTTTTAGAGACCGGTGAGTCATACTTGTGCTTCACTAAGTTGATAAATATACTCGTATGAAAGTTTTGAATGAGAACATTGTGAAGACCAGTAGATGTTGTCCGGTGTATCTTTCCAGTGTCAAGCAGGTTTGATGACTTTGTGGAAACGTACTTGCTTTCATTACATGGATATGTTTTCTTCTTATGCTATAGAAATAATGAGCCCTCCTTGAAAAAAGCAAGGGGAGTATGAGTGGAGTATTCACGTTCTTCCTGCTACCTCAGTGCATATGGAGTGCCTTCATGGGGAAATTCTCCAATTTAATTTATATCTGTTGGGTCAATGGTTCTAATGAGATTATAATGTTTTGGCAGGACTGTTCTTATTGCCAATAATGTTTCTTTGCTGACTAAAGAGGCAAATGTTCCGATATATGCTTCTGAAGATATTAGGAACATCAAGAAGATAGCTGAAAGGGAGGATGCATTTGAACTTCTGGCTAATTCACTTACACCATCATTTTATGGACATGCATGGATTAAAAAGGCAATTGTTCTATTAATGCTTGGTGGAATTGAGAAGAACTTGAAAAATAGGACACACTTCAGAGGGTAAATTGTTGTTAATTCATATGTTTTTTTCATTTTTGTCTGCAAGTAGATATATATTAGTCACTAACCTCCAAGTCTCTAGGATTTTAATAAACTAAATGTATCATGCTCTCAGAGACATAAACATGATGATGGTTGGTGATCTTCATGTATGCACAAATAGATAACTCATAACTTGCTGGTTCAGATCTCATATTTAACCATCTCTCTTTAATAGTTAAATGCAATATTTTGTGATTCTTCTGATCCCAGTTGATCATTAATTATGCTGGTTTGCAGGGAGCTATATAATAATAAAATAAGTGGCAAAATACCACCAGTGCTAGGGAATTTGAAGAGCTTGGTGAACTTGGAACTCTACCTTAACAAATTAAATGGTCCAATTCCAAATGAACTGGGCAATCTTCTGAAGATGCGTTACGTGTATGTAATCAAACTCTTTTCCTTTTATTTGTATGTTATTGTACATTTCTTAAATTCCTTTATTCGCGGTAATTCCTATATATACAGAATGTTCTTTTCTATTCAGTTGAAAAAATATCACTATTATGTAATTCTTGTACTTCTTGCACTGTCTGTCTAAACACTTATTTACCTTTCCATGCCTTATACAGTTTTTGTGGGTTGCTAAGATTGTCATTTGTGTTTTTTTTATATTATATACATGTGTCACTTTACACAATTACAAGAAATAAAATTAAATTATCTGTACCAAATGAAACAGAAGTCAGAAGCATAGTAGTCTCATTTGTCCTCTTGATATGAAGCTTGCTTAGGCCTTCAAAGAAATCTTAATAAGTTGATATGCCTAGAAACACTTTTACTCTGAGGTTTTGCTTCTTATTAATTATCAATCTAATTATGTTAACTTATTCAATATATCTCAATAGTGAAATTATGCATGCCATGTGGATGTCCCAGAAGTTCAAGTACATCCATCTACTTGCCACACTTTATGTCTTCACACTCACCATCCCATCTGCCACCGCCGTCTACTGGGCTTTCAGAATTCAGAGACAATCATAAGATTGACGACTCAGTGCAACGAGAAGGATTTTGAGTTAGAGGTGTGTGTCGCTTAATACTTGATATCTTGCTTTGGATTTTGGGATAAAATGGATTCAAAGATATAATTTCCATTCTTTTCTGGTTATTCAGTGCTTTGGACTTTGAGTTAGAGGTGTGTGTTTCTTTGGATTTTGTTGTGGACAGTTAAAAAAGCAGACAACCGTATTCTTCAAGAGCAACTTCAAAATAAGGTATATAACCTAAATCTTTCATCTTAGTATTTGTCTTTACTATCTTCTCTGTATGAGGGTAACTCGTATTCTTGATTTGAGACTCTACGAAATTATTGCTTCCAAGTGAAATTTTGTTGGCATATATTCTATTTTGCTAGAATGCATAAAATCAAGAACATCATGAGAAAATAAAGGCCTTGGAACAACAACTTTTTTTGTCCACTGGTGATAAATCATCATTGTCTCTTGAACAATATGCATCTGACGAGTACATGAAGAGTTGAAGAAAAAAATCCAATCACAGGTGACTATTAATGTCTTGAAAATAATACCCTTTCTTCATGCACTGGCAACATAAAAGAGTGAAGACAAGCCTAAGTGTGCTTAATTTGGTAATAAGTAGTTATTTCAATATTTGTATACAACATATAGTCAAAGGTTTGTGTATACAAGCCAATCTTCATTGACTATGAATTTGGGCACTTCATTTTATTGCCATTTGTTTAATAAGAACGTTTCTTTCCTCAGCTGATTGCCTTGAGGCTCTACAGGTGAGAGTTTTTGTAATTATACTTATATATGTAGTGAGACTTGTTATACTTGATACTAATGAGAAGTAATAGGTGTTATCTCAATCATAAATCTTCTATTGAACAATGTGGTTTGTTTGTTGATCTTGTGCATTAATTTGTGCTACATGTAATGTGATAAAAAAATTAAGGCAGCTCAAATTGAGTATAATCATGTTTCTAATAGCTTTATCATATTTAGTACCTGAATATTTTTTTTAAAAAAAAAATTACCTTGGTTTTTTCGAAAAACTGGGGTCTCGATTTTTTTATTTATTTTTAAAAAGACTTTTACTGAAAAAACCCGGGGTCCCAATTATTATTATTTAAAAAAAAAAACTTTTACCCCGGTTTTTACGAAAAATCGAGGTCCCAATTTTAATTTATTAAAAAAAAGACTTGTACCCTGATTTGTACGAAAAACCAGGGCTCGAATCTTGGAACCCGGTTAAAAAAAACTGGTCCAACATCTGGACCTCGCCGAGAACAACCACGGTTTTCGAACCGTGGTCCGGAGAGAAAAAAAATCGGGGTCCGAGTCCTAGTTATGTACTAGTAACTGGTGGTCGAGAGGAGCAAGAAGACCAAGAAGGTGGTACATTGGTGGGTAATGAAGAAGAACCAGAATGAGAGGTTACCGTGGAACCACAACAAAAAAACAACAAGCATTGATGTAATAACCAACTACAACAAGCATGAATGAAAAAATGAATTGTTCAATTTATAAAATATGAAAATGACAGGTGGTGAATACAATAGAGACTCACCCACAAAATCAAGAAGACCATATTGAGATGGTGACAGAAGGAGAGGTTCGTGAGGATTCACAAGAAAAAACAACAAACATCGAGGTAATACCCAACTACAACAATTAGATTTGAAAAGTTCATCTTTATAGTGTTTTTGTTCAACTTCAAGAAACGAATTGTTCAATTTATAAAATATAAAAATGACAGGTGATGAGTACAATAATGAATGACCCTTCAAATGAAGAAGGCCATACTGAGATGGGGAAAGAAGGGGAGGTGAATAATGTAATACTTAAAAAAAAGTTCAAAGTTATACTGCTTTTGTTCAACTTCAACGTATTAATGTTTAAATATTAAAATTGTTTGGCAGTTAGAGAAGCTAGTTGAGGGGGTTCAAGAAGAAGAAACAAGTGATGCAATTGCTAAAGTCATCGAAGAAGGTGAAGAAAGGCCAACAGTTGTGCTTGAGAAAGACCAAGAAAGAGAGAATAACGAGAAACCTCAAAGAGAAGCAGAGTTGATTGCTAAGAGCTCCATTGCAATAGAGGTATATCAAAGTATCTTCTTACCCAAAATAGTTCAACTACAAGGTTAATTTGTAATAAATCATCTTGAACAATAAACATTGACAGCCAAAACAAGTTGAAAGTCAAACACAACAACAACAAAACATTGAAAAAGTGAAGAAAATTGTACCAAAACTAAGGATTTACATAAGGCAAAAAAGAAACGCACAAAAGAAAAGATGGAAATGGAAGAAGCGAAAAAAACCAAGAAAGCAACTGAAGAAGCAAAAAAAGGACAAGAAGGCAATGTAAGAAGCAAAGAAGGCAGCTAAAGAAGCAAAGAATGCAGCTAAAGAAGCAGAAAAGGCAAAGAAGGCAGCTGAAGAAGCGGAAAAAGACAAGAAGGTAGCTGAAGAAGAGGAAAAAGCCAAGAAAGATGCTGAAGAAAAAGCCAAGAAGGGAGGTGAAGAAGCACAAAAAGCCAAGAAGGCAGCTGAAGAAGCTCAAAAAGCCAAGAAGGCGGTGAAATAAGCTGAAGTTGTTGAGATGAGATATTCTGACTTCCCAACCATCAACAACCCTGTGCAAAGACACGTACATATATGAAGAGAAGAAGATTGACAGGTTCATCACAGTGGCTACTAAATATATAAGGTAACTTCATTTACCCTACTATTTCAAGGTTTTAAATTATACGAAAACATTTACGAACACATTTCAATAACTAAAAACATGTATAAATGTAGGGAGATAATATTTCAACATAAAAGTATTTTAGCAGATTTATCTGACATGAGGAGTATCATATGTGTAATATCTAGGGTTGAGCACCGGTCCAAACCCGGTCCGGACCGGACCGAACCAGACTGGACCGGAACCCCAAAAATGATGGACCGAAACCCGGATCGGAAATATCCGGTCCGGACTGGTTTATATTTTTGCTAAATTTAAATATAATTTATTCAAATTTAAACATGAAAAAAACCCTCAAATCTAAATATAATTTACTCTTAAATATAATTTACCTTAAATCATAAACCCTAAAATATAATTTACCCTAAACCCTAAACCTCAAATGTAAAAAAACCCTCAAACCGGTTAAAATTTTAGGATTTTTAAAAACACCGGGTTCGGACCGGACCCGAAAATCCGAAAATCTCTGGATCGGAGACCGGACCGGTTAGAACTGGTCCGGTCCAAATTTCCGGGCCGGCCCGGATTTTGCTCATCTCTAGTAATATCCCACTTAAATTAGAAGGGTTAGAACTGGTCCGGTCCAAATCTCTGGATCGGAGACCGGACCGGTTAGAACTGGTATGGTAATTTTATTTCGATAATAATAAAAGTTATGAAATTTATTTTATTTCTTTTAGAGGAGTAATTCAAATTTTCATTAACTTAAATTCAAAAGTTAGGTTAAGATAATTTTTGTACAAATTATCAAATGGATTATGATAGTATGGTGTAGAAATAAATAAGTATAACCATGAATGTAGTTTTAGAATTTTTTAATTAAATAATAAATTTTATAAGAATTATTATGTTTATTCATGATAGGATAAAATAATTCTTAACCTAAGTAGGTTACCTTTTTTAGTCATGAATTATTTAAATTACGTCAACCTATGTTAATATTAGTTTAAATTTATCTTGTTAAGCATAAAGTATTTAAAGTAAGAGAAATAGAATGTTAATTAAAATATGGTTAAGTTTATAAGAAAAGATGATTTAAGCTTAAAACTAGCCTAATTTAATTTTCCCTTTAACTTAAATTTGGGTTAAAATGTATAAATAAACTTAGGATAAGTAATAAATAAGTTTGGGTAAATTTTGTAATTTTTGAAAAGTGAAATAAGAGAATTTTTGCCACAACTTGGAATGATGGGCAAAAATGCGCAATTTGACCAAATTTTTTTTGGGGGGGGGGGGGGGGCGACCGGTGAACAATAACACCTTTTTCTTCCTTGCTCTAGCCGTGTCTCCAAGCTCCATCAATGGAGTTTTTGTTCCAAATTTCGGTCCATTCCTTGCAATTAACCCATGGGCTTGTTAGACAAGATCATGCCATGTATTATTACCATAAAATCGGGATTTATGACGCCCCCAATGGAAAGAATTTCATTGTTTAAGGTTGAACAACCCATATATTCGAATTTGGAAAGAAACTCGAAATTCGTCCGTGTTTCGGGCTCGATTATTACAATTGAAGCTTGGGCTTTTAGGACAAGATCAAGACGAGTAATAGCCCTTTAAAATCGGAAAGAATTACCCAAAAATAAGATCAAATTTCTCTTAAAAAGGCAAGAAATATCACGAATGTGTCATTACGTTTTTTGGCAAAATTCGATCCGATTCGACTTTTCACGATTATGTAGAGCTTGTTATGGACAATCAAAGCCCTATAAATAACCCCTTCACCCATGGATTAATTTCATCGAATTTTGAGAGTTAGGGTTTGGCGTTCAAAAATCTTGAGCTTCCAGGGTAAATTCTTCTTCGTTAGGGCATCTCTAGTTACGATTCAGGTATCAAAATCTTCGTCTTGAAGTCACGAATCCAACGACACCAACCACGAGCCAGTTTGTGGTCAGGCGAGTTCGAATCGAGTTAATCTTCGACGGGGCGTCGTTCGAACCATTTCGTATAACACCGTTTCTGTTTTTTTTTTCTTACAATTGAAGCTTGGGCTTTTAGGACAAGATCAAGGCGAGTAATAGCCCCTTAAAATCGGAAAGAATTACCCAAAAATAAGATCAAATTTCCCCCCAAAAGACAAGAAATCTCACGAACGCGTCATTACGTTCTTTGGCAAAATTCGATTTGATTCAGGATCGTTTTGGGCCAAGCTTTTCACAATTATGTAAAGCTTCTTATGGGAAATCAAAGTCCTATGAATACCCCCTTCATCCATGGATGAATTTCATCGAATTTTGAGATTTAGGGTTCAGCGTTCTAGAAAAATTCCATGAGCTTCCAGGGTAAATTCTTCTTCGTTAGGGCATCTCCAGTTACGTTTCAAGTATCAAAATCTTTGTCTTGAAGTCACAAATCCAACGATACCAAACACGAGCCAATTTGTAGTCAGACGAGTCCGAATCGAGCCAATCTTCGACGGGTTGTCGTTCGAACCATTTGGTATAACACCTATTCTGTTTTTTTATTTTAATTTTAATTAATCACGTTTAATAATACTAATTGTGGTTAAATAGATATGTATTAGGTTAATTCAATTTTTGAAATATTAAAATTAAATTAATTATATTTTTTGGATATTATCTTATATTATGACTTGTTAATTTATAACTTTTCATCTAGATAATATGTTGGGTTATAAATTTATTAGAGTTGTAAATAAATTTATTTATGTTATGATTATTTAGAATATACGATGAAATGATTTTTAGTATCGTATAAATAATTGTTTTATTGTAAAGCATTGAAAATTGATTTATTTAGAGTTAAATAAATTCAATTAAAATCTGAGACATGTATCCTTCAAATTTTGATATTGAATAAACTATCTCATTATAATTCATTTATTTTGTGTGATTTGGGTACGTTTCGGAATCACCTTTGAAACAAAATTAAGGCAGGAAGTCAATTTGCTATCTGAAGACAAGTGGCGGTTCGCTCTTGCATGTATTCCATGCTTTTCTTAATTGACAATTAATTAAATGTTTTAATTAAGTTTGGATAAATATTCTTAATTTGTATTTTGGAACTTATGTGTTATAATGGTGTGGAAAATGAATTATATATAATAGGTTGTATATATTGCTAGTAACGACCCTTATATATATGTTATTATTATAGGGTGCTAGTTGAACTTTGGTGTGGACTTGTTTGCTTAGTTAGCACGAGTATTCGTAAGAACGCTATATACCTCGCGAGGTTTAGCTGTTACTTTATAACTTGGTATTGAGAGGATTATTTCCCTAATACTTCCGGTCATGACCTACCCTTGTTCGAAAATAAGTGGTGGTGTACTTTGCTAGTATTGATATTCGGGACGTCCCATGATATATCACGTATCGAGATTGGTGTGGATTAAAAGCTTTCACGTAAACACACGTTTTAAAATTAAATAAGATACGTGCTTTATGCACATAATTAATATACGCCGGACGAGAAGTACAACGTGGAACCCGTCTGAACTCTTGTCTAAAGTAAGTCCTATTTCCAATATGTTTCACATTATGCGGTGAGGTTGGTCGATGACCCAAATAGTCAAGTAATCGTTTTAAAAACTTTGATGTGATAATTATAAACGTTCCCAAACAAATTCATTTAATCCCATAAGACTCAATTCCATTGGAGTCTTCTTTTGGATCATATCTCTTCTATTGTTTTAGTGAGAGTATTTTAGTTATGTATCGTCTATCAACTTTTATTCGAGAGAGACAATAATAGTAACTGAATACAATCGCACAAAACTTTTCCTTTCATACCCTTGTTTAGTCTTTCATTAGACTAACTAACCTTTCTCTTTTCTTGCATGGTTGGCTGATGTCATCCGTCCTATACGCGTACGGTACATCATTGGTTGGTTTCAGACAACATTGAAGTAACAAATCGAAGATGAAGGCTTGTAGTTGAAGGTTGTGTTATAAAGCAATATTATTTTGAAGTTGTTAGTATCGATTTAATCTTCTTAAATAAATGTAATACTTAGTTAAATTAGTCATGTATTTAAGGTTTATTTAAAAAGTCTTCCGCTATAATTTAACATTGTTGTAAAACTATCCTTCTCTATTTACGAGAAGAATTTTAATAAAAAGATTGAGTATTCGTTATACAACTCTTCCGCTACTTTTTTTATGTTCATTTATTTATTTAAACATAATTGTTTCGATTAAAGCCTAAGGTGACTTTGAACTTTAAAGTCTAAGGTCACTGGCGTGTTGATAGCAACATGCATGTGAGACTTAATCAAAGACCTCCAAGGAAGAGGCTCAAGCAAATGGTGAAGTCTTGTGCAAGTTCGGAATTGAACTGTTGATTTGGTTATGGACAGTCTTCGGTAAAATGGCCATAACTATGGCTAGAAAATTGATCTCGTGACGATTCAAGATGCGTTGGAAAACTGATTCAAAGATCTACAACTTCATAGTTTACGTCGAATCAAGATTCAAACAAGAAGATGGTCAAAACTGAGTTTTACTGCGAACTGTGCCAAGAACTCGACCCAGAACTCGGCCGAGTTCTGGGCCGAGTTATCAACCCCGGCCGAGTCCTTGCAACAGTGAAGAACTCGGCCCAGAACTCGACCGAGTTCTGGACCGAGTTGTCGACGGAATTGCCGTGCCCAACCGAGTTGCTGCTACAGTGAAGAACTCGGCCCAGAACTCGACCGAGTTCTGGACCGAGTTGTCGGTGATTTTTCCGTCTCTGCTCGAGTGCATTTACAAACGACAACTCGGCCCAGAACTCGGCCGAGTTCTGGACCGAGTCGCGGCCCACGTCAGCGTTTTCGCTTCGTCGTCTCTTCGTTTGCTGAACAATTTTAATATTATTTTATGTTATTTTATTTAACCTATTTAAACACTTGAAACCCTAGTTTGTATTCTTTACGTTGGATTTTAGTTTACAAGTTGAGTTCTCTCCTTAGAAGTTGAGTACGCTCCTTCCTTGAATCCTAACGTCAACCCTTCGATCTCCGGATCAACCTATCCCGTAGCTCGTCGCTTCGAGCAAATCGTTCACCGTCTCTTCAGTAATTAAGGTCATCTCTTTGACCTCTTCGTCATCTCTTTGACGCGTTAGAAAGGGTTATCTCTTTAACCCTAGGAAAGCCATCACTTTGGCTACGGAGGAGAAGATTCAACCTAGCTTGAGGAGTCAAGATCCTACATCGCGACATCGCCCAGGGGTTGTTTGCATCAACTGGCATCATAGCCTTTTCCAAGCTAAGTTTATTCTTCTCTCTTTTGTGATTCTTGAAATTCTTCCGCTAGCAAACCCTAGAATTTTTTTTCTACCACCACCACCGTTCGCAACCACCGCCGATCCCCACCACCACCGTTCACAACCACCGCCGATCCCCACCACCACCGTTCGCCACCACCGCCGATCCCCACCACCAACGTCAAACACCACCACCACCATCCGCCGCCGCCTACTTCACCTTCACGACCAAACCCTAATTTCATCTAGGTTTTGTTTACTTGTTCCCCACTCCTACAATATACCCTCTAGCAATTCTTGTTTCCTTTGATTGCATATTTGTTTCCTTGTTCTTGTTGATCTCGTCTTGCTTCATCTTTGGTTTAATTGCTCGGTTAGTTGTTGATTTCTTCCCTGCTAGTTGCTTGTCTCTTCTTTCTTTTCCTGCACTCGCTTTGTGTGGTTCTTTCTTGCTTGATTCGCAATCATATCAAGTCAAAAAAAAAACAAAAAAAAAAAAGGTTTGACCGTACAAAAATCGAAAACAAACATACTATTCTCACCTTCCATCAATCAAAAAAAAGGGTTGGGAAGACGGAAGCCTTCAAAAATTAGGCAGAGAACGCACCATACGGTCATACTCCATCTTCTCATCTTCCATGTCTCTATGCAACTCGGAGTAAAAAAAAGGGCAATTAGAAATTTTCAGCTCTCTTGTGATTAACCCTGAGAAACTTGATTTGATTTGCTTGCACTTGGAAACTTGTGTGTTGTTTGGGATTTGAATTGCTAGCTCTTGTTTTCTTGCCTTACGTTCCAGCCTCTCCCTCCTCACGAGCAACCCAAATTAGTACGCCCCGCGGAAAATTTCTGGGGTCACTTTTGAGACAAGGACTTGGCTTGGACGTGTTTCTTTTGCTTGGTGCAACTTACTTCTTGTGGTGTATGCTTCGTATAGGTACTATGGATGTCCCTACCTCGAGCGTCTCTCCTTCTACGGGCCACCACAGCCCCGGACACATGGACTCCGTCTTTGAGAGAATTGTCGCACTTCGTGCACGGAGTGAAGAACTAAACCGCCGACTCGCCGTGCAGGATGCCAAGCTTGCCCTCCTTCGTCGGGCCTTGATTGACTCCGGGTTGCCCACGGCTGACCCAATGTTGAACCCCCCGGCCACACCAAGCCGGCCAATGGACCGCAAGGGTCCTCTTCTCGAACACCTCCGGCTACGAGTCTTTTGACGAGGACACCTACGAAGCCGGCCCGGTTTTTGACACCTACGACGATGAGGAGGAGGAGGAAGAGGAGGAGTTGAACAACTACATATGCAGCTCTATGGATGAGCAAAGCAACATGCCCCTTAGCTTGGTCTCATGCCGCGTTCTTAACGCCAAGGAAGGTACCTTCCTTGACCAACGTGACAATTTGTTTCATACTAAGTGTGCAGTCCAGGGTGCTTCTTTTAGCGTGATCATAGATGGTGGGAGTTACCACAACATCATCCCTCCAAAGGTGATCCCGTACTTTACGTTTGAGACGCCTCCACTACCCGACATTCCAGGCACATGCGAGAACCGACTTCTCTTAGCTCGGTCCCGAGATGTCTCTCCAATAATTCAGGGACGTCTTCCTTGCTTTTTACCTTTTCCTTTCGCGTGTCTTTTAACTGTTAAAGATCATGTTGATTTACCCCCTACCGTGACTTCTCTTTTGCAGGACTTTGGGGATGTGCTACCCGAGGGATTGACCCCTATACTCGATGACTATGGTGCACATTCTACGTTCAACGTCGCTGATCTTTCTCCTTATACGCCTCCTACTTCTGACGACGAGGCCAAAGCGGGGACGCTTCGCAGCCAAGAAGGGGAGATTGATAGCAACATGCATGTGAGACTTAATCAAAGACCTCCAAGGAAGAGGCTCAAGCAAATGGTGAAGTCTTGTGCAAGTTCGGAATTGAACTGTTGATTTGGTTATGGACAGTATTCGGTAAAATGGCCATAACTATGGCTAGAAAATTGATCTCGTGACGATTCAAGATGCGTTGGAAAGCTGATTCAAAGATCTACAACTTCATAGTTTACGTCGAATCAAGATTCAAACAAGAAGATGGTCAAAACTGAGTTTTACTGCAAACTGTGCCAAGAACTCGACCCAGAACTCGGCCGAGTTCTGGGCCGAGTTATCAACCCCGGCCGAGTCCTTGCAACAGTGAAGAACTCGGCCCAGAACTCGACCGAGTTCTGGACCGAGTTGTCGACGGAATTGCCATGCCCAACCGAGTTGCTGCTACAGTGAAGAACTCGGCCCAGAACTCGACCGAGTTCTGGACCGAGTTGTCGGTGATTTTTCCGTCTCTGCTCGAGTGCATTTACAGACGACAACTCGGCCCAGAACTCGGCCGAGTTCTGGACCGAGTCGCGGCCCACGTCAGCGTTTTCGCTTCGTCGTCTCTTCGTTTGCTGAACAATTTTAATATTATTTTATGTTATTTTATTTAACCTATTTAAACACTTGAAACCCTAGTTTGTATTCTTTACGTTGGATTTTAGTTTACAAGTTGAGTTCGCTCCTTAGAAGTTGAGTACGCTCCTTCCTTGAATCCTAACGTCAACCCTTCGATCTCCGGATCAACCTATCCCGTAGCTCGTCGCTTCGAGCAAATCGTTCACCGTCTCTTCGGTAATTAAGGTCATCTCTTTGACCTCTTCGTCATCTCTTTGACGCGTTAGAAAGGGTTATCTCTTTAACCCTAGGAAAGCCATCACTTTGGCTACGGAGGAGAAGATTCAACCTAGCTTGAGGAGTCAAGATCCTACATCGCGACATCGCCCAGGGGTTGTTCGCATCAACTGGCATCAGAGCCTTTTCCAAGCTAACTTTATTCTTCTCTCTTTTGTGATTCTTGAAATCCTTCCGCTAGCAAACCCTAGAATTTTTTTTCTACCACCACCACCGTTCGCAACCACCGCCGATCCCCACCACCACCGTTCACAACCACCGCCGATCCCCACCACCACCGTTCGCCACCACCGCCGATCCCCACCACCAACGTCAAACACCACCACCACCATCCGCCGCCGCCTACTTCACCTTCACGACCAAACCCTAATTTCATCTAGGTTTTGTTTACTTGTTCCCCACTCCTACAATATACCCTCTAGCAATTCTTGTTTCCTTTGATTGCATATTTGTTTCCTTGTTCTTGTTGATCTCGTCTTGCTTCATCTTTGGTTTAATTGCTCGGTTAGTTGTTGATTTCTTCCCTGCTAGTTGCTTGTCTCTTCTTTCTTTTCCTGCACTCGCTTTGTGTGGTTCTTTCTTGCTTGATTCGCAATCATATCAAGTCAAAAAAAAAACAAAAAAAAGGTTTGACCGTACAAAAATCGAAAACAAACATACTATTCTCACCTTCCATCAATAAAAAAAAAGGGTTGGGAAGACGGAAGCCTTCAAAAATTAGGCAGAGAACGCACCATACGGTCATACTCCATCTTCTCATCTTCCATGTCTCTATGCAACTCGGAGTAAAAAAAAGGGCAATTAGAAATTTTCAGCTCTCTTGTGATTAACCCTGAGAAACTTGATTTGATTTGCTTGCACTTGGAAACTTGTGTGTTGTTTGGGATTTGAATTGCTAGCTCTTGTTTTATTGCCTTACGTTCCAGCCTCTCCCTCCTCACGAGCAACCCAAATTAGTACGCCCCGCGGAAAATTTCTGGGGTCACTTTTGAGACAAGGACTTGGCTTGGACGTGTTTCTTTTGCTTGGTGCAACTTACTTCTTGTGGTGTATGCTTCGTATAGGTACTATGGATGTCCCTACCTCGAGCGTCTCTCCTTCTACGGGCCACCACAGCCCCGGACACATGGACTCCGTCTTTGAGAGAATTGTCGCACTTCGTGCACGGAGTGAAGAACTAAACCGCCGACTCGCCGTGCAGGATGCCAAGCTTGCCCTCCTTCGTCGGGCCTTGATTGACTCCGGGTTGCCCACGGCTGACCCAATGTTGAACCCCCCGGCCACACCAAGCCGGCCAATGGACCGCAAGGGTCCTCTTCTCGAACACCTCCGGCTACGAGTCTTTTGACGAGGACACCTACGAAGCCGGCCCGGTTTTTGACACCTACGACAATGAGGAGGAGGAGGAAGAGGAGGAGTTGAACAACTACATATGCAGCTCTATGGATGAGCAAAGCAACATGCCCCTTAGCTTGGTCTCATGCCGCGTTCTTAACGCCAAGGAAGGTACCTTCCTTGACCAACGTGACAATTTGTTTCATACTAAGTGTGCGGTCCATGGTGCTTCTTTTAGCGTGATCATAGATGGTGGGAGTTACCACAACATCATCCCTCCAAAGGTGATCCCGTACTTTACGTTTGAGACGCCTCCACTACCCGACATTCCAGGCACATGCGAGAACCGACTTCTCTTAGCTCGGTCCCGGGATGTCTCTCCAATAATTCAGGGACGTCTTCCTTGCTTTTTACCTTTTCCTTTCGCGTGTCTTTTAACTGTTAAAGATCATGTTGATTTACCCCCTACCGTGACTTCTCTTTTGCAGGACTTTGGGGATGTGCTACCCGAGGGATTGACCCCTATACTCGATGACTATGGTGCACATTCTACGTTCAACGTCGCTGATCTTTCTCCTTATACGCCTCCTGCTTCTGACGACGAGGCCGAAGCAAGGACGCTTCGCAGCCAAGAAGGGGAGATTGATAGCAACATGCATGTGAGACTTAATCAAAGACCTCCAAGGAAGAGGCTCAAGCAAATGGTGAAGTCTTGTGCAAGTTCGGAATTGAACTGTTGATTTGGTTATGGACAGTCTTCGGTAAAATGGCCATAACTATGGCTAGAAAATTGATCTCGTGACGATTCAAGATGCGTTGGAAAGCTGATTCAAAGATCTACAACTTCATAGTTTACGTCGAATCAAGATTCAAACAAGAAGATGGTCAAAACTGAGTTTTACTGCAAACTGTGCCAAGAACTCGATCCAGAACTCGGCCGAGTTATGGGCCGAGTTATCAACCCCGGCCGAGTCCTTGCAACAGTGAAGAACTCGGCCCAGAACTCGACCGAGTTCTGGACCGAGTTGTCGACGGAATTGCCGTGCCCAACCGAGTTGCTGCTACAGTGAAGAACTCGGCCCAGAACTCGACCGAGTTCTGGACCGAGTTGTCGGTGATTTTTCCGTCTCTGCTCGAGTGCATTTACAGACGACAACTCGGCCCAGAACTCGGCCGAGTTCTGGACCGAGTCGCGGCCCACGTCAGCGTTTTCGCTTCGTCGTCTCTTCGTTTGCTGAACAATTTTAATATTATTTTATGTTATTTTATTTAACCTATTTAAACACTTGAAATCCTAGTTTGTATTCTTTACGTTGGATTTTAGTTTACAAGTTGAGTTCGCTCCTTAGAAGTTGAGTACGCTCCTTCCTTGAATCCTAACGTCAACCCTTCGATCTCCGGATCAACCTATCCCGTAGCTCGTCGCTTTGAGCAAATCGTTCACCGTCTCTTCGGTAATTAAGGTCATCTCTTTGACCTCTTCGTCATCTCTTTGACGCGTTAGAAAGGGTTATCTCTTTAACCCTAGGAAAGCCATCACTTTGGCTACGGAGGAGAAGATTCAACCTAGCTTGAGGAGTCAAGATCCTACATCGCGACATCGCCCAGGGGTTGTTCGCATCACGTGTGACACTATCGACATAAGTCGGGGGTTATACAATTATGATATCAAAGCAATGGATTTAAGTTTCTTGGCCTATTGTTAGGTTTCAGAATTTTCAAAATTATTTTCAAATTATTTTATTTATATAAAGGAATTTTGAAAAGTATTAAATTTGAGGTTTTTAAAATGACTTAAAGTTTAGAAAAATTTAAAAGCAATGGTTTAACTATTTAGGACTCTAATATTAAATTTTATAGTTGTTTTATGAAATGGTGATATAAAGGGTTAGAATTAAGTTTATGTTTAAAATTCTAAAAGGTGTGGTTTTGGTATGAGTTTATAATGAAGTAATAATGTCACTACTTTAAGAGACTAACTATATAAATAATTATTTTATTAAGTTAAATATATAAGGTTTGAAAGTATAATGTATAAGGTTTGATAATAAATGGTTTTCAAACTTATACAAGCTTTGATTCAATTACTTATTCTTTAGGTCTATTTATAAGGATATCTTCCATTCTTAGGTTTTATGTCATTCAGATATTGACATTTCTCATGTTTGCCTTATTCTCAAGTAAGAGGATAAGATTGTTTTAAGAATAATGGTGGTGGGTCAGTCAATCTAATATGAACTATTAGTTTGGTCCCATATAATTGGTATCATAATGTAGTTGGTTTAGGTATCATATGATACAAGTTGGAAAATTTTAAATTAACGTTAATCCACCTACTGCCCCTGATCGTGTTGGATGCTACGGCCATACAAAGATAGTGACACAAGTTGTCGAGATGATGACAACTCAAGGAATACCACAAGCTCAAGCGGCTCCCGTCCCTCAGGTTGCAGCTGATATTAGGGGACATGAAGATCCTGCACCTCTAGTGATTCATGAGAGAAACGAAGGGAATTATAACCGAGCGTTGAAAATAATTAATTCAATGCGCCCGAATAGCTATGATGGAACATGGGAACCAATCAAGGTTGCCTATTGGTTCTCCTATATGGAGAGGTTGTTTCGAAACTTGGTATGCACCGAGGCTGAACAAGTGCACATAGCTTCGTTGCATTTGAAAGATGGAGCAAGTGGATTATGGGAAGGAACTGGATTAAATGACCATCCAAATTTAAATTGGGCAATGTTCAAAGCAAAGTTCATTGATCGATTCTTCTCCCATGCTATGGGAGAAGAAAAGATGAAAGAATTCCTCTACCCAGAGACTGAGGGATTGAAGGTGACCGAGCTGGCGGCAAAGTTAATCATTTTCTACACTATGCTGGCTCTGAGGTGCATTCTGAAGAACAAAAGATCTCGTACTTCCATGGATGGATGAGTCCAGAAATAAAACCCCTAATAGTGCGTCACAATTGCTCTACTTTGGAGCGGTATATGGAATCAACCTACAAAATAGAGGTTACGCTGGAAAAATCCACCCGAAAGTTGGAGGAAAAGAATATGGCTAAAGGTGGGCAACATAATCGGAAGTTTAATGCATTTAAGCGGCCAACATTGCCTACCAAGTTTGAGAAGTCTGTTCGTTCTAAGACCGAGACGACTCAGTCTGACTCCACCAAAGGCTCAGGTCGGAGTAGTGGTGCAAGTTAATGCCACAACTGTGGTGAAGCCGTGCATAAGAATTTCAATTTCCAGAAAGAGAAGCGGGTATGCTATACTTGTAGGAAAGAAGGCCACATGCAAACTTACTATCGGTGGAAAGCCCAAGGGTTGACACAACTATACCAGGCATCTAGTTCTGGCAGTAGGCAAAACCCAATGCCGGAAGTGTCCGCTTCTAGTCAATTTGCTGCTCGGAATAAAGGCAAGACGCCTATCGAATCTTCGAGTCAGGGGCAACGACTATTTGTGATGCGTCAGTCCGACGAGCAGGACACCCTGGACGATTAGTTATTTTTAAGCCTTCCTAAAAAAAAGGAGCTATGACGTGTGTGTCTATAGTCTCGTAGTTGTTTAATTTTTTCATTTGACATTCCTTCGTTGGTTATAATTCAATGTTTCAAATAATAAATAAGTACTTCCTTGTTTTGGAAATTACTAAATTCGTTACTGTTTCGAGTTCTGCGTTCATACGAGAATCCTTGAGTGCCAAAACAGTATAGGTCACGTGTTTATAAGGACTGACTGGACTCATAAAGGATGATGTAATGTGTTGGGACATGTGTGGTTGATCCTTATCTTGTTAAGTGCTAGTTTCGGGGTCGGAAACTATTTTTAAGGGGGTAGTATTGTAATATCTCACTTAAATTAGAAGGGTAATATGGTAATTTTATTTGGATAATAATAAAAGTTATGAATTTTATTTTATTTCTTTTAGAGGAGTAATTAAAATTTTCATTAATTTAGGTTCAAAAGTTAGGTTACGATAATCTTTGTACAAATTATCAAATGCGTTATGATAGTATGATGTAGAAATGAATAAATAAGTATAATCATGAATGTAGTCTTAGAATTCTAAATATAATAATAAAAGTTATAAGAATTATTATGTTTATCCGTGAGAGGATAAAATAATTATTTTAGAGGAGTAATTTAAATTTTCATTAACTTATGTTCAAAAGTTAGGTTAAGATAATCTTTGTACAAATTATCAAATGCATAATGATTTTTTTTATTTAGGTTATCTTTTTAAGTCATAAATTATTTAAATTATGTTAACCTATGTTAATATTAATTTAAATAAAATTATCTTGTTAAGCATAAAGTATTTAAAGTAAGAATAATAGAATGTTAATTAAAATATGGTTAAGTTTATAAGAAAAGATAATTTAAGCTTAAATCTAGCCTAATTTAATTTTTCATTTAACATAAATTTGGATTAAAATTTATAAATAAACTTAGGATAAGTAATAAATAAGTTTGGGTAAATTTCACAAGTTTTGAAAAATGAAATAAGGGCATGTTTCCCATAACTTGGAAAGTTGGGCACAAATGTGCAATTTGACCAAATTTCTGGGGGGCTACTGGTGAACAGTAACACCTTCTTCCTCCTTGCTCCAGCCGTGTCTCCAAGCTTCATCAATGGAGTTTTTTTTTTCCAAATTTCGGCCCATTCCTTGCAATTAACTCATGGGATTGTTAGACAAGATCATGACATGCATTATTACCATAAAATCGGGATTTATAATGCCCTCAATGGAAATAAATTCATTGTTTAAGGTCGAACAATCCGGATATTGGAATTTGGAAAGAAACTCGAAATCCGTTCGTGTTTCGGGCTCGATTCTTACAATTGAAGCTTGGGCTTTTAGAACAAGATCAAGACGAGTAATAGCCCCTTAAAATCGGGAAGAATCACCCAAAAATAAGATCACATTTCCCCAAAAAAGGCAAGAAATCTCACGAACGCGTCATTACGTTCTTAGGCAAACTTCGTTCCGATTCGGGATCGTTTTGACCCAAACTTTTCACGATTGTGTAGAGTTTCTTATGGGCAATCAAAGCCCCTATAAATACCCTTCACCCATGAATTCATTTCATCAAATTTTGAGAGTTAAGGTTCGGCGTTCCAGAAAACTTTCGTGAACTTCCAGGGTAAAATTCTCCTTTGTGTGGGCATATCCAGTTTTGATTCAAGTATCAAAATCTTCGTCTTGAAGTCACAAATCCAACAACACCATCCACCAGCCAGTTGGTGGTCAGACGAGTCCGAATCGAGCCAATCTTCGACGGGGTGTCGTTCGAACCATTCGGTATAACACCGATTCTGTTTTTTTTTTTAATTAATCACGTTTAATAATACTAATTGGGGTTAAACAGATATGTATTGGGTTAATTTTAATTTTAAAGCATTAAAATTAAATTAATTATATTTTATGGTATTATCTTATATTATGAATTGTTAATTTTTAACATTTCATCTAAATTATATGTTGGGTTATAAATTTATTAGAGTTGTAAATAAATAAATTAACTAATTAATTTATGTTATGATTATTTAAAATATACGATTAAATGATTTTTAGTATCGTATAAATAATCATTTTATTCTAAAGCCTTCAAAATTGATTTATTTAATGTTAAATAAATTCAATTAAAATTCGAGACATGTATCCTTCAAATTTTGATATCGAATAAATTATCTCATTATAATTTATTTATTTTGTGTGATTTTGGTACGTCTCGAAATTGCCTTTGAAATAGAATTAAGGTAGGAAGTCAATTTGCTATTCAAAAGCAACCGTTCCTGTTATGTCGTTCGACCTTCTTCGTAACTCAAGGCAAATGGCGATTCGCTCTTAAATTTATTCCATATTTTTATTAATTGACAATTAATTAATTGTTTTAATTAAGTTGGAATAATTATTCTTAATTTGTGTTTGGAAACTTATGTGTTATAATGGTATGGAAAATGAATTTTATATACTAGGTTGTATATATTGCTAGTAATGACCCTTATATATATGTTATTATTATAGGGTCTTAGTTGAACTTTTGTGTGGAATTGGTGTGGACTTGTTTGCTTAGTTAGCATGAGTATTCGTAGAAAAGCTATATACCTCGTGAGGTTTAGCTCTTTCTTTATAACTTGGTACTGAGAGGATTATTTCCCTAATAATTATGGTCATGACCTATTCTTATTTGAATATAAGTGGTGGTGCACTTAGCTAGTGTCGATATTCGGGATTCGTCCCATGATATATCTCGTATCGAGATTGGTATGGATTAAAAGCTCTAACGTAAATGCACATTTGGAAATTAAATAAGATAAGTGCATTATGCATATAATTAATTCACGTCGGGCAAAATGTACAAGATGGAACCCGTCCGGACTCTTGTCTAAAGTATGTCTCCTTTCCAATTTGAATTTGCATTATGCGGTGAGGTTGATCGATGACCCAAATAGTTAAGTAGTCGTTTTCAAAACTTTAATGTGATAATTATAAACGTTCCCAAACAAATTCATTTAATTCCCATCAGACTCATTCCATGGTGTCTTCTTTTGGATCATGTCTCTTCAATTGTTTGAGTGAGAGTATTTTACTTATGTATCGTCTATCGACTTTTATTTCTAAGACAATGATAGTAACTAGATACAATCACACATAACCTTTCCTTTCATACCCTTGTTTAGTCTTTCATTAGACAAACCAACCTTTCTCTTTCCTTGCATGGTTGACTGGTGCCATCCGTCCTATATGACACATTAATGGTTGGTCTCAAACAACATTGAAGTAACAAATCGAAGATGAACACTTGCAGTTGAAGGTTGTGTTCTAAAGCAATATTATTTTGAAGTTGTTAGTATTGATTTAATCTTATTAAATAAATGTAATACTTAGTTAAATACTTAAATTGGTCATGTATTTAGCGTTTATTTAAAAAGTCTTCTGCTGTAATTTAACATTGTTGCAAAACTATCATTCTCAATTTACGAGAGGAATTTTGATAAAGATTGAGTATTCGTTATACAAGTCGTCCAATACTCTTTTATTATTTAATATTTATTTATTTATTTAAGCATAATTGTTTCGATTAAAGCCTAGGGTGGCTTTGGACTTTAAAGTCTGAGGTCACTGGCGTGTGACACTACCGATATAAGTCGGGGATATTCCAATATATTAATCATTTATCTTCATAAATGTGATAAATGCTTGGGCGGTGATCCTAAATGAGAAAAAGAAATACAGAACCAATGGCTCCACATCAAGATTTTTCATAACTCCATAAACACTAGAAGTACATTAAATAATTTTTAGATTTGAAAAATACTAACACTTTATCTTTGCAAGGCTTTCACTGTGGTGACTCCAGACAAAAGGGCTATCATACAAACTTCAAGAGATTCACAGAAATGCTCGATTCTCTTCAAGAAATGGCGTTGCACACAACAATCGAATATGCAAAATTGGTATGTTCTCCAGAATTTTAAAACTCATTTCAATTCATATAGAATACTTTGTTCCTAATTAACAAGGCTATTTGTAATATAGGTCTTCTTCCCGATATGTGCAAGCGGTCATTACTACACCTTATCTTTCAATCTGAAGAGAATGCGCTTTGAAATCATTGATACTCGTCGGCAGGGGATCAAGCTTTTTCGTAACTCCATAAACACTAGAAGTACATTAAATAATTTTTAGATTTGAAAAATACTAACACTTTATCTTTGCAAGGATTTCACTGTGGTGACTCCAGACAAAAGTGATATCATACAAACTTCAAGAGATTCATAGAAATGCTCGATTCTCTTCAAGAAATGGCGCTGCACACAACAATCGAATGTGCAAAATTGGTATGTTCTCTAGAATTTTAAAACTCATTTCAATTCATATAGAATACTTTGTTCCTAATTAACAAGGCTATTTGTAATATAGGTCTTCTTCCCGATATGTGCAAGCGTTCAATACTACGCCTTATCTTTCAATCTGAAGAGAATGCGCTTTGAAATCATTGATAACTCGTCGGCAGGGGATCAAGCTTTTTCGTAACTCCATAAACACTAGAAGTACATTAAATAATTTTTAGATTTGAAAAATACTAACACTTTATCTTTGCAAGGCTTTCACTGTGGTGACTCTAGACAAAATGGCTATCATACAAACTTCAAGAGATTCACAGAAATGCTCGATTCTTATCAAGAAATGGCGATGCACACAACAATCGAATGTGCAAAATTGGTATGTTCTCCAGAATTTTAAAACTCATTTCAATTCATATAGAATACTTTGTTCCTAATTAACAAGGCTATTTGTAATACAGGTCTTCTTCCGGATATGTGCAAGCGGTCATTACTACGCCTTATCTTTCAATCTGAAGAGAATGCGCTTTGAAATCATTGATAACTCGTCGGTAGGGGATCATGCTTTTTCGTAACTCCATAAACACTAGAAGTACATTAAATAATTTTTAGATTTGAAAAATACTAACACTTTATCTTTGCAAGGCTTTCACTGTGGTGACTCCAAACAAAATGGATATCATACAAACTTCAAGAGATTCATAGAAATGCTCGATTCTCTTCAAGAAATGGCGCAACACACAACAATCGAATTTGCAAAATTGGTATGTTCTCTAGAATTTTAAAACTCATTTCAATTCATATAGAATACTTTGTTCCTAATTAACAAGGCTATTTGTAATATAGGTCTTCTTCCCGATATGTGCAAGCAGTCATTACTACGCCTTATCTTTCAATCTGAAGAGAATGCGCTTTGAAATCATTGATAACTCGTCGGCAGGGGATCAAGCTTTTTCGTAACTCCATAAACACTAGAAGTACATTAAATAATTTTTAGATTTGAAAAATACTAACACTTTATCTTTGCAAGGCTTTCACTGTGGTGACTCCAGACAAAATGGCTATCATACAAACTTCAAGAGATTCACAGAAATGCTCGATTCTCTTCAAGAAATGGCGCTGCACACAACAATTGAATGTGCAAAATTGGTATGTTCTCCAGAATTTTAAAACTCATTTCAATTCATATAGAGTACTTTGTTCCTAATTAACAAGGCTATTTGTAATATAGGTCTTCTTCCGGATATGTGCAAGCGGTCATTACTACGCCTTATCTTTCAATCTGAAGAGAATGCGCTTTGAAATCATTGATAACTCGTCGGTAGGGGATCATGCTTTTTCGTAACTCCATAAACACTAGAAGTACATTAAATAATTTTTAGATTTGAAAAATACTAACACTTTATCTTTGCAAGGCTTTCACTGTGGTGACTCCAGACAAAAGGGATATCATACAAACTTCAAGAGATTCACAGAAATACTCGATTCTCTTCAAGAAATGGCACTGCACACAACAATCGAATGTGCAAAATTGGTATGTTCTCCAGAATTTTAAAACTCATTTCAATTCATATAGAATACTTTGTTCCTAATTAACAAGGCTATTTGTAATATAGGTCTTCTTCCCGATATGTGCAAGCGGTCATTACTACGCCTTATCTTTCAATCTGAAGAGAATGCGCTTTGAAATCATTGATAACTCGTCGGCAGGGGATCAAGCTTTTTCGTAACTCCATAAACACTAGAAGTACATTAAATAATTTTTAGATTTGAAAAATACTAACACTTTATCTTTGCAAGGCTTTCACTGTGGTGACTCCAGACAAAATGGCTATCATACAAACTTCAAGAGATTCACAGAAATGCTCGATTCTCTTCAAGAAATGGCGCTGCACACAACAATCGAATGTGCAAAATTGGTATGTTCTCCAGAATTTTAAAACTCATTTCAATTCATATAGAATACTTTGTTCCTAATTAACATGGCTATTTGTAATATAGGTCTTCTTCCTGATATGTGCAAGCGGTCATTACTACGCCTTATCTTTCAATCTGAAGAGAATGCCCTTTGAAATCATTGATAACTCGTCGGTAGGGGATCATGTTTTTTCGTAACTCTATAAACACTAGAAGTACATTAAATAATTTTTAGATTTGAAAAATACTAACACTTTATCTTTGCAAGGCTTTCACTGTGGTGACTCCAGACAAAAGGGCTATCATACAAACTTCAAGATATTCACAGAAATGCTCGATTCTCTTCAAGAAATGGCGCTGCACACAACAATCGAATGTGCAAAATTGGTATGTTCTCCAGAATTTTAAAACTCATTTCAATTCATATAGAATACTTTGTTCCTAATTAACAAGGCTATTTGTAATATAGGTCTTCTTTCCGATATGTGCAAGCGGTCATTACTACGCCTTATCTTTCAATCTGAAGAGAATGCGCTTTGAAATCATTGATAACTCGTCGGCATGGGATCAAGCTTTTTCGTAACTCCATAAACACTAGAAGTACATTAAATAATTTTTAGATTTGAAAAATACTAACACTTTATCTTTGCAAGGCTTTCACTGTGGTGACTCCAGACAAAAGGGCTATCATACAAACTTCAAGAGATTCACATAAATGCTCGATTCTCTTCAAGAAATGGCGCTGCACACAACAATCGAATGTGCAAAATTGGTATGTTTTCCAGAATTTTAAAACTCATTTCAATTCATATAGAATACTTTGTTCCTAATTAACAAGGCTATTTGTAATATAGGTCTTCTTCCCGATATGTGCAAGCGGTCATTACTACGCCTTATCTTTCAATCTGAAGAGAATGCGCTTTGAAATCATTGATAACTCGTCAGCAGGGGATCAAGCTGATGATAAGTATGAAGAAGTTCTAGAAAGACTAGTAAGCAACACAAATTGTTCAAATAATATAAGAATGATTAAATTGATATCTACAGAGTTTAAATTGTTTGTTGTTCAAGGTTTTCGCTTGATTGTTCATTATTACTAATTGTTCAACTATATAATGAGGTTGTTCAAAGTACGTTGTTTAATTAAATGTTCAATTTCATTCCTTTACTGTTCAAAATTGACCGTAGAGGAATATATATGGAGACTACTTAAGGTTGAAGGGCAATGAAGGCATAGCAAGGAAAGTTGATGGAATGTCAATAGAGGTTTTGAAAATGAAGTGGCACGATAGCAAGAACAAGAGTGATTGTGGTGTCTATCTCATGCGCCATATGGAGGCTTACAACGGTAAAGGTTCATACGACTAGGAATGTGGATTCATAATAGAAAGTAGGAAGAACATGACACCGTTGCAAACAAAATACCTAGCAGCCATCATTGCATCAAAACTGAATGGAATCCGAGCAAGTGTTATGGGAGAAGCCTTGGAAACCACACTTCCTTGATGTTGATTGACAGACTACTTATGTTCCACTGCCAGTTTGTTCTTAGATCTTGAAGACAAATACTTTGTTTCACTACTTGCTTTTGGTTTTTGAAGCAACTTTTGCAAGTTTCATTAAACAGTCATGGTGAACAAGTTTGTTGAACAATGGAGTTTATTGAACAATTTAAACTCTTGGTTAGTTCGCTGGACAGTTTTAATCAAGTTTATTCAACAAATTCCAATATCAACATAATGTGTTTTACTATACACATCGTTCAACTATTATGTCGAACCATGATTGTTCAAATAAGTATAGATATAGTTCAAATATAATCGACAATTGTTCAACATTAAAATTAGTTTTACGTTAAAAGACTTCTATTCAAAATTGACATGCTTTTGTTCAATCCTAAAACTCCTTTGCACAAGTCCAACAAAACATATTGCTCGAGGTACTTCTAGCAAGTCATCACTGAGCAAATATGAAAACATATTGATCAATGCGTAATCGCAATGTGTCCAAAAAACATAGATTGTTCAACAATAAACACAAACAGTTCAAGAATAAACACAAATTGTTCAAGAGCGTAGCCAAATAGTTCAACTACACAACAAAACAGACTTTTGTTCAACTCCTAAAATTTATTCTCTAGACAATCCTACTATTATGATCAACATATTTCTTGCATACCCTAACAATAACATACCTTTTCTTTGCTCGATCTAGAGTTGCTTGATAAAGCCTTGCTTGATGAACCATTGCTTGTTACAACACTTACATTGCATGGAAAGCACTTACTCAAACAACATCTGTGATCCTTTATCAGACCTAGAAGTTCTTTCAGCTTAACATAATCATAGGTAATCAAATCAACATAACAATGGACCTTCGACCAATATCATTAAAAACAAACTTGCTTCAACCATACCAGTATATTGATCAAATCTAACACCATTAACATCGATTGAAGGTTTGAGGATATCATTTTTTGTCCACTGGTTAAGAGCAACATTACTTGGGAACTCTTCAAGACATATATCTTTAAACACTAGAACCATATGACGACATGGAATCCCAATCCACTACTACAAAAATGTGATTTTAACCCGTGATCTAATAACCCAGACTTTATATATTTGGCATAATAAGGGGTTAAAACACTAGAAAAATAGTTTTCTTTTAAATTTTATAAAAATATATAGAAAATAACCCGGATACATTTGAACACGTCCAGATTATTTAAGTATGTAGCTCAAAAATATAGGAGGGAGAATAACCCGGGCGTGTTTTCACTTATTATATCCGGGTTATTAAGTTATGTAATCTAAGCAAATAACCTGGACATTCTATAATTGAAAAACGCCCGGGTTATTTAATGTTGTGATTCGATTTGCATATTACTATTTATCCCGGATGCATTTGGGTCCGGGTTAATTAAGTATTTTGTTGTATGAGAATGTTAATTATTATCTCGGTTATTTTAACGTCCGAGTTATTTACGTCTTTTTTTAAAATGAGAACTCACAAGTGTACTTGGCCGTATGCTCACAAATTACATCGATCTAAACCCTAATTCTTCCTTTCCAATTCATCTATTCTTCCTTGCTCAATTCATGCGTTCTTTCTTCTCAATTTGTGCATTTTCCCTCTAATCTCTCTTTGAGGTTGAATCCCATCTTGGTTTTACCGCCGAGAATCAATCGAGGTGCTTTTAAGTTTCCTCTCCCTATTTCGTTTTCTTGTGGTTGTCCATTTGTTCTTCGAGTTGAAGGTTTCGGGCCAAGCGCAGAAGAAAACCCAGGCATTGAGAGATGGAGATTGGTTTTTAGTCGAATTAGGATATAGTTTTATATTTGGGGCTCTTTGAGCTTGGACAATGTTTGCCTTTGGGGGAACATGTCAAGTAGATTGATTTTCAGTTGAATTAGGCCAATTCGACAGATTGGGAGAGTTGTATTGGAAGAATGTGGTACTATTGGAATACAACTCTCCCAATCGGTTGCTGCCATTTGGATTGAGCTTATCCGTTCTTCCATCTGTCAACAACAGATCGAATGACTTTGGATTTAGAAGATCGGTAATTTTGTTTCTCTATCTCTCTCACTATCTATCACTCTCTTTACGATTAGCAAATAGCATCATCAAGAAAAATGATGTACATCATAGAGATATAAATGCTCTTTGCTTGCACCTTACTGCTACTTCTTTTGGTGTTTGTATTGAATAGATATTAGAAATTAACAATTCATAGTTTCCACAACTTCATGTCCTTAATTTCTCAACGTTTATTATGAATGATTGATGCAAGTTGAATCGTAAATATTACATTAGTTATATTTATGATTATCTCTATTATGACTACACAATAAATTTTGTTCTATTATTCATAAAAATGTATTAGATATCTCTATTATGACTGTGTAGTTACTTTTAAACAGATCAATTTCTCAGTGATTCTTTAGTTATAATTTGTGTTGCTCACTCAGCTATTTTATTGGATAGTTTTTTCTTTCCTTTAGAATGTAAATAACTAAATATTACTTTCGAGAATTCCTTTGGTGATATATATCATTTCACTACTAAAGCAGCATGTCTATGATACTTTCTGTAACTTCAGATTGTAGATATACATCTTGCAACGTAATTGTTATGCTATGAAGTTGTCTTGTATTTGTGTATTTGCTTTAACAATAAACGTTTTCCATTGTTCAGAAAAAAGAAAACTGAATAGCCATTCTGTATATGTAGCCCATGTCTAGTGATAACACTTCTCTTTGGTGGCATATTAAAGATTTCACTGTTATTGCAAACTATCTTGGATGCTTCCTATAACAATTACATTCTTTGGAAACCTTGTTAAAAATATTAAAATGCAGTCAAACTGTCTTGTTTTTCCTCATTTGCTAGGACAAAAAACACTTACTCATTGAAAATATGCCACCACTTCCATGAATCATTATTGATGCATGATTATTATATTTAGAATAATATTGTTCTATGTTCATGCTATGAATTCTAAATTTCTCATGCTAACTAAAACATAGTCAATATGGAAAAGATTCTTAATCAGCGTAATTGAACGTCATACTTTCTTCTTCTTCCAGCAACAAACCTAATCCTGCCAATTATGCTTGGATTGTTTTGTTGAAACAAAGAAGTTTGTTAACAGGAAAAGGTTCTCGTAATTTGCTTCATATGGATAGTTTCCTTTGAATTTTTTGGTATTGTATCATTGATTAACTTATGACTATAATTCATCTTTCTTTTTTCGTTTTTGTCTAGCTGGCACGATTGAACCAAATGCTGGAAGGTCTTGGCTCAAGAACAGAGAAAGAGGGATTACTTGACAAGTATCAAAGCCCATTACATAATGATGTATTCATTGAGGGATGATCCAGTCTTGTGATAACAGGTTTTCTGTCGTTCTAAAAACTGCTATGCAAAATATCCAAACAAATCTTAAACCGTAGTTCTAGGTAAATACAGGTCGAATCCACAGGGAGACGAATTCTATCTTAATATGCAATTTGTATGTCAAACCAAAGTAACCAAAGGGGGGTTTTGTGAGTTTTAGTAACCTAAGCATGCAAAAGTAAACAAAGTAAAATACGATGAAATCAGTGATGGAAAAAACACTTAGTCAAACAACATCCACTATTCGTATGACAAGTTGATCCTAGATACTCATTCAAAATCTTATGCAATGGAAATTCCAATTCCTTTTCAGATATAACTAATAGCACAACCAGATACTATTAGTACTAACTAATCAAACAACCCTGAAACTATCAAGATTCAGTTTAACAGCAGCCTTACGGATAGGAATATAGTTGGATACAATTCTAGCATAAAACAACCAGCTTTTATCCTAGAATGTAAATCAGTTCTCTTCTGCATAAGACTAGAACAACCAGTTACTAGTACGATGCAGTTGCTACTCTGAAATAGATATGCTCAACCAGTAACAATCTAAATCTAGCAATAGATCAATAACGACAAATCCTAGTTGCATCCAAATAGAGATTATCAATATCAATCATAAGCAACTCAAGCAAGAGAATAGATAAAAACCATGCAATAGATTAAGAACGAGAATCTCACAACTGAATCAAAACGAAAGCTTCAGCGTCTGACTAAGCCAGGGAGGCTTAGTTCTTCATAACGTAGAACGAAAATTAGGGTTTCAGAGATTTGATAATAGATTGGCAAACAAGCCTTTTTTCTACCCTTAAATACTAAAGGAAATAAAGTCTAAATTAACCTAAAACGAAATAATAAAATAATAATAATTAAACAAACGAAAACAGGGAAATTAATCCCGTTCTCGGCCTTGAATTCTCGTTCAGCAGTTGCTCGGTCTCGGCCTCTTCAATTGGCTTCAGCTTCGGCCCACTCCAACCAGCAGCTTCGCGCGGCCCATCTCCAATATTCACCCTCGCTGACGTCGTGGCGACGTCATCCTCCAATTTGCTTTCCAGCTTCAATTTCACGCGGAGGCTTCACGTGGGCTCCAGACTTCATGGGCCTAATTTCTCCTTTTTGGGCCGAGCTTCCACGGCCTTTCTTCCAACTTGGCCCAGCATTTAAAAGCATAATCACGTGGCTTGTTAATCACCAAACTTCGCCTCCAAACGCCATACACATGAATGTGTCTAAATCTATCCGAATGACACCAATAAATCCTCTAATGACTCTTAGTTAAGCCCTACAAAATAGTGCTTATCATCTTGCTAAGAATTTTTCCAACCACTTTTATACTCATTGACTCTAGTCACCTTAGGGTTGCTTTAGAAATTGTTTGGGACTTAAAGCAACCATTACTAATGAATGGGCTACTGCAGGTATGACAATTTTGTGTAGATCAGAATATTTTGTTTCATCTGTTCCTTTAAATGTATATCCTGATTGTTAGGTGCCAATTTGAACTTGAGGAAAACGCATGGATATGTTCTTTATTGACTTGTAGAGGCTTCGTTTCCATTATATCTTGCTGCTAAAAGCATCCATTGTTATTGTTTTCACCACTTGTGATAGGAAACTGCCATCTGATATTCTTTCTTTCTTCTGAAGGTGGTATTTATTTGCTAAATCTTATTAAATAATGTTAATGTGGATTGTATTTTCAGGGCAATGTTGGATGTGGAAAAACTATAGTTGCTTTCCTGGGTTGTTAGTTGTTGTAATTTTTAACATGGCTGCTTTAGTCATGAAAATGGCACTCGATTGATACTTCCTGAGTATTTATCTAGTTTTGGACTTACCAAGTGCATACATATTACTTAGGACAGATAAGCACACCTAGTTTTTTTGTTCTACTTAAAATATGGGATCTTCCTTTAGCTAATTGATTGTGCTCTGGAAGACAACTTAGTTTGGACATACAAAAAACAGCAAGTGCAAAGAAAAAAGAAGCACGTAGTTATTTAAAAGAAGATTTTTCTTGTTTCGTTTTGGTTGTCTCAACCAGAAATTTCTTGGCAGTTTACCACCATCTCAAACACACCATCACTGCAACTGCCAGTTATCGTCATTTCACCGTAGCTGCTTCTCGGATTCGAATTTGGTCATCTGTACAATGAAGCTCTGGCTTTGATTGGCTTCTTGCTTCAAATAACAGATACATTTACGTTCATTTTCCCTAAGCCCTTTGTTGGCAATTTGTCTCATCTCTCAGACTGTTAATTTTTTTGTTAGATTCATCAGGATTTGCAGGTAGGTCAAGTTTGTTCATGTATATCCTCTAGACTATACTAGGACATTGGTAATTGATATTGCACTTAGCTTCTGACTTAGAGTTAAGAAATTATAAAATACATGTAGGTGAATTTGGGTGGCTGGTGGGTTATCTAATAAACAATTGGAGATTTGACCAAAAAACATGTTTATTGAATACTTTGTTATAATATTTCAAAAACATTTTTAGCACTTGGATTTGTTAGGCGTCTGCTTGTGAGGTTAATGTTTCGTTGAGTTGTATTGCTCATCGTCATTTATCAAGATTTATCACTATGCCTTTGTCTGGACTGCAGTTTCTGAATTTTTCTCAATTTTTGTATTTGTATTAATTTTGAAGGTTTCATTGAGGGTGTAGTGCCTTTGTCTGGGTATTTACCACATTTATGTGTATCCAAAGTGTTTTTAACTGATGCATTATTAACACAGGATTTAATCATTTATAACTTTAAATTTATTCTTTGCATAGATCTTCATGTTTAGCTTCATCTTTTTTCTTTCAGCTCGGAAAAGTTTTTAAGGCTTAGATTGTTGGTTTTCTTCTATGCAAAAAGGTTAAATGATTCCATGGTACTCGCTTATGTTTCCTTAGCATATCTACCTTGTTTACAACTTAAGCAAATTTAAGAAGGCTTACTATTTGTGTATGTGGACTGTGGTAGCAAGTGTGGCTTATATATTTTTGGTAAAGAGCAAGAACCCATGGCTTGGAAGATGACATAGCCGAAGAACGCCCGCAGAATTGGAATGAAGATGTAGGGATGGTTAATAGCTGATTTGACTTTTTCCTTGTGTTTTTCAAAAGCCCTTTTCTTGATTATAAGTATTACACTAAAAATGGTTTGTGGTTGCGCATTTTATGTCATGGCTTGGATTATGCTTTACTAGCTTATTCTGAGTGTTTATTCTAGAACTTTGTAAAATTAGGTGAAGAATATTGACCTTTTTTGTAAAATTAATGTATTGTATAATGAAATTTCGTATGACATTGGATTTTTCATAGCTATAACATTTTTTTGTATTGATTAATGGATCATCATTGGTGCATTTTAATTATAAGGTGAAAATGTGCAAAAATAAACAGGGCTTTCATTATTAAAAACATTAAACAAGCGGGTTATATAACATATTGAGATCACAATATAATCCGGACCTTTGGAATATCCGGGATATTAAGTATCTCATGATATATGATGTTGATGGAACTTTTTAACCCAGACCGTTTTAGATCCGGGTTATAAAGTGTGGCTAGTGTGGTATTTGGACAAGATAATATATCCCGGGCGTCAAATGGTCCGGGTTATTTACATCATTTTTTAACTCGGGCGTGTTTTTCAGGTCTGGATTATATTGTCTATTTTCCTTGCTTTCTATAGTAACCCGGGCGTGTCAAAAGGGGTCCGGGTTATATAACCTATTATACCCTGAATCTGAAGCTCATACCATTTTCGTGCTAAATTCGGGTTATTTCTTCTTTTACGCCCGGGTTAAAAACCCATTTTTGTGGTAGTGATCCTTTCAAATAACTTCCAAGAGCATGAAGAAACTTCATCTGATACAAAAAATCTAACCTTGAAAATCATGCCACCAGGGTCTCCAATGGTATATAGTTCATCATCAGAATCAACATCTTTTCTTATAAATCGAGATAAAAAATATGCAACATATATCTCCTCTTGAACTTCATAGAATAACCTCAATGTAAACACATCGACTGCATGCTTCTCCAAAGGTAAATGATTCTTGTGATCCGGGTGTGTAATATACGGGTTTTTAATATGTTCCATATATAGAGAATTTTCAAATAGTATAAGGTTCTATAGTTTGCGAATTACCCTTTAGGTAATTTTGATCTCTAGCGTTGAGGTTATGTTTGATAGAGTTAAATTTATTTGAAAATTTATAATAATTATTTTAGATGAATTGATTTAATAATTTATATTTAATGGTACGTTAATAATTAGTTGGTATTTTCTATTATATTATTTTCTGTAATTTTAATTACTTCCTAAACCTAAACTAATCAAACCCAAACCTACCTATATATATCCCCTAATCTAAATCTATCCTAAACCAAGCTCTGCCGCATTCTCCATTCTCCAACCTGCCACATTCTCCATTCTGCAAGTAGCTCTAGGTATGATCCTTGAATTACTCCTTTAGTTAAATTTGTTGATGTTATGTAAAGTTTATTGGTTCTGTTGGGTGGTGGTCTAGTAATTCAGAAATTTAGTTGAGTGTTCGTTTTTTTTTGAATTTATTTGGAGACCGGTTTTGTGGGTTGAAACAAGTGGGAATTAAGGAATTAATAACTCCGTTATATGGTCATGTTCTACTATTCACAAATTCCGAAAAATTGTGTACTTATTCTAGATATATTGCTAAACGTCATACTCCAAATTTAGCATTAGATCGTATCTGTGCAGATAATTAAAATTCAGATAAGTTGATTCAGTTGTTTTTGAATTTCTGGATTAGTGTTGAATTTTGAAAATTCATAGTTATGTGTGTATAAAGAGTTACGAAACCATGAGTAGTCATTAGAAAGCTTATGATGTTTACTATATCATGTTTTTTAGTATAATTTTATAGGATCTGGAACATGGTGAAAACGGAAGAAATTGTGAATTAGGGTTGTATGCTGGATCCTGAAATGTCATAATTTGCATGAATTTCTGGGTCTTAGCTAGAACTCGGAATGAGATGAAACTGGTGACACTAGAAAGATAATAAAGGTAATTTTATGGTAAAATTAGTTATGTAAATTTTGGAAGTCGTTATGTATTTGTGTAAGAATTTATAAGGAAACTACAACTTTCAGAAATTCAAAATCTTATCTTATTTCTAAGTTGTTGATTAGTTGTCCATGCTCGGGTGTCCTATGTATTTTGGGGATTAATTGTGATTGGTTTCTATTCATTAGGTTCCTAATCTTGTTTGGTCCTACTCCTTTTCTTTTGGTGTCGGAAGTTCTGCCTTGAGGTAAGATCTTCTGGACTTACTTAGCTTTTGATTCTTGTATGCGCTAGACTTGTAGACGGGGTATGTGAGACTGTATTTTGGGAGACGACCCTAATTGTTAAGTGTGTCTTAAAATGATTTTATTAGTGTTTTCAATTTGGTTTCCATCGGTATGGTTATGGGCATGGGGTAAGTCGTTGAGGAAGTGACCCCCGGGTGTAACCATACCGCGAGGTGGGGCCCCTTCTCGAAAGGTTAAATGTTTTGGCAACTGCTCTAGTAGAGACTTAGTCGGGGTGAGAAGTTAATTGTTTGGAAATGGACAACGAGTAGAGTTGCGCGCTGACCGTTGTGCCGAGATTGAGGCCGGAGGGTGCCATGATTAGGATTGATCCGAGTTATGAGATGGTTGTTAAATGATATGACTTACGATGTAATTATAGATCAATTTGTGTTATGATATGATTATTAACTGATTGGAGATGTGATATGTTTGTTGATGAATTTGAGTTGTTATATGGTTGTGAACTTTTGTACATTTAATGTTTGTCTTTGTTATCACGATTTGGTTATTAAGTACATTGATAGCTTTACTACCTACTACTACTAAAAGTTATATATGTTCATATAGATATCTCGTATTTTGGTTTTGCTTCGCATGCTTTCTTCTGCTTGTTTGGTTCATATCAGAATCGCTAGCTAATGTGATAATTGTTTTGTTTTTTAGGTAATGTTGTTGGTGTGTTAGGTGTACCAGGGGGACTCTTTCTGAATGGTGGGTCTAACCTCAACATGATGTGCCTTAGGAAGGGTTTCTCGGTTTGTTTTGAGTTTGTTAGAGTTTTTTGGGTTGTCTAGGAACCTTTATTTGGTTCTAGGAATAATTGAGATATTATTATAGTTTCAATCTACCGCATCACTTCTCTAGTTATACTTTGGTTATTGCATACATGCTAGTTTTCATGAACATTATTTAGTAAATATAAGTTGGATAGTTTTCATTGTTTTCTCGTCGTGCCTTTGTTGGAAGGTCCAATTTAGTGATTTTGTCGTCAGGCTAGGTCTGGTAGACCCATGTGTGGTCCACTACCATGTAACGTCCCAGATGTCTGGACGGGGTGTTACAAATTGGTATCAGAGTCAGGTTGAAAACAAGGACATACGGTCCTAACATTAGAGCACAAGAGGTCCAACTTAAATTTTAAAACTAAGCTCGAGCTGTAAACTTTTTGAAAATTGTTTTCTTTTGCGGGGCATTTTGCATATCGGGTAGAAAGGCACGTTGAGACGCCATCATCAGATGAGGGAAACCCTGTAAGATTTATTTTATTGCCTTCTAGATAGATTTTAGTAGATTTGCAGGTAATTAATAATGCGTTCGTGCAATTTAGCTATGACGCGAGGAAGAGGTAGAGGGAGTGGTAAAGGAAGAGGAAAAGGGGCCGCTGCTGAGCCCCAAGTCGAAGAGACTACTGAGAGTCAATGACCAACTTTGAGTGTCCACCAGGGACAAGGTGCTTCTCATGCTGATGTTGCCCATAGTGCTGCTAGATCGGGGTCCTATGCCAATGTTGAGGCGTCGGGACAACCTGTTGCTCAACCTACAGGGGTGCCACCTACTGGGATACATGAGTTATGTACCTTAGTCCAAGAGGCAATTTTGTCCTTCATGTAGCACCTTTATGGGGGAAGTCAGGTACCGACTCCTTCCGGTGTTGCTCCTCAGCATCAGGTTCTAGGGCGCCAATTCCTCCAGCACCTGCTCCTAGGGTTTCGATAGTGTCTGCACCACCCCCGCTGGCCCATGGGAGATATGCGGTGTCAGTCCAACCTGGGAGAGATCGGAGGGACTCGGGTCCAAATAGATGGCTTCATGAGTATTGCTACTTGAAGCTTCTTTTCTTCACGAGTGCTCATTGGAATGATGTGGAGTTGTGGTTGAAGGTGTCGCTAGCTTAGAGGATCGGAAGGTGTCGCTAGCTTAGGGATAATTTTGACTAGTGGTCCTTATAGATTATAGATCACAAGGTGAGTTTTGAGGAGTTCTCAAAGATGATGAGAGACGAGTATTGTCCCAGTGCTTTCAAGGATGCTCGAGTTCGAGATTTATATAATGTAGAGTGGGAGAGCGCATCTGTTGTAGAGGCTGCCATAAATTTCAAGAGAGAATTGACGTATGTAGCTGATGTTGTGAAATCAGAAAAACAGCGTATTCATGCATTTTCTAAGAGGATTAGACCATATATCCATGAGTATTTGGCTGGATTCGGGTGCTCCACACTGAGAGAGTACTAGAATAAAGCTATGGCATATGAGATGGCCAACCGGCAATATAGGCGTCCTAATGCTACTCAGGGAAATAGTAAGAGGCAAAAGACACCGTCAGTATTCAGAGGTGATGGAAAGCTGAGTCTATTCTCCGAGTCGTGAGGAGCATGCTGACCACTTGAGAATTGTATTGGGAGTTCTAAGGCAGCACCAGTTGTTTGCTAAGCTTCCCAAATGTGACTTTTGGATTAGTGGGTCACATTTCTAGGTCATGTGGTATCGGTGAAAGGATTGAAAGTCGACCCGATGAAGATCGAGGCGGTGGCATCATAGGTACCTCTGAAGAATGTGAAGGAGGTGCGTAGCTGCGTGGTCCTAGCGAGGTATTACCGACGGATGTTGGAGGGGTTCTCTAGCATAGCCCAACCATTGACCAACTTGCTTCGCAAGACCACGAAGTTTGTTTGGATTGAGGCATGGCATCAGAGTTTCAAAGAGCTGAAGAAAAGGTTGATTTCTGCACCTATTTTGGCTCTTCCTCAGGGTTCCGAGGGGTAGTTTATAGTGATGCCTCAAAGCTGTGTTTAGGTTGTGTTTTGATGCAGAGAGATCGGGTAATTGCTTATACGTCTCGTCAACTGAAGCCGTCTGAGCAGAATTACTCGACCCATGACCTGGAGTTAGCTGTTGTGGTCCACATGTTGAAGGTTTGGCGACACTACTTGTATGGAACGATATGCCATATCGTAACATACCACAAAATTCTCAAGTACATCTTCACTCAACGAGAGTTGAACCTGAGGCAGAGAAAATGGCTCGAACTAATTAAGGATTATGATTTTGAGCTTCTTTTTCACCTTGGCAAGGCAAATGTTGTAGCCGATGCGCTTAGTCGAAAGACAACCCAAGAGCGCATGTTGTCACATCTTACCACTCAACCAACTTTACATCAAGATTTAATTAGGAGTAGGATTGAGGTGAGGATTCATAGATATCAGAGTCAGTTGCTGACGGGGCTAAAAGTGCACAATGCAAGTATCGTTGATTAGCCTTATCAAAGTAAAAAGTCCTAATAGACCTACTAAACAGATGTATAGTAAGCAAGCAAGGGTCGAACCCACAGGGAAGATCTGATGCAGTATGCAATTGTGAATGACAAGTAACAAGCAAAGGGGGTTTAGTTATCACGAGAAAGCAAAGCAAACAAGTTTGGTTGAGTTGAGAAAATATAATGGGGAAAGTAGTCCTACTAGAGCGAGATCCACAATATAGAGATATAATTTGATCACAGAAATCTATTTAATCCAAGTTCTTTTACTATCCTTATAGTTGTTCCCACCCTGATCTTAAGTACTATCGATTCTCACAGTTGTCGATAGACTTATCACTATGCCAATGGTAAAATACCCCCGATTCTCACAGTTGTCGGTATACTTTACCACCAACAAAGCAATAGCAATACACACAAGGATATATGATACATGCAAATAGAAAGACATATTAATACTCGCATGCAACTGATTCTCACTCACAATTGTACGCTCGGAACCCCTATACGCACAATTGTGTTTGCTACTAGATATGCACTCGGAACCCCTATATGCAATCCTAGCAATTGATAAAAAGTATTCAACCTAGTTGATCAGGCTAAGAAGAACAACAAGAAATCAATATTCAATATAACCAAGAGAATCAAACCAACACTTATAAGGATAAGAACAAGGAATAGAAATCTCACAAACACATCAACTGTATTGCTTCAATCGTCTAGTAGAACAAAGAGAAGTTAGTTCTTCATTCAAACGAGAATGAAAACCTAATAGAAAAGTAACCTGTGTAATGTAAAAGTGTCTGCCTCTGGGGCGTGACTGCCCACTCAAGACCTAGAAAGAGGTCTTAAATAGGTTTAGGAAATAAGTTAACCTAATGGAAATAACAAAGGAAATAAAATAATAGAAATAAGAAAGTCCGAAATGCAAAAAAGAAATAAAATCTTTTGCTGGCCGCGAGGTGTGACGTGCCCACCGCAGGGCGTCAGTCTTCTAGTTTCCTTCTCTGAGATCCACCGCCGGGTCGCGGTGGCTTCTGGACCGCGGGGCGGTGAGTTCCACCGCGGGGCGGCGGTGCCTTTTTCAGCTTCTGCGACACTTTAGTAGAAACACCATAACTTTTGATTCCCAACTCGGATTGTACTCATACTTTGAGGACTTGCATTAGACTTCAATATCTAACTCCTCGAATTGGAATCACTTCATTTGGACATCTGAGTAGAGAGAACGAACCATTTGAATTCAGCACATTGTTCTTCTACTCTTCAATACACTTCAAACCTCAGTAGTTTGCACATGCGTTTACACTTTCTTGTGCGGCCCTTTTCTCCAACCTAGTTACCACATCTATTAACTGACCCACTGTCTCCTTCATGCTCTTGATACTGGCCTCAGTAGTTTGCACATGCGTTGTGAAGTGCATTGTTAAGGTCTTGAGCATGTCTTCAATTGAAGGGGAGTTACTAGCATGGGAAGCTACTGGTAGCTCATCAAAGTGGGGTTGAGGTGCTTCTTGTTTACCCGTCTTCGCAATAATGTATTTCAATGAAGTAATTTCTTGCAATAAATGTGCATCATTGGAGTTGACAGCATTAACTCCTCTGGTCTTTGGGGCTTCATCGAAATCTCTTGTGCTCTCAGCCATATCATGAAGTCTAGTCATGGCTGCATCAGGGGTCATATTCAAGATACTACCACCACACGTAGCATCTATGATTCTTCTTTCATCATCCAGCAGCCCACTGTAAACATAGAATACTAGAGCTTTCTTGTCAAAACCATGGAACGGGCAACTAGAGCAAAGTCGTTTGAACCGCTCACAATAGTCATAAAGGATCTCCTCCTCTCCTTGTTCAATACTGGCAATTTCCCTTTTCAAAGCGTTCACCATCCTGGTTGGGAAATATTGTGTGAGGAAAGCCTTATGTAGCTCAGCCCATGAATCTATGCTTCCGCCAGGCAGATGATAGTACCAGTCCTCAACATCGTCTTTAAGAGTGAACCCGAAGGCTCTCATTTTAATCTGATCCTCAGTGACGTTGGCTGGTTTAATGCTCATGATGACGTTTTGGAATTTACCCAAGTGTAGGATGGGGTTCTCTCCACATCGTCCATGGTATCTCGGGAGCAACCGTATCACTCCTGTTCTGAGCTCAAATGTCACACCATCCACAAGGGGTGGAATGATTACAGCCAATGGCTGCTGTATCAAATCTGGCACAGTCAGCTGTCGGAGTGTCTGAGCCATTCGTACCTGTCTTTGTATCAACTTCAACAAGTAGCGAATCAGTAGCAAAGGTGCGGACCGTAAGATAGATCCACACCGCAGTCAATCACAAAAGCACACAACAAAACAAAAATCTTCCCCGGCAACGGCGCCAAATTTGACGGGGCTAAAAGTGCGCAATGCAAGTATCGTTGATTAGCCTTATCAAAGTAAAAAGTCCTAACAGACCTACTAAACAGATGTATAGTAAGCAAGCAAGGGTCGAACCCACAGGGAAGATCTGATATAGTATGCAATTGTGAATGACAAGTAACAAGCAATGGGGGTTTAGTTATCACGAGAAAGCAAAGAAAGCAAAGCAAACAAGTTTGGTTGAGTTGAGAAAATATAATGGGGAAAGTAGTCCTACTAGAGCGAGATCCACAATACAGAGATATAATTTGATCACATAAATCTATTTAATCCAAGTTCTTTTACTATCCTTATAGTTGTTCCCACCCTGATCTTAAGTACTATCGATTCTCACAGTTGTCGATAGACTTATCACTATGCCAATGGTAAAATACCCCCGATTCTCACAGTTGTCGGTATACTTTACCACCAACAAATCAATAGCAATACACACAAGGATATAGGATACATGCAAATAGAAAGACGTATTAATACTCGCATGCAACTGATTCTCACTCACAATTGTACGCTCGGAACCCCTATACGCACAATTGTGTTTGCTACTAGATATGCACTCGGAACCCCTATATGCAATCCTAGCAATTGATAAAAAGTATTCAACCTAGTTGATCAGGCTAAGAAGAACAACAAGAAATCAATATTCAATATAACCAAGAGAATCAAACCAACACTTATAAGGATAAGAACAAGGAATAGAAATCTCACAAACACATCAACTGTATTGCTTCAATCGTCTAGTAGAACAAAGGGCTTACCAACATTCAAAGGGGTGAATTACCATTTCTGGGATTTGAAGATGAAGACCTTGTTCAAATCTCATGAATTATGGAGCCTTGTAGAGAATGGCTTCGAAGATGATGGGACAGAGGAGCTGGATCAGCAATTAAGAGACAAGAGGAAGAAGGATGCAAAGGCTTTGTTCATGATCCAACATGCACTGGATGATGAAATCTTTCCTCGAATTGCTTCAGCCACGACTTCACATCAGGCGTGGATGACTCTGAAACAGGAGTACCTTGGTGACAAAAAGGTAATCACTGTAAGACTTCAATCTTTAAGAAGATAATTCGAAACTTCCTTGATGAAAGACAAGGAGACTGTGCACGACTACCTTTCACGAGTCTCAGGTCTAGTTCATCAAATGAGATCCTATGGAGAGCAAATAAGTGATGCACATGTTGTAGGAAAAGTTTTGAGAAGTCTTACAAAGCAATATGATTATGTTGTGGCTGCTATTGAGGAGTCAAAGGATATGGAGAATTATTCCTTTGATGAACTGATGGGCTCCCTGCAAGCACATGAAGAGAGGCTGAACAGATCTAGTGAAAAGAGAGAAGAGAAGGCATTCATGGGAAAAGATGACTCAAGTAAGGATAGAACTGGACAGCATGGCTTTAGAGGAAAAGGTCGAGGAGGCTTTAGAGGCAGAGGTCGTGGAAGATCAGGCCAAAGCAGTGAAGGGAAAGAACACAATGGTCAGTAAAAGAATCTGTTCAAGTGTTACTACTGCAAGAAACCAGGGCACAAGGAGGCTCAGTGTTGGAAGAAAGAAAAGGATCAAGGTCAAGGTGAGCACAGGAATGACCAAAGGTCCAATTTTGCTGAGCAAGAGGATAAATTGTTCCTAGCTCAGCTGGTGCAGCAAGAAGAAAGAATGTTGATTGCACAGAATTCAGCAAGCAAAACTGCAAAGGAACTGTGGTATGTTGATAGTGGCTGTTCAAATCATATATATGGTGTAAAGGCAATGTTTAAAGAGCTTGATGAGACCAAGAAGAGTACAGTGAGGCTAAGGGACGACAAGCAACTTGGAGTTGAAGGAAAGGGCACAATCTCAGTGAAAACTGAGCAAGGAAACACCAAGTTGTTACATGAAGTGCAGTATGTACCTCAACTAGCTCACAATCTGCTCAGTGTTGGACAGCTCATGTGTTCTAGGTATTCTCTGCTGTTTGAAGATGAGTTGTGTTTGATAAAAGACAGAAAGTCTAAGGAAATTATAATGAAGGTTTCAATGGGAAAGAACAAAGTTTTTCCTCTGGAGTTGCCAGCAGGAGGAAGCAAAGCTTTGCTTGTAAAGGGTGATGAAAGTGCAAGACTTTGGCACCTGAGATATGGACACCTAAATGTCCAGGGATTGAAGTTGCTGAGTGCAAAGGAAATGGTGAATGGCCTTCCCAAAGTTGGTGATCTTGAACTGTGTGAAGGGTGTATATATGGGAAGCAAGCTAAGGGATCCTTTCCTAAGGGAAAAGCATGGAGAGCAAGTAAGTGTCTTGAGCTTATCCATGCTGATTTGTGTGGACCAATGCAGACTGAATCTCTTGGAGGAAGCAAGTACTTTCTGCTTGTCACAGATGACTTCAGCAAAATGAGCTGGGTCTACTTTCAAAAGGCTAAGTCAGAGGCCTTTGAGAACTTTAAGAAGTTCAAAGCAATGGTGGAGAAGCAAAGTGGCAAGCAAGTGAAGGCATTGAGAACAAATAGAGGTGGTGAATTCCTATCCAAAGAATTCATTGACTTCTGTGATGAGCATGGCATAAGAAGAGACTTAACTACACCCTACACACCAGAGCAAAATGGAGTTGCTGAGAGAAAGAACAGGACAATGGTGGAGATGGAAAGAAGCATGCTTAAGGCTAAAGGCATGCCAAATGAATTATGGAGTGAAGCAGTGGCGACTGCAGTGTACTTACTGAATATTTCTCCAACCAAAGCAGTCCTAAACAGAACTCCTTTTGAAGCATGGAGAGAAAAGCAACCAAATGTGAGTCACTTGAGGATCTTTGGTTGCACTGCCTACACCTTAGTGCACTCAAGAAGCAAGCTAGATGATAAGTCAGAGAAATGTGTCTTCATAGGATACTCTTCTCAATCCAAGGCTTATAGACTATTCAATCCAAGCAGTGGTAAGGTGATGATCAGTAGGAATGTTGTGTTCAATGAGGATGGAGCTTGGGATTGGAAAGGGAAATAAGCTAGTAGAGATGAGAAGGCTGTCACAATAGAAAGTGATGATGAGCAAATTCAGCCAGCAATTCAGAATGCAAGCCCCTATAGCTCACCAAGTACATCAGTCTCTAGCCAAAGTCTGAGTCAAGTATCTCTTAGCTTATCAAGCAGTCCCTGTAGTTCATCAAGCAGTTCAGGTGGTTCAGCAAGTGATTCACCACCAAGAAGGATGAGGTCTCTAGAGGAAATTTATGAGACTTATGACTTTGCTCTACTTGTCACTGAGCCTGCAACTTTTAAAAGAAGCTGCAGATGAAGCAGAATGGCAGCTAGCAATGGAGGAAGAAATGAGAGCCATTGTGAGAAACAGAACTTGGGAGTTAGTTGAACTTCCAGATGGAAAGAATGTAATTGGTTTAAAGTGGGTCTTTAGAACCAAGTACAATACTGATGGCAGTGTGCAAAAGCACAAGGCAAGACTTATTGCCAAGGGATATGCTCAGCAATAAGGAAAGGATTATGAAGAAACCTTTTCTCCAGTTGCAAGGTTTGAGACTGTGAGAATAGTTATGGCCTTAGCTGCTCAACAAGGACTACCAGTGTTTCAGTTTGATGTGAAGTCTGCATTTTTGAATGGAGAGCTGCATGATGAAGTATTTGTAGAGCAGCCACAAGGATTTGTCAAGGCAGGAGAAGAGAACAAAGTCTATAAACTGTACAAGGCTCTCTATGGACTAAAACAAGCTCCAAGAGCCTGGTACAGTAGAATTGACACATTCTTCATCAACAATAGCTTTACTAGGAGTGAAAATGAACCTACCTTGTATGTAAAGAGACAAGGTGAGCAAAGGTTCATTGTGGTATGCCTGTATGTTGATGATATCATTTATTTCAGCTCCTTACAGACACTGTTAGATGAGTTCAAACAAGCTATGACACAGGAGTTTGAGATGAGTGATCTGGGGCTGCTATAATACTTTCTTGGGCTGGAAGTGAAGCAAAGAAAGAGTGGTGTCTTCATATGTCAAAGAAAGTATGCTGGTGACTTGCTAAAGAAATTTCACATTGAAGAGAAGGCTATTACTCCAATGAATACAAATGAGAAGCTGCAGAGAGATGATGGAACTGGAAAGGCTGATGAAAGGTTGTTCAAGAGTCTTGTTGGTGGCTTGAATTATCTTACTCACACCAGACCAGACATAGCATACTGTTTAAGTGTTGTGTCAAGGTATATGCATAGTCCAACCAAGCAACAACTTGGTGCAGCCAAGAGAATTCTGAAATATGTCTCTGGGACAGTTGAGTATGGAATTTGGTATGAGAAATCTGAGATCTTCAAGCTTGTTGGTCACACTGATAGTGACTGGGCTGGTTGCATCGATGACAGGAAGAGCACATCAGGTTCAATATTTAACCTTGGCTCAGGAGCAGTCACATGAAGCTCTAAGAAGCAGGACACAATTGCATTGTCTTCATCAGAGGCAGAGTATGTTGCAGCTGGTACAGCTGCAAGACAAGCAATATGGCTAAGGAAGTTGCTTGTTGATCTGTGTAGCAAGCATGATGTGGCTACTGAGATTTTGTGATATCCCGTATTTTTGTAAGGTTATTTTGGGAATTTTGGAATTTTCCCGAGTACCCGTTGTGTACGTCGGATTTAATACAGAGAGTTTGAAACATTCTGTAATGTGCTCTGTATCTGTAATATTTTTCTCAGTGAAATAATATACAGACAAGGTGCCTTAGATTTTAATTGTCGTTCGCGTACGATAATTTTTATCCCGGTTTAATGTCAGGTTCGTTCAAAGCTGAATGGGCGGGAAAAGGGAGAAACGGCGACCGCCGTGGTTGGGCCCGAGGAGTCAGCGTGTCAGCTTCTAGCTGGCCGTGACAGGCCTAGCGACAGCGACCGCCGCATTTACGACGACCGCCGCGTGCCCGCCGCAGGCTAAAAAATGGCGCCCACCGTGTTTTGTCCAGTGGACATTGCCCGTTGGTCGCCGGCGGTAATCGAGGCACGCCGATCTTGCTTTCGGCCACGTCTTAGGGTTTGGTTGAGGCTCCCAGGTGTTTGGCTATAAATAGGAGTGTTTGGGAGAGGGTTTTGAAGCCCTTCCAACCCCGAATCGCTGCCGGATTTCCTTCTCGTCGGAGTTGGTTTTCGCCGGAGTTTGAAGGTCTCGCCGGTGTTGCTTTGGTGTGTTTCCTGAGTGCCTTTGTGAAGCTTTTGGTTAGCCTTGGAGGTTAGAAGCCAAAGCAAGTCGAAGGAGGCCGAACCGCTCGTGTTTTGGGGTGAGATTTCTCTCGTCTCTGTCGACCGTGTTCTTCACGACGACCGCCGTGTTCTTCACGGCGACCGCCGTGATGAATGCGGTGACCGCCGCCAAGAACGGCGATCGCCGCCAGTGCCCAGAATGCCTTCGTGGCTTTGGCTTGGTTGGTTGTCGTCGTGGCGTCTTTCCTTCCGTGTTCTTTCGCCGTGTTTAGATTCGTACTGTTTATGTCGGATCTAACTTAGGGTTCCTTTTATGGGTCGACTCGAAGGTTGTTGTGCTGTCGGATCTATACCCGTGTCGAGCCGGAATCCATTTGTCGTCTTTAGACTATTCTGCGGATTAAGGCAAGTGGCGGTTCACTCTTGCTCATCGTTCCATATTTACATTAATTATCAGTTGTTTATATGAGTAATTAATTTGGAATGATTATTGTGTTCATCTGGAAACGGTTTTGTTAACTGTTTTGGAAAACTAAAATATGATGTTATAATAGGTTATATATCTGTTAGAATAACGCTATTATATATATATGTGAATTAATACAGATATTATTATAGGTTGTATATTGTTAGAACAACGCTATTTTATCTGTTTCTGGCCGCGATGGCTTTGTTGTGATTGATTACTGTGTTGAACTGTTTAGTTAGCATGAGTATTCGTAGGAACGCTAATGTGTATCTCATTGCGAGTGCTAGTCGTTTCTTGATAACCCGGTGGTTAGGATTTAGTTCCTACCATCCTTCTCTAATGCCGTTTGTAGGGATTTAGTTCCCGACTCCGCCTTGAGGGATTTAGTTCCCGTGGGATTTAGTTCCCGATTCGACTTTTGGGATTTAGTTCCCGAGTCAACTCTGCTTTAGGGATTTAGTTCCCGAGGGATTTAGTTCCCGAGCCGACTTTAGGGATTTAGTTCCCGAGTCAACTCCGTCCATGGATTTAGTTCCCGACGGTATCTCTTTATCCCGATGGATGAGATGATTTAAAAGCCTATAACGTGATGTGGGTTTTTGGAATTAAATAAGATAAAGTGCCCGAGTGCACATAATTAATATACCTTTGGCGAGTAGTGCAGCTAAGTAAATAGTGCAGCTAGGAAAGCTCATCTCGACTGTTGATCAGAGTACGTTCTCTTTCCAATCTGGATTCGCTGTGAGCGATGAGGTTGGTCGTGAACCAAAACATCTTAGTCAGTTTTTAAATCGTTATGTGGTTCTGTAAGATCCAGACTTGAATGTAGTACGTTCTCCTTCCGATCTGGATTCGCTGTAAGCGATGAGGTTGGTTGTGAGCCGAAGCATCTCAGTCAGCTTTTAATCGTTGTTGTATGATGCTGTAAACGTTCCAGATTTGTCATATTTCCTTAAAGACTCATTTCCCTTGGAGTCTCTTTTCGGGTCGATTTCTGTGAAGATTAAGTCTTCCAGAATCTTCTCTTGTGCATACCTCTTGTTGTTATTCCGTGAAAGTGTCGGGTTATGTATCGTCCCTTCGGTTATTATTCGAGGGACAATGATAGTAAACGGTTACGATCACTCGAACCATTCTGCTTTGTACCCTTGCTAGTCTATTCAAGTAGACTAACCCACGAACTTTGTTCTCCGCATGTGGGCTGGTGTCATCCGTTCGATTCGGCACATCAGATAGAGCGAAGATATGAGGAGACTAGATTGACTATGAAGACGACGGTTGTTTTTGGATGTTTTAATAATTATCTTTTAATCAGGTTGAGATCCTTGGGCAGGTGATCATTACGATCACAACCCTTTTTGTAATATCTTTTATAAGTCTTCCGCTGTACTTTGTTTAAACTCTGTGTTTGGCCTATTCGGGATTGGGATGTAATCCCGTAACTCATGTTTCATTTGATTGATGTTTTGATTTGGATACTTTGATCATTATGTATCATTGTATGCCTTAAATTTTTTGAACCGGTAAAGCCTTGGGTGATCTCGGTAAGGAACACTGGGGTCACTGGCGGTAATACCTTTCCAAATGGGTTAAGATTTGGGGGTGTTACAGTTGTGGTATCAGAGCCAAAGGTTTTAAAACGGGTTTGGGATTTTTATAAATCATTTATCCGTTTTTGAAAATGCTTTAAAAGGGCTCTGAATTTTCAAAGTGAAAAGAATTTCAAAACACCGTTCATAGTCATGTCTTTTGTACAGTCTGATATAGTAAGCTTGCTTCTATGTCTAGAAAGACTAATTCCTTCCCCGTTGCCCCGTTAGATATGGGTGCATTCTGTTCTCTTCAGAGGAACCCGTGAGAAGCCGAGGTGGTTTCGCCATCTCCAGTTAGGCTTGATTCCCAGTTCGCTCGTTGTGAGTTGAGGTTGTAGAACCTAGTAACTCGGTTTGAGTCCATCAATAGAAATTACCAGTTGATCTATTCTAAGTTGATTTTATTACGATAAATATATCAGAATGATATTAATGTGATAAAATCCTTGAAATTTGAACTGTAAACAGATGGTGAACACAAGGAACGTTATCCGTGCTGGTGCTGGGCCGAGTAATGACCCCAGACCAACTGTAGGAAATGTTGGACAAGACGAGCAGGAGTTTGGTTCCAACAACCATCCTAGAGGCAATGGTCAAGAGCAGACCAACGCTCCAATGGCATTTGATGCTACAACATTAGAGGCAATTCGGGGAATGGTCATGCAAGCAGTGACTGATATACTGCGACCGAGTATGCCACAGGCACAAGGTGTGCAAATTCCCCCACCGGTTCCCAGATTTGAGGAGCCAGGAAACCGTGTATTCTAGGAGAATATAGTCAGGACTCGAGACAACTATGGTCGTGCTCTGAAGACCATTAATTCCATGAGGCCTGACAGCTATAATGGGAAAGGGGAACCAGTCGGGGTGATCCATTGGTTCTCTCACATGGAGCGGTTGTTCCGCAACATTGATTGTACTGAAGCTGAGAAAGTACATATAGCTTCTCTTCAGTTAAATGAGGATGCTAGTGAGTGGTGGGAGAGTACCGGCTTAGCTAATAGCCCTGTTTTGAACTGGGAGATGTTCAAGACAAAGATGACATACCGTTTCTTCTCTCGTGCTATGAGGGAGGAGAAACACAAGGAGTTCCTATACCCTAAGACTGATGGATTGAAGGTGACTGAGCTGGCAACCAAATTCAATCATTTGCTACAGTATGCTAGACCTGAGATATCCAGTGAGGCACAAAAAATCTGGTATTTCCATGAGTGGATGGGCCTAGATATTAAGCCATTGATGGTGCATCACGGATGCTCGACTTTGGAGCAGTACGTGGATGCAGCCTACAAGTTAGAGGTGACTCTGGAAGAGTCAACCAAGAAGCGTGATAGCCAGAGGCAAGGGGAGAACCAGCCTAAGGCAAGTGGGTTTAAACGTCCCGCTCCACCATCTGATTTTGCCAGATTTGGCCGAGCAAAAACGAATATGACTCAGGATGGGTCTACGCAACGTTTGGGTCAGGGCAATAGCCTGATCCAGTGCTACAACTGTGGTACCTACGGGTACAAGAGTAATGTATGTCCGAAGGAGGAGAAAACGTGCTATGTCTGTGGAAAGGAAGGACACTTGTAGTTATTTTGTCCGCAGAGGAGACAGAAAGGGACTGAGTCACAACAGGGATTTGTTAATCAGAACAACCAACCCAGGTTCAGTCCGGTGGAAGCCCCTAGTCCTTCAATGCAGACAACTGTGAGAAATAAGAGGAAAGCCCCGGTGGCTTCAGGAAGCCAAGGTCAATGCCTATACGTGATGCGTGAGGCGGATGGACCCTATGCTCCTAATGCTTAGAGTACTTTGTATCTGCATTACACTTTTGTTAATGTGTTGTTGTTGTGGGTGCTACCCAGACTTTCATTTTGGATGGTTGTAAGTTAAGTTGTGTGTGCAACGAGGTTGTGAACCTTTTGTTGTAACTCTTCTTATATACGAACCTTTGGTTTATACCAAGTTAATGTTTCGTTGCTTGGTATGGGGTAAGGTCTCGTGTTCGAGACTCACCATCAACCTCTTAGGAGATGGCTGCCTATTAATTAGGTGGAGCTACCAATGATGGGTTGAGATGTATGGACAGCGGCTCATGGAAACAGTGGACGCTGGTAATGGCTGGGCCTGGGCTCGGAGCCACTAGTGAGTCGTCTGTGAACCATGTAGTGGGCTGGTCCAAGATGGTGAGCATTTAGTGGGAACCAATCGTCTGTCGGATTGTCGATTACCATCAAGGGTAAGAAATTCAAAGCGATTTGACCTAAATAACCATGGTCCCATACAATAATTATTCTCGGTATGGACTGACGGAAGCGTCATAAGGCAGTGATCGACTTCAGTTTTTGTTATTTCTGTGGTTAGAGGATTTTTCGGGTGTCTTTCCAGAAGATATTCCTAGATACCCCGAATCGTGCCGTGGAGTTTGCAATTGATCTCGAGCCGTGTACCACGCCGATCTCTGAGGCACCGTACCGGATGGCTCCTGTTGAGATGCAAGAGTTGAAGAAGCAACTCAATGATCTTCTTGACAAAAGTTATATAAAGCTGAGTGCATCACCTTAAGTAGGAGTGCCCTAGTTTTATGTGTCAAAAAGAAAGATGGACTGTTTTGACTTTATTTTGACTTTCGAGAGTTGAATAAAGTCACGATCAAAAGTATCTGTTGCCAAGGAGTGATGATCTGTTGGATCAACTACATGGAGCAAAAGTTTTCTCCAAGATCGACCTGAGATCTGGTTTTCATCAGCTCAGGATTCGTGAGGATGATATTCCGAGGATTTCATTTCGGACGAGAGATGGTCACTACGAGATTGTAGTCATGCCATCTGGATCTACGAATGCTCTAGGAGTTTTCATGAACCTAGTGCATCGATGTTTTAGACCAGTACTTGAATAAGTTCATAGTGGTCTTCATCAATGGCATTTTGATATTTTTCCCGAGCAAGGAAGCTCACAGGGAACATCTGCGGATTTCTTTATCGGTCCTTAGACCAAGTCGACTGTACGCAAAATGGGCTAAGTGCGATTGTTGGATCTAGAAGTGGCTTTCTTAGGCCATGTGATCAATAAGAATGAAGTTATGGTTATTCCCCAGAAGAGTGAATCAATAGTTGTTTGGAAGCGGCCTCAGGGTGTGAGCGAGGTGCGCAGTTTCCCAGAGCTTGCTGAGCATTATAGACGGTTCATGGAAGGATTTTTCTAAGATCACTCCACCTATGACCAGTCTGTTCCGCAAGGTCAACAAGAAGTTGTCTGGGATGACAAGTGCAAGACCAGTTGTCAAGAAGTTGAAACAGTGTCTGACTTATGCACCAGTTTTGGCGTTGTCGGAAATAATGATGGCTATATGGTCTATAGTTAATGCTTCGAGAAATGGGTTGGGATGTGTCTTTGATGCAGAGGGGCAAGGTTATTGCATACGCATCTAGACAATTGAAAACCTATGAAGCAAACTAACCAACACATGACCTAGAACTAGCAGCAATAGTGTTTGCATTGGAAACTGAGGTTACTTGGGTGACCCAGAGGTCAGAAGAAGTTTTCCACTAGGAGATTATCCGTTTATATGGCATTCCTAAGACCATTGTATCGGATCGAGATGGCCGATTCATGTCAAGTTTATAGCAAGAACTTCACAAGGCCATGGGAACTGAATTGAGATTCAGCAGCGTTTCATCCTCAGACAGATGGTCAGTCTAAAAAGACTATCTGGACCCTGGAGGATATGCTAAGAAGCATACGTACTCGATCATCCGACTAGCTGGGAAGACAGCCTAAGTCTGATTGAGCTCACATACGATAATAGCTGGCATGCTACGGTCAAGAGGGCTCAGTTCGAAGCTTTGTATGGTCTCAGATGTAGATCTCAGATTTGTTGGGTTGAGTACGCCGACAAGATTCTACTTGGACCAAAGTTGGTCGAAAGGACAACTTTGAACATTGCTCTGAGTAGACAGAGGTTGTTGACCGCTCAGAGTCGACAAAAGTTTTACGTAGATCAGAAGCGTTAAAGTGTTGAGTTCGAGGTTGGTGGCAAGGTACTTGTCACAGTATCGCCACCCAAGGATGTTTTCAAGTTTGGTAAGCGTGGGAAGCTTAACCCTCGCTACATGAGACCATTCAAGATTCTGGATAGAGTAAGATCTCTAACATATCGTTTGGCATTGTCGCCATCAGCGTACCCAGTGTATAATGTGTTCCACGTATCATTGCTAAGGATATTCGTGCCAAGATGAGTCTCGTAGGCTGAGCTATAAGGACGTCGAGATTCAGGCAAATGGTACTTGAGAGGAGATGTCAGTGTGCATTCTCGAACACCGTGTGAAGCGACTATGCAACAAGATCGTACTGTTGGTACGAGTTCTGTGGTCCAGGTCTGGGGCTGAGGAAGTTACTTGGGAAACCGAGACAGAGATGCTCAGACGCTTTCCCGAGTTATTTTTCGGCCAAGTTTCGGGGTCGAAACTTCTTTTAAGGGGGAGGTGATGTGATACCCCGTATTTTTGTAAGGTTATTTTGGGAATTTTGGAATTTTCCCGAGTACCCGTTGTGTACGTCAGATTTAATACAGAGAGTTTGAGACATTCTGTAATGTGCTCTGTATCTGTAATATTTTTCTCAGTGAAATAATATACAGACAAGGTGCCTTAGATTTTAATTGTCGTTCACGTACGATAATTTTTATCCCGGTTTAACGTCAGGTTCGTTCAAAGCTGAATGGGCGGGAAAAGGGAGAAACGGCGACCGCCGTGGTTGGGCCCGAGGAGTCAGCGTGTCAGCTTCTAGCTGGCCGCGACAGGCCTAGCGACGGCGACCGCCGCATTTACGGCGACCGCCGCGTGCCCGCCGCATGCTAAAAAATGGCGCCCGCCGTGTTTTGTCCAGTGGACATTGCCCGTTGGTCGCCGGCGGTAATCGAGGCACGCCGATCTTGCTTTCGGCCGCGTCTTAGGGTTTGGTTGAGGCTCCCAGGTGTTTGGCTATAAATAGGAGTGTTTGGGAGAGGGTTTTGAAGCCCTTCCAACCCCGAATCGCTGCCGGATTTCCTTCTCGTCAGAGTTGGTTTTCGCCGGAGTTTGAAGGTCTCGCCGGTGTTGCTTTGGTGTGTTTCCTGAGTGCCTTTGTGAAGCTTTTGGTTAGCCTTGGAGGTTAGAAGCCAAAGCAAGTCGAAGGAGGCCGAACCGCTCGTGTTTTGGGGTGAGATTTCTCTCGTCTCTGTCGACCGTGTTCTTCACGGCGACCGCCGTGATGAATGCGGCGACCGCCGCCAAGAACGGTGACCGCCGCCAGTGCCCAAAATGCCTTCGTGGCTTTGGCTTGGTTGGTTGTCGTCGTGGCGTCTTTCCTTCCGTGTTCTTTCGCCGTGTTTAGATTTGTACTATTTATGTCGGATCTAACTTAGGGTTCCTTTTATGGGTCGACTCAAAGGTTGTTGTGCTGTCGGATCTATACCCGTGTCGAGCCGGAATCCAGTTGTCGTCTTTAGACTATTCTGCGGATTAAGGCAAGTGGCGGTTCGCTCTTGCTCATCGTTCCATATTTACATTAATTATCATTTGTTTATCTGAGTAATTAATTTGGAATGATTATTATGTTCATCTGGAAACGGTTTTGTTAACTGTTTTGGAAAACTAAAATATGATGTTATAATAGGTTGTATATCTGTTAGAACAACGCTATTATATATATATGTGAATTAATACATATATTATTATAGGTTGTATATTGTTAGAACAATGATATTTTATCTGTTTCTGGCCGCGATGGCTTTGTTGTGATTGATTACTGTGTTGAACTGTTTAGTTAGCATGAGTATTCGTAGGAACGCTACTGTGTATCTCATTGCGAGTGCTAGTCATTTCTTGATAACCTGGTGGTTAGGATTTAGTTCCTACCATCCTTCTCTAATGTCGTTTGTAGGGATTTAGTTCCCGACTCCGCCTTGAGGGATTTAGTTCCCGTGGGATTTAGTTCCCGATTCGACTTTTGGGATTTAGTTCCCGAGTCAACTCTGCTTTAGGGATTTAGTTCCCGAGGGATTTAGTTCCCGAGCCGACTTTAGGGATTTAGTTCCCGAGTCAACTCCGTCCATGGATTTAGTTCCCGACGGTATCTCTTTATCCCGATGGATGAGATGATTTAAAAGCCTATAACGTGATGTGGGTTTTTGGAATTAAATAAGATAAAGTGCCCGAGTGTACATAATTAATATACCTTTGGCGAGTAGTGCAGCTAAGTAAATAGTGCAGCTAGGAAAGCTCGTCTCGACTGTTGATCAGAGTACATTCTCTTTCCAATCTGGATTCGCTGTGAGCGATGAGGTTGGTCGTGAACCGAAACATCTTAGTCAGTTTTTAAATCGTTATGTGGTTCTGTAAGATCCAGACTTGAATGTAGTACGTTCTCCTTCCGATCTGGATTCGCTGTAAGCGGTGAGGTTGGTTGTGAGCCGAAGCATCTCAGTCAGCTTTTAATCGTTGTTGTATGATGCTGTAAACGTTCCAGATTTGTCATATTTCCTTAAAGACTCATTTCCCTTGGAGTCTCTTTTCGGGTCGATTTCTGTGAAGATTAAGTCTTCCAGAATCTTCTCTTATGCATACCTCTTGTTGTTATTCCGTGAAAGTGTCGGGTTATGTATCGTCCCTTCGGTTATTATTCGAGGGACAATGATAGTAAACGGTTACGATCACTCGAACCATTCTGCTTTGTACCCTTGCTAGTCTATTCAAGTAGACTAACCCACGAACTTTGTTCTCCGCATGTGGGCTGGTGTCATCCGTTCGATTCGGCACATCAGATAGAGCGAAGATATGAGGAGACTAGATTGACTATGAAGACGACGGTTGTTTTTGGATGTTTTAATAATTATATTTTAATCAGGTTGAGATCCTTGGGCAGGTGATCATTACGATCACAACCCTTTTTGTAATATCTTTTATAAGTCTTCCACTGTACTTTGTTTAAACTCTGTGTTTGGCCTATTCGGGATTGGGATGTAATCCCGTAACTCATGTTTCATTTGATTGATGTTTTGATTTGGATACTTTGATCATTATGTATCATTGTATGCCTTAAATTGTATTTAAACCGGTAAAGCCTTGGGTGATCTCGGTAAGGAACACTGGGGTCACTGGCGGTAATACATTTCCAAATGGGTTAAGATTTGGGGGTGTTACAGATTTGGTGTGACAACAAATCAGCTATAGCTATGACCAAGAACCCAGCATTCCATGCCAGGACAAAGCACATAGAAGTGCAGCATCACTACATCAGGAAGCTTGTGATTGAAGAAAAGATTGTGTTAAGGTTCTGTGGGACAAACGAGCAGAATGCAGATCTGTTTACCAAGGCACTGAATCAAGCTAAGCACGAGTTCTTCATGGAGAGGATTGGAATGCGCAAGTTTGAATCAAGGGGAGGTGTTGAAATGTGATTCAACACTTAGTCTATTTTTAGCATAGTTTTCAGTTATGTTTTAGCCTATGTTTAGGCAAGCTTATTTCATTGTTTCAGTTGTGATTTGTACCCTACGATCTTAGGCATTTGTTTACGTGATAGATGGGCAGCAGTTAGTACTTTTGATTTATGTAATGCACTCTCTGAGTGTGTGGAAGTTAGTTGAGAAATCAGAGCAAACGTAGCTTTTGAAAATTTCCCTCTCTTTCTCTTGTTCTTTGCTTGAGTGTTTAATATACAAAACAAGATCAAATCTTGTGTTTTTGCCAACAACAGAATGGTCAGCGAAAATAGAGGACGGTGATGTTTCGATCGGTTTTGAGCAAAATTGGATGACGAGAACCCATCGATTTGCTTGGTATTTATAGGGATTTAATAGCCTTGATTGACATGCACACAATCATGAAATGTTCTCGCTCAAATTGATCCGAATCGGATCGAATTTTGAAGTTTCTCATTCGAGCGAGCTAAAACGCGCCATCTACTTCAAAGGGGAAATTAGGTGTGATTTAGGGATCAATCAACACAGAAGTCATGGGGTTTTGATTATCAAATGATTGCTCTCAATCTCGGATTATACGGATTGCAATTCCGTTCACAAACGAGCGCGAATTTTGCATTTGAAATTCGAAATTGAATTGGGGAAAACAGGGAAAGAACAAGGGTATTCAATTCAATTCTTATTATTTATGTTCAGGCCCCCTTACATTTCACTTAATTACAAATTTTGCCCAACTTTTTAAAGTTATGGCAACATTACCCCTAATTTAAAATTTAAAAATTATAAAATTTCCCACACTAATTTTATAAAATTAACCTATGTTTAATTATTCATCTTAACCCAAGTTTAAGGTGAAAGAAATTACATTAAGTTTGTTTTATGCCCAAGTCACATTTTCACTTAAGTTTTCACTATTTAAATCATAATTAATATAATGTTAATATCAATTGAAATCATTCATGTTAACATGAGGTTAACATAATCTAAATAATCCATGGCTTAAAAATATAACATACTTAGGTTGAGAATTGTTTTTTCCCTATATGGAATAAACAGAGAAATTATATAACCTTTATTATAATATTTAGAACTCCAAAACTACATTCATGGTTATACTTATTTATTTATTTATTTCTACACTATACTATTATAACCCATTTGATAATTTGTACAAAAATTATCTTAACCCAACTTTTGCACTTAAGTTAATGAAAATTTAAATTACTTATCTAAAAGGAATAAATAAATTTCATAACTTTTATTATTATCAAAATAAAATTACCATATTGCCCTTCTAATTTAAGTGGCATATTACATCAATGGAATCATTCCAAGGTTTAAGGCGAAGCAACTGGCCAAAGAGGTCGTAGGGACGACCCTCCCAGATTTTCTTAAAGGTCAAGGGGGTTAGCAAACTAGATAACAAACCAACCATAAGGGCGGATTCCATAAGGGCAGATTTTAAGGAACCTCCATTCCATTTTCAACTTTGCAAAGATTTTAGGGAGCTCAAGAGGGTTACCAATCACATATCTCATAAGGGCAGATTCCATAGACTTTTTAACTGAATCTCTAGCTTTTGAGAGCCTAGAAAGGGAAGCCTAAGTATCCATCTTAGGGTTTCCATTTCCTTTGTCTTTGTTCAGTGGGTTTAACTGAGGGGTTAAAAGTTGTCGGAGCAGTAGAGTTGGTAAGAGGTTCACTTCCAGAAGAGGAAGCATTCCTTATTTTGGTGGAGTTATTAGCTGGTTGTTTATTAATGGTGGTATCTGAAGCCTTTGTGCAGAGCACATTGGAGTATTTTTATTTTCCTTTTACCATAAGGAACATGATAAACCCATGAAAACACAGTAGACAGAAACAAAAACCACAATCACACACAAAGAATTTGGAGAAATATGTAGAAGTAAATGGGATAGTAGACAAAGGATGAGTGAAGTTAAAGTCCACAGATAAACATATTTATAGGAAAATCGGTGATACTAGTAGAATAAAACATGCAAGTAAAAAAGGGGGGGTTAGAAACGAAACACCTGGTTAGGAAGCTAGTTCCTCTGTGATAAGGATAATCGGCCCAGATCCAATCATGACTTTAGTAGACACTTGCACAACTACAGATAGGAGGAGTCCGAGCTAACAAGTCCACACTCAATGGGACTCTAAGAGCTTCGAGATGGAGGAGAAAGCTCAGCTTCACATTGAGCAACAAGCCACCCAAACCAAGCACGCCAGAGAGGAAATAAGCAGTCAAGGGCTGACGACCATACCATATTGCGTGCGATTTACCCAACAAGAGATGGGGATTAGTCAGAATCGCAAGAAAAAATAGATAAATCAAAGGATGAAGGGTAAAATCTGGGATTTTGAACTGAGCAAAGCAATTAATGCAACAATTTCTGATAGTCAACAGGGGGATTTTGGGTTTTGGGAAAGCAATACAACTTTGTAGGCTAAGTAGAGCAAGAATCGAAGTTGAGTAGCTCGAGATCCATCGAATCATAAAAGGGGGGTGTTTAACCATCGAATCATCAGTACAAGGTCGATGGTGGCGAAAAGGGGAAGAGTTTCTTTTTTGGATGAGAGTGTTTTCCATTAGGGTTTTTCAAAATGAATGAGTAGATGCCCAAAATCACATATATTATAATGGAAGGACCGCAAAAGAGTTAAATTATACTCCTATTTTGTCCAAAACTTAAACCATTTCTCCGTAATGCCTTGCATGTTTTTTTCCTCTTATTCCCTAATTATAACTTTTTCGTTTAATAGAAGTACCTAAAGTGTTAAAATGATTTCATTGTTAATTCTTTTGTTCAATCAACTTCTTCTTTCTTTAGAAGTTCAATCAACTTCTTAAAATGTACGTAGCTTATCTGTACTAATTGGGTGGTCTAAGAAGATGAGTAAATCAAACAAACTCACGTATAAATAAGGGAAATTACCCTCAAACTATGAATTTTTTTTAAAAGCTCCAACTTTTCAATGCTAATTATCAAAGAGCTTCACACAACCCTTTTTATATTTTGTTATTTATGGTATAACGGATGATTAGTTTAAATACAGTTGTTGTATTTGGAAATATCATCATGGAAATAATAAACAAATCAATTACTTTGCTTTATCTCTTTCTTTCTCTATCTCCCTCTTTTCCTTATGCTCTCCTCCTCTCTATTTTATTCTCCCTTTCTCTATAATTCTCTTTCTTTTCCCTCTAATTCCTTGTTCATGTCGTCCATCCCAAGCAGGGACATGACAAATTGGTATCAGTGTCATTCGATTCCCGTGTAATATTTTGATTCCTTTTTCCCCAATTTCTGACCTATAATCGATCCATATTGTTGAGCTCATTATCTGGGCATGGAGGAGCACACGCGACGTATGCATAATAGTATGGATCAAAAGTTGGACAAATTGGTAAAAAATCTTGCTACGGTGAGACAAAGAATCCTAACTACACTAAATCCTTGTGGTAATCAAGTTCAAAATCGAACCCTTTTCATCAAGATCCATTTCGAGGTTTATCCGTTTCTTTGCAAGAATTACATAGAGTGTTTTGTAGATTTGGGATTATAGATATTGGAAAATCTAGGGTCTTGCAATGAATTCCATTATAGGATTCATTTCTAGAAAGAAGTATTGGTCATTGAAGCACTGAACTCTTTCAATCATAAAAACATATATGATAGTTGTTATCGATTGGAGTTGTTTGTTATGAGAGATCTTGTGAAGGATGAAGGTGCTACAAAATTCAATATGGGCTATACGTCCTTGGCCATGACGGAAGGGAGTCACGTGACATGGCTGAAGACGATGGAATACATCGTTTCAGAGACGAAAGTCCAACTTTAACAACTTCAGCAATTTGAGAGTCAACCTCAGAAACAACAAGAAGAATACTCAACTTAGATAGAAGAACTGCAAAGAAGCACTAATCAAAAGTCTGAGAAGTTGGAAATCGACGATTCGAGGTCCACAAATCAGGGTAATCGAAATCCAGTCCCTTTGAATCAAGGAGGTAGGTTGAATCTTGGAGCTAATTCAGAAATACAAGACCACAACCAAAGGATTCTACTCACTCCTCCAAAAGAGATGCATCACAATTTCATGGAACAAAGCTATTTCACGATTTCAGAGTTTTGAGGAGGTAACATTCAACTCCAAAAACTTGAGTTTTATGTGAGTGATGTCCGATTATAAAGGATGGTTGGTAGTAGAAATATTTCAGTAGAATCGTTAGAATTTTCAAACGCAAACAAGGTGTTTGACAAAATGTCAAAGAGAGATTGTAGAACAAACTCAATTGAATTTTTTGGTAACTCTCCATACACACAAGGTGTTTGTTGAAATGTTAGAGAATAAAATGGCTGATGTTGATGATTCATATCAATCGATTTGATTAGGTCCTTTGTGTTCGATCCATGGAAACATATTGAGCCTTCAATCCCTTCATTACACACCACTAGCCTCAAAGTTGGATCAAAACCAAGCTGAAAATCAAATGATTCAGATGAGGATGGAGACTATGATTCTTTGATGTGTTGTTGGATGATGATTGTTCAAATTAAAATGGAAATTTGGGGGCTGTTGTTGAATGTTTTTTTGGAGGAAATTGCTGGAATTTGCATTCAATAGAGGAATTTTTGCTTCAGTGTGGCTGGAAAGGGTTTGCTTTTTTTTTGTTGGCTTATGGAGAATTACACCAATTATAGGTACTACATAGTATTAAGGGAATAATGTGGTTGAATTCAAGTGGCAATAGTATAGCTTATCATGGACAAATATCAATTCTACCTAGTTGATGGTTGTTGCTTTGTGTTATACATATTACATCTAGCAAGTTTGTGGCTAGTTTCTAGTTACTATGATATCTTCACCATGTTACATTTTCTATTAATAAGTGTAAGTGTAACTAACTTAATTCTCACGTTGTGCATGGGTGATTTAAATTTCGTGTTCTATATAGGTTCGATATATAATTTACATAATTGATTACCATACCCAAAAAAAAAATTGAAAAATGAGATATATTTTATACAAAGTAAGAAAGATTTCAATAATGTAATTTATAAGTGAATATGATTATAAAAAGTAAAAGAAAAGTTAATAAATATGTGCTATAAAAAGTTACAATTCTCTTATATATTTTCCTCTTAAAATTGATCAGTCTGAGTCGTCACGATATAAGTTGGAAGAATTGTGTGAACTTAAATCATTATGACTTTTGGATGTCTAGTTCTCATATTAGATAAATTTATCCAAATTTATGCCACATTCGAACTTGAACGTTGATGAAAATTAAGTTTCTATTACAATTATGATCTCATTTGCAACCACATTAGGTTGAAAATTGCATTTTTTGATATTTGATAAATGGTTTATCTTAGTTTCTTACATTTATTTAGAATTATTTAGATATCTAAATCAAATTTTAAAAATAGCATTTTAGAAAAATCTAGAATTATTTTGAGAATGTTTTTGTTGCTAAAGTTGGAAGGAATAAAGATATGGATTTGATTTTAAAAATAAAAAAATTCATGGAGAATTAAGGTGATGACATGTGGAAAAAATGATATGGCTTATTCTTTAGGCGACATATGGCATCAAGGAGGCTCTACTTTAGTATTATATAATATACTAATTGAAAACTTATACTATTTGATTTTTAAATTTTACTATAATTATCAATTAATAATCCGATATAGCTTTTTATGTGATGATGTGGCTTAATATAGGAGTGACATGTGGCTAAGTGAAGTTCTACTTTAGTATCTTATATACAAATAAGATTGGCTGGTTGCTCCCAGGGGCGGACGTAGGTGGGGCCCAGTGTGGGGGCTACATCCCCCATTGGAATTTAAAAAAAAATTAAAAAAAATATACGGGTTTTTTTTCCACCCAAAGTTTGTAGTCGGCCCTAATTTCTTTTCTTAGTTTTCTCGGTCTTCTTGGTCTCCTTCCACAATTCCACCTATTTCTCCTCTCAATTTTCATCTCCTCTGAGGCTCTGACCTCGCCGCCCTCCTCCCTCGCCGAGTCGCCGCCCTCGCCGAGTCGTGCTGTGGCATGTGGGAGACGGCGGACGTGGTCAAAGATCTCGACGCCCTCTGCCCTCGCCGCCCTCCGCCCTCGCTGCCGCCTCCATCCTTTTCAAGGCCTCCGACCACCCCTATTCCCTCACTCTTCTCAAAAGGGCTTTTACGGTTAGCTATATTAACTAAGTTTGACTCTTTGACCTTGTTAAGCATTTGGAGTTGGTTACTTGATTTTTGCTTCTAAATATTATATGATCGATCTTATATATATGTTGTTAATTGTGTGTGTCCCTGTCAAGCTAGGTCTCGCCACCCTCGCCGAGTCGCGCTGTGGCCTGTGGGAGACGCCAGACGTGGTCAAAGATCTCGACGCCCTCCGCCCTTGCCAATCGCCGCCCTCGCCGAGTCGCCGCCCGCCGGTACCATCTCTGTCAAGGTGATTCGGTGAATTTCTTGAAGCTTAGTACCTTGTATTTTGTATTTGAAATTCTGACTTTTGTACCTTGTATTTTAAATTCTGACTTTTGTGAATTTCTTGAAGCTTTTGTTAAATAAGTGCGGTATTGTTAAATAAGCCATTCTAGTTTTCCTTGTTTGCTCGTTGAAATTGTTTGCTTGTATTGTTTGATTGTTTGCTTGTATTGCTATATGTATCCTTTGTTGAAGAAGCATCGTGTCTATCCTTTCACTACTACAATTAAGGACAATTGTAGCGGTTGTTACTAGCGGTTGGTGTACTGCAGTGGGTCTAGGTAGCGGTTTAGGGTAGTGTAGCGGGTGTATGTAGCGGTTTAGGCAATAGAAGTGGTTTATGCAGCGGTTTTTATAAATTCCGGTTTATGAAGCGGTTTGATTTATATTTTGAAGCGGTCTATTATGATACTAAACCTAAGGAAGCGGTTCATTGTGAAATCTATTTTTTTTAATTAATATTAGGTCGCGCGCCGGTGCCAAAATCTTGGCGCGAGTACTAGATATTTCACAGGCCACCGCGCGCTTAGAAGAATAAAACATTACTTTGTTCTTCTTCAGCTAGGGTTGGGTAAAAATATGAACGAAAGAGGAGCATGAGGCAATAGAAGAGAAATTTCAAGCATATAGCTTCTTTTTGTGTGATTAGGGTTAAGATTTGAGAAAAAAAAGAGGGGCAATTCGAAGCAAAGAAGTGCGAAAAAATTGGAATGGGTTAGGGTTTGAAGATTGTTCATCTGGGGTGCAATTCAAAGCAGACAAGTGCAAAAAAACTGAACTTTGAATTAGGAAGAAAATATCTTAAAGCAGGAGGTGTATCCGTACGTAGAATTGAACCAGAATTTTTGTTTGAGGTGATCAATTTTTTTTAGTGCATTTTTTCCGGTACTTATGAAGATGGGGGAAATTGCCCCTTTACTATGTTGAGATTTTCCCTGATATTACCCTTTTACTATGTTGAGATTGCCCCTAAGACCCTTTACTGCATTTTTTCGTCTATTGTTCTTTCCTGAGATTGCCGCTTTACTACATTTTTTTGTCTGTTGTTCTTTCCTGAGTAAATTGCCACTTTACTTTTGTTGGATTGTGTCTTAAGCTTCTGTGATTTTTAGATGTGGGTTAGAGTGTACTCGAGAGAAATGAATAACTAGACTGAGAAGACATATCCTCTATCAATGAAGTTGAAATAAACTAATAAGCTTATTTTTGTTAAGAAAAAAATTGCATAAAATTTAGTACATTTAGATTACAGAAAATTTGACAACATCGAAAATCCAACTAAAGGTTGCTTCGACAATAGCAATAAGTTGTATATAGTTTTAGCTTTCCTGAGTATAGACTAGCTCTTCATCAGGTATGAATCTCTAAAACCAGATGCACCATCGCCATAATTCGCAGTAGGCTCAAGAAAGAAAAAGAGAATAGGGGGTGTATAATGGATGTTCTTTTCCTTTTGTCTTATTCCATGGAGATTTTTCAAGGGAAGAAGCAAAAGCCTATAGAAAAATTTATTTAAGATGAACTCAATGAAATAAGTTTGTATCGGCTAGTTGGTAGAGTTGTTGGAATGAAAGCAGATGCAAGAATCAATGTTGAGTTTTGTCCACTGACTTGGGCTTCATCAATGGGCCTGTATTTGTATGGGATTCATCCACTAAAAATTTGATTAGAAGATGTTAATCGTCAATTCAAGCCAAAATCAGCAGATAATCCACATATATTAGATCACTCTAATTAATCATTGTTTGGGCCATAATGAGGTTTAATTTATTCCCTTTATCATAGTTATGATTTTTGTACAGGTAAATGAACAAGCTAGTGATGGACAGAGGATGTTGATGGGCGTAAAGTGAAACCCACCATTTTTTGCCCCCTCTTTGCCCAACCCAGTTGTTCTCTGCTTTTTTCCTCATTTCTCCTTGCCTTTGTGTTGTGAATTATGATGATAGAATTAGAATCAACCCACCCTTACACACTAATTAATATCTCTAAGCTAGTGTGGACCTCATCGTGCAAAGTCCTTAGCCTTTTTAGTTTCTATGTTAAATCCATGCCTAGTATGCTTAATCAATTACTGGTTGGATGGCATGATTTATGCTCAATTTTCCATCCTAATCTGCAACACCAAAATTTGACCCCACATAGTACATACAAACAAAAATTGGCCAGTTGTCCCTTGAAAAAAGGTGACATACGTTTGGTAAAAGGTGACATAAGAGATTGTCGTTTTACTGCATTTTTTCGTCTGTTGTTCTTTCCTGCGATTGCCGCTTTACTGCATTTTTGTGTCTGTTGTTCTTTCTTGAGTATATTGCCCCTTTACTTCTGTTGGATTCTTAAAGGTTAGTAACACCTTAAGTAGCAACCCTCTTGATTTATGGTTTAGTGCTTATAGTTTTTATTAACCTTATGGTTTCTTGTTATGAAATAATTGTATAAGCATGCACTTAGACTAGCTATATTGGAGATATCTCTCTTAGGATGCTGAAGTTGAAGATTTCTTTTGCCAAATATATTTGTCTAGTGGATAAATTGTTAAATATTGATTTCATATGACATGTGCAGTAGGGTAGGATCCTTGTTTTGCTTCCTTGTATGCCTTCTTGACAGCTTCTCATGAGCCTTCTGTGATTTTAATAGAACGCATGATTCAGAAAATTTTGTTTTCCCCCTTTTATGATAATTTGATTAACACTTCATAATTTTATAAATTGGTTTATTTTATTTGACATTTTCAATGTTAAGCAGGAATTGCACTTAGCCTTGGAATAGAGAAGGGTGATATTCTCGGGTTGTGGGCATTGAAGTTAATCAGGTAAATTATATTCTTTTAGTACGAGACAAACATGTTATTTTGGATTCATCGTGTCTCGCCTGAAATATATGTGTTGCTCTTTATTCTTGAAACATTAATATTTTTTTCAAGTAGCAATTTTCATATTACATCACTACTACATTTCTGAGATTTCCATTGGATCAACATATTAATTACTATAAATGTAATGAACTTACTGTACAGAGAAAATCATGTGTCTCCTTTTAGGATTTAACAGGTCTTGCATTTAAAAGTCTAATTACATCATTGTTGACCATAATAGATATAACATGTACAAAGAGATATGACCATAATAAGCCTATGAGTTCGAACAATAATCCCAAATAAATGAGATTTGAACAGCAAGTGTCTCCTCCCAGAATTTAATGATAGTGTCTTTATGTTTTACCTTGAAATTCTAATCTAAATACTTAAAATTATATATTCATCTACTTTGTATCTTCTTTACCCTATCAATCATTTATTTCCATTGTATGTATTTATCTAGTGAGTCATTGACATATACTTGTGAACTCCTCAAAATAATTAATTATTAGATTAATAAAAGGGATAGATTGGAGTGAATTTGACAAGTTGATTAAATTGCAGCTGAATAAATTTCTTACCAATCAATTTTTTTAGAGTTTTTATTTCTATCAAAATAAACTCCACAATACTAAATTTTCTAATAGATAAAACTAGTTGACAAAAATATCACTACGTGCAAGAATGACATGATTACTAGGATTGAGGGTGCAAAAAAACAAAACATGATTTTTTGACATTTTCAATGTTATGCAGGGGTTGCACTTAGCCTTGGAATAGAGAAGGGTGATATTCTTAGGTTGTGGGCATTGAAGTTGATCAGGTAAATTATTATCTTTTACTAAGAGACAAACATTAATATATTTTGGATTCAATGTGTGTTTCTCTTTATTCTTGAAATATTTATAAAAAAAATCATGTAGCAAGTTTTCTGGTTCATTGAATTGTATAATTTAAGATTGTAAGTGTTCTCTCTCTTGAACTATCAGTGTTGTTTGCTCCTTCATGCATATCTCTTGATTTGTTCTGTGCTATATCATTGTATGATACCTTTGCATTTAAATTCCTTGTTAAAATCCAATATAAAATGAATTTTTTGTGATAGTTTTGAAAAGTATACCCTTGAAAGTTATCAAGTGCATTTATATTATTTAGGAATTTGTTTGTAATAAATGTACTTTGGGTGATCAATTTACTTTAGGAATGGAAAAAAGCAATTTGAAATGGTGGATGTTTCCCAGGTGGAGTAAGGAATATGAAAAAGGAGTGGATGAGTATATCGAAAAAGCATTTGTAAATGAAGCACAAGGAAATGAAATTTGATGTCCTTGTAAAATATGTTATCGTAGGAACTGGTTACAAGGAAATATCGTAAAAGACCATATGATTGCAAAGGGTTTTCATCGAGTACCAGAGGATGAGGAGAAAATAGACAGAGAGGAGGAAACAACGCCACTTAATCACGACGGGGGAAATGTCTTTGATGAGAACATAGATGATTTATTGCATGACACATTCAGAAATGGTCCAGATGAAGACACTGAGAATTTTTACAAGTTAGTAAAAGAGGGTGAAGAAGAGTTGTATCCGGGGTGCAAAACCTTTTCTAGGTTGTCCTTCTTGATTCAATTATTTGTTTATAAGAGAGATCACAAGTTTACCAATGGTGCATTCACTGATTTGTTAAAACTTTTAAAAACTATGCAACCTGATGTGAAGTTGCCTAGTTCTTTCAATGAAGCCAAGAAGGTGCTCAAGGTCTTGGGTCTTGATTATGTCAAGATAGATGCGTGTCCCAACGATTGTATATTGTACTGGGAAGAGAACGCTGATGCAACTTCTTGTCATATTTGTAAGACTTCCCGATGGAAATCAAATGAAAAAGATGAGCAAACTGGTAAGGTTCGTCGAATTTCAGCAAAAGTTCTTAGGTATTTCCCTATCAAGAAGAGGTTGCAAAGGTTGTTTATGTGTCCTAAGACTGCACGCTACATGAAATGGCATGCAAATGGACGTCTTAAGGATGGTCTTCTGAGACACCCAGCTGATGGTGATGATTGGAAGAAATTTGATATCTTGTATCCATCGTTTGCTGAAGATCCACGGAATGTGAGATTGGGTTTAGCTAGTGATGGATTTAACCCATTCAACTCAATGAGTATTGTGCATAGTACGTGGCCAGTTCTACTAAGCACTTACAACTTACCGCCATGGATGACAATGAAATCAGAGTTCTTGATGCTAGCTTTAGTTATCCCAGGTCCTTTATCACCAGGAAACGACATAGATGTATACATGCAACCTCTGGTCAAGGATTTAAAAGAACTGTGGGAGTCTGGCATAGAAACATATGATGCTTCAAGCAACCAAATGTTTAATATGCGTGCAACATTATTATTCACCATAAGTGATTTTCCGGGTTTGGCAATGTTATCTGGATGGAGCACAAAAGGGAAGTTGGCATGCCATGTCTGTCATTATGAGACTCGTTCACAGTATCTGAAACATAGTAGAAAGACGTATTACACGGGTTATCGCAGATTTTTGCGAAGGAACCACCCATATCGACGTATAGGGGGCAGTTTAATGGGAAGACTGATGTTGAAGATGCTCCAGTCCGCTTGTTAGGAACTCAAATTTTGGAATTGTTGGCCGGTTTTAAGAATGAGTTCGGAAATAATAGACCAAAGAAGAACAATAAGAAGAAGAGAAAGAAGAAGAACAATTAGAACAAAGCTGAAATTTGCCCATGGAAAAAGAAGTCAATTTTTTTTGATTTGCCTTATTGGATGCATATTAATTGTCTACATTGTCTTGATGTGATGCACATAGAGAAGAATGTTTGTGATAATGTCATTGGGACATTGTTAGATATGTTGGGGGAAGACTAAAGATCATATTAAAGCACGAATGGATCTGGTGGAATTGGATTTGATGCAAGAACTTTAGCCCAAACTTATTAATGATGGTGAACATATTGAAATTGCTAAGTCACGTTTTTGGATGACATCAGATGAGAGGCTCAAATTTTGTACAGTCATTAAGAATGCCAAGTTACCACAAGTGTGTGATTCCAACATTACACGGTGTGTTCATGTCCAACAAAAGAAGATTACTGGTTATAAAAGTCATGATGCCCACTTCCTAATGCAATATCTGCTTCCCATTGCTGTTAGGGCAACTCTGTAGAAGGATGTTGATGTTCCTTTGATCAGGTTGTGTTCTTTTTTCAAGGCCATATGTAGCCTTTTTTGACATTATGGTTCATTTGCCTATTCACTTACTTGAAGAGATCAAACTTGGGGGACTTGTTTGTTCTAGATCGATGTATCCAATTGAAAGATTTCTTCAAAAGTTGAAGTCTTTTGTTCGGAATGAGGGTCGTCCTGAAGGATCAATTGCAGAAGCATACTTAGCTGAAGAATGTATTACCTTCTGTGCTAGATATTTGTATCATGGATCCACCAATAGGGATGAGTATACTAAGAATAATGATGCCCAAACTATCTTTCCGAATATTGGTCATCCTCTAATGGGGAAGGGAAAGAAAAAAAGGAATGGACATAGACGCTGTAAGATTGTTCATATAAAGTGGGGTCAAGCACATCGATGTTCTATTCAATTGCCACAATGAAGAAGTTGAAAGATATATTAGGTAATATAGCAAATATTATTTTATCACTTGATTTAGTATTTATTTGGAATCTTTTAATTGCTGAATTTAGTAAGATATATTTTTTGTTTTATTTTACTGCAGTGATCATGAAACACTTATTAGCAATAAAAGAAGAAGAAGAAGGTGGGATACATTGCAAATCCATAGTAAGGATTTCACTTATTGGTTTAGGGAGAGAATTCAGTTTGAGCTTGGTCAAGGTCTGCAAGTTCCAAATTTTATTAAGTGGTTATCTGTTGGACCGTCTTTCTTTATCAAAAGATACAGTGGATATGCTATAAATGGCTACAAGTTTCACACTATGAATCGTGATAAAAATTGTGTGACTGAAAATAGTGGAGTGACTTTACAAGCATTAACTCCAAGCTTTGCTAGCACTAAAGATCAACATCCTGTTTTGGGAGATGTAAACTACTATGGTTCAATTGAAGAAATTATTGAGATATTCTATGAAGACCATTTCAGTGTCGTCTTATTTGGGTGTGTTTGGTTTCAATCTGAGGAAGACACTTATGGACTTGTTCGAATCAATCGCAAGAAACTCATCAGTCAACATGAACCGTTTATATTGGCATCCCAAGCAAATCAGATTTTCTATGTTGCAGAACCATCAGCAAATGATTCGTATTATGTTCTCCAAGAGCTTCCAAGAGATCATTTTGATTCTAAGGATGAAAGAAGTGATGAATTTGCTGACATGTATTGGAGGGAACCTCATTGGTCTCATCGAAAGAGGTTTAATAGTACCAACGATGATGTTGAAATAAGCTGTGTGAGAGATGATGTACAACCAACAATAGTTGATGCGTCACATGATGTTCTAGATGCTTCTAACTAGCTAGCTTAGATTGGGAAAACTTGTATTTTTTAAATCTGGATCAATTTCAGTTTGCATTTTTGTTGTTTTGTCTATTTTTTTGGATTTCTTTTGCAATGTCATCGGAAGTTTAAGGGATGTATGTTTGTGTAAGTGTTATTTTAAGACTAAAGTGCTCAATTATGTTTGTTTTATTGAAGTATTTATAATCTGCTTTTTTTGCATTTAGTTTTTTTATGAAGTGGGTAAATTCAGTTTAATTTATACATATACATGTAATATCTATTAATTTCTAATCTATGTCTTTTTGGTTGGTGATCTATGTCTCAGATTGGATACTCATCTCCCACTCATTCTGGTATAACTGAAGACCTTAGCCTAACCAAAATAGAGGTTTGTCAATTCCCTATCAAAAGTTCTTAAGTAAGATCTGGACACGACATATATAATTAACCTTGTTCTATGTTGTTGCTTGCTTCTGCTTCCTTTAAGGAAGGATAGAACCTTGGATTGATAACGAAATTGCATGTAGTGATAAGTTTTTTAGTTGCATGTGCTTTACTTTGGGTGATTATGGATTACTTTTATAAGCTTGAATGAAGGGTTTTAACTTTTTAAGAAGGCTGCATATGCACATGATTCTTAGTGCATTTACATAATATTTGACATTTTGACATGACCTTATGATATCGTTTCAGTGCTATGCACATAGTTATTCTAACTTTTGCCTTATTTAAAATAAACCATCAAACCTCACTATTTTAGGTAGTTTCTAACTTTTGCTTTTTTACTTCACAATGGTCTGCTAAGTTTGTGCAGGGGTAGTAGTGTACATTTATTTTATTTTTGATAATCACCAAGTTCAACATCTTGATCTTGCAAATTATAAGGATTAAAAAATAGAAAGAAAATGGGAGTTTTTGTCTTGTATAAGCTGGAAAATCTACAACTTCGGGTGTGGTTTTTAACTTTTATGAGCATAAATGGATTACTTTTATAAGCTTGAATGAAGGGTTTGAACTGACAAGAGTCAACTTAATTGGGTGTGTTGGTGTAAATCCCAAAAAACAATGATGTAAGGCTTATATCATTAGAGCAATAAATGATTATATTCTCCCAAGAACTAAGGACTTGCACTGATTATTTGATTTGGAATACATATGGCAATTTGTTTTTTATGATCTCCTCCAAGGTTTAATTAAGGGTACGTTCGGCAGTCCTCATATTATTTGATTTGGAATACATGGATATGGCATATTATTTGTTTTTTTATGGAGGTTTGGGTTAGTTATAGATAATTCATTCTTCTGCTAATATCTGTTGTGTTGTAAAAAGGTGGAGGTTTCTATAATTCATTCTTCTTCTTTACTTGTCTTAAACAGATGGGGAATAAGAACAAGTTTGCTTGTCAAAATGAAAAAATTACCGAATATGAGAAGGAAATGATGAAGATACTAGAAGCCAATGCCACAAAAATGAAAGAAAAGGGTTTCAACAGATCTCTAGTTAACAAGGCTTTGCAAGAAAAGTATGAGCGAGTTTTGAAAACTACTACTCATGATACATGCATACTGGATGAAGTTATGAATTGCCAACTTGAGGTATAAATTAACATGCTATTATATATACTCTTTCAAGAACCTCTACATGAGGATTTTTCCATTGTTTAAAACTTTATATGAATGCTAAATACTAAGACATAATTAATGATGTGTTCTATGTTTGACTTTTTCAGGTTCCATTGAATAGAAATTGTTCAAGGGGTAAGAAAGAACAGAAAACACACACCCAAACATTACCAATGGCAGAATTTTTGAAGCTGAAATCAAAAGAACGACAACTGAGAAGCAAGCACCAGAAATGTCAAGAAACTGATCAATCTCATGAAGGTCAAGTAAATCAACAATCTCAGCATGTTGAACATCAAGAACTGCCACATTCTTTGGCCCCACAACATGAAATTCAGCAAAGGCGAAACCAACATTCTCATACAAGTATGAATCTACATCAAATTCAAAAAAGCTATTGCGCTCTAGGTTCTATGACTAGATATGCAAACATGATAAAAATGCAAGGCTTGAGAGGTCAAGGAATAAATGATACGAGTCATATGCAACAACCAAATGATGATTTGCCTTTGTCTGATGAGATTGATATTTCTGAGGATCCAGAAAACTCCCAAAATGAAGTAGCAAATACAACTGATGTGTTGGCTGGAAATGAAAATGCAGGTACTTTACATTCATATATCATTTTGAAGTTATAATCATATGTTTTTTAATTTCATTGTAATGTTCACATTTTCTATACCTTTGAATTAGTTACACAAGTGAAGAAGCATCGAGGGAGAACCATATTGGCAGATATCCATGGACGTACTATAGATGAGCGTGATGAAATCATTTTGGATGATATGTACCAACCGGTGGGTCGTACAAGAGTAATAATAGAGAAGTTTACTCGCTTCCTGGGAACTTTGGCTAGAGATTCAAACTTTGCACCGTTAAATATTATAAGTTGGAAATATATGCCTACAAAGGAAAAAATTTGGGAGTATGTTCAGGTAATATATATTTTTATGCATTTTTTTTAATATCATCAGAAAAATCATAACTTTCAATCTAGTTTTGCCTAACTTCATTTGTTATAATTAATTTTAGGGAAATTCCTCTTAGTGCCCCTGAGTTTAGGGTTATTCCTGTTGGTGTCCCACGATTAAGTTTTTTCCAGTTAGTACCCCTAAGATTTTGGTTTGTTCTCTTTGTAACCGAAATTTTCCATATCCGTATCATTTCGGTTCGAATTGATCAAATCGAAGCTCATCATTATGTTTATTGACATCAACTTAGTAGGATTCGACTCCTAAAACAATCAAATTCATACTCAAACCATTCCGATTTGAATTCTTAAGGTCGGAACGGGTTGTTGCTTCGGAATTCAAATCGACATGGTTCGGACATGGATTTGGGTATTTTAGGAGTCAAATCTTACTAATTTGAGGGCGATGAACACAATGGTGGACTTGGATTTAATCAATTTGAACTTGAATGATACAAACATGAAAAAGTTTGGTTACGAAGCAAACAAACTCAAACCTTAGGGGCACCAACCGGAAAAAACTTAATCGTGGGACACCAACATGAATAACCTTAAACTCAGGGGCACCAACAGGAATTTCCCTTAATTTTACTATATTTCTTCTGGTGTAGAAAAAAATCGATATTGATGAAAACGGGAAAACAATATGTGCTAGCAAGTGTTAATGCAAAGTGGCGGATTTACAAAACAAGATTGAAGAAAGTACACTACTCTTCAACTAAAACCATGGAGGAAATGATGGCAAACCGACCCACGCACATACCGGAAAATGAGTTTAAAGAACTTTTGGAGTGTTGGGACTCAGAAGTAGCAAAGGTATGTATGTATTTTTTTATGTTACTATTGCAGTAGTAAATTAACATGTTTTTTCTGAATTATGAATTTGAAAAGTTGTGTTTTTACATACTAACTAAATAGGCAATAAGTAAGACAAACAAAGATAACCGGGCAAAGCAAGATGATATGCATACTATGGGTCCAACATCATATTCTATGTTGCGTCATGAGCTGGTAAATTACTTGTATATCTTGTTTTTCTTTTATTTCTTCTAATCAACAAATTTCAAATACTTCTAATTTCATTTTTTCATTTTTGTGTAATTTTTTGTATAGAAAGAAAATGACCCAAACAAGAGGTGTCCATCACAAGCAGACGTATACAGAGAATCCAGGAAGCGAAATGATGGACGCACAAACCTTACACAAAATGAAGAGACACTGCAAAACATTGTGAGATAATAATTAAAATACTTTTGCACTTTATTAATTTCATTTTCTATCGAATTTTTCTAACATATTACACATTTTTTTATTTGATGTATTGTACTCAATCAATCTAAATTAGGAGAAAATGAATTCACTGAAGTCCTTGGATGATGGAACTACCACACGTGATCCATATTTTGATGTTATTACCAAAAAGGAGCATAGTGGACGCTTACGTATGTATGGATTAGGAGTCACAAAGTCAAATCTGAAGAAGAAGGATCCCAAGACCCCATTTGTACTTCCCCCTATTTTCTTGGAGAGCATAACTCAAGAATTTGAATAAAAGGTGGACGAAGCAGAGAAAAGGCAAGAAGAACGATTTGAGCAAAAACTTGTTGATTTGTTATCAAAAATACGAGAAGCTAATCCTGGAATTAATCTCGATATTTCTGATATCCCAACGAACAATAAAGATGCATCAAGTTCCCATGAGAATTGAATTGGGTGAGTTAGGCTAAGAATTGTGTCTTTGATGATGATGCTTTATTTCTTGTTGGCCGGTATGTCTTTGATGCATGACAAATTGAGAGTTGATCGTTTCTGTTTTTTGTTATAGGTCCCAACATTATTAATTAATACTCTAATAGTTCAAGGAACATTTTGGTAAGTATTTATTTTCTTTACTTTGTCACTCTATTTTATTTCATTTTGGTAAGTGGCTAACTTGTCTATTTTGGATTTCTTTTACATTTTCTTCCCTTTTTCTCTTTATGCAGTTGTTGATTCACTAAAGCAGACTTTCTGGATCAATTTTGGTAAGTGGCTAATTTATTTATTTTTCTTCTTTTTTAATGAAGTGCATATTATGGTATCCCCTTTGCTATCCTTCTGCTGAATATCTTGCTCTCTATTTATCTTTTCCATGTTGTGTTGATTTTCTGGTTCAATTTGGTAGGCCATTTTATACTTGGTGAATAATCTTATTGATGACACAATTTGCTTGTTTTGTGAGGATTGTTTGGTATTTCTGCTTGTTGTGAGAATGAGGGTTGAAAGCCTTGCTTGTTTTGTGAGAATTGTGTGGTATAATTGTGTTATTTTGTGAGAATTGTGTGGCATATATAGCTGTGTTGCTTTGTGAGGATTATGCAGGTTGTGGATAACTTGTTCATTTTATTTTGCGGGTTCTTTTGGTTTAATTGGGATTCAAAATTAAGTACAAGGCAAGAAGTGGTTGGTATAACAACTCCACTACTAAGGGTATAGCATGTTGATTTTGGGTATATAAGATACTTGCAGGTTCTTTTGGTTTAATTGGGATTAGGAATTAAATACAAGGCAAGAAATGGTTGCTCCACTACTAAGGGTATAGCATGTTAATTTTGGGTATAAGATTCTTAAAATTATTAATTACTTTTGGATGTAGGTTACAAGTAGGACTTCATATATATGGAATATGATATGTACTGGGAAGTACTTAGATTTATTGCTTTTGGTGAAAAAGGTATACTTAATGAAGTTGTTTATGCATGTAATGAATGATATTATGATTAGCTTTCTATGTGATTGTATATTTTATTGATTAGTTGTTTGAGTGTATTCCTACATATAAAAATAGCTTAAATGGTAAATTTTAAAATTTTAGAACAATATATTATAAAATAATCTACACTAATTAAAGAAAATCCCAATTCTTTCAAACCGCTGCAATAGCTTAAAATAACTGACTCATTAGCCGCCACCATAGAAAGGAACAACCGCTACATTAACTCTAATACACGTCTAACAAACGCTGCAATAAAAGCAACAACCGCTGCCAAAAAGCAAAACCAACTTCTACTATTGATCATAACCGCTGCAATAGGTTTTATACATCCGCTACAAAAAATCAAAAACCGCTACATTAGGGCTATCTAACCGCTGCCATAGGTAAACACCAACCGCTACCATAAATGAACAACCGCTACATTAGGGCTATTTAACCGCTGCCATAGCCAAACACAACCGTTGCTATAGTCTGAGAAAAAACCGCTTCATTAGATGCTTATGCAGCGGTTGTTTAGACCTAAAGTAGCGGTTGTTTGTTCCTATTATAAACCGCTTCCTGAATGGTATGTAACCGCTACCCTAGACCTAAAGCAACGCCAGCAGATGTAGCGGTTGAGCAACCGCTACAATAGGTCTTAGGTGGCGGTTTTTGCACTTTAGGGAGCGGTTTTCGACCGCTACAATAGGCCTTACATGTAGTAGTGTTTGATATATTTTTTGGTACAGTTAGCTTTGCTTTTACCTGTTGCAACAACTACCGTAGAGAAAGTGTTTTCTGCTATGAAGCTTGTCAAAAGTTCGTTACGCAATCGACTTGGAGATGAGTTGATGAATGATTGTCTAGTTACGTATATTGAGAAAGATGTAGTAAGATGTATTGAGACTGAAGATATTATTGTACAATTTCAGGACATGGCACCTCGAAGAATGTTATTATAAAAACAAATTAATATGATTTTTAGTATTTTATGTATTTAATTGATTTTAGCTAAGTAGGATTTTAGCCCTCACTGGGCTAAAATCCTACGTCCGCCCCTAGTTGCCCCCATAAATTGCCTTCATTAACTATGTTTACAATTATACCTATATAATTCTTATTTCAAATAACTTAAACAAGAAATAAAATATAGCTTAGTTGTAATAGTACTTATTAACAAATCCATAGGTCATGAATTCAAGTTTTCTTAGAAGCATTTTCATTTCATTTTTTTTTGCTATTTAGGACATTTATAAGATTTGGTAGTTGCCCCCATTAATTGCCTCCATTAAATATGCTTACAATTATACCTCTATAATTTTAATAATTATTATTGCAAAAAGGATAATACGAAAAAACCTATTCTATTATCTTTCCTATCTATCATGATTGCTTCATTTACTTGGCCTTGAAATTACAATATTCAAATTAGTATACAAGTGATAATGATTTGTTCTAAAAACTAATAATTACTCATATTAGGATTTAATATATTAAAAAATGTTTAATATAGTAATCTATCTATCCATATATAATTTGTATTATTACATAACATAATATTAAAAATAAATATAATAATTTATTAACCAACAAAATTTGTAATAATCTGTAATCTTCTATAATACATAAAAAGTTAGCTTTTTCTATGCAATAAATGTACTCATTCATTATCAAGATTGTTTTTTATAGTAAGTATTTTGCAAACAATAAATTTATTTAATATCAACAAAATTTTATAAGTCGGGAAATTAAAGATGATGAGACTAAACAAATGTAAATTCAAAAAATTGTAATTTTCTATTTTTAAATATATTAGATTTTATAAAATGATCTAAAGACAAATAAATGGAAAAAAAAAATTAAATTCAATAATATTTTAAAATTTAGTTAATACAATTTTGTTCATAATTTGATTTTTAGGATTTTATTTGCTAGAGTAAAGTTAATTTAAAAAAATAAGTTCTAAAAAAAATTAGAACTCATGAATAAGAATATACAAATATAAACATAATAAATAAGCAATTTTTACTTATAATAAGGTATTATAATTTTCTAATTTCATTGTATATATACATTAATTTTTTTTACATGTCATATATCATAATATGCACATATTTGTTGTTTTGTGACAATATCTAAAAAGATGTTCAAAACTCTTTTATAATACTCTATTTCTGTAACACCCCCAAAACTTAACCCTTTTGGAAAGATATTACCGCCAGTGACCCCAGTGTTCCTTACCGAGATCACCCAAGGCTTTACCATTTAAATACAATTTATGAAATACAAATGATACATAATGATCAAAGCATTCAATTCCAAAACATAACATTGTCAAAGAAACATGAGTTACGAGATTACAACCCAATCCCGAATAGGCTAACACAGAGTTTAAACCAAATACAGCGGAAGTCTTATAAAGTAAGGTACATCGGAAGTCTTACAAAACACATTACAACCAAAGTCATTGCCCAAAAGATCTCAACCTGATTAACGAAATAACTCAAACATTCGAAAACCACCGTCGACTCCATAGTTCTTCTATTCTTCTGAGCTACTTTCTATCTGATGTGCCGAATCGAACGGATGACACCAGCCCACATGCGGAGAACAAAGTTCGTGGGTTAGTCTACTTGAATAGACTAGCAAGGGTACAAAGCAGAAGGTTCGATGTAGTTGTATTAGGTTAGACTTATCGTTCTCGAATGATAACCGATAACGATAATCAACCTTCATACTTCTACAGAATAATAACAAGAGGTATGCACAAGAGAAAACTCTGGAAGTCTGAATCATTACAGAAATCAACTCAAAGGAAGACTCCAACGGAAGTGAGTCTTAAGGAATTATGACAAATCTGGAAAGTTTAACGAATCATACAACAATGATTTAAAAGCTGACTGAGATGCTTCGGTTCACGACCAACCTCACCGCATACAACGAATCCAGATTGGAAAGAGAACGTACTATGATCAAAGTCGAGACGAGTTTTCCTAGCTGCACTACTCGCCGAAGGTTTATTTATTATGTGCGTCGAGTAGCACTTATCTGATTTATATTTCAAGACACACATCACGTTATTAGACTTTTACATGTGTACCCCACCATTGGGACGACACATCTTAGTATACGTTTCGTCGAGAGTGACGCACACCGAAAGGTTTGTGACACCAGCTAAGTGTCCTGCCTCTACACACTTGTGAAAGAGACCGGTCATGACCTTAAAATGGTATTGGATGGGTACGAGCCACCCCTCTACCTGATTATAAAGAAACGACTGGACAGAGTCCGAGTAACATTCCTATCTAACAGTGCTAACTAAACAGTTCTAGCACAACAATAGTTCGGATAAATCCACATAAATGCCCATAAGACGATCATAAATAATAGCGTTGTTCTAACAGATATACAACCTATTATATGATTTTCCAAAACAGTTTATAAAATCATTTCCAGACAAACACAATAATCGTTCCAAATTAATTACTCAATTGAAATAACTGATAATTAATGTAAGTATGGAACAATGAGCAAGAGCGAACCGCCACTTGCCTTAATCCGCATAATAGAAACAAGCCTAACGACAACGACGGGATTCCGGGCTCGACACGGGTATAGCTCCGACAGCACAACGACCTTCGAGTCGACCCATAAAAGGAACCCTAAGTTAGATCCGACATAACCACATTACGAATCTAAAAACGACGAAAGAAAACGAAAGGAACGACGCCACAACGACGACCACCAAAGCCAAAAGCCCAAAAAGGCACTCTGGACACTGGCGGCGGTCGCCGTTCTTGGCGGCGGTCGCCGCAGTTCATCACGGCGGGCGCCGTGAAGAACTCAAACGACAGAAGCGGCGAGAAAACTCACCCAAAACACGAGCGACTCGGCCTCCTTCGACTTGCTTTGGTTTCTAACCTCCAAGGCTACCAACAACTTCACAAAGGCACTCTGGAAACACCACCAAACGACCTCCGGCGAAAGCTTCAGAAATCCGGCGAGGCACAACTCCGGTGAGGCAAGAATTTGGGAGAGCTTGGGCTTTGGATTGAGCTCAAAACCCCTCCCAAACACCTCCTTTTATAGCCAAATGCCAGGAAACACAATCATGGCCCTACGAAGAGCTACTCCGGCGCTGCCAGAGCCACGCCGGCGACCTTCGGGCAAGGACCTCCGGACAACAACGACGGCGGGCGCCGTCATAAATGCGGCGGGCGCCGCCATAGGCATGGCGTCCCCAGCTAGGAGAAGACCCAGCCTGCTCCTCGAGCCTTGCGACGGCGGGCGCCGCCACTGTACGGCGGGCGCCGCCCTTGGCTTTGCCGCCTCCTCAGCTCTTAGACGAAAACGATATTAACCCGGGATAAAATTATCGTACGCGAACGAGTATTAAAATCCAAAGCACGTCGTCTGTATTTTATTTCACTGAGAAAAATATTACAGATACAGAGAGCATTACCGAACGTCTTAAACTCTCTGAATTAAATCCAACGTACATAACGGGTACTCGGGAAAAATCCCGGAACTCCAGAAATAGCTTACAAAAATACGGGGTATCACAATTTCACAAAATTTTGGAAATTGTTTGACAAAATTTTGAATGTATATTATATACCTGTCAAATGAGAATATATATAATTCTTAATAATATAATAAGGTACATATATTGATTCTTATAAATAACTCTTAAATAATATTTGAAATTAAATAAAATATAAAAAATTATTCTAACTTATAAATAGTACATTACTATATATGAGATGAAATATACAATTTTTGTGATGTAATGAAATATTGACTATTCATAGTTTTATAAAACTACACTAATTTTAATATATCAAACAGATCAACCAATCTAATCATAAAAAAATAAAAATTTAAAATTTGAATAAAACATCTTAAAATCATGGTAAAATTCCATTAATTTTATGAATTAAATGAACTCTTTAAATAACACTTAAAATAACACCTAAATAGTGAATATTTAAGCTAATTTTGTATAATAATTTGATATGGGTATAATTATACAACTGTTGTTATAAAGTTTGTACAATGATTTTGTTTTATCTTATTTATATTAATAACATCATAATTAGTAATGTAAAATGAAATAACTCATATACATTGTTTCGTTATTTAGAAACAGATCATATATCCGAATAGATTTGGTTGTACAAATTCTATAAAGTACACTAATATATTAAAATATTAACTAATCTAATTATAAATAATAATAAAATATATTGAATTAATCATGTCACCGACCCGTGCATAGCACGAGAACATATGTAACTAGTAATATATATAGTTATGTTTTTATACAACAAAAAATTGTAACCGTACTCGGTATAAAGTGTTTCCCAGTCAGCATCAGACATGAGTGCGTACTCTGGCACTGGTGGCAACTCTTGCACAGGTGGTAACTCTAAACTGGGGTGAATAAATTGCATCCCCGGTTCCTGACTATCCACCAGCAAGTGCCTCAAGTCATCGGACTCCTGGTTCTGCCCGTTGAGGTCCATCTCGGTATCCTTCTCGGGATCATCCTCGATGGGGTCCTCTTCCTCGTCGGGGTCATCCTCTATGGGGTCCTCTTCCTCGTCGGGGTCATCCTCTATGGGGTCCTCAGACATGAGTGCATACTCTGGCACTGGTGGCAACTCTTGCACAGGTGGTAACTCTAAACTGGGGTGAATAAATTGCATCCCCGGTTCCTGACTATCCACCAGCAAGTGCCTCAAGTCATCGGACTCCTGGTTCTGCCCGTTGAGGTCCATCTCGGTATCCTTCTCGGGATCATCCTCGATGGGGTCCTCTTCCTCGTCGGGGTCATCCTCTATGGGGTCCTCTTCTTCATCTTCCTCCTCGCTCCCTTCAGGAATCATTTCTATCTGGTAATCGTCATTGTAGTACCCTCTCGCGTACCTAGACGATTCATCTTCTTGCATTGCTTCCTCCCTTGGTGGCTCAACTGGTGCTGCCATAGGAACTACATCATTCCTTGACACCAGGACTATCGACTCAGGAAGCACATGCTTGATCTCATCAGGTGGGTTGCTTGGTTCTCCAACCTCGAAGCACCCCTGGGGTATTGGGAAGTCGAGCCTTCCTGGAGATGGTGAATCCATCTCGGCATCTACCGAGTCCCTCTTATGAGAAAGACACGCACCCATATTCTACAGGATAACGAGAAAGGAATTAGTCTTTCTAGACATAGAAGCAAGCTTACTTTTCAATTGAAAACGAGTAATTGGTTTTCAAAAACCCAACCCGTTTTAAAACTTAGGCTCTGATACCACAACTGTAATACCCCCAAATCTTAACCCATTTGGAAAGGTATTACCGCCAGTGACCTCGGTTTTCCTCACCGAAGCCACCCAAGGCTTTACCGTTTAAATACAAACCATGAAACACTTATGATACAAATCATCATAATATTCGATTAAAGCATGAGTCCCGGAATTACATCCCAATTCCGAATAGGACTAAATACATAGTTAAACAAAATACAACGAAAGTCTTTCTTAAAATATACAAAAAGGGGTTGTGATCGCCATGATCACCTGCCCAAGGTTCTCAACCTGATTAAAATATTAAAAACATCCAAAAACCACCGTCGTCTTCATATTCATTCTAGTCTCCTCATATCTGCGCTCTATTTGATGTGCCGAATCGAACGGATGACACCAGCCAACCATGCAGAGAACAATTTTGGTTGGTTAGTCTAATGAAAGACCATGCAAGGGCACAAAGCAGAAGGTTCTAAGTAGTCGTATTAGGTTAGACTCATCGTCCCTCGAATAACAGTCGAGTACGATAGTCAACCACCATACTGCTACTGGAATACAGCAAAAGGCATGTACGAGAGAAGATTCTGGAAGACCGAGTCTTCCCAGAAATCAATTCGAAAGAAGACTCCAACGAAATGAGTCTTATAGGAAGATATGACAAAGTCTGGAACATTTAAAGAATCACAGAATTACAGTATCGCATTCGAGCGACTAAAAGTTAAGACAAGCTTTCCTAGCTGCACTAGCGCCTAGCTGCACTACTCGCCCAAGGTATATTAATTATGTGCGACAACGGCACTTATCTTATGATATTCTCAAACGCACAACACATTATAAGCTTTTAGATGTATATATCCCATGGATCCTATACATATAGTATTAGGTGGGGTCTAGCCACCTCTCTACTAAATTCCGAGATTTGTGCCACCAGCTAAGTGCACCCCCTCTATACTCGTGTATCAGAGGTTAGGTCATGACCATCCATGTGGTATTAGGTGGGGTCTAGCCACCTCTCTACCAAATTATAAAGAAACGACTGGATCCCAACGAATCCAACGTTCCTAACTACTAGTGCTAACTAAACAGTCCAAGCACAATAATAGTCCACAAACATCAACATAACCGCCCTCAAGGCTATCAACATAAATATATATTCATAATAGCGTTGTTCTAACAGATATACAACCTATTATAATATCATATTTTAGTTCTCCAAAACAATTAACAAAACTGTTCCCAGATGAACACAGTATTCATTCCAAATTAATTACTCAATTAAACAATTGATAATTAATGGAAACATGGAATGATGAGCAAGAGCGAACCGCCACTTGCCTTAAATCCGCAGAAGCTTAAACGAAGCTAGGTACGACGACAACTGGTTTCCGGGCTCGAAGCAGTGACATATCTGGCAACACAGATTCCTTCGGATCGACCCATAAAGAAACCCTAAGTTAGATTCTACAACAACGAGTACGAATCTAAAGAATAACGAAAGGAACGAAGCCCGATCGAAAGCCACAGAAGCCAAGGCCGAAACAAGCCAAGAGCTTCTGGGAGGCGGTCGCCGCCTACCTTACGGCGGGCACCGCTGTTCGTGGCGGCGGGCGCCGCTACGAACACCAGAAAATAAACACGAGAGGCAAAAACTCACCGACTTCGATTGTTTTGCTTCTCCTTTCCTTTGCTTTGGATTCTAAGCTTCTAAGGGCCTCCAAAGCTTCACTTTGCAACTGGAATAACACCAAATGGAGCTCCGGAGATCGATTGTGAATTATCCGGCGAAAGCTTGAATTTCCGGCGAGTGATTTATGGGGAGATTGAGCTTTAGATTTGTTCTCAATTCAGCTCCCAAATCCTCCTTTAAATAGCCAAAACTCCAGGGGACAACCAAGGGCACGTGGAGGGCTAAGATCGAAGGTCATCCGATTCGCCGACCACCACGGAGTCAAGCCGGCGAGGCAGAGCTAGGCCTGCACCTAGGCGGCGGTCGCTGCCCATTTTGGCCGGCGGCGGTCGCTGCTTTTTGGCGCCACTTGCCAACTTGCCGGGAAGAGGATGACGATGTCAGAGCCTGTCAGGCGGCGGTCGCCGCCAAGCCCATTTTTCGTCCGTTAAGCTTGGAACAACAAAGTCTTAATCCAGGATAAATAATAATCGTACACGAACGAGTATTAAGTCCCAAAATACGGCGACTGTATATTATTTCACTTAGAAAAATATTAAAGAGATTAAGAACATTACAGAATGTCTTTCTGTCTCCGAAATTAAATCGACGTACACAACAGACGTTCAGGTAATTTCCAAAATACCCTTACAGAAATACGGGGTATCACAATGACCTCGTGATATTATACATAAGTTTAAAAATATATAGTATACCCTCTTGATGTTATTATTATTATTATTTATTACAAATGAATCGATATGGTCCAAAAAACACAATTTTTCTACCAACATTAATTGTATAAATCTTCTCTAAAATCCTCTTTTACATAATCACTAGAAATCGAAGCCCGTGCTTCGTATGGGCCGTTTGTGTATATGTAGTGTCACGATATAAAAATGAGTTTGTAATATATGGATCGTTGTTATGTTTTTAATGTTAGACATATATTATTTGATATTTATTTAAATATAACTATGTTAGGTATAAAATGTTATGATTGTAATTATGAATCAGATTTTTTTTATATAATTTTGGTTAGAAGTATAATTTTAATTTTGAATTAAAGTGAAATTTCATTTTTGTAGGGATGTGTTTATATTTTTATGAAAGTTTTTGTGGATATTTTAGAAATCTATATCTAATAAAAAGTTTGCATTTTTGTACATTAAATGTGTTCTTTCAATACCATACAAATTTCATTTTTTAATAAAACCATTTTGAAAGTATTAAATATGTTTAATATCAAGCAATTAAATAAAGATTAAGAAATCAAACAAATGTAAATTTAATAAACTGTAATTTTGTATATTCAAATATAACATATTTTATAAAATGGTTTGAAAAAAGAATTTTATAGTTTGTTCAAAATTTAGTTTTAAGGATTTGGTTTGCTTATTTGAAGTTAGCTTTTATTAATAAATGTATATATTTAATAGGGAAAATGTTATTTTCATAAAACTTAAAAATTATTGTATATCATCTTTATTTTATTTTAGTTTTTTTCATAAAATAAAGTATAGTCGTTTCTATAAATTTTAGTATTGTAATTTGATATTGTTAAAAATTCAACACTTAATGTCCTCCATTGTATAACAAAATGAATTTATCGTATACCATCTTTACTCCTTACTTAAAGTATAAAACATATAAACTTTAGTAAAATTATTAGAAAATCGTCAATATAAAAATTAACCAATTTTTAACAAATACAATTAAATACTCTATTAAATATTATTGACAATCACAAAAAATTTTATCCAATTACAAATCGTTAATAGAATAGACCCTTAATTTTTAAAAATTAACAAACGATCTCTTATGAAACAAATAAATAATACTCATTAATGAAAAAAATAGTTTTAATTCCAAAACATTAATCTTCGACACCGCATTTTTTATTAATTACTTATAAAATAACTCAATTATTTAATATACGTAGCTTTTCTTAAAATACATAAAATAAAAAACCGATATATTATATTTCATTGAAGCTCATATTTACATTATACTCTAATTTTATAGTCGTTTATACATACAAAAATGCTGGGTTTTTCACTTCACATATTACAACACATCCGCCCCTTTCACCCCTCCCCCCTCCTCTGTAATGGATTCATATTCACTCCTAGCGTCCCTCCCCCACAATAGGCCTTGCACGCCGCCGTTCACCGCCGGCCTGTTGTCTTTCCTCGTCGCCGGCCGCACTTTTGTCTCCTGGCCTCCCTTTCTCAAGTATAAATTATTTTCTCTGGCCTCCCTTTCTCAGCTCAATTTATAGCTGACAAACTCACTTGAGCTGTTTTGTGGCAGCATCTGTGGGGTTGAGACATACAAAGAACAGATCTAGGCATTCTTCATCGTCGAAGATTGATTGATATAGCGAAATAATATGCGAGTGGGATTGCATAACCGGCACGGGTCATTTTGGGGCTTTCTGCCCTGGCTAGGGTTTCCGATTATTGACTTTGGTGAGTAGAACTGGATTTTCTTCAATCATTTTGTGTTGTGCTTTTCTATCCTGTAAATTTTGAGCTTCATTTATTTCATGAATCCTTCCTTTTTTTAATTCATTGGTGTCATCGATGTCGCTCAATCTGAACTATGTGTAATCTGTCTTTCGTCTTTTATCTTAATTCGCATTGGTCTGGTTCGGAGGAAATCAGGTCTTTTATTTTGGTTTATAATTTCAAGGTTTGTCAAATCGGACTCTTTTATGATTATATATCTCAGATGATGTTTTTTTCCCTACCCGGATCCCATCTCTTCTTGCAGGACAAAGGGTTGTAGGAGAGCCAATGGTTTATGGTTTGGTCCTAAACGATACACCTCTCTGGGATCCTGATTTCAATACTGCAGCAAAGCAAGCACCCTTTCTTATACTTCCATTCTCTTTTTATTCCCCGGAATATGGTGTTCATATTTAATGTGTATTGTTCTTATGCCTATTTTTTATCAGGTATGTAATGAGTCCACCTATCAGGGCACCAGGGCATGACCAAGCACTCCAAGCTGCTATTTCTTCAGGCGTTCTTCAAGTCTTCTTAAATCTCTATAGGCAATGGAAGCTTATATCAATAAATGATATATACCATGATTAAACTATGTCAAATGAGATTCGAAAGGCCTTTTAGATGCTTGAGACAACTTGAATTGTATTTGTGGATAATCACATTTCAAATTATAGACATGACATATGAAACAATATATGAAGAATTTCTTCTACGTATATTTTCTTAACATGCTGATTCGTACATCATTTCAACTATTAATATATAAAAAAACTAAACACTACTTTGTCTGCTCCTGCAACTGTTTCCCTGACCTGCTTTTCTTGTTTACAGCTAGTGGGAATTGATCATTGCACTTTCAACTCAACCTAAAAAGCTTACGAAATTGATGACTTTAGGAAAATCCCTAATGGTGTGATTGGTACGTGGAAAAGTATAATTAGCTCACTGAAGTTGGTTCATGAACTGTTTATTGCAGTTCTGTTTTCTAATGTCTCCTTGTAATTGTATTTAATCTCCAGGAATTGAGGAGAGGATGCACTTGGTTTGGGATAAGTTGGTGGTAAGCTTGAAAAATTAGCTAAGCGGCACATTGATATGCACCATTATCGCCTACCAATCTGTTTCATGTTGTGATTTTCCAGGATTCTAGACAGATGTTAGTTACTGATTACATTCGAGTAACAAGTACCGAATGGTAAATCACTAAAGTTGTGTGGCTCACCGTATATCATCTTTTTTTTTAGCTTTTATTGATTTGGTTGCAAATATAAATTGATTCTGAATGCTCTTTTGACACAGTGCAAAGATCTTCAATATATATCCCAATAAAGGAGCAATCCTACCTGGATCCGACGCGGATATCATAATACTCAACCCCAATTCTAGCTTCAAAATCACAGCAAAAACTCACCACTCTAGGCCGGACACCAATGTCTACGAAGGGATGATCGGAAATGTAACTGATATAGGAATCTGGCCTTATGTGCCTTACAAAAATAAAATAAAAAATCAGAAAAACTTGGAAGTTTGATGCCTTCTTTGTTGTCCTCTCATGCTTATGTAATCCCTTTCCTTTTCCTTGTATTTTCTAGGGAAGAGTTGAAGTGACAATTGTTGGAGGAAGAATTGTTTGGGAGAATGATGGATTGAAGCCCGTTTCTGGCTCTGGAAAGTACATAGAAATGTCTCCTTTTGGGTATCTTTTTGACGGACTCGATAAGGCAGATGCAAAATACCTCTCATCTCTCCAGGCTCCGGTAAAGCGATCCAAATCCTCAACGTAAAATTCTTTCTTTCTTGTCCATATATATATATATGAATCTTTGTACATTACTTAGATGGTATCTTACCTGTGCGAAGCATGGATAATTCAGGGAAGATAATATGGGCAAAGCATAATGAGATTCAAACAGCTGATATCAGTCGGGTTGGAGCTGGTTATGAGGTTAGAGCTCAGTGGTACAATACATAATTGCTTCATGAAGCATATTATGAAAATTTTCGTTGTTGCATTCTGACTCTTTATTTGTGCTCCTCAGGTTGGTGAAATGTTACCTTTAGCTGTTAAGGAGTTAGGAACCTGTGACCTTTATCCACAGGTAAATCTGGCATGGTTTAAACTGTGTTTCTTGTTTCTTGGTGAAAGGTTACCTTTAGTTGTTTGTGACAATTTTTTTGAAAGTGCAAATGTACTGTAATATAATACCCCCATGGTTTCCTAACTTGAGGTTGAGGGAACGTGTAAAAAAATGCTAGAGCTAGCTTAGTACATCTGAGAGCTAACTTTGCATGTCTTGCAAATGAATAATTTTGGTTGTTTCACATCCTTGAATGGATGATGGTCCCAAACAATGAACATCGAGAAATGTTAAGGAGAATTTTATTTTTACCTTATTAAGTATCTTGGCATCATCATTTCATATAAATTCTTGTTAACCTGGATGATGATATGATTGGTGGCAGTGAGATGGCCAGCACGGGTTTGTCAGGCCTACTCTCGCCGAGCATTGGGAATTTAACTCACCTTCATTCATTGTAAGCATTTTAAGTTTGTTACATTTTACTTTAAGATATCGCCTTTCACTGGGGGCCTTGTTTGCTAGAATTCTTATTTGGCTGTAAGTTGACCATTCGTGTTAGAGAGTTGTTCATAAAATCAAGCCTGTGTCTCATAAATCACTCATTTCAAAGACCATTAACCTGTATTAATATGGGAATGTTAGAGGTAAGGTTTTAAGGAATTGTAACCAAGATAATCTCATTCCCATCTTTCCTTAGGCTGTGAGATTTCCATATAGAATGACCAAAGGTGATTGTAATATTCTATTTAACTCTGAGGGGAAGATAAAATAGCGTCAAAACTTGATAGAGTAATACATGTCAGAATGATTGTTATATCACCGTGCTATATAACTTCTGGCACCAAATGAATAATCGATACCTTCCATTCATACAAGTTAATGCAGAATAACCAGTTATCTGGTCTAATTCCGGAGGAGATTAGCAAGTTGAAGGAGCTTCAAACCCTTGACCTTTCAGGTAACCAGCTCAGTGGTCAGATTCCTGAATCCATTGGTTTCCTCGGTCGCCTAAACTACTTGTAAGGATCTGGCAAGTTTCAATATATAATTTCCTCATGTAATTGTAAGGTTTGAAAATACATATACTGGTATAGCACTGTTACAATTTCCAGGCGGCTTAGTAGAAACATGTTTTCTGAAAAATCTATAAAATACATGTTACAACTCTTTTAGGTAGGTCTAACCAATGAATATATATATCATTTGAATTGTGAACCTAAGAGAAAAATATTAACAGTGGTTATCGAAAGAACAACTCTATCCCTGGCCAGTACAGAGAGAAGGAACAGTGGTGAGACGATGATAAATAAGGAAAAAATTATAGGAATGTTGTTATCCCAAGCTAACAGAACTTAAATAAATAAGTTTTTTTTTTCACTATGACTCAATTATTGATCCTAATCTAAATAATTATCCCAAGGAATGGAATTCCTTGGATTGTGACATGACTAAGGGCTACAAATTGATTGGAATAAATTGAGTTTTGTCAGGTTTATGCTATAATAGTCGCTGATTGTTATAAAGGATCTGTTTATGTATCTTTTAAGGCTCTTATACTTGTCAAGTCCTTGTCATCTGCTTCATTGAAAAAAGTGAATAGGTTTTGATTCATACAAAAGCAATATTTACTTTTTCAGTAAGTTATGTAAAGAAATATGAAATCCTCCCTTTTGTATGTCATTAATTTCTCTATTACAAAAATTGTTAGAACCATTGCACAACTGTTGAAAGAACAAAATTTAGAGCTTCTTTTTTGCATCTCTGTTATTCAACTATTACTCCAAATGTGCTTTATTGTTGGTTACTACTTTGGTGTAGGAAATTTAATGACACAGCTGTCTCTTTGATAATATTTTTGTCTTCATTTTAAATTTTGCTACTTGCAGTAATTACTAATTGGATAGAGTAAAGCGTCTTGAAACTTACTTAGTTTGTAATTTGCAGCCTTGAAGAAGCATATGAAGCTCAAAACATTTGAGATTCTTAAAGTTGGAAAAGGTCTTGATATAAGTTCTTCGACATGCCCACGCATTGTTGAGCTCCTTGAACCATCATCTAGATTAAAGGATTTGTTCTATGCTTTAAAATGTAATCAGATCCTAAAACGTGACATCATTGTAGACTAGTTTAAGGTAGTCAATCTTCAACCATCAGCTGGATTAAAGGATTCCCCAAGATGGATAACGGTGTTTGTTTTTCATAATAATGGACTTATATCTGTTTGCTTTTTAAGGGAGTCATTTCAGGACTCCAAGCTTCCATAGGTGATGTTAGCTCGTTGTATGACTATTACTATACAATTGGATGGGCACCAACTGATTGCACATTATGTAACACCCCCGACTTATTGTCGGAAATTCCACACGCCAGTGACCTCAGACGTTGCTGTCCGATGTCACCCAAGGCTTTAATCGGAACAATTAATCTTAAATAAACATAATAAACAACGAAAGGTTAAACAGCGGAAGACATTTTTAAATGAAACTCAACCATTCTTATTAGAAGATCTCTCATCAAACCAGAGTAGTATTTTTACAACAGAGTGAAATTACAGCGGAAGACTTTAAATTACACAGCGGAAGACTTTTGAATTACACAGCGGAAGACTTTAAGAATAAACCTATTACATGACTAGGTTATAAAAATACATTTTTTAGTAATACTTAACGACCATGAAATACCGACACTTAAATCTACAACTGCAAGCCTCTTCTTCAATTGGTTACTTCGAGTCTTCGGGGACCAACAACTGATGTGCCGTATAGGACGGATGACACTAGCCAAGCATGAAAGGAATAAAACCCGGTTGGTTAGTCTAATGAAAGACTATGTAAGGGTGCAAACAGAATGGTTCTAGTGATCGTAACCGTTTACTATCATTGTCCCTCGAATAACAACCGAAGGGACGATATATAACCCGGAACTTTCACGGAATGATTATAGTTTAGACATGCACTGAAAAGGAGACTCCAAAGTAAATGAGCCTTATGGGAAACATATGAAGAGAAGACTCCAAAAGATTGAGTCTTACGGGAAAGTCTGACAAATATTTGGGAACGTTATAATTTCACACAAGCGTTTAAAAAGACTTAACCATTTGGGTCCACGACCAACCTCTCCGCGTAATGCGAATTCAGATTTAGAAGGAGGACTTACTCTAATCGAAGTCCGGGCGGTTTCCACGTTGTACTCCTCGCCCGAGGGTATATTAATCATGTGCATAATCGCACTTATCTTGTTTAATTCTAAAACGTATATTCACGTTAAAGCTTTTATCATATAAATATATCATCTCGATACGAGAGATATCTTGGGAATATTTCTCGAATGTTTGGCACCAGCTGTGTGCACCTCCCCTATACTCGAATAGGGGACAGTTATGACCAGGGAAGGGTGTTAGGGCTTGGACATCTAATCCACCACGGTTATAAAGAAACGGCTAGACCTCACAAGATACATAGCGTTCCTACGAATACTCGTTCTAACTACATTTTAAGTTCACACATACAAAATTCACACCAATACCATCATGGTAATAACATATATAATAGCATTGTTTCTAGCAATATATACAACCTATTATAATATCATGTTTTAATCGTATCATTTATAAAATATGTTCCCCAAACGAAAGCAATAGTTCATCCCAATTTAATTAACAATTAAAAACAATTGATAATTAATGGAAACATGGAATGATAAGTAAGAGCAAACCGCCACTTGCCTTAGTCTAGACGAACGATTGAGCGACGACGGGTTTCTGGGTTCGGAACGGGAACAGAAATCGGATTACAGATTCCTACGACAACGACCCACAACGAAACCCTAGGTTAGATTTCAACAATTAATAATACGAATCTAAGGAAAAACGAACGAAATCGAAAGAACGAGAGTCCCGTCCGAGACCAGATCGTCAAAGGCCACGATCGCGATTGCCAAGGCAATCCGCGGTCACAGCTTGGATTCCGCGGTCGCGGGCGTCGAGGACAGCATTCGCGGACGACTGGACAACGTCCGCGGTCACGGCAGTCATGTCCGCGGTCGCGGCCTGTCTGCTCATCGCCGCGGTCGCGGCAGTTCATGTTCGCGGTCACGGCCAAGAACTTCGGTGACCCAAAACAGAAAAAACCTCACCGGTGACGACACTAGGGGACTTGGTTCGAGAGGGCTTCCACTCCAATCTTCCTTGCGCCTCCAAAGCACCACTCTAAGGCCACCACGACCACCGGCGAGAGCTCCGGCGACACCTCGAATCTTTCGACGAGGGCTCGAAACTCCAGCGAAATTGGAAAATGAGAGAGAGAGGGAGAGAATCTGATTTGGGTGCCAAAAACCCTCCAAATCGGTCTCTATTTATAGCCAAAGGAGGAAGGCAGCCCCGACCAGATCGACGATGGCTCAGACGATCAACGGCGGCGCGATCGACGAGGTTCGCCGGAAGACGAAGCGTCGCACGCCTGCATTTTTCCACGGTCGCGGAAAATTCCAATGCCCAGCTCCTCTGAGAGTTATTATTCCGCGGTCGCGGAAATGCTTTCGCGGTCGCGGAAATGCTTTCGCGGTCGCGGAAAACGAATTTCCGCGTCTGTTTGCCCGGGGAAGGGTTTGGCATGGGTTTAAATCCCAGAAATTATATATTTGTACCCAAACAAATATTCTAAGCCCCGAAAATACGTCAAATGTATTTTATACCACTCAGGGAATTATTACAGAGATCAAACACGATACAGAAAATCCGAACTTCTCCGAAAGCGACACAATTACAGAATAAGGGTTGGGAAAATTACCTAAATGCCCTTACAAAAAATTAGGGGTATTACATCACTACCCCCTTAAAAGAAGTTTCGACCCCGAAACTTGGCTGGTAAAAACTCGGAGATGCGACCCTATTCTAAGATACCCAACTGTATAAGTTTAACCATGCCTAACCCATTTCACACTTCGTAAATTGGTTCAGGCATTTCTAAGTTAAAATTTATAAGTTGGTTCAAATTAAAGTTAACATAAGGTTAACCATAATTTAGACCATTCACAACCTAAGAGAATTCTATAACTTGCTTTCACCAGACATACCTTCTATCACCTGACCTCTATGATAATATGAGGATTATTACATTACTACCCCTTTAAAAATAGTTTCGACCCCGAAACTAGCATTGCTAAACTAAGGGGTTCGATTTCACCATAATCTTACTACCTGATCTTAATATCCTTAATCATCTCATCCTTGTACTTGCTCCTAGGAAAATGATCCGTTTCCTCGACCATACTATTACCGCGCATCTCTTATTCCCACGTGCTACACTTGTATCAACGCGTGACTATATCCACAAGGTCATAATTATCTTAGGATAATAGTCTCCCAAAATCATCGCAATAGACTCGCTAAACCTTAAGCATGAGAACATACATTTCTCTTTCACCTTTCTCTAAGCCTCTCTCAGAGGACATACCTTATCTTCCTTAAGTTGGTATCCTTAAATAAATTTGGTCTTCGTAACCTATATCACCAAAATTGAACTATTCATTCGATCGTGATTCCACTTACTACACTGCCTACATTCCTTACTCTCGCTAGAATCGATATGATCATCCATCAGATGACCATTGCCTTAATCAGAGTATCCATTATTATCTCCAACACAATCTCACTATTATGCCTTATTCATCGTAAAGACCTTGATGTCCTCAAACAGAAGAATACAACATTTTTCTACTAACTTCCTTTCGATGATCCGATCCTCAAGTACATACATAGAATTCAACTATACCTCAACTTAGTATCTCCACTTGTCATATAGACCTTACTCCTTACATACACGGCTCACCTATTTCATTGGTTACCTTAATCCCATTTGGCCCTTGTGCCATAACTTAACTCAAAATTTTTACTCATGTGCTCCCACAATTTAATCACATCACAACCTATGTCCGATTATCTCAAACATGATTTACTAATCCATTCCGCAAGATTATACTCTCGTCTTACCTAAACGTGCCATACGATCACCTTAATAGACGTGGTTCACCTTTTCCTCAAGTCTACTTGATATCATCCCCATACATACTTTATGCCACACATTGACCTTCAAAACCGTAATAAACTTTTATCGGTCGAGTTTGTTATTCACCCCTAAATCCTTTAAACGACAAGTTGTCCTCATACGACTTATTATCCCAAATCAAGCACCTTTTTTGCTATACTGATATATACCATTTATCCAAGATTAACCTAACGTATTCCATTATTCAATCTCTAACTTAAACCTTTTTAAGGTTCCTCAAAAATACCATATTGATGAACGATGCCTTGCCATCAAAATCAATCGCTTCACATCCTAAATCCTTCAATGGGTACATACAAGTAACATTCGTTACTTTTCTCCTTAAACGCACGTGCGATAATTTCCCATGCTACATCCTTTGGTATCGATATCCTCCGAATAACCAGGCCCTACACCATAACCTTTCACTTTCAAGTGGGCTTTTCTCCCAATACAATCGTTCACAACTTAATTTTCCAAAACGTGCTATATCATCGGCCTTATAGACGTCACACTCTCTTAAAATCCACGTTACAAACCTTGTAAATCTCCAGATATCATAACTCCATATCCCTTGAAGGTACAATTCACTGATTCGGTTCCTTGGCCCAATTAAATTTGGCCCTAAAGCTCACTTCCAACTCAAACCTCTAGTTTCCTCAAAACAAGATCGTGATAAATCAATTAGCACAGTTGTGGCTAATCACTTTATTTTCCTAGACGTGACACCAAATCGCCTTAAAAGACATCGATCACTCTCTATCCAATCTTTATGTCGTTTCTCTTAAGAAAACCCCATAACGAAACCTCAGATAAATCTTCTAAAATAATACCTATGGTCTCACACCCTTAGCCTCTCCGAAAGTTAAATCCTCTAGTCCACAATGAACATATACTCACTTACACACTCCATAACCACACCCTTGGGTCCTAAGGTTCAACTTAAGATCGTAATAGAGTACGGTCTTTTTAGAGAACTGACTCCCTATGAACTATTACTGATATACATTTGTTCCTTTCTCATCGATCTATCGATATAGACGACTACAGAATGACCTCACAACTAGGCATTCTAAACTTCCTATAGTTCATTCTTACGTATTTTTACCATAAAAAAAAATGTTTAGGGCACACATATGAGAAGAAAACTCTTAATCCCATAGAGCATTAACCACATATATTTGTTTCCTCAACATTAAGGAATGTTGGTAAAACTCAACTCACTAGATAGCGCTCCTCAGCTCAACGAAGGGAGTAATTATTGTCATACCGATGTGGCATTACTCCAAGAACAAAGAGAGATACCTTCTATCACCTGACCTCTATGATAATATGAGGATTATTACACATTACATATCCTGCTTTGAAATATATAGAGCGCACACCGAAGTCAAACGTTCAAATCCTACTTAAAACGTACAAAGTATACTGTAACTAATTGCATGTTGCCTTTTTTCCGGCTTGGGTAGCTTGCGATGCCATCTAATGTAACTATTATGAACTCAATGTCGAATGACCTAGCTATATTAATCTCTTGGTGTGAGAACTGTAGTATATATTACATAACCGTGGGCATTATCATGAATGTCTGATTTTGTGTTGTTTTCTTAGCATTTAGGCTTGGCAGCATGTGGGTTCTCATAGCAACATTTATTTTCCCCTCAATCTATCTGCCCCGAATTCTATCAAGTATATTTAAGGACTCTCTCTTGACAGGCAAGCAACAGTAAGATGTTTCTAATCAACATTTGTCAAGCAGTGAGGTTAGCAATATCATGAAATTGAAATTTAGTTTGATATGCTGATCAGGGGCATATCAACACCCTTTCTAGCTAAACGTCAGAAAATTATACTAATCATTCAGCAGGTTTTTGACACATCCTTTACTCGCATGTGCAGATTTTCTGATTTTGTTTTTCACCGAGGCCCTTTTCTGTTGTTGTGTTGCTATATTTATTTTCCTCATGGACTATCTGTGGAGATCGGCTCAACCAATTTCCGCTTCAAGTAGCAGTGCAAATTTATCATCTCGTCTAAGTAAGTGCATTTCTTCGGTTGCTAAAAACGCAATATATGGTAATATTATTATTGAAGAGCTTAAACGCTACAATGTTTCAAATGGGTGGAATTTTAAAAAAGGAATCTAATTTTCCCCCAGATTGCCTAGGTAACCCACAATAAGCACAAAGAATTGCTTTCAGTCCTCGTCATCGATGACAAACAATTTTGGGGGGGGGGAGGGGGGGGGGGGGGGGGGGTCGGGTTTCCATCATTTTTTGTAATGTAATCTTCAAGTCTGCAAAGCAGCATGTAAAATGGAATCAGTTATGCAATTACCAAAAAAATAACATAATGCTAAATGTAGGTGTTTCTCCTCACATGTCATTGATTTGAGGTGTTTCATACTCAGTAGTAATGTGGTCTGCCTGCAGATCACCAGTTTTCTCCTGCCCATCTGAGAAGCTATTCGGTTTTCGTTCTTTTGGCCGGGACACGGTTTTACTGCGTAAATCCACACCTTCATCTAATCTGCAAACGATTACAATAATAGCAATTTGTCATCTAGGCTTATATTTAATCATTATATTTAATCATATATGTTAAGTGCAATAGTTTTCCTTACATGTCATTCCCTTTCGACGATTCTTGGTCACCTGGATTTTCCTTTTTATGCAGCGCTGTAGCTTCATAGCGGACTTCATTGAACACAATAGGAGCACACGTAGCATCCTACACATGATATATTGCTCATATGTGATGTGAAGGTAAGGACCATAAAAAGTGTAGTAAACTAGAAGCATGAAAGGGGATTTCAACAGTTATTTTAAGGTATACCCTTGCACTTGGTAAGCTACTAACTATCTTGCTCGCAGTAAAACTTTCATGGTCGCCATGATTAAAGTATGTATGAGTCTTCAGCTCCAGGACGTGATACATATTTGTCAGGGACTGGATTTCCTGGGGGAGTACGCTTTCATCAACATCATCCTATGTCAAAGACCCACCAAGGGATTAAAAAGTTAATTGTAAGTATAGCTTTTCAGTTATGCTATTTCAATGTGTTTGAAATACGTACGGCGACTTCTTCCAACAGCTTGCTTGATTTCTTTTTGATTAGGGTGTCTGCTATCTCATCAAAAATAGTGATAGCCATTGAGGCCGACTCATCGGAAATATCCAAATGCAGCTGGTACTTGTGCATAATGTGCCAAGGTAAATAAGCATTGGTCTATATATGCAGGTGTAGTATTTGGTAAAGATATTTGAAACAAATTACCTTGTTTGGGGAAATTCATAAACCTTCAAACATGAGTCACACCAGAACTGCTCACCAACCTTACTAACTCCTTTTTTGCAATTCCCACTGGCACATGAAAAATAATACCAACCATATTTTGTTCTAACATTTTCAATCTTGACTTTGCAGTTAAGGGCTATAGATTGTTGTCATGCCAAAAGGTAAGTCAGTGAATGTGTCACATCTATGTAGTAAATAAATGATTGCAGAAATTGCATAAAACTTGCCTTTTGACTATCTTCTTTCTGCTCCCTCCCCAGATGCAGCAACTGTAGGAGTGTTCCCTCCCTTGGGACTTGGGGTCCGAGTGGATGCTCAATAACAGGAAGGTCTGCATTGCTAGAGTGGGAAACGTAGTAAATAAGTGATATTAAGTCATAGTATGGTATGATTAAGCACAAAATATTGTACATCAACATTGCCCTAAATGCTTGTATCTCAGAGATGTCTGCCCCATCATATATTGTGGTTGCTGAAGTGCTTGATATGTATATCTCTCCTGTACATGCATGAATGAAATGAGATGAAAAAGAGGGTACACAAATAGTTAAATGGGTCAGCACATTTTATGAATATGTTTAGTCAAGTTTATTGATTTATATGTAGGTTTGTTTTCATGGCTAGAAATCATATGGCTATTTTGCTACAGTCAATTGCATTGATTTGTATGAAGTTGTGTTCTCTTGACTTGAAATCATTTGGCTATTTCATTGCTTGATTATCTTCACCAACAAAAACAAAACTAACTTAAGTTTGGGAAGTACCTTTCCACTCTTTCACATGCATACCGGGCAGGATGAGGAGGTAGTTGGGCTACGCTTTAGCATTTCTCCAGACAAACTCGTTGCACAGACTGCCCCACAGTGTGTCACGTATTTGTCTTCCTCTGCAAAGGTTAGGAGGTAAAGAAGTTTTTTATTTATAAGCCCTTATCTGATCTGAAGTTCGTTCTTTTAACGAAGATATTTGTATCACATGAATAAAAACAACATAAAAAGGCACCTTTTATTTTGAATATGGATATCAAGCAGCTGAGAATTATTTCTAGTGGGATTGATCTGCCCAATATGACACACAACTCCTATCACATCTGCACAATATTGAAGCAATGAGTTAGTATGGGAAGCTCACTTTGACAGTCTTCAATTTGTATATGCTCTACATCAAGTCATTGTACATTTAATGTTCAAAATGAATGATTTGGTTTCTTTTTGCTGCTCCAGGGAGAAATCCAATAAGTAGCATTTATCTAGACAAGACTTGAAGCATTTTAGCTGTGAAGTGGAAACACTAAACCATGTTTTCTTACACCCTAAAGTAGTTGGGTTTTAGAATTTGTGGCAACAAATTTGATGCTTCAAGGTGCAAGTTAAAAGAACATTGTGCAGAACTCTTTTGAAATTGATATATGAGCTGGAATCTAATCCAATATAGTTTCAGTTGCTTAGAAGTCAGAAAGTTGTGTAAGTAAATATGGCGTGGAAGAGGAGAGTAGTAGAAGATAAGAATAGTGTTTGGCCAAATATGCTGCATCACCTTGGCTTCTCAGTTCATTACAATTGTGTGACCAGTATCTGGTTTGAGATGGTAGATAACCTTAACAGGTGGCTTTATTCTGAGGCAATTTAATTTTTTTGAAGAAGTATTTTATGTGCGAGTTTTTATAGTCTTCAAGGATTTGCTAAACTTGTAGCATTTAAGCTTCCTGTCATTTTTGTTCTCCTACTTGCAGGCCTACTTATCTATTACAGCATCCAACATTATTTATCATTTGCTGGTTCACTTGTCTTCGTAGCTCTGCTGATGGTGCCAGCCATGGGTGGAACTGATGTGAGCGTGCCTTTGTCAATTTAAAATTACTTAGTTTTTGGGGATAAGTAAGGAAAAGGTTTGTCTATCAGTTCTCATATGATTTTGTTTCTTATGCTACTACTTTATGATTGGCAAGATTCAGGCTGTTTTATTCATGTAAGGCATTTGCTAATTGCACTAAGATTCCCACTTTACTCTTGATTTCCGTGCTATTGTTATAAACAGTTGAATGATGGGCAACTTGTGATCGCAATGTAGGTTCTATTAGCCAACTGATCTGTCTAATTTTTCATATTTTGTACATACATGCAGGAACCTGAACCAGTAAAGTGGGACTACTACAGGAAGGGAATTGGTTCTAAATTGGTTGACATGCACAAGAAAGCTTATGACGGTATGTCTTCTACATGTGTCCTACTTTTCTATAAATGTTCTTCTAGCATTGCAATGTTTTACAGAGCTGTATCATTGATTATTATTCTCTTAGTTACGATTTATATCTACAAAATTATGTGGGCAGTTGTCAAATAGCGAGGAGAATAGGGTTGGATTAGTGGTAAGGTCATTTTCTTAGGTGCAAAATGGCTGATGCTGGAGGTTTTTTAGAGGCTGTGGGGTCAAGAATCGATTCCCTAGAGATGATTGGAAGTGGTTCATTCGGAGATGTCTATAAAGGGTATGGACAGCTGATTCATTGTATAATTTCATTTTATCTATTTCTTGATATATTCAAGAGTTTAATATGTTTTAAAGTTTAATATGATAGAATTTGCCGACAGTTTGAGTTCATGCAGTCAACATTAGCTACGTTTATGATTCTTGAGATGATACCCAATGCCTGCCCAATACAGAAGTTCTGATTTCCTTGTTCTATTTAGTTCAAGGTTATTTTTAGGAACAATACGTAATTATATATGTTGGATTGATGCAAAAAAAGGTGTATTGGTAGAAAAGTTTTGGTGACTGCAAAGTCACTGCAGGGAACTCAGAATTTGATTTTAGCATGACAAAGTCCTTAATTAATTAAGATAAACAGACTAATTAGGTAATCAGTTGGTTCATGGATCAAGGGATTTATTTTGCAGGCTATATATAATTATCTATCTTGGTTTGATGCACAAACAAGGATATTTTAAAGGGAAATCCATTTGCTGACCTAAACAGCTACCTCTCTTGAAATTAAATACCTCAAGTAAGATCAGTATATTCATATGCATTCAGCATTATCCACGTTCAACATTACCCACGTTTATCTTTCTACACCTTGTCTTTTATTACAAAAAATATATAAAAAGTTGAGTCAATGTTTCAGGTTTAAGAATAATGACATACCGAGAAGGAACCTGGACCCATTCAGAGCAATATCTTCAAGGGGTATTATCTGAAATGGGTAACACTGAAATAGGGAAGCATCACATTCGAACTTCTTCACAACAGTATTGCCTTCTAGTTGAATGCAATGTTTATCGGCATTTCGCATACATAATTTGTCTTTGTTTGGCTTCACGGTAAACCCTTTAATAATGCAACAATTACCTTCTTCTAGCTTTGTGGTAAAACGATGGGCAATTCCACTCCATGCAGTATAATGTATAGCACCACCCTATTGTAGCAACCAAAATCAGTATAACAAAAATAAGTATATGTAGATACAAATATTGCATTAGCAAGAAGGCACTTGGTAATAATAGTATAATACATGCTCATCTGATATAATATAGTCGGTGTTGATAGGTTTGCCTTTCAAGTCTGTTGCCTCCCACTTACGACAAACCATTACTTGTACTGTGTAGGCTGTCCCGAAAGTGAGTTGGCCAACAACAACGTAGGATTCTTCTGCTTGTGCTGCTACAGCAGATCCCTTCTTCTTGGGGGGGGGGAGCGGGTCCAGTAATGGTGCTGGTATCTTTTGCTTTCATCTTAAACGTCGTCGATGCAGCAGATCCCTTCTTGTATGTGGAAGAAGCCATGGTGTATGAGATGGAGCAAATGGAAGTGAGGGAATTTGAGGTTATCACCAACCGTATTTATAGGCGCAAGGATGATGAAGACCATTGATGTAGGTACAGGTGAAAGGTCGATCATTTGCTTTCTTCCCTGCCTCTTCATCGTCCTTGCTTAATTATCATAATTATATGTCTTTAAATGAAGGAAGGTGTAGGGTTTAATGTTGTTTGAATGTTAGTAGATGATTACTGATTAGCAGATGGTACACGTCATATTGGCAGGCCTTTGGGGCCAATTTAAACATAAGGCCTTTAGGTCCACTGCATGTTAGCACATGCGTGCTAGGCCAATTTTATTTGAATGGTAGCAGATGATGTGTAACATATTATAGGAGCAACGTGTAAATTTATCTGATGATCGAAGCAGATCCATGTAAGTCATATTGGCAGGCCTTTTGGGCCAATTTAAACATAAGGCGTTTGGGTCCATTTCAGCATGAGGTGGGTTTTGCCATTGTTTTGTCTTGCTGTTGTATTTAAAAGTTAGTATTCATTGCACAAGAATACTAACTTTTAAATAGATATAGATACCAAGTTTCAGAACGTACAAACATATTATAAAATAATATCATATTTTATTTAACCTATTTCAGCCAGCATAAAACTTCTTATACAAGTTTACAAATATATATTATGCCCTCTTTATACTATTATTATTATTTACTTCTTATACATAAGTTTACGAATATATATATTATATTATACCCTCTTGATACTATTATTATTACTATTTACTTATATACATAATATTACAATCATATATTATACCCTCTTGCTATTATTAATATTATTATTATTTATTAAAAATAAATCAATATGGTCCAAATCACACATCGAACAAAGTTTTCTTTCCAACATTAATTGCACAAATTTTCAAGAAATTCCTCTTTCACATGATAATACAAAGTTTCAGAACGTACAAACATATTATAAAGGCAAAATTGCAGAAAACTACTCGTTATATAGAGCTATTTGACTACAACCACCCTTTATACAACTAATTATTAACAAACACCCTTCAATTCAGTTCCATTAACAATGAACCACCTTCACCCAAATCCGTCAATTTTTTATGTTATGACTTGTGAAGTTACCAAAATGCCCCCATTTGTTTTTGCCGGTTTTGAGCGAGTTTAGGAATTTACTTTCTTTTGTTTGTTGAACCCGATTTAACATAGAATGCCTAATCAAGGTAGAACAAAAAATGTCCATAAAATCAAAAACAACTCACCCAAGGTAAATTTCATTTGATATTCTTGTTGGTAGAACTCAAAGGTGTCAAACTCATTCAACAACCTCAAATCAACGATTGTGTACACAAATAAGCTTCTAGATGGGAGAAAGCAGAAAAAGAATGATCTAGATGAAGATCCCATATCAGAACTAGTATATTTGCACACATCATCACGGACGCTCCTGATCGAGATACTAATGGAGAAGCAAACCTTAATTGAAGAAAAATACCTCGATCTCGAATCAATCATCTCTTTTCGAGACTTAAACGCATCGAGAAGGAAATCAACGTGCTTGTCTTGCACGAATCTGCGACGATAAGGAGCGGCAACACGAAGATTTCGAGACTCCAGGACCAATTTCAAGCCCTTAGATGGGATCGCAAGAAGGAGGTGGGCGGTCCGGAGGAGTACGAGGTGTACATGGAGAAGAAAACATGAGTTACAGACGGAGGTAGGGAAGGCAAGGCAGCTATAGAAGAGGGAGGAGGAGATGTGCGAGGTGTTAGAGGAGGCGAGACAGTGGAATGAGTACCTGGCGAGGGATTTGGAGAGGGTGGAGAATGAGATAAGGGAGGCGAAGGAGAAGCAGGTGGTGAACGAGGTAGTGATAGATGAGGTGTGTGAGGTGATAAGGAGGAGAAACGATAGACTGAAGGAGATGGAGAGGGACGAAGAGGCGTGAGGGAGAAGGAAGGAGGCGGGAAAGAGGAGGCTCAGGCAGATGGAGGATGACTAGGGTCTCATCAAGGCTTCTCTTTAGATCTTTGAGTGTTGATTTTACAGGAAATCATTTGGAAGCAAAAAAAGGAAATTTTGAAAGAAAGTGTCATTCGATTTTTTGGATAAATATGTATGAGATTTACGTAGAATGATGTGATTTGTGGTGACATTTGTAATATATATATATATATGTTTGTGTTGCATAGATAAATTTATATTTAACCATCACAATTGGTACCCTACGTAGCATTACAAGTTTTGGTTCTACATTCTCACCCAAAAAATAGTTTCGGTTCGACCTGGATTAGGAATTCTATGTTAAATCAGGGTATATTACCTTACCTCAACTGTCCAAAACCGGGTTCAACAAATAAAAGAAAGGAATTGCCAAAACTCGCTCAAAACTGACAAAAAATTCAAAAATGAGGGCATTTTGGTACCTTTACACGTCCTAACGGCAAAATTTGATGGATTTGGGGTGAAGGTGGTTCATTGTTAACGGAATTGAAGTTAGGGGTGGTTGTAAATAATTAGTTGTATGAGGGGTGGTTGTAGTCAAATAGCCCTATATAACGAGTGGTTGCCTGCAATTTTGCTATTATAAGTAATATTAATTATCAAAATTTTAAACAATTGAATTTTTTGTTGCTTCAAAGATATTGCAATATAGTGAAAGACAGAAAAAACACCCTCATAATAGGTACATTAAAATCACACCTTCATTGCAATTTTGCTCCAACATTAACTGTGGAGCAACTTATTTTAGGGAAAAGCTGGAGTAATGGAACATCACAAAGAATCAAGATACTATTTTCTTTCATTCTTTTTCAACATATATACATGTGCAAATTGCCTTACAAAATTATATTAAAACATTGTACACTGTCTCAACTGTCTTACCAAAGTTTGGAGATTTAGATGTGTCAATACAAATTTGGCATGTCACTACAATGAGAGGAGATTGGAAGATTCAATGTTTTTGCCATATCAAACTTACGAACACAACTATCTATTCATTGAGGCCTATTACTAATGTTGCAATTGCAAGTCATTATCCACTCATACATATAATTTGGGAAATTATGATGCAATCTCAATGTTTAAAGAATAAGCTTCATCAATTACCTATAATAGCAAATGTTACAATTTTCCCAGCACTTGATGGCAAGGAACGCAGAAGAAACACACCAATTCTACCCACAACACACAAGTCAAGTAGTAAGAGTTTGTACTCTAAATTGAATAATTATGAAAAAAAACAATTATATATTGAATTACAAATTATATAACAGATGTAGAGGTATCATATGCCAAGCTTGATTTCCCAAACTACAAGTATCGATTTTGCAATACAACAATGTGGCTGAAGGAGATGACTAAATCAGTTTGAGAATCAAATGTCCCTTTCTTAATATGTTGCCAAGAAGGAAAGGTCAGCTTGGAGAATGATGTGTCCTTGCCTCCTGTGTCAAGCCAAATTGTCAAAGGAGACACCTTTGGATCTAGTCCTGGTTGGGAAGTCACGTCTGAACGTCACAGTGGTGAAGATCGCGATCGGGCGAACGCGATGATGGTGGTTGTTGATGCCGGCGATTGGGAAGAGGTGGCGACAACGCGGACTTGGTGGTGATGTAAGCGTTTTGATGGAAAGATGGATAGCGAAGGCGGAAGCGGTTTGGTGAGGGATATAAGACTTGAAGGGACAAGTCTTTGGGCTGTCGTAGCGTCGACTGCAGATGAAGGAGAGATTGGCTTGAGAGATCAAGCGTTTGCCGTAGCGTCGGCGGCGGAGGGAATGAGGATGAGAGGGATATGGGTGATGTCCGATCAAGGGAATGGGGAATTAACACTCGACTTAAAACCTTGAACTTTAACTTGAACGTGAAGAAATAACAAGAACATAGGAGGCTTTAAATAGCCAAGGTATCTCGACCAAGACCTAATGGGCTTGGGTCGAAAAGAACCTAAGGGCAAGCCCATGCAAGCATGCAAAAGACACAAACCCTAAAAGATAGAATGAATGAAAGGAAACTATCTAAAACGTTGTAAATAAGGAAACTATCTAAAACAAGCTGGAAATACCAAATATAGATAATGTCCTAAAAAGAACGCGTGAAACTCATGAACGCGTTGAAGGCTTTGACGTGATCATCACGTGAGACGACGAAGTGTCACAGTCTTCAGAAGAACGCGTTCTTTCACTCTCGATGGTGGCGAGGACGACGAGTCTTGGATTTTCGTCTGGGCTTCCTTGGCTAGCGACGGCGCGTGCGATGAGAGACGCGACGGCGGCGGCGATGGCCTTGGACCTAGACCTTATCACTGGACATTCTGAGCGTAGGCTCATGGCTTCTTCCTCGTCTTGGGCTGTCATGGGAGGTAGGGTCACATCACCCTCCCCTACTTGGTTGTGAAGCGTTCCCGCTTCACCATCATCAAACTCTGGCTCAACATATGGTGTTAAGTCCGCGACGTTGAAGGACGCGTGAACTCTGAAATATGGTGGGAGCTCGAGTTGATATGCATTGTCCCCTATGGATTTGACCACGCGGAAGGGACCAACTCCACGCGGTGCCAATTTATGCTTTTGCCGCGATGGGAACCGCTCCTTTCGTAGATGCACCCAAACAAGGTCTCTGGGGGCAAAGACGACGCGGCGGCGGCCTGAATTCTTCTATGAGGCATACTGCGTGGCCCTCCTCTCCAGCTGTTCCCGGGTTCATCGATGATGCTCCTGGACTTGCTCAGCGCGATTGGAGGCTGAGACATGCACTGGGTCTCGGAGAGGACGCGGCGACAAATCCAGTGGTGTCAAGGGGTTGATGCCATACACCACTTCGAATGGTGTCAACTTGGTCGCTGTGTGCCTGCATCTATTGTAACAAAACTCGACAATTGATATTAAATCCTCCCAACGCTTAGGGTTGGATTTTAGCATCGTGCGAAGGAGGGCTCCTAGAGTTCTATTTGTGACCTCCGTTTGGCCATCGGTTTGGGGTGGTAGCTAGTCGAGAATAGGAGTTTGGTGCCGTGCTTTCCCCAAAGAGTTCTCCAAAAATGACCAACGAACTTAGAATCCCTATCACTAACTATGGTACGCGGGACTCCATGAAGACGGGCCACATGCTCAAAGAATAGATCAGCAATCTCACTAGCACTATGGGTAGTCTTACAAGCAATAAAATGTGCCATCTTAGAAAACCTATCTACGACCACAAAAATGGAGTCTTTACCTCGTCTAGAGAGGGGCAAACCCGTGATGAAATCCATAGACAAATCTTCCCAAGGGGCACTCGGAATGGGCAAGGGAGTGTAGAGGCCGTGAGGACTAGACTTAGCTTTGGCTCTCTGGCAAGTCACACAACTTCTACAAAACCTAGTCACTTGGTGAGTCATCTTAGGCCAAAAGAAGTGTTCTCTAAGCGCGTCTAAGGTTTTCCTAATCCCAAAATGTCCACGACTTGCGTGTGCTTCCTCAATCAATAGGAGCCTAATGGAGGATGTAGGAATGCATAGACGACTAGCCTTGTACAAATAACCCTCAGAAAGGTAAAAGGTATCAAACTCACGTGATCTCAGGCAATGCTCAAGAATAGGGGCAAAGAAAGGGTCACTAGCATATAAATCCTTAATTAAAGCAAAACCCAAAATTTTAGTTTGCACATGAGTCAGAAGAACATACCTGCGAGATAACGCGTCAACAACAATGTTATCTTTTCCTTTCTTGTGAACAACGACATAAGGAAATGTCTCCAGAAACTCCACCCAGCGAGCATGGCGGCGATTGAGGTGAGCCTGGCTCTTCAAGTAGCTCAACGCGATGTGGTCGCTGTGGATGACAAACTCACGCGGCCAAAGGTAATGCTGTCATGTCTTCAGCATGCGTACTAAGGCATAAAGCTCTTTGTCGTAGGTGGGGTAATTGAGTGTGGCTCCTGTGAGCTTATCACTGAAGTAGGCAATCGGCCTCTTCTCTTGGTGTAACACACCACCAATGCCTATGTCTGAGGCATCACACTCCACTTCGAAGTGTTTGGTGAAATCTGGAAGCTGGAGCAAAGGCGCTTGGCACAACGCGTTCTTCAAGGCGGAGAAGGCGCGTTCATGGGACTCAAGCCACAAAATTGTGCTTCCTTTCTTGGTGAGCTCATGTAGTGGCACGGCAATGGAAGAGAAATCACGTACAAAATGCCGATAAAAGCCTGCGAGACCTAGAAAGCTTCGCACCTGTGTTGGTGTGGTAGGCGTGGGCCAGTCCTTGATGGCCGCGATCTTCTCATTATCAACGCGTAAACCATCGCTACTCACAATGTAGCCCAGAAAGTTGGTGGACTCGGAGCAAAATGAGCACTTTGCTAGATTGGCAAACAGGCACTCTTGTCGAAGGCATTCGAGCACTTGGCGAAGCTGATCGACATGGTCTTCTAGGCTCCGGGAATACACAAGGATGTCATCGAAATAAACGACAACAAACTTGCCAAGGAAAGATCTCAACACGTGGTTCATCACGCGCATGAAGGTGATGGGCGCGTTCGTGAGCCCAAATGGAATGACAAGCCACTCGTAGAGCCCATACTTCGTCTTGAACGCTGTTTTCCACTCATCACCTTCTTTCATTCTGATCTGGTGATAACCACTCTTCAAATAATTTTAGAGAAGAGTGTCGCGCCATGAAGTTCATCTAGCATATCATCAAGGCGGGGAATAGGGTGCCTATACTTGACTGTGATCTGGTTTATGCCACGGCAATCAACACACATTCTCCAGGTGCCATCCTTTTTGGGCACAAGGATCACAAGCACAACACAAGGGGAAAGAGATTCCCTTACGTATCCGCGATCCAACAATTCCTGGACTTGGCGCTGTAATTCTTTGGTCTCTTCTGGACCAGCTCTATACGCATCGCGGTTGGGCAAAGAAGCACCTGGCATAAGGTCAATTTGGTGCTCAATGCCTCTCAGGGGAGGTAATCCTTGTGGCAACTCATCGGGGAATACGTCGGTGAACGCGGCAAGCAAGTTCGCGATCTTTGGTGGCAAAGGCGCATTCGTCGATGATTCAGGGATGCATGGGGTTGGCACAAGCAGAAAGCATGGAGTCTTCCTAGTCAAATAAGCAGTGAGGTCATTGGGCCTTGCCAAAAGAACGCGTTGCTCACATGTGCCTTGCAAAGGACGCGCTAAGGGCAACGAATCGTCTAGCTGTGGGGCACGCGGTATCCCAGTGGTGGCGTTGTGTTTCTTCTTGCCATTGACTGGAGAAGGCGAAGTGTGACCAGATTTGGACGTAGTAGACGCGGTCTCTATGGCCTTCTGGCGATCGCGTTCTACCTGGTCCTGCAAGATCTCATGGGGAGACATTGGATGCAAAGTGATGCGCTTCCCATGGTAATTGAACACATAAGTGTTCAAATAGCCATCATGGAGTACGTGCCTGTCAAATTGCCATGGGCGCCCAAGCAAAATATGGGTGACGTCCATTGCAATGACATCACAAAGAATAGAATCACAGTATTGCCCTATAGAAAAAGAAATTAAACATTGGCGAGATACTGTTTACCTGGACTAGAAGAAATCCATTGGAGGGCATAAGGTTGTGGATGAGGCGTCGTAGGCCATTTGAAGTGGTTGACAACCTTCTCATTCACAATAGTTGCACAACATCCTCCATCAATAATAACACTCAAGGAAGTTGTTTGGACTAGAGCCCTTGTGTGGAACAAGTTCTCTCGTTGATCGCTTAAGCTGGCTTCCTTGACGGTGAGGAGACGACGCGTCACCAAGCTCAATGGTGTGCCCGCGTGCAGAGACGTGGGTTCGCAATCATACGCGTCTTCATCCTCGTCCTCGTTGCCTTCAGTGATCACGTCAAGTGTGGCCTCCTCGTCTTCACAAGATTCGTAGCCAGCGGCGGCTGTGGAGAACAACACCTTGCGAGCATTGGGACAATCCTTCTTGTAGTGGCCTCGTCCACCACATTTGTAACACTCAATATCACGCGCGCGATCGTTGGGCACTGGGGCCTGTCTTGGCGCGGTCGGTCGCGGCGTGGTGTTTGGTGTCGTGGGCTTTGCCTTGGGGGCTTGGCTAGATGCTGATGTGGTAGATGCACCAGGGCGAACATTAGTATAAGGGAAGCCACTAGTGTTAGAAGAATACCGTTGTTGGCCAGTGGAATAGGTGTAAGACTTTCGGCGAGATAGTTGTGCATGGATTTGCATTGCCGTGTGGGTGAGTGTGTTCATGTCTTTGATGGGCAAAATCTCGAGTTGATCACAGATGTTGGTGTTCAAACCACTCAAGAATTTCTTCCTCAAGGTAGATGGTACAACAGAGATGTTGGCCTTGTAATACATGTCTTCAAGCTTGGAAAAGAATTCGAGTGGAGTCATCGATCCTTGGCGAGCCATGGCAATGTCCAATCGCATTTGATTCCTGTAGTTTGGAGGCACGTATTTCCTGGTCATTACGTAGACTAATTGATGCCATTCTGTGACTCATGCTCTATGGCGTCGAACGCAATCATCTTCAAACCTATGCCACCACACGCGGGCGGCTCCTCGGAAGTTAAGCGTTGCGGCGTCGACATGGTCCTCAGGTGGCACACGATTATAGCGTAGGGTGTACTCTATAGCCTGCACCCATTCAAGAAACACAGAGGGGTTGTATTCACCATGAAAATGCTTGATTTTTACCTTGACATGTGGTCACTGGTATCGAGGCTGGTCTGGGGCTGGGTTGAACGCGGTGTTCGGTGCAGCGTCATAAAGAGGGTTGTCAATGACGCACAATCCATGTGGTCTATCGCGTCCAACTTGGTGTCTATCGCGTTGTTCGCGATTTTCGCGGACAAACTCATCCATGGGCGCGTAGGCGTCATCGCGTTGATGTCTGCATGGCGGGGCATCGTAGTTGTCGCGTCGATGGTCTCTCTGTTGAACATCACAACGCTCGCCGCCAATGTCCCGAACGCGTTCTCCTCGGGGTCGGAGACGCGGGGAAGGTATCCAATCTGATGGGTGATCCTGCAATTCAATGGGATCTCCAAGAGGGGGGTGGAAAAAATTAGGATTGACCATACCTAAGTCCTTGATCTCTTCGTCATTGTACTCGTCGAAGTCGTCTTGGACATTGGGTGTGATCGACGCGTAGCCATCTGATCTGTAACGCGGTGTTTGAACACTCTGGTGTCGAAGATGATCGCGTACATCATGGCTGCGTTGTTAGGTAGGTGGTGTCCTCAATTGATCATCGCGTCGCGGTTGTCCAGTGTCACGGTGGCTTGGTCTTCTCGGCGTCGTGTCGGCTTGGATAGCTTGACGACATCGGTCATCGCGTGTGGCTGAATCCGGCACGTGTTTCTGGGTTCTCCTAGAGGCATACCTATCATCAAAGTTGTAAGGTTCAGAGTACTCACCTTGAGAGTCGTCGGCATCGCGGTCTGAGCCGTTGTCGAAGCCAGCAGGTGTGGCTCGTGGCACATAGCGATCCTTCTGGGGAACGAAGCCTTGGCGGCTCTCAATGACACTTTGCATTCTGTTTAGTTGATGTTGAGAAGTGGAAGGCATAATTCCCTTGCCTTTGTCCACTCGTGTCTTGGATGGGACCGCGTCGGTGGCTCCAGGTGGAGGCGGCGCGTCCATAGCACTCAACGGTGGGGAAGTTGGAGTGGGCGCGGGCGGTGCCACTTCCTGTTGGTTGGCGCGTAGAGTGGCGGCCTCCTGTTGAAGAGCCTGGATCAAGATCTGATCTTCGGTCAACGCCATGATGGGGTCGCGTGGTTGGTCCTGTGGTGGTTGGTCTGGAGGTAGACCCAACTGCTGGGGTTGTGGGTTGGTGTTGTCGACCTCGCGTTCGTCTGCACTGTGGCCAATCTGCATGGTGCCTATTACAAGACGACCAGACATGGGAGTAAAAACGAACCAAAAGACAACAAAGAACAATAACCAAGCAAATCACTAGTCAAGTCACAAAGTTCACGTAGGTAGGGCTTGTTTGGCTTGCCGTGAGGACGGCTTGGCTTGAACAAGAGATGGTGTATCAAGCAAGTTGCAATCAAACAAACAAGAACAAATTGAAACCCTAAAACAAACGTAAACAAAGCAACCTAATTAGCAAGAAAGTACCTTCTAGGAAGCTTGACCTAGACGATGGAGAGATTTAGAAGATGAGCTTAGACCGATGTGGATTAGGGTTGCCTTATTTTGGCTTTCCCTAACTTTGGAGAATTTTTTTTTTTTTGGAATATCTTATCGATATCTTTTTTTTTATAATATCCGAGATCTTATCTTTTGATATTTTCGGACTTGCAAAAGGAAATAAAATAAAAAGGTCTAAGTAACAAGAATATCACAAGTGTGATTGTAGAGATAGGAGAGAGAAGATAAGATTTGATGATATCTTATTAGGAAATTGGTTAAGAACCTAAAAAGCAATATCCAACAAACAAGGAAACTCTATCCACGCATGAAATAAGAAAACAAAATATTCTAGCATGCAAGATAACAAATTACTAACACACCAAAACTTGGGGAACAAGAAAAAAAAAATCGGCCAAGGTAGGACCTTGTAGAAACCGAAGGATGAGCAAAAGATGGAAATTTTATGGTTTTTCGTGATCTTTTAGTAAAGCAATCGATGGGGGCCAAGAAAAATTGTGAACAAAATTGAAACTTGAGTTCGTGACTTACACGACTGCTAGGCTCTGATACCAGTTGATGTGTCCTTGCCTCCTGTGTCAAGCCAAATTGTGAAAGGAGATACCTTTGGATCTAGTCCTGGTTGGGAAGTCACGTCTGAACATCACAGTGGTGAAGACCGCGATCGGGCGAACGCGATGATGGTGGTTGTTGACGTCGGTGACTGGGAAGAGGTGGCGACAACGCGGACTTGGTGGTGATGGAAGCGTTTTGATGGAAAGATGGATAGCGAAGGCGGAAGCGGTTTGGTGAGGGATATAAGACTTGAAGGGACAAGTCTGTGGGGTGTCGTAGCGTCGACTGTGGATGAAGGAGATGCGAAGATAGATTGGCTTGAGAGATCAAGTGTTTGCCGTAGCGTCGGCGGCGGAGGGAATGGGGATGAGAGGGATATGGGTGACGTCCGATCAAGGGAAGGAGGAATTAACACTCGACTTAAAACCTTGAACTTTAACTTGAACGTGAAGAAATAACAAGAACATAGGAGGCTTTAAATAGCCAAGGTATCTCGACCAAGACCTAATGGGCTTGGGTCGAAAAGAACCTAAGGGCTAGCCCATGCAAGCATGCAAAAGGCACAAACCCTAAAAGATAGAATGACTGAAAGGAAACTATCTAAAACATTGTAAATAAGGAAACTATCTAAAACAAGCTGGAAATACCAAATATAGATAATGTCCTAAAAAGAACGCGTGAAACTCATGAACGCGTTGAAGGCTTTGACGTGATCATCACGTGAGACGACGAAGTGTCACAGTCTTTAGAAGAGCGCGTTCTTTCACTCTCGATGGTGGCGAGGACGACGAGTCTTGGATTGTCGTCTGGGCTTCCTTGGCTGGCGACGGCGCGTGCGATGAGAGACGCGGAGGCGGCGATGGCCTTGGACCTAGACCTTGTCACTAGACCTTCTGAGCGTAGGCTCATGGCTTCTTCCTCGTCTTGGGCCGTCATGGGAGGCATGGTCACATCAGAGAAGATACAAGAAACACCTGAACTACTTAATCATTGATTGCATGTTCATGGGCCTAGGGCAACTAACTTGAGGAATAAAATCCGGATCTACATAGCATGTTTTGTTTCAGATCATTTGGAGGTCGGTTTAATGATAAAATAAATCAATCACGATGGCTTTATACTTTCAATTTTTTTGGCAAAAATTACCATACGTTTGGATCACTTATGCCTGAAGAAGGAAATTCCCCCAAGTATGCTCAATTGTTCTTCTATGATACTAGAAATGAGGCTAAAAATAAAAGGGCATGCATGAATTTAGATACCAATGAGGTAAAGGAATCAATAGTCCAATACTTGATTGACATGTTACATTCAAATATTTGTGTAGCTAAAGCATTCAGCATGGCAAGATATCGGTCATTTGTAAATAACACTATGAAATTTACAATTAAGCTCATACGAGAAATGGAACCAAGTAAAAGACAATATAACTTGCCAATTAGAGGTTGCAGCTGTCATTGTAGGAGATTTTGGTCAGAGATGTTCTCAGACAGAGCAAAACAAAAGGGCCACAAAGAATATCAGATTTGCACCCTCAATACATGGATATGCCAAACCCTTTCCTCTTTCCTCATGGTGAAGATGGGTTTCAATAAAACATTACATATAAGGCAAACATAGGAAAAAGGAAAACAAAAAGGGAATTTGTTACAATGACATAGTTCTATTGCTACAAACTAAAATAAAGAACAATGAAGGGACAACCCTAGTACAAGAAGGGAGATTATACTAGCAATACTTGTCGGATGTCTATAGTGTTATGGAAGAACAAAGGTTATGGTGGATAAAACATAACCAAGATGAACGGTGTGCAGATTTGTAAATAGACATTTCTGATGATGTTACAAAGGGAGACACGAAAGCAAATGCAATTGGCAGTAGAATTGTTCTACCATCAAATTTCACAGGAAGCCCAAGGTACATGATCCAGAACTACAAAGATGCAATGGCACATTGTCGGGCATTTGGAAATCCATCCCTTTTTATCACATTTACAACTAATCCAAGATGGCCAGAGGTAGATGAAATACTATTAGAAGTACAAGGGCAAAATCCACATGATAGACCATATACAATGACCAAAGTCTTCAAGTTGAAGTTAGCACAACTAATGAAAGACATTTGTAAGCACGAAATCATTGGCAAAACAAAAATTGGTACGTTAACTTAATTATTGTTGTTAGTTTTCTTACATCTAGTTATAGACTTTACTAATTCATGCTTATACTTACTTTTCTTCTACTAAGAATATATTTAGTTCTGTTGCACTCAATTTAAGAGATGGCATTTATCTATTCACTACTGAACTACTACCCATTACACATTGTCTAAAGTATCCGCCTTCATGCAAAATGCACTTTATTTCCTGTTTGATATTAAAACATAATAAAAAATTGTTTAATATGTATTTATCATACAGGTTTACAATTTTAGTTGGAAGAATGACATTTCAAATACTTCTATGTATCTCGATTATAATTATCAAAACTTTCAGTTATTACGATGAAAGTGGTCAAAATTCAATGCAATTTTTTTGGAATGAGAATAATGCATTTGTTTTGCTTCACTTACCACCTTACTAATGATGGCGTTATGTGGACGTGCTTTTGTGGACCTTCATGTAACACCCCCAAATTTTCTCTTGAAAGTATTACTATCAGTGACCTCGGATTCTTCATCCCGAAATCACCCCAGGCTTTTTCAGTTGATATAAATCATCAAACAACAATTATGATACAAAATATCATAACCTTCGATTAAAACCATAGTCGTGGAATTTCAACACAATTCCAAATACGACCAAATACATCAGAAATACAGCGGAAGTCTTTATAATACAGAGTAGTCTTAATACAAGACCGTTTTAACACATCGGAAGTCTTTGAAATAACAACAGGGTCTTGATCGCAATGATCACCCGCCAAGGATCCTTAACCTGGATAAAACTCTTCAAAACACCGTTTGCCTTCATAGTCGTTCTAGCCTTTTTGGACCTGCAACCTATCTGATGTGCCGAATCGAACGGATGACACCAGCCAACAATGCAGAGAACAATTACGGTTGGTTAGTCTAAATGCATAGACCATGCAAGGGCACAAAGCAGAGTGGTTCGAAGTAGTCGTATTAGGTTAGACTCATCGTCCTCGAATCAAAACTGATAATGATAGTCAACCACCATACTCTACTGAAATATATGAAAAGGCATGAACAAGAGAAGATTCTGAAGACCAAGTCTTACAGCAATCAACCCAAAGAAGATTCCAACGAAATGAATCTTATCGGAAATATGACAAATGTTGGGAAACTTAAATAATCATAGAATCACAGTATCGCATACGAGCGATTTAAAAGTTAAGACGAGATTTCCTAGCTGCACTATCGCCTAGCTGCACTACTCGCCGAAGGTATATTAATTATGTGCGTCAAGAGCACTTAACTTATTAATACAAAACACACAACACTCTTATACCTTAAGAAGTTCGGAAGAACTCTGCGTATGAGATAACGCTTACCACTATACTCTTTTAAGATTCAAGAACAATCACAATATCTTATTCTTACGTTCCTCAAAACGTATCACATAAGATCTTACTCCTATTTCCTCAAAGAGAGTGATACCTTAAGCCTTATAGATGACATACTCGCAAGATGTCAATCCTTGACAATTCCCAAGAGTCCTAACTATTTATCCTCTGGAAATTCCACTTATCGAGTCCAACGACTCGTACTGTCTTTAAACAAACTTATTTCTAACTTAAAATCCTTATATTCCGTACACAATCTACTATCCACCCAGGACTTAATCGCATCATTTCCTTATTAACCTCAAACGAATCTCAAATAGATCTCCCCAAAGGATACCTATGATTTCGTACACTTGGCTTTCTCAAAAGCTCTAACCATTGGTCCTACATGGGTCATACTTTACTTATGATCCTGACCATCCTAACTCCGGATTTCACAGTCTTACTCAAGACCACAATAGGGAAAACGAGATCCTAAAGAATTATTCCCTTAATCAATTGTCCCCGTAGCTTGAACATGAGTAGTGAAATGTTTCGTCAAAGCTTGGAACATATCTTCAGTTGAGGCATCGAATGTAATTTATTCCACTCAGAGAATTATTACGGAGTGCAAGGATTTTACCGAAAATCCAACTCCACTGAAAGCGAAAAATTTATCGAACGAAGGATGGGAAAATTACCCAAATACCCTTACTAAAAATGAGGGATATTACATTACTACCCCCTTAAGAAAAGTTTCGACCCCGAAACTTGCAATTAAACCAATGAGGATTCCGCCTCACTAACAAACTTACTATCTGAACTTAATATCCTTAACCAGGACATCATCGACACACGTTGTCGCTCTTGTACCAGCGTGAACCATATCTCTTGTGTTCACCATCAGCTGATGAACTCTAACCAAGTTACTAGGTTCTACAACCTCAAATCATAACGAGGGAACTAAGAATTCAAGCCTTACTGGAGATGGCGAAACCACATCGGCTTCTTCCGAGTCCTTCAGAGAGAACTGAATGCACCCATATTCTACGGGTGACGAGAAGAGAGTTTAGTCTTTCTAAATATGGAAGTGAACTTCCATATCAGACTAAAGAAGAAGGCACGACTATGAACGGTAAAAAATTTCATTTGAAAATTCGGAGCCTTTGAAAACATTTCTCAGTTCAAACGAGTAAACGGTTTATAAAAATTTTCGTTCCCAGAAAATGTTTTAAAACCCACCCGTTCAAAAAAAATTCGGCTCTAATACCAAATCTGTAACACCCCCAAATTTTCTCTTGAAAGTATTACTGCCAGTGACCTCGGACTCCTCATCCCGAAGTCACCCCAGGCTTTTCCAGTTGATATAAATCATCAAAATGTGGGATATTACATTATGTCATTGTTAAATTTGAGAGTTCACTATATGCAGAGACTTGAATTACATGTAAAGAGATTAAGTTAAGGACATTCTAAAGATAAACAATTTTACTGATTGAAACTATTTCTTATCATTTTTTATTTATCAACACTTGCTAAACTTTTTAAATTTTCACAACTGCCTACACAATAGAATTTCAAAAATGGGGGTTGACACATGCCCACATACTGCTATGGTTAAAATCAAGAACCAAGGAAAAGACAACTTCAGACATTGATGAGATCATATGTGCAGAAATACCATGCAAAGACAAGGATCCAATAGTCCATAAAATTGCAAATGAACATATGTTGCATGGGCCATTTGAAGAAGCTAACAAAACCTCCCCATGCTTGATTAACGAAGAATGCAACAAACATTTACCATAGGCATTTCATGAAAAAACAACACTGGATGAAGATGGCTTTCCAATCTACAGACGAAAAAACAATGGTGTTTTTTTGTGAAAAAGGGGAAAACAAAACTTCATAATAGACATGTGGTACCGTATAACCGCTACCTCTTCATTAAGTATGTCGCACACATTAATATTGAGTGGTGCAATAGATCAAGGGAAATTAAGTACCTGTTCAAGAGCAATAGCAAAGGTCCTGATAGAGAAATCACACTGTTCCTACATAATGAGAACACAACAGATCAAACGGGAGCAACAAAGGTTATAGAAGTCGATAAGATAAATAAAAATTTAGAATGTCGATACTTATCTTTGTGTGAAGCTTCTGGATAATTTTTGCATTTGACATACACTATTGCAAACCATCAATAATCAGGTTGTCCTTCCATTTGCCAGATCAGAATTCAGTTATGTTGTGAGACTCACAAAGTTTTCCAACATTAATGCGCATGGAGGAAGTCAAATAAACCATGATTACTGAGTGACTCACATTAAATGCAATTGATAGTGAAGCAAGGAAATACACATATGCTGAGATACCAAAAGACAATGTCTGGAATGCAAAGGATAAGATATGGAGACCACGGAAACAAAGAAAAAGTATTGACAGAATATTATACTCTCATCCAACTTCAAGAGAGCGCTATTACTTGAGAATGCTTCTAAACATTTTAACACATGGAGGATTTAGACAATTCAACCAATTCAACCATAACAACACAAGTAACAGACCTACCATTTTAGATCAGTACCAATTTCGTATATAAAATGAAGGTCCCAATTAGCATAGCTCCTTAACTTGACAGCATTATAAAATATTTTAGCATTTTTTTTATAGTTGCTATTGCAGTTATAGTCACTAACACTTGCTTATAAAACACATCAACAGGGAAATCTCCTATTACATGGTCAACAAAGTTAACCACTCCTTCGAAAGATGCAACAGGATCCCATATCTCCATGAAAACAATGAGTTATTTTACGTTTCTTTAACAATTATAAGTTTACACACTATAAGCTTCAAATGGATAGAAAAATAAAACACCATGAAGCAACTGATTATATGCCTTCCTTTTAAATTTAGGATATAAATGGTTGCTACAAACATCAAATCTCATCTAAATGTTCTATTCCTTACTTGTTTTCACTTCCAATTCTTCATCTTCTTATACTCTTAATTGAAAATTATATTAGATATAATATTTGGTTTAAATAATAATAGTGTGTTAATGATTAATTTTAAATTCATTTAATGATTTCAAAGTGTAGTTTGAAAGTGAGTGTGGTTTTAAAAAGGATAATGTTTAAAGCATTACATTTATAAATAAGTTATATTATAAAACAATGATGGTGTGAAGTGTTAACTTAAAGTGTGATTTTAAAATATTAAAAAGTGTGTTTCAAACTTCTGCAAGCTTCGATTTCGTTACTTAATCCTTAGATCCATTCATAAAAATCTCTTTATATTATTAGTATAATGTCAAGTTGGATATTGACATTATTTGCTTCTCTATTCGAATTGACGAGCGTTGTCTCGTGAGTTTAGTTTTGTAAGAATTCCTTATTTATAAAGACTTAAGTGTGTATAGTTAATGCTCTAGGGAGTTTGAGATTTATTTCTCATGTGTGTATACTCCGAGCATTAGATGTGGTAAATTTCAGGTGGTGAGCTGGTATAAAGTTTAAAATGCGTAGTTGTGACAAAGAGTTGTTTCTTTCCTAAGAAAACCGTATTACAATGCGATTAATGGTTTAATATATAAACGTTTAAGGATTTAAATGTGGTGATTATTGGGTGAGTGTGTTCCTTGTAAGACTTTTGGTTTAAACCTTTTTGGTATGAGTAAGTGTATTATTTGGGATGATTAAGTGATAAGTGACATCATAAGATTATTTAGTGATATAATGATATGAGGAGTATTAAGGGATTTAGTTTGAGGTAGATGGTAAATTTGGTTAGCCAAAAAGTTTGCTTTAATTGGGATAATAGATTTTGTGAGGGAAATTAAGTATTAAAGGATTTATTGGTGAATAGCAAACTCAGTCGATAAAAGTTTGTTTTGATTTGTGTGGATTAAAACATGGGATAAAACAAGTTTATAAATTCTTTCCATCTAGGCTTGAGGAGAAGGTTATTTATATCTATTAAGGCGATCTTAGGACACGTTTTGGAGGAAATAAAATGATTGATCATAATCGTGTTAAAGGAATTATCAAAATCATGTTTGAGGAAAATATGAATAAAATGTTGGGTGATTATTCTGGGTAATATAAGGGTCTTAAGTTAGAGATGAATTATTTGAGACAATTAAACTTTCTTTGGGATTTGAGTTAGAAATGGGCACAAGAGCCAAATTTAATTGAGATAAATAATATAATTTGTGGGATGTACTTTTAAGAAGTAAGAGTATATAACATTTGGAGTTACTAAGATTTGATGTTTTGGTCATAAGGAGTTTAATGTGCGAACCTTGGGATTTGATTATAAAGAGGAAATTGGAAAAGAAAGGTGTGTCTTCGTGCTTAAAGTATATGTTAAGATTGTTATGATGATTTTGGGGACTATTATTCTAAAGTAGTCATGATCTTGTGGAATTAGGAGTATTCCATGATATGATATATGGAGACGAGATATACGCGATAATGTTTTGATTGATGAAAATAGTTCGACTATTTTGAGGTTAATTATGAGAACATGAATATTTAAGGATAATAACTTAAGAAAGTGAATGAAGTGGAAGCTCGTTCTTTTACCGTGATAGTTTCTAGTTTCGGTGTCGAAATTATTTTTAAGGGGGTAGTATTGTAATAACTCTCATTTTATCATAAGGGTATTAATGTAATTCTTGTATATTTTCTTTGGTAATAATAAAAGTTATGAATATTTTTTTATTTCTTTTAGATGAATAATTTAAATTTTCTTTACTTAAGTGCAAAAAATAGTTCAAGATAATTTTGTACAAATTATCAAATGGGCTATAATAGTATGGTGTAGAAATAAATAAATAAATATAAAAATGAATATAGTTTTAGAATTTTAAATATAATAATAAAGGTTATAAGAATTATTATGCTTATCCATGAAGGGATAAAATAATAAATACGCTAAGTGGGTTATCTCTTTAAGTTATGAATGATTTAAATTATGATTAACCTTATGTTAATTATAATTTAAATAAACTTATCAATCTTAACCTAGATTATTTGAGTTAAGATTAACAAAGTATTTGTCAAGATTTAAATATGGTTAATTTTATAAAGAGATGTGACTTAAGCTTAATTTTAACCTAAGTTAATTTTTCTACACTTTAATTTAGGGTTAAAATAATATTATAAACTTAGAACGATAAAAATAAATAAGTTTAGGTAATTTTTAGAAATTTTGAAATGTTATTTAAGGGCACTTTGCCACAACTTTAGAAAGTTGGGCGAAAATGTGCAATTAGACCAAAAGAAGGGGGGCGTGTGAAATAACCGAAAAGGGTCATCTTCTTGCTCCAGCCTCCCTTAAAACGCAGCTCCAAGCCCTCTTTAATGGAGGAATTCGACCATGATTCGAGCCTGATTTGAACAAATAAGTACTGGGAATTTAGGAGGGCAAGATCACGCATCTAATGCTTCGATCAATTTGGATTAAAATCAGCGGGATTGGCGGGATTTTGTCGGTCATTCAAGTGTGTCGTTCGTTTGAACGAATTGAAGGATCGACAAATTCGATCCTATATGATTCCAATGGAGGCCGAAAATCACGGGATCTTGTTGAGGGAATTCAAGGCTTCAAAATCCGTATATAAACCCCCTTGATCGACCCCTCAATTCATTCAATTGCATCAATCTTCCACAAGAACCCTAAAACCCGAAACCTTTGTTCCTCTATAAAATTCAAGAGTGTTGAAGCTTTATTTTTGCAATTGTTTACATCATTAGCTTAGTCCCTTCATATGCCCTCTAGCCCCGACGCCGGAGACGCACCGACGAGGCTCAATTTTGCCCATGAATCCGGCGGTGTCACTTGCGAGTCCGACGAAGGTTGGTTCGAATTGGGAATTGGGTATTTTGTTGATTTTAATTTATTTTGGTCTAATCTTGATTAATTTAATTAATCTAGACTAATGAAAAATATGTTAGGATTAAGTTAATTTTATAAATATTAAAATTAAAGTAATTATAATTTTTTCTAATATTATCTTATATTATGAAGGGGTAATTTATAACTCTTCATGTAGATAATATTTTGAGTTAGAAATATTTAGGATTATAAATAAATTATTGGACCAATTTAGATATGATATGATTATTTAGAATATACGACTAATTGATTTTTAGAATCGAATAAATAACCGTTTTATCAAAAAGCCTTGAAACTGATTTATTTGGAGTTAAGTATATATAATTAAAAATCAAGACTTGTACCCTTCAATTGTTGTTATTGAATAAATTATCTAATCATAATTTATTTATGTATTGTGATTTGGGTACATCTCGGAACCGCGTTTGGAGTGGAAACCAAGCAGGGAGCCAATTTGCTTTACGAAAGCAACCATCTTCGTAACCCGTTCAAGTTCTTTGTGATTTAAGGCAAGTGGTGGTTCGTTCTTGTCATTTTAATTTGACCGAAAATTAATTATTAATTAATTAGGTAATTTCTAAAACCCTATTAATGTTTAGGAACACTTGTGTGCTTATACAAATTTCGTATATACATAGTTATATAAGTTTAAGTACTTAATGTTGCTATCGTTTCAATAACGATATTGTGTGTGGACTTTGTGTGTTAAATGTGGACTTTATAGTCATTAAGTGTGGACTTTAATAGTGGTGTGTGTCAGAGATATTATGGCCTTGCGAGGCATGATAAACTCTTTATCACTCGGTATTAGTCGAAAGAATTCCTTAATCCTTTTAAGGTCATGACCATTGCTTCTTATCCATCCGTTAAGGATAAGAGGTGTTTAAGCACCTTGCTAGTGCAATTGGGTTGGACGTAATGTCGTCCTGTGTTGTACTCGTTTTATTTGAGATTATGTTAAAAGCATTAAGAATAATTGTGGTGTGGTGAAATTAAATAAGATAAGTGTTGCGAGCACATAGTTAATAAACTTCGAGCGAGAAGTACAACTTGGAAAACTCTCGTGCTCTAGCTTAAGCGGGTCGTCTTTCCAATCTGGATTCACATTATGCGGTAAGGTTGGTCGGGCCCAATTATTCAATGGAGTTTTATATATATATGTTGTGTGTAATTTAAAACGTTCCCAAACAAATCATATCTTCTTCCCATAATACCCACATTCATTCGGGTATTCTCTTGGCGCATATCTCTTTTGTCCATCCTTCGTTTTAGTGGAAGTATTTTAGTTATATATCGTCTATCGATTTTTATTCGAAAGACAAGAATAGTAACTAGATATGACCACATAGAATCTCACATAAAATACCATTGCATAGTCTTTCATTAGACTAATCAACCACTATTTTCCTTACATGGTTGGCTGGTGTCATCCGTCCTATATGGCACATCAGTCGACTTGCCTCAGGTTGTCTAGAAGTAACAAGACGGAGAAGAAGGCTTGCAGTTGAAGTTTAGTTTGATGAGTTTTCAAGGTCCTTTGAATATAAGATTTAATTTTCTAATTGATGAAATAGGCAAAAGTTTTATTACCTAGTCATATAATTTTGATTTATTTAAAGTCTTCTGCTGTAATTTCAATATCGTTTGTAAAACTTATCTCCTCAATTTACGAGAGAAATATTAATAAAGATTGAATATCTATTTCAAAAGTCTTCCACTACTTATTTATTATTGAATATTTATTTATTTTATACATAAATTGTTCGGATTAAGCCTTGAGTGACTTTGGACATTAAAGTCTGAGGTCACTGGCGTGTGACACTATCGACATAAGTTGGGGGTGTTACACTTGTAAGCATTGCTAATTAAAATAGGAGCAAGGATTTGTGGAACTAACACGAGTTTTTTTTTTTGATGAAAAGGACCAACTATATTAAACAAGAGAAGGGAACATTACAACAACTAATCTAGAAAGCAAACTAGAAACATGAGGATAACAAACCAGGGGCCCCAAAGGGCAGAGACAGAAGGCAACCATTGCCAAACAAGGCAAGGAAGGACTAAGCAAAACTACAAGGAACGAAAAAAATAAAACACCGACTGCTAGCAAAAGAAGACCCCAAGTAAAAGTCCTTGAATCCAAGAGATCAGTGATTGTGCTAGGTTTTAAAGAATTACTCCCTATCACAATCAAAGATCCATTAGACAGATCAAGAGAAGCTATTACCAGCCTAACAAGAGCCTCTGCAGTCCACAGATGCTCATCAATACTTGATTTTAAGACTTTACTCCCAAGGACTGCATAAGAACCATCATACTGAAACAAAGGACAAGGCAAGCCATCAGAGCCATTCAACCATAAACTAACAACAACAGACTGTACAAAATTAACACTAAAGGAAGCTAACAAACTAGAACTGACAAGAGAAAAGGAACCAAAACAAACATCACAATCCCAGAAGCAGCGGCTGAGATCTGGAACTGATGAAGCAGTGACGACCAGAGCAAATCCTTGACGAAGCAGCGGCGGCGGCAGAGATCTGGTTCTGTATCTGAATCTGCAATTGGAGAGGCCATGCCGAACAGAGCGGCGGCAGATCTCTGTGACCAAAGGAAGAGCGGCGGCAGATCTCGGCGGTAAATCTCGGCGGCGCAGCAGGAAAACCTTGTACAAGAAACATAGGAAGAGAGGTGGCGGCATGGAGGAAGAGCAGAGGCAGAACACTATACAAAGACAACGGGAAGAGGAAGAGAGGAGGCGGCGCGGCGTGAAAACCTGTACAAGAAGAGCGGTGGAGGAAGAGCGACTGCGACAGAGGAGGAAGGGAGCGGTGGAGGGAGGGAAAACCTGTACAAGAGCGGCGGCGGCGGAGGAGGAAGGAAGGACGGTGGAGAGGAGGCGGTGGAGGCGATGAACTAACACAAGGCTAGATAAGAACCCCCACTGATGGGGGAAGGGGAGTTTCCCTCATCAGGAGGGTAACCCACTATCAAATTCAAGTTTGAACTAACACAAGTTCAAACTCAAGTAACGCCTCATAACCTAATAGGCTGCCATGCCTTCATTTCCTCTTTGCTTTCAGACATACAGATACTGTAGGGATTTTAGATGCGTAAAGCGGAATTTCAGGAAACGATTTCCTAACATCTAACCAAGGATCTCATGCATAAACCAAATAGATCATAGATAGGAAGAATCAAATACCTTCTGATACATGTTTCAATATGTTGGAATGGAGATAATAGAGCCTCACGTGTGACTCCTCTATTTGGTCCACCTGAGCTTGGATCTGGATCACCTGGGACTCGGTTGCTAGAGCGAGGAACGAAGGCGAACGAGGGAGAGAGCAAGGGAGGAGTACGGCTTCCTTGGGTAAAAGATGGATTAGGGTTTTCTCCTAGAAAGCCATCCTTTTATATTACCATATGTAGATATCTTATTTCCTAAATAAGTATATCTCTTATTATTAATAATAACTCTTTATTATTAACAAACCTTATCTCCCAAGTTATATCATATATAACTTTATATTATATACTTTATATAATATATCTCCCAATAAACTGATCCAGTCTAAACTCTAAGGGTGTGACCTCGTAGGACCCGGTAACAATAACAATAGACTTTATGACATACTCTATAACATATAGTCTATAAATCATAGTTGGCTTCTAGCAAAGCACTATGACTACCTAAAATCACCGGATTAAATATCTCCATAAATGGTCTCACTTCATAATCAGTAATTGCACCTTTGATTAAAGAACATAATTCCTTCAATCTCCCACTTGTCCTTAAAACAAGTGTGCAATGTTAAAATTCCTTTGTCACTTAGTGTCTTATTTGACTATATGATGAAACTCATCTTTACCGCCAAATACGTTTCTTGAACTCTTGAGATCAAACTGTCAGTACAGATGATTACTAATAATCCATCTGAGCATGGCCATGCGTTTTCACAGTTCTCACTCTTCAAGTGGCCGAGACACCAATCCTTTCCAAATGTATCATGGTATACATGGAATAGGAGGACATATTCAATCTTGTAAGACTACAGATCCCAGTCAACTTTTGGCAATCTCAATCACTGCCTTTTTAACTGCCTGTTACGGTCAGCATTTGACAGCGTCAAAGACATACTAACAGTCAAATGATAACTATATCATACTCATGTCTAAGGAACTCACTAATCATGAATAATCCTAGAACTCCGCAGTAAAGTCCCGAGAAATCCTAAGATCGGTCTGTCCGATGTGTATCGATATACACATCTATGTAATCGATTAGACATCTCTATGTCCCTATAACACATGAAACCCGGTGTTATCAATCAATCTCACATATGGTCTTTTGATTAAGTCATTTATATCCAAGTTAACAACTTAGACCATGGACTTCTAACAATTTTATAATTTTAGTTCACTTAATGGGGTTTCATTCACCAAAACAGTTTTGATGAGCCCATTTGATAACTATTAAATTGTTTGGATACTTTATCTAATCCCAAGCTATGATTAAATAATAATATGAAATTCATATATAAGTCAAGCATAAATGTATGTGATAACAATAAACAAGCTTTATCATAAAACAAACAATGTCTCAAAGGAACTCTCTAATGTGCTTGAGTCCTTTGGCCCGAGTGTGACTGTCATGCTTGGGCCTAGACATGGGCTTGGTCAAAAGGATTTGCATTGTTGTCGTCTATGTGCACTTTGCACATCCTCACATCTTCACTATCAACATAGTGTCTGATCATGTGGTACTTCCGTAGAACATGTCTGGATTTGGAACTCTTCCAACTGACGGCTCCTTCATTTAGAATGAAGACATATCCAGACTGAGATTCAAAATCATTTACGTATGTCTGAAAACTTGCATCAATATAGCCATTGACGACTAGCTCGTCATCACCTCCAAATATCAAAAGATCATCCCTAGTCCTTCGTAAGTACTCCAGGATGTTCTTGGCTGCACACCAATGTGCATCACCCGGGTTTGATTGGTACCTTCTACACATACTCAAAGAATATGCAACATCTGGGCGAGTACAAGTCATTGCATACATGATGGATCCTATGGCTGAGGCATAGGGAATCTTGCTCATCCTTTCAGCCTCACCAGGTGTCTTAGAACACTGGCTCTTGTTGAGATATAAGTCATGTTGCATAGGCAGGAACCCTTTCTTAGAGTTCATCATATTGAATCTATCAAGGACCTTATCTACATAAGTTTCCTGACTTAGACCAATGTCTCTTAGATCTATCTCTATAGATCTTAATGCCTAGTATGTACTCAGCCTCTCCCAAGTCTTTTATTGAGAAATACTTCTTAAGTCACTCCTTAACTGTCTCCAGCATATGAATATCATTCCCAATGAGTAATATGTCATCCACATATAGAACTAGGAAGGCCACTTTGCTCCCACTAAACTTCTTGTAAACACAGGGCTCTTCTTCGCATCTGACAAAATCAAACTTTTTGACCACTTCATCAAAACGAAGATTCCAACTCCTGGATGCTTGCTTAAGTCCATAGATGGACTTTTTAAGCTTGCATATTCTCCTAGGGTTTTCTGGATCCTCAAAACCTTCTGGCTGCATCATATATACATCCTCTTCTAAATACCCATTTAGAAAAGCGGTCTTGACATCCATTTGCCAAATCTCATAATCATGATAAGCGGCAATCGCTAGGAGTATCCTAATGGACCTGATCATAACGACCGGTGCGAACGTTTCATCATGGTCAGTACCATGAACCTGTCTAAATCCTTTGGCAACTAGTCTTGCCTTATAGACAGAAACGTTTCCATCCTTGTCTGTCTTGATCTTAAAGACCCATTCCATCAGGCAAATCTATCAAGTCCCATACTTGATTTTCAGACATGGAGTCCATTTCGGATTTCATGGCTACCAGCCATTTCTCGGAGTCGGGGTCCGCCAACATTTGCTTATAGGTCGCAGACTCACCGTTCTCTTAAAAGTAGAACATCAATGCTAGCAGTCAAGACGTAATCCTCATAACGTCTAGGCTACTGCCTTAGCTTGTCTGATCTCCAAAGTGGTCCAACAATAGGAGAGACTTCAGCTACTGGGTTGACCACATCTGTATGCGGGACCTCAGGTGCTTCATCAACTTGAAGAATTGCATCTTGAATCTGGCCGGGCGGTTTTCCTTTGAGAAGGTACGCCTCCAAAGTCAAGTTCCTCAATGACATCATCTATGTCCTCGTGTTGTTGGGTTTGTTGCTCAGCTTGAATCTCATCAAGCTAAACATTTCTCCCACTTGGCTTCTTGGAAAAGAAATCCTTTTTCCAAAAAGACACTATCCCGAGCAACAAATACTTTGTTCTCAGCGGAATTGTAGAATTAATATCCCATTGTTTCCTTGAGATAACCTATAAAGAAGCATTTGTCTAATTTGGGTGCTAGCTTATCAGGTAGTAAACGTTTTACATAAGCCTTGCATCCCCAGACCTTCAGAAGTGACAAGCTAGGAACTTTTTCATACCATATCTCATATGGTGTCTTGTCAACTGATCGTGACGGAGTCCTGTTTAGTGTGAACGCATTAGTGGTGAGGGCATATCCCAAAAGGATGTATGAAGATCAACGTTATAATTTTCAGATTTGATATCCAGTATGTATAGTCCATTACTACTCATATGGGCTCGAGCTTAGAAAATGTCATTCTTATAAATGAAAAATCAATTCTTAATGACAAAATCATAACCCTCAAGGTTCAAAACTGAAATTGAAATCAAATACTTAGTAATAGAAGGAACAAAATAACAATTATAAAGTTCTAAAACTGAGCCAAAAGGTGGAGGTAGACTATAATCTTCAATGGCAAGTGCAACAACCCTTGCTCCATTTCCAACGCGCTGATCTATCTCATCCTTCTGCAACCGTCTCCTATTTGTTGGTCCCTGCACATTCGAAATAATGTGAGAACCACATCCGGTATCTAATACCCAAGAATGAGACTTAGTTGATAAGATTTCAGTAACGTGAATACCTGAAGTGGAGACTGTTCCCCTCTTCTTGTCTTCTAGGTACTTGGGGCAGTTTCTCTTCCAGTGCCCCTTAGCCTTGTAGTAGAAGCATTCGTGCTCAGCAGCCATTTTCACCTTAGGGGTGTTCCCCTGGGGTTGGGCAGCTTGCTTGCCCTTCCCTTGGTGTTGTTGCTTCTTCTGGGGCCCTTTCTTAAACCCTTTTCCCTTGACCATTAGAACTTCCTTCAATGGGTCAACCATGACGTTTTGCTCAGCTGTTTTGAGCATCACGTGCAGCTCGTTAAGAGTCTTGCTCATAGCTCCCATGTGATACATCTGCCTAAAATGGGCAAATCCATCATGCAGGGAGTATAAGATCATATTTGTAGCTGTCTCAACATTATAAGGGTTACCCAGTCAAGCCATCTTGTCAAACAAGCCTATCATGTTGTAAACATGTGGCCCAACTGGTTTCCCTTTCTCGAGCTTGCATTGCAATATGGACTTGAGGGTCAAGTACCGCTCAATTCTGGCTTGTTCCTTGAATAAATCTCTAAGATTCTTCATAATGGTATGGGCATCCTGTGCTTCAAACCTTTGTTGAAGAGCAGGTTCCATAGCAGCCAGCATCAGGCAAGTAACTTGCATTGCCCGTTCGCATATTTTCTTGTGACATGCCTTTTCCTCATCAGATGAGGTGGCAGTCAGCTCTGGGATGGGGGTTTCAAGGACATCCTCTTGTCCCTCAGACCTGAGAATAATTCTCAGATTCCTTTCCCAATCAAGGAAATTCTTGTCGTTCAAACGGTTTTTCTCAACTATTGAGCGGAGAGTGAATTTGAGGTGTTCAGAAGACATAGTAACTATAAAACGGAATAAAAACATGCAGATAAATTATGCTTGACATGCAAGAACTTAAAATTTAGACAAACTATAAACAATAAGATATTGCACATTCTACTCAATTAAATTGTCCCTTGTGAGTAAAATGATTCCAAGATCCTATCTTAGATGAAACTCGAGCGTACTAGGGAACTTCCCCAAGTCTCATGTAATCAAGGTAAGTAAGCTCCTTTACTAATTATAACACCTTATAACTCTTGGTTGATGGTCACATCTTATGTAAGACTCATCCTTATGCCTCAAGATCCAAAACTGAGCCTTTTGGTCTCTTGTTGAGTGTAACCATACCAAGGCAGCATGCCCCTATTAGACATTCCCGCACTATCCCAAGGTCAAGGAAGGACACCTCGCTAGGGAAAAAACTATCCAACGAATCCCAAGGGCCTCATGGTTATGATATGGAAAGGCATGATCTCAATATTCTGTTAAGGGACTTAAGCATGCATTGGTTGTTTATTTACTAGTGAACAAAATAGCATAAACAAACAAGCAAGCATGCAAAGTGGGAAATAAAGCATTCAAGTAATGCAGTAATTAAATGTGATCCTAGTATGGCCCCTAAAAACCAAAATTAAAGATCTAATCTTCATGGCTCTTGTTACTCTTGGATCTCCATCCTTAGTATCCTCCATGGATCTCCATCCTTTGGTCTTCTTAGGATCTTCTTCTTCTTGTCTTACATATAATTGAAATAAACTCTCTTGCAGAAATTTAAATTACAAAAATACATAACGATACGCAGATCGTGTACAAGAAAAACATAACGGTACGCAGACCGTATATATCTATCCTAATGTGGGCCATACTAGTCACCTCATGCAATAATAATATCATAATATAATAACACATGCATGCAATAATAATATCAAATATTATCAATATTATTAATCTAATTAATAGTAATAACCAATTTAACTAATTTAAATAAAACCATATTAAATTAAATAAATCATCTCATGACATAAATAATTTAATATCAAATTCTTAATTCAAATTAAAATCAATATATAACATTAATCATTATTAATCATTAAAATGCATTATTGGATAAGATATGCATGAACAAGATAAGATATCAAATATCCTTATCTAAATCTAGTGGGAATCTATCCTAACAACTTTTTAGGAAATTATATAATTTAGATAATATCAAATATTATCCAATTAGGTAAAAAAGATCTTATCTTATAGTTTAGGAAATTATCCTAAAATGCCAAATCTACCCATCCGGACCAAGTCGTGCCCGAGTCAAACCCGGACCGACCCGCTCCCACTGAACCGCGCAACCCCTTTCTGTGGACCCACCCGAGCCCAACCCGAGCTGGATCTGCAGAACCACGCGTGCACCTGTGGCGAAACACGATTCTGCACTATGCAGAACCGCGCCCATTTGCGCGGGACCAAGCAGCAAGCCACGGTCTACACCGCGCGAGCCGTGCATGGTCCCCGTGGTCCTGCCGTGCGTGCCTCAGGCCGCGCCTGGGCTGGACCCACGCGCGCCACTGCGCGACTGGGTCCAACCGCGGTCGAACTGCTACGCTGAGCCGGGATGCGCACCCGACCCCTGGACGTGATCCGCGACCGCGGCTACTGTTCACGACCAGATTTTTTATTTTTTATTTTTTTTCGTGTGGAACAATTCCATAAAATTAAAAAAATATAATAATCAGAATTTAACAAAAACAGAATTTGGGTAATTGATCCATCTGATGAAAATCAAAATCTTCATCTAATGATTTAAACATGCCAAAAAATCATATCTCTTGCATAATTAAATCATATGAATCAAGTATGGGTAGATTAATTTTACATGCATATACATATAGAAAGTTCTAGACTTTGTTAATCCAATCGATCAAAATCTAAATTTTAATCATGCAAATTTAATCTACATATCAATTTTTCACTTAATTTGAATCAAGACAATCATGAACATGCATCAAATTTTAAAACTTTGAACTTGATCTAATCAATTTATGCAAGAGGCAACTGATACCACTGTAGGAATTTTAGATGCGTAAAGCGGAATTTCAGGAAACGATTTCCTAACATCTAACCAAGGATCTCATGCATAAACCAAATAGATCATAGATAGGAAGAATCAAATACCTTTTGATACGTGTTTCAATATGCTGGAATGGAGAGAATAGAGTCTCACGTGTGACTCCTCTATTTGGTCCACCCGAGCTTGGATCTGGATCGCCTGGGACTCGGTTGCTAGAGCGAGGAACGAAGGCGAACGAGGGAGAGAGCAAGGGAGGAGTACGGTTGCCTTGGGTAAAAGATGGATTAGGGTTTTCTCCTAGAAAGCCATCCTTTTATATTACCATGTGTAGATATCTTATTTCCTAAATAAGTATATCTCTTATTATTAATAATAACTCTTTATTATTAACAAACCTTATCTCCCAAGTTATATCATATATAACTTTATATTATATACTTTATATAATATGTCTCCCAATAAACTGATCCAGTCCAAACTCTAAGGATGTGACCTCGTAGTACCCGGTAACAATAGCAATAGACTTTATGACATACTCTATAACATATAGTCTATAAATCATAGTTGGCTTCTAGCAAAGCACTATATGACTATCTAAAATCACCGGATTAAATATCTCCATAAATGGTCCCATTTCATAATCAGTAATTGCACCTTTGATTAAAGAACACAATTCCTTTAGATACAATGCCTGATGCCTCACAATGAGCGTCTTTTATGTATTTTAAATGCTAAGTACAAAAAATGGCTATATGGGTTTTTAGTTACTAGGTCTCGGTTCTTTAACACAAATGTTTTGTTCTATATTGTTATTGTTAATATAATAAAAATGGGTTTTTGCAGGGAACCCGCTATATGTCACTTTCGGCACTAAACCACCCGAATTTAACCTATTGATTTTAAACCATCCAAAAGCACTTTTGTTACATTCGACCACCCATGGACGGATTCCGTTAAAATTTCCGTCCAAATGTGTGAAAAGACTATTTTGCCCCTTGGTTTTTTGTGAAATTACAGGAATAGTTTTGGAGAAATTGCAATCTGGCCCTCTAGTTTTTGGTTTGTGGCAGAATAGTCCTCAAACAAATTTTCATAATTACAAAAATTGTCCAAACTTATTATTTTTAATATTCTGAGTTGATAGTATATTTTAACCCCAAATTAAAGTGTAGAAAAATTAACTTAGGTTAAAATAGGCTTAAGTTATTATTCTTATGAATTTGACCCTATTTAAATATGTAACAAAAATGTAAAATTTGATTTAAATATTTCAAGTCAAAATTTATAAGTTTTATATAAATTATAATTAATATAAGGTTAATCATAAAACTTGAATTGAAGATTAACCTTATATTAATTATAATTAATATAACGTTATAAAACTTATAACTTATATTAATTATAATTTATTCTTATGAATTTAACCTTATATTAATTATAATTTATATAAAACTTATAACTTATAAATTAATTATAATTTAAGAATAATATTTAACATTATAATTAATTATAATTAAAGATTAACCTTATATTAGTTATAATTAATATAAGATTAACCTTATATTAATTATTCTTATGAATTTAACCTTATATTAATTATAATTTATATAAAACTTATAACTTATAAATTAATTAAATTAATTATAATTTAAGAATAATATTTAACATTATAATTAATTATAATTAATATAAGATTAACCTTATATTAATTATTCTTATGAATTTAACCTTATATTAATTATAATTTATATAAAACTTAAAACTTATAAATTAATTAAATTAATTATAACGTTATATTAATTATAATTAATATAAGGTTAATCTTCAATTCAAGTTTTATGATTAACCTTATATTAATTATAATTTATATAAAACTTATAAATTTTGACTTGAAATATTTAAATCAAATTTTACATTTTTGTTACATATTTAAATATGGTCAAATTCATAAGAATAATAACTTAAGCCTATTTTAACCTAAGTTAATTTTTCTATACTTTAATTTGGGGTTAAAATATACTATCAACTCAGAATATTAAAAATAATAAGTTTGGGCAATTTTTGTAATTATGAAAATTTGTTTGAGGACTATTCTGCCACAAACCAAAAACTAGAGGGCCAGATTGCAATTTCCCCAAAACTATTCCTGTAATTTCACAAAAAACCAAGGGGCAAAATAGTCTTTTCACACATTTGGACGAAAATTTTAACGGAATCCGTCCATGGGTGGTCGAATGTAACAAAAGTGTCACTTTTGGGTGGTTTAAAATCAATAAGTTAAATCCGGGTGATTTAGTGTCGAAAGTGACATATAACGGGTGGTTCCCTGCAAAAACCTCTAATAAAAAATAGTAGACAATCATAACACATTGAATGCACATAACCCACGTCAGACATTGTACACACATTAACAAACATAAAATGAAAGAATTTCCACAGGATCGACAAAAGCAGCTTCACCTCCACTCGCTTCCCTCAAGCAGTTGAAACCCACACCATGTTGCTGGCAATTGGCCACAAATCTACTCGGTCCGGTATCTCTCACTGAAATTGGATTTGGGAATTTGACGTACATTAGTGCCTCCCCTGACTAGAATTTAGGGTTTGGACAAAAGTATCTTCCACACCCGACCCCAAACCCACTTTATACTTTTCCCATTTCACACTTGACAATAGCCAATCTTTTACTCCAATTTAATCAAACTACAACTATTACGTCTTCCATTTTCACAATAAATACAAAATATCATCTATTACCAAGTTCTATTCTACAACATAAAATATTGATCCTTATTTCAACTATATAGCATAGGTCATATATCCAAGAAAATTAGAAACAATCCCTATAAAGTTCAACCAACATTAACCACCCTGAAACTATTTTATATAATTAATCAAAACTAATAATAACAAAATTGGATAAACAACAAAAATAAAAATAAAAATAAAACACGATGTTAACAATCATACATCGTTAATAAAATTAAGAAGATGATTATTGATTTAAAAAAGATCTTATGAGAAAAAAATATGTTGATTTTCATAAAGAGAATTAAGGGATATTTTAATATGTGAATTCGCAAATCTGTAAATTCATTCTTGTTGCTTTTTTCATTATTTCTTGAAAACAATTCATCTTTGTGTGAATATATCTGTTTAATATGTGAATATCTTAATTACTTAAAAACATGAATATTACCATTTATCACATGAATATCATTTTTTGATAATATCAATATCACCATCCTATTATATGACACCAGTTAAAACAAGAATATCATACTTAATTACATGGCACACCACCCAATTATATGAATATTACACTCAATTACATGAATATCGCCACTTAAGACATGAATATCAACATTTGATAATATAAATATCATATTCAATTACATGACACACCACCCAATTACAGTAATATCACCACCCAATTACACGGATATCATCACCCAATATCATGAATATCACCGTCTAATATCGTGAATATCATCTTTCAGCCGACTTTTTAGGAAATTTTGATTCATTGCGTTTAACAATGGTGTTGTCGCGTCAAAGGGCAGAGCTCCCACACATCCAATTTAGGGTTGTAGATCTCGATTGCCAATCAATCTTCAATGTAAAAGGACCATTAGCAATGAGCACGACAAACATAAAAAAAAACGAAGATCGGACAAAGAAGCTTTAAATTTGAGGTGCATGATCCTCAATGATCAAAGTAAAACAAACTTTACTCACCTTGAAATCGGGATTTAACGGCCGATAATTACAGGATTCCAAGCTTGTGAGTGCATTTTAATGTTGAATCTACTGATACTGCTAAACCCTAATATCTGATGGATGGAGTGGGATATAGCATAGGCGGAGTGGAACAGAGAACATGCGGACTCCGTGAATATGGAGGCGGAAGCGAAGTCAGACCCTGAAAAACTGGAGGCAAAAGTGGAGTTGGATTCTGAAAATCTGGAGGCGGAAGCAAAGTCAAAGCGACACCAAAAAAAGATAATTGAAGACGATGGAGTTGATGAGGTCTGGGAGGCGATATGCATGAAAGAGCAGGAAGAAGAAAACAAGAATAAGGATATTAATGAATGTAAATTTGGAGAGATATGGTCATATTAGGATAACAAATTAAAATTGAATAATATCCCCCAAAAATAGAGATTTCAAGAAAAATCATCTACGTACCACTTATCACTCTAACATGCACCCCAAGATTATCCAATCTAGACCGTTGATCACTTTCTCATCCAACAGATATGATTAGTATCTTTATTTTACCATAACATCTCGTTCCAATCGAACCTAATACTATATTTATATCTTTAGGCAAATCAACCAACTATGCAATATTCTAATAAGAACCTAATACTATATATAGAGTTAATTTCATGTGAGGAGCTAGCTTAGGGTGAAAAATGAGGAGGATTGTGTAGCGTTGGATGTGTTGGATCTGACGGTGGGGAGAGGACACGCTGGAGCAAATTAATGGCCGTTTCATTAATGGCAAATTTGTAATATTGTTGCCATCGTTTCATTAATGGCATTTTCGTAATTTTTTTGGGAGTTAGGTTTGTAATTTTGGGGGCGCGCGGTGAATTAAAATATTTTGTTTTTCTTCCCCTCTTCACTCTCTGAATCAATTCCGCTTGATTTTCCTTTCTCATTGTAGATTGTTACTTCCATGTTTGAGTTTGAAGAATCTCGCTCAATCGATTTGCTACTATTGTGTAAGTTATCATTTCTGATGCATTGTTCTTATTATTTCACACTTTGTTTGGAGTTCTGATATTCTTCTCTTCGTTCTCGATTTAAGTTTTTGAAGATCTTTGTTTTGTCGTAGATTGTGTTTGGTGAATAGTCATACCGCTGCGAAATTACAATGGAAATTGGTTTGGCTATATTTCTTTCGTTTCTCGTTTGTTTTTATATATTTTTGTTGATGATGTTTTTGTTCTGAGATTATATATGTGTTCGTTGTTCTGTTAAAGTTGTTTGCTTCCGTGATTTTCTAAGTCGTAGTATTATTGTTGTACAATATGCATACGTATTTGAACTATTTTGTGTTTTATTTGAATTTCACGTGTTCCATATGTTTCTTTGAAGTTGAGTGTAAAGTCTATTAAAGTTGAACAATTCAGAGTTCTTTTTGAATCTTTGAAGTTGAGTTTGAAGTCTATTATAGTTGAATAATTCAGAGTTTTTTTGAACTATATGTTGATATATTTGCACAAATTACGTGGTTGAACAATTAAGAGTTATTTTTGAACAATTTGGTGATACAGTTGAATAATTTAAGTAGATAATTTGTAAAGTGTCATGTTGTTAAGGTTATTGAAGTTTTAATATATTTTTTATTATATTTGAGTAATTTTTCCCCCAGGTGGTAGTAGTTTATCATGTGACAATGCTTCAAGCTCTGGGATGTAATGATGTTGATGTTGCTGATGTTGTTGCACAGTACTCTCCTAATAACAATACCATATATTGGATCCCAATCTGTTCAGCGGAATCAAAGCCTTTTGTTGGCCAACAGTTTGACACTCTAGATGATGTCGTTTCTTTTTACAATAGTTATGCTGATTCATCTGGTTTTGAGGTTTGTCACAACACGGTCCACAAGTCTCGGGATGGTGTTGTAGTTTTAAAGTACATGTTATGCAGTTGGGCTGGTTACAAAGTTGGTAAGAACAACACCGGGAAGCGTAGACGTGATACTAATCATGTTGGTTGCACTGCGAAATCATATTGAAGTTTATTGGTGATTGTCGATATGTTGTCAAAACATTTGATGATCGTCACACACATACATTTGTGAAGAAGATTTATATCCACTTTCTGAAATGGAACCGTGTCCTGAATGTTGCGCATCAAAAATTTGTGATGAGCTGTGCGAAGGTAAATATGGGTTCGGTTAAGAGTTATCGACTTTACAAACAGTTGGTTGGAGGCTATCCCAACATTGGTGCTCTGTCGTCAGACTTCAAAAATGTGAAGAGGGACTTGTTGGCTTTTATTGGAGGTGTTGATGCTCAGATGGTTATTGACAAATTTTTCCAAAAAAATGAGATATGTTCAGCTTTCTACTTTGACTATGATGTTGACAGTGCCGTCTGTTGACGCGGTTGTTTTGGTCCGATTCGACGTATTTTATATTTTAAGACGTCGTTTCATTTGACTCAACATATCGAACAAAGAGCTAATTTGTTGTTTAACAATGTCCTTCAATATTTGAAATTTCTGTAATTTTGATTGAACTATCATGTTGTTTTCATTTTTGAACAAACCATCAATACTGTTGAACAATATGTCATAACCTTTGAACGAATGTTTTCTTTCTATTTGATCTTTAGCCTTTCTTTGTTGTTATGTGTTTGCTGTCTTCTTACAATTTAACTTATTATGGGTATAACATGGCGTTTGCACCGTCTACTAGGTTTGATAGTCACAAAGAGTGTGTGACGTTTAGTGTTGCATTGTTATTGAAAGAATATATCCCTTCTTACACTTGGTTGTTTGATACATTTTTGAAAGCTATGGGTGACAAAGAACCGAGAATTTTGATAACTGATCAAGATCCGGCAATGAAAGTTGCAATTCAAATGGTGTTTAATCACACTCTCAATAGGTTATGTATGACATATCATGACCAAGGCATCTGAGAAGATTGACCCTTCAATGAACAAGTCAGGTGATTTTTTAACAAAGTTGAATAGTTTAATTTAGAGCCATACGATTGAACCTGATGTGTTTGAGGAGAGGTGGACTACATTAATGTTAGAATTCAATATGCAAGATCGCAATTGGTTTTAGACAAACTTTAGAAGTTCGCACCAATTGGATCCCGGCCTTTTTCCGTGATGTGCTTCTATCTTGGTACTATCGGAACCACATCGATTTCTGAGTCACATAACTGCTTCTTTGGAAATTATAGCAACCGTGCTTTTAGCCTTATGGAGCTTGTAATGCTTTTTGATGGCGATATGGATTCACAAAGGCATTAAAACATATCCTTTTTAATTGTAGTTGTTTTAGTAACTTCGAACCAAATAGATTTTGTACATGGTTGGTTCTTTAAGTTTGAACAAACCGTCTAAATTTCTAAACATTCTATTAGAATTGTTGAACAAACAATGCATATTATTGAACATTCTGTTATCATTGAACAAACCTCTGTTATGTTTGTACAATATGTTATTGTTTATGAACTAATTCAATGTTTACATTGTAGGCATGAACAATGGAGATTGAATAGTGAATCTGAGTCTAAGCACCCAGATCTCATGACTCCTTTACCTTTGGAGAAGCATGCAGCTGATGTGTTTACATTGAAGCTATTCTATCAAGTTCAAGAGGAGATATGCTGCATGTTTTTTATCTCGATTTATAAGAAAATATGTTGATTCTAATGGTGAACTATACACGATTGGAGACCCTAGTGGCATGACTTTCAAGGTTAGATTTTTCTGTATCAGATGAAGTTTCTTCATGTACTTGCAAGTTGTTTGAAAGAAACGGGATTACAAGCCAAATAAATGAAATCCTTCCCCAGACTTCTATTGAACTCCTAGAAATTCAAGAAAAGGAGAAATATAAATCATGAATGTGCATAAAACTTGCAAAATCCACACACAAGTTTTGCATTGTAGTTGAATATCATGAAGTGAATCATGAATATCAGCTTATAAATTTTGAATATACTAACAACATAAGTGTATATCACCTAAAGTTTGCATAGCATAATCAGTTGTTTTCAATACTTGTTAACTAATCCATTACAAAAATGAAGTATTACTATATGAATATCAACATATATAATCTAAATATCATATAAGATAAATGTGGATACACCAAAAACCCTAAACAATGAACTGAAAAGATTATATAGCCTAAATAACATAAATAAAAAGTAGCATAAACCACATAAATCTTACAGTTTATGAACCACATGTGTGTTTGAATTATAAATAGAATAAAGATAAAAACATAACATGTTTTGTGTTCAAATCGTGTACGCCTTCCTGATTTTGTATTGCTTCATCTTGCCTCTCTATGATATCCATCTGGGTTTAACATTACAATCCCCAAAAACCCCATAGCTCATCTCAATCTCTTCCCTCTCAAAAACCAACTTGGCAGTCCAACCAACAAAAGTGGGGAACTTCCATGGAATGGCTCGCTTGGAGTACAAGACGACCCTGTCCAAATACTATACCTGCATTAAACAACACAAATTATTAATATTGCAAACTATAATGTTGACAAGCAGCAACCAAAAACCATATATCGTCAAGAAATACAATGATCCAGTGAAGTATACGTCATGATTGGAATCCCAGTTTTTGGCATTGATGAGGTAGCTAATGATGAATGCACACCAGTTCATGTTACTCAGCACATCGATACACTTCAAGATGTGGACGAGTGCCTGGTTTGCAACCCCACTCTGATGTGGTTCGACAACACATGAATGGATGAGGACAATGAAGTCCTGAATAAAATCATCACCTTCTTTGTCTAACGATAACATATGTTCGGCAACATGTTTGTTTATGATATTATGCAACTTCCCCCAACATTTTCCCTCCAATCCTCCACCACACCAATCTTAAGCAAGGGGTCGATCTTGACTACTTCAACAACATCACGTGGGATTCCAAGACATATCTCTACATCCCTTTTGGTGACATCCAATGTCGACCCATCAGGGAGCTAATGCTTACCCTTCCTTGGATTGTAAGACTCCACCAACCACCAACCACCAACCCAAATAACTATGAAGTATACAATACAAGGCATACATTTTTGTGTACAAAACAATAGTTGATATCAAGAACTATACAATGAATGTCACTTAGTCATGAGAATTGCAAAATTGAAACAAAATGAATATCAACTTTGGTTTCATGAATATTAGTTCATGAAATTTGAATACCAACAAACAAAATCAATATACTCAGAAACAACCAAAATGAATAAGTACCTTGGTATCTCAAACGAGCTCATTTGAAATAGCCTCCTAAAACCGATTTCCTCCACTTGCCTCCTTTGGACGACATTCATCTTTTGAATGGATTCGACAAAGTAATCCGGCTTACCCCGATGGCTGATGTTGCCGAATCCAAGCTTTTCTTTACTTTCTACTTGACGATGTATGTCGCCTTTGGGATGCAAGTCGACCATTTCTGCCTTACCCTTATCACACCTCTTAATAGACTTCAATCTTGAATCATTGAAATTATAATATAGGATGGTTTAATATAAATTATAGTAATTAACTTCAAACCTAAATTTCAGTAAATAACATTAGATGATGTACCTGAAGTAGCTTTTGAAGATTGTTTGGGATCTAATTCATCGATCTTTGCCTTCCCCTTTTCACTCTTCTTTTTTAACATCAAGACTGATAAAACAAAAAAAAAAATGTTAGATGGTTTAATGTGAATTTAAATACTGAATAACATCATGTAACTTAAATTGCATGCTAAAAGGGTACCTGAAGTAGCTTTTGCACCTGGTTTGGGATCCAGTTCACCCATCTCTGCCTTTCCCGATTCAATCCTCTTTTTTAAATTCAGCCCTGCATCATGAAACTTATCAGCAAAGATGGTTTGAATACTAGAAAAAATAACAGCTCAAACAAGACAAAAAATCCATCAATTGTTTCATCATGCATATCAGTATCAACGCCATGAATATCACATCTTACTATTCGAATATCAATGATCAACAACTCATACAACAATATCAAACAAAAAACATGAATATCAATATTTGTCTCATGAATATCACACCATATAATCTGAATGTCAATTATAAAGACATAAAAAACACCATCGAAACGCACGTACTACGATAGTGTGCATATCAATATGTAAAATAATGAATATCATCATATTATTTGAGATATCTTAAAAATGTACCGAAAGTATCTTTTGCAGATGGTTTAGAGGTTGCATACTTATCCTTCAATTATAATTTTTTTCCTTACGCACAACCAATGATACATCCTCAAAATCATCATTGTCCTCTCCTTAAGGTTCTGAAGACTCGATTCGGCCAATGTTCCTCTACATGTTGGCCAAGGTTTCCTCGTCATTGTCATCACTTGTTTCTACATACACAGTATAGATTAAAAATGTATTATATTACATCAATGATTATACAATAATATAAAGATATTAGCATACAATAATAATCTCTTATCTCTTGATTTTCGCTTAGACTTGCTATTCCTAGGTGTTTCCACTACATCCTCAATTACTTCGTCTTCGACATTAGATGCAACAACTTCATCATTACTTGTCTTCATTCTCCTTTCATGCTGAGCAATGAGCTTTAGACGTCTCTTCATCGGTGGACTAGTTGTACCAAGTGAAGGTACATCAACAACTGACTTCGTCACATCATCCAATTCCGTGTTCTGAGCTGGCTGTGGGGGTTCTTTGTCAGTTTTGCTCGAAGGCAATCCTAATATTATGATTTGAATATAAACAAGTGTCACTTAGTAAGGATTTCAAATCACATGCATACTGTAACTGGCTATCACATAATAAGATTATACTCCCTCCGTCCCATAATATAAGCCCCATTTCTTTTTTGTACACTATTCATAGTTGAAGATAATTTTTAAGATTTCTTCTAATATATAAGAAAAAACATAGTCATATGGGGTCTTGTTTGATTCGTCTCAACGAGTACTTTGATAATATCAAAAAATTATAATTTTTATTAATATGTAATTATAGATATTAACGATACAAAACTCGCATCGGCAAATGTGCCCAGTCAAAATGTAGCTTATATTATGGGACGAAGGGAGTATTGAATATCAATATAGATGTACTGCATATCAATTCATATTGAATGAATATCAATTACAAAAGATGAATATCACATAGTGCAAAACTTAACAGTAAATATGAATATCATTTTTTGACTACAACATGCGCTAATGAAATGAATATCATAGATTAAGCAATGCATATTAATAAATGTGTACTGAATATCATTTTAATTATAGTAAAAATCAACATGATGCACTCAATAACAGTTATTATACAATGAAAACCAATAATAACAAGATGCACATTGCAACCTAGACATAACCAAACAGTACCTCTAAGTTATATCCCAAACAATAATAATTGATAATGTTCACGATCAATACAGATTAAGGGACCATGCTATTCGACAAAATAATGTGTCAACATGAATATCAAAAGAAACAAAGAGTGACCCACTGAATGTGACAAAATGAATTACCTTTCACAAGCTTTCGCTTGGTGCCTTTTGTTTTTGGAGACATCTTTTCCTCACCCAAGGAACCTCAAACCATTATTATACCCTTCATTGATTCAGAAAAATAATAATAAGTTACCCATCAAACCAAATTTATAAGTGAAAATTTTATATGCCATGATCCTGAACAAAATCCTAAATGAACATACAAAATGCCATGTCATTAAAAAATATATATATTTTTCATATCAAAACATGATGTGTGAATATCAAATCCATAAAATTGAATATCATATCAATATTATAACAGGAAGTGTGATTCTGAATAGCAAGAAATTCATCCTTGAATATCATAACCGAACTATTGTTTCTCAACTAAACCTATAATCAAAAAATTTATCAAATCTCAAAACCAAAATCCACAGTCGAATGATTACATGCATTTTAGTAGGCAGTTACAACAAAAATTATAAGCTCATACTGACAATAAGACATCGTCTAAGCACATCCAAACAACATACACTCAAAACTGGCTCTACTTAATCGGTTATATTTTGAAAAGACAAGATACTAAAATCAGAAAAATAACAGACAAAACCCTAAAATCACCTAATATGTATCAAAATTGAACGTTTTACTCATTATATGCCCTAAATTCAACAGAAAAATCAAAAGGATGGATGATCGAAAGGACAGTCTTAAAACAAAAGGATGGATGGTCGAAAGGAAGAAACTCAAAAAAAAAAAACTCAACTAAAAAAAATTCAAAACGGGAAGTCGAAAATATTGCAGATGTTCTAATCGAAAAGAACAAAACCAAATCGGGAAATCTATACCTTTTTTTGTTGAGATTTGCGGTTGGAGAACGGTTTAACTTGAGGGAAGTTGACGACGGCCGGCGTGAGAGAGACAAGTTTGGAGCTAGGGGAGTCATTTCAATGGAGGATGGTTGAACTTCCAGAGAGAGAGATAGAGGTCTTCGATCGAGAGAAAGAGATGAAGATGAGTGGGGAGTAGGGCGGTATGCGAGAGAGATAGACGGAGGCGCTGGAGATGAGTGTAGAAGCGAGAAGATGACGGCGATATTCTCCAGTAAACAATGGAGAGAGACGTGAGAGAGGATATGAAAATGGGAGTTGAGAGGGTGACAAATGTGGAAAGAGGGATAATTGATATCCCATGAATATCGTACAAAGGAATAATCTGGTGTGGGTGATTTCACTCCCCAATTTTGTGCCTCTCTAAATTAAATCTTAGCCATCCACCCTAATCTAATCCAACTCCCTAGATTTATCCACCCGTTTTACTATAAAATGTTGTTTCACTAAAGCATTAATATATATAGGATCTAATTCTGGTGAGAACCAAATTCCATGAGAGAATTGAGAACGCACCAGAGGCGTTCCCGCCCTCGCGCGCGTGTTTGTTCACAGTTAACACGGATGTTTACTGTTTTGTTCGTAGATGTTCATCGCAGTATATAACAATGTTCACCACTTTACACTAAAAAATAGTGAATTTCCTAGTGTTTTTATTCTTGTTTTTTTTTTCCTTTCTAAACTATCAAGTATGTACAAATATGATCATTTAATGTTCATTGCATGTTTCTATGATGCAATATTATTAATCTTTAATATAAAATCAAGTTTAAATTAAGTAAAAGCTACTTTTGTATTGTATGTGTTTTGTGATGCACATGTAGGCATAGTTGTTCACATGTATGCTTAAAATAAGTGATGGACATTGAAAAAATGTTCACAACCCCTCAGTGATCACATATGTTCATTTTTTTGTTTGTAGATATTCATCACAGTATAGTGAACATCTGCGATAAAAGTGGTGAACATTTATGGACAAAGTGATGAATATCGAAAATTTGTTCACAACCCCTCAGTAAACACGAATATTCACTGTTTTGTTCATATATGTTCATCACAATATACTATTATAGAACATCTGGAATGAAAGTGGTGAACATTTATGGACAAAGTGATGAACTTTGAAAATATGTTCACAGCGAGTGAAAATGTATTTTTTTTAAAAACGCGTATAATACGGGAAACATTCGGGTAAAATTGGGGGGAAATATGGGTAAAATTTGGCGGGAATAGTGGACATCTTGGAAGTGGTGAACATTTATTCGCAAAGTGAGGAACATCGAAAATATGTTCATAGCAAGTGAAATCATATTTTTCCAAAAAAACATGTATAATATGGGAAACATTTGGGTAAAATTGGAGGAAAATACAGGTAAAATTTGGTTGGAATAGTGAACATCTTGTATGAAAGTGGTGAACACTTATGGGAAAAAGTGATGAACATAAAAAATATGTTCATAGCGAGTGAAATCGGATTTTTCCAATAAAACGCGTACAATACGCAAAAATTTCGGCAAAAATACGGAAACAATTCGGCACGGCCGAATTATTCGCTTTTTAATGAAAGTATAATCATGGCCGTTCTATCCCTCAAATCCGGCGGGATTGTTCTCATTTCTCTCCTAACTAATGGTTCTCATTTGATCCATTTCCTATATATATAGAATCGTGCTCTAGTAAAACAACCTCTTATAGTGAAACGAGTGAATAATTATAGGGCGTTGGATTAGTTTAAGATGGATGACTCGGATTTAATTTAAATAGGCACATATTTTGGGGGGTGGAATCACCACACCTGATATCTTCCATTTGCGTTTGTTTTGGGATTCGATTTTAGATTCCACATTTACCCGGCCTCTCTACCTTCTCTTTCATCTCCTCTCTCGTGTTTCTCTCTGTCAACCGCCATTGACGACTGGACTGGAGTCTCTCGCCATCGTCTTCTCACCATCGTCTTATCGCCTTCGTCTTCTCGCATTTACACTGGTCTCATCCTTTCTCCTAGTAGAAGCACCGCCGTCCTCATCGTCTTCGCCTTTACACTCGTCTCCTTCATTTACCGACCTCTCAACTCTCACTTTCATCTCCTCCATCGCATCGATCTCTCTCGCATTTATAGTCATCTCCAACGCCGCCGTCATCTTCGTATTCGGTTGCCGATTAAAGGTAACCCTAAAATCAATCTTCGTCTTTAATTTCCCTTTAAATTTGCAAATGGTTTCTTCAATTTAAAGTTCTAATTTAGAAATTTCATTCGATTTTGCTCATGAAATCACCATTGTCGTGGATTGTCACCGTCCTCCATTGATCGCTGGTTAATTTCATCATTTTCGTCCCCTAGTTCGTTCACATGTATGTTTTTTTTTGGGTTCGACATTAACCTATTTGCATAACTGGTGAGAAGGAAGAAAGATATTAATTGTCTAGAAAAATTAAGGCACTATGATTTTAGTTGTCTAGAAATTTCATTCGATTTTTGGGTTCGACATTAACCTAGGTATGGTTTTTTTGTTTGGTTGATCACTTATTGTTTGTTTATCCTGTCTGAATGAAGGGTTTAATCATGTTTAGAGGTTCATTGGGGAAGGAAAAAATGTCTCCTAGATCGAAGGCCACCAAGTGTCAAAGGCTCGTGAAAGGTAATTCATTGAATTCCAATCCTCAAACTATTGATGTATGTTTTGATTTTTATTTCATTTGTTTGATAAAAGGGTTTATAATACCCACACCACATTGGGCCGGCCCATCACAGGGTTGCAGCCCATACACCCCAACCCATCCCATGTTGGCCCATACCCTTAAGGCAGGAAACCACACCATGGAGGTTGTTCGTGAGTCTCGAACTCGAGACCTCACGCTTTAACAAGAAGTCCAACGCCCTCTTGTTACCAATTGTGCTGCAGCGCAATTGGTAACAAGAGGGCGTTGGACTTCTTGTTAAAGCGTGAGGTCTCGAGTTCGAGACTCACGAACAACCTCCATGGTGTGGTTTCCTGCCTTAAGGGTATGGGCCAACATGGGATGGGTTGGGGTGTATGGGCTGCAGCCCTGTGATGGGCCGGCCCAATGTGGTATGGAAATTACAAAAAAATACACTTTATGTTGGTGCCTGACCTTGCCGACTACGGGCCTGACAGACACCCCGACACTGCCATCCTTAACAGGCCTGTAGGCCGTGTACCCCAACCCTTCCCCCCAAATGGGTAGGTTGTTGGTGAGAGTCGAACACGCGACCTCTCCACCCTTTATCAAGCGCCTAAGCACCTTGATACCAATTGCGCTGATGTGATACCCCGTAATTCGGTAAGGATTATTTTGGGAATTTTTGGAATTTTCTCGAACACCCGTTTAGTACGTCGGATTTAATACAGAGAGTTTGAGACATTCTGTAATGTGCTTTGTATCTGTAATATTTTTCTCAGTGAAATAATATACAGATAAGGTGCCTTAGATTTTAATTGTCATTCGCGTACGATAATTTTTATCCCGGTTTAACGGCAGGTCCGTTCAAAGCTGAATGGGCGGGAAAAGGGAGAAACGGCGACCGCCGTTCAGAAACGGCAACCGCCGTGGTTGGGCCCGAGGAGTCAGCGTGTCAGCTTCTAGCTGGCCGCGACAGGCTTAGCGACGGCGACCTCCGCATTTACGGCGACCGCCGCGTGCCCGCCGCATTGATGACGGCGCCCGCCGCAGTTATTACGGCGCCCGCCGTAGTTGTTGTCTGGAGGTTTTTGCCCGATGGTCGCCGGAGTCGTCTGACGATCGCCATTGTAGCCCTCCACGTCGCCTTCCTAGCCATCATTGAGCTCCCTCGGTTTGTGGCTATAAAAGGAGAGGTGTGGGATCGGATTAAACACAGAATCAGAAGCTCCATCTCAGAATCTCTCTCTCGCCGGAGTTGTGCCCTTTGCCGGAATTTCTGAAGCCCTCGTCGGTGTCGTTTGGTGGTGTTTCCAGCAGCCTTTCTAAAGCCTCTTGGTTGCCTTTGGAGGTTAGAAGCCAAAGCAAGTCGAAGGAGGCCGAACCGCTCGTGTTTTGGGGTGAGATTTCTCTCGTTCTGTGTCGTCTGAGTTCATCACGGCGACCGCCGTGTTCTTCACGGCGACCGCCGTGATGAATGCGGCGACCGCCGCCAAGAACGGCGACCACCGCCAGTGCCCAGAAGGCCTTCGTGGCTTTGGCTTGGTTGGTTGTTGTCGTGGCGTCGTTTCTTTCGGTTTCCTTTCGTCTTTCCTTAGATTCGTACTAGTTATGTCGGATCTAACCTAGGGTTCCTTTTTGGGTCGACTCGAAGGTGTTTATGCTAGTGGAGCTATACGCGTGTCGAGCCCGGAATCCCGTTGTCTCTGCTTTGTTCCAGATCTGCAGCGGACTAAGGCAAGTGGCAGTTCGCTCTTGCTCATCGTTCCATATTTACATTAATTATCAACTGTTTATCTGAGTAATTAATTTGGAATGATTATCTGTGTTTGTCTGGAAAAGGTTTTATAAACTGTTTTGGAAAATCATATAATAGGTTGTATATCTGCTAGAACGACACTATTATCTGTGTTCGCCTTCCGGGCATTTATGTGGATTAATAGGAAAACTAATCCAAGTAAGGATTAACTGTTTCTATTATCTCTATGTTTAAGTTGTTTGCCTGGATGGCTTTAATGTGAATAATTGTTGTGTTAGACTGTTTAGTTAACACGAGTGTTCGTAGGAACGTTAATCCAAGTAAGGATTAGTCGTTTCTTTATAACTTAATGTGCATAGGAACACTAATCCAAGTAAGGATTAGTCATTTCTTTATAATTTAATATTCGTGGGAACGCTAATCCAAGTAAGGATTTGTCGTTTCTTTAAATCATAATATTCCTCGGGGTTATTGCCGAATAATTTAAGGGTCATGACCTATGCTTCTTATCCATATGTAAGGATCTGAAGTGTTTTAAGCGCCTTGCAAGCGCCGTTGGATGAGCTTAATTGCAGTCCTGTGTTTTAAGCACTTAGCTAGTGCATTGGGGTGGACGTAACTGTCACCCTGTAAAATAAACTGTAAGCGCTGTGGCAGTGCAATCAGGGTGAACGTAAGATCACCCGGTGTAATAATAACTTCCGTGTTCTCAGAATATTCTTAAAAGCCTCAACACTGTGTGTGTGTGTTGTAATTTAATAAGATAAGTGCAGTTAAGCACATAATTAAACTGTAAGCGTTGTATAGTGCAATCAGGGTGAACGTAAGGTCACCCGGTGTAATAATAATCGCCGTTGTTTCTCGGCATAATAATGTTAAGTCCCGCGTGTGTGTTGTGTGCGTTTTAATTTGGGTTGACGTAATTGTCACCCTGTGATTTAAGTCTTGTTGTCGCTCTTAATAACATTAATGTGTTTCAGTAATGTGTGTTTTGTAATTAAATAAGATATGTGCCCGAGTGCACATGATTAATAAACCTTTGGCGAGTAGTGCAGCTAAGTAATAGTGCAGCTAGGAAAGCTCGTCTCGACTTGAATGTAGTACGTTCTCTTTCCGATCTGGATTCGCTGTATGCGATGAGGTTGATCGTGAACCGAAGCATCTCAGTCAACTTTTAAATCATTGTTGTTTGATTCTGTTAAACATTCTAGATTTGTCATATTTCCTTAAAGACTCAATCTCTTGGAGTCTCTTTTCGAGTCGATTTCTGTGAAGATGAAGTCTTCTAGAATCTTCTCTCATGCATACCTTTGTTGTTATTCCGTGAAAGTGCCGGGTTATATATCGTCCATTCGGTTATTATTCGAGGGACAATGATAGTAAACGGTTTCGATCACTCGAACCACTCTGCTTTTTACCCTTGCTAGTCTATTTAAGTAGACTAACCCACGAACTTTGTTCTCCGCATGTGGGCTGGTGTCATCCGTTCGATTCGACACATCAGATGGAGTGTAGATGAGAAGACTAGAAGGACTATGGAGTCGACGGTGGTTTTTCCGACGTTTTTAATAATTTCTTTAATCAGGTTGAGATCCTTGGGCAGGTGATCATTACGATCACAACCCTTTTTTTGTAATATCTTTTAAAAGTTTTCCGCTGTGCCTTGTTTAAGACTTCCGTTGTAATTTATTTAAACTCTGTGTTTGTCCTATTCGGGATTGGGATGTAATCCCGGGACTCGTGTTTTATGTAAATAAGGTTATCATTTTGTATCATTGTATTTAATGATTTGTATTTAAACGGTAAAGCCTTGGGTGATCTCGGTAAGGAACACTGGGGTCACTGGCGGTAATACCTTTCCAAAAGGGTTAAGTTTTGGGGGTGTTACAGGGTTCAGTAGGTCAGTTTTGTTTTCTTGCTCCCAAACGGTTATGCGTTGGATGTCACAGATAGTGATGTGAAGATTTGTCTTGGCATTCCACGCAATCCCGTTGCAATAATCAAGCTCGATCCTTTGGTTAAGATGGATGTGGTAGAGAACTGGAGGGAAAAAATTAATATGAAGTTGCATAGCATCAGATATAATCATGTTGGTGCGCATATGTTGTCGATTAGGAAATGAGGTGATGACTTCATATGGGATTTTATTGTCCTGTTCCACTCTTGCATAGTCGAGCCGACGCAAAGCGGTGCTGCGAACCAGTCCCTCATCCGTGGCTTAGAGCAGCTCGATGGCCCGAGAAAAATGAATTGGTGTAGTTTCGTAATAAGTTGTCTTATCGAGGCCAAAAAGAAGTGGGATTGAATCCTAACGCCTACTTTACTGGTCCACTCTACTTCTTGACGGTATGTGGGTCTCCATATATACATTGCGGGAATCATATTTGAATTTTGATTGATTTTATTTTATGTTCTTGATCATGATTATCATTTTCTTGTATGTGTTATTCATTTGTATGTGTTTGGTATATACCTTTTTCATTTGTTGATATGCAAGTGTTTTTTATGCACGTGCTTTCAAGTTAATGTGTTGACACCCAACCATAATGTGTTGATATGCAAGATATGCTTAATGTGTTGATATTGGTGTGATATTCATGCTTAATGTGTTGATATGAAAAATAAATGTGTAGTTATTTCCTATGTATGATATTCAGGTATCCTTTTATGAAATGCAATATGTAATAATGGATTATTTCCTTGGGCGTGCATGTTATATTCATGTGTGTGGGTGGGATATTCATTACCCCTAAATTGCTATGCAGAATATATGTTTAGGTAATCATGATCTAATAATTTGTCGGTCTTGCATGTTGATTATGTATACATTTTTGTTGGTGTGATATGCACGCTTCATTCACGATTATGTGTAAATTTTTAGCGGTTTTTTCAGCGTTCTAATGTGTAGTTGTTAATGACATACAAATTGATACTCATTATGCATCGTGAAAATCATTTATTGAATGCAAAGTCATGGCATTTGCGGACGCTAACCTTTTTTTTCCAGGTTTTGTACTTGGACCATGTGGTCTTGTACTCCAAGCGAACCATTCCAAGAAAATTTCCCGCATTTGTCAGATGGATTGAAGAGCTTGTAACTGAGAGAGAAAAGATTGAAATGAGCTATGGGGTGTTCGGGGATGGTAATGTGGAGCCCCATTTGTCTATCAGAAAGAGGCTAGATGATGCATGCTTGGTCTAGGAATCAAACCCCAAAAAGGTTAATTTTCAAACCTAATTTATGACTTATATCGAACTTATAAAACTGAATATATGTCTATGTCACATATGTTTTTGATTTAATAATGTTAAAAATACATATGTTGTTATGCATAATATCATGTTGAAATGGAAGTTCTAGTTTTATTCAACATGATTTTATTATTGTGTATGCTTTATAGTTTTTGATGATCTTGTTGATATTAATATTGATATGCAAAATCCACATGTTGTATGCATATTTTATCATGTTGAAGTGGAGGCAGTAGTTGTATGTTTAATTCAGTTGTGTATATTTGTTTATAAATATTCTTTATCAACTTTTACAAGAGTTCAACAAAGGCATGGTGAAGGATTTGAAGATCGTGGCAAATGCCATTGTCAGGATAGCCGACAGGACCAAGAATATTCCTATTGAGTGCAAGGACGATGAGGTGTTAATTTCACTCACTAAGTCGGCAAGGGCATTGCTGGGTTCTGTATCTGATTCTCTGCATGAGGCTCCTTTTGATGTATCCACCCAAGTAGGGAACGTGCTATCTCAATCCCAAGACCCCTTTTGGACTAGTCCGGAGTTGATCAAGGTGGTTGAACAGATCGAGGATGCGATGTCTAGGCGAAATGACATCCGCGAGAATGATGATTGTGGGTTTAATGACGATCTCCTCTTTTTCCAAGCAGATACGGGCCACACCGAACAAGTGCATCAGTCCAGTCCAACGGTCGTAGTGGATGTTCATATGCGCCAGGTTCATGCCCATTTATTTTTCATGCAAAGTCAACTTGTTTATTTTTTTGAATGTTTGCATAATATTAGTTGCAAAATATCCATAGGGTGATCCGGGAACAAGCGAAGTTGACCCACCAATCCAGCTCCATGAAAGTGCTATTCTAGTAGCTGTTGAGGATCAATCTAAGGTACCTGAAGCCACCACGGGAAATGAGGCAACGGACAAGGTCGGCACAAATGATACTTTTGAAGTCATGTTTACATTCAATCCTTTAAATTCCTGATTTGCATACTACATTCCGAATTTGCAGGTTTCTGAAGCAACCAAAGGAAAGTAGGCACTAGACAACGTTGGCACAACTGATACGTTTGAGGTCCTTTCTACATCCAATCCTTTAAATTTGCAATTTGCATACTATGTTCAAATTTGTTTTACTTGTGTGATATTCATGATTCCTTCATTGATATGTGGACTGTATGTTTAGGTATTCATGATCTAAGAAGTTGTTGACCGTTCATGTGATATTCATTTTAGTGGGTGTGATATGCATGCTTCACACATTGATATGCAGACTATATGATTATTTGTGCAATGATTTAAGTATTTGTTGACTGTGTATACTATTTATATAACCTTATTGTACTAATGTGAGCATATTGTTTCTGATATTATTTAACGTATATATGCTTCCTACATTGATATTCATATGGTATTCAATCCCATATGGTTGTGAATGATCATTAGTTAGAGTTTTTGATCTTAACTTATATATGCAAACTGCACAACCCCAACCGAATGCAACTGATGTGGTCATGGAGGTCTTGAATGACATCGCTTTTGAGCATCCTCCTGCTAAAGTCGTCGCTCCAACTCAACCTATTGTTGATGAGACCAGGGTTAAGAAGGTTGTGGCTAGGAAGAAAACATGTGGTCGTCCCGGAAAGCAGCCTATCGTTAAACAAACTTATCCAGTGAGCATGAGGAGGAGTAATAGGATTAGAAGCAAATGATGATGTTGTCACTTAAGGTCTAAACCATTTAAATTGTATTTTGGGGTGAATTAAGGTGGGTGTCAAGGGTAAACAATATGGTTGGATGGCTTTAAATCCAAAATTTTGTGTAGATATAATATAACCTTCTAGATCTAGTTGGGGTGGTATTGTGGACAACTTCACAAATTTTGTAACGGCTTAATATATGTAAGATTGGGTGGACAACTTTGTTATCTTCGTAATGGCTTAATATATGTAATGTGCAATATACCATAACGGATATTCACCTTTTATGTGTCCGTATGCAAATTAGATATTCGGTTATTCATTGTATGAAAAAATGTTATTCATCATTGTTTTGTCGATATGAAAATTTAATGTCGTATGATATTCATGCAACAATATTTCATATTCGTTATGTATTCGTTGACCAAAACGTTATTTCTAATTCATGCACAAATGGACGGTAAAGATAACGATGATGATTCTGTAACACCGATGAAATGTGTCCAACAAAAATCCAAAGGGGACATTAAGCTACCAGCCACAAGAAAGAGCCCATGGATCGATAGGATTATAAACGCAAGAAAGACGATCACTAAAGAATAACATGTATTATATGCATATGTTGCTACTCAAGTTGCGGATGGGATAGTGTTTACTACTGAAGCATGTTGCATTCAATGATTACACTTCTTTTTTTATTTTTCGATTGTCTCCCCTTTATCAGGGAAGTCCTATTTGAGTGCAATGGTAGAACACTTGATGTGAGCGAATTCAGGTCACTTGAAGAATCCACCTTTGTCTCAATTAACATTGTCGACTTGTGGTGCATATATTTAAATGATATAGAAGAGGCTCGAAACCATACCAATGCATCACGGTTGGTCATTTATCCATCAAATCTGGTACGTATTCAGTTTACAGAATGTGATATTCATATGTTGTTCAATGATATTCACTGGATCCTTATTGATATTAACCGTAATATTAGTTTTACCCACCTACAAATGTTTACACATTCAATTTGCATAAGCAGATTGGCCCCCTCGCCAACCCAAACAAAGGTGACTATGCCTCAAAATTCTCCATATTCAAATCTGGGATGGATGAATTGGTAGTGAGTCTCATCCATTCATCGCTGGTGGATTCCGATTTGGTAACAGTCATCCGACGATATTTATTTCCCATAAGCATATTCAAAAATGATTTATTGATATTTTTCAATTAACATTATGTTGCAATAACAGGTCTTCTTCCCCATAATGAAACATGAACATTTTTATTTGGTATGATTTATTGATATTCGTCAATTAACATTATGTTGCAATAGAAGGTGCATCAGGTGTAGACATGGCTTCTTTGAATGTTCTAGGCTCATTTCCTAAAAGAAAGGCCGTTATGAACTCATGCCCAAAGGATTTCTCCTTTCGAGCTCTTTTGCTTCGTCTAGGTTCATCTTCTGTTTCATTTACAGAAGTTCTTGCTTCTCTTTGTTCACGAGTTTGATAGTATGGACTTCTAGCCCAAGAGGCCCATTAGCTTAGCAAGGCCATGTGGCCGAACCCCCCTAGCATTCTAGTATTTATATGTCTCTCCTTTCTTGTAAGCAAATTGGTTGAAGATTATAGAAGTGGAATATTTTCCTTAGGTTGAGTATATCTCCCTAAGGCCTTCATGCGTTCCAAGATAGAGATCATTGATATTTCGACAACTGGCGATGAGGACCTGATAGCAAACTATGGCGACACAATTCCCATACTAGTAATAAGATATCACTCTAATCAGGGAACATTTAATTGTTTTGTCCACTATAACTTATATGGTATGCTACAACTACTGCTTGTTATGTTTGTCCACAGTCCAAGATGTTCTTTGAATACATGTCTTCGATGAATCTCGGCACAAGGTGCAATGGTTTTAACAGCGGTCGTAGTTCATTCTGAAAATGCAGTGGCGTGATAACACAAACAAGGTCGATTGCGGGGTATATTTGATGCACCACATGGAGACATATTTTGGACAAGAGGGGAAGCATTGGGAAACTGGATTCAAACCTAACTCTTCGAAGTGTATGATTCCTTTGCGCCATAAGTATCTCCATGCCCTTATTACGTCTAAGATGAACAATTTGAAAGACGTCATTAACAAGGAGGCTATAAATGTTACGGAGCATTTCAAGAATGAACAGAGGAAAGCAAAATCAAATGAAAAGGAAGAGTAGATAGTTATAGTGCTACTTTTATTATCAACTTATAGTTTATGAAAGTACAATTCGTTCCTGTTTTGTAGGACTACTTAGACATTTTATTCAACTACTTAGTAATGTATTTGACTAATCAGGTACAATTTTGCATTACCAACTTATTGATATTCACGAATCATTTTTGTGTCGGTATGCAATTTCTATGTTATGTTATTCACGATACATGAGTTGTATAACGGTATATGTTTTGTAGTTTAAGATTAATCAAGTTAAGTATACTATATGAATGAATGAAATACGTAACAATATTTAATCACTTCACTTTTTTTGCCAAAACCTACATTTGAATAATATCAATAAATATGTGAAACAAATGCCCAAATCCCAAATTACTAAGCGAATAGCTAACGAATATCGCAATACATAACGTGAATATCTAAATAAAAATTTCACAAATTAGTAGACTAGACATCTTCTTTGCAATTTATGTTGTCATGACCGGCATACTTGTTGCACCTTTTGCATTTCCTCATGCCTTTTTTTGCATGTTCGGCTACAACCTTCTTCTTTCCAGCTTCGGCTATAGCCTTCTCCTTTCCATCTTTGTACCTTTTCCCGTTGCCTTTGTTCTTTGCTTGTCCTGGAGGTTGAACGAAGACCTCATCCGGCACACTAATTCCAGGAAAACTCTCAACCATTGATTCTCTTACTCCTTCTTCCCTGTTTTCAGCGTTATCATCCGCTTTATAATCTGACTTCTTATTCTTCATTGTTAACAGCATATCATTTATCTTGCCATTGTCTTCCTCTACAGTTTCAACACAAGAATATATTACTGACCACAATTCGTTCATCATAGCTTGTTTCTCTTCTATTCTTATGCTTTGATCCCATACGCCATTAGGAATACCGCTCTTTGCTCTTGTCGCAACACCCTTTCTCCACCTGTCTAGTATTAGGCATTCAGGAACCTTTTCATAACCATAACATTTCAAAGCGGTGAAAATATGATGACACGGTAAACCAACTTTTTGAACATCATGCAGTTGCACGTAATGATGTTGTGATGCAATGGATGATCTACTTGGAATAAATCTTCACTCCCCTCCTTTACTGTATACATCACTTGGTGATCACCTGCACATGAATACCACTTTTTAACAACGAATATCAACCACATCGAATTGCATATCTGTTGACAAAATATGAATATCGATACATGAACTAATGTATATCAATGCAACATTCAAAAATTAAAAAAATGAATAACATATTGTTTTAAGGCCTACTTGCAGTTATTCAAAATTCTATGAGCGATATTCACAACTCTCGGCATTGGTATGCACGATTTGCACTTCAAACATTTTAATAACAAACAGATTGTAGTGAATACGATAACGCAATACTTGAATATCATACTATATTATAAATATCGTACCTAGTGTCTCATTAGTGACAGAACAATCAAAACACGCTGCGATAATCACTTCTTGCACGAGAGCAAAGATTTTCAGGGTATACACGTCAGAAGCATGCTTCTCAATCAATAATGGCATTTTTATTACATGTGCCCGTGTGTCCGAATCGATATCATTCCTCATTTGGTTATAACGTTGGGTTTCCATTGCAGTATCAAAGTGCATCAACATCTCAACAAAGCTAAAGTTCTTGTTTGAATAATTACCAATAAAACTATTCCGAGACTCTAAAATCGATGTTGTGCAAACTAGACCACCAAGCACAATATCCTTAAAATACACCGAGATCCAATAGCGTCATAGATCATACATATCACCGAACCAAGGTTTCTTATCGAGCTCATACTCGACCATAAATTCCTTTCATCCCTTCTCAAACTCCGAGATTGTATGTTTGTCATCCTAAACCAACTTGCCCAACTTCTTTCTGAAATCCTTTGAATTAATTTTTTTTGCACCAACCTTTTTCGACACCTTTTCCATGATGTGCCACATACATAATCGATGTATGGTTCGGGGAAATACATTCTCAATAGCAATCTTCATCGCAAGATCCTGATCAATCACAAGGATCTTTGGTGCATGCCTCATTGCTTTCTGAAAGTGACCGAAAAGCCATTTGTACGATTCTACGTCCTTGTTCATGACCAATCTTGTACCGAACGTAAGACTTTTCTTATGGTTATCAATCCCAGTGAACGGTGCGAATACCATATAGTACCTGTATGCATATCCCTTAAATTATTTTGCATATCAGGATTCAAAATTTCATTTCTTTAACAAACTATCTACATTAAAATACCTATTTGTTCTGTAGGTCGAGTCAAAGGAAACCACATCTCCAAATGCAGCGTAATTCCGACGTGAGATTGGATCTGCCCAGAATAACCTCGTTAACTGTTGTTCAATGTTCACATCATACTCAAAGTAAAAGGCATCGCATTGTTCCTTCTTCTTCGTAAACCTATTGATGACTATTTGCGCATAAGCAGTTGTAATGTGAGACATCAGATCTCGCTTGAAATTCTTAAAGTCCCTTGCCATCGCCCTCTCATTCCCATATCCACCAACAATCTCTTTTAAGAGATTAAAATACCTTATTGGTCCCATGTTCGCCTTTGTACAGTGACAAGGCCGGAAACCGATGTCGTTTTCCTGTCAAAGAAATCCTAATTCACCTACTACAGAGTATAGCAAGCAAGTCAGGGTCGATCCCACAGGGAGTCAGTTATCTGTATGCAATAACGTGTGAGTAACAAGTAACAGGGGGGTTTTATAGTAATGGCAAAGTAACAAAGATGCAAGATTTAACAGGAGGAGGAATATGATGAGGAAAGGTATTCCACTAGACAAATATCCACACAGCAGATGAAATAGGTTGATCACTGAAAACTATCGTTCCAAGTTCTTTTTTACAATCTTATAGTTGTTCCCACCCTGATCTTAAGTACTATCGATTCTCACAGTTGTCGATAGACTTATTACTATGTCACTGGTAAAGTACCACCGATTCTCACAGTTGTCGGTAGACTTTACCACTAACACAGCAATAGCAATGGACACAAGGATATAGGATGCATGCAAATAGAAGGACGTACTAATACTCGCATGTAACTGATTCTCACCCACAATTGTACGCTCGGAACCCCTATACGCACAATCGTGTTTGCCACTAGATATGCACTTGGAACCCCTATATGCAAATCCTAGCAATTGATAGATGTCGAAAAACCTAGTTAGCTACGCTAGAAGAATCAACATAAACCAATAGACAATATGCTCAAGAGAATTAATCCAACTTTATAAGATATAGAACGAGGAATATAAATCTTACAACCAATTCATTGCAGTGCTTCAATTGTCTAGAGAAACAAAGGTGTTTAGCTCTCCATTCGTTCAAACCCTAGAATTGGAATGAATAATAGAGAGCACCGAACTCCTTCAAAAAACTAAAGAAAAGGTTCTTAAATAGGTTTTAGAAAACTAACCTAGCAAATAAGGAAAGTAAAAATTGACAATTATAAAGTCAAAAATACTAAAACGGAAATAATTCAACGCTGGCCGCGAGGCGTCGTTCTCCACCGCGGGGCGACGGCTAGGCTTGTGCTGTCTTCTCTGAGATCCATCGCCGGGTCGCGGTGGCTTGTGGCGCGGGGCGGCAAGACCAGCTTCTTCAAGTCTTCATCTTCTGCTCTCCTGTACTACCAAGTAATGGTAGCCTTCCTCCATGAATTCTGAGCAGAACTTCTCCTCCATCTTCCATCATCTCTCCACTAAGCTGTAAATCCTACGATATCTTCGCTTTTCAACTATTCTTCTGGATTACAGACTTAGCCTAAATCTATACAAAAACTCCGTCTAAAACATGTCAATAATCACTAGTTAGGGTGCCTGAAATGGCACCTATCAAATATCCCCACACTTAGACCTTTACTCGTCCCGAGTAAATCAAAACTGATACTACTCCAGTCATCAAACACCAAGGCTTCAGGAAGTGCGAGCAGACATTATACCAGTGACTAGAACAACTCAACAATCCGCTCCAGACAACCAAAATAAGTGATGCGAGAAAAATCTATTCCTAACTCCTGTCTAGCTCCTTATTGCTCCAGAGTGACCTACCCGAACTCTTTATATCACCTCTGCTTATGACGCCAACCTCCAGAATGATCCTAAAATCACTCCTTTTTCTTTACGCTCATCTTGCCTAGGCGCCCTCTCGGGTTTTCACCTAGCCACTCATTTCATTTTACTAGACATCTCACATGTACTCACATCGCTCCAGTCCACTTTTGCACCGGTCTATACCAGTCGGACTACCTGCTTTTTACCTGAACCGCCCTTTCTGGTTTTCGGCCCATCCCAGGATTTTGATTGCCTTTTTCAAATATTTTTGGCTTTTTTTTTGAGAATTAAATTGAAAATGCAAATATGAAATGCATATATAGACTATGTACACTAACTGTGATAAGCAGCAAGTGTAAATCCCAATATCCCCACACTTGAAACACACATTGTCCTCAATGAAGAGATGAAGACAAAACGAATTAGGGGAGGAAGAACATAAACTCACTGGAAAGGTGGATACGGTGGATAGCCTGGCGGAGGTGGATGCCTCCTGAAGTACTGCTCCTGCATGAATGTCTCAGCTGAACTCAATTGGCTCGTGATATCTCGCGCAATGTCGGCATGTAAAGTCTGCAGGCGAGTCAGCATCTCCTCGTTCGCAGCGTGTTGACGCAGTGTGAAAGCATCCAAACGAGCAAAAATCTCATCCCAAGGAATCTCAGAAGTCGATGTAGAGGCAAAAGCAGCAGCAGACGCAGGGGGATCAAAATCCATAATAGCAGGAATAGCGGCCTGGGGCTCATCTTCAGTGTCGGAAGGGATAACCTCAGCGTTAGATGGAATGAACCATCCCGTGAAGTCCCGCGGGTAGGCCAAGGGGCGAGGGAGTCGCAACATGTGACCTCCATAAGAACACCATAGAAACTGCCCCTGAGAGATGTTCAGCATACCAGACCATCGCAGACATGGGATGTCATAGCGAACAGGCATGATCGGCTGAGGAATAGTGTCTGTCTGAATCCTGGCTGCAACAACTAAGGTGATCAGACCTCCCAGAACAATGTCTCGCGCATCACCCTCGCGAATCCGTCGCAGCTCGTGGAGCCATATCATAACCCACCCGGGCGTCTCCTCATCCAACGGGTCAATCATCGGGGAGAATAAACCAAGGCGCTTCAGGGAGATTTTCCTCTCCTCCACACTTCCGCAAAATGACCGGATCAACACTGTAAAAACTAGGCGGAGACAAGGGTGTACGATCTTGTTACTGGTCTCCTTCCCCTTTTTAAACTCAGACATCCCTGTAGCGGAGATCTAGAAGTCTCTAATGTCAGCCTCATTGGGACCCTGCTTCCACCCAGCAGTAGGTGGTTTCGACACACCCAACAACTCCCGGATTTCTTCCAGTGGCATTTCATAAGCCCTGCCCTCATACCTGGATTTAATACCCGCCATGTATTTATGCTCTTCTCCATTGATAATGCGTCGGGTATGGTATTTTGACAAAGTGGCGATAAATTGGTAGCAAAGCTCGGGGAAAGCAGGGGCATATTTGTCCAGGAAGCCTCCCAATCCCATCTTATCCAAGCACCGTTGGACCATCTCTAACAAACCCAACTCAGCCAAAGCTCCTCTATCAAAGAAGCGAGGCGGGTGCACAGGTCTCGCCGCAACCACATCATACGCCTCATTCTCCTCTATAGTCATGCCAACCTTCCTAGCCCTCGGCATAATGACAGTAATTGAATACGTTGGTGAAAGAGCTAGGCAAGGAGGACTTACAAACCAAAGGAGGGGTTCACCAAGGGGTCACCGTGGGGCGGTACTATTGACTGCGGGGCGGCGAAGAGGACCAGGAATGTCTACTGAAAAGCAACGCCGGGTCGCGATAGGGCTGCCGCGGGGCGGTACTGTTCACCGTCTTCTCCAAATCAAAAAACGATTCGCGTGAGGCGGTACTGTTGCAGCGCGAGGCGGCCACTGTGCTATTACTCCTCTTTCACCCTCTGATGAGTCTAGACAACACGCAACTTCCTCCAATCACACCCCCAAAACTTCAAAACACCACCCTTCTCTAACAAACACCACAGGGTGGTCGGATGGGTGCAATGTGGTGGTATGGGAAAAGGAAACAAATTTGACGTTGGCGATGAGGATCTTCCATAACCAAGGCTTAGAACAAGGGAAATTTGGGGATTGGAGGTGTTAGGTTGAGGGTTTGAGAGGGGGAAGGGGGCGCGGCAAAGAGAGAGAAGGGAAGAAAAAAAAGAATGAGGGGATTAGGGTATTGGCGGGAGTGTTTAATGAGTGTGATGAAGGTAAATACCAGGTACCGGACCACGGGGCGATCCAACTGAAACCGTCTAATCCTTTGTATCCAACTTGGATTTTTTTTTTAAATCGGGATTGAGTGAAATTACCCAGGCTTCACCGCAAGGCGGTGGGACTCACCGCGGGGCGGTCTTGAGGTTTCTGGGGAGTTGAACTCGCCTCCATTTACTTTCGTACCTGAAATGTTAGTAGCAGGCGAACGAAACAAGGAAAAAGAAAATACGAAAAAGTCTAAGAAAAGAAGAAATCAAAAGAAGAGAAAAGGAAAAAGGAAAATACCTCGGGTTGCCTCCCGAGTAGCGCCTTGGTTAACGTCGTTGGCTCGACGTAGGCTGTGGCCTATCAGATTTCAGCTTCAGGGGACTCAAAACTTACCGCGTCAACATGGTTCGGGTCAAAGCCTTCATAATAAGGTTTCAACCTGTGGCCATTCACTTTGAAAATGTTGCCTGTCTTGGGGTTAATCAATCCAATGGCGCCATGGGGGTGTACTTCAGCAATTTCATAAGGGCCTGTCCATTTGGACCTCAGTTTCCCAGCAAAGAGCTTAAGCCGAGATTGAAAAAGGAGGACCTTATCCCCTGGCTTGAAATCCTTTCTCAGAATTTGCTTGTCATGCCACTGCTTGGTCTTCGCCTTATAGTTGACCGAGTTCTCATACGCCTCAAGGCGTAACTCCTCGAGCTCTTGCAGTTGTAGCTTCCGGAAATCTCCCACTTCATCCAGTTGCATGTTGCACTTCTTTATTGCCCACCATGCTTTATGCTCAAGCTTTTCAGGGAGGTGGCAGGCTTTTCCGAAAACCAACCGGAAAGGAGACATTCCTATCGGAGTCTTGAAGGCTGTGCGATATGCCCACAGTGCATCACTGAGTTTGGTACTCCAATCCTTACAATTAGCTACAACTGTTTTCTCCAGGATAGATTTAATCACTCTGTTGGAGTTCTCGGCCTGCCCATTAGTTTGAGGGTGATAGGCTGTCGAGATTCTCTGGGTGACGTGATACTTCTTCAGTTGGGCAATCACTGTCTTGTTACAGAAGTGGGTTCCCCTGTCACTAATTAAAGCTTTGGGTATCCCAAATCTTGAGAAAATGTTCTCCTTAAGAAAACCTGCTACGACTTTAGAGTCATCAGTCCTGGTGGCCTTCGCTTCCACCCACTTGGAGACGTAGTCTACCGCAAGCAATATATAAAGATTTCCATTAGAGCTAGGAAAGGGTCCCATAAAGTCCATTCCCCAAACATCAAAGACCTCACAAAAGATTAATGACGATTGCGACATCTCATTTCTCCTGGTGATATTTCCAACCCTTTGGCATCGGTCACAGGATTTGCAAAAGGCGTAAGCATCCCGAAAGATGTGTGGCCAATAAAATCCCACCTCTAATACTTTCCTAGCAGTCCTATTTGCTCCAAAATGACCCCCACATGCTTCAGAATGACAGAAGGTAAGGACAGATTGTACCTCATTGTCCGGAAGACACCAGCGCACTACCTGATCGATACAATACTTCCAAAGGTAGGGATCATCCCAAACATAATGACGGGCCTCTCTACGTACCTTCGCCTTTTGAGCTCTGGTGTAATCCGGGGGTAGTTCCTCTCAGACCAAATAGTTCACGATATCTGCGTACCACGGCCTAAAAGAACGGATGCCGAAGACGTCCTTGGCTATGTGAGGAGAGGGGTCATAAGTGTCTACAGAGTAAAGTGGAACACCAGAGATGTTGCCGCGGGGCGGTACTGTCGTCGCGGGCCGCGGTGAGCTTCCCTGGTTCTCAAGTAAATATGCCGTCGGGTCGCGGTGAACATTACCGCGGGGCGGTGGATCCTCCAGCTTCATACTGGCTACAAGTCGCCGGGTCACGGTAATGGGGGCCGTGGGGCGGTGAGCACTTCCTGAACTCTCTTCGATCATAAAGAGTGTGTCGTCTGGGAAGGTTCCGTGAATGGGGTTCTGTTTTCCGGGCTGATCTTCCTCATGTATGAGTCTACTCAGGTGATCAGCTACTAGGTTCTCCGCTCCCTTCTTATCACGGATCTCTACATCAAATTCAGTGAGAAGGAGAACCCATCGGATTAATCTTGGCTTTGCTTCTTTCTTCGTCATGAGGTAACGAAGAGCAGCATGATCTGTATAGATAATCACCTTGACTCTCAAAAGATATTGCCTAAACTTCTCCAAGGCAAAGATAATTGCCAACATCTCCTTCTCAGTAGTGGAGTAGTTCCTCTAGGCTCCATTCAGAGTCATGGAAGCATAATGAATCACATGGGAGGCACGTCCCACTTTTTGTCCTATAACTGCTCCAACTGCATAGTCACTAGCATCGCACATGATCTCAAACGGGCGAGACTAGTCAGGTGCCTGAATGATGGGTGCACTTGTCAGGTGTTCTCTCAAGCAATCAAACGCCTTCTTACACTCATCGGTAAATGCATAGGTCACCTCCTTTTTAAGTAGCTCGCATAGGGGTGAATAGATCTTAGAGAAGTCCTTGATAAATCTTCGGTGAAAACCTACATGACCTAAAAAGGAACGCACTTCACGCACATTAGTAGGATAGGACAAAGACTGAATTACATCAATCTTTGCCTTATCGACCTCAATACCCCTAGCGGAGACGATATGACCAAGTACTATCCCCTGTTCTACCATAAAATGACACTTTTCATAATTCAAAACCAAATTGGTTTCAACACATCTTTTAAGTACAAGTGCCAAATGGTTCAAACATGAGTCAAAGCTAGTCCCATGTACTGTAAAGTCATCCATGAATACCTGAATAAATTTCTCAACATATTCAGAAAAAATACTAACCATACATCGTTGAAAGGTACCGGGTGCGTTACACAATCCAAATGGCATTCTGCGGTATGCAAAGGTGCCAAAGGGACATGTAAAAGTGGTTTTCTCCTGGTCTTCTGGCGCAATGGCCACCTGAAAATATCCTGAATACCCATCGAGAAAGCAGTAATTAGGGCACCCAGCAAGGCGTTCTAGCATTTGATCAATAAAGGGCAGGGGAAAATGGTCTTTCCGAGTTACCGCATTCAGCTTACGATAGTCAATACACACCCTCCATCCTGTGGTGGTCCTTGTAGGAACTAAATCCCCTTGTTGATTTTCCACTATAGTGATACCTCCTTTCTTAGGAACAACCTGGGTTGGGCTTACCCATTAGCTATCTGAAATGGGGAAGATCATATCAACTTTGAGGAGTTTCAGCACTTCCTTCTTGACTACTTCCATCATTGGAGGATTGAGCCTTCTCTGCGGCTGCCTGGATGGTTTGGCTCCATCTTCAAGTAGAATCCTATGCATACAAGTCGAGGGACTTATTCCTTTTATGTCTACAATGGTCCATCCTATCGCAGTCTTGTACTCCCTGAGCACGCCTAATAGCTTCATTTCCTGGTCTGCAGATAGCTTACTAGACACAATGACTGGCAGAGTATCGTTGGCTCCAAGAAAGGCATACTTGAGATGATCTGGCAATGGTTTCAATTCAATCTCGGGGGCCTGTTCGACAGAGGGAACAAGCTTCTCGCTCGGATTTAGTAAAGTGGGGCCAACGCCCAAAGGATCTAAAGGATACTTACCATATGCATCCAGCTGAGCTATGACTTCCTGCATGTTAGATGGTAAAGAATATTCCTCATGGGAAAAATCCAAATTGTTCTCAACATTGGATTGCAACTCATCAGGACCAGAAATATCAAATACATCTTGTGCAATAGAGTCAATCACGTCAATTGAGCATAAAGAATGGTCTTCGTTAGGGTGTTTCATAGCTTCATATATGTTATATTCCACTTTTCCCCCATCAAATTCCATGGAAAGTGTCCCACTTTGCAAATCAAGTTTAGTCTTAGCAGTTTTCAAAAATGCCCTACCTAACAGTATAGGGGTTGCCTTTGTATCTGTTTCCATATCTAAGACATAAAAATCTGCAGGGAATATCAATTTATCCACCATAACAAGAACGTCTTCTACTACTCCTCTAGGGTAGACACTAGACCTATCAGCTAATTGAATTACAATTCCTGTTTCCTGCAGAGGTCCAAGTCCAAAAGATTCATATAGAGAATAGGGCAAAACATTAATGGAGGCACCAAGATCAAGCATCGCTCTTTCAAACTTAGTGTCACCAATAATACAAGGAATGCTCCACATACCTGGATCGCCGCACTTCTTTGGCAGACGCCTCTGGAATACAGCGGATACGCGTTCGCTAACCTTGACTTTTTCCTTGCCCTTCAGCTTCTGGTTTCGTTTGATGGTGCATAGCTCCTTTAGAAACTTAGCGTACCTTGGTATACTCTTGACAAGCTTGAGGAGTGGGATATTCACTTCACATTTACTGAAAGTGTCGAAGAGATCCTTGTCGTCAATCACTCTCCTTTCCTTTAATGCCTCCGGAAAGGGGGCGGGGGGCTTTTCAGATCCAAGAGGAGGGAAATATGGACGAACATAGGGGTCCTCTTCTTCATCATGATCGATCTCTGGGCTTTCACCGCGGGGCGGTGCTCTTGGCCGCGGGGCGGCAGTGTTGACTCAGAATAACTGGGAGCTACCACCGGGTCGCGGTGGTGATCGCCGTGGGGCGGTAGAATTTGCCCATCTTCAATTTCGGTTTTGTCATCCTTTTCAGCAGTAGGAGCGACTTGCAATTCTTTGCCACTTCGAAGGGTCACAACATTTACACTTTCTTGCGCATCCCTTTTGTTCAACCTAGCAACCGTATCTGATAAATTAACCACGGTCTCCTTCATGCTCTTGATGCTGGCCTTAGTAGTGTGTACATGCGTTGTGAAGTGCATCGTTAAGGTCTTGAGCATATCTTCAGTTGAAGGGGAGTTACTAGCTTGGGGGGCTGCTGGTGGCTCATCAAAGTGAGGTTTTGGTGGTGGTTATAGCTACTGTTGATCTTGTCTAGGTTTAATCGGCCCGTAACCTCCAGCGCCGTATACTTCAGCAGTAATGGAATCCTGAAGTTGGGGACAAGCATTGGTATTGTGAAATGGGTCAACGCAAATTCCACAAGCGTTGTGCTGTTGGGATGCTTCTTTTGAACTCATCTTCACAAAAACCTGTTTCAATGAAGTAATCTCTTGTATCAGATGTGCATCGTTGGAATTGATAGCATTAACGCCTCTGATTTTTGGGGCTTCATCAAAATCCCTTGTGCCCTCAGCCATATCATGAAGTTTAATCATAGCTGCATCAGGGGTCATATTCAAGATACTACCACCATAAGTAGCATCTATGATTCTTCTTTCATCATCTAGCAGTCCATTGTAAACATAGAGTACCAGAGCTTTCTTGTCAAAACCATGGAACGGGCAACTAGAACAAAGTCGTTTGAACCGCTCACAATAGTCATAAAGGATCTCCTCCTCTCCTTGTTCAATACTGGCAATTTCCCCTTTTAAGGCGTTCACCATCTTGGTTGGGAAATATTGTGTGAGGAATGCCTTATGTAGCTCAGCCCATGAATCTATGCTTCCGCCGAGTAGATGATAGTACCAGTCCCCAGCATCGTCCTTAAGAGTGAACCCGAAGGCTCTCATTTTAATCTGATCTTCAGTGACGTTGGCTGGTTTAATGCTCATAATGACGTTGTGGAATTTACCCAAATGAAGAATGAGGTCTTCTCCACTTCGTCCATAATATCTCGGGAGCAACCGTATCACTCCTGTTCTGAGCTCAAACGTCACACCATCAGCAAGCGGTGGAATGATTACAGCCAATGGCTGTTGTGCTAGATCTGGCGCAGTCAACTGTCGGAGTGTCTGAGCCATTCGTACCTGCCTCTGTATCAACTTCAACAAGTAGCGAATCAGTAGCAAAGGTGCGGACCGTAAGATAGATCCACACCGCAGTCAATCACAAATAATCACAAACAGAGTATTTGACTCCCCGGCAACGGCGCCAAATTTGACAAGGCCGGAAACCGGTGTCGTTTTCCTGTCAAAGAAATCCTAATTCACCTACTACAGAGTATAACAAGCAAGTCAGGGTCGATCCCACAGGGAGTCAGTTATCTGTATGCAATAACGTGTGAGTAACAAGTAACAGGGGGGTTTTATAGTAATGGCAAAGTAACAAAGATGCAAGATTTAACAGGAAGAGGAATATGATGAGGAAAGGTATTCCACTAGACAAATATCCACACAGCAGATGAAATAGGTTGATCCCTGAAAACTATCGTTCCAAGTTCTTTTTTACAATCTTATAGTTGTTCCCATCCTGATCTTAAGTACTATCGATTCTCACAGTTGTCGATAGACTTATTACTATGTCACTGGTAAAGTACCACCGATTCTCACAGTTGTCGGCAGACTTTACCACTAACACATCAATAGAAATGGACACAAGGATATAGGATACATGCAAATATAAGGACGTACTAATACTCGCATGCAACTGATTCTCACCCATAATTGTACGCTCGGAACCCCTATACGCACAATCGTGTTTGCCACTAGATATGCACTCGGAACCCCTATATGCAAATCCTAGCAATTGATAGATGTCGAAAAACCTAGTTAACTACGCTAGAAGAATCAACATAAACCAATAGACAATATGCTCAAGAGAATTAATCCAACTTTATAAGATATAGAATGAGGAATAGAAATCTCACAACCAATTCATTGCAGTGCTTCAATTGTCTAGCGAAACAAAGGTGTTTAGCTCTCCATTCGTTCAAACCCTAGAATTGGAATGAATAATAGAGAGCACCGAACTCCTTCAAAAAACTAAAGAAAAGGTTCTTAAATAGGTTTTAGAAAACTAACCTAGCAAATAAGGAAAGTAAAAATTGACAATTATAAAGTCGAAAATACTAAAACGGAAATAATTCAACGCTGGCCGTGAGGCGTCGTTCTCCACCGCGGGGCGGCGGCTAGGCTTGTGTTGTCTTCTCTGAGATCCATCGCCGGGTCGCGGTGGCTTGTGGCACGGGGCGGCAAGACCAGCTTCTTTAAGTCTTCATCTTCTGCTCTCCTGTACTACCAAGTAATGGTAGCCTTCCTCCACGAATTCTGAGCAGAACTTCTCCTCCATCTTCCATTATCTCTCCACTAAGCTGTAAATCCTATGATATCTTCGCTTTTCAACTATTCTTCTGGATTACAGACTTAGCCTAAATCTATACCAAAACTCCGTCTAAAACATGTCAATAATCACTAGTTAGGGTGCTTGAAATGGCACCTATCATACAGCTCATCATAAAGTTTTGATGTCCAATGTCTATCTTCCTACAACTCATGAGGAAATACCTTGCTGTATTCGGTATCATATCGTGGTTGTGTCTCTCTGTAAACTTGTCAACCATGTAGGTAATGCCATCACTACATATCATAGAGATTTTTGCATCACACCCTATTCTGTTAGATGTTGTCTTACGTTTGCATGTACTATTAGCTACATTCTTGAATCATGCCCTATTGCACACAAAGTATTTTATCTTTACAACATCTGAGCGGGTGAACTTGTGCGAGGTGCTTGATCTAACATCAAAACCAATTGTGGATGCATATTCACGATAGAATAACTCTCCTTCATCCAGGGAATTGAAGGTTTTTCCAAGTATTGGTTTTATGGGAAGAAGACACAACGAAACCCAATGCTTTGTGTTTCTGTCATCGGGGTCAATAACACACTTTGTACCATACACGAAATCAGCCTCTTCTTCGTTTGACAACCCATCATCAGATACATCAACATCATTGTCTGATGAAGAGGAACACATAATTATTCAGAGATAAAAGCAAATATCATTTACAGAGAAACGCATATCTATTCATTTTTTTTGAATATCTGTATGAGTATGACTGAACATGAACAAGACAAACAGATATTCAGAAATACTTGAACGATATTCACGATATTCATTTTGATATGCACATAGTTTCAAAACAGTGTGAATACAAATATTTTAAATGCGAATATCAACTACCATGGCGTGCATATATATTCAGAGTTTATGAATTTCAGTATGAATCAGACTAAACATGAACACAACTAACATATATTCAGAAATACTTGAACAATATTCACGATATTTGTTTTGATATGCACAAAGTTTCAAACAGTTTGAATACAATTTTTTTAAATTGGAATATCAACCACCACATAGTGCATATTTATTCAGAGTTTATGAATATCAGTATGTATAGACTGAACATGATCATGACTAACAGATATGTAGAAATAATTATACGATATTCAGATAATTTGCTTTGATATGCACAAATTTTATTTTCAATTCAGTGGATGTGTTATATACATAGTGAATAAGTACTCACAATACTTGAATATCAGATATAGGATAGTTAATATTAGCATGAATACAATAGAACACGAACAAGATTATCAGATATGCAAATTAAATATAACAATATTCACAATTTCCATATCGATATGCAGAATGTTAACTTTCAACTCATTGAATATATTGATATGCATGGACTTCCACTGAATATGCGTATTATCTAAAGACATTGGCATCCGAAAATCATAACCAATTGAATGCATATCAATGCAAAAACAAAGTCGTTTCAAGGGAGAAAAGCATAATGAAGGTGGCGATGGAAACCCTAAATCCCATAAATCATATATTGGTGTGCAATTAAAGTAAATGAGCACGTCTCCATACATGCTTGTCGAAATCACATATCAATGAACTAACAAGAACCCTTAAAAGAACCCTAAAAATCATATCAAAATCACATCATTTATAAAAATCACATCAAAATCAATTTCAATATCCTTGAACAAGAATGCAAAAAATCGCATATCAATGAACTAACCTTCCATAATCAAGACCGGCGATGGAGAATTATATTTCTCGCGTTTGGTTATGGTGGAAGGCGATGAGTTAAAGCAGAAGAAACAGATGAAGAGGACAAAGAAGACCACAATGGGGAGACGAGCGTCGTTCAAGCCAACATATTCGATATTCTCTCTCGTTATTTGGATTTTCTTTTTTTTAATAACCATTTTTTTAGGAGACTGCATATTGTGGCCCTTTACTTAATGGTAACACACCCACCATAATATCGATCTCTATAACCTATCAATCCATCCATTCATCTCCTTCAATCTAACGCTCCATAGTTATTCACTTATTTTACCATAAGAGTCGTTTTACCTTAGCGTCCCTAAATTTTGGACTTGTCTGGATATGCTATCCCCACCGATATCAATACAAGTCCAAAATTGATCACGCCAATGATCTATCAATCAAACACGCCCTATGGCCAAACACAGTACATTGTTAAGTGAGCCCAAATGCACAACGAACTAGCTCCAACACTACGATGAACAATGTGAACCAATCCCAAAATTCCAATTAATATACATTCAATCATTGTTGTCCTTCAACCCAAATTTCTCATATGCTTGGTTGGCTGCAAATGTACGATTATTAGAGCTAAATGAGCTGCTACGAGGCAATGGAAGGCCATAGGAAGTAAGGTCGAGTTGATTGAATCGAAACCAAGGTCCGATCGGTGAATGAGGAATATATGTGGCAACATCTATGGTGATCGATTTACGTAGGATGAGCTGGGTGAACTTTCATTGATGTTGGAAGCGGCTCTTCCTAGCAAATGGGTCGAGGTTCGACAATGATAACAGTTTTACGCGACCATGTGTAGTATCCTCCTTCGTGCTTTCTAAGCATTGGCGGTCACATGGATTCCTCCTCCTTTCCAGCGCAGCACAAGCACAAGGTGATGGAGGCGGGATGGTGTAAACTCGACGTTTATGTTCAAGGTTGTTGGTGGTGGAAGGAAGCAAACACGTAAGCCATATAGTTGTTCAATGACAACTTCTAGGAAAAGAAGAAAGAATTGGGCGTTGGGGTGCTTTGGTAACCCTAAAATTAAGGATAAAAGGTATTAGCTCAAGATAAATTATCCAAGGCTACACTAGAAATTGTTCAATAAAAACATAGGGAATGCTTCTTTTGAGAACAAGTCCATAGGCGAGAATAATGAGAACTGTTTTGGGCCGTTGGATCTCGCAAGAGATGGGGCAGATAGAGTAATATGCCATGGTGGCATTTTTTTAAATAAAAAGGAAACTTCTTGAAATAGGCACATTTGTGAAAAGATCCCATTGAGCCCAAGCCCATTATTCATTTAAATGGTCATTTTCTTCGCATATGACTCATTTAAATGAGTTTACCGTGGGTCTCCGGTGTTGATCGCTGATTTTTTTTGTTTTCGGCAGTTATTTTACGAAAAACTTCTATTTTCTTAAAAATTCCAAATGCACATACTAGGCAATCTGACTACACATAGTGTACATTTCAAAAGCACATATAGTTTAATCACGATTGTTTTCCTCGGAAAAACTGTGTTTGCTTTTAAAGTTCAAAATGAACATACTAGATAATCAAAATACACATAGTGTATAAATCCAAATGCACATAGTGTATAAATCCAAATGTACATATAGTTCATTTGTCGTTGGCTGATCAAGATTTTATGAGACATAACGTGATGTGCATTTGATTATTATATGATGTACATTTGGATATAACATGATGTGCATTTGATATAACACGAGCACAACGTTGTTACGCTATGTATAGGTAAAAAAACTCGGTATACAAAATGGAAAAGAACCATAAATTTTATAAATAGACTATTACATTATATAAATTTTATTTAATATAGATAAATGGATACGAGATAAACGTAGAATAAGCCATTACATGAAGCAAAATTTTGATGTAAAAAACATATTTTGATAAATAACAGAAATAGAAAGTATTATAATTTAGAAGTCACTATATATGCGTTGGATGATTGAAAAATTAACAGTTATTGACGTTGATTCCGCATCCACCAATCATCCTTTTGGCTTGCTCTTTGTTGTTGGAAATGGTTGGGGAGTTAATCAAGAAGCAAACACATTTGGGGTCCATGCCTTTAACGACACCACAGCATTGCGGTGACGGTTGGTTGTTCACTGGCTGAGAGCACGCCTTCAATGCGCCCCCGTTTAAGTTGCAAAAGTTGAACCCTGATAACAGGTCGGCATTCGCAGAAGCTAGAACCAATGCTACTGTTGCAATCACCACCAACTTTGTGCAACGTCCTTCCATCTTTCTTCCTCTTGGTTGACTTTTTTTATCTTTTGATTTTTTTATTAATTTTTTTTTTTGTATTTTGGTGTTGGTTGTGGAAGTTTGAAAAAGAATATTTGCTTTATATAGGCATTGGATTGGAAAGGGATTGTATGGATTGGAATGCTTTAAATCAAGCGGTTTACAATGATTGATAGGAGGAGATTGTGGAGGGGTGTTCATATATAGTAGCCTTTGCCACCTGGATGAGAACTCTTTGATTTGAAAATTGTGGTAATGCAAGACTATTCTTTTCATGGTCTACGTGATTTAGAAATTTTCTAAATGTTGACATTTTCAATACAGTTTTTATAAAAAAGAATGATTTAATTTATTCTTAATCTAGTTTTTTATTTATTTATTGAGAGAACATGTTTGTAAATTAAACTAATTTACTAAATTTATTATTAGGTGAATGAATTACCAAGGTAAGATGATATATTAAAAAATTAAGTGTTATTTTGTTACTCTATAAGTCGGACGGAGCATATAGATCTACAAGTTCAACGGGACACAATAATAACCCATAAACCCAATTTAGACCATTTCAAATAATTATTGGCAAACTTTTTTAGAAAAAAACTAGTTTAAAACCCGTGTGAAGCACGAAATAAGGTGGTTTTGACGTTTCTATTTCTACAGAGTCAATTGTTTTTTTTTCATCAGCTGTATGTGTAGTGTATCTTATATTACTATTTTGTAATATATTGTACATAGTATGTGATGCCCAAATTTTTAAGTAAGCAAAGCATAAAGCCTATAAAATACCTGGTCTTGGATGAATACGATAAAACAGAAAATGAAACAAGGACACAAGGAATTGGTAACGCGGTTCGGTCACCCTACGTCTGCGGGATCCCAAAAGGGGAGATCCACCAAATCCACTAAGCAAGAACACATACAAAGTACGTGATGCGTTACAGATGACGAATATAAAGCTTTCCACTCTTATAAATACTTGGAAATCATCACAGATCGAGAAAGATGTCAAAACATGCTCATGGCACTGTTCTTCCACCCAATTTCTGACCCCCGTTTGTGAAGGGGTCGTGGGCTATTTATAGGCAAGGGGTCCTGCTTGAAGTCGGCTGGCACACAGAGATACGTGTCATCTCGTGATTCAATCGGTGACAGACGTCGGCAAGGAGATGTAGGGTCGTGATTGGTCCAGCAAGGCAAGAGGACGCGCGTCGATCCTGGAAAGATGCATGGCTGGCATGTCTGGATTGGTCCGATGTAGTCGAGGCGGTTTTGATATCGCTTGACAGGTTCTACGCGTCCATGCACAATGAACGCACTAGGAATGTTCCATGGCCCCTTTGTTTCTTCCTGCAACAGATCCCTTGAGTCGCCGCGTTAATTTATTATTTGCGGTAAGTTCCTTGAGGATAGACGCGTTCTTTCTTACTCCATATTTATTCTTCATGATGACTTCTTTCATTGGGTGACGCGTTCTTTCTTGTTGACTCGCGATCTTCCTCTTTTGCTGAAAGGTCATGAGTAGAATGAAGGTGGCCGTCCAACGCGTTGAGTGTTATAAAAATAACACGATCCATCACAGCCCCTTGCATTGATGGTGAACGCGTGAGGCAATCAATGCAATCCAAGGAAAATGCGTTTGATGGCCGCGTTTATTCTCTTTACTTCCAGATGCTTTTAGACGGACGTTCTGTTTTCCTCAATGGTGGGCCTTTGCATAATGGGCCCTCGCCAGACCGGCCCATCGGACCCTTTATATAAGAGCGGGAAGGGATGGGAAGCTTCCACTGCACATCTCTTCTTTCCTCTCTGTCAGAGGGTTTTGAGACGATTGGGTTTTCTCCACCATTGCTCTGTTTGCAGGAACCTCCTCTTCATCGTCTTTCTTGGAATTTGCTCAGGTAAATCAACTCCCTTACTCTCTGATTTCTGAATGTGCTTTGTTTTTTGCTCGAGCTTTCAATGTTTTTTTGTTAGTGACTGCATTCTTTTCTTCTTCTCTCTCTTCCGTCGCTTTGTCTTCTCGTCCCTTGTTCTTCTGGGTAACAATGGCGGGGATTACGACATAGAGGGGTGTTCGCCCGAGAAGGTGAAAAATATAGAGATAGGGGGAGGAATTACATAACCTGACTCGGCGAGTTCGCTTTGGTGACGGAGCGCAGAGATTCGCTGTTGCTTTTTACTGCGACTTTTCCTCTTTCCCGCTTCATCTTCTTTCTAACTTTCGAACTTTCGCTTCTAGATCTTTCGATAGCCCCATCTGTCCCCAATTTTTTGTTGATCGTGGTGTTTTTCTAATGGCGCTTATTTTGCTTTATCTTGTTTGTGCGGGCTCCTTCTTCTTCGAGCTCAGTATCAGTTTTTCTTCCTTTCGACTTGGCTTCTCCTCTTGATCGCGGTCTTTCTCTAGAGTCCTCTTTTTGCTTTGTTTTGGTTGTGCGCGTTGTTTCTCCTTCTTTGTGACTAAACTCTTTTCTTCTTTTCAGACAGGGCTTGTTTAATCGCGTGCAATCATTCTTCCTCATTTCTTCATCATGTCAAGCGAAACAAATTCTGGGAGCGGTGATGCGTATGGAAGAGTAGTGGGGAACGCGTACAGAGAGCACGAATCCACCACAAGTCCTGAGTCCGAGGCCGCTTCTACATCTTCTAGTGATTCAACGCGTCAGACCATAGCCGAAGTTGCTTCAAAGAGACGTGCGTCGCGAGTTGAGAAGATAAGGGGCAAAGGTGTGGTCTCTCATCCTCCCGCTGCCAATGTTTCCCAAAGCAGTCCCCAAGGAAAAAGATCGCGGAATGTAGAGAGCTTCGCGATCCATCGTTTGAAAGTTGATCCTCCTCCGATTCCCGCGGTGATTCCAATTGAGGTTCCCATGGTGAAGGATCACCCAGGCAAGGACATGTAAAGTCTTGGGTCAACCACTACTGTCCCATTAACCACCCTAGAAGATTTGGCGTGATCAATTTCGTGGCCAGCAGGGATAGAACTCTGTCTTCCTGAGAGAGAGGGGACTTCCCTCGCGCGATACAAAAATTGCATGGTCGTCTTTGTGGCTAACATCGAAGCTGGACTTCGTTTCCCTATGCCTGACTTTTATCGCAATTTCTTGAGGCTTGTCAATCTCAGCCCTACCCAGCTGTACCCTAACGCGTGGAGATATTTTAGCGAATATACAATGCGATGTTATCATTCTGGCTTTTCTCCCGATGTTCAACACATGCTTAAGCTCTTCACCCTGAAGTACGATAGTGGTTTCTGCAATCTTAGCCTACCCACCCTAAACGTGATCAGTAAGCCTTCCAATGTGGGCAAGTGGAAGTATAGGTGGTTCCTAGCGCGTTGTTCTTCTCCTGCGGTCTTCAACTGCCAGCTGTTTCCTGGTCCTTTTATGCGCCCGGACAAGCCTGATCATAAGGAAATTGACGCGTGAAAGAAGCAGTTTCGTAATGTGGGAAGTGCCCCTGACTACAAGCGCGTGATTACTCAAGACAACCTGGAGAAAGCAGGGCTCAGCTTGCCGCGCACAGCTAGACGTGATGAGTCGGATGGTAACTTGCTTTTTTGCCACTCTTTACACTTTACGCGTTGTATTAACTAACTCATGCATTCACATGGATGAAGTCAGACCACTTGCTTAAGAGGGCCAAAAAGATCGCGAGTGGATCCGAGTCGGCGATTAAAGCAGTTGAGGAACGGGCCACGTCGGAGCAGGCCCCAGCTCCAACTCTTGATGCGATGATTGTGAGTGAGATGACATCATCGTTGCAACTACCAAGCAGTCCAATCGAGGCAGAGACGCGAGGAGATAAGCGCTGCACCCCTTCTCAAGCAGGTCGCGGGGAAAAGAGATCAAGGTCTGAGAGCAACGTTGCCCTTGCTCCGATCACCACCATAGGGAGGGCTGTCTTTGCCGCGCCAGTGCCTTCTGTGTCCGACATGCGTCAGTTGGCTCCTCCAAACGGTGTATGTGCAAGAGAGAAAGAATGTCTGACTTCGTTGTCTCCCCAAGTCCTTCAGTTGGAGGGCATAAAGTACATGGAGATGGTATGCGTTTTAATGCTTGCTCCTGCTTTTTGTCGCGTGAATTCTACTTATCTATTCTTTCCTTGTTTGATTTTGTAGGCTTGGCTCAGCATGCTTGCCACCACAACATATTGCAATGCCTTAGATGCCAAGTGCAAAGGCATCTGTGAAGAGAATGAAGCCCGTAAAAAGGTGGCCGCGCTAACCAAGCAGGTTGAACAATATGCTGCGGAACTTGCCAAGGCGAATGCTAACACGACAACGCTTGAGGAGAAGAAAGAAAAGCTCGAGGAGGAGAACGCGCTGATGAAGACGAACGTTGAGAATCTTCAGCGTGTTCTGTCCGAGAAGGAGGATGAAGCGGTTGAGCACAAGAAGCAACTTGAGGCGTCTAATCTTGAAACTGAGAAGTGGCGTGCCAGGGCAGAACACACTGTCTCTGACTATCTCAAGACGGAGGATTACCAGGTGAAGCTGGTTGATGAGGTGGGGCCCCATTGGGAGCAGGGCATAAGGATCGGAGTCAGGCAATTGGTTGCGAGGTTCGGCGAGATCGATCCCAAGATTGTATATTTCACTCCAGACTACACAGATCTTTTTGGTGAGCCCCCCATCAAAGACCCTGTGGAAGGTGATAACCAAGCTATGGGCGTAGACGCGAACGTCGCGACAAACAGTATAACTTTGCTCGAGGATCACGATGCTCCTTGAAGGCGATTCGTAGACTTTCTTTAGCTTTTCCTCCTGTATGTCATCGTATGAAACAATTAGTAAGATATCAAATGAATGAAAAGCAACTTTTTCAACGTCGCCCTCTTTCTAGGTAATGGTAATCTTTGAGTGACATAGTAGACTCTCTCTCTTAGAAGAACGCGGTGGCAGCCCCAAGCTTGTTGGGGGATCTCACCCATTTTGAAGAACGCGGTGGCAGCCCCAAGCTTGTTGGGGGATCTCACCCGTTTTGAAGAACGCGGTGGCAGCCCCAAGCTCAATGGGGGATCTCACCCGTTTTGAAGCCCGATTCATACCTTTTTCCGCCGCGTTCACAGAGGACCAAGCTGCCCTAGTGTGAGGAAGTCCCCACGGTCGGCGCCAGTTATGATGCCTAAATTTTTAAGTAAGCAAAGCGTAAAGCCTATAAAATACCTGGTCCTGGATGAACGCGATAAAACAGAAAATGAAGCAAGGACACAGAGAATTGGTAACGCGGTTCGGTTACCCTACGTCTGCGGGATCCCAAAAGGGGAGATCCACCCAATCCATTAAGCAAGAACACATACAAAGTACGCAATGCGTTACAGATGACGAATATAAAGCTTTCCACTCTTACAAATACTTGGAAATCATCACAGATCGAGAAAGATGTCAAAACATGCTCATGGCACTGTTCTTTCACCCAATTCCCGACCCCCGTTTCTGAAGGGGTCGTGGGCTATTTATAGGCAAGGGGTCCTGCTTGAAGTCGGCTGGCACAAAAAGATACGTGTCATCTCGTGATTCATTCGGTGACAGATGTCGGCAAGGAGATGTAGGGTCGTGATTGGTCCAGCAAGGCAGGAGGACGTGTGTCGATCCTGGAAAGATGCATGGCTAGCATGTCTGGATTGGTCCAGTGTAGTCGAGGCGGTTTTGATATCGCTAGACAAGTTCTATGCGTCCATGCACAATGAACGCACTAGGAATGTTCCATGGCCCCTTTGTTTCTTCCTGCAACAGATCCCTTGAGTCGCCGCGTTAATTTATTCTTTGTGGTAAGTTCCTTGAGGATAGACGCGTTCTTGCTTACTCCATATTTATTCTTCATGATAACTTCTTTCATTGGGTGACGCATTCTTTCTTGTTGACTCGCGATCTTCCTCTTTTGGTGAAAGGTCATGAATAGAATGAAGGTGGCCATCCAACGCGTTGAGTGTTATAAAAATAACGCGATCCATCAGTATGTACAAATCGAGTCTCCTTCCGAGGTACTGATTAATATCGCGCAATGCAAACTAATCCATTCACTATATATGATAACACTTCAATGACAACATTGCGTGCTATTCGTTTGTCCTATAAGCGCGTATCATTTTCAGCATGGCATGCATTTAATATGGGAATGGATAATTTATACTCCCTCTGTCCCGAAATGTTTGGCCTAAAGTACAAAAAGCTCTTCAATTAAGAAATTTTATTAAAGTACAAGTTGTAATTATTATTGCTACAGTGCAATCTGTGGTAAATTACCACAGATGAAAAATCGTCCAATGAAAGGGGAGCATTAGCAAGCACATGGATCCACTTTCAAAATTTTGGGGACTTAGGACATAATTGCCCTAAACAATCTCTGTAAATTTTGGGGACTTAGGACATAATTGCCCTAGACATAATTGTCCCTAAACAGAGTATAAAGGGGATTACAGCATTATGCAGGGGATTTACAGAATTTACATTCAAAGCTTTACTGAAATTCAGAGCAAAACAGAGAATAATCTGCATCACAGCCTAGTGGTGTCATGGCCTCAGCTTTTGACTTAAATGAAGCTCCACTTCCAGATGAGTACATTTATGATGGAGAAGAGTTCGAAGAACTCAATGGGTCAGTAGGGGACATGGAACAAGATGAACATAGTTTTGATCTCAACCAGGAACCAGGAGAAGAAGAGGGACAGTCATCAGAAGCAGAGCATAACACAGAGGCGACACAACATCATCAGCCAACACAAAATACCAGGCTCAACAGTGATAAAAAAATGAACATATTGCATGCTCTGCTAACGAGATCTAAAGAGGGACAATTACCACATGGTGCAATAAAGGAAGCTGCACAAGAGTCCAACATGTCAACAAGGTGCATAGGCAGACTTTGGAACACAACCAAGAAGCAACATAATGCACACCAGAGGTACAATCTAAGCACAAAGTATCACAAATGTGGTAGAAAAGGAATTCAAGTAGAGATGGATTCAGTCACAGCACTGAGCATGGGAGACAGGTCATGCATTAGAGACTTAGCTAGCAAGCTTAGTATTTCAAAGACCAAAGTGCATAGGATGGTCAAGCAAGGTAAAGCCACATACAAATCCACTCCATCCTGGTTTGAGTGAGGGATATAAGAAGGCTAGGTTGGATTGGATACTGAAGTTACTACAAGGGGATACTGTAGAAGCTAAGTCAGTGTATTATCCAATGTTTGATTTTGTACACTTGGATGAGAAGTGGTTTTTTCTATCAAAGAAATCACAAAGAGTATATCTAGCACAGAATGAAAGGGGCAAGTACAGAGTTGCAAATTCATCTAAATTCATTCCTAAAGTTATGTTCAATGCAGTTGTAGCAAGGCCTAGATTTGATGCAGAGGGACAGTGCGTTTTTTATGGGAAGATAGGAATCTTTCCATTCACATATCAACAAGCAGCAAAAAGGTCATCCAAAAACAGAGAGAAGGGGACACTAGTTACAAAGCTAGTTGAATCAGTCAACAAGCAAGTGACAAGGAACATGTTAATAAACCAAATCATTCCAGCAATCAAGGCAAAATGGCCATGAGATGGAGCTCAAAGAGTTATATTCATACAACAAGACAATGCAAGGGCCCATATAACTCAAGGAGATCCAGAATGGCAACAGGTATACATTCAGGATGGATTCACCTTCATTTTAATACAACAGCCAACTAATAGTCTAGATGTAAACATCTTAGATCTAGGATTTTTCAGAAGCATTCAGTCACTCATGCACAAGAAGATGCCAACAAGTATTGATCATATGGTACAAGCAGTGCATGAAGCATTTTTTGAATTGGCTCCTACAACTCTAAGAGATGTGTGGATGACACTACAATTTGTTATGAATGAAATACTTAAATGCAAGGGAGACAATGAGTATGATATGCCATATGTAAACAGGAAGAAATTAATGGCTCAGGAGAATCTACCAAGAGAGATCAAGGCACCTATGTGGGCTATCATAGAAGCATGGGACATAGTGCATAGGGGTGCACAACAAGAAGATCAACCAGGAACATCAATAGCAGGCCAACAAAGTCAACAAGGGACAACAATATATGAAGATCAAGACACCGAAGAAGCACTTGAAGACAGTCAGTTTATTTAGCAATATATGACAAAGATTGAACATTTTGTGTACAGAGCAATCTTAGGAGGTAAAGTAACATATTTGTCTAGCTTAAGTATATTTTTTTTGGGTCAGAAAGCTGTTATTTGAAGCAGGAAATTGTAAGGTAGCAAGAACTTGTGTAATTTTGTAAACAAGCACAAGTAATGGCACAACAATGACAATGCATTTCTCAGATGTCCCTATTACCCTCATAGACACAAACCCAATCACAATACCTTAGCATATACATAAGCATCAATCAGTCATTTGACTGTGTTCCTATGGCACACTAAAATAGTGAACATGCAGGGAATGCATCTCAGTTTCAAGACTTCATCATAGATAGACTCAAAGAGAATAACACCACCAATCACAAGAGCTTTTAGACCTTTAGGACAAACATTTCGGGACAAACCAGACAAAGGAAATGCATCTCAGTTGTATTAAGATTTCACAATTGTAGATTTTCTCAGATGTCCCCATAGCCATCATAGAAACAAGACCAATCACAATACCTTAACATACACATAGGCATCAGTCAATCACATGTGAAAGTGTTCCTATGGCACATTAAGGCAGTGATATTAAAGGTCTTGCATCTCAGTGTTAAGACTTCATCATTGAAATGCACAAATAATCTCAGATGTCCCCATAGCCATCATAGTCACAAGACCAATCACAAGACTTAACATACACATAAGCAACAATCAACCACATGTAAAAGTGTTCCTATGGCACATTAAGGCAGTGACATTAAAGGTATTGCATCTCAGTTTCAAGACTTCATCATTGAAATGCATAAATAATCTCGGATGTCCCCATAACCCTCATAGATACAATACCAATCACAATACCTTAATATACACATAAGCATCAATCAATTACATGTGACACAGTGTTGCTATGGCACATTAAGACAATGAGCATAAAGGTTTTGCATCTCAGTTATATTGCATCATCACCGATAACCTAACTGATCAATCCAACATCTCACTCAACAACAATGAACAATCCAATATAAGAGTACATGCATAAGATCAATCCAACTTTCAAGCATGCATCAGAGTACATCATATGATCAATATAAGGTTTTGCAGTCACAATGTAACAGAGAATCAACAAAAAAATAGAACACCAACACCAAAACACTGCAAATTATCAGCATACATAATCCAACATCAGAACAACAAATCCAGAATCAATCCAATGTCTCAGTCAACAACACAACAAACTCATTCAACAACATGCATAATTCAGAGCAATAATCTCAGCAAAAGTACCCAAAATAAACAACTTAACAAGAGTGAGACTTAGTTAAACATCAGAATTAGAGGCAACATCACCATCATCGGGGATGATTCTTTTGTCAAAAGACTGAACCGCAACTTCATCGTCAGTGGAATCAGGGATTACAATAATCTCAGGGGAATCAGGGAGGACAACAATCTCAGGGGTATCGGGGAGCACAACGATCTCTGGGGGCTCAGACCACATCATCCCCTCCACAGTTTCCTCTGAGCCAACAGGAGTGTAGGTGTGATTCCCATGACAATCGTCACCCCACTCGCACTGTGGAGCTTTAGAGCAAGCAACAAAAAGTGCATCAGAAGTTCAGGTCCCATCGGACTTAAATAGGTCCGAATCACCCATGAATGCAAACAAAGAATGGAACCCAGGGGATGGGGGTTTTCAAAGCACTCAAATATGAGATTTAGGGTTTTTTTGGACGGGTTTTGGGAGATATGGATAGATCTAGAGGATGAGCAAGCTTTTTTAGTGTTTTGGGGATAGCCGGAGCAGATTAATCGCCGACGAAGCAGATCTGCAATAGATCGAGATCTCAGATGAGTTAGGGTTTAGGGTTTTAGAGAGAGCTCATACGAGAGAGTAGAGAGCTCAGACGAGAGAGTAGAGAAGGAGAGTAAGGCACCTTTAAGGAGAGTGAGAGCTCAGATGAAAGCACAAATGAGAGCTCAGACGAGAGAGGAGAAGAGAGCTCAGATGCTCTAGGATTTCAGAGAGAATGCGAGAGGAGAAGAGAAGAGAGCGGCGAGGTGAATGAGAGTGAGAATGAGATTAGGGTATTTAGGGTTAGGGTAGGTTAATATGGGTTGGGCTGGGTAGATTAGGCCGAGGGTAATTGGGCTGGGTAGATTAGGCCGGGTGGTTAATGGGTTTAGGGTAGGTTAATATGGGTTAGGGATATTGGGTTAGGTTAAAATATGGGTTTGAGTTAGTTTGGTTAAAAATATGGATTTGGGTTAAGTTAATAGATTTATGAGTAGTTTGGTTAATTTTGTTAGTTTAATTAATTAATTAATTTTTAATTAATTAGGTTAATGAAATATGGTTTATTAAGTTTTAGGTTATGGATAAAAATGGTGGATATTAATGGAGTTTGAGATGGATGGAGATGATAGGTAAGAATGATTGGATGTGTAAAGTAGGAAAAAAAAATTGATATTTTGGATAAAAGATGAAATGAATAAGGGTAATGTTAAAAAAAAAAAGATTGATAAAAAATAAAATAAAGTGAAATAAGACAAACAAAAAAAAACTTTCAAAATAGAAATAGGACGAACATTATGAGAATGAGAGTAACATAGTAGAGATCTGACTATTGTAGTGGACACTATGACTGACGGGGTGAAATGATGGTAACTGATAGATGGTGGCTAAGTTTGACTTGCTGAACTCACACACCAGGCGGAGTATCGTATGCATTAATTTGTCATCGTGCCACGTATCGGTGATTATTTATGTTTGTGCTCAAATTTGTGGTACTGGTAAATATCATGTCATTAATACGTAGCATTGTACTATGCATGCATGGCTGTATCTAAATGATAACACGGCGTGCTAATAATTAATCAATTAAAATTATATAATTTTCCGTATCATATACAATAATTTTGCAAGTAGTTAAACTTCGTCGACCTAATTCGACTATTGATCAAATGAAACATAATTTTTGGGTTTATATAATTATAATGTGAATTTATATAGTAAATACTTGTTTGTTGTTGGTACTAGTTTATTTTAAACTGATCAAGTATCGTGCACTTTCGTCGGATACCGATTCACTGTTTGAATTTTGTGTTGTACATAACATGAGAGATTACTAAATACAGTGATAATTACACGATCAATTTGAACCGCCTCATTATAGCACAACGACAGTTGAGATCACGCGTTTTTAGTAAAATCATCCACCATGTATTGTGGTAATGAATTATAGTATACATGTACAGATGTTGTAATTGTCAACACGTTAAACTGTTCCCTCACTATGTAAAGTATTTATTAGAATAATTTATCAACGCGAATTATAACAAGATTTACTTTTTACCCTTACCCTTGTATGCATTGGTCAACTTTGCGTAATCACTGTGCATCATTCCATTATGCATGTTGAGACTTAAGTGACAATATTGCGTTCTAAAACTACATTTGATAAGCTTGTTGTTTTGGGCGAAAAAAATTGAACCGACCTGAATCGCTTAAAGAAGGGTAACTAGACAACAATTTGATACAAAGACAAGCTTATCTCCTTCGAATAAGAGACTGGTCGAATCAAATGATTTAATCGTCGGTCGCTTTAATACTGAATGAAGAACTGAGCTAGAGAATGATTGTAAAAACGAGTAAGAGAGTAGCGAATTGTAGCTTGAGTTTCTTAGGAATGATAATGTGTTACAAGAGCAGAGTTAATCCATTTTTTATACATAATTACGAGGCTAAACTAATCCTGTCGTTGTCGTCCGAGATCCTAGGGATCCGTCAGGTCGTTGCCTTACTTTTCCGATATTCTCTCAACCGTTCCAACGTCCTTTATTTCGTTGCCTCCCTCAGATCGTGGCCCGATTTGCTTGTATTTGGGCCGGCCTTATTGTTGATGATAAATCCTGAGCCCAACAATTGCCCCAAGATCAAAGTGGACCGGAGGAAAAGAAACGGTTTCTGAGGGGACGGTTTGATCTTCAGCCTGGTGAAATATTCTCCCGATTCTTCAGCAGACCACATGCTGTCGGTGCGCCTTGTGAGTGGTCCAACGATTTGACCACATATGAGGCGGTTTACTGCTTTAAATAACCTTCAATCGGTTTTCTTGTCACCACAGAGTCTCACGTCCTTGTCAAGGTAATTTCTTTTTCTTTTCGAATTTTCACCGCTCTTCTTCTTTTATTGCTTTCATGGCGTCTTCAAGGTCCAAGAGTAGTAGGATCGCACCTGGAGGTCCCCCTGAAGATGAAAATGCCTTCACGCCTTTAGGGCTCCTTAGTTGCTCTGATTCCGTCGGTGGAAGCTGATAAGCGCTACTTTGTAGAGCTTAAGTAAGAGTCATTAGAGGGTTTATTGGTGCCATTCGGATAGATTTAGGCACATTCATGTGCATGGCGTTTGGGGGAGAAGTTTGGTATTTTTGGAGGTGTTTGAGCTATTTTGGAGATCATAGGAGACACTGAGGAAGAAGCCACCAGTAAAAGACGCAAAGGAAGTGAAGAGAAGAGTAGAAGAACAGTGTGCTGAATTCAATTGGTTCGTTCTCTCTATTCAGATGTCCAAATGGAGTGATTTCAACTCGAGGAGTTAGATCTTGAAGTCTACTACAAGTCCTCAAAATATGAGCACAATCCGAGTTGGGAATCAAAAGTTATGGCGTTTTGCCTGAAGTGTCGTAGATGTTGAAGGCCAATGAAGCTCACCGCCCCCCGCGGCATGAAGGCCACCGCACCCCGCGGTGGAAACGCGCTGACGAGATTTATTTCCGAGTTTTTATTTCGTTCTATTTTATTTTCGAGACTTAGTTTCCTAGTTTGTTATTTTATTTTCTTTATTTCTGAATTATTACTTTAGTATTTAAGTTAGGTTTAAGACTCTTTTAGAGCATCATCTACTCTTTATCCTAGTTGCCACCTTTTTACGTTTTTGCTCTCACAAACCCTAATGGAGAACTAAACCTCCATTGTTGCACTTGACAGTTTGAAGCCAGTAATTGATTGGTTGTGAGTTTTCTACTCTTGTTCGTTTTCCTATCTAGTTGGATTAATTCTCTTGTGCTTGATTGATTATTGGTTTATGTTGATTTATCTAGATTGATCACCTAGGTTTATTGATATCTTCCTAATTGCTAGGACTTGTGATTCCGGGTTCGGGTTGCATATCTAGTAGCGAGCACAATTGTTGCGTATAGGGGATCCGAGCGCTTCATCGTGAGAGAGAGTTAATTGCATGCTTATAGTAACGGGTTGTTTCTACTGCATGTATCTTGTTGAATCCTTGGTTGAATGCTATTGCTTCATTGAGTCTTGAAGGTTTTCGGATTTGATTTAGTAATAAGTACCATTAGGGCTGGTAGAACTAATAGTTATCTAAGATCGGGATAAGAACAACTATAGGAATTTTAAGAACTTGAGATTGATAGAATTCCGTTATCGACCTATCTATTGTTGTGTGGATCTCTGTTGAGTGTGGCGCTTTTCCCCATTATATTTACAACCGTTTCCTGCGAACTTATTTACTTGCTTTGTTTACTTTGGTTACGATAAACACAAACAAACCCCCCCTAGTTCCTAGTTGGTGATAACGAATTGCACAAATTGATAAATTGACTCTCTGTGGGATCGACCCTGTCTTGCTTACTATACTACTTAGTAGGTATTTTGGGATTTATTTGATAGGCATCACGACTTTAGCTCTGTCAAAAGCCTAACCCAAACCGAGTTGGATAAGATTCTCGAAGTTGGTCAGTTCCCTGTAGGTACTGTTGCGCGTCTCCCCCTCTCCCATGAGCGAGCCGATTGGTGTCATGGAGATTGGGTTTGTTTCTTCGAATACCCTTTTAAGATTGGCCATTCCTTTCCGTTCTCTAATCTAGTTAGGAACTTTCTTTCCGTCATGAGACTTGCCCCTTGTCAGGTCATGCCTCATACTTGGCGTCTGCTTAGGGTAATCGACCTTGTTTCCGCTGGTGTCATATTTGATTTTGATTTCGACGCTCTGTGGTACTCCTACTATTTGAGTAGTCGGGGTTCTTCTAGGTTTCAATTACGCCTTCGTCGTGACAGAAAGCCTTTAGCTTTAAACCTAGATGTTAACAATCGTGGATGGAGAACTTGTTTCTTCTTTGTAGAGCGTAAGTCACTCGAAAGGGGGGTTGATTGTTCCTTTTTGCTTTCAGACTGGAGAAAAACAGGTATTGTCATCTCCCTTTGATTTTTCTCGCCGGAAATCTTTTAAACCATTTCTTACGTGTTTTTTATCACAGTGCCTGAACCAGGAGAACCCGGAGATTTTGAGGCGGTGACTAGTGCTTTGCTCGAACTTCCAAAGTCAAAAGGTATTTATAGAACATTAATTTCCTAATACCCGATTCTGCCGAGATGTCAGTTCCCTCCGCATCCGTCTCCAAAGGAACATGTTCATTCCTACAAGTATGCGTGTGGTTGGTCCTCGGAGGTTTCATATGCTTATGGTGTTGTGCTATGTTATCAGCATCTCGCGGCAAAAGGTCCAATGCTCGTTTGTCGGGAAAGAGTCTTTTGGAGCAAAAACTATTGACTACTAAGGCATCTTCCTCAAAGGCTATCGTCAAGACTCGACCATCTGTCGGAGTGATCGCCTAAGATTCTCCGTCGTCCAAGACGTCAGGGGCGAAGAGAAAGGCGTCGTTCGCTTTAGATTCCTCGTCGGGGATGTTGAAAGAGAAAGCATCGAGCGATTTGCTTCGGTTCGTCGATCCGGAAGCCAAGAAAGAAATCGGCGACCTTTCCCCTATTGACTGTATGGATGAAGCCGTAGTTGGCGCTTGGAAAGTAAGTAATAGAAGCTTCATGTTCGAGTTTTTTCTTCTCTTTTTTTATTTTTTATTTATTTTAGAAACTGATTACATGTCGTGTGAAATGTAGGCTTTTCAGTATTCAATGGTTACCTTTTCTACCATTCAAGAGCTAAGTGATAGGTCCGACAAGCGGATTGCACAGGCGGAGGTTTAGGCAAAGGCTGCCAAGGAACGTGTGAGAGCCGTCGAGAAAGAGTTGATGTCGACCAATGAGGAACTCCAATCTCAAATCGAGGAAGCTGAAAAGCGTCGCGAGAAAGATGCTCGGACTGCTGGCGATGTAGGGACTTATTATTGTCTGAAGTCTCGTATTGAGATGATGGAGGAGTTTGCCGCCGACACTCATGTAGATTGGGAGGTTGAAAGGGAGAGAGCCAATCTAGATCTCTTGTACCCCGACGACAATCCTGGTGATGAGCTCTTTAAATTGGCCGGCCTAGGAGGAGGAGAGGATGACCAAAAGGAAGAGGCTGATTCTGAAAAGGTTGAGGAGGTCGAAGATGTGCCAAAGGCTCTCCCTGAAGTGACCAATGATAAGGAAGTCGATCATGTGCAGACCAATGAGAAATCGGATGAGTCTTAGTATATGCGAAGACTATGTGTATTTGTCTTAAAACATTCTGACTTTTTAGGTACTTTTATCGTAATGTTTCGTGCCCCATCATGGAGATGGGATGGATAATGTTTTGGCGACCCGTCCACCATCGTGGGTCACGTGTTTTCCTAAGTGTTTTAGTACTTGCTACGTACCTTGCGTTTGTTTTGTGTGTTTTTTGCAGGTGGACTTGTCAATTGCGCCTTGGCCGTGATGCGAAATGTTTGGTCGTAACGACCTGTAATCGTAAACGTTATTGTGGCATGCTCTGTTTGTCCAAGGAAGAGTTGTTTGTAATATAGGGTAAAGACGAGTACCTTGGACAGGACGTGTCTTCGTAGATAAAGTGTTTGTAGTGTTTTGTCTCTCTATTCCCTGTGTGTCGATCGACTTGTACGTTGTAAGCGCTTGTTTTGTAATGAATAAGGATATCCTTTCGAGCTTGAATGTTGTGTTTGTCTTTGAGGCCTCTCGTTCCTATTCAAATCGTGTTAAGAGTAAAAAAGGAAAGGTCTTGGGGCGACCGTTGGGGATTGACCCAACGGCCCTCCGATGCTTAAGTCAGTAACGTAATTCAAACAAGTGTAATCGAATAGATGTAAAGAAAATGTGAAGGATAGAAAGGTTTAGAAATGATACAACTTTAAGTTGGTCGCATTCCAACTTCTAGGAATTGGATGTCCGTCTTTGGTTTCTAGTCGGTATGCTCCTTTTCCGATGACTTCTTTGATGAGGTAAGGTCCTTCCCATTGAGGTGCCAGCTTCTCGTCGGTCGGATCTCTGGTGTTTTAAAGCGTTTTCCTTAGTACCCAGTCTCCTAACTTGAAGACTTTAGCTCAGACGTTTTTGTTATAGCTCCGGGCGACTTATTGCTGGTATTGGACCATTTGAATTCTGGCTTTCTCTCTGGTCTCATTTATGGTGTCGAGATTGTGAGCCAATTCGGCGTCGTTTTGTTCTGGGGTTTGAAGCCCATATCTGGCAGTTGGGACGAGTAGCTCAGTGGGGATGACCGCCTCACTCCTGTAGACTAGTGAGAAGGGGCTTTATCCTGTTGCATTCTTCGGTGTTGTCTTGTTAGACCATAGTATCAAGGGGAGCTCGTCGGCCCACTTGCCTTTTGCCCCTGTGAGACGTTTCTTGAGATTGTTGATGATGATTTTATTGCTGGATTCCGCTTGACCATTGAATTGTGGGTATCTTGGCGTGGACGTGACTAGTGTGATGTTCCATTATTTGCAAAAGGATCGTGTCTTGCTACCGATAAATTGGGAGCCATTGTCGCATACGATTTCTGAAGGGATGTCAAATCTGCATATAATATTACATTTTATAAATGAGATGCTGTGTTTTTCTTTTACCGCTCAATATGCTTCGGCTTCTTTCCATTTAGAGAAATAGTCGGTCATGGCCAGAAAGAAGACGCGTTGTCCTGATGTTGGTGGTAGTTTCCCGACGATGTTCATTCCCCATCGCATGAAAGGCCAGGGTTCTAGAGTTGGATGAAGCATCTCTGATGGCTGGTGAGTGATGGGCGCGAGCCTTTGGCAAGCGTCACACTTTCTGACGTAGTCGATTGCGTCCTTGTTCTTGTAGGCCAATAGTAACCTGTCCTAAGAGATTTACCGAACAAGCTGCGTCCTCCAGTGTGGTTTCCACATTCTCTATTGTGTAAGGATTGTAAGACGCGTTGTACCTCAACTTTTTTGAGGCAACGTAGGTATAGGCATGTGACAAATCGTTTGAATAGAACATTATCTGTTAGATCAAATGTTACGGCTTGTACCTTAAGTCTTTTGGCTTTTGTCTTGTTTGTTGGGAGTATTCCATCTTTGAGCCACTTGATGTAGGGAGTAGTCCACTCATCTTGGTTGCCCACTAAGTCTTCTTCTGTATGGTCGCCTACTTCTGCTGAAACGACTTATTCTAAGGGTAATTCGTTCATCGTCTGAATGTCATCTGGATTAGCTGCTTTGAAGATTTTGGGGACGGTCGGTGTGGTGATGTGTACCAATGGGATGTTATGGAAGTCGTTGGGATGTAGGGCGGAGCCAAGATTTGCTAGCACATCGGCTTGTGTGTTGAGGTCGCGCGGGACTTGTCGGATGGTAAAGTTTTGGAATTTGCTTGCCAATTTTTTACGATATCCAGATATGCCATCATCTTGTCGTCTTTGGCGGCGTACGAACCTTGTACTTGGTTGACGATCAGGAGAGAGTCACACATCACCTCTATGCTTAGGATCGCGAGATCGTGCGCGAGTGTTAACCCAAATACGAGGGCTTCATATTCTGCTTCATTGTTGGTCGCATCCCACTCGCATCTCACAGCATAAGCTATGTGGTCCCCTTGTGGCGATTTTAGTACGACACCTAGGCCGACTCCTCTTACGTTCGACACTCCGTCTATATAGAGTTGCCATGTGCCCCTGTCCTCTTCAACTTTCAGTTGCTCGACCTCCTTCATGGCTTTTTGTTCTAGTGTGGGGCTGAAATCGGCCACAAAGTCGGCTAAAGCTTGAGATTTGATCGACGTCCTTGGCTCGTACTCAATGTCGAATCCGCTAAGGTGTATATCCCACTTAGCCATTCGTCCTGTAAATTTTGGTTTCCTCATGACGACTTTCATGGGATGGTTAGTCCTTACAATAATAGCATGTGATTCGAAATAGGGTCTTAACTTGTTTGAGGCCATAACTAGTGCCAAGACTAATTTTTCAAGTGACGTGTACCTTATCTCGGCAGGAAGTAGGGAATGACTTACATTGTAAATCGGTGATTGTTTGCCGTCTTCTTTTCTTGTCAAGACTGCGCTGACGGCTGGTTCTGATATGACTAGATATGGTGGTAATGGCTCGTCGTCTTTTGGTTTAGCTAGCAGGAGGGGACTCGCCAGATACGTCTTTAAGTCTTGGAAGGCTTGTTCGTATGTTGCTGTCCAATCAAATGACTTGTTCATTTTTAGGGCTTCGTAAAAGAGTTTGCATTTGTCCGAAGACTTTGATATGAATATGTTCAATGTTGTTATCCGTCCTGTCAATTTCTGGACGTCTTTGACACATCGGGGGGACCTCAGGTTGACGATAGCCTTGATTTGGTCTGGACTAGCTTCGATCCCTCTTTGCGTCACCATGTATCCCAAGAATTTTCCCGAAGACACTCTGAAAAAGCATTTAGTCGGGTTTAGTTCATGTTATATCTTTTCAATACCTCGAATGCTTCTTTCAGGTGTTCGATGTGGTCCCTTGCCGCTTTGGACTTGACGAGCATGTCATCGATGTAAACTTCCATGGTGTCTCCGATCTGGTCTTTGAACATTCCGTTCATCAGCCTCTGATATGTGGCCCCTGCATTTTTCAATCCAAAAGGCATGACTTTGTAGTAGTACGTACCTTGGCTTGTTATAAAGGATGTCTTTTCTTGGTTGTCGGGGTCCATGAGAATTTGGTTATATCCACTGAACGCGTCCATGAATGTTAACATTTCTTGTCCGACGGTCGTGTCAACCATGGCGTCGATATGTGGTAATGGGAATGAGTCTTTTGGACAGGCCTTATTCAGGTCTGTGAATACGATGCATACTTTCCATTTCCCATTCTTCTTTTGAACCACGACGAGGTTTGCTAGCCAGTCGGGGTACTTGAATTCTATTATTTTACCTGTCTCGAGTAAGTTCTTGACCTCGTCGTCCACAATTTTATTACGCTCAGGTGCGAACTTTCTCCTTTTTTGCTTGACCGGAGGATATGTGGGATCTACATATAATTTGTGAGTAATAACATCTGGGGTGATCCCCATCATGTCTTCGTCTGACCAGGTAAAACAATCAGAGTTGGACCGTAAAAAGGAAATTAAATCTGATCTAGTCGAATCGTTCAGATCCGATCTGACCCTTATCATTTGTGTTGGCTTTGAAGGATCCAACGCAATCTCATCGATTTGTTCCATCTCTTCTTCGATGTATCACGTGGTTCTTTCTCCGCACTGTGATTGTTATGCGGAAGACTTGTCGACTGCCCATTTCATTGAAGTGACGTAGCATTCCTTAGCAGCCCATTGGTCGCCCCTTATTTCCTGTACCCCCCACTTAGTAGGGAACTTTATTGTCTGGTGGTAAGTGGAAGGTACAACTTTTATGGGGTGGATCCAGGGTCTGCCAAGGATTGCATTGTATGGGGATGGGCAGTTGAGTATTAAAAACTTTACTTGTTGATTGACTCCGCCAGCGTATGTTGTCAACACGATCTCGCCTTGAGTATATTTAACTTCCCCGCTGAATCCGACCAGCGGGGTAGAGTTTCTGGTTAAGTCGTCCTCGCTTAAACCCATACCCTTTAAGGGGTCTAGTGTCAACAGGTTGGTAGAGCAACCTGTGTCGATTAAAACACGACGGATAAGGCAGTTGCTAATTGAAAGAGAAATTCCCAAACCGTCATGGTGGTCGCCTAACTCTTGGGCTTCCGAGTCATCGAATGTAATGGCGGGGGAGTTGGCGATTTGTGATTGTCTTGTCTCCGCCCGAATCGGCTTGTCGCCTTTGCTTTCTCGGGCGTATCTTTTGGCGGCTGAGTATGTGTTTCCACAAACGTCTGACCCTCCTGAAATGGTGTTAACAATTTTAGTGGGAACCGGAGAAGACGGTTTGTCAGATGTTACTTGGTCCCTTTGATCGAGGGTCGTTTTGGCTTTGTCGGAGATGACGTTGCGTAACAGCCCCTGCGCGAGGAGTCTTGCGACTTTCTTACGAAGGACTTTGCATTCGTTCGTCGAGTGTCCGTGGTCCCCATGGAACTCGCACCACCGGTTCATGTCTTTCTTTGTGTCTGGTTTGTCGTTCTTCTGAGGCCACCTTACTTCTTTTCCATATCTGTCGAAACTCTTTACGAGCTCCGATACGGACATGTTGAAGTTGTAAGAGTAAAGCTTTGGAGGGAGAGCAGGGTTGTTCCTCCAATCCTGGTTCCTGTCATAAGAGTTGTTTACCTGACCGGGGTCGCTCTGCCCCTTAGGATAAGGTTAGTGTCGTCGATCGCGTCGATGATCTAAGGATGCTCTTCGATCGGGGCTTTTATTTGCCTTGGAGGGTTCTTCATCTTCTTTGAGTCTGACTTGTGCCATGGTTTTAGCTTGCGCATCCTCAAAGCTTCGGCATGGGTATTTGGTCAATTCGCGGTAGAGTTCACTACCTCTGACCAGACCTCGACGGAACGCTTCGATCGATGTTGGGACATCGCGATGTGGAATCGCAACCTTCTCTTTATTGTACATGTTAAGATAATCTCTTAGAGGTTCACCATACATTTGCACAATCCTGTATAGATCGCTTGACTGCTTTTTTAATCGTCGACTGCTAGCGAATTGAACTTTGAATGAATTGATTAAGTCGGCGAAGCAAGTGATGGAACCCTGTGGTAAATGCATAAGCCAAGTTAGTGTAGGTCCCGCGAGGGTCGTGCCAAAGCTCTTGCACATGACTGCCTCACGGTTCCCTCTTGGGATCGAAATTGTCATAAATTTTTTTTTGTAAATTGAGACGTGATCATCGGGGTGTCCGGTCCCATCGTAGTTGGGCATGTTGGGGACATGGAACTTTTTAGGAATCTCGACGCGTGAAAACGCCTCTACGAAAGGTGAATCTCTGTATCCGTCGATTGCTTCTTTCTCGATCGGTTGGGGAACTCCCGACATCTGCGCGATGCGATCATCCAGAGTCTTCACATGCTCGTTAATAGCCTGTTGTATGAGGGCCTAGAGATCGGCCGGAGTTGTTACCTGCAGATGGGTCGCTCGAGCTTCGGGGGGCTCGGTTACAAAACTTGGTATGTTAGTCGTAACAAAAGTGACCGGAGGGGTCTGGAACGTACCAGTAGTGATGCGTTCCTGCCTTCGGATGCCGATCAAGTTGCCACGGAGGTGTCAGATCTAGGTCTTGGTGGTGAGTCCCTCATCTCGGAGAATTGCACGAAAGGCTTGAGGTTCCCATAGCGAATGAAGGAACGCGAGGGAAGTGTCGCGACACGGCAAAGGTGACGCGATGAATGGAGTCACGACGCGCAAACGGTTGAGCGTGATGAATATCACGAGACGTTAGCGGTGGTGAGCGGTGGCAGATCTGGATCACGGCCTCAGGACTAGGCGTGATGAAGGATAGGGCTCGACGGATCAAGTGTGGCCATAGCGTCGGCGGCGGAGTGAAAGAGGTGAAAAGATAGATTAGGGTTTTGACGTTCGATCAAAGGATGGTGGCAATGGCACTCAACTTAAGCTTTGATTTAAAAATAGACGTAACCTAATACACGAGGCTGAGATGGCCTTATATAGAGGCCGCGGGACTCGGATGGGCCGAGTCTCGCCTAATGGGCTAGCCCACTCAACATGAGTGGAGCACACGCCCGAAATAGAAAACTACTAAAAATAGTAACTTCTAAAAATAGATAGTGGCAAAACTAGAAAAGTCTAAAATTAGTAAAAAGAAACTCTAAATGATAATGATAGGCGTCGTTGACGCGGTGCCGACGGTGATGAGGAGCTTGAGAGAGAGCGCGATCTCGGGCGTGCCTTGGCTAGCGACGACGCATATGATCAACGATTGTGTAGCGTTGGAGATGGCCTTGGCACGCGATCTTGTCATGGGCCCTTGTGAGCGGCTGCTCATAGCTTCCTCCTCCTCAGCTGCAGTCATGGTGGGCATGGGTGCCTCACTCTCCCCCACTTGGCTGTGAAGCATCCCCGCTTTACCATCATCAAACTCGGGATCCACATAAGGCTCTAAGTCGGCGACGTTGAAGGTCGCATGGACACCGTAGTCGGCTGGTAGCTTGAGCTCGTAAGCATTGTCTCCAATTGCCTTCATAACACGAAAAAGGACCATCGTCGCGCGACACTAACTTGGATTTGCGCTTGGCTGGGAAGCGTTCTTTGCGGAGATGTACCCATACCATGTCTCCAGGTGCGAAGATGATGCGGCGGCGACCGCGGTTGTGTTATGACGCGTACTGAGTAGCGCGGCGTTCTAGCTACTCGCGGGTTCTGTGATGGAGTTCCTGGATCTGTGCGGTGCGGTTGGCCGCGGTAGTGTGCTCATTGTCCTTGAGTGGTCGCGGCAGCAAGTCCAGCGGTGTCAAGGGGTTTCTTCCGTAGACGACCTCGAACGGGGTGAGCCTTATCGTGGAGTGCCTGGACCTGTTGTAAGAAAACTCAACAATAGAAAGTAAGTCTTTCCAACGCCTTGGGTTGGCCTTGAGCATGGTCCGGAGGAGGGTGCCTATGGTTCTGTTGGCCACCTCGTTTTGGCCATCGGTTTGTAGGTGATAGCTAGTGGAAAATAGGAGTTTTGTACCGAGCTTTCCCCAAAGAGTTCTCCAAAAATGCCCCACAAATTTAGTGTCCCTATCACTCACAATAGACCTAGGGATCCCATGCAATCGCACCACATTCTCAAAAAATAACTCGACAATGTCACTAGCATTATGGGTGGTCTTACACGCGACAAAATGGGCCATTTTGGAAAAACTGTTCACAATAACAAATATGGAGTCCTTACCCCTACGAGAGAGAGGCAAACCTGTAATGAAGTCCATGGACAAATCTTCCCAAGGGCCGAGAGGGATTGGCAAAGGCGTGTAGAGGTCGTAGGGACTTGAACTCGCCTTAGCGCATTGGCATGTCATACAACTCTTACAATATCGCGTCACCTGTTGGGTCATGCACGGCCAAAAGAAATGCTCGCGAAAGGCTGCCAAAGTTTTTGTAACCCCAAAGTGGCCTCGACCTTCATGTGCCTCCTGAATAAGTAAGTTCCTAATGGAAGAGCTAGGGATGCCTAGGCGGCCGACCTTGTATAGATAACCCTCATGTAGAAAATATGTCTCAAACTCACAGTCCCTAAGGCAGTGCTAAAAATAGGCTTAAATAAGGAATCAGTCACGTATAAATCCTTAATTAAAGCAAATCCAAGAACCTTAGTTTGAAGATGAGTAAGGAGGTTATACCTGCGAGAAAGGGCGTCGGCAACCACATTATCCTTACCTTTCTTGTGTACAACGACGTAGGGGAACGTCTCCATGAACTCCACCCAGCGGGCATGGCGGCGGCTTAGGTGGGCCTGACTCTTCAAGTAGCTAAGGGATGCGTGGTCCAAGTGGATGACGAACTCGCGCAGCCAGAGGTAGTGCTGCCAGGTCTTGAGCACACGGACGAGGGCGTAGAGCTCCTTGTCGTATGTGGGTAGTTCAAGGTGGCCCCGGTGAGCTTCTCACTGAAGAACGCAATGAGCCACTTCTCCTGGTGCAGGACGCCGCCAATGCCGACATTTGATGCGTCGCATTCAATCTCAAAGTGTTTGTTGAAGTCTGGAAGTTGGAGAAAGGGCGCGTTGCACATAGCCTTCTTTCAACGCGATGAAAGCCTTCTCGTGGCGGTCTAACCAATTCACCGTGGCACCCTTCCTTGTGAGCTCATGGAGTAGCGCGGCAAGGGAGCTGAAGTCGCGGACAAACCGCCTATAAAAACCTGCCAAGCCAAGGAAGTTGCGCACCATCGTTGGAGTCGTAGGCGTCGGCCAATCCCGGATTGCCTTCACCTTGTCTTCATCCACGTGCATTCCATCTTTGGAGACGACGTAGCCCAGAAAGTTAGTGGTGTCGGAGCAAAAACGACACTTGCCGAAGTTGGCATACAATTGCTCGCGTCTCAAGCACTCTAACACAAGCCTAAGGTGCTCTACATGCTCAGCAAGACTTCCTGAGTACACCAAAATGTCATCAAAATAAACCACAACAAATTTTCCCAAAAATTCCCTTAAAACGTGGTTCATCAACCGCATGAATGTGCTCGGGGCGTTAGTGAGCCCAAAAGGCATGACGAGCCCTTCATAAAGCCCATATTTTGTTTTGAACGCGGTCTTCCATTCATCACCTTCCTTCATCCGTATTTGGTGATAGCCGCTCTTCAAATCAATTTTGGAGAAGAGTGTCGCGCCATGGAGCTCATCTAGCATGTCGTCGACGCACGAAATGGGGTGCATGTACTTCACCGTAATTTGATTGATGGCGCGGCAGTCAACACACATTCGCCACGACCCGTATTTCTTGGGTACTAGAATCATCGGCACGGCGCAAGGGCTCAAGGATTCCCTCACATACCCGTTATCTAGAAGTTCCTGCACCTGGCATTGCAACTCCTCGGTCTCCTCAAGGCTGGCGCGGTACGCTACGCGGTTGGGCAATGAAGCACCAGGCACCAAGTCGATTTGGTGTTCAATGCCGCGCAAAGGTAGAAGGCCTTGTGAAACCTCTGCTGGCAACACAGCGGCGAACGCGTCAAGTAACGCGGTGACAATCGGAGGCAAATGATCAGCGACAGAGGCGTTAGGCATGCTGGGGGTTGGCACCAACATGAAATAGGGCGCCTTGCCGTTCAAAGTGGCAGTGAGGTCGCTGGGCCGCGTGAGAAGCAGACGGTGCTCACATCTGCCCTGCAACGCAGGACTCGTGGCGATGTACTCACAATGTCTCTGCAACGCGTTTTGTCCTTGAGCACACTGTTGTTGGTTGCGCGGTCAGTATTGAGAGAAGCGATGTGGTTGCCTGAGGGAGTACGCAACTTCCTGGTTCCAGTGTTTGCGGTCGTAGAAGAATCGTCAGAATTGTGGTTGGATCACGGCGGCGTGGCCTCAGTCGCGGCTGATTCGATAGCCTTCTAATGATCTCGCTCTACCTGATCCTATAAAATCTCATGGGGAGACATGGGTAAGAGGGTGACGTGCTTCCCGTGGTAAGTAAACACGTAAGTGTTTAAATAGCCATCGTGAAGAATACACTTGTCTAATTGCCATGGGCGCCCCAGCAAGAGACGCGTGTCGTTCATCGCAATGACATCACATATGACCGAGTTCGAATACTGACCAATGGAAAAAGAGATAAGACATTGACGAGTTACAGTGTTACCAGAACTCAAAGAAATCCACTGGAGGCCACAGGGTTGTGGGTGAGGCGTGGTCGGCAGGCTGAAATGGTTGACCACTTTCTCATTGATGATGTTGCAGCAGCTGCCCCCATCGATTATGACACTCAAGGATGCCGTCTTGACTAGGCAACGCATGTGGAAGAGGTTCTCGCGTTGGTCGACCAGAGTGGCCTTTTTGACGGTGAGGATGCAATGCGTGACAAGGCTGAGAGGCGTGCCATCATGGAGCGCGGCAGCTTCACACGTGTAGGCTTCCTCGGTGTCATCCTCGAATCCTTCTTCGATGGTCTCAAGTGGGGCCTCCTCGTCCTCGTAAGATTCATAGCCCGCGACAAAGTTGGAGAAGAGGACCTTCTTGTTGTTTGGACAATCCCTTTGGTAGTGGCCTCGCCCTCCACACTTGAAGCATTCAATGTCACGCACGCGGTCATTGCCCGGTGAGGGGGCCTTTGGCGCGGTCGTGCGAGCGGTAGTTGAGTTTGGCATTGCGGTCTTGGCGTTACGGCCTTGGCTGGACGCGGTGGACCCTGATGGTGGAGCGCCCACATTAGTAGTAAGGGATTGACTAGGGTTAGAATCATACCTTCGTTGGCCTTGATTTTGCCAAGCTGATTGCCGGCGACGCGAGTTGATTATGGATTTGCATCGCGGTGTGAGTCAAGGTGTTGAGATCCTTGATTGGCAAGATCTCAAGCTGGTCACGGATTGACACATTCAAGCCACTAAGAAACTTCGTCCGAAGGGTGGATGGGGCGACACTTATGCTTGCCTTGTAGTACATGTCGTCCAATTGAGAGAAGAACTCAAGAGGCATTTTGGTGCATTGGTGTGCCATGGCAGTTTCCATTCGCATCTGGTTTCTGTAGTCGGCGGGCATGTACTTTTGTGTCATGACGTAGACAAGCTGGTGCCACTCGGTGATGGGTACAAGGTGTCGACGAACGCGATCATCAATGAACCTGTGCCACCAAACGCGTGCGGCGCCTCGAAAGTGAAGCGTGGCCGCGTCAACATGCTCGTCCGTTGGAATGTGGCAATATCTCAATGTGTACTCCGTAGCCTGCACCCACTCAAGAAAAACAGCCGGATCATATTCACCAAAGAAATGCTCGATTTTGACCTTTACCTCATGGCGGCTTAACTGTGGCACTGGCTAAGCAGGATGGGGCGCATTGTGTAGAGGCTTGGTCGCGACGAAGTTGTCGGCGAGCACGGCCATCCTGGCCATCGTTAGCGGCGAAGAACACGGGTGGCGCAGTTTGCTCGGCGCGTCTATATCGTCGCGTAGGGGCATAGCCATTGTCGTGGCGACGAAAGTCACACGGCATTTCCTCGTGAGGATGGCCATGAATTTCACGCGTAGTGTCCGCTTGGACATGATGTTGTTCGTCGGCTTGCTTCCATGGTGGCGGAATCCAATCCGCGGGCCTATCCTGGAGCTCAATGGGATCACCAAGGGGGGGATAGGAGCATGGATTGATCATGCCAGAGTCTTCCATCTCCTCATCATCGAACTCGTCAAAGTCATCCTGGATAGTCGGCGTAGTCGAACCATAGCCATCGGAGCCATAGCGCGGTGTGCGCGTGCTTTGGTGGCCAAGATGGTCATTTACGTCAAAGGGGACTGGAGTGGGGGCATGTCGATGCTGACACGGCTCAACGGCTTGGGCGTGGATGGGTCGACGCGGGAGCCCGGAGTCGCATTCATCGCGGCGTATGCGGTTATCATGAGGCGTTGAGGCAGTGGCGCGGCGGCATCGAGTTCCTCTGGCTGCATACCTGTCATGAAAGTCAAAGGGTTCAGAATACTCACCTTGAGAATCATTGTCACGGTCGGATCCGCTGTCGTAGCCAGCAGGGGTTGCTCGCGGTGTGTAGCGTTCGCGTTGTGACACGTATCCTTGGCGGCTTTCTATCACCGAATATATCCATTGTAGGCGTGGTTGTGGGTTGGAGGTTGAGGGCATCAACCCCTTTCCCTTGTCCATGCGTGATTGGCTTGGCCCAACGTCAGTGTGGCGCGGCACTCCCACGGCATCCATCAGAATCATCAGTGTCGGTGTGGGCAACACGGGTGCCGCGCGCTGCATGGATTCGAGTTGAGAAAATTGGCGTCGTAGCTCTTGTATCTCGCGTTCCTCGGCTGAAAGCTCCAATATGGGGTCTTGAGTACTCGGATCAAGAGGTGGAACCAAAGAAGGGTTTGGAGGATTGTTGTTATGGTTGTCTCTGTTGCCATCACCACTCGTGGGGGTTGTCATGCTTCCTATGACAATGTGACCAGACATTCAAGTAAAACAAACAAGAGACAAAAGCAACCAACAATAACGCAAGCACTAAACAAGTGACAAATGTTCACATAGGTAGGCAAGGATGAATTGCCGTGAGGGCGGCTAAGGCTAACACAAGAATGGTGTGAGAAGCAAGCACGAAAACAAACAAGACCAAGCAATCAAGTCCTAACCCTTACACAAACAATCACAAACAAACAAGACTTACTGATGTGGCTAAAACCTACCCGCAAGTGTACGGGATAAGTTGTAGTAGTCAAGTGTCGATCCCACAAAGACCAATGTAATATTAATTGACACACTACCAGTGAATTAGGCCGTAGAAATAAGGAATTGATGAAATCTATAACTATACTAATAACTAATAAAGAAAATAAAAAGATATAGAAATTTGTGGGATAAATGTGTTTAAGGTTAAGGATCACCGCAACGATGCAACAATAAATACAGTCACACTTCACCTGAATCTAGTCTAAATTATTTGAAGGTAGGCTATCTAAGGTAATCTACTAACTTCTTTCAGATGATAGTAAACGTGCCTGGACTAAACTAACAATCTCTCTCGCGTAGAGCTAATCTCATCCAAACTCTTTAACGCACTTAGAGTCTAGGGATAAACTGAAATAACATTCGATGTCGCACTCCGCTAATCCAACTCAAACCTAAAACATCTATGATAGCCTATTAATCTTCAAGAGTAATTAAGTTGTTGTCGCACAAATAACACTCAGGTTCAATTCCTAGGATTCCAGTAGAAGTTATCACCTCTCAGTCTCAAACCCTACCTGACTACCTATTAAAGTTATCATCTTTCAGTCTCAAACCCTAATAAGATCCATTTTACATAGGCTAATATGGGCATAAAGCATCTAGGAACGAATCAAATACTATTTCAATTCAGGCAAAGAAATAATTCTAATTACATACGTAACACCCCTCAATTTATAAGAATATTTTGGAATTTTTCTAACTCCTGAATTACTAGACGGATTAATTTATGAAGAGTTTTGGACTTTCTGTAAGAGGTTTGAACTCTGTAAATTTTTCCGAGTATTATAAAACACAGTTGAAGTGTATTCGGGGTTAATTTGACGTTTATGTACGAATATATTTAACCCGGAGTTAAGAAATTTAAACCAAGCCGAGTCCGGATAAGGATTAACGAAGTCGGCCTTAAAACCGCGACTCACCGCGATTGACCGCGATCAACCGCGATACACCGCGACCGGCCGCGCTCGCGGTAACGCCTTTTGCTGAGCAGTGTCGTCTTCCTCAAAGGCGGTTACTGTAGCTCTGTTCCTTGATTTTTCTGGAAGGACAGGTGGCTCTCCAGCTGGCTTGGCTTGTGTTCCCTTGTTTCCTGCGTGTTTCCCTTGGTGAGGCTCAGATTTTCAGTATAAAAGGGGGTGGAACCAATCCGAGAGTTGCCTTCGTCTTCCTCCTTGAGCTCTCTCTTTTCTCTGGTTTTTGCCCACTGAATTTCGCCATTTTCGTGCCTTTCGAGCTCGATTCGAGTGATCCCAAGGATTGGTGAAGCTTGCCCAACTGTTAGGGAAGGCTTACAAGTGTTTTGTGATCGATTTGAATGCAAAACGAGGCCTCCACGAATCGGGTAAATTCCCCTCCCCGCCATGGAAGCTGTCGAAGCTTTGCCACTGTTGATGAACCGCGACTGGCCGCGACTTGCCGCGATCGCGGTAAGGGCGTCCGAGTCGTGTGTCTTGTGGTTTGGCTTTGGGCTTGGCTCGATTCCTTTGATTTATTTTCCTATTCTTTTAGATTCATATGTAAGTATATGGAATCTAACTTAGGGTCTCGTTTTGGATCATTCCAATGGGATTTTTATCCAGGTTTCGTTCCAGATTCAAGATTCAGGACCCGTTCTTAAGAAGTTGTCTTAGCAATCGTCTATTCTAAGGCAAGTGGCGGTTCGCTCTTGCTCATCATTCCATACTTCAATTAATTATCAATTGTTTGTTGTTAATTAATTTGGGATGGTTTCTTGTTTATGTTGGGAACAGTTTTGATCAATTATTTGATAAAAGAAGTGCTGTTATAATAGGTTGTATATTGCTAGATACAGCGCTATTATATTCATAATGGTTTTGTTGTGGATTTTAAAGGTGAAATTCATATAAAAAGATTATAATAGGTTGCATATACTGTTAGTGGCAACGCTATTTTGATATATATATATATATATAGATTGTTAGATCTATGATGTTGGCCATGTTGGCTTTGATGTGGATTATTATTGTGCTGAACTGTTAGTTAGCACGAGTATTCGTAGGAGCGCTTGGACTCTGCGAGGTCCATTCGTTTCTTTATAACTGGCAAATAACAGGGCATTCAAGTTCCTATGCCAAACTTCTGGTCATGACCAACCGTGTTGTGGATTGAGGTTTGGACTCTGCGAGGTCCATTCCTTCGATGTATGTCCCTCATGACGACACATATATCTAAAAGCTTATAACGTGATGTGTGCTTTGGAATTTAATAAGATAAGTGTCGTTGTCGCACATAATTAATGTACCTTGGGCGAGTAGTGCAGCTAAGCGCTAGTGCAGTTAGGAAAAACTCGTCTTAGTTGTAAATCGCTCGTATGCGATGCTGTGATGATGTGTTAGTATGTTTGTTTAAGTTCCCCAACATTTGTCATATTTTCCTATAAGGCTCATTTCATTTGGAGTCTTCTTTTGGGATTGATTGCTGTGAGACTCGGTCTCCAGAATCTTCTCTTGTTCATGCTATTTTATATATTCTAGTAGGAGTATGATGGTTGACTAGCGTACTCGGTTATTATTCGAGGGACGATGAGTCTAACCTAATACGACTGCTTCGAACCACTCTGCTTTGTACCCTTGCGTAGTCTTTCATTAGACTGACCAACCTTTATATTCCTTGCATGGTTGGCTGGTGTCATCCGTCCGTTCCGGCACATCAGATAAATTAAGGATTTGAGAAGGCTAGAAGCGACTAGAAGAATGAACGATGTTTGATAAACTGTTTGTTTAAGATTTCCGATGTGTATTATTGTATTTTGTTAAGATTTCCGTTGTAAACTTTGCTGTTATGCATTTTGTTGTACGTGGGAATGGTTGTATTCCCAGTACATTGACTTTGTAAAAGTTGTAATATATGGCAATATAAGCCGTGATTTGATTTTATATCAACTGTAAAAGCCTGGGGTGACTTCGTGATGTTGAATCCGGGGTCATCAGCGGTAATACTTTCAATTGTCAAAATCTTGCGATTTGGGGGTGTTACAGATTTGGTATCAGAGCCAAAATGTTTTCCAAGAGCTTTGAGTTTTCGAATAAAAAGTCATTCATAGTCGTGCCTTTTCTAGAAGTCTGATATGGAAGTTGCTTCTGTATCTAGAAAGACTAATTCTTTCTTGTTGTCCCGAAGGATGGGAGCTTGCTTGTCTTTGATTAGAGAGCTGGACGAGGCCGAGATGGCTTTGCCGTCTCCTCAGAGGCCGAGTTTTCTGACTCCTCCGAGGTGTTTTGAGATTGGTGAGTCCAGTAGTCCACCCGAGGAGGTGAAGCATGTGTTGCCTGAGTCAGTGGTGTTGAGAACCCATGCTGAGGTAGCACCAGTTGCAGAGCCAGTAGAGTCGTCAAGGTACGCGCTAGGCCACTACGACAACGACTATTCCATGGGAGTGATCCCAGAGGACGAGGAAGGTGGTGATGAGGAAGGATCACCTGATCACTACATCGACTATACCCTAGAGGTTGAGTCAGTACCGGGGTTAGATTCTGATAAGGATCCCGAGGAGGACCCTGAAGAAGACCCAGAGGAGGATCCAGAAGAAGATCCTGTAGAAGTCGAGGTACAGGTTCAGGTTCAGGAACCTGATAGGTTGAGGCATTTGTTGGTTCAGAGTGACGACTCGGGGATACAGTATATCTACCCGCGTTCGCCACCAAGACCTACAGGCCCATCCATGACAGATGCTGAGTGGAATGCAATCTTTGTTGAGTTTCGCAGCAGAGAGAGAGGCGACCCTCAATCAGGTATTGTCCAGGACAGAAGGAGGTCAAGCCAAAAGGTCTCCGAGATCTTTCGTCAGGACCGAGAAGTCTCTGTTGAAGAGCATCGGTTGATGAGCGAGATGGATCAGGTTCGGAACAGGGCGAGGCCTAGCACTCCAGAGCAGAGGGACGAACCGTGTGTTCCAGGACCGAGTAGGGTTAAGAGTCCATCTCCGGATTCCGAGGACCAACCCCGCTCAAAGAGACATTGTCTAGGGAGTCTGCTCTACAGAAAGCGTTTTCAGGACGCCAAGTAGAGGGTCGACTTAGACAGTAGTAGTTCTTTCTTTTTGTGTGTTTGTTTTGTTGTATATACGGCACAGTGCAGAAATCTTCGGGCAATTTTGTTAGAAGCTCGGGAGATCTTTCTTGTATGATAGGTAGTTCTGTTAGAAGTTCACCATATATATAAAATTACCCAGTTGATCTATTCCAAGTGACTTTATCATGATAAGTATTATGGAAAAGATATTAATACGTGGGATTTGATCGGTAAACAGATGGTGAATACAAGGAATACCATACGCGCTGGTGCTGGGCCGAGCAATCCGAGGCCAATCATAAGGGACGACCTGGACCGTGTAGAAGAACACGAGTCAATGTCACAGAACAATCCTAGGGGCAATGACCAAGCTGAGGTCCAAGCTCCAGTGGTTTTTGATGCTGCGGCTGTTGCTGCTATTCGGGGAATCTTCATGCAGGCATTTGCTGATGTGATGCGACCTGTCGCACCGCAGGCACCTGAAGTGCCAGTTCCGCCAGTTGTACAAAGGGTTGAAGAACCTAATGTTCAGGTACACCATGTTGAACCGGTCAGAAACAGGGATAATTATGGTCGAGCTTTGAAGACCATTAACTCCATGAGGCCGGATAGTTATGACGGTAAAGGAGAGCCGGTCAGGGTAGCTCATTGGTTTTCCCATATGGAACGATTGTTCCGTAACATCGAGTGCACTGAGGCTGAGAAGGTGCACATAGCTTCTCTGCAGCTGAAAGGAGATGCTAGTGATGGTGGGAGAACACGGGGCTAGCTGATAGGGCTGATCTAACTTGGGGGATGTTTAAGACGAAAATGAATGACCGTTTCTTTTCCCAAGCTATGAGGGATGAGAAGCTGAAGGAATTCTTATACCCCAAGAACGACGGACTAAAAGTGACTGAGCTGGCAGCTAAGTTCAATCATTTACTACAGTACGCTGGGTCGATAGTGTCCAGTGAAGATTAGAAGATTTAGCACTTCCACGAGTGGATGAGCCCGGACATCAAACCGATGATGTTGCGTCACGGATGCTCTACTTTGGAGCAATACGTTGATGCAGCATACAAATTAGAGGTGACTTTGGAAGAGTCGACCAAGCGACGGAATCGCCAGAGATCGATGCAGGGTCAATCTCAGGCCAGTGGTTTTAAGCGTCCTGCGCCGCCATCCAACTTTGATAAGTCTGGTAAAGCGAGGACAGAAATGACTCAAGGTGGGTCAACACAACAGTCAGGTCAGGGCAAAGGCCGGATCCAATGTTTCAACTGTGGTGCCTATGGGCACAAGAACACTGAATGTACGAGGGAAAAGAAGTTATGTTATAGCTGTGGAAGAAGAGGGCATGTGCAGAAGTTCTGTCGTCCGGAAAAGCAGACAGGGATAGAGTCACATCAAGGGTCAGTTAATCAGAATACTCTACCTAGGTTCAAACCGGCAGAGACTCCAAGTCCTTCAATACAGACTGCCGCGCAGAACAAGGGCAAAACCCTAGCAGCTTCAGGAGGTCAAGGTCAACGCTTATACGAGATGCGTGAGGCTGATGGACCTAACGCTCCAGTTGCTCAAGGTATTCTATACCTCCATTCTACTTCTGTGAGCATTCTATTTGATTCGGGTGCTACCCATTCATTTATTTCGGAAAATTGCGTTAGTAAGTTAGAATTAGTGTGCAACAAGGTTTGTGAACCCTTCGTTGTTAATCTTCCTAATGGTGACCGTTTAGTGGGCACCAAGAGTTTGTCAGAGTTTCCAGTTACCATTCAGGGTAAGGAGTTTGAAGCAGATTTAATCTGTATTACTAAGGCTCCATACGATATTATTCTCGGTATGGATTGGTTGACACGTCATGGGGCTGTGATTGATTTTAGCTCGAGGACGGTAACGGTGTCATCTAGGGGCCAGTTTGTGTGCAAGTTCAAGGGTCGGAATGACGCTGATAACGGTAAGCTTATCAATGCGATGGCTACATTTAAGCTGCTTCGGCAAGGATGTGTCGGGTACCTTTGCTACCTGGATTCGCCCGAGAAAGATGGACCTACAGTTCTTGAGATTCATGTGGTCAGGGAATTTTCTGATGTTTTTCCAGAAGAAATTCCTGGTCTACCCCCGAGTCGTGACGTTGAATTTTCTATTGATCTCGAGCCTGGTACTGCGCCGATTTCAAAAGCTCCGTATCGGATGGATCCTGCTGAGATGCAAGAATTGAAGAAACAACTTGAAGATCTTCTTGACAAGGGATACATAAGGCCAAGTGCATCGCCTTGGGGTGCTCCGGTATTGTTCGTCAAAAAGAAAGACGGATCGTTTCGACTTTGCATCGACTACCGTGAGTTGAATAGAGTTACGATCAAAAACAAATACCCTTTGCCAAGGGTAGATGATTTATTGGATCAGCTGCAAGGAGCAAAAGTCTTTTCCAAAATCGATCTGAGATCTGGCTATCATCAGCTCAGGATTCGTGAGGAAGATATTCTGAGGACTGCATTCCGGACGAGATATGGTCACTACGAGTTCGTGGTCATGCCATTTGGGCTTACGAATGCTCCAGCTGTTTTCATGGACCTGATGAACCGATGTTTTCACCAGTACTTGGACAAGTTCGTGGTGGTCTTCATCGACGACATTTTGATTTACTCTCCGAGCATGGAAGCTCATGAGGATCACTTGCAGATCATTTTGTCAGTCCTTAGGCAGAATCAACTTTACGCCAAGTTGTCTAAGTGTGACTTTTGGATCAAGGAAGTGGCTTTCTTAGGCCACATTATCAATGAGAATGGGGTGATGGTCGATCCCTAGAAGGTTGAAGCTGTAGCTAATTGGAAACAGCCTCAGAATGTGAAAGAGGTGCGTAGTTTCCTAGGACTTGCTGGATACTACAGACGGTTTGTGGAGGGATTTTCGAAGATCGCTCTACCGATGATCGGTTTGCTCTACAAGGTCCACACGAAGTTTGTCTGGAGTGACAAGTGCGAGGCCAGTTTTCAGAAGCTGAAGCAATGTCTGACCTCGGCACCAGTGTTGACGCTGCCAGAAGGAAATGAAGATTATGCGGTTTACAGTGATGCTTCAAAAAATGGGTTAGGATGTGTGTTGATGCAAAGAGGCAAGGTGATTGCTTATGCATCGAGACAGCTGAAGACCTATGAAGAAAATTATCCGACACATGATCTGGAATTAGTAGCAGTTGTGTTCGCATTGAAGATTTGGAGGCACTATCTTTATGGCGTGAGATGTCAAGTCTTCACGGATCACAAGAGTCTCAAGTACATATTTACTCAAAAGGAGCTGAATATGAGACAACGTCGTTGGTTGGAGCTACTCAAAGACTACGATATCGAGTTATTGTATCATCCAGGCAAGGCTAATGTTGTAGCAGATGCATTGAGCCGGAAGACGCCGCACGAGACCGTAGTAGCTTTGCTTGTTGCTCAGACCAAGCTGAACCAAGAATTGTGCGAGATTGAAGTCTTGTACGATCAACGTCGTGGATGCCTGAGTATGCTTGAGATACAAGCTACGCTTCTTGATCAGATTAGGGAGAAGCAAGTCGACGATGTGATCTTGGTAAAGCTATGCAGCGAAGTGATGAACTGGAAAGCTCCCGGCTTCATGATTCAAGATGATGGATCGCTTTGGTTTCAAGACCGGATTTGCGTGCCTGACGTAGATGGTATTCACCAGTTGGTGATGAGAGAGGCCCATTCGTCAGCCTATTCTGTACATCCAGGCTGTAGCAAGATGTACAAGGACCTCAGAATGAAGTTCTGGTGGCCCAATATGAAGAGAGATGTGGCAGAGTTCGTGGCCAGATGCTTGACTTGTCAGAAGGTCAAGATAGAACACCGAAGACCCGGTGGAGAATTGTTACCTCTACCAATTCCTGAGTGGAAGTGGGAGGATATTGCTATGGATTTCGTCATGGGGTTACCCAAGACGCGAAGTCAGAAAGACGCTATATGGATTATCGTTGATAGGCTCACAAAGAGTGCTCATTTCGTGGCTATCAAGATAACATGGGGAATCCAGAAGCTATCGGAAGTGTTTTTACACGAAGTTATCCGTCTGCATGGTACTCCAAAAACCATTGTGTCAGATCGCGATGGCAGATTTATGTCCAGATTCTGGAAGGAGTTGCATAAGGCAATGGGAACCGAGCTAAGGTTCAGTACTGCGTTTCATCCTCAAACTGATGGACAGTCTGAAAGGACCATCCAGACCCTGGAGGATATGCTGAGAGCATGCGTGCTTGATCGTCCGACTAGCTGGGAAGACAGCTTGAGTCTGATTGAGTTCACGTACAATAATAGCTGGCATGCTACTATCAAGATGGCTCCATTCGAAGCTTTATATGGTCGCAAGTGCAGATCTCCGATTTGTTGGGATGAGAATGCCGACAAGATTCTGATCGGACCAGAGCTAGTCGAAAGGACTGCCTCAGACATTGTGCTGATCAGACAAAGGTTGTTGACCGCTCAAAGTCGACAGAAGTCTTATGCTGATCCAAAGCGTAGAAAAGTGGAATTTGAGGTTGGCGATAAAGTGTTTGTCAAAGTATCGCCGACCAAGGGCGTGTTCAGATTTGGTAAGCGTGGGAAGCTTAACCCTCGCTACGTGGGACCTTTTGAGATTCTGGATAGAGTGGGATCTCTAGCGTACCGTTTGGCATTACCGACATCGGCACATCCAGTGCATAATGTGTTCCACGTATCCTTGCTAAGGAAGTATGTGCCAGACGAGTCTCATGTGCTGAGTTATGAAGACATTGAGATCCAGGCGAATGGTACGTACGAAGAGTTACCGGTGCGTATTCTTGAGCGCCGAGAGAAGCAGTTGCGCAACAAGGTTGTACCTTTGGTACGGATTTTGTGGTCCAAGTCAGGTGCCGAAGAGGTTACTTGGGAGACTGAGGTGTATATGCTTAGACGCTTTCCCGATTTGTTTTCGGCCTAGAATAGTCAAGTTTCGGGGTCGAAACTTATTTTAAGGGGGAGGTAATGTAACACCCCTCAATTTATAAGAATATTTTGGAATTTTTCTAACTCCTGAATTACTAGACGGATTAATTTCTAAAGAGTTTTGGACTTTCTGTAAGAGGTTTGAACTCTGTAAATTTTTCCGAGTATTATAAAACACAGTTGAAGTGTATTCGGGGTTAATTTGACGTTTATGTACGAATATATTTAACCTGGAGTTAAGAAATTTAAACCAAGCCGAGTCCGGATAAGGATTAACGAAGTCGGCCTTAAAACCGCGACTCACCGCGATTGACCGCGATCAACCGCGATACACCGCGACCGGCCGCGCTCGCGGTAACGCCTTTTGCTGAGCAGTGTCGTCTTCCTCAAAGGCGGTTACTGTAGCTCTGTTCCTTGATTTTTCTAGAAGGACATGTGGCTCTCCAGCTGGCTTGGCTTGTGTTCCCTTGTTTCCTGCGTGTTTCCCTTGGTGAGGCTCAGATTTTCAGTATAAAAGGGGGTGGAACCAATCTGAGAGTTGCCTTTGTCTTCCTCCTTGAGCTCTCTCTTTTCTCTGGTTTTTGCCCACTGAATTTCGCCATTTTCGTGCCTTTCGAGCTCGATTCGAGTGATCCCAAGGATTGGTGAAGCTTGCCCAAGTGTTAGGGAAGGCTTACAAGTGTTTTGTGATCGATTTGAATGCAAAACGAGGCCTCCACGAATCGGGTAAATTCCCCTCCCCGCCATGGAAGCTGTCGAAGCTTTGCCACTGTTGATGAACCGTGACTGGCCGCGACTTGCCGCGATCGCGGTAAGGGCGTCCGAGTCGTGTGTCTTGTGGTTTGTCTTTGGGCTTGGCTCGATTCCTTTGATTTCTTTTCCTATTCTTTTAGATTCATATGTAAGTGTATGGAATCTAACTTAGGGTCTCGTTTTGGATCGTTCCAATGGGATTTTTATCCAGGTTTCGTTCCAGATTCAAGATTCAGGACCCGTTCTTAAGAAGTTGTCTTAGCAATCGTCTATTCTAAGGCAAGTGGCGGTTTGCTCTTGCTCATCATTCCATACTTCAATTAATTATCAATTGTTTGTTGTTAATTAATTTGGGATGGTTTCTTGTTTATGTTGGGAACAGTTTTGATCAATTATTTGATAAAAGAAGTGCTGTTATAATAGGTTGTATATTGCTAGATACAGCGCTATTATGTTCATAATGGTTTTGTTGTGGATTTTAAAGGTGAAATTCATATAAAAAGATTATAATAGGTTGCATATACTGTTAGTGGCAACGCTATTTTGATATATATATATATATATAGATTGTTAGATCTATGATGTTGGCCATGTTGGCTTTGATGTGGATTATTATTGTGTTGAACTGTTAGTTAGCACGAGTATTCGTAGGAGCGCTTGGACTCTGCGAGGTCCATTCGTTTCTTTATAATTGGCAAATAACAGGGCATTCAAGTTCCTATGCCAAACTTCTGGTCATGACCAACCGTGTTGTGGATTGAGGTTTGGACTCTGCGAGGTCCATTCCTTCGATGTATGTCCCTCATGACGACACATATATCTAAAAGCTTATAACGTGATGTGTGCTTTGGAATTTAATAAGATAAGTGCCGTTGTCGCACATAATTAATGTACCTTGGGCGAGTAGTGCAGCTAAGCGCTAGTGCAGTTAGGAAAAACTCGTCATAGTTGTAAATCGCTCGTATGCGATGCTGTGATGATGTGTTAGTATGTTTGTTTAAGTTCCCCAACATTTGTCATATTTTCCTATAAGGCTCATTTCATTTGGAGTCTTCTTTTGGGATTGATTGCTGTGAGACTCGGTCTCCAGAATCTTCTCTTGTTCATGCTGTTTTATATATTCTAGTAGGAGTATGATGGTTGACTAGCGTACTCGGTTATTATTCGAGGGACGATGAGTCTAACCTAATACGACTGCTTCGAACCACTCTGCTTTGTACCCTTGCGTAGTCTTTCATTAGAGTGACCAACCTTTATATTCCTTGCATGGTTGGCTGGTGTCATCCGTCCGTTCCGGTACATCAGATAAATTAAGGATTTGAGAAGGCTAGAAGCGACTAGAAGAATGAACGATGTTTGATAAACTGTTTGTTTAAGATTTCCGCTGTGTATTATTGTATTTTGTTAAGATTTCCGCTGTAAACTTTGTTGTTATGCATTTTGTTGTACGTGGGAATGGTTGTATTCCTAGTACATTGACTTTGTAAAAGTTGTAATATATGGCAATATAAGCTGTGATTTGATTTTATATCAACTGTAAAAGCCTGGGGTGACTTCGTGATGTTGAATCCGGGGTCATCGGCGGTAATACTTTCAATTGTCAAAATCTTGCGATTTGGGGGTGTTACAACATACGCATCATCCGGATCACCCCAACCTTAGAACTAGGAATTTAGCCAAGCATAATTAAAGACATATTCAATAGATTTAAGCTAGCCAATAACATATATGAATTATTCAATAAATACGGGAGATATTAGTCTCAATGTAAAAAATAATCCAAGTTGACAAAGACTAGAACAATAATACCCAAATCTTCAAAGTGCTAAAGCCAAAATAATTCCTTCGTTAAAAATCTTCCTTGTACGGCAGAGGTAAGCTCCAAACAAGACTGTTGGGCCTCGATTTTTCGGCCCATTAAATCGGCCCAATAGCTTGAACCAAAACTACCTTCTAGAAGGTCCGGTTCGTTCAGTCTCCAGAAATCTCGGGATGACACCCTTGGGACAACACTCGAAGAGGTGACCGTCGGTTCAAGAGGCGATGTTTGACAAAAACGTCATTGATTGCATATCATTCCAATAAATGTATAAAAGATATGAGTCATTATTGCCACAAAGAGAATCAAAGAAAATCAATGGCGGAAATCAAGGGAGCATTAACTCCCTAGAGGAAATCAAGGAAGCATTAACTCCCTGGAGAAACTCAAGGGATTTGTCTCCAACAACTATATCCACAAACTTGGGCATCAAGGAAGGGAATATTTGAAATATTCCTAAGATACTTTCTAGCTATATATAGGTCTTGTCTCCTACTTGTAAAGGGATGGAATCATTCTTACTCGATTCAAGCAGTCCTCTATCATTGTTCTACCATTGTTTTACTCAAATAAGTTATCATTCTTGTGCTTAGTCCGTTACTCCAACATTGAAGCGACCGACGGCTAAATTTCTATATTTGATTAGTCTCTCATTTCAGGGAGATAAGTTTATATTACATCCGTTTAATCTCTTTCTCTTGATTGTTAAGTTGATTTGGATTATTTAGATATTATCAATCTAATTGTTGTTTAGTTGCCCTTCTGTAAGCGATTCAGGTCGGTTTGATCTTTTTCGCCCAAAACAATTTGGCGCCCACTGTGGGGCATCTAGCCAATCAACGATCCGATCAATGATCCAGTCCGCATCCAATCATGGCCGGTTCTGGGGACCCCATGATCATCGCTGAAAACCACGTCCGAACCGACGCCCTGGTCGGAAATCAAGCCGAAGACGTCGCCAATCCGCTCGTTCTGGATGTCTAGATCCAAGAGCTGGCAAAGAAAATGAGCATCCTCCAAGGAGAATTGGCTCAACAACGCCTAAGAACTGAAACCCTAAGCATCCGATATGAAGTTGAGATTGCAAGACTAATTCGTGAAAATGAACTTTTGAAATCGCATGTGAATTCGGCCGCATCGGTCCCAGGGGGATCAAGACGCATAGTCAACACTGAAGGCCTCCAAGCACGTCTCAACATGAATGGGGCAATCTCGACGCCCATGGCTCTGGTCACCCAGAGCGTCGTTCAACCCATTGGTATGTTTCCAACTCCTCCAGTCAATACTTTCATGACTAACGTTCCAATTTCCGTGACCGAGCCCACCGAAACTCGAGTAGCCCCTCCACAGGTTACCACACCGATGGATCTCCAAATCCTCATACAATAAGCTGTCAACAAACACATGAAAGTCTTAGACGACCGCATCGCTCGGATTCCAGGAGTCCCGCAACCGATCAAAAAGGAAGCAATTGACGGATATCAAGACTCACCGTTCGTAGAAGCAATCGCACGCGTCGAGATCCCGAAGAAGTTCCATGTCCCCAACATGCCCAACTACGATGGGACCGGGGACCCCGACGATCATATCTCTATTTACAAACAGAAACTATTGACTATCTCTATTCCAAGAGGGAATCGTGAAGCGGTCATGTGTAAAATCTTTGGCATGACCTTCGCAGGACCCGCACTAACTTGGTTCATGCATCTATCACAGGGTTCGATCGCAACGTCTATTGAAGCCTTCCGTCGGGGGTTCGGCCGCATTGCGACGTCCCAACGTCTATTGAAGCCTTCCGTCGGGGATTGGTCAGGGGCAATGAACTTTATTGCGAGCTGACCAAATATCCATGTCGAAGCTTCGAAGATGTACAAACCAAAGCCATGGCCCAGGTCAAACTAGAAGAAGACAAAGAGTCCATAAAAGACGACCAACCAAACTTGAACAGGACCCATTGGGAATCGTATTACTTTTGAAAACTTATACTTTGCATTTCATTTAGATTCAGTTGATTATACTTATTCAATCCTTTACTGACTTAAGCATCGGAGGGCCGTTGGACTCACACCAACGGTCACCCTTTGATCTTTTCTATACTTTTCAAGTGTCTTCAATAGGAACATAACAAGAGGCCTCAAGGACGAAACATGACATTCAAGCCCAAAACGGATATCCTTATCACATACAAAACAACGCTTACAATACACATTACATGATCGATCGGTACACGGGGAGTAGAGGAACAACATACTACAAACTACTTATAAGACTTGTCCTGTCCAAGGCACTCGTCTTTTCCTACAATACATACAACTCCTCCCCGGACACACAAAGCATGCTACATTACAGGTCGTCACGACCAAACATTTCGCGTCACTGCCAAGGCGCGATTGACAAAATCAAGTTGATCAACACACACAAAACACAATCACACATAGCGCTTATATATTACACAATCGATCGGTACACAGGGAATAGAGGAACAAAAACACAACACATTTTTACAAGACATGTTCCCATTAAGGTACATGACGTATACAAACACTACAACGCTCTTCTCTGGAACTACACGACATGTCACACACAATTACAGGTCTACTCGACCAACGTCACATGACTTGACCAGGAAGCGACTGACGAGTCCAGCTGCAAAACAAAGCAAATGACAAACAAGGAGCGGTCTCCTGACCCTTCGTCATCACAAGAAACTCCCTTAGTAGGCGTCGCACGATTATTGGCTGTATTAAGCTGACTCTCAGTTTGAGAAATAGACATGTCGGCCCCGTCACCAGAACGCCTGTAAAAAAATCAAGATCACACCAGAAGAAAGAGAAGTTATAAAATCAAACCGTCCCATCACTTGACGCTCTGGCCTAGTTTAATTTTGGGGCAATTGTTAGGCCTCGATTTTTCGGCCCATTAGATCGGCCCAATAGCTTGAACCAAAGCTACCTTCTAGAAGGTCCGGTCCGTTCAGTCTCCATAAATCTCGGGACGACACCCTTGGGACAACACTCGAAGAGGTGACCGTCAGTTCAAGAGAATCAAGGAAATCAATGGTGGAAATCTAGGGAGCATTAACTCCCTAGAGGAAATCAAGGAAGCATTAACTCCCTGCAGAAACTCAAGGGATTTGTCTCCAACAACTATATCCACAAACTTGGGCATCAAGGAAGGGAATATTTGGAATATTCCTAGGATACTTTCTAGCTATATATAGGTCTTGTCACCTACTTGTAAAGGGATGGGATCATTCTTACTCAATTCAAGCAGTCCTCTATCATTGTTCTACCATTGTTTTACTCAAATAAGTGATCATTCTTGTGCTTAGTCCGTTATTCCAACATTGAAGCGACCGACGGCTAACTTTTTATATTTGATTAGTCTCTCATTTCAGGGAGATAAGTTTATATTACATCTGTTTAATCTATTTCTCTTGATTGTTAAGTTGATTTGGATTATTTAGATATTATCAATCTAATTGTTGTCTAGTTGCCCTTCTTTAAGCGATTCAGGTCGGTTTGATCTTTTTCACGCAAAACAATTTGGCGCCCATTGTGGGGCATCTAGCCAATCAACGATCCAGTCCGCATCCAATCATGGCCGGTTCCGGGGACCCCATGATCATCGCTAAAAACCAAGTCTGAACCGATGCCCTGGTCGGAAATCTAGCCGAAGACGTCGCCAATCCGCTCCTTCTGGACGTCCAGATCCAAGAGCTGGCAAAGAAAATGAGCATCCTCCAAGGAGAATTGGCTCAGCAACGCCTAAGAACTGAAACCCTAAGCATCCGATCTGAAGTTGAAATTGCAAGACTAATTCGTGAAAATGAACTTTTGAAATCGCAAGTGAATTCGGCCGCATCGGTCCCCAGGGGGATCAAGACGCGTAGTCAACACTGAAGGCCTCCAAGCACGTCTCAACATGAATGGGGCAATCCCGACGCCCATGGCTCTGGTCACCCAGACCGTCGTTCAACCCATTAGTATGTTTCAAACTCCTCCAGTCAATACTTTCATGACTAACATTCCAGTTTCCGCGATCGAGCCCACCGAGACTCGAGTAGCCCCTCCACAGGTTACCACACCGATGGATCTCCAAATCCTCATCGCATCGCTCGTATTCCAGGAGTCCCGCAACCGATCGAAAAGGAAGCAATCGACGGATATCAAGACTTGCCGTTCGTAGAAGCAATCGCACGCGTCGAGATCCCGAAGAAGTTCCATGTCCCCAACATGCCCAACTACGATGGGACCGGGGACCCCGACGATCATATCTCTATTTACAAACAGAAACTATTGACTATCTCTATTCCAAGAGGGAATCGTGAAGCGGTCATGTGCAAAATATTTGGCACGACCCTCGCCGGACCCGTACTAACTTGGTTCATGCATCTATCACAGGGTTCGGTCGCTTCATTTGCCGATCTGGTCAATTCATTCAAAATCCAGTTCGCCAGCAATCAGAGACTGGAAAAACAATCAAACGACCTATACAGGATCGTGCAACGGTATGGTGAGCCCTTAAGGGATTATCTTAACAGGTACAACAAAGAGAAGGTCGCGATCCCGCATTGCGACGTCCCAACGTCTATTGAAGCCTTCCGTCGGGGATTGGTCAGGGGCAGTGAACTTTATCGCGAGCTGACCAAATATCCATGTCGAAGCTTTGAAGATGTACAAGCCAAAGCCATGGCCCGGGTCACACTAGAAGAAGACGAAGAGTCCATAAAAGACGACCAACCAAACATGAACAGGACCCATTGGGAATCGTATTACTTTTGAAAACTTATACTTTGCATTTCATTTAGATTCAGTTGATTATACTTATCCAATCCTTTACTGACTTAAGCATCGGAGGGCCGTTGGACTCACACCAACGGTCACCCTTTGATATTTTCTATACTTTTCAAGTGTCTTCAACAGGAACATAACAAGAGGCCTCAAGGACGAAACATGACATTCAAGCCCAAAATGGATATCCTTATCACATACAAAACATCGCTTACAATACACATTACACGATCGATCGGTACACGGGGAGTAGAGTAACGGCATACTACAAACTACTTACGAGACTTATCCTGTCCAAGACACTCGTCTTTTCCTACAATACATACAACTCCTCCCCGGACACACAAAGCATGCTACATTACAGGTCATCACGACCAAACATTTCGCGTCACTGCCAAGGCGCGATTGACAAAATCAAGTTGATCAACACACACAAAACACAATCACACATAGCGCTTATACATTACACGATCGATCGGTACACATGGAATAGAGGAACAAAAACACAACACATTTTTACAAGACATGTCCCCATTAAGGTACACGATGTATACAAACACTACAACGCTCTTCCCTAGAACTACACGACATGTCACACACAATTACAGGTCTACTCGACCAACGTCACACGACTTGACCAGGAAGCAACTGATGAGTCCACCTGCAAAACAAAGCAAATGACAAACAAGGAGCGGTCTCCTGACCCTTCGTCATCACAAGAAACGCCCTCAATCGTCTTCACACGATTATTGGCTGTATTAAGCTGACTCTCAGTTTGAGCAATAGACATGTCGGCCCCGTCGCCAGAACGCCTGTAAAAAAATCAAGATCACACCAGAAGAAAGAGAAGTTATAAAATCAAACCGTCCCATCACTTGACGCTCTGGCCCAGTTTAATTTTGGGGCAATTGTTAGGCCTCGATTTTTCGGCCCATTAGATCGGCCCAATAGCTTGAATCAAAGCTACCTTCTTGAAGGTCCGGTCCGTTCAGTCTCCAGAAATCTCGGGACGACACCCTTGGGACAACACTCGAAGAGGTGACCGTCGGTTCAAGAGGCGATGTCTGACAAAAACGTCATTGATTGCATATCATTCCAATAAATGTATAAAAGATATGAGTCATTATTGCCACAAAGAGAATCAAGGAAATCAATGGCAGAAATCTAGGGAACATTAACTTCCTAGAGGAAATCAAGGAAGCATTAACTCCCTGGAGAAACTCAAGGGATTTGTCTCCAACAACTATATCCACAAACTTGGACATCAAGGAAGGGAATATTTGGAATATTCCTAGGATACTTTCTAGCTATTTATAGGTCTTGTCTCTTACTTGTAAAGAGATGGAATCATTCTTACTCAATTCAAGTAGTCCTCTATCATTGTTCTACCATTGTTTTACTCAAATGAGTGATCATTCTTGTGCTTAGTCCGTTACTTCAACATTGAAGCGACCGACGGCTAAATTTCTATATTTGATTAGTCTCTCATTTCAAGGAGATAAGTTTATATTACATCTGTTTAATCTATTTCTCTTGATTATTAAGTTGATTTGGATTATTTAGATATTATCAATATAATTGTTGTCTAGTTGTCCTTCTTTAAGCGATTCAGGTTGGTTTGATCTTTTTTGCCCAAAACAAAGACAAAAGCTAAAACTAATTCTAACCTAAAACTAAAGCTACCTCTAATCAGATAAGTCCCCCCCTTTTGAAAAGTCAAACCCAAAAACTATTATCTCCTTCTCCAAATCATGCGCATCCTCCTAATCTCGGTGGGCTCCTGCAGCCAAGCTTCTCACGTGATGTGTAATTACGAGGCCCAATAGGCCCATTAGGCCATAAATTAGCGAAACATTCAGGCCCATTGACCCTTTTTAGGGTCTAAATCTGAGAAATGTCTCCCAAAAATTCTCGTTTACTATTTTGACCCATGTTCTACTCACTTGCTCTCTCCTCTCTCCTCCCACAGTCACACCGTCTCACCCCCTCCCTCGTTTCTCAGGTTCTCTATTTCCATATTTGTCACCCGTCTCTGCCCTCGACCTCCGTCTCCGGCCTCGTCGACCTCCGTCTCCGGCCTCGTCGACCTCCGTCTCCGGCCACGTCTTCCTCGATCTGTAGCCTAGTCATTTGTCTTTATATTTCTTGCGCTCTTTTCCTCTCTTTATAAAATGATGTTGTTTGATAAGACGATCTGTTCTCCGGTTCCTTCTGCAGATTCAGGTCACCGCAGGCCGTAGACGTCGAGATGGAGACGACGGAGGACCTGTCGCCGACTGGTGGTTCCTCGGAGGAGGTCACTAAGCAAAGGCTCGAGGTTAGAGTTCTAATCTTTCTTCCTCATTTGCAATTTTAAGCTTTCATTTTGATTCATAATTCTGGTCGATTTTAGGTTTAGGAGGATCTTAGTGAATATTATGTATTTGGATTATAGACAACTTTTTCTTCATGCTTGGTTATTGTTAGGGTTTACTGTTTCATTTTGATGCTTAATGTGTTAGTACTTGCGTAAGGATGCGTTATCTGACTCTTGTATGCCACTTAGAGTCTTCAAACTCTTCTTTTTCTTGTCAATTTGATTGGTTGCTTATCTATGTTGTCTGGATTGATACTACATTGTAACTGGTACACCCAAATATGTTTCATGGCTTAACAAAATTGGTAGAGGAAGGAGATTTCTTGATGCTTTGGTCTCATTTGTAGTAATAATAGCCTTTTTGTGAAGGTAATTTAGACGTGTAGTGACTAGAGGCTAGGTATTAGAGAGTGAGACTACAAGAGAATGAGAGATATGCAAGACATGTTTGACTTGTAGACTTGTAACGGTGGCATACTTGCAGTAATAATAGCCGTGTAGCCTGTTAGCAAGACAACTCAATAGAGAAAGAAGGAAGACAACAGAAAGAAAAGGTTTTGGTGTATTTTTTGAATTTTAAGACTAATCCAATTATGTCAACATGTGAGGTTGGAAGCATTGGAGATAGCAAATTCCTATTCCTTGATTTTAGTAGGGGGATTCATATTCTTTCTTGTTTTTTCTCTTAACGATTATGTTGGTTGCATTATTTATTACTTGTAAGACAGATCTGTAGAAAATATATGAGCAAGTGGTGTTCGATAAAATGCGTGGCTTCGTTCCTTTTTTAGAAACTGGTGTTTTTTGCCTCTTTTTTTTTATTCAAAGTGGTGATTTTTTTTTGCACTGGAGTAGTTTGATATACTTTCTGTTATCGTTGTTGTTGTTTTGACTCTTGTGAGTCTCTGATGTTAGTGAAGCGTCATACTCCTTGTGTCATTTCTGCTTGATGTGCATTTTTATCAGCTCTTAGGTTTGATTGAAGTACATGATAGTATTAGAGTTGTTGTTGTATCCAGGAACTGTGATTATCAAATTATATATCCAGTTATTGTATACATTTGCAGTTATTAAAGCTGAGCTAGGGAACTTCGGTGTTTTAACTAGATTTGGTAGCAGCATTACCCTTTTTTGTGCTGTCAAGACTCAACTGTTATTGATAGGCATACTGAATGACTTTTGGCTCTCTTATAGGTTATTGTATACATTATCAACACATTCTATATGCAACCTACTGAATCTACAGACGCTGGATCTTTCTGGTTGTGAACAGCTACAAACACTTCCAGAAAACATGTGGTTATGTATCTATTTGTAAGAGGTGCTTGTTTCCTATACTTATATATAATGATCTCAACTATACTTCTATTACAGTAACATCTGCCCTTAGCAATCCGACCCCAATTTTCACATTTCTGCTTGCAGTTTGTTTGAGGTATGAGGCAAATTTGGAGCATTTTATCTGAACTTGGTGTTCAATTATCTTACTTGAATAGGATAGGGAAAAATATATTTCTTCTCTCCTTTATGGAAATTAAGAATGTGTTTTCTAAAATAATTTATTTTCCTTGAATATTAATTTGTTTTGACCTGCAGTGATGAGGTTTGAGCCCACCTGAGACCGCCTTCACTTGGTCTGCCTCAAGTCGGCGATCTGACCCAGCGGCCCAGCCCACGGTCTGCCTCGAGTCGGCGATCGGACCGATGGCGCTCAACCCTCCCCAGGTCTATAGACCGTACACCCCAACCCATCTCCCAGTAGGCACGAGGCCTTGCTGAGTGGGTTGCTGCTGGGGGGAATCGAACCCCCAACCTTTGATACAAGGGAAAATCCATACACACTTGTATCACCAATTGGGCTGCAGTGTAATTGGTTAGCAAGTGGTGAAGCCACCACTTGTTAAAGGGAGGTCTAGGGTTCGAATCTCACCTCCAACACCCTGCAGGCTTACACCCGTGATGGGTCCTGTAGGTTGGGGTGCAGGGGCTGCAGCCCTGCTCTGTGATCAGGGCGCCAGCGGTCAGACCGCCGATTGAGGCAGACCGTGGGCTGGGCCGTTGGGTCAGACCGCCGATCGAGGCAGACCATGGGAAGGCGGACCTAGGTGGGCTCAGATCACATCATAAAAGTGCACTTTTTTGATGAGGTTTGAGCCCACCTGGGACCGCCTTCACTTGGTCTGCCTCAAGTCGGCGATCTGACCCAGCGGCCCAGCCCACGGTTTGCCTCGAGTCGGCGATCGGACCGCTGGCGCTCAACCCCCCCCCCCCCAGGTCTACAGACCGTACACCCCAACCCGTCTCTCAGTAGGCACGAGGCCTTACTGAGTGGGTTGCTGCTGGGGGGAATCGAACCCCCAACCTTTGATACAAGTGTGCATGGATTTGCCCTTGTATCAAAGGTTGGGGGTTCGATTCCCCCCAGCAGCAACCCACTCAACAAGGCCTCGTGCCTACTGGGAGACGGGTTGGGGTGTACGGTCTGCAGACCTGGGGAGGGTTGAGCGCCAACGGTCCAATCGCCGACTCGAGGCAGACCGTGGGCTGGACCGCTGGGTCAGATCACCGACTTGAGGCAGACCAAGTGAAGGCGGTCCCAGGTGGGCTCAAACCTCATCATGCAGCTTACTCCAAAGGAAGCCTTCTGTTTGCTGTCTCACAAGTTTCATGGAAAAGGTCCTGGCAAAATGAAGCGACAGAAACAATATCAGGATGAGCTGAAGTTGAAGCAAATGAAAAACTTAGACACCCCCTTCGGAGTCTGCTGGAAGAATGAGGGAGGCCCAAGCACGATTGAGGAAACCATATCTCATGCTGAGTGGGAATGTCAAATATGGGTAAACATCATTATATGACTTTGTTTAATTTTGTAGCTTTGTGCTTGGAACACAGTATTCTTCTGGCTAAACTAGTTTCTTATGTGAAATAGCACCACAGTTCATCTAGAATTTGCTTACAATGCCCACTATGTGATATGCAAAGAAGTCACAGTATGCTTATCTAAGAATCAGATTAATGATGTAAGATGGAAACTATAAAGTACAAAGTATTACATCCACAATAGAATGCTATGCTGCTTTGTGAAGGGTGTAAATATATATGTTGTGGGCACATCTCATGTATCTATTCTTCAGGCAAACTAGTGATCCTACAAGTGGGTTTGCTACTGTGGAAAAAGATTTTCCGGACAGTCTAATGCCAATGCTTGGTGACAAGAAGGTTAGTATCTAACCCTCCAGATTGAAATCTTTATCCAAAATCTAGTATATAATTTTGGCAATTATCTAATGGTTTTCATTTAGACTTGAAATTCTATCCACTAGTAGCTTTTGATTTATAGAACCCCTTTCCTTTATAACATATGCTGGGGTTTATGCTGATGAAGTTGCTGAGATGATATGATTTGTGCGGCAAGTATATCTCACACTAAATTACAATGATCAGGTCGAGTATCTAAAGCGCAAGGCGAAAACGCTAAACTCCGGCACGCCAAAGAAACCAAGACCTTGAAATGTGAGGTAAAATCTCCTCTATATACTGCATATTCCCAAAGAAAGAAATGGACTACCGACTAGCCTCGGTGACACTTCGAATGTGCCACCGACTAGCCTCGGTGACACTTCGAACGCGCCACCTACTAGCCTCCGTGACACTTCGAACGCGCCACGGACTAGCTTCGGTGACACTTCAAACGTGCCACCGACTAGCCTCGGTGACGCTTTGAATGCGCCACCGACTAGCCTCGGTGATGCTTCGAACGCGCCACCGACTAGCCTCGGTGACGCTTCGAACACGCCACCGAACTAGCCTCGGTGACGCTTTGAACGCGCCACCGACTAGCCTCGGTGACGTTTCGAACGCGCCACCGAACTAGCCTCGGTGACGCTTCAAATGCGCCACCGAACTAGTCTCGGCGACGCTTCGAACGCGCCATCGAACTAGCCTCAGTGACAATTCGAACGCGTCGTTGACTAGCCTCCGTGACGCTTCAAATGCGCCACCAAACTAGCCTTGGTGTCACCAACTAGTCTCGATGACACTTTTAAAGTTTCACAAACTAGTCTCGATGACACTTTGAAAGTGTCACAAACTAGTCTCGGTGACACTTTGAAGTGTTACCACTTACTAGCCTTGATGACTTTGAAAGCGTCATTAATTACTAGTCTTGATGACACTTTGAAAGCGCCGCTAATTATTTGTCTTGATGACACTTTGAACATGCACTAACTAGTGGAGACGACACTTCGTAAATGTCACCAACTAGTGGAGATGACACTTCGTAAATGCCATCAACTAGTGGTGGTGACATTTCAACGATAATTGTCATCAAAATGAGATTTGTATTGTCATCAACTAGTTGTGATGACAGTTTGTGACATTAACTAGTTGCGATGACAATATGTGTCATCAACTAGTTGTGATTTCGTTTGTATTTGATGACAGTTTGTGTTTTGATGACAGTATGTGTCCTCAATTAGTTGCGATACAGTTTATATTTGATGACAGTTTGTGTTTTGATGACAATATGTGTCATTAACTAGTTGCGATACAGTTTGTATTTGATGACAGTTTGTGTTTTGATGATAGTTTGTTTTTTGATGACAGTATGTGTCATCAACTAGTTGCGATGTAGTTTGTATTTGATGACAGTTTATGTTTTGACGATAGTTTGTGTTTTTTATGACGGTTTGTATTTTGATGACAGTTTGTGTTTTGATGACAGTATGTGTCATCAAAATGATGACAGTTTGTATTTTGATGACAGTGACTGTCATCAAAATGATGACAGTTTGTATTTTGATGACGTCACCAAAAATATTTTTGGCGGGAAAAATTTCGTCGGTTGACCACCAACCGGCGAAGTTAAGGGTGGTAAAGGGAAATATAGGCTAATAAAAATAATGCCTCAATCATTTTTATATCATGCACAAGAGTCATAAACGTAGTCTCGAAATAAGTTCTAAACGCAAGTTCTAGAGATAAAGTAATCAAAGTGAGAATCACACACATGAAAAGAAATAAGAGGACTCAGTTATTTGCGGTCCTAAGGCTTAGAAGCTCACAGGTTGTCTAGAATTTCAGTCCTAACTAGTCTCAATAAATGACTAAATGCATACTTCAACTCAAACATTAAAAAATATAAAAATTCTCATCAACATGCTTGAAATCAATTAAAATATCAATAACAATAGGTTGGTGTCAGGCAAGGCGCGGGCAACGCGGTGGAGTGGCGGGGCGTGCGGGCAGGTGGTGTTCGGTGGTTCTGCGGCAGCAACAGGGGGCGACAGTGGGTGTGGTGGTGGTCGGAGGCTTGGGTTGGAGTGTCGTCGGTGTTGGTGTTCGCCGGTGAGAGGGTGAGAGATGAGGGAAGGGAAACAGGGAAGGGAAAGAAACAAACAAGGAAAAAAACAGGGAAAGAAAGAAAAGAAATAGGGAAGGGAAATAAAGAAGCAGGGAAAGAGGAGGGAAAGAAAGAAAAAGAAAAATTCGAGAAAATTGACAGTACCTCATATTCTGGTGAAACGCACGGGATATGGCACGGTATGTTATAAACCGTGCCACATCCCAGAGAGCACTCTTTTTTTGTTGTTGTTTTTTTTCGGTTTTTTTTATAGAGAAAATAAAATAAAACTTATCTTGGGTTACCTCCCAAAAAGTGCTTGTTTTAGGTCGTCAGCCAGACCTTCATCGGTGTCAAGGACTTGGATCAGGCAGGTCGGTGACACCCAACTCAATCGGATCAGGCTCTTTGTAGGGCTTTAGTCGAATCTTGCGCACTTTGAAATACCCCGAGTTCTTATGCCATAGCTCAACAGAATATTTTTGAAGAACTCGGTTCAGGTAATACGGACCCGACCATCTCATGCTCTTACTTCCCGGAAACATGCTCGATTTGTGATGATAGAGAATCACATGATCCCCTTCATTAAACTCAATTCGATCTCGTTCAGCAGGGCTTCTTTTTCTCTTTTTCCGTCTACTCCGACCTTTTATTATTGGATTAGCTTCCACCCTAGGGTCTTGAATTTCCAATGCAACTTGTGGTGACACAACTACATCAGGCAATATATCAGGAAGTTTTTCTTGCGCCTTGCAGCAAGTATTAATGCTAGCGGTCGGGGTAGTTTTCTGTGACAGCTCAAACTCATAAAGCATAGCATCCTCCTTGGTCATTTGGATATACTCTCTTTTATCCAATTGTGGCTCTTCCCATTCTTTTTCAACCCGTTGTAAAATAGCAGTGCAACGTCCAATATAATACACTTCAGATGGCTCTATAGACAACTTTGGATTAACCAACTCAGCAATTTGATCTTTCAGCTTTTGATTTTGAGTGGTTAATGTATCTACTTGAGTCCTCAAAAAGTCCACCGTACCTAAAAGAGATGAATATTGGGTTGCTAGAGGTTTAAGCACATTTACAACACATTCTTCAAGACATTGAAGAATCTTTTCAGCCTTCCTATCATGTCATAAGATGAAGTCTTCAAACATACGATCTTGAATGGACTTATTGGGCTCAGGCTGCAGCGGTATGTGTGGTGGTGTCATCCAACTAGGAGTGTAGGAATTCGAATTTCTCTCAATTATCTCTCCCAAAGTTAAATGACAACTTGTATGATCATGATTTGCAACTCCACAAGACTCACAGAAGAGGTTAAAAGTAGTTGGGTTTGGATAACCCAAATTAGAATTTTCAAAATCATACCTCTGAGTGCTTGCATTAGGTATAAAAGAAAGATATTGGTCAGAATCTACCTTGATGCGACCCTGCCCTCCATGACGGCCATAGAAGAAGAAGCCATGACCGTGAGCTCAGAAGGGCCAAGTACGAAGACCGCGATCTTCCTCCCACTACTCGCTTCGAGTTCAGAGACCGCGATCTTCGTCATACTTCTCGCATCTGGTACAGAGACCGCGATCCCCTTCAAGCGCCTCCAGCCAAGCCCAGAGATCACGTTCTATCTCGAGATCCTCGTCGTCATCGTTGAACGCATTATTTGATTGCTTTGTAAACTTTAGAACATTAATATTTTCAGTGTTTTTCTTTGGGGTGTGTGTTCCACGCGTGTCGCGTGGGCCAGCCCATTAAGCGAGACTCGGCCCATCCGAGTCCCACTATCTCCTATAAAAGGTCATCTCGACCTTCTGTACTAGGTTACGTCTAATTTGAATCAAGGCTTAAGTTTGAGAGCCTATCGCCTCCTTCCTTTGATTGGACGTCAAACCCTTATCTCTGTCTTCTCATCTCCTTCACTCTGCCGCCGACGCTACGGCATCCACTCGATCTCTATCGAGTTTATCCAACTCTGCCGTCGACGCTACGGCCTCCACTCGATCTCCATCGAGTCTATCCCCTCCGCTACCGACGCTACGGCTTCGCTCGACCCTTCGAGCCACTAACTCTCGCGCCTAGCCCTGAGGCTGTGAGTCACACTTCGCCACCATCATTGTGTTTCCTTACTCACGTGAGACCCCAAACACCGTGTTCCACCCATTCAACATCAGATTCGACACGCGTGACTCATCACCAAGATCACGATCCGACATTCACAAGCGGGAACGCATCAACTGGCATCAGAGCCTTTGATCTTGTAAGTCGCTTGTCAAGTTTTCAATTGTTCACGATTTTTTTCCCCCATCATACTTGCTTCCGCGATTGTTACATTTTTTTTCCTTTTCTTCCATGCTAGTCCATTCGGTTTCCCAAGAGAATCACTTGGCCGATTAATTGCTTGATCCTCGCGAAAATTGTGTGATTTGCTCGCGTGAAATCTTCTGAAATTAATTGCTTAATTTGCTTAATTGATTCCGTGAATTTCGCATGCCATATCTTCTTGTTGACTGACCGTTATAAATCTGAATCAATCTTCTCTCTCTCCTATCGCGACAATCTCGTGATTTCTTTCCTTAAGTTACTTAGCCGTTTATTTTAATTTTAATTGTGTAATCTTATCCGATCTTAAACCAAAAGTCAAAGACTAAGATTCGGATTTGAAATTCAAATTTCAAAAGTCAAGTCGCATTTAAAAAAAAAAAGACGCGACAATTCAAAAAAAAAAAAAAGGAAAGCCAAAATAAGGCAACCTTCTTCCCCCTACTCGGCTAGGCTCATCTTCTTGATCTCTCCACCGTCTAGGTTCACGCTTGAAGGTTTGTCTTGTGTGCTTGTGTTGTTTACATAAGTGGTTAAGAAATTAATCATTGGTTTCGTTTGCTTTTGCGCGTGCATGTCACACTTGCTTTGCTTGCCTTAAGCCGTCCTCACGGCCAAAGACCGCGCCTTCCTACGTTAACACTTGTTACTTGCTAAGTGCTTGCTTGTTCTTTGGTTTTATTGTCTTTGTTCGTTTTTACTTGGATGTCTGGTCACATTGTTATAGGAACCATGATCGCCCCTACTCATCCCAATGAAGACGACAATGGTGCCAACGACAACGCGCCAAATCTACCATTGGTGCAACAACAAGACCAACAAAATGAAGATCCCATTCCGGAGCTCACCACAGAACAACGCGAGATACAAGAGCTAAGGCGACAAGTTGCTCAATTACAGGCTTCGTAACGCGCTGCGCCGGCCCAACCCACCCCAACTATGATGGTCCCCATGGACACCCTGGGCGCGCCGTGTCATACTGAAGCCGGGCCAAGTCAACAACGCGTGGAAACGGGCAAAGGGTTGATGCCCTCAACCTCCAACCTGCAACCACGCCTCAACCGGATACAATCCGTGATCGAAAGCCGCCAAGGCTATGTGTCGCATCGCGAACACTACGCAACGCGAGCAACACTAGCCGGCTACGATAGCGGCTCCGACCGCGATGAGGATTCCCATGGTGAGTACTCTGAACCCTTTGACGTCCATGACAGATATGAAGCCAGAGGAACAAGACGCCGTCGCGAGATTGCCTCAACACCGATTGTCGGCCGAGCCAGACGAGAAGAACGCGACTCCGGTCTGCCGCATCGATCCTATCGCGCCCCAGACGTTGAGCCACGTCAGCGTCGCCATGATCCCACCCCAGTGTCATTCGACATCAACGACCACCTTGGCCATCAAAGCACATGTACTCCGCTTTATGGCTCTGATGGCTATGGATCGACGATGCCGACTATACATGATGATTTCAATGAGTTCGATGACGAGGAGATGGAGGACGCAGGGCTCATCAATCCAGGCTCCTTCCATCCTCCCCTTGGTGATCCCATTGAACTCCAAGATCGGCTAGCGGATTGGATTCCACCTCCACTCCAACCAGTAGGACAACCACATCGCGTCTTGGGCGACAACACGCGTGCCTCTCGTGGCCAACACCACGAGGATATGGCGCGTGACTTTCGTCGCCAACACAATACACATGTTCAAAGACGAAGACAAGGACGCGCTGAGTACAATGCGCCTCCTAGGGACTTCATCGCTGAAGATGTCCAGGCTCGCCAAGCTCGCCGTCCTCATCATCGCGCTGAGGAAGCTGCACAACGCGCTTATGCGCCACAACCTGCTCAACACACACCAAGGCTTAGCCGCCATAAGGTAAAAGTTAAAATTGAGCATTTCTTTGGCGAATATGATCCCGCTGTGTTTCTTGAGTGGGTGCAGGCTACAGAGTATACTATGCGATATTGCAGCGTTCCCCTAGAGGAGCATGTTGACGCGGCAATGCTACACTTCAGAGGCGCTGCACGCGTTTGGTACCACAGGTTCGTGGATGATCGCGTTCGCCGCCGTCTCGCGCCCATCACAGATTGGCACCAACTTGTCTACGTGATGACAAAGAAGTATGTGCCCGCGGACTATAGAAACCAAATGTGAATGGAGATCGCAATGGCGCATCAAGGCTCCAAAACACCACTGGAGTTCTTCTCTCAGTTGGAAGACATGTACTACAAAGCCAGCATCAGTGTCGCCCCATCCACACTGCGAACAAAGTTTCTGAGTGGCTTGAATGTGTCCATCCGTGACCAACTCGAGATATTGCCAATCAAGGATCTGAATACCTTGACTCACACCGCGATGCAACTATACACCCAACAATCACGTCGCCGGCAACCTACTTGGAAAACCCTAGGTCCAAGAAGGTATGATTCTAACTCTGGTCCATCCCCTATTACTAATGTGCGCGGTCCACCCATAGGAAAGACCGCGTCAACCACCAATGTTCCTCGCGCGATGCCAACAACGGGTTCATCACCAACACCTGAGCGCGTGCGTGACTTGGAGTGTTTCAAGTGTGGAGGAAGAGGGCACAACAAGAGAGATTGCCCAAACAACAAGAAAGTCCTTTTCTCCAGCATCGCCGCGGGATATGAATCTTATGAGGAGGAGGACACGCCCTTGGAGCCCATCGAGGAAGGGGTCGAAGATGACAACGAGGAGGCTTACACTTGTGAAGCCACTGCGCTACATGCAGGCACACCATTGAGCCTCGTCACGCGGCGCATCCTCACCATCAAGGAAGGCAGCCTTGTCGACCAACGCGAGAATCTCTTCCACACGTGTTGCTTGGTTAAGACCGTAACCTTGAGTGTTATCATCGATTGAGGAAGTTGTTGCAACATTGTCAATGAGAAGGTGGTCAACCATCTCAGCCTGCCAACAACGCCTCACCCATAACCATATGGCCTACAATGGATTTCTTCGAGTTCTGGTAACACTGTAACTCGACAATGTCTTATCTCTTTTTCCATTGGCCCATATTCAGACTCAGTCCTTTGTGATGTTATTGCAATGGACGTCACACATGTTTTGCTGGGGCGTCCATGGCAGTTCAATAGGCGCGTTCTTCACGATGGCTATTTAAACACTTATGTGTTTACTTATCACGGGAAATGCGTCACGCTCTTACCCATGTTTTCCCATGAGATTTTACAAGATCAGGTTGAGCGTAATCGACAAAAGGCAATTGAAGCAGCCAAGACCGCGTTAAAGCGGACGCGTCCCAAACAAGACACTGCCGATGCTTCCAATACCCCAGTAGTAGGACAACGCGTTCTTCCAAAGGGCACGAAGTTGTTTCCAACGACAAAGAGCCCATTGCGCCACCTAGTGGACATGACGGTGCAAAGACCGCGTTAAAAAGAAACTTTGAGCACAGCTTGCTTCTTCGCCAACCTTGCGACCTCCATGCTACCTTGCACGGCAACGCGAAATGTTTCTTGTTGGTGCCAATGCGTTGCACTCCAGAGACCCCCATCAGGGAAGCTTTGCCAGAGGCACCTCCCCAAGCTCTACCAGCCTTGCGTGGCATTCAAAACACACTCGACTGGATGACTGGTGCCTATTTGCACAAACGCGGCCGCCGTCGATTCGTGTTCGACACCGGAGACCTCCATTGGGTGCACTTGTAAAACGACTGATTCCAATCGCGGCACAAGCACCAGTTGGCTCCACGTGAAGAGGGGCCATTCTGCGTCGTGCAAGCCATTCGAGATAAAGCTTACCAGATTGAGCTGCCCAGAGACTGTGGTGTCCACGCGACCTCCGACGTCGCGGATTTGGACGAATATGTGGAGCACAAGCTCGATGTTGGTGAGCGGGGATGCTTCACAGCCAAGTGGGGGAGGGTGATGCAACCTTGCCCTTCATGACGGCCATAGAAGAAGAAGCCATGACCGTGAGCTCAGAAGGGCCAAGTACGAAGACCGCGATCTTCCTCCCACTACTCGCTTCGAGTTTAGAGACCGCGATCTTCGTCATACTTCTCGCATCTAGTACAGAGACCGCGATCCCCTTCAAGCGCCTCCAGCCAAGCCCAGAGATCGCGTTCTATCTCGAGATCCTCGCCGTCATCGTTGAACGCGTTATTTGATTGCTTTGTAAACTTTAGAACATTAATATTTTCAGTGTTTTTCTTTGGGGTGTGTGTTCCACGCGTGTCGCGTGGGCCAGCCCATTAAGCGAGACTCGGCCCATCTGAGTCCCGCTATCTCCTATATAAGGTCATCTCGACCTTCTGTACTAGTTTACGTCTAATTTGAATCAAAGCTTAAGTTTGAGAGCCTATCGCCTCCTTCCTTTGATTGGTCGTCAAACCCTTATCTCTGTCTTCTCATCTCCTTCACTCCGTCGTCGACGCTACGGCATCCACTCGATCTTCATCGAGTTTATCACTCTGCCGCCGACGCTACGGCCTCCACTCGATCTCCATCGAGTCTATCCCCTCCGCTACCGACGCTATGGCTTCGCTCGACCCTTCGAGCCATTAACTCTCGCGCCTAGCCCTGAGGCTGCGAGTCACACTTCGCCACCATCATCGCGTTTCCTTACTCACATGAGACCCCAAACATCGCATTCCACCCATTCAACATTAGATTCGACACGTGCGACTCACCACCAAGATCATGATCCGACATTCACAAGCGGGAACGCATTATACCTCATACATACATGAATCCATTTGTTCGACTCTTTCTGAATAGCCTGAAAAGAAAAGGAAAAAAATCAAAGCAAAAATAATGACCTAGACTCACCAATAAAGGTGACAAATAATATTAACAAATTGGTCCCCGGCAACGACGCCAAAAACTTGATGTGGCTAAAATCTACCCGCAAGTGTACGAGATCAGTTGTAGTAGTCAAGTGTTGATCCCACAGAGGCCAATGTAATATTAATTGACACACTACCAGTGAATTAGGCCGTAGAAATAAGGAATTGATGAAATCTATAACTAAACTAATAACTAATAAAGCAAATAAAAAGATATAGAAATCAGTGGGATAAATGTGTCTAAGGTTAAGGATCACTGTAACGATGCAACAATAAATAGAATCACACTTCACCTGAATCTAGTCTAAATTATTTGAAGGTAGGCTATCTAAGGTAATCTACTAACTTCTTTCAGACGATAGTAAACGTGCTTAGACTAAACTAACAATCGCTCTCGCGCAGAGCTAATCTCATCCAAACCCTTTAACGCACTTAGAGTCTAGGGATAAACTGAAATAACATTCGCTGTCGCGCTCCGCTAATCCAACTCAAACCTAAAACATCTATGATAGCCTATTAATCCTCAAGAGTAATTAAATTGCTGTCACACAAATAACACTCAGGTTCAATTCCTAGGATTCCAGTAGAAGTTATCACCTCTCAGTCTCAAACCCTACCTGACTACCTATTAAAGTTATCACCTTTCAGTCTCAAACCCTAATAGGATCCATTTTGCATAGGCTAATATGGGCATAAAGCATCTAGGAACGAATCAAATACTATTTCAATTCAGGTAAAGAAATAATTCTAATTACATATGCATCATCCGAATCACTCCAACCTTAGAACTAGGAATTTAGCCAAGCATAATTGAAGACATATTCAATAGATTTAAACTAGCCAACAACATATATGAATTATTCAATAAATACGGGAGATATTAGTCTTAATGTAAAAAATAATCCAAGTTGACAAAGACTAGAACAATAATACCCAAATCTTCAAAGTGCTAAAAGCCAAAATAATTCCTTCGTTAAAAATCTTCCCTGTGCGGCAGAGGTAAGCTCCAAACAAAAGCTAAAACTAATCTACTATATAAGTACTAAATGCAAGTACCGACTGAGCCACGTGGCACTCCAACAATGCACCAAATTTTTTTTGCCACGTGGCGCTATATTGTCAATATGGACACGTGACACTCAATCCGTTATTTTCGGTTTTATGTCTTTTTTTTTTAATTCGAAGATCTGCCAGTATATTTGGATAATAATTGATTCCCTTACTCATAAATATATTGAGTATCATATGTAGTTTCCCTAAACATGAATATTTGTACGAATTTCCTATGCTAAAATATTATGGTAGCCAACAAATAAAGCTGCAGATTTGTATCTATCCATAATATGTTGTTTTGAATAGGCATATTTGATTGCAAAACCGATCACAAAAACATTAGCAAATTGTTGAAATACCACACAAACATTCTAAAACGAATTAAATAAACGCAACCTGCTCTGCTATGAAAACTAAGAAAAAAAATGCAACATGTTGTGCTTACAAATAGCAAAGAAACATTCTAAAAACAATTAAATAAACGCAAAACAAATAGTTGATGCTGCAAAATTGGCTAACAAATAACAAAAATACTACATTGACAACACATAGATTAAAATAAATGCCTCAAAGCTAAAAGAAATGATATAAAACATACATAAAAATAATAGGCAATGTAATATATGGAGAATCAAAGGAAATATTATGCAATCGCAAAATTTTCTGCAATAAAAAACCTGCAAAACCAAATAAAATGAAATATTCTGCAATCACGATTTTATCCACTTTCAGCATCTGCAATATCTGCAATCACATTTTTTCTAATCTACAATCCATAAAGGCAATGTAATATCTGCAGAATGAAATGAAATATTCAGTATGATATGGCAGTATAAATTCAATGTAATATATGCACAATTAACTCAAATATTAAGCATGATATGGCAGTATTAAGGCAGTGTAATATCTGCATAATCAAATCAAATCAATATTATTACGATTGCCTTATATTTAGCATGATCATGCAGCATGAGTATAAAACTAGAGCGCCTCCCACAATTACAGTACAAAAAACTGGTCTTGCACAAGAGTAATAGCAAAGCATTTTTCGACATTTAGCAAGTACGTTCACAATGAATTCATTAAACTGAACTGTAAAATATATAAATAATTGTTCTTGATTTTACAATTTCGTTTGTTTTTAATTCAACAATGATTTAAACATAAGGCAATCGTAAATTTGAATCTCAGTTCGTTTGTTCAATAGTGATTTACAATTTCGTTTGTTCAGTAGTGATTTAGTTTATTCAGTTGTGATTTAAAATATATCTCAGTTCGTTTGTTCAATAGTGATATGACTCAATCATCAAATGAATATTCATCATACTATGATTGAAATGACCTATATTATCAATATAGCAATAACAGAAGTGGTATTGTTGTCTATCATGATTAAAAACGAAAGAAGAGCAGAGAATTCCATTTTCAGGTTTAGTTTCAGGAAGCAAATCAGTGTCTGAACTTAACAAGAGACTGAAAAGGGCATAACGAAGAGAGCTAAGGTATATAAACCTAAATTAAAGACCCAAAAGACATTCTCTTCACAAAACAAGTTTGAAGTAAGCTAGGTACATTTCTAAACTTGAATCACTCGGTTTTTTTAAATTTAAATATAAATCTTTTTCACGAACTTCCTCTTGATTCACTATTTCTATCTCTCTCTTGAACAGTTTACGAGACATTGAACTAGCATAATTTCAAATAGACCCTCTTGCAGTAATTTAGTAGTGATTTAAACCGACCACCCTCTTGCTATTACAATTTTATTTTATTTTCAATTCAGTAGTGATTTAAACAGAATTTCAAATATATTATAGAAATGTATTGATATTACATAATTCATAACTATGTTTCGTATTACATAATTAAACTTTTATTGTTTTTTCTATATTGTTTCGTAGCTATGTCAAAACAAGAACAAGAAATACAAGATATTACAGGTAGCCGAGAGAATTATGAGTTAAAGGTTCGAGTAATTCGATTGTTTAAAGTTCCTAAGAAAGAAGATCGTACGCAATTTATTTAGTATTTACGGCTAAATTGCTATATAAATCTTTAATGTTTTCATTTAAAGATACATACATTGTATTCACTTATATAATTAAAAAGTGACTTATATAATCTGTAATGTTGTGCAGTGCAGTTGTGTACTATTAATATTTATTTTACAAGTATCTAATTTTTGTTGTCACTTACATGATTTAGTTTATAAGTGAAGCATTTACTTACAACTCATACTATTTAGTTTACAACTAAACTATTTAATACACTATTTCCAACTAAATTACTTACTACACTAAAAGTTAGTAAAGAAGACATACCTTTAGGTCTTCTTTTGTATGTATTTATAATCCAATTTTCCTTTTGACTTCAATCTGAGCTCCCATATGTTTCCTATATGATGAACAAATTAGTTAAGTACAGAATAAGCAAGTAAATCATTTAAGTATAGAATTAGTCAATTGTTGAAATCATGACCTGATTGTATAGATTGAATCAGTTTAGCAGATGCATATTAGAGATTATATGTTGCAACTTGTATTGGCACAATTTTTATGATTAGTAACGACACTATACTTTATTGAACATATCCAGATAGGTGAAATAATAGTATAGTAGTCATACCTTTAGAGCTCTTTCATAAATTTTCTTAACAAAAACCAATTTTGTCTATTTATTCATCCCAATGTCCATCTTGCATTACAGTAACAAGAATAAATAAGTTAGATTGTAAAATATTAATAAAATTGTTTAAAAAATTATGATACTTTATCAAACAGAGAAGGGTGACCTGATTGTATATGTATAACATAGAAATCTGACTTCCTGAGTTCAGAACCTGATATCATCGTTTTTTTCATTAAACCTATAATTGAAAAAAATAGGGTAATGTCAGTAAATACAATATAAATGAATGATTTAGTGTAATATTACCAAATTATAAGTCAGAAGTACACATACCGTTACAGCTTTTTCATCCTTAGTTAAATCATCAATATTTGCTATCTGATTCCCAGTTCAAAATCATATAAATTGGAGCTTATATGTTGAAATGAAAGCATGCAAAAGAACCATATATTAGTAAATAGAATAGGAGTTAAAAAGCTGAAATAAATGTTTAAATTGTAGTACAGAATATGAAAAGTTATACCTTTTAGAAAATGAAAAGATTGAACTTGACATTTCCATTTAAATATTCACTGTTCTTATCAGGGACACTTGGAGTGCTCACCTGTAATCAGAAATACGAAAGCATTTGCAAAGGTTAGTGACAACTATTATTACATATGCTACTGTTACATCTATACTATTGTTCTGTATATAGCATATTTTTTTTATGAACTTGAAAAAAAATGAAACAACATATGTTTAAATGTATATGATTTATCTTTATTTCTTATTATACAATTTCGAAAATAAAATATTAAAAACATGATGGAGATAATGACTGTATATGAGGGAGAGAGAGAGAGAGAGAGAGAGAGAGAGAGAGAGAGAGAGAGAGAGAGAGAGAGAGAGAGAGAGAGAGAGAGAGAGAGAGAGAGAGAGAGAGAGAGAGAGAGAGAGAGAGAGAGAGAGAGAGAGATTCCGCTTACATTTATTGACTTTGGAGCTGCACATAACATCCTCCATGGATCTGAAAGCCCACGGTCGCTTTGCATGTTATTAAACAAGGAAAAAATTGTAAGTAACAGATCTTTAAATAATAGAAAACATAGTTAGTAGAGACAGAACACACACCTACATCGTTTGCACTTTATATATTTCATCTTGGACCGATCTCCTCATCACCGGTGTTGTTGTGGTTCGAATAATAAACAAAAGAAATATAAGCATAAGGTCAGTTTGAAACAGAATGCGGGTGGTGGGATAATGATCTTCTCAAAAAATAAATGGTATGAATTAGGCAAACACGGTGTTTAAAAGATAGGCATTCTTAGAAGTTTTTGTTTTGGATCTGGATCTGTAAACGTGAAAGAGGGATACAGAGACAAAGAAAGAGAAAGAGAAATATGAAGAGAAATAGGGAGAGGACACACAGAGATAGAAACAGTTGAGTCTGAAAGTTTTAGAGACAGATAAAGAGATAGAGCATCGGTAAACGTGATAGCTAATTAATTTATTATTTTGGGAATATGAATCGGAACAGTCTAGACAGATTCAAAAAGATCTTGTTTTGAATTTCGTGGCTTGACAATTGGGCCAAAATAGAGAAACCCGACTTTTGTATTTTATAAGCCCAGAAGTTCATTAGCCCAATATTTAAGCCCATTAACTCAATATGTCCATTAAAATAATTTAAAAACCGCCTACATTTTTTTAATTTGGGCATGTAAGCCCATTAACTCAATTAGATGTTTAACTTTAATATTTAATCCCATTATTTGAATTAGTTTACACAAACGTGATACATATACAGCTATAGAGAAACCCGACTTTTGTATTTTTGGCCCAATAAGCCCATCAGAGTATTCGTATCTGTAAGTTGTAATGGGCCAATAAGCCCATTCGTAATTGTTTAATTTGTTTACCAACCTTTTTGTATATCTGTTTTTTTCATTTTGTTTGGCCCAATAAGCCCATTACAGTTTGTGCATTCTCATAAATTATAATTAAAAAACACAATAGGCCTAATAAAAAGGCCAACACAGTTTTCGTATCTGTAAGTTTTAATAGGCCAATAATCTCATTTCTGATTGTTTAAATTTTTACCAAAAAAGTTTTTAAATCTGAAAAATATTTCTTTTTAGCCCAATAAGCCCATTATAATACTGCGTAAAAATATATTTGGCCCAATAAAACCATCACAGTGGCGGTTCAGATGTTGAATTTTATATTTGGTCAATTAAGTGCATTAAATGTTTTTCAGCTTTTTTCTAAAGACATCTAATCTGTATCGGTTCATATTCTTTACAAAAAATATCTAGAGTGTTCAGATTACACTTAGGAATAATTTTTTAATCATTTTATTTGTAGGTATTAATATATGAATATGAGTTAAGTTTTAATATTCGATTTTAGGTTATTAATTTTGGCTGAAATCAATTTTTTTATCCGTGTTTGGTTTCAATAAAAATACACGAAACAAATACGGTTTTTTTAAAAAAAAAAAAATTAGCAAATAACACACAAAAAAATCAAGATCGAATGAATAGAGAAACAGACAGCGATCTCACATTTTTTTGGCTTGATGACGGTAGGTAGATCGATTGAATATTCTTGAAGCTTCAATCCACACCAACGTCCACATTTCCTCATTGCAAATGAAAAAAAAAAAATCAAAGACTATAAACATGAAAAAATGAGGTTCTTATTAAACTAAAAATCCTTCTGAAGATTGTTTCAGTACATGATTTTTATTGAACAAAAGCCAGTTGACAATTTATAAATGAATCGTTCGCCATAGATGCAGATTATTACAAATAGAAAATGTTCTTACATTTTTCGGCATGACTAATCTCGGATCTGTTCCGCGCCTTGGTTGGTTTGGACATCTCCGGCATTTGGCTTCAGAGGAAAACTCCTAATCGACGATATCTCCTTTGCATGTTACAGGAAAAAAAAATAGAGATGTTATTTTTGGATCCGAGAAAGAAACTAGGTGGATTTAAAATAGATTTGAGATTTACCTGTTTGATTTTCGCTTGCGTGAAGTCGATATCTCCTTTTGGACTTTTGTTTAGGAGAGAGATCCATCAGAGAGTCGAAAAAAACTCTGATCTGCAAGCTATAGATCAAATGGTTTTTTGAGACAAAAAATTGGGATCTTGAATATTTATACAAAAAACAGAGAACAGAGTGTCGTTTTTTTGGATATTCAGGAAGGGAAAGATGAAAACAAACTAAAAAATTATAGATCTGTAACCAGAAATCGAGATGGAGCCTCCACATCAAATTGTATTATGGAGGAATAAACTTCGATCTCAAAGATTTAAAAAAAAAACAAGACGAAGCCTTGGACTCCATCTATAGAAAGAGGAAAATGGAAGGTTGAAATCGGAAAGAAATTTGACGATGGAAAGTGAAGAAAGTGGAAACTCTGTAAACGGGAGCTTGAAGAACAAGAGAGCAAAAACCAGAAGCGGCGGAGAAAGTGATTGGAATGAAAGAAGTAGGGTTTCAGTGGTAAATGGGAACCAACATTATAACTGGGCTTAGGCCACTCATTTTATGGTTTAATAAGGTTTCTTGCAATGGGCTTGGGCCTGGGTTACGGTTTCTAATTAAATGGCCGGGCATTGGTTGTTTAGGGTTTTGGGCCACCGAGATGGCAATTGGGCCTTGAATGCCATTAAGCCATTTCGTTTATTAGTCCATTTGGTATTAAAAAATATTTGTTATTTTTTATACTATTAAAATAAATAATTTATATTTTAAATTATTTAATTATTTATATTTGTTTATATACTAATTATGTATGGGCTTATTGCCCCATAAGTCAATTTAATTTTTAAAATTATTTATTATAATTTAAAATATTAAAATAAGTATTTAGTATGTACAAATATTTTTTCTACTTTTGCATAAATATATTAACTATTTATTTATGTCTACAAATTTTAATTATATTTAATAAATGATTATTATGTGCATTTAATTATTTTTTTACAATTATATATATGATTTTCCAGTGATTGTGGTATGAATGAAATGAAGTTGATTGTATTCAATGGATTATATATACATATTTTTATAGTTATTATGTTATTAACTAAATAAAGTATATTGTATAAGGTCATTAAGAATTACGAGGCTTATTAATAATTTACACATTTAATTGGCCAATACTGTATTAATTATTTCATTTTTGTTTATCAATATCAATATATCAAAAAAATAGTAAGTTGTATAAAATTTTGTTATATATTGGGCCCGAAATACATTTTATGAAATTTGCATTCGGGTCTATAAGCCCGTTACAGTTTATAAAGCTCATTAGTATTATTAATTATTTAATGGCCCAATAAGCCCTATAATAATTTATTTTGGTTTATATATATAATATTTACTAAAACATATTGTCTGTTGTGAGCGAAGGTGGAGAATCAATTTAAAGTTGGGCCTATAAGCCGATTAAAACTATTCAAAGTTGCATTCAATATTAACGTCATATACATTTAGTAGTTATAAATATAAATTTCTATTATATTTTTTATAATACTAAATTAAATATTTATCGTGGACCTTTTGTAATTTGTTTTGATTACTTATATTAATTAGTTACATATGTTTATGTATTTTTATAATACTAGGACAAAAACATTAGTAGTATGTAGATTGATTTATTTTACTTTGAATATATTTTAGATTTACAGGGTGATTTTGTTATGGACGAGTTAACTCGACATAACAGAAGGGTGAAATTGGCTGTTATTAGAGAGAAACGACAACGGACAAATTCAAATCGATCAGGTTAATAAATTGCATTCAATTCTTTGACAATTGTTTCCGATAATTGAAATATGAAATTTAATATAAATACTAAATATGCAGGTTCTATTCTTGGAGTTAGTCCAAATTCTTCAGTTAGTGATCGTATCCCCCTGACCGACATTTCAAATGGTTAGTGATTGTTATTCTATAAAGTCTTTATTTACTTTTATAATACTAAATTAAACCACGCAGCTTGGCAGTCATGTCATACAATGGAGAATTATTTCAAGCAACAATATTGGACATACGGTTTTGATTCCTCGCACGATCATGTCACCGTCAGACACTTCATTCCCTTTCAAGTTTCAACGAAAACAATTTTCCTTGAGTGTCTGTTTTGCTATGACCATAAACAAGAGCAAGGACCAATCTCTTGCAATTGTCGGTTTGTATATTCCATGCCCTGTTTTTAGTCATGGTCAGTTTTATGTTTCATCATCAAGGGTGACTAGCAAGAAAGGTTTGAAGATATTGATCTGCGATAAAGACAAGAATAGATATAATAGTACAACCAATGTAGTATACAAGGAAGTTTTTGATAATTTATAGCAATTTTGAACATCGTGCTAGATTTTATGTTTAGCGTTTCATTTTCATGTATTAGATGAACATTTTTATTATGTTTGATGGTTTTAGTAGTAATGATGTAAGGGGTGTGACTATCTCTGTTTGAAAGACAACGTAGCCATTTTTATTATTAATAAAGTTATGGAGAGTTTCACCTCTCTTTATATAATGTAATTTTTTGTATATCTTGAATATTTTTAGTCAATTATTCATTATTTATTTAAATAACTAATCGAATATATATTGAACAACTGACTCATCGATAATTAAAATATACTATTTTTATAAATATAAGAAAAAATAAACACTTGCACGTGTATTACACTAATTCTAACCTAAAACTAACGCTACCTCTAATCAGATAAGTCCCCCCCTTTTGAAAAGTCAAACCCAAAAACTATTATCTCATTCTCTAAATCTTGCGCATCCTCCTAATCTCGGTGGGCTCCTGCAGCCAAGCTTCTCACGCGATGTGTAATTACGAGGCCCAATAAGCCCATTGGGCCATAAATTAGCAAATTCTCCAGTCTTGTTCCTGCTCCAACATTCGGTTCAATATCCGAGCTTAAATCGGCATTTGTACAATTTTATTCCAATTTTGCATCACTTGTTTGGTGCCATCACATGTAGTCTCCACTTCTAAATTAATCCTAAAATACCTGAAAAATATAAAAGCACGAGTGTAGACTCCGAATACAAAATAATAAAAAATTAATTATAAAATATGCACGTAAATGACCTATTCTAATATATAACTAGACTCCTAAAATATGCATAAATTATGTGTCATCACTTACCTTCTAGGTGTCGACCTAGACGGTGGAGGGATAGAAGAATGAGCCTAAGCCGAGGTGGAAAGGGTTGCCTTATTTTGACTTTTCCTTTAAATAAAGTTGGGCCTTTTTTTTTTTTTTGAATTTCCGACTTTGACTTTTTTTTTTATAAATTAATTAATTATCCAAGAATCTTTGACTTTTTGATTTTGAGACCTTGGATAACCGAAAATAAAAAGAAGATCGTCTTAAGTAACTTGAAATATCACACGAGATCTTGAGATTTGGAGAGAGAAGAATTTTGAGAAATACGGCTAACAACCTACAAGTTAAGGCAAGTAAGATATGCAAATATCATGCAAGAAATCAGGGAATTAACTACCGACTCTCGGAAGATCTTTGGGCTAACAAATCACACCTCAGAAGGTAAGAAAAATATTCGGCCAAGGGACTTGCCTTGAGAAACCGCGTAGGACTAGCAAGTTTGACAATGAGAGAAGAAACATTTTCGTGAAAATGGAAGCGGAAGCAAGGGAATGGACAAGAAAATTTTATGTGAACAATTGAAACTTGGAATAGTGACTTACAAGACCATAGGCTCTGATGTCAGTTGATGCGTTCCTGCCTTCGGATGTCGGTCAAGTTGCAGCAGCGGTGTCGGATCTAGGTCTTGGTGGTGAGTCGCTCGTCTCGGCGAATTGCACGAAAGGCTTGAGGTTCCCGTAGCGAATGAAGGAACGCGAGGGAAGTGTCGCGACACGGCGAAGGTGACGCGATGAATGGAGTCACGACGCGCGAACGGTTGAGCGCGATGAATATCACGAGACGTTAGCGGTGGTGAGCGGTGGCGGATCTGGATCACGGCCTCAGGACTAGGTGTGATGAAGGATAGGGCTCGACGGATCAAGCGTGGCCGTAGCGTCGGCGACGGAGTAAAGGAGGTGAGAAGATAGATTAGGGTTTTGACGTCCGATCAAAGGAAGGAGGCAATGGCACTCAACTTAAGCTTTGATTTAAAAATAGACGTAACCTAATACATGAGGCTGAGATGGCCTTATATAGAGGTCGCGGGACTCGGATGGGCCGAGTCTTGCCTAATGGGCTAGCCCACTCAACATGAGTGGAGCACACGCCCGAAATAGAAAACTACTAAAAATAGTAACTTCTAAAAACAGATAGTGGCAAAACTAGAAAAGTCTAAAATTAGTAAAAAGAAACTCTAAATGATAATGATAGGCGCCGTTGATGCGGTGCCGACGGTGACGAGGAGCTTGAGAGAGAGAGAAATATCGGGCGTGCTTTGGCTAGCGACGACGTGCATGATCAACGATTGTGTGGCGTTGGCGATGGCCTTGGCACGCGATGTTGTCATGGGCCCTTGTGAGCGGATGCTCATGGATTCCTCCTCCTCAGTTGCAGTCATGGTGGGCATGGGCGCATCAAGTAGGTAGGGAGGCATTAGCCGCCGTCGCATGTGTCGCGTCCATTTCATCCAAGTTGAGTCGTGTAGACAGTCCCTCCGTGTTGACTATGCGTCTTGAGCCTCTGGGGACCGATACGGCCGAGTGTACCTGCGACTTCAAAAACTCATTTTCATGGGTTAATCGAGCGATTTTAGATTCAGATTGAGCACTTAGTGTTTCGATTATGGCACGCTATTGGGCCAGTTCCTCTTGGAGGACACTCATGGTTCTTGCGAGCTCTTGCATTTGCGAGTCTGCGACTGGTTGGCTGCTGATGTCCTCTGCCTGGTTCGCGATTTGGACATTGCCTTGAGCTTGATTTTTTACGAGGATTATGGGATTTCCAGCGTTGTCCATGATGGGATGAGTATCGGATTGATGATTGGATCGTTGATTGGCTAGATGCCCTATGGTGGGCGCCAAATTATTTTGGGCGAAAAAGATCGAACCGACCTGAATCGCTTAAAGAATGGCAACTAGACAACAATTAGATTGATTATATCCAATTAATCCAAATCAAACAAAGATCTAGACGAAATAAGATTAAATAGATACAAATACAAGCTTATCTCCTTCGAATAAGAGACTGGTCGAATGAAATGATTTAATCGTCGGTCGCTTCAATACTGAAATGAAGAACTGAGCTAGAGAATGATTGTAAAAACGAGTAAGAGAGTAGCGAATTGTAACTTGAGTTTCTTAGGAATGATAATGTGTTACAAGAGCAGAGTTAATCCATTTTTTATACATAATTACGAGGCTAAACTAATCCTGCTGTTGTCGTCCGAGATCCTAAGGGATCCGTCAGGTCGTCGCCTTACTTTTCCGATATTCTCTCAACCGTTCCAACATCCTTCATTTCGTTGTCTTCCTCAGATCGTGGCCCGAATTGCTTGTATTTGGGCCGGCCTTATTGCTGATGATAAATCCTGAGCCCAACACTTGTATAATTTACAAGCACATGTCCATTTAATTGGTATCCTTTTGTGAACCGTGTGTGGACCATATCAATCTATGAATCTACGGAATTGTAAATGGCTTATATAATTTATTGTCCTTGGTCCTTGGATGTAATGCTTTAGATGAAACTAAAAATCTAAATGCTTATATTTGTAAAATCTAATATATAGAAAATGAGAAAATTATTGATCAGGTTTATATAGGAATTTACATGTTGTCAACATCTTATATTTGTAAAATTGGTTGAAGAGTTTGTCACATTCATAATATATATTGACAAATACAAAATTACATATATTGTCCATGTCCATTATCGTACAAAAACATTATCTTCAAAATGGAATTTGTAGGTTCACCGTTCACGTACTCCCATAAGTTTGTTTAGATGTGGTGTTCTTATCTGTGAATGTTTGACCTTAATCAATTCTTCGTTTTTTTGAAAAATTAATTCTGTAACTAGTGGGGTTCGACAATTAGTCCAATCCTATAAACCGACTGAAATCCGATTTGAAGGGGATAGCGGCCCGGGATTCTGCCATAACTCACGACTTCTCTAAGTCTCGTACCCCTCTTAGCAACAATGATTGTAAAGTATTCTACTATATAGTAGTATGCAAATAGTATGCCTATTATCCTTGCCTCATAGTACGAGCCACCAAATTCTTCACTTACACCATTTAGATATACGGTTTCTCCTATAATGTAACTCGTCGTCATACCACCTGCTATAACAATATTGTAATTATTGAATGTACACAAGGGGGAAACATAAATTGTCTTAATATTAATAGAAGTATACACATATATTATAAAATGCTTTAATAAGATATGAAATTGTTAATGGGAAAACAAACAATGTTAAAACAAAGTGTGACAAAAGACTAAGTATAGATTTTATATACATGGAGTGATTCCAACACCAAAAGAACTAGACAAGTACATATCCTCATGATGTTTGAATATGGATAAACGATCTATGTGTTTCTGAAATTGTAATTTGTGTAACAAAAGTAGAGATAAAGAAATATTTAGATTACTATATATTGTTGTAGTATTGAATGACGACCGTATTTTTTTTTGATGGAAAGACGACCGTATTTAAATACCACTAAATTGGGGAAGATTACTATTTTATATAATAAAAAAATTGTGTTAGTGGAGTTTGTGAACAAATGTCAAGCTTATATATACATGCAAAATTCTTTTAATATGAATATTAAGTATATAATTTTTAGCCTTTTTTTCGGCGCAAAATCGCGCAGTCGCTTTTTTTTAGCCGCGCACTTTCTCATGGGCGATTCGACATGCCGCCGAGAAAATCCGAGTTCCATGGGCGGTTCTACGAGCTGCCCATGATGGGTTCAGTTTAGGGATTTTTTTTGAAATAAATAAAAATGTGTTTTTAAAAACCGGTTCATTGAAACCGGGGTTGTGGGCGGCATTTCGTGTCGCCCACGAAACTGGGTCAGTGAACCGGGTTTTTTGGGGGGACAGGGTTCATAGGCGGCACTTCCTGCCGCCCAGGGTTCATGGACGGCACGTGGTGCCGCCTAGGGTTCATGGACGGCACGTGGTGCCGCCCAGTGAGTATACGTTTCACTCCCAACGGTCGATGTGGGCTGCACGTAGGGCCGCCCAGTACAGGTGTAGCCGGCTATATAAATTAGGGATGGTGGTATTGTATTGTATCCAAATCTAGAAACTCATTTTCATAATAAATGTCGTCGTCAAGCGGTTCTGGTTGGAGGGGATTGTCGAAGTCCTCTTCGAGCGCTAACACATCTGTAGATGATGAGGGTGATTTGCAGGCGCCAATTTCTCCCGAGTACTTCAAGATATGTAATATTGTAATTTTTACTGTATAAAATAATTAGATCTTAAATGTACTTAGTCTTTGAAATGTTAAACTGTTTTGAAATAATATTTAATTTGTTGATATTAGTTTTTAGAAATTTAATTATTAATTAGTCTCTAATGTGGTAATTTTTGTATATAAATAGGGTGATTCTAGTGATGATGGATTTATAGCTATCGACTTCTCATCCCATTTTACTACTACTGAGATATTTCCTAGTAAGGAAGGATTGAGAGATTGGGTGCAAAGGGTAGGTTTTAGTCTTTTTATGGTGATCACTACTAAATCATCAAATCCTAAAAAGATTATACTTCACTGTGAGAGATCCGGGTTACCTAGGTCCGGCAAGAAGAAGGTGGTAGTCGATGGTATAAAGGTCAGCCCGATACGAGTGAATAAAACTAGGTCAAAAAAGAAGGGTTGTCCCTTTTTGCTGCATGGTACTTTTAGGGAAGGAAATGTTATTAGAGATCCTGGATGGACCTTATCGGTTGTTAGTGGATCCCATAACCATATGCTTTCTACCACCTTGACCGGCCATGCATTTGCTACCCGACTTACGAAGGAGCAGCGTAGGAAAGTGATGATTGATACTGCGGCGGGTGCAAGACCCAAGGTTATTTCTACACAGCTTAGGAATGAATATTCGAGTGCAACGAGTTCGAGGAATCAGGTGTACACTGTTAGGGCTAAGGAGAGGTTGAAATCCCTGGGCAATCTGAATGTGACACAATGGTCATTGGGATTTTTGAATGAGAAAGGCTATTTGTTGGACACTGCTACTAAGACGAGGGAAGATGGGAAGGAGGTTTTGGCGTGCTTGTTTATTTCTCATCCAGACGCTCGACATTTGTTGTGCATGTTTCCTAATGTCGTCATTATGGATTCGACCTACAAAACCAACAGGTAAACCTTAGTCTTTTTTGTATTATGTGTAGATAATGGTATTTTCTGCGGGTTTTAATTTTTTTTGTGTTGCATTTATAGGTACGGTATGCCTCTGTTCCAGATTGTTGGGTTTACTTGCACCAACTACACATATTGCATTGCTCTTGTGTTCATGGAAAGGGAGACGACAAACCACTATGCATGGGCGCTGAGACGATTGAAGTGGTTGTACGGGGAGAAAAATCCCGTATGCATCATGTCTGATCGAGAGCTAGGACTGATCAAGGCTGCCAAACTGGTGTTTCCGAAGGTTAGTCATCACTTGTGTCAGGTCCATGTAGACCGTAATGTGAAGGCATATGCTAAGACGATGAAGATTGACGAGAAGAAATTCTCGGGAAGTGTTCGTCGGGTGATGAGGTCTCACACAAAGGAGGAGTACAGAGAGCGGCTTGCTCACTTTAAGGGGATATGGAGTGAAGGCTTGGTGCGATATGTGGAGCAAACTTGGTTTAATGAGCATAAGAAGAAGCTGGTTGCGGCATGGTGTGATGATGTTCTCCATTTTGCCACAAGAACATCAAACAGGTAACTATCATACAAACATTTGCAATCAAATTGGGTTATAAAATTTATTTACTTAATTGTATACGAATATATTATTTTCAGGGTTGAGGGTCAGCACTCTATGCTTAAGGACATGATTGAGACATCCGTCGGAGGGTTCGACACACTTGTGCAGCACATCGACAACATGTTTGTTGATCAGCATCGGAAGATCCGATATGAGATGACCAAGAACTGCACTGCCTTTCCCATGGAGATAGTGAAAGGCCCTGAGTGGGTTAAGGTGTTCTTTAAGCGCATCCTTGAAAAGTGCTCTGAAAAATGCCTGAGGATGTTGTATGCCCAAGCTGTGTTAGCAAAGGAGGGGAAAATTGGGAACAAATGTGCTGATTTTTGGTGGAGGTCCACACTGGGGCTGCCTTGCCCACACACAATTAAGGTCTACGTGGAGACGGGTTATCCGTTAGTGCCTGAAGAGGTTGATATTTTCTGGAAGCAGATCCGATGGGAAGGGGTGGATGCTAAGGATCTTGATGTCGATGATGGTGTTTCACTGACAGCGGACAATGTCACGGTGGATGACTTCGTTGAAGAGTACTTATGTGGGACAGTTGAGGGATTTGATTTGAAGAAGATGGCGGAAAAGTGGCGTGAGTCAAAGGACCCTACATCGTGCGATATTCAAGACCCGCCACGCGGCGAGACCAAGAAGGGGAGGCCTAGGATGAATGCGAGAAAGACCGGTACGAAGAGGAAAATGTGTTGGGACGAGCATGTGGATGCAAACATGAAGAAGGAGAAGCAGAAGATGAAGATGGAGGATGAGGAGCTGGGAGTGGATGAGGAGGATGAGCCTGCAGAGAAAGAGACGACCAATGTGAAATCGTCCGTTGGATCCCCGGGATCGAAAGGATGCCCTTCTAGCGGACGACCTCACAGTGGAGTTTCAACAGCAAAGGGGAGTGCCACTAAACCTGCAAAGCCGAAATCTGCTTCAACCAAGTCCAAGTCGGGTTCAAACAAGCCGGTCAAGTATCTCGGCTTCAACTGGGGGCACGAGAATATTGATCATTTCATGCTCGCCTACATTTCTGGAGTTCAAAATGTCAAAGGTGATGGTCATTGTGGGTTCCGTTCTCTTGCCGTTTTGCTGTGTCGCCAAGAAGACGAGTACATTGATGTCCAGTTAGGGCTTTCGAAGCACGTCCAGGCACATGGAGCGAACTACGTAGCGATTCTTACGAAGGAAGCATTGACGTTGGAAGAATTTGTTAGGAAATTGAATTATATTCCTTCACCGTGCACGGCAAACTTCTGGTGTATAATGCCTATTACTGGGTTGGCGTTTGCAACGGAACACCAAGTGGCTGTTGTTGTCTTATCATGGTTCGGACCGCACACATGTCTTCCATTGTGCCCCCCCCGGGTGCCGAGCCTCCGAAAAAGGTTTATGTGATAGCACATGTAGGCAGGAGAGACCATTACGTACCGGTACGTGGAGTCCTACTCTCTCGTATTTACTTATTCTTTCATAATTTTTTTAGTAACTGTATTGTTTACGTGTACAGATTTGGCTTGTTAATGACCATTGTCCCATTCCACCGCCTCCAAGACAGTGGCGCATTTACAAGGATCCAAGTGTTGATGGATGGGATAGTCATGAGCGCTTCAAGGATAGGTTCAAGAATTATGTAGAGGAGCGAGCATATCATGGACGACCTGACATACTTACCTAGGTTTTTTGGATTGTAATCGACTTTATATATGATATTGTATTTCCTTTTGTGTGAAAGTTTGATTGAGATTGATCGTATATTGTGTTTTTAATCATTTGTTTTTGAGAATTGAAAAAAATCGGGAAAATGCTATACGAGACAACAATATTACTAATCATTAACAAAAACACGTTCACGAAAACATTAAAGTGTACACTAGTTTAACATGAAACATAAAAAAAGCTATCTAATCCCCGTCCGTATTTATAGGCTAAATAGGACCGTTGTGGGCGGCCCACAGAACAGCCCATGAGGGTACTGGGCGGCACACAGTGCCGCCCATAGGCATCTTGGGCGGCACACGGTGCCGCCCATATCATTTCATCACCACAACTCCGTTGTACAGCCCATGGGCGGCACAGTGTGCAGCCCAAGATGCCTATAAATAGGCCATACGGGGTCCCCTTTCTACCAAGCTTGTCTCACCCAAAGAGGCAAGCTTTCACATCCAAGAGGAAGGGATGTGTTTGATCGCGGTAAGAAAAATAAATATATGTATTTTATTGATTATTTACGCTATTAGGTTGTAGTATTCGTTGGAATCTAATTAAATAATATTTTATTTCAGATACAAGAATTCAATATCGTGGGTTTCGTCGTCTAGCATTTTCAGAACTTCAGTCCCGGAGGAACACAGTCAACCGCCTTTTCCACCTTCACTAGTGAGCTTAAACCGAACTGTCTTGTATTCATTGTAGACTCACGTCATGTTGTGGTCATTTCTAACAGTGCGTTAAGATGGATGCGATTGCCTTGTGGTCATTATCCTCTTGACCGAGTCAAGAGTCCTAGGACGAACCTCCTTCGGCCATGTCGTACATGTTGAGCTGCTCTTTTTTCCTCGCTGCAGTACAGAAAAACATAGGATCTTCAAATTTCGGTATTTGTAGGATTTCAAGTTTTTCTGTGATGCAGCAAGAAAAAAAGAGCAGATCAGCATGAACGACATGGCCCAAGGAGGTTCGTCCTAGGACTCTTGACTCGGTCAAGAGGATAATGTCCACAAGGCAATCGCATCCATCTTAACGCACTGTTGAAAATGACCACAACATGACGTGAGTCTATAATGAATACAAGACAGTTCGGTTTAAGCTCACTAGTGAAGGTGGAAAAGGCGGTTGTTTGTGTTCCTCTTGACCAAGTCAAGAGTCCTAGGACGAACCTCCTTGGGCCATGGCATACATGCTGATCTGCTCTTTTTTCCTGGCTGCAGCACAGAAAAACATGGGATCTCCATATTTCAGTATTTGTAGGATTTCCAGTTTTTCTGTGATGCAGCTAGGAGAAGGAGCATATCAGCATGAACGCCGTGGTCCTAGGAGGTTCATCCTGGGCTCTTGAGTGAATGTATATGTATAGTGCAAGAGTTGTGTATGTCATTTGTTCCAGTGTGTATGTATTTTTTTTTAAGTGTGTAAGCCATCAGTGAATGTATATGTGTTTTTAGAATTTGTACGTGTTTTTAGTATGTGTATGTAATTTAAGCCATCGGTGAATGTATATGTGTTTTTAGAATTTGTACGTGTTTTTAGTATGTGTATGTAATTTAAGAATATACATGTGTTTTTTAGAAATAACGCACGAAAATCCAACAAACCAATAAGCACAGAACTAAAACTAGAAACGACGGAACAAATATCTAAATACGAAACCAATAAAGCCAAAAGTCATACTTAATTTACTGGAATTTCACTCTCCAAAAACGTACAAACACAAAAGTCAAAAGTCATACTACGAACTCTCCGTCTCACTATCAGATGAGTCATCTAGATGTGGAGTGGAAGCACTAGCTAAGGACACACCCGAACCCACGCCCGGTGCCCATACTGGAGGAACATAAGAGGTCGGCTGAGACGATGCCTGCTGAGCTGCTGCACGCTCTTCCACCATCCTAGATGATTCGGCTCTCTCAAATATAGTAGCGTCTGCACTATATACATGGGAAGGCATTTGTGAAGCCCGTACAAGCGGTGGAGCTACAGGAATGACGTCACTGAAAAGGATGTCATGTAAATGCTGAAAGTGCTCCCTATACCCTAAACAACCTCCTCCAGACATAAGCTCCTGAAGATAGGCCTGACTCATCGCATGACGCTGTAAATGAAAACAAACATTTTAAAAACATAGACTTTCATAAAATAATTTAAAAGAATAAAATGGGAAAAAACATACCCTTTGCAAGTTGATAGCCGGAGGTGGTCCTCTACTGATACGAGGCTGGACTGGCGCATGCGGACTCACGTAAGGATGCGAAACCTGTAGATACCAGTCCAGGTACGCGTCGTGGACATCCCAAGCCATCGTCGCAGGAGGACTCGCCAAGATGTGGGGGCAAAGATGATGCTCACGATGGTCCTACCTGTGCCAACGCGGGTCAAAGTGCAACTGGTATCGCCTCGTCCCCTTGAAATCAGGAGGACGAACTGCAACCAGAGGCTCAATGATATCCATAGGCCTGCTCTGTCGATAACCGAACTGGCGTGTAAGCCGATCTGGCATGTATGGCTCCTCTACATCGAGAAAACGAATAATCCCTCGATAAGTGGAGGACCTGTGACGACCTCGAAAATCAAGACCCTCGTACGGCATCCACCGTATCTGCAATTAACAAAACACGATGGACCATAAATTAATTCATTAAGCTATCTTACTGTAAATTAAAATTGAAAAACAATACGTACATCCTCTGGCCTATACTCGTCCAGAATTCGTCTATAGTGTGACTGGTCACGGGAGGACCGGAGAGGTGTCCGGCCAATGCAGTATCGTCCAGCGCATCGGAGGTCGTCGTCCGCACCTTCCTTGAGGTTAGGGTTGCCCGGAAAGTATACAAAGTACGTCCAAATCCAAACCTGCGTACAGAGAAAGAAAACCATTAGTTATAAACAATTCAATAATGTATATTAATAATCTAAATTATAATTTAACTATATTAAAGGACTACCTCCAAAAGACATGCGCAGCCGGCGAACTGTGCAGCTCCGTGCCGAGAACCCTCTCCGAGGTTCCTATAGCCAGAACCCCGGTACCCCAAGCAGTATGAACAACACGCTCCCAGTACACAAAAAGAGGTAGCAGTGTGGTCTTCAACTCGTTCGTTGACTTGTCAACGAAGATGCTAGCCGACATGGCATGCCATAAGAAACCGGCTGCTATATCCTCTGGGTAGGCACCCTCCTCAATCATCCGCATCACATGCCTCCCAAGCTGGAATTGCTTGACCCAACCCTTCCTAAGGTCGCGGACCATGTCAGCATCATCCTCATCATAGCTGTAGTCCGAATCTATCCCAAACAAATAGCCGAACAAAGCCTCACACTCCGCCATCTCCCTATCATGACCGGTCCATGGTGACGTCACCTCAAATCCCTCGATCGACAGCCCTAAAATCATCAGCACGTCATGTAGAGTAGGAGCTATCTCGCCCCAAGGAAAGTGAAAGGTGTTCGTCTCTGGATGCCATCTCTCAACGAATGCTGAAATGAGGTTGTGATCAACATTGCCGAACTGCAAATCAAGTAAACCTGTCAACCTCGTCTGCTGCGCAATCCAAAATCAGGAACCCTCCACAGGGACCCCTCTAGGAATACGATCCCTCCAAAATGCAAACTGCATAGGGCGTGTCTGAACCCTCAAACTCCTAACAACGTCCTCGGGTGGGTCCAACGACGCCTTCGTCCATATCAGCTCTGCAATGTGCGTATCAAAGTTCCTCAACAAAGATACAAGCTGCTCAGCTGGCTCATGCGGAGATGGGGCCTGTGTGGCTGGCTCAGACTGAGACGGGGCATGCTGAGATGGCTCATGATGTGGAGATGGGGTATGCTGAGATGGACATGGGCCATACTGAGTCTCCTGTCTGGCTGGCTCAGGCTGAGACGGGGCCTGCTGAGATGCCTCACACGGAGATGGGACATGCTGCTCATGTGACTCCTCCAGAGATAGCCGCTGCTGAGGTGAGTCATCAAGATGTGGGTCCTCCTGATGTGACTGCTGAGGTGGGTCCTCCATAATCATGTCCTCAACTGAGCGGACGGGACCAACATCGTCCTCACTAGCGCCCTCACTATCGGCCTCACTATGGCCCTGCAATACACCGCCAACCCTCCTCTTGCGAGCAGATGCAGTAGTAGGGCGACTATCTCGATCGGACCGTGCGATCTTACCCAAAACTTCCTATTTTCGCATAAAAAATATAGAAAATTATTATCTTACAAACAAAATCAATATATTAAAATTTTCATAACAATAACATATTTAATATTACAGTATAATTATCGCGATTTACCTATACTATTTTTTATAATGATTAAATACAATAAAATAATATATTAAATTTTATTTTCTTACAAACAAAATAATATATTAAATTTTCATTACAATGATATATTTAATATTATTTAACACTATAATTGAGTTTATTACCTATACTATTTTTATCAGATAATGATTTAATAATCTAAAATCCAAGTATATATAAATCTACAAGTGCAGTAACAATTTAATTAAATAAATTAGATTTAACGATTACAAATTTAAAAAACACCATACCTTTTCAGTTGGCCTCCGTTCATATTTTCGCTTTTGGCGAACGGGAATTTCACCCAAGTCTGACATAGCTTGATGAGCAACCGCGCACGCGACGTCAAAGGCATTCTCCGCCGCAATATCGCCCTCCTCGCCCAAAAACCCCCCAATATCGCCCTCCTCGACATCGGTTATGGGCGGCACCACGAGCGGCCCAGATTCCTCCATAGTGGGCGGCACGCTGTGCAGCCCAGCCTCGCCTCCCTCCTCGGCCCCCGCTTCGCCTCCTTCCTCCGCCAGCCTCGCTTCCTCCACCGCGTCCCTTGCTTCAGCCGCCTCCTCCGCCGCGTCGCCACCCCTCTCCCCCAGCCTCGCCTCCTCCAACGCCTCGTCGTTGCTGCCCCCCGTCAAACAGAGATTGGCCGCCGCCGCCGCCGCCAACGTCGAATCGGCCGTCGATTCTGGTACATCGCCGCCGTCTCCGCCAAGAACTCCTGTCGCAGCCATCTGACTTTCCGTCCGTTCTTCCTCCGCCAAGAACTCCCATATGTCGTCAACCGAAAATTCACCACCGGGATCCATTTTCGCTCTCGAACTCTGGAAATCGCGATCGGAGAAGACGACCCTGGGCGGCTTTTAATAACGCCGAGAAGACGACCCTGGGCGGCAAGCTGTGCCGCCCACGTTTCAATTTCAAATTCGCCCTTTGGCGGGAAGCTGTGCCGCCCACAATTTTGGGTTTACACTTGGCGGCTTACCGTGTCGCCGAGTTTTAACCCGGTTTCCAGAAAACCATATTTTTAATTTTAAAATAAATAAATTAAATTACAAAACCGGGTTCTACAAAAACCTAAAAATATGGGCGGCAATATGTGCCGCCCAGGTACAATTCGGGTTCATAAAAAACCGGTTTGCATGGGCGGCATTAGGTGCCGCCCATGTGCAAACCGGGTTTTTGGAAGGGTATTCTGGGCGGCATGTAGAGCCGCCCAGGAGGAAGTGCGCGGCTAAAAAAAATCGACTGCGCGGTTTATCGACCATTTTTTTTTGTAGGAAATTATAATGATTAAATATCAACATACATTACGACTAGATCTGTCAAAAAGTGACTGAACCCGTTTTATCGACCTGACCGACCCACTTTTGGACCTGACCCGACCTGACCGAAATTTTTGATAACCCGAAGTTACCGAACCCAAATTTACCGAGACCGAACCCGACCAACCCGAACCTGACCCGATTAACGAATAAATGTGGAGTATTAAAAAAATACCAACATACATTACAACTAGATCTGCCATTTTTTTTTTGTAGGTTAAGCTTGAGGGAATTTGATAACATTCATTTCATACATGTTTAGGACATGCATTTAGGCTAGAGTTTAGGCATTTTCATGTTATTATATTGCATTTTTAGTTAGTTGCATTGTTTTCTTTAGTTTGGATGTCTACACGAGTCTTTCCATGTTTTCAGGTACTTTAGCGAGCAAAGGAGGTGCATTACGAGGCATGAACGTCATAGGAGATGTGCACGGTCGAATACAAAGATGAACAACGACGAAGAACTCGCCTTGGCGCGCAAGAGATCTCTGTTTTTTGTTCTGTCTTTGGCGAAGTATAATCTTTTCTCCGTAACTCCGACTTGAGTGATTACAACGCCGGATTAAAGATCAAGAAGTCAACTATAACTCTTCCAAATTGTAGCGCGTTTGGACAAGGGAATCGAAAGTTATGGCGATTCCACAATCGTGTCGCAGGTGCAGCCGCGAAGTAGGGTTTCAGCACGGTTTGCATCAAACTGTGGCACTCTATCCTAAACCGTGCGCCCTTTCTGAGTTCAGGAATGAGCTTTTGTAAAGTGGCACGGTCTGTGACAGACTGTGCCACTTTACAGAAGAAATAATACAACATAGTCCTCGTGGGAACGATACTTGAAAAGCTACAACTGATCTCATACACTTGTAGGTAAGTTTTGTCCTATCATAATGCGATGTATGCATAATGCATGGCGGACCTAAATAAAGAAGAAATAATAAGTAGACTATTTTTATTATTCTCTTGTCAAAATGTTTGTTTCTATACATTTTACATTATGAGCACTTCATAAAAAGACAGATGATAGTTTTCTCTCAACGTAATACATCACCCCAAGTCACAAATATCAAACTTTATTTGGTGATACAAACATTTAAGCATATGGAAACGTAACACCTACAAGTACGTACTACGAGCTGAGTTATACGATTATGTGAAAAAATACTCAATACGTCAATTATCTAAGATTCCAATCAATCCCGTTAATAGTTTGAGAAAGGTCAAGAAAAATTTACTAAACTCGTGCCTATTCCCTAAACAAATTATAAAAATAAGAAACACAACAGAACGTTGCGAAAACGTTATAAACAAAGTACTTCACGTAAATCTAAAACGACGACATATTGGATAAAAACTCCAAAATTATGTTTGGAACAACACAAAGTAAGAAAGCTATCAACAAAGGTACAAGCTTTCATATGTGCATGGAAAATAATTACATAAAAAGTTTTGAAACACTTGATTCCTACAACTAAGTGATTAAAAGATGATAAACAAAACGCCACTGAAACCCTCACGGGAGCAACGTATTGGATCTAAACAAATAATGACATTACTTGTAAAAAGCAATATGCAAGAAAAAAGAATTGAAAGCAACGATTAAGACATCAAAGATAGGGCAAAAGACCGGCTCTTAAGAACAAGTCATAAAACAAGGCTTGTTCAACCTAAATAAAAAAACAAAACAGACGACACGAGCCATTCGAAGTATCTTTCTAAGATTCCTAAATATTATTTTTGGATATTGTTGAATTCTTTAGGTTTTGATGGTAACAAACATTCAACTAATCTGGGTACTAAGTGTTTCAGGAACAAAGACAGTTATCTCAGGGAACCATTACAGTAAAGGATCGCAGAGGGAACAAAGCTATGTTCATGTGCTTTGTTACCTCTCAAGGAACTGTAGTGACGAACAAGATCAAAGCTGCGAATGGAAGGAATAAATTCAGCGTGACGATTATGGAAACAAATCAAAGGAGATCACGCGGTCAAGGATGGAAGACTTCGCCTGCAAGGACTAAGCCGAAAAGAAGATTTGGAGAGAGAATCCGAATGTGTTATCTTAGGAAAACTTTCCTAAGATAATATATTTGGAGAGAGAAGAATCTTATCTTAATCCGTTAATGTTATCTTAGGAATTATTTCCTAAGATAATATCGGTTGTTAAGATAATATTCTTCAAATCAATTAATATCATCTTGTTACCAAGTTTAGGAAGATAGGATTATCTTGTTATGATTAGGGTTTGGTCGAGTTGTATTTATTAGAAGTATGGATTTATTTCTATGTAACCACGAAGAGGAAAAAGAAGAACTAAGAGCGTTTAGTTGAGAAGAAAAAGAGAGTGAAGTGTTTGTAAGTCTTTGAGGGTTGAGTTCGATTCATCGTTGTAGAAGAGGTTTCAAATCTAGGTGGGAAGTCTAGAGGTTGAAGTCCAGGATACAAGTGTAATCGAACAAGAAATCAATAAGACAAGTAGACGCTTCAAAATCCTCTCAAGCGGAAGCTTGAAGGTAGTGGGTTTTCCTTGAGAAGCTAGTTTTGCCAATCAGGGTTTCCACTATATATCGTGAGTTCGTTCGTTATCTTTCTTGCTGTTTTTAATCCGCTGTATCTTCTGTGGGAACAAAGCTTTTGTTCCCTCAGACGTAACTCTAACGATCCAACAATTGGTATCAGAGCCTGGTGCTCTAGATTGTTTTCGTTACAGAATTTGCAGGAAAGATGTCATCGTCAAGCAATGCAATCGATGATTCATTCTGGAAGCCACCAATTCTAAAGGCCGGTGAGTATGACTGGTGGGTTGAGCAAATCGAATCCCATATTTGTTCCCTCGATGGACAGATATGGAGAATCATCGAGGTTGGCCCCATGGCTATCCCAAATGAAAAGGACGCTACAAAGCCTAAGCCAAAGATTGACTACACCGATGGAGACTGGAAGAAGCTGGAGAAGAATTGCAGAGCCAAGAAGATCCTTCACATGGCCCTTCTCCCCACGGATCTCAAGAAAATCATCGGCTACAAAACCGCCAAGGAGATTTGGGAAGCTCTAAGACGTCTCCATCATGGAAATGAAGATGTCAAGAAAAACAGAATTCTTTCCTTGATGAAGGAGTACGATCAAATTTCTCAAGGAGAGGATGAGCACATTCAAGAGTTCTACTCCAAGTTCCAGGGGATCGTAGGTCAATTGGAGTTCCTTGATGAAGAGATGCCAGACTGGAAGCTCACTCATCACTTTATGCAAGGCCTCAACTCTCAGTGTGACGCAATTGCTCTCGCTTTGTACTCCCAAACTGACGTCAAGTCTCTCACCATGGAAGAGGTTGTTGCCAAGCTTGAAAGCAACGCCTCTGTATACAACCACAAGATGAACAAAAAGGGAGAAGAGAAGGCTCAAAGCATTGCCTTGAAGGTTGAACGTGCCTTTGACCTATCTCAAGTTGAAGAAGAAGATGAGGACGGTGATGAAGATGTGACTCTCATCACTAGAGCTATGAAGAAAATATGGTCTCAAAACAAGGGCATACAGAGTTCCTCCGAAGGGAACAGAGACATGAAGGATGTCATTTGTTACCACTGCCAACACAAGGGATATTTTGCCAATAACTGCTTCAAGAAAAAGGCTGGTCACCCTTAGGTTCGTGAAGGGAAGCAAGCAATGGTCGTAACGTGGGGTGATTCTGACTCAGATGATGAAGATTCGTCACGCTCTAGGGATCTCTGCTTGATGGCCATAGAAGACCATGCCAAATCAAAAGGCGGCATACAGGGAACTGAGGTAAGTGAATCTGAACTCATCTCAAGCTTGAAAAGTAAATCAAAAGAAAGCTTGATATCTTTTATTAAGAAACTTGTTCATGAGAATAGTCTTTTCAGTGAGCAAATTGAAGAAAAGGATGAATCGATCTCAAGTTTGATCGAAGAAAATCAGGGTTGGGCAGACAAAGTGCTCGAGCTTGAGAAAGGTTCATCTTTTCCTTCAAGTTCATGTGTCGAATGTCCTAAGCTCGCTGAGAAGATTACGTCTCTTGAGTCCTCTGTCTCCTCACTTGAGTCCGAGTCTTTAATGTTAAAACTTGGAAATGCAAAACTGTCTAGTGATCTAACCAAACTTAGTGAGGAACAAAAGGACAAGCCAAAAGGTATTGTCTTTGTTGCAGCCAAGAATGAAAAGAAGACTGAGTCAAAAGAAGTACATCGCTTTGGGATTGACTATCAACCAAAAATTCCTGTTGATGTCACCAAGCAAAAAGGCTCTAAAGTCGAAGGAAAACAGTCTATAAAAGAAAAAGGGGAAAGTTCCTCCGGAGGGAACAAAGACAAAAACTGTTCAAACTCGACTGAGGAGAGTAAAGCTTGGTACCATGGACAGAAGGCTCATGCCATTTGGTTGAAGCAGTCTCAAAGCAGTAAGTCCAATGATATTGATTTTCATTCAAGGATTGCTAACAAAACAATTTGGCCTAGACAGAGCAAGTATGTTGATCTAAAGTGTCAAAGAGTATGTTGGTATTGTGGGCACTCTGGTCACTAGAAACAAGAGTGCCTCCTGAAGAAACACAATGAGGAACTTGCTCGAACCACTAGGGATAAAATGAATGCTAAACCTCCAGAAATAAAATATGTTGCTCCCATACCCAGAAAGCATAAGCTTGTCTGGATTCGCAAAAACTAACTCTTTGTGTGCAGGATAAAGTGAGGAAAGTTCCCGGTATTTCACTCGTATTAAGTTCAGTTACCTGACAGGGAACAAAGCGAGTCTCACCTCACTTCTGCAGGAATGTTTGAGATTCAAAGGCATGGTGACAAAGGTAAAAGAAATGGATATGTGGATAAGGACTTAATGACTGAAGTGTTCCGTGTTTGTATACTCAGGTACCATGTATATCTAGAAAAGACATCACTGTGTGGAGAAAGATTGGCATACAAGGAAATTCTCGTGGAACAAAGAATCAAACGCCAGTTTTCTCATTAAGACACCTGTTGGGAAACTCTACATTCAGTTTCATACGGAGCCTGGTTTGTTCCCTTAACCTTATATCTATCGTGTGTTCCCTCGATGATTGGCTAAATTACATGATAAAGTATGAAAGGTTAATCATCATGTCTTGATCTGCATTCATTCTCTTGATCATTTGTTGAATGCCTTGCTTAGACTCATGCTAATACTTCACTTATGTGCAAAATCTCATGCATGATTCTCTATGCTATCTTGTTAATACATGATTCAGCTTTCTTTCGGCCTAAAAGAGTCAACTTGATGCATTGATCCCTCATTATAAGCCCAAATGATTGTTGACTCTACAACTTACCTTAGCCATCATGCTTGATGCTTCCTATGAGCCCCTCTAATCATCCACATCTAGGAGCCTCTCATTCATGATTAAACATTATTAAAAATTCTCGTATATGTTTATGTGTGATGTTCTTTGTACCCTCTCTGGTAACATTATCCCCGCATCACACTCCTCTATTTTTTTCAGAAAGTCGAGAATACGAATTGTCGGCTCTGTGGTCTGTGGCTGGGATTTGACAGGTATGATGTGTAATGATGGCTTGCAACTGCTTGAGAAATGTTTGTGCATCAAAGGTGATGTGGTGGTTGCGTGATGGTTGTTGCGCTTGAGATTTTGTGGGCTTTGATGGATTTGGACAGAATCTTTTACAAGATCTATTTTTGGAAGATATCTTATTGGTTGTGATCTTGGAAAAAGAAGGAAATAGGAGGATTTGGAGTAATACCCTTTGCACTTGAAAAGATATGGAGAATGATTCTCGTGGTTACTCCCCTCCTACCTATATGGCGACTTCAGCAAAGTTACCTTATCGCTCCCTTGTACTGTTCCAAAAAAAAAAAAAAACTGGAACACTCCAAGGTACACAAAGAGGCGACCAATGGATCCTTCTTCTACTGGAGGCTTGTAACCTACACAAGGAGTAGTTTGTGTTACAAGAAGGTGTTGGTTGGGTCAAGGTTAGACGTGAGATGGAAGCTGGTGTGGAGGAAGAAGAGTCTGAAGGTGCAGACTCTGAGGGGGAACAAAAGGTGGAATCTGATTTGAGGAATGACCGTGAGAAGTTTGTCTCGCGCAATATCTTTGTTGGCAGAACAACAAAGGCGTCTTACGGAGTAAGTGAATGCCTAAATTGCTATTCATATTTCAGCTCCCTCTGCAGGCGCCAGTGGTGCTTGATTCGTCTTTCTCTGGCTAACCAATCCCTCTTTTGTTCCCAGCACATCTTCCCCTACTACTTTGCTTTTCTTTGCTTCTGTTTCATGTGTTTGCAATGATTGGCATGTTAATCATATGTGTTACATGTGCTCATTTTGTTGTTGTCTTTACATGCAGTCTATGTTTGTGCGTTTCAATCTAATGCAAAAGGAGTTATTTTGCTTATCCTGCTGTGGTCTTTTTCTCTCTATCTCTTTACTTATGTTTTTGATGATGCCAAAAGGGGGAAAATGACAGGTAGCTTTGGTTAAGGGGGAACAGAACATGGTTTCATATGTTGCTGAGTTGAGGGGGAACTAATACTGCCTTAGTGGGAAGACTTTCTCTCCATAACTGTCTTAACTGTCTTTATCTCGTACGTGTATGATTTATTGTCAAGGGTGTTTGTCACCATCAAAAAGGGGGAATTTGTTGAATTCTTTAGGTTTTGATGGTAACAAACATTCAACTAATCTGGGTACTAAGTGTTTCAGGAACAAAGACAGTTATCTTAGGGAACCATTGCAGCAAAGGATCGTAGAGGGAACAAAGCTCTGTTCATGTGCTTTGTTACCTCTCAAGGAACTGTAGTGACGAACAAGATCAAAGCTACGAATGGAAGGAATAAATCCAGCGTGACGATTATGGAAACAAATCAAAGGAGATCACGCGGTCAAGGATGGAAGACTTCGGCTGCAAGGACTAAGCCGAAAAGAAGATTTGGAGAGAGAATCTGAATGTGTTATCTTAGGAAAACTTTCCTAAGATAATATATTTGGAGAAAGAAGAATCTTATCTTAATCCGTTAATGTTATCTTAGGAATTATTTCCTAAGATAATATCGGTTGTTAAGATAATATTCTTCAAATCAATTAATATCATCTTGTTACCAAGTTTAGGAAGATAGGATTATCTTGTTATGATTAGGGTTTGGTCGAGTTGTATTTATTAGAAGTATGGATTTATTTCTATGTAACCACGAAGAGGAAAAAGAAGAACTGAGAGCGTTCAGTTGAGAAGAAAAAGAGAGTGAAGTGTTTGTAAGTCTTTGAGGGTTGAGTTCGATTCATCATTGTAGAAGATATTTCAAATCTAGGTGGGAAGTCTAGAGGTTGAAGTCCAGGATACAAGTGTAATCGAACAAGAAATCAATAAGACAAGTAGACGCTTCAAAATCCTCTCAAACGGAAGCTTGAAGGTAGTGGTTTTTCCTTGAGAAGCTAGTTTTGCCAATCAGGGTTTCCACTATATATCGTGAGTTCGTTCGTTATCTTTCTTGCTGTTTTTAATCCGCTGCATCTTCTGTGGGAACAAAGCTTTTGTTCCCTCAGACGTAACTCTAACGATCCAACAGATATTAAAGAATCATCGGCAAAATGTTTAACGTTAACATAAAAAGTGGCTTTCGGGGCGCAGCAAAGGACTTCTAAAACTCCAATCTCTATTTCACATCATCCTATGCGAAATGTTTGCATGCTACCACCTCTTTGATTTCTTCAACCGTGACTTTCTATCTTAAGGCTCTTTTATGCCTCTTGCATCTTCACGGTGAGAGCCCTGACATTTTCTTTTTCAACCGTCAAGCTTATCTCTAGGACATCCAAGTTAGAAAGTTGAAATCACGAATGTTTGAAGACCCCAAGGGAAGATTGGAAAGCTTACGACAAAAAGCATGGTGTCACAATGTTTGCAATGTACGCAGTGGAGAAAATAGGGTATCAAGTTAACTGCCACTAAAGACCTAAACTTTCTCCTAAAATTTTGACCATAGGTTTTTCCATTTGTTCAGCCTGGAGTTTAGGATTCCACAAGGGACGAAGATTGGTTATCGCTTGCCTCGGAAGAACTATTAACTTTGCCATGATCCCAAGAAGTTTCGACAATGATGATGATGCCCTGGCTAGGGTATGCAGGGGATTCAAAGCCGCAATTTAGTGAGAATTGGAGACTGAGGATTTGGTAACATCTTTGGGTACAAGATCACCCTCTAAAAAAGTTGCCTCTAACTTCTTTTTTTGGGCCTCCACTCATTCTACCACCGACATAAAGTAAGAACGATGAGCCCTAGAGCCTATAATAACGACAAAACGGGTAATAAAGACCATGGAAGTCAACATGTATTGAATCATGAGAAAAAACAAACTCACCATCCATCAAAAATCCGGATTCGAGGAACCATTTTTCAGATAGGGAATTACAAGAGACTTCGGTGAACGTCCGCTCCTCTAAGACCGTGATACTCATATTGAATATCTAATCTATTTATAAAAATACAAAATAAATAAACTGTTAGTTTTTTAAAGTAAATCAATAAAGGAGTATAATGCAGATCATACTCCTCTCTGACTTTGTTGTATTCATTTACACAAAATTCTGACATTGTCTTTTCTTTTTGCTATAAAAAAATACTTATGATACTCTAAGTATTACCATTTTAAATGCCCTAACGAGAGAGATAAAAGACAATCAGTGACAACGGAGACTCTTTTCTAGGGTGCACCACCTTGAAATCAACTACATAAATAAAAACTTACGAGAAATGTGAAAATCAATGTACGTCCGACAAAATCCATGACAATAATTTACCTCTTTTTCCCAGCGGGAATTGAGATGGCCATTGTCTTGCCACAAGGATGATTATTAAATGTAGAAAAAATTATCTGACAATCATCTATCATGTTTGTCCTCTCCTAAAATCAATGGCTCTCTACCTTCAAGAATCTTACAAGGCAACCGCCCAAGGGCATAAACTGTCACCCTATACGAGTATACAAGGTCTTCAACATACAAATCAATGTCATGGATAGCAAACAAGTAACTCAAGTGAAGTAATAAATGTCAAACAGATGGCATCAAACGATCCGGGGAAAGACAAAGAAAAACAATTATAAACTGATGGAAAATAGAAGGACAACTCGTAAGAACATACCCACTATGATTTGAGAAACCTACAAACTTGATAAATCTTACAACAGAGGCGTCAGAAAATTTCCAACCTTTCAGTGTCTTGGATCTAAAATATCAGTTTTCACAAACATGGACTTAACAGGAGGTAGGACGACAGTGACTTTGAATCATCCATTTCAAAAAGATAACACGAAAACAAGAGCGGCAAAGGAATTTTGAAGATTCAACCCTTACTTGAAAAAAACGAAGAAGATGACAAAGAGGTGGAAGGAAGTAAAATAACTAGAAACGATTCCCCTTCTACTTCGATCAGCATTTATGAGGGATGAAGAAACCGATCTTGATACATGCAAAAGTCAGGGCACCAGACAGGGTTTAAAGGTCGAAGGGGTGACGATTCACAAGAGGGTTATTGAACTTCGGGAAGAAGAAAGAATGCTTCTCTTAAAGGAAGCCCAATTTCGAAAATCTATTTTGGGGGGTAATGTTGTGCCAAAGCATTAATGGGCCAACGCAAGCAGAGGTATCATAAAACCCAAAGTGGTTCGAGCACGGAGGAAAGCCCAAGAGTGGAGCACGCTGGCAATTCTATCAAGATCAGCCTTGACAACGAGCGTCGAATCAGTGAAGCGACCGATAAATGCCCATCATTCAATGACCAATGTAGGTGAACTGGTGAAGTGGAAGGTTCACTTTCCATAGCAAATAAATGCCGTTAAGGAGTATTAATCCAGAAAGGAAAAGATCTGCTGCCACATTCGGGGTCTTATTGATAAGCGTGATTTTTGGAATTAGGTGAAGTAACGGTCGAAATTATAGACCATAAATAAATCGGGTCAAGTTTAGCAAAAAGATGGTATTTTCTCCATACTAAGAGGTCACTCTAAATACTCTATAAAGAAGATCTAAAGAGCAATTCATTGCTTTGTCTCCGATCGCATGGTTTTTTAGGCATTTTATGCATTCCGCCAAAGGTTTGCTTATCATTTTATGCCCTTATTATATTTCCAGGAAAGTTTATTGTTTATCTATATTTTAATAGTTGATCAGTGTTATTTTGTAGCACATTTCTAGAGATTATTACCAGGTTTGAAACGCCATTTGGTGGGATTTTATGCACAATTGGAGATTATGAAATTGGAGCAGAGAAGTGTGGTTTTGGTGGTCTGAAGAAGCTTATTGGAGACATCCAGAAGAAGAGAAATTGACCACCTGAGGAGACAAGCAAGATCCATGAAGAAACCACGTGAGAAGGCGGTGAAGTGAAGAAACCGCGACCAAGCCGCGGGGAGCAGAAGGCCGCGACAAGATTTCCAAAGGAGATGGGCGATAGCAAAGAGGCCGCGTTATCGGAAATTAATTATGCACTTCGAGAGCAAACCGCGATCGCGGCCATCAGCGGGAGTCAGCCCGACGCGCTCCGAACTTCTGTTTTCTTTTTCTGTTTTTCCTTTTTCGTTGTTTTATTTAATTCCGAATATTAGTATTTTTCTTTTTTAGGGATGAGGTTTGTGATCTTGGGCTTTAGGTTAACTTATTTAACCTAACTCTCATAGCCTCCATTGAATATCATAGATAAACCATCGAGAGATCATCGTTTCCATTTAGTATTGTTTTTCCTTTGAAGATTATGAAGAGCTAAGCACCCTTTGCTTAGCCCGGCAATTGAAGCTTTTTCTATGGTTTGATTGTGAGGTTAATTCCCTATTCCTATTTTCTTTGGATTTATATCTTTCTTCTTTAGCTTCATTCCATTGAGTTATATTGATTTCTCTAGATTAGCTACCTAGTGTTATTGATATTATTCATACTGCAGGATTAGGTTCTTGAATAGTATTGGTTGGATCTAACTCATCAGTTGTGGTAATTATCATTATTAATATTAGTGTCCCTAGCCTGACAACCTAGTTGAGATTAATATTATCTATAATGTTAATTATTACTTTTTGGTCAAATAGTTGAGATCAATATTATTCATCCCTAATTCAAAAGTAGCATCCATGATTATCTAGGACTGGTAGGACTAGATTGTTATGAAAGAAGAATTGATTGTATGTTAATTATTGCGGGTTGTGATTATTGACATGTATCCTGGTTGATCCTATGCTCTATGATGTTATTGTTCGGTTGTTCAATAGCAAGTGTTGCTAGAACTGGTAGGGCTAGTAACTATATAAGATTAGGGACAGGAATAACTAAAGGAAAGGAATAGAGATGACCTAGGACCAATCTATCATAGAAAAAGTGGATCTTGCTTGGCTAGGTGTTTTCCCCATATTTGATTATATCATTTGATTTGTTTATTTGCCTTGATTGCTTGTTACGAAACCAATCCAAAACCCCCCTTTGTTACTTGCATGCTAAGAAACACATAGATTGATTACTTCCTCCCTGTGGGATTCGACCATTGCTTGCCTCTACTACTTGTTTAGGTTTGTTAGGTTTTATTTTGACCGGGTTAAGGACGACTGAAAACCCGTCTGTCAAAATTGGCGCCGTTGCCGGGGAGGCAAGATTTGATCTTTCTGTGTGTTTGTGTGTGTGCGTGTTACTTTGGTGTGGACCTATCTTACGGTCCACACCAGTTCTACTGATTTATGTCTTTTTTTTTTTTTTGATTCAGATACGGAATTCTGGGGAGAGCCATGTGAAAACCATCCAATTCGAGTGCAGAAAGACCCAGTCAGACCCTGTAGAATCTGTCACGAAACGCTGCACACCACTGATGATTGTCCAAGACTTTTCGAATTCGCAGCGGTAGTAAACTCGCAAAGACTGGGACATGAGCCGTATCCGAACACCTACACCTCAGGGTGGAGGGAGCACCATAACCCAGGTCTAAATGGAAATCAACCAGAGTACGGACAACCATTTGCACATGGATTCCAAGGACAAAACGCAAGCTTGCCTGCACCCAATGTTGATGTACTCAACACTCTGATTCAAAGCATAGCAACCTTGGCCCAGAACGTGTCCTATATTCAAACAACCATAGCTCAGAGGGACCAACAGCAGCAAGAGGCGATTTTCAGTCTCCAAAGCCAGTTTACCCAACTGAGTCAAAAGTTGATTGAGTCGAAATCCGGACAACTACCAATTCTTGCGGTAGAGAACCCACGAAAGACTGTCTATGCTATGACGCTAAGGTGCGGGGCTGAGATTGAGGCTGAAAGAGTCAAGGAGAAGGAGGTCCAGGAGACCAAGGGAAAGCACCACGAAGAAAATGTGGTCGAGAGCGAGAATGGCGAGGGCGAACAGGAACCGCGACTGCGGCTTAATCGCGGAATTAAATCTCCCAGAAGTCGAGAGCAAACCGCGGCCGCGACCTGAAAACCGCGACCACGGCCCAGCAGCGGGGGAAATCTTCGAAGATTTGACGTCACCGCGACCGCGGCCTCCCAACCGCGATCGCGGTTCTTCCCCAGAAGCAGTTGTTCCTCTCGAAAATGCCCCCGACCCTCTCGAGGACGCCTATGATGAGTATGTGCATCTAAACTCCTTCCCACTTGTCTCGCTGCACCCCGTTACGCCCTTCCCTGAGGCTCTGAAGGACACCCAAAAGGTGGAGAACGACAAAGGCTTATTTGACACCTTCAGTAGCTGCAAGACAACCATCCCTTTGGTCCAATTAGCAAACAACGCCCCGTGCTACATAGAATTTTTAAGGATGCTGGGCAACATAAAAAAGAAACCAAAAGGGAAGCACAAGAAGGAGGCCTTGATTCAGGTGACAAATTCTTACATGCTGGATATGGGGCATGATATACATGCAACACCTGAGATGCTGGGTAGGCCATTTCTGAAGATGGCAAGTGCGTTCATGGATATGCACAACGGTCCACCCACCACGAAGTACAAGAGACTGGGGGCAATGCTCAACATGGAGCACACAAAGAGGCATCCCCCTGATATAGATCTCAAGAGTTCAAGTGCTAGGACCAACCCGAGTTGAGGAGTTTTGAGTAGTATGTCATGCCATGACAATAACTAAGGCGCTGTCCGAGAGGCAACCCGAGGTATGAAATTATTTCCTTACTTTTCTTTTCTTTGTTTTTGCATTTGTTTTGGTGTGTTTTGTTTTTGCTTTGTTTTTGTTTTTGTTTCCGACTAACCTACATGGAAGAGACCTATGCCTATTGAAGAAGGTGTTTCCACACCAATGTAAGTCTTTTTTCCCTGCACTAAGTCACTCCCCGAAAAAACCTTAAACGGGGAGCAAAAAAAAAAAAAAAATCCGAAAAAAAAAACATAAACAAACAAAAAAAAAATTACCGAAGGCCAGCTGTCCAGAGTTTCCCATGGAGATGGTGCGCATCATGTTGCCAAGGAGGATACATTGCCCTACACTTGATTTGGCAACGATGATGACCCTACAATTGGCAGCTGAGGAGGACCACCACTAGAGGCCCACACCACGATCATATCTGGGCCTATTTTTGTGGTCTTTGAAGGCCGTGCAACCCCGCCATACATGCTATACCACTATTCACCAAGTGGTTCCCTATTGGTTGCACGGTAATGAAGACGCTGGAATTGATGAAGACACCCGCCCAACACTGGAGACCTGGGCATATATGGAGTACACCACCATCGACAACGGAAGTGTCCAAGCCAACTCGGCGACATTTGTGAGCTTATTTCCTCTCTTCCCTGTGCTTTATTCTTTTGTCTTTCATTACATTAAGGACAATGCAATGTTTAAGCATGGGGGAGGGTTTTATACTTTATGTCGCTGAGGAGATGAATAAAAAGAAAAAAAAAACCAAAAAATTGAAAAAAAAAGGTATACATGAAAATCCTGGGATAGGTCGAAAACCCGAGAGGGCGGCCTAGGTAATAAGCAGGTGGCCTGGACCAGCATTAGGCTGGGGTAATAATTGGTCGAGAGTGATGTGAGCATATTGTGAGCCCATCTATTGAAAAATGAAATAAGTGGCTTGGTGAAAACCCGAAAGGGCGCCTTGGCAAAACGAGTGAAAACAAGAAGAGTGATTTCTAGGAATCCCTATTTTACTTGGCGAGGCGTCATAAGAAGAGGAGTCATAAGGAGGTTTCGGGTAGGTCACTCTGGAGGAATAAGAAGATAGATGGGAGATAGGATTAGAATTTTTTCCACTCTATGGTGTTTGGGACAAGCTTGGGGGAAGTACTCTGCTTTCCTTTTGGCTTGGCTGTGTGGGGTGTTGATTGGATGTTGTGGTCTTTTGTGCTGAGCTTATTGTTGTATGGTTGCCTGGAGTTTATTGTTAGGTATGATTCTTGGAGGTTGAGTTTTCTATGCTTCCTGAAACCTTGGGGATTAATTGGAGGAGTAGGTTCACTTTAGCTTACTCGAGGACGAGCAAGGTTTAAGCATGGGGGGTTTGATCAGTGTTATTTTATAGCACATTTTTAGGGATTATTATCAGGTTTGAGGCGCCATTTGGTGGGATTTTATGCACAATTGGAGATTATGGAGTTGGAGCAGAGAAGTGTGGTTTTGGTGGTCTGGAGGAGCTTATTGGAGACATCCAGAAGAAGAGAAATTGACCACCTGAGGAGACAAGCAAGATCCATGAAGAAACCACGTGAGAAGGCGGTGAAGTGAAGAAACCGCGACCAAGCCGCGGGGAGCAGAAGGCCGCGACAAGATTTCCAAAGGAGATGGGCGATAGCAAAGAGGCCGCGACCGCGGCCGAATTATCGGAAATTAATTATGCACTTCGAGAGCAAACCGCGACCGCGGCCATCAGCGGGAGTCAGCCCGACGCACTCCGAACTTCTGTTTTCTTTTTCTGTTTTTCCTTTTTCGTTGTTTTATTTAATTCCGAATATTAGTATTTTTCCTTTTTAGGGATGAAGTTTGTGATCTTGGGCTTTAGGTTAACTTATTTAACCTAACTCTCACAACCTCCATTGAATATCATAGATAAACCATCGAGAGATTATCGTTTTTTCCATTTAGTATTGTTTTTCCTTTGAAGATTATGAAGAGCTAAGCACCCTTTGCTTAGCCCGACAATTGAGGCTTTTTCTATGGTTTGATTGTGAGGTTAATTCCCTATTCCTATTTTCTTTGGATTTATATCTTTCTTCTTGAGCTTCATTCCATTGAGTTATATTGGTTTCTCTAGATTAGCTACCTAGTGTTATTGATATTATTCATACTGCAGGATTAGGTTCTTGAATAGTATTGGTTGGATCTAACTCATCAGTTGTGGAAATTATCATTATTAATATTAGTGTCCCTAGCCTGACAACCTAGTTGAGATTAATATTATCTATAATGTTAATTATTACTTTCTGGTCAACTAGTTGAGATCAATATTATTCATCCCTAATTCAGAAGTAGCATCCATGATTATCTAGGACTGGTAGGACTAGATTGTTATGAAAGAAGAATTGATTGCATGTTAATTATTGCAGGTTGTGATTATTGACATGTATCCTGGTTGATCCTATGCTCTATGATGTTATTGTTCGGTTGTTCAATAGCAAGTGTTGCTAGAACTAATAGGGCTAGTAACTATATAAGATTAGGGACAAGAATAACTAAAGGAAAGGAATAGAGATGACCTAGGACCAATCTATCATAGAAAAAGTGGATCTTGCTTGGCTAGGTGTTTTCCCCATATTTGATTACATCATTTGATTTGTTTATTTGCCTTGATTGCTTGTTACGAAACCAATCCAAAACCCCCCCCCCCTTGTTACTTGCATGCTAAGAAACACATAGATTGATTACTTCCTCCCTGTGGGATTCGACCCTTGCTTGCCTCTACTACTTGTTTAGGTTTGTTAGGTTTTATTTTGACCGGGTTAAGGACGACTAGAAACCCGTCTGTCAATAGTCAATATGCACTTGTGTTCAAATTGTCTTGTATCATAAGTTACGATGTTACTATTTCGTCTTATTTAAAGTTTATGTTTTCGACTATCACTACTTGTTTGCAATTTGACCATGCTTAGTAAATACCGTTGTCTAACTATGAGGTGTGGGAGGGTGTGGGAAGGTATATAGTTGATATGATGAAACATCCATCATAGCCTTTCATTACCCCAAAATGATTGGCTCTCGTTTATCCTCACGTTTCACCGTAAGCATTTGTTTCACCGGAACCTGACTATATATATATATAAATGAGTTGAATCCAGTGCAGACGACCCTATAGGTGTAGACGTACAGACAAGTGCATGTGGTCAGATTTAAATAAATCGAAGCTCCAAAACTGTCTTTCATTAAAAGGGGGAAAGGTACGAGCATATTTTCTCGTATAATTCACATTTTGTGACCAAAATCCAATAGCACGCTTAAAAACTTTGTGCACCAAAGTCCATAGATATACTAAAATGTGCATCAACATTCAAAAGAATGTGCACCAAAGTTATAATAAAATGTGCAGTAGAGTTTTTTGAGACATTAGTTGCGAAAATATATGAGTTTTTTAATTCTTATGTTGTAAGAAAGATGAGTGTGTGTCAAACTGAGAAATATGTAATAACCCACTTAAAATGGAAGGGTAAAATAGTAATTTTTAAAGTGGTAAAAATAAAAGTTTTAAAATATATTTTATTTCTTTTAGAGAAATAATTTAAATTTTCATGAACTTAGGTTCAAGGATTGAGTTGTGATAATTTTGTGTACAAAGTATCACATGGGTAATGATGTATGGTGTCAAAATAAAAAATCAAGTGCAACAATTGTGGTAATTTTAAATTTTAAATAATAATAAAGGACATGAGAATTATCCATAAAGGGATAAAATAATAATTGTCCTAAGTAAGTCATTTTTTTAATCTAAGAATGGTTTAAATTATGATTAACTTTATGTTAATTATAATTTAGATAAAACTTATCAAATTTGACCTTGAATATTTAAATCAAGTTTAACAAAATTTTGTTAAGGATTTAAGTATGGTCAAATTCATAAGAACAATAACATAAGCCTATCTTAGCCTAAGTTAAATTTCTATACACTTTAATTTTGGGTTAAATTCCTGCGACACTTCCGTAAAAACGCCATAACGTTTGATTCCCAACTAGGATTGCGCTCATATTTTGAGGACTTGTAGTAGACTTCAAGAGGTAACTCCTCGAATTGGAATCACTCCATTTGGACTTCTGAGTAAAGAGAACGAATCAATTGAATTCAGCACATTGTTCTTCTACTCTCGTGTGGACTCTCTCCTTGGTTCTTCTTCGTCTCCTCAGTGGTCAACTCCTCTTCCTCTGGATATCTTCAATTTGCTTCTCCAGACCATCAAATCCACACTTCTCCTCTCTAACTCCATAATCCACAGTTGTGCACTAAATCCATCCAAATGGCACCTCAAACCTGGTAACAACCCCTAGAAATGCACTACAAAATAGTGCCGATCAAATCCCCCATGCTTAAACCTTGCTCGTCCTCGAGTAAGCTAAAGTAAACCTACTCCTTCAATCAATCCCCAAGGTTTCAGGAAGCATAGAAAACTCAACCCCTCCAAGAATCATACCTAATAATAAACTCCAGGCACCCATACAATAAGCACAGCACAACATATAATAACTCACAACACCACACACAATCAAGCTAAAAGGAAAGCAGAGTACTTCCCCCAAGCTTATCCCAAACACTATAGAGTGAATCAAATCTAATCCTATCTCCCATCTAACTTCTTATCGCTCCAGAGTGCCCTACCCGAATCCTCCTTATATCACCTCTTCTTATGTCGCCATGCCAGCAAAAATAATGATTCCTATAAATCACTCTTCTTATTTTCACTCATTTTGCTAAGGCGTCCTTTCGGGTTTTCACCAAGCCACTCATTTCATTTTTTAATAGATGGGCTCATAATATACTCACATCACTCTTGACCAATTATTACCCCAGCCTAATGCTGGTCCAAGCCACCTGCTTATTACCTAGGCCGCCTTTTCAGGTTTTCGACCTATCCCAGGATTTCAATTTTTGCCTTTTTTCAAATTTTTGGCTCTTTTTCATTTTTTCTTTCTTTTCCTCAACGACGCAGCAAGTATAGAATCCTCCCCTATGCTTAAACATTGCATTATCCTCAATGTAATGAAAGACAAAAAGAATAAAGCACAGGGAAGGTGTCGTTGGCGGTCTTCACAATATATGCCCAAGTCTCTAGTGTTGGGCGGGTGTCTTTATCTCAACTCTACCGTGCAACCATAGGGGACCACGTAAGGTGTGGTGGTCATTAAGGAAATCAGGGATGCACGGCCTTCAACTCCATCAACTCCTACCATGCAACCAAAATGAACCACTCTAGTGAATAGTGGTATAACAAGTATGGCGGGGTTGCATGGCCTTCAACGAACACAAAAATGGGGCCCAGATGTAATCGTGGTGTGGGCCCTAGTGTTCCTCCTCCTCAGCTGCCAATTGTAGGGCCATCATCATTGTCAAATACAAAGTTGGGCTAATGTCTCCTCCTTGACAACATGATGCGCACCATCTCTCTATGGGAAACTCAGACAGCTGGCCTCCGGTGGAACTTTTTTTTTTTTCGGGAAATGGCGGCGGTCGCCGTAAGGAGGGTAGCGGTCGCCGCCATTAAACGGAGGTCGCCGTAATTAAACGGCGGTCGCTGCCATTTGCCGTAGCCAAATTTTTGAAGGGGGAGATTGGCGGTGGTCGTCGTAAGGTTGGCGGCGGTCGCCGCCTCTCCGTCTTCACTTTTTCATGCGTCCTGCAGGTTAGTTCGACACAGAACTACAAAAACTACAAAACTAAAAAAAATCAAAAGAAAATAAACTAAGGGAAGGGAAAGAAAGTACCTAACATCGGGTTGCCTCCCGAGAAGCGCATTGTTTACTGTCCTTGGCTCGACATAGTGCTCAACCTCTTCAACTCGGGTTGCTCCTATCACTTGAACTCCTGAGGTCTATATCAGGGGGATGCCGCTTTGTGTGCTCCATGTTGAGCCTTTCCCCCATGCTTGTGCCCTTCATGATGGTTGGACCGCTGTTCATATCTATGAATGCACTTTCCATCTTCAGAAACGGTCTACCCAGCATCTCAGGGGCTGCATGTATGTCCTGCCCCGTATCCAGCATGTAAAAATCTGCCACCTGAATTAAGGCCTCCTTCTTGTGCTTCCCCTTTGGTTTCTTCTTTATATTGCCCAGCGCCCTTAAAAACTCTGTGTAGCGAGGGATGCAATTTGCCAGTTCGATCAAGGGAATGGTTGCCTCGCAGATACTGAAGGTTTCATATAGCTCTTTGTCGTTCTTCAGCCTTCGAGTATCTTGTACTGCCTCAGGGAGGGGCGTGACGGGGTGCAGCGAGACAAGTGGAGAGGAGTTTAGATGCACATACTCATCATAGGCAGCCTCGAGAGGATCGGGGGCTGCCGGGGCATTTTCGAGAGGAACGAGCGTCGCAGGATCGTTTTCGCGATCGCGGCACTCCTCCTCTTGGTCGCTAAATTCCTCCAGTCCCAAAAAATAATCTTCTTCAGAAAGCACAACGCGATCCAAAATATCGTCTGGAATACCCATCTCCTCAGTGGGTGAACCAAGGTCGAGGTATACCTCCCGCGGTCTCGGGTTCTCTTCTACAGATATCTCGCTGTATTCTACACCCGTCTCACAAATTTGTTCTTCCCTTTGAGCTAAGGGGGCGACATGCAGCTGCTCAGTACTTTGTAGGGTCATCGAGAAGACATTCTCTTCCTGGTGCACCACTGGGTGAGATAGTGGTTCTGCCGACGTCATGGCCTCCATTCTGCTCACTTCTTGCACCATTTGCCCCATCTGCCTCTCAGAGTTCTGGATATAGGACTTCATTTGTTGTTCAAGTTGGATCGTGCTCTGATTGAGAGATCGAACCATGTCCTCCAATGACATGGAGGGACTTGGATTGTGCCCCATTTGATTCTCCAAGGTCCGGAATAAATCCGCAGTAGACTATGAGACATAGTAATATGGATTGGACACTGGTGGGCTATGCTCGTAGGCTGGGTAGTACTGCGGTGGAGTACCCTGCTGATAGAACGACTGTGGTCCCGGGTAAGACTCCTGGTAATCATGACCATAAGGGGGATAATGTTGGTGCCCATAACTCGAATTGGGGTGATCTCTCCACCCTGGAGTGTATGCGTATGAGTATGGGTCGTATTGCGGCTCCTGATGGAAGTGGGAAAATCTATCCATCTCTGTAACAAAATCAAAAAGGAAAAACAAAAATCAATAGCACGGGTGTGGACCGTAAGATAGGTCCACACAATAGTTGACACACAAATCGCACACAAAATAGATTATTGCCTCCCCGACAACGGCGCCAATTTGATAACAAGAATTTGTCGTGCTAATTACTGCTATGCAAGTAGTCCAAACAAACCTTAAACCGTAGTCCTAAGTAAGTAAGGGTCGAATCCACAGGGAGACAGATTCTATCTTTATATGCAATTTATATGTCAATCCAAAATAACCAAAATGAGGGTTTTGTATGTTTCAGTAAATCTAAGCATGCAAAAGGTAAACAAACTAAAAGTTGTGAAATCAGTGATGGGAAAATAGCTCAGTCAAACAAACATCCACTATTCGTATGACAAATTGATCCTAGAAACTCATTCAATATCTCATGCAATGGAAATTCCAATTCCTTTTCAGATATAACTAATAGCACAACCATATACTATTAACACTAACTAATTAAACAACCCTGAAACTATCAAGATTCAGTTAAACAATAGCGTTACGGATAGGAATATAATTGGATACAATTCTAGCATAAAACAACCAGCTTTTATCCTAGAATGTAAATCAGTTCTCTTCTGCATAAGACTAGCACAACCAGATACTAGTACGATGCAGTTGCTACTCTGAAATAGATATCCTTAACCAGTAACAATCTAGATCTAGCAATCAATCAATAGAAACAAACCCTAGTTGCGCAGGCTAGAGATTATCAATATTAATCATAAGCAATCAAGCAAGAGAATAGATAAAATCCATCCAAAAGATAAGGAACGAAAATCTCACAACTGAATCAAAACAAAAGCTTCAGCGTCTGACTAAGCAAGAAGGCTTAGTTCTTCATAGCAAAGTACGTAGAAAGGGAAAAGATGAAATTAGGGTTCGAGAATAAGGGAGGCCAAGCTCCCTTCTAACCCTAAATACTAGAAAATAATAAGGTCTTCCAAAAAGGTCAAAAACGAAATAATAAAAAATAATAATAATAATCCAAAATAACAAAGTAAGAAAAAGTGGTTCGGTTCCGCATCCGACACGGCGGCGGTCGCCGTAAGCCTGGCGGCGGTCGCCGCCAAATTTCTTCGGTTCAGCTCCTGCGACACTTCCATAAAAACGCCATAACTTTTGATTCCCAACTCGGATTGCGCTCATATTTTGAGTACTTGTAGTAGACTTCAAGAGATAACTCCTCGAATTGGAATCACTCCATTTGGACGTCTGAGTAAAGAGAACGAATCAATTGAATTCAGCACATTGTTCTTCTACTCTCGTGTGGACTCTCTCCTTGGTTCTTCTTCGTCTCCTCAGTGGTCAACTCCTCTTCCTCTAGATATCTTCAATTTGCTTCTCTAGACCACCAAATCCACACTTCTCCTCTCTAACTCCATAATCCACAGTTGTGCACTAAATCCATCCAAATGGCACCTCAAACCTGGTAACAACCCCTAGAAATGCACTACAAAATAGTGCCGATCAGCACACACCCGTACGTTAAATGTTAACGCACAAGGGGATGGGCCAGGGCCTTGTAAGGCCCAGTCCAGCACAGTTGTGCGTTAACACTTAACGCACAAGTATGCGTTAAGTGTTAACGACGCTTCCCTTTCCCCTTTTCCTTTCCGATTTCATATCTATCTTCGAGCGGTGAGCGAGCGAGTGTTTTTTCGATTTCCCTCTTAGCCAACTTAAAAATCGAGCATGGATTCGACATGTGGTGGTTCAGGCGGTCCGAATGGTGGTGGTGAGGTGGCCGGAGACGGAGATGCGGCGCTCGGTGGTTCTGGGCAGTGGTCGGCCGGTGGCGGTGAAGGGGGTTCTTGGGAGAGGGAGGCCGGAGGTGAGGGCGCCACTGTCGGAGGTGAGGTCGCCGCTGTCGGAGGTGAGGGCGCCGGTGTCGGAGGTGAGGGCGCCGGTGAAGCTCCGGCGGGGGTTTGGGTGTCCATGGAGGAGGAGGAGGAGGCGGATAGTTTAGCCCGGCGGACGAGTGGTGGTGCGAGACGATGGTTGACCCGGTCGAGTGTGCCTACCAACGTTACACCTGCACCAGGCATCTGTCAGGTAAGTAATGTATTTTGTGATTAAATTTTATTCGTTATATTTGTTAGATTTTACTTAAATTGTATTCGTTATGAAATTAGAAATTAGATTCTTAAGATGTAGGTATGAATATTTTAGAACTGAAAGAATATTTTTTAGATTTAGATAGTATGCATTTTTTAGAACTGAAAGAATATTATGATTTTAGAATTGATCCAAATTTATATTCATTAGTTACAATATGAAATTAGAATTGCACAATAAATATGAAATTTAGATAAATTAGATATGAAATTAGATTATTTAGAAATTAAAATAAAAATAAAATTTAGATATGAAATTAGATAATCTAAAATTCATATGAAATTTAGATTATCTAAATTTCATATAAATTTAGATTATCTAAATTTCATTTAAATTTAGATTATCTAAATTTCATATAAATTTTGATAAAATAAAATTTAGATAATTTAGATATAAAATTTAGATTATCTAATTTTCATATAAAATTTAGAGAAATATATTAATGAAATGTGATAATCAAATAACGTTTATAATAAATTACCAAACAAAAATTTTAGGCATTACGGGACTCTTTGGGAGGATCTGAGGGGTTGACAGATCCGGCTCCGGTAGCCGATCGACGCAGTGTGCCTATGTAATACCCCTCATTTTTAGTAAGGGTATTTGAGTATTTTCCCAAACCCTCGTCAATTATTCGGGACGCGTTAGGCGAAGTTCAGAATTTTTGTAGCTCGTGTTCGATCTCTGTATTATTTCCCTGAGAGGTATAAAATACATTCGACATATTTTCGGGGCTTAAAATATTTGTTTGTGTACAAATATTTAAGATCCGGGGTTTTAAACCCATGCCAAACCTTTTCCCGGGTAAACATACGCGAAAAGGGCAATTCCGCGACCGCAGAAGAATTTCCGCGAACGCGGAATAATAGCTCCCAGAGGAGCTGGGCTTTGAATTTTCCGCGACCGCGGCACAGCCCACCGCGACCGCGGAAATGTGCAGAGGGCACAGTCGGGCATGCGAGCCACGTGCTCGTCATCGTCATCGATCCCTCGCTCCACCGTTGATCTTGTCAGGTTGCTCTCTCTCCTTGGCCTATAAATGGGAGTCGATTCGGAGGGTTGAGAGCACTCCAAATGCCGATCTCTCTCTCCCAAGGTGCTTGTCGCCGGAGTTCGAGCTTTCGCCGGAAAATTTGAAGTCGTCGTCGAAGCTCTCGTTGGAGGTGGTGGTGCTGGTAGGGTGGTTGCATTGGAGGCACAAAGGAGGTCGGAAGTGATGCCGCCGCGAATCGAGCCCCAAGGAGTCCCTGCCGGTGAGTTCCTCGTTATTTTGGGTCGCCGGAGTTCATGTCCGCGATCGCGGACATGAACTCCCGCGACCGCGGCTGTGACAAGGCCGGCCGCGCCCGCAGCCGCTGCCTTTGGCACTCGCGGATACTCGTCCTCGACGACCGCAACCGCGGCAGTGCCTACCGCGACCGCGGATTGCCTGGGCAATCACGATGGTGGCCTTGGGTATTGCCGGTCTCGGTCGGGACTTTCGTTCCTTCGATTTGGTTCGTTCTTCCTTAGATTCGTATATTTTAGTTGTCGAATCTAACCTAGGGTTTCGTTGTGGGGTCGTTGTCCGTAGGAATCTGTAATCCGGTTCCCGTTCCCGTTCCGGACCCAGAAACCCGTCGTCGCTCAATCATTCTTCTAGTCTAAGGCAAGTGGCGGTTCGCTCTTGCTTAATCATTCCATATTCTATTAATTATCAATTGCTTTTAATTATTAATTAAATAGGAGTGAACTGTTGTTTTCGTTTGGGAACAGATTTGATAAACGTATTTGTAACAACCCCAAATATCTCCTTGAAAGCATTATCGCCAGTGACCTCAGATTCCACATCTGAAGCCACCCAAGGCTTAACCAGTTTAAACAAAACATAAAACAACATTTATAATACGAAATATCATAACATTTCGTATTAAATCAAAGTCTTGGAGTTACATCCATAATCCAAAAATAACAGAAATACAAAGTAGTCTTAACATAAGACATGTTTAATACAGCGGAAGTCCTTGTTAAAATAAATGGCACAAAAGTCTTGATCTAGCGATCACATGCCTAGGATCTCAACCTTGGTAAAACACTTCAAAATTTCATCTGCCTTCACCGTCGTTTCTAGCCTTCATGGAACTGCAGTGTATCTGATGTGCCGTATAAGACGGATGACACCAGCCAACCATGCAAGGGAATATAACCGGTTGGTTAGTCTAATGAAAGACTCTGTAAGGGTTAAACAGAAAGGTTCTAAGTAGTCGTATTAGGTTAGACTCATCGCTTCTCGAATAAAAGTCGATGACGATAGTCAACCACCATACTCCTACTGAAATAAAATACGAAAAAGGTATGATCAAGAGAAAAGACTCTGAAAGAATGAGTGTTACAGAAACATATGAAAAAAAGACTCCAACGAATTGAGTCTTATCGGAAAGTATGACAAGTGTTTGGGAACATTAAAGTTTCACACAAACGTTTAAAAACGACTTGACTATTTGGGTGCACGACCAACCTCATCGCATAATGCGAATTCAGATTCGGAAGGTGGACTTACTCTAATCAAAGTCCCGGACGAGTTTCCAAGTTGTACTTCTCGCCCTAAGGTTCATTAATAATGTGCATACCGGCACTTATCTTATTTAATTCCAAAACGTATATTCACGTTATAAGCTTTTATCATAATCATCTCATCCCTCAGGATATAGAGATATATAGTCGGGAATAAATCCCTAAAGGTTTGACGCCGGCTAAGCGCACATCCCCTATACTCGGATAGGGGATAGTCATGACTAGAGAAACGGTGTTAGGGCTTGTACATCCTATCCACCGGGTTATAAAGAAACGGCTACCTCTCAAGGTAAGCAGCGCTCCTACGAATACTCGTGCTAACTATATCTCAAGTGCACATAAAATCCACTGCTAACTATATTTCAAGTTTGCATAAAAATCCACAACAATACCATCACGGTAATAACAGATATAATAGCGTTGTTTCTAGCAATATATACAACATATTATAATATTCATTTTTAATCGTATCAATTTAAGAAAACTGTTCCCAACGAAACCAGTAATTCATCCCAATTTAATTAACAATTAAACAATTGATAATTAATAGAAATATGGAATGATAAGCAAGAGCGAACCGCCACTTGCCTTAGATTAGACGAAGCTCAACGAAGCTCAAAGACAACGGGTTTTCGGGTCCGAAACGAGGACATAACTCGGATTTCAGATCCCTACGGAACGACCCATAACGAAACCCTAAGTTAGATTCGATAATAAAATATATGAATCTAAGAAGAGACGAAAGGAATCAAAGGAACAAAGCCTCGCTCGAGACCACAAGACCCAAAGCCATACCACGAGCCCAGCCCACCGCGGGTGCGGTGGCGTGATAGTGACACCCTTTGATGGCGATACTCTGACAAACACTTTGTCACCAACCTCAAACTCGACATTCCTGCGCTTCAGATCTGCATAAGACTTTTGTCGACTCTGAGCTGTCAATATCCTTTGTCTTATCAAAGCAATGTCCGAGGCAGTCCTTTCGACTAATTCCGGTCCGACCAGAACCTTGTCGGCATTCTCATCCCAACAAATTGGAGATCTGTACCTTCGACCGTACAAAGCCTCGAATGGAACCATCTTTATGGTAGCATGCCAACTGTTGTTGTATGTGAACTCAATCAGACTCAGGATGTTCTCCCAACTAGTCGGACGATCGAGTGTACAAGCTCTTAGCATATCTTCTAAGGTCTGGATGGTCCTCTCAGACTGTCCATCCGTCTGAGGATGAAACGCAGTACTGAATCGCAACTTGGTTCCCATGGCCTTGTGTAATTATTTCCAGAATCTTGACATGAATCGTGTAACACCCCCAAATTTAACCCCATTTGAAAGCGTTACTGCCGATGACCCCGGACGTAAACCCCGAAGTCACCCCAGGCTTTTCCGACGTCATAACTGACTTAAAACATAGTTACAATACTAAAATCATAACTTTTATTAAACCACATGGTCGCGGAATTACACGATTCCAAAAACGACCCAATAATCAGAAATACAACAGCGAAAGTCTTTAATAGAATACAAAATAGCACAGCGGAAAACTTGTACACAAAGCGACAAAACAACTTGTCGAAAACACCGTTCATCTTCATAGTCGTTCTAGCCTTCTCGGATCTTCAACACACCTGATGTGCCGAATCGAACGGATGACACCAGCCAACCATGCAAGGAATATAACGGTTGGTCAGTCTAATGAAAGACTACGCAAGGGTACAAAGCAGAGTGATTCGAAGCAGTCGTATTAGGTTAGACTCATCGTCCCTCGAATAATAACCGAGTACGCTAGTCAACCATCATACTCCTACTAGAATAAACAAAAGGTATGCACAAGAGAAGATTCTAGAGACCGAGTCTCACAGCAATCAATCCCAAAAGAAGACTCCAAAAGAAATGAGCCTTAAAGGAAAAATGACAAATGTTGGGGAACATTAATTTATAATATACACAATCACAGAATCACAGTATCGCATTCGAGCGACTAAAGTTAAGACGAGCTTTCCTAGCTGCACTAGCGCCTAGCTGCACTACTCGCCCAAGGTATATTAATCATGTGCGACAACGGCACTTATCTTATTAAATTCCAAAGCACACATCACGTTATAAGCTTTTAGATATATGTGTCATCATGAGGGACATACATCGAAGGAATGGACCTCGCAGAGTCCAAACCTCAATCCACAACACGGTTGGTCATGACCAGAAGTTTGGCATAGGGACTTGAATGCCCTGTTATTTGCCAGTTATAAAGAAACGAATGGACCTCGCAGAGTCCAAGCGCTCCTACGAATACTCGTGCTAACTAACAGTTCAGCACAATAATAATCCACATCAAAGCCAACATGGCCAACATCATAACCATATATTTATACTAGCGTCGTTCTAGCAGATATACAACCTAGTATAATATCATATACTAATCACATATATATAATAGTGTTGATTCTAGCAGAAATACAACCTATGAATATCATCTTTAATCATTTTATCCTTTTAACAAAACTGTTCCCAACATAAACAAGAAATCATCCCAAATTAATTAACAACAAAACAATTGATAATTAATTAAAGTATGGAATGATGAGCAAGAGCGAACCGCCACTTGCCTGGAGTAGATTCGGCGATGAATCTGGACGAGACGACTACCGAAAATACCATTTCCGAGGATATGGCATAAGCTTCAGAATAGTCCTAGCAGAAAACGAGTCCACACGCGATCCAACAAATCACGTTCTAACTGACAAATTAATTATCTATCAATTAATCTGACTGGACGAATTTAAGGAATTATATTTAATAAATTTTTATGATATTAAATCATAAAAATATTTATTACATTTTCCTAAAGAAAAATACGGATAAAAGGGAATCGAAATTATACCGCTCGAATAAATTTCGGGTTGAAATTGGACTGGAAGCTTAATGGGCCTTCGGCCCAACAGAACAAAACAACACGGGGACCCACTTCCTCGTCACTGTTCACCCATCTTCTACCCTCTTCCGCCTTGTCTTCAACAGCCACGAGCAGAGCACGAACCAGAGGAGCTCGGCTGGGCTTCGGCTGGGGAGGTTCGACGACGCCGGGGAGCAGGTGACGACAGGAAGGAGCATCGGCGGAGTTCGGCACCAGCACACGCGACGGCGGCTAGGCAAGCAGAGCTCGGAGCAAGGGACGCGCCTTCGACTCCGGCAGCTCGAACAGGGGTGGTCGAACGGAGGCAGCAACGACGGAGCAGCACAGCTCGGCAGCCACGGAACTTGTCGCCACGAACAGCTCGGTGGAGCGGCTCGGTGGCGAAACAGGGGATGGGACCACGACACCAGCGAATGGGAAACAGGGGAGCAGCATCTCGGCTCGCTGGGCTTCTGCCATCTCGACGCCTGGAGATTTGACGACGCCGGGGAGCAAGCGGAGGCAGGGAGGAGGACGAACGGGAGAGCTCCGTCACCGGTGGGATGAGGTCGAAATAGGGGAGATGGCTGAGAGGGAGATCGAAGAGGGAGAGCTGGGGAGAGAGAGAGAGATCAGCCTATCACCCTCCAAATCAGCTCTTCAAATAGCCCCCAGGAGGAAGAAATATCTTCCGACCAACAAACATATCTATCGGCTCCCCCGACAAATTCGGGCAAGTTGCAAGCGGGAAGATAAGATTGCACAGGATAAGATTCGGTATGGATTTTAAACCCCGAAAATTATATGTTTGTATCCAAACAAATATTCTAAGTCCCAAAAATACATTGAATGTACTTTATACCACTCAGGGAATTATTTCGGAGATCATGGATATTACTGAAAATCCAAACTCCACTGAAAGCGAAATAATTAATCGAACGAAGGATGAGAAAATTACCCAAATACCCTTACTAAAAATTGAGGGGTATTACAAATCGGCCATCTCGATCTGATACAATGGTCTTTGGAGTACCATGCAAACGGACAATCTCGTGTAGAAACACTTCAGATAGCTTCTGGGTTCTCCATGTTGACTTGATAGCCACGAAGTGAGCACTCTTCGTGAGCCTGTCAATGATTACCCATATAGCATCCTTTTGACTTTGAGTCTTTGGCAGCCCCATGACGAAATCCATAGCAATATCCTCCTATTTCCATTCTGGCACTGGAAGAGGTAGCAACTCACCACCTAGTTTGCGGTGTTCTATCTTGACCTTCTGACAAGTCAAGCATTTTGCCACAAACTCTGCTACACCCCACTTCATGTTGGGCCACCAGAATTTCTTTCTGAGGTCCTTGTACATCTTGCTAGAGCCTGGATGTACAGAATAAGCTGACGAATGGGCCTCCTTCATCACCAACTGGCGAAGGCCATCAACGTCACACACACAGATCTGGTCCTGAAACCAGAGCGATCCATCTTCATGAATCACGAAATCGGGAGCTTTCCCGTCCATCACTTCACTGCTTAGCTTCACCATGACTACATCATCAACTTGTTTCTCCCTGATTTGATCAAGTAGCGTGGCCTGAATCTCAAGCATGCTCAGATATCCTCTACGCTGATCGTACAAAACTTCAATCTCGCACAACTCTTGGTTCAGCTTGGTCTGAGCAGTAAGTAGAGCCACTACAGTCTCGTGTGGCGTCTTCCGGCTCAATGCATCGGCTACTACATTAGCCTTGCCCGGATGATACAACAATTTGATGTCATAGTCTTTGAGTAGCTCTAACCAGCGACGTTGTCTCATATTCAACTCCTTCTGAGTGAACACGTACTTGAGACTCTTATGATTGGTGAAGACTTGGCACCTCACACCATAGAGATAGTGCCTCCAAATCTTTAGCGCAAATACTACAGCTGCTAGTTCTAGATCATGCGTCGGATAGTTTGCTTCATAGGTTTTCAATTGTCTAGATGCGTATGCAATAACCTTGCCTCTTTGCATCAACACACATCCCAAACCACTCTTCGAAGCATCACTATAGACCACATAACCATCATTTCCTTTCGGTAGCGCTAATACGGGTGCAGAGGTCAGACATTGCTTCAGCTTCTGAAAACTGGCCTCGCACTTGTCATCCCAGACAAACTTCTTGTGGATTTTGCGGAGCAGACCGGTCATAGGTAGAGCGATGTTAGAAAATGCCCCCACGAACCGTCTATAATATCCAGCGAGTCCTAGAACACTGCGCACCTCCTTCACATTCTGAGGCCGCTTCCAATTGGCTACTATTTTGGGGCGAAAAGATCAGACGACCTAAATCACCTTAAACGGGGAAACTAGTCGACCGGGCGATAGAAATCAATCCAAACCAAGTAGATAATCAACAAGTAAAAAGAAAATATGAAATAGCGAGATGATTTTATTAGATATAGTATTGATCGAATCAAATGGAGGTACAACTTATCGTAGTAAGACAAGGGATTTTATTGAACTCGACCGGTGACTTCTAGGTTTCGACCGGCGAAAAACAGGCGTGATTGACTCCTGGTGAGCTAGGCTAGAGCAAGTGTGTCTCAGTTTTCTTTCAGAGCAAGTTCGAGTGAGTGTGTAACGTAATCGTATGAGTGTCCCTTCTTTATCTTCTCCTCCCCCATATATGGTAAGTCCTTCTCCTTTTTACCGTTTATGATTTAATCCTATCGTATCTTCAACACCGGGAGTGATTGCAGGGATTCTGCCATTAATTGCTGCTATTACGGTGGTGTTTGAATGCTGTGGCCGTTGCTCAATCTAAGCATTTAATGCTCTGCGAGATCTTCGCGACCTGTCGGATAGTGTTCGACCAGAGAAGCTTCGACGCCTCCTCTGGACTCTCCCATGTTCCTCCGATCTGTCTTGGGCCTGGGCCCGTTTTGCTCGATCCATCTTCCAAGGGGGATGCTAGGCCCAACAATAGCCCCAAGTTGCTTTGGGCTTTCGGCTAGGCGAGCAGGTGAAATCCGAGGCAACTTCTTTAGCCATGATCTCCACCATCCTTTTTGGCGCGGTTGTCCAAGGCTACATGGCGGGAGATTGGAGCACGATGTGATACCCCGTATTTTTGTAAGGTTATTTTGGGAATTTTGGGTTTTTCCCGAGTGCCCGTTGTGTACGTCGGATTTAATTCAGAAAGTTGGAGACATTCTGAAATGTGCTCTGTATCTGTAATATTTTTCTCAGTGAAATAATATACAGACGATGTGCTTTGGATTTTAATACTCGTTCGCGTATGATAATTTTATCCCGGGTTAAAGTTGTTGTCGTTCAAAACCAGAATGGGTGCGAAGCCACAGGGGCGGCGACCGCCGCATTTATGGCGGCGCCCGCCGTCGCCAGGCTCGAGGACTGGCGTGGTCGTCTTCCTAGCTGGGCGCCAGGCCTAGTGGCGGCGATCGCCATGCAGTACGACGCCCGCCGTAATTCGCCCGCCGTAGGCAATTTGTGAGGCGGCGACCCTTGCTCTCCGCGGCGCCCGCCGTCGTTGTCCGGAGGTCTTTGCCCGATGGTCGCCGGCGAGCCTCTAACGCGCCAAAGTAGGCCTGCTCCGCCTCATCGTAGGGCCATCATTGTGTTCCCGGTGCTTTGGCTATTTAAGGAGGTGTTTGGAGGTCGGATTGGAACCGATTCCATAGCCCAAGCTCTCCCAAAATTGCGCCTCGCCGGAGTTCTTGCCTCGCCGGATTCTGGAGCTTTCGCCGGTGTCGTTTGGTGGTGTTCCAGTGTGCCTTTTGTGAAGCTTTTGGTAGCCCTTGGTGGTTAGAAACCAAAGCAAGTCGAAGGAGGCCGAGTCGCTCGTGTTTTGGGTGAGTTTTCTCGCCGTTTCTGTCGTCGGAGTTCTTCACGGCGACCGTCGTGTTCTTCACGGCGCCCGCCGTGATGAACTGCGGCGACTGCTGCCAAGAACGGCGACCGCCGCCAGAGCCCAGAATGCCTCTTTGGCTTTTGGCTTTGGTGGTCGTCGTCGAGGCATCGTTTCCTTTCGATTTCTTTCGTCGTCTTTAGTTTCATACTGTTGTTATGTCGGATCTAACTTAGGGTTTCTCTTATGGGTCGACTCGAAGGTTGTTGTGCTGTCGGAGCTATACCCGTGTCGAGCCCGGAATCCCGTCATCGTTAGGCTTGTTTCTATTCTGCGGATTAAGGCAAGTGGCGGTTCGCTCTTGCTCATTGTTCCATACTTACATTAATTATCAGTTATTTCAATTGAGTAATTAATTTGGAACGATTATTGTGTTTGTCTGGAAATGATTTAATAAACTGTTTTGGAAAATCATATAATAGGTTGTATATCTGTTAGAACAACGCTATTATTTATGATCGCCTTGCGGGCATTTATGTGGATTTATCCGAACTATTGTTGTGCTGGAACTGTTTAGTTAGCACTGTTAGATAGGAACGTTACTCGGACTCTGTCAAGTCGTTTCTTTATAATCAGGTAGAGGGGTGGCTCGTACCCATCCAATACCATTTTAAGGTCATGACCGGTCTCTTTCACAAGTGTGTAGAGGCAGGACACTTAGCTGGTGTCACAAACCTTCCGGTGTGCGTCACTCTCGATGAAACGTATACTAAGATGTGTCGTCCCAATGGTGGGGTACACATGTAAAAGTCTAATAACGTGATGTGTGTTTTGAAATATAAATTAGATAAGTGCTACTCGACGCACATAATAAATAAACCTTCGGCGAGTAGTGTAGCTAAGTTATAGTACAGCTAGGAAAACTCGTCTCGACTTTGATCATAGTACGTTCTCTTTCCAATCTGGATTCGCTGTATGCGGTGAGGTTGGTCGTGAACCGAAGCATCTCAGTCAGCTTTTAAATCATTGTTGTATGATTCTTTAAACTTTCCAGATTTGTCATAATTCCTTAAGACTCACTTCCGTTGGAGTCTTCCTTTGAGTTGATTTCTGTAATGATTCAGTCTTCCAGAGTCTTCTCTTGTGCATACCTCTTGTTATTATTCTGTAGAAGTATGAAGGTTGATTATCATTATCGGTTATCATTCGAGAAATGATAATTCTAACCTAATACAACTACATCGAACCTTCTGCTTTGTACCCTTACTAGTCTATTCAAGTAGACTAACCCACAAACTTTGTTCTCCGCATGTGGGCTGGTGTCATCCATTCGATTCGGCACATCAGAAAGAAAGTAGTTCAGAAGAATAGAAAGACTATGGAGTCGACGGTGGTTTTCGAATGTTTTAGTTATTTCGTTAATCAGGTTGAGATCTTTTGGGCAATGACTTTGGTTGTAATGTGTTTTGTAAGACTTCCGTTGTACCCTACTTTATAAGACTTCCGCGGTATTTGGTTTAAACTCTGTGTTAGCCTATTCGGGGTTGGGTTATAATCACGTAACTCATGTTTCTTTGACAATGTTATGTTTTGGAATTGAATGCTTTGATCATTATGTATCATTTGTATTTCATAAATTGTATTTAAATGGTAAAGCCTTGGGTGATCTCGGTAAGGAACACTGGGGTCACTGGCGGTAATACCTTTCCAAAAGGGTTAAGTTTTAGGGGTGTTACAGTTGTGGTATCAGAGCCAAAGGTTTTAAAACGGGTTTGGGATTTTTATATCATTTATCCGTTTTTGAAAATACGTTAAAAAGGGCTCGGAATTTTCAAAGTAAAAAGAATTTCAAAACACCGTTCATAGTCGTGTCTTCTATATAGTCTGATGTAGTAAGCTTGCTTCTATGTCTAGAAAGACTAACTCCTTCCTCGTTATCCTGTAGGATGGGTGAGTACTTTTCTCTTGATAGGGGGTCGGAGGATGCCAAGACGGACCCGCCGTCTCCAGGCAGGCTAGATTTTCCGATCCCTCAGCGATGTTTCGAGGTTGGAGGCCCGAGTAGCCCGCCCGAGGACATCAAGTATGTGATTCCCGAGTCTGTTGTCCTTACGCCTAGGGATGCAGTCACTATAGCTGCACCTGTAGAGCCACTCAGGGAGGAAGCAGTGCAGGAAGTGGGTGAGTCGTCTAGATACGCCTTAGGGCATTACGATGACGATTACCAGATAGAGATGGTCTCGGAAGGGGACGAGGATGACGAAGATGAGGATCCCATCGAAGATGATCCTGAGGAGGACCCCGAGATGGACCTGGAAGAGCAGAGCCAGGAGCCAAACAACTTGAGGCACTTGCTAGTGGACAGTCAGGAGCTGGGGGTGCAGTTTATTCCCCCCAGTCCAGAACTATCACCAGTGCCGGCTTATGCACTCAAGACTGATGCTGATTGGGAGGCACTGTACACTGAGCACGGTATTGGGAGGAGTGGCCCGACCATGATCTACGAGGACTATCCGCCTACTCCGCCTCGGAGGAGAAGGAGATCAGAGGCTGAGTTGAGAGAGATCCTTTGCTAGAGCGAAATGAGCTCTCATATGGAGCAGCAGCAGCAGCAGATGGATCAGGCGATCGCTAGCGCTCAGAGGAGGGCTGGGATAGGAGGACCTCTTATGGATGATCCTTTCTTTTCCATGACTGAGGTTGGGTCTGAGTCACCAGAGCCATGTGACCCAGGACCGAGCAGGATGCGAAACCCATCGCCAGAGCTCGATGGTGAGCCTAGTCCGAAGAGACCTTGCACGAGTAGCCAGTCTTATAGAAGACGTTTTGGAGCGCCTTGATGAGGATCGGCGTTGCCTATCGTAGTAGTTTCCTTTCTTAGTATTTCAGTATGTACTCTGTGTAATATTTCAGTATTGCAGCAAGTACTCTGTGAAACACTTTTATCTTCGAGCAATTTTTGTCCTAGCGCTCGGATGATAGACTTATGTGTAGCTTGTGTAACAGTTCCAGTTCATCTATAAAATACCTAGTTGATCTATTCTGAGTAATTTAACTACATTAAGCATGTTTGAATGATATTAATGTATAAATAACTTGGAATTTGATCGGTAAATAGATGGTGAACACAAGGAACACAGTTCGAGCTGGTGTTGGGACTAGTCAGGGTCCCAGACCAATCATAAGAGATGTTGGTCAAGGTGAGCATGTATCTGAATCTCATAATCAATCCAGGGGCAATGATCAGGATCAGAGTAATGCACCAGTGGTGTTTGATGCTGCAGCAGTGGAGACAATTCGAGGAATTGTCATACCGTAAGTATAAAGTTCATGTTATAACTTCATAACACTTAGTCTTATCACATTATAACTCCATAAGACTTTGTCATATCCCATTAATGTATAATACAAGTGATAACTTCTTAAGAAATTATAATAATACCGTATTAAAACCTATAAATACGACTTCTTCATACTTCATGCTATACCGTTACTATGAAGTTCATGTTATAACTTCATAACACTTAGTATTATCACATTAATGTATACTACAAGTCATAATTTTTTAAGACATTATAATAATAGAATATTATAAACTATAGTTATCGACTTCTTCATGCTTCATGCTATGAAGTTCATGTTATAACTTCATAACACTTAGTCTTATCACATTACTATATAGTGCAAGTACTGCTTGTTTAAGAATCATTATAATACATTAGTATAAACTATGACTGATGAATACTTTCTAAGTATAAAGTATAAAAATCATAAAATAACAATTAACATTATCATAGAGTTAGTTATATTAAGCAAAGCCTTAAAGTTCATGTTATAACTTCGTAACACTTAGTCTTATCACATTACTATATAAGGCATTGCTTAATATAACTAACTATATGATAATGTTAATTGTTATTTTATGATTTTTATACTTTATACTTAGAAATCATAAAATAACAATTAACATTATCATATAGTTAGTTGTGATTTTCATGCCTTCAATCACGAAAAAAATATGACAACATAGTGCGTTATCCCTTAACGCACACATTACACATTGGGCTCCAAAAGAGGCCCAGATAGTGCTGGGACAAAATCCAAGTCCAGCCGTTGGTGCGTTAAGGTTAAACGCACCCGCTGGTGCGGTTATACTTAACGCACCAACGGTCATATTTATAACGGCCGATTTTCGACCATATAAAATCCGACCGTTGTTTGTGCGTTAAGTGTTAACGCACCAACGGTCGAATGTTATAACGGCCGAATTTCCCTCCTATATGTACCCATGTCAATTTCCGTTCTCTTCCACATCAAACACAACAATCACCTCACCTCTTAAGAAGCTAATTGTCAACGGCCGAATTTCCCTCATATATGTACCCATGTACACTTGCGACGGGCCCATTCACTACAAAAGAAGGTACCTCACATGCAAGGATTACGTCCCAACGGAGCGGTATGAAGATATGAGAGGGTGTCATACCTTTAAGTGGCTTGATTCACCGTATGACGACAATGCTTCCAAGATTATCAGAGATTTGGTGCTGGAAAAAATGAGCTTAAGAAGATGTGCGACACCCTTTCTGATTCAAACTGGAAGTTAAGGAGAAAGATATATTATCGGGGTTATGATAACGAAATAAGTTATAACCATGTTTTTATTAGATAACTTTTCAATTGTATGAATAATGTTATTATTACAGCATTGAGTTGGAGTCATTGCCTTGTGGCCATTATCCCGTTCACCGCCTCAAGAATTCTAAAGGAGGGCAAGCCTTCGATGAAAGTCGAACCCGTCTAACTTTCCGATTTGCCCCTTTTCTCGCGGCATCACATAAATACTTGGAATCCACAAACTCTGGTTCAATATCATAAGGAGCTTCTTATATGATATTGAACAGGTGTTTGTGGATTCCAAGTATTTTTGTGCTGCTGCGACAAAAGGGACAAATCAGAAAGTTCGATGGGTTCGATTTTCATCGAAGGGTCGCCCTCCTTTAGGATTCTACAGTCGGTCAACGGGATAATCTGCACAACGCAATGACACCAACTCAATCTTGTAGTTATTTGGATGTTGTTAGTTTTTTGTACTTTGTTTATAGGCATGTAATCGTGTAGATTTGTAATGCAATATATTTTGGTTACGATTTTTGTACAAGTGTATCATGTATTTTTGATTATGTAAGTTTGCAAATGTATAAATTCCAATGTTATGATTGCATAAGTTTGATGTCTTTTTGATTACGTATGGATTACTCTGAAACCCACCAAAGTAAAAATAATGAGCAAATAACCAAAAGAGACTCACATCAAATTTTATATTGCATTACAAATCACACGAGTTTTACATCAACTATTCACTATGTGGATCTAATACGCCGCATAATCTGGATTCTTGCCGTCTGCCATGCGGCATTCCCTAAAGTCTTGCAATTTCGAAACATACAATGTTTCCCACCAGCGGATGTTCGGATCACAATGTCTTCGCCACACATCCGTAATGGGTGGTAATGGAGAGTCGTTAATGAGAGTCACCTATAGGAATAAAAAAAACGCAATTAGCATATACAATATTGCAAATGAAACATCTAAGTACAAGTAGAGATACGAAACATTACCGGTATCCAGTGGTTGTGATCCCCTACGTGTGCTATCCCTACAAAATTTATGGGAGGTGCGAAGCTTGGTCCAGACGCCCGTATTGGTAAGCACAATGAAGGGTGCTTAGATATGACGACGATAGCAACGTTATACACTGTGGCAAACACTAAACCCATGAATGGCATGTGATAAGGCGTTTTGTCGCATATACCTAATCAAAGTAAACCTCAAAAACCTAACTAATGTAGTCTGGTAAGTAAGGGTCGAATCCCACAGAGAATCAAGTTATATATCCTGTTTGCAAAATCATTCACCAATTGATAACAAAGACAAAGGGGGAGGGGGGGGGGGTTGGTTGTATTTAACTAAGAAAACGATAAATAAAACATAGAAAGCTTGGCTAGACAAATATCCACCTTCAGTTTGGTTGATCGATCATTGATTATCCCTAGTTCTCAATCCTCATGAATGTCCTAATCCATGTTCTAAATTAGTTACCAGTCCAACTAGTCCTGATAACCCTAACTATTAAACAATCAAGAAACTATCAAGATAAATCTAACAACAACAGTAGGCTCATGAATAGATAGGCTCATGCAATACTTAACAACTAGTCAGGACTCGACATGCAATCAATTCTCTTCACAATAAACATTCACAACTAGTTCCTGTAAATCGTGGTTGCTACTCTGAATTAGGGATGAACAATATTAATCTCAACAAGTTGACCAGATTAGGGGAACCAGCACTATAGATAATACCAATCTCAACTAGTTTGTCAGGCTAGGGAAACTAATATTAATAATACTAATCACAATAATTATGAACTAGATCAACCAATAGAATTCAAAACCCTAATCCTGCAGTATGAATAATACTAATAAAACTAGGTGATCAGGCTAGAGAAATCAATAAAACGCAATGGGATAAAGCGCAAGAAAATCATAACATTCAAGGATAGAGAAAGGAATAATCTCAATATCAAATTCAAACCAAGGCTTCAATTGTCTAGCCAAAAACAAAACAAAGAACTAAACTAAGAAAAGGGAAAAGAGGAAGAAAGGTAAAACCCAACATGGGGTAGAACCCAACTTACAAAACTGATGTTCTAAAGAAAGAATATAAAGACTTTGCAAAACCTAATTTCCCAAAATATAACAATAACAATCTCTAAAAGAAAAGAAAATAAACGAACTAAAAGGAAATAAAATAAAATAAATAAAATAAAATAAAAACTCTCGGATGAAAATCGCGTCTCCGCACCGCGCCAGGAAAGGATCCGCGACCGCGGAAGTATTTCCGCGACCGCGGAAAAGTCTATGAAGTCCTCGTTGTTCGTCTTCACTCCGCGCCCATCCGCGCCCGTGGCTAGAGGTTCCGCGCCTGCGGCTAGAGGTTTCGCGCCTGCGGCTGGCTTTCTGCAGCGCTCTTCGTTCTGCTTGTCGTCTTCTCTCGTGGCTTTTTCCTCCATCTTCTTAAGTCTTCATTTAAGTACTTCAAAACCACCAAAACAACACTTTTTCTCCACAACTCCATTCTCCTAACTTATGCTCTAAACTCACACAAATGGCACCTAAAACTCTGGTAACAACTCCTAGTTACGCACTACAAAGTAGAGCGGATCAGCATGTCAAGCCAATAATTCGGGCCACAAGGGGTATTAACATAGTTAATTTGAACCATTAGATCATCCCATGACCCTGGTCTTGCATAAGCTCGTATCGGCTCCCACATTTGTCGGTTGACACGCAACTCCTTTTCTATCGCGCTACGAATCAAGAGATATTGACCCTGACTCATCCCCATAAGCACAGCCAAAGACCGATAGCCACAGTGTCCGTCTGAACGTACATCCATAGCACCGTTAATGTACCCAAACCAGAAGTCATCGATATTCCGAACCCCAAAGTCCACTCCAAAATGAATCATGGGTTCTTCAGGCCATTCCGACTGACGGACTCCCACATGGTTGTCCTCAAATTGTGATTCTTTTGGTTGCGGTTGGGATTGCATGTCCTCAGCGTCGAGCACCACGAAACTTGCTTGCTTTCTGGGATGGCCTGGCCCTTTCACCTTCTCCTTTGCCTTTCCTTGTGCCTTCGCCTTCTCAGACTTCAGTAAGTCTTCTCTTACGTGCTCATGCAGGCTCTTTTCCCTACTCGGCAACCCCTTTGCCTTGTTCTTCACACCACTTGGCCTTCCCTTTCTACAGATGTTCGTCGGCTCCATAAACATACTCTGTTTCAGATGCTCCAAGGTCATGTACAACTCACTCAGTTGCCATAACGTGGCTTGGTTCAAAGTACGGCTTTGCACTCTCGACCACATCTCACGCAATCTCAACTCTGGAATGGAAATCGAAACACTGTCATCAGCAAGCGCAGATGTTGTTGGATCCTCTTCCCAATGCAAGTCCTTCCAGAAGTCGTGAATGTCATCTGGAGTGAGAGATGTCCTCGTAATGATGGCTTTTGCAATATCGTGGATGCACAGTAACCCAAGGCAGTCTCTCACCCAATGATCATCGCATACTTCTGAATAGTCATCCTTCACTAGCTGATCATACATGGCCAACAACAAATCAAAACACTTATCCGACACTCTGCAAAACAGCCTTGAAAAGACCATTCGGGCAAGCTCCGGAAACCCTGGACCGTTGAACTCCATTGGTCGTGTAGACAGTGACTTGTTCATGGTCGCTTTAATCGTGTCCATTTGAAGAATGATTGCATGGTGGATCCTCACGATCACTCTGTTAAAGCCGCCTCTGCTAGACCCTACAATATCTTTCAACCGCACTTCTTCGATCTACGTTTTCGAATCCTCTGAACCGACAACTCTAGATATTCTACATTAACTTTAAGCCTCCCAGATCTCGGATCACCATATCTATCGCATGTCAAACTAACTACATACGGATTTGAGGTACGTTTCACCAAAACTATCATCAACTCTTTTGCTGTAGCTCTAGCCCATTCAACCATTTCATTCATACTCCCCCAAACTAGGCCAGTACGAAACGATCTCCATAATCTTCTCTCTATAATTAATTTTTATTTACGAATTATTATACTATCTACAATTATAACAAACTAAAAATACAACAAATTTGCAAAGACATTAATTCATAACCTAATCCATGAATTTTATGCTCAACTAGGGAAACTACTTCATACCTAATATTAATAGTTAATGGATACAACAAAATTGCAATATCATATTAATGGTTAAAATTCATAATAACTACTTCATACAAAATTAATTATATTCGATATTTATCGTATCGCATTCATCTCTTTCGTTTATGAATGCCAATCGGAAATTAATTGCTAAATTTCATTATAACTACTTCATACAAAACTAAGACATGATTCATTACTCAAACGAAAATTAATTCAACACTAACCGTGAATAAATCGCCGCTCGAATCGCAATCGTCTCCTTCGTCTTCGGAACCCGACATCCAAGAGTTGTTCGCTTCGTCTGCTTCTTCATCTTCTCATGCTTGTACCCAATCGCATTCCTCACTTTCATGATTAGAATAGTTCATGTGTGTTGTGATTTGGTGTGCAAGAGAAAGGAAATGAGAGTGTGTATATATAGGCTGAAATTACGGCGTTAAAAATCCGACCGTTGGTGCGTTATTTGTTAACGCACAAATGGTCGGATTTTTCAAACGACACTACCAACGGCTATGAACAGTAACTGTGCATTTAACTTAGCAGCACCGTGGTACTGCTAATTTTAACGCACAAGTTGAAGTACAATTGGGCCGCGTAATAGGCCCATTTGCTAATCTTGTGCATTAAACCTTAACGCACGGCTACAGTGCCATACGTTAATGTTTAACGCACCAAATCTGGACATTTTGCACTTTTTTCCAGTTTTGTCCCTTGTGTGTTAAACCATAACGCACCAGCGTGTACGTTTACCTTAACCGCACAAAATAGTGTGCGTTTAGACAATTAAACGTGTGTATATAGGGACTGCCCAAATTTATTTTGTGAGGGTGTTTATCAGATTTAGAAGAACAAAGAGGACAATGGGCCTCATTTATTCTTTGAAGTAATCAATCAAAGAGAAGGCTTGCAGTTGAAGGGTGCGTTTTAAGAAGTAATATTTTAAAGGTGTGTATGTTTTGAATAAATGTAATACATAGTCATGTATCTAGGATTTGTTCAAAAAAATATTCCGCTGTAATTTCACTTTGTTGTATTACCGTCCTTCTCATTTTACGAGAGGAATTTTAATATAAGTATTAAGGGTGTGTTTGGTAGAAATGTGGAAATGGGTTGGAATGAGGAATTGGGTTGAGAAGGTATGGGTTTGAGAATGATAAATTTTAATTTGATGTTTGGTTTATTATTGGGAATGAAAAATTAATACACAAACTCTTCACTTTTTCTCATATCAACTCAACCCTTAAAGACTTGGGGGATTTGGGAACCCATACTTTATGGGTTGAAAAATGGGTATCATACCCAAAGTCTTTCAAAACAAACAAAGGATATGGGTTTGAAATCCCTCAACCCCCAACCCCATTCCTCAACCCTCCTTACCAAACACCCCCTAAGTGTTCATTACAAAGGTCTTCCGCTACTCTGTCTTTATTCAACATTTAGGTATTTATTTAATCTTAATTGTTTCGATTAAAGCCTAGGGTGACTTTGGACATTAACGTCTGAGGTCATAGGCGTGTGGCACTACCGACATAAGTCGGGGGTGTTACAATTATGGTATTAGAGAAATGATTTTAAAATGCTTGCCCTATTGTTAGGTTTGAGAATTTAAAATTATTTTCAAAACTATTTTCAAACTATTTTATTTTTACTAATGAATGTTTGAAACAATTAAATTGTTAAGCATTAAGTTTAAGGTTTTAAAACTTCTTAAAGTTTAGAAAATTTTAAAAGTAATGGTTTAACTATTAGGAGTTAGGACTTTATTAGTTATTTTTATAGTCCTTTATAAAATGACGTTATAACGGTTCAATTTAAGAGTTTATGATTATAATTTTGAAAGTGTAGTTTTCGGTTTCGTAAAGTTTATAAATATCGCTAGTTTAAGAAATTACAAATATAAATAATTCTTCTAGTAAGTTAAAGTTTGAAAGTATAAAGTTTAAATAATAAGTGATTTTCAAACTTCTGCAAGATTCGATTCTGTTACTTATTCCTTAGATCCATTCGTAAGGATATCGTCTATTCTTAGGTTTAATGTCATTCTAAGGTTGAAATTTCTCCTATTTACCTTATTCTCAAGTAAGAGGATAATATCGTTTTAAGGGTAATGGTGGAGGGTCAGTCAATGTAATATAAGTTATTGGGTTGGATCCTTACAATTCGTATCATAACGTAGATGATTAAGTATCACGTACAAGTTGGAAAAATTCTAAACTGACGTTATGGTTCATCAACAGATGGTGAACACCCGATCCACCAACCTAGCGGATAATGAAGGTCCTAGCGACGGTTCCCGAATTCAGCTGAGGAGTGCTGCTCAGCAAGGGGATGACGCGGGATTTGGCTTGCATAATAATAACCCGCCACTACGGGGAGAGATTATTCAAGGACAAGAGGACCTTCAAGCTGCGAGGGAAGTTCCACTCAATCCACCTTCTGCCCCGATCGTGTTGGATGCGACGGTCATTGGGCAGATAGTGAGGCAAGTGACCGAGGTATTGACGACCCATGGGATACCGCAAGCTCAAGCGGCTCCCATTCCTCAGGTTGTAACTGATACTGGAGGACATGAAGGTCATGTACCTCCAGTGGTTCCCGAGAGAAACGACGAGAGTTATAACCGAGCATTGAAGACGATCAATTCAATGCGTCCGGATAGCTACGATGGGACCGGGGAATCGGTCAAGGTTGCCTACTGGTTTTTCCATATGGAGCGACTGTTCCGGAATGTGGTCTACACCGAGGCTGAGCATGTGCATATTGCTTCGTTGCATCTGAAAGACAGAGCAAGTGAGTGGTGGGAAGGAACTAGGTTAGATGACCACCCAAACTTGAGATGGGCAATGTTTAAGGCCAAGCTCACTAATCGGCTCTTCTCTCGTGTTATAAGAGAAGAATAGTTGAAGGAGTTCCTCTATCCAAAAACTAAGGGATGGAAAGTGACTGAGCTGGCGGCAAAGTTCAATCATTTGCTACATTATGCTTGTTCTGAAGTGCACACTGAAGAACAAAAGATCTGGTACTTCCATGGATGGATGAGCCCAAAAATCAAACCTCTAATGGTGCGTCACGGTTGCTCTACTCTGCAGTAGTATGTTGATACGGCCTACAAAATAGAGGTCACACTGGAAGAATCCGCCCCAAAGCGGGAGGAACAGAATAAGGCTAAGGGTGGGCAACAGAACCGAAAGGCCAATACATTTAAACGGTTGGCATCGCCTACCAAGTTTGAGAAGTCTGGTCGTGTTAAGACCGTAACAACTTAGTCTAACTCCACCAAAGGCTTAGGTTGGAGTAGCGGTGTAATTCAATGCCACAACTGTGGTGAGGCTAGGCATAAAAATGTTAATTGCCAAAAAGAGAAGCGGGAATGCTATAATTGTGGAAACGAAGGTGATGTGACCCTGCCTCCCATGACGGCCCAAGACGAGGAAAAGGCCATGAGCCTACGCTCACAGGCCCAGTCACAAGGTCTAGGTCCAAAGCCATCGCCTCCGCCGTCGCATCACTAGTTGCATGCGTCGTCGCTGGCCAAGGAAGCCCAGAAACCAATCCAAGACTCGTCGTCCTCGCCACCATCGGATCAACGCGTTCTTTTGAAGACAGCGACACTTCGTCGTCATCTTCACCGCGTTAGGAGCTTCACGCGTTCATTTAAGACACTATCTATATTTGGTATTTCCAGCGTGTTTTAGATAGTTTCCCTTGATAGCTTTACATAGTTTCCTTTCATAGCGTTTTAGATAGTTTCCTTTTAGTCATTCTATCTTTTAGGGTTTGTTCCTTTTGCATGCTTGTATGGGCTAGCCCACGAGGTTCGACTCGGCCCATCCGACGTCTCACCTCCCCTATTTATACCCGACTTTGTTAATGTTATTTCTTACGTTCAAGTTAAAGTTCAAGGTTTCAAGTAGAGTGTTAATTCCTCTTTTCCTTGATCGGACGTCACCCATATCCCTCTCATCCCCATTCCCTCTGTCGCCGACGCTACGGCAATCGCTTGATCTTTTCAAGCAAAGTCTATCTTCGCATTTCCTTCATTCGCAGTCGATGCTATGACACCCCAAAGACTTGTCTTTTCAGGCCTTATATCCTTCACCAAATCGCTTCCGCCACTGATCAACACTATTTTGTAGTGCTTATCTAGGAGTTGTTACCGGTGTTTTGGGTGCCATTTGTATGGGTTTAGAGCACAATTGTGGAATATGGAGTTGAGGAGAAGAAGTGTGGATATGGTGGTTTGGAGGAGCTTAAACGAAGATTTATTAAAGACGAGGAGTAGACCACTGGAGGAGACCATGTGGATATTTGTTTGCCAAACTTTCTATGTTTTATTTATCGTTTTCTTAGTTAGATTCATACAACCCCCCCCCCCCCCCCCTTATCTTTGTTATCGATTGGTGAATGATTTTGCAAACAGGATATATGACTTGATTCTCTGTGGGATTCGACCCTTGCTTGTCTATTCTACTAGTTTAGGTTTGTTAAGATTATTTTGATCAGGTGATACGACTAAAACCTGTCATCAAATTGGCGCTGTTATCGGGGAATGTAAGGTATGTATTTTCTTGTTTGTTTGTTTACCGATTTGATAACAAGACACTATCTTTATCGTTTATTTTTCCTCTTTGTTGTGTTTTCGTATTTTTGTTTCGTGTTTCGACTAACCCGCAGGAAGAACATAAGAAAAACCGCGACCGCGGCAAACAATTCGAGAAGAATCCGCGATCGCGGAAATTTTTCCGCGATCGCGGCCGCCGCAGCGAATTAGGGTTTAGTAAAAAAAAAAAACTCTACCGAAGGCCAGCTGTCCGAGTTCTCCTTGGAGAGATGGTGCGTATCATGTTGTCAAGGAGGAGACATTCACCCCATATTTTTATTTGGCAACGATGTTGGCCCTACAATTGATAGCTGAGAAGGAGGAACACTAGAGCCCCCATCAGGATCATACCTGGGCTCCACCATGTGTTCGTAGAAGGCCGTGCAACCCCGACATCTTTGCTATTCCACTATTCACCACAGTGGATCTTTTTGGTTGCACGGTGGAGAAGACTATTGATTTTGAAGACGCCCGCACAACACCAGAGACATGAGCTTTCATCGTTATACCGCCAGCAACAACTTCAGTGTCCAAGCCAACTCAACGACGTTTGTGAGTTATTTTTTTACCTTTCCATGTGCTTCATTCTTTTTGTCTTTCATTACATTGAGGACAATGCAATGTTTAACCATGGGGGAGTATTCTATACTTGCTATGTCGTTGAGGAGAAAAAAAAAAAAAAGCCAAAAATTTGAAAAAAGGCAAAAATAGAAATCCTGGAATAAGTCGAAAACCCGAAAGGGCGGCTTATGCAATAAGCAGGTGGCTTAGACCAGCATTAGGCTGGGATAATAATTGGTCAAGAGTGATGTGAGTTATATGTGAGTCCATCTATTGAAAAAATGAAATGAGTGGCTTGGTGAAAACCCGAAAGGGCGCCTTGGCAAAATGAGTGAAAAGAAGAAGAGTGATTAGTAGGATTCCTCATTTTTCCTGGCGAGGTGACATAAGAAGAGGTGATATAAGGAGGATTCGGGTAGGTCACTCTGGGAGGAATAAGAAGATAGATGGGAGGCTAGGATTAGATTTTATTCACTCTATGGTGTTCGGGATAAGCTTGGGGGAAGTACTTTGCTTTCCTTTAAGCTTGGGTGTGTGTGATTTGCTTGGTGAGGTGTTGTGTTGTATGTTGTGTTAGGCTTATTGTATTGGTGCCTTGGAGATTCATGTTAGGTGCAATTCTTAGTGGAGATGGTTTTTCTATGCTTCCTGAGACCTTGGGGATTTGATTGGAGGAGTAGGTTTATTTTAGCTTACTCGAGGACGAGCAAGGTTTAAGCATGGGGGAGTTTGATCAGCACTATTTTGTAGTGCTTATCTAGGAGTTGTTATCGGTGTTTTGGGTGCCATTTGTATGGGTTTAGAGCACAACTGTGGAATATGGAGTTGAGGAGAAGAAGTGTGGATATGGTGGTTTGGAGGAGCTAAACGAAGATTTATTGAAGACGAGGAGTAGACCACTGGAGGAGACCAAGAAAGATAGAAGAAAGAAGCCGCACGAGCGAAGAAGGAGGAGCCGTGACTGTGGATGAGCACGGAGGGCAATCGCGGAGAAGTCGAGAACACGGAGCGAGAAAAGCCATTTTCCGCGACCGCGGAAAAATCCTTCAGCGATGTGCCAGGTCGAGAGCGAGGTTGAATTTTCCGCGACCGCGGAATTCATTCCGCGATCGTGGAAATGCACGGCAGCGAACCCGGAGTCCCACTCCGGAAGTTTCGCCTGGTGTCTCACTCCGGAATTTTCATCCGAAGTCTATTTTATTTTATTTCTTTTCTCTTTTATTTCTTTTATTCTAGTTAATTTATTTTATTTTCTTTTTAGATTTTATTTCCTATCTTATGGAAATTAGGTTTAGCTAAGTCTATATATTCTTTCTTTAGAACATTTGTTTGGTAAGTTGGGTGCTCCTAGACCTGGGCAAACTCGGGCTGGTCCGCCCGGCCCGTCCCGCCCGTCCGCATAAATGGACGGATATGGACAAGCTCGCAAGCCCTAAAGGGCCGAAAATACCCGGCCCGAGTACCGGGAGGGCCGGGTATGGACAAGAAGTCAAACCCTATAGGGCCGATTAGCCCGGCCCGTTAATAATACATAAATAATTATATATAAATTATTAAATTATATATAATATTAAATTAATAAAATTATTATTCATTTTAAAAAAAACACTTATAATAATTTTTTTAGGGTTTCATACCCCTCCTCCAGCCCCGATCTCTCTTTGTCTTTCTTTACCCTACCCAGCCTCCACTCCTCTAGCCTCTCAGTTCTCCAGATCTCCACTTCTCCTTCACCCTGCCTCCTTCTCAAGCCTCTCCTCCACCCCACCGCCTTCTCAGCGCTCACACCTCTCCTTCACCCGCCTCGTCGTCGATCGTCGCCTGACCTCACGCCTCTCCTTCACCCCCTCGTCGTCGATCGTCGCTCGTCGCCTGACCTCACGCCACTCCTTCACCCGCCTCGTCGGAGATCGTCGGCTGACCTCGTCGGCCTCATGCAGTCACACCTCGTCGGCCTCCCGTCGGTATGTCCCAATTTCTTTTGTTAGTTCTTTGCTATTGTGTATTTACTATGTTATGTGTGGCTATTGACCTATTGTGTATTCAAGCTCATCAATCGATGTTGCTATTATGTATTTACTATGTTCTGATGTGGCTAATTTTAGTATTTTGTATCAACATTCAACAACTATTTTGTCTTGAAAACAGTAGATAAGTTTGTTGGACGACAAGGGAAACTGGATTATGAAATTTATGTGTTGACTGCCTTCTAAATTGCTTAATTTATATATTGTTTTGATTTGTCAATCTCACCTGTAAACACTAAGCACAACCTGAGCTGTAGTGAATGAGTAGAGCTTGCTGTTTTGTCTCCAATGGTGATTGAGATGCAAGCTAAGTTTGAAAAATACTGGACTGATTACAATTTGCTTTTATCATGTGCTGCTGTCTTAGATCCTCCAATTGTTTTTCTTATTTTTAAGGTCCATCCAAGATACTTAAGATTGATGATGAAGGCTCGGAGGATATCAAGGACGGAGATGACGAAGAGAAAGATTGAAGGCTACTGTTGTTATTTTGTTATTTTGTTATTTTGAGACTTTGAGTGTATTGTTACTTGTTATTAAATGTTTGTAGAATTTGATATTGGATATGTAATGTTTTTTATTATAAGATTGAAATACTATTTGGTCTTTATTCTTTTAGTTATTGAAACTCCGAAATTGTCAATCACATTCACATGAATTAGGAATATAACTTAAACCAGGTCCCGGTGGGCTACCCGGGCCCGGGAATGCGGACGGGCTTGGACAACTGTCCAAGCCCGAATCTCGGGCTCAGCCCGGCCCGAATCCGAATAAACGGACAAAAAATTAATTTAGGCCCGGACCATATCCGGCCCGAGTCCGGATATGCCCAGGTCTAGGTGCTCTCCAAGTTGGGTTCTACCTTTCTTCATTTTTTCCCTTTTTTTAGTTTAGTTCTTTGTTTTGTTTTTAGCTAGACAATTGAAGCCTTGGTTTGAATTTGATATTGAGATTATTCCTTTACTCTTTCTATGATTGTTTTAATTCTCTCTCGTGCTTAATCTCATTGATCGTATATCGATTCCCCTTGATTTGTTGATTAGGATATCAAATAGATTGTTAATAGTAGTTCCCTCTAGCTTGACAACCTAGAGAAGATTAGTATTATGCTATTGGTTTCCCTTTTCTATACAACCTGTTGAGATTGTTATTGATCATACTATTAAGGATTGAAGGAGACTGTTTGAGAATCTTGATCCCTTAGTTTGTGTAGAGAATTAATTGCATGCAATTGTATGACTGTTTGCTACACTTGCATGTACCTATCTATTCCTGAATTCATTGCTGCTGTTAGATTTATCTTGATAGTTTCTTGATTGTTTAATAGTTAGGGTTATCAGGACTAGTTGGACTGGTAACTAATTTAGAACAGGGATTAGGACATCCATGAGGATTGAGAATTAGGAATAATCAATGATTGATCAACCAAACTAAAGGTGGATATTTGTTTGCCAAGCTTTCTATGTTTTATTTATCGTTTTCTTAGTTAGATTCATACAAACCCCCCCCCCCCCCCCTTTGTCTTTGTTATCGATTGGTGAATGATTTTGCAAACAGGATATATGACTTGATTCTCTGTGGGATTCGACCCTTGCTTGCCTATTCTACTAGTTTAGGTTTGTTAGGATTATTTTGATCAGGCGATACGACTAAAACCTATCATCAACCACCGCTAATAATTCTTCCATCAAATCGCTTCCATCACCACCGAGTTCCTTGTTGTCGCCACCGTCTTCCCAGTCGCGGACGTCAACAAACCCATTCATCGCGATCTTCCGCTCGCGATCATCCCCATCATCGTGTTCCACAGCAGAATCACAACATCGAGTGACTTCCTAACCAAGACTAGATCCAAAGGCGTCACCGTTGACAATTTGACTTGTCATCAGAGGCAAGGACACATCAACTGGCATCAGAGCCCAACAGTCTTGTAAGTCACGAACTCAAGTTTCAATCTTGTTCATGAATTTTTTTTTCCCGTCGTTTGCTTTCGTAAGTTCTCGCGCGAAAAAGAAGAGAAAAACCATAAATTTTCCATCTTTGCTCACCTTTCGGTTTATACAAGGTCCCACCTTGGCCGAATTTTTTTTTCTTGTTCCCCAAGTTTTGGTGTGTTAGGTAATTTTGTTATCTTGCATGCTAGAATATTTTGTTTCCTTATTTCATACGTGAATAGAGTTTCCTTGTTTGCTAGATCTTGCTTTTTAGGTTGTTAACCGAATTTCCTAATATAAGATATCATCAAATCTTATCTTCTCTTTCTTATCTCTAAGATCACACTTGTGATATTCTTGTTACTTAGACCGATTTTATTTTTGTTTCCTTTTGCAAATCCGAAAAGATCAAAAGATAAGATCTCGGATATTAAAAAAAAAGATATCCAAAAGATATTCAAAACAAAAAAGTTTCCAAAGTTAGGAAAAGTCAAAATAAAACAACCCTAACCCACTCTCGGTCTAAGCTCATCTTCTCAACCTCTCCACCGTCTAGGTCAAGCTTCCTAGAAGGTACTTTCTTGCTAATTAGGTTGCTTTGTTTACGTTTGTTTTAGGGTTTCAATTTGTTCTTGTTTGTTTGATTGCAACTTGCTTGATACACCATCTCTTGTGCAAGCCAAGCCGCCCTCACGGCAAGCCAAATAAGTCCTACCTACGTGAACTTTGTGACTTGACTAGTGATTTGCTTGGTTGTTGTTCTTCGTTGTCTTTTGGTTCGTTTTTACTCCCATGTCTGGCCGTCTTGTTATAGGTACCATGCCGATTGGACACAGTAACGACGAACGCGACGTTGACAGCATAACCCAAGAACAACCGCCGTTGGCTCTACCCCAGGACCAACGTGTTCAAGACCCCCCACAACAAGATAACATCTTGGAGTTGACGGAAGATCAAATCTTGATCCAAGCTCTTCGACAAGAGGTCGCAGCATTGAGAGCTCAACAACCAGTGGTACCCACCACGCCAACTTCAACACCACTGAGTGCTATGGACGCGCCGCCTCCACCTGGAGCCACCGACGCGGGTCCATCCAAGACGAGAGTAGACAAAGGCAAATGAATTGTGCCATCTTCGTCTCAACATCAACCACAACTCAACAGAATGCAGAGTGTCATTGAGAGTCGCCAAGGCTTTGTTCCCCAAGCGGACCGCTATGTTCCCAGAGCCACAACTGTTGGCTTCGACAACGGCTCCGACTACGACCGCGACGTCGAGGACACTCAAGGTGAGTATTCTGAACCATACAACTTCGATGATCGCTATGCCTCTAGGAGAACCCAGAGATGCGTACCAGTCTCAGCGCCACGTGAAGGCCGCCCTCGCCGAGCCGAGCAAGCCGACGCGACACCAAGGAGACCCAGTCGCAGGCCAAGTGGGCATACGCGATGCGATGATCAATTGAGGACCCCCCCGACACAGCCACGGAGCCATGATGTACGCGATCACCTTCGACACAAGAGTGTTCGAACACCGCATTACGGATCTGATGGCTACGCGTCGATCACGCCCAATGTCCAAGACGACTTCGACGAGTATGATGACGAAGAGATCGAGGACTCAGGTATGGTCAACCCTAATTTTTTTCACCCCCCTCTTGGAGATCCACTTGAATTGCATGATCACCCATCGGATTGGATACCTCCACCGCGTCTCCAGCCCCAAGGAGAACGCGTTCGAGACATTGGCGGCGAGCGCCGCGATGTTATGCAAAGGGACATTCGACGCAACAACTACAATGCCCAGCCGCGAAAACGTCAACGCGATGACGCCTACGCGCCAAGGGATGAGTACGTCCGTGAAGATCGCCAAGAACACGATAGACGCAAAGTTCGACGCGATAGATTGCACGCCTTTGAGAACCCTCTCTACGACGCCGCGCCAAACAATGCGTTCAACCAAGCACCTGGCCAGCCTCGATACCAGCGACACCAAGTTAAGGTAAAAATCGAGCATTTTCATGGTGAATACAACCCCTCTGTTTTTCTTGAATGGGTGCAGGCTACAGAGTACACCCTTAGATATTGTCGAGTGCCACCTGAGGAGCATGTCGACGCCGCGATGCTTAACTTCCAAGGAGCCGCCCGCGTATGGTGGCATAGATTCGAAGATGACTGCGTTCGTCGCCACAGGACATGAGTCACAGAATGGCATCAACTAGTCTACGTGATGACCAAGAAATACGTGCCTCCAGACTACAGGAAACAAATGAGATTTGAGATTGCCATGGCTCGCCAAGGATCGATGACTCCACTCGAGTTCTTTTCCAAGCTTGAAGACATGTATTACAAGGCCAACATCTTCGTTGCACCATCAACTTTGAGGACCAAATTCTTGAGTGGCTTGAACACCAACATCTGTGATCAACTCGAGATTTTGCCCATCAAAGATTTGAACATACTCACACATACGGCGATGCAAATCCATGCACAACTCTCTCGCCGAAAGTCTTACACATATCCCGGTGGCCAGCAAAGGTATTCTTCTAACCCTGGTGGATTACCTTATACTAATGTTCGCCCTAGTGCCTCTACCACAGCCGCGTCTAGCCAAGACTCCAAGGCGAAGCCCGCGACGCCGACCACTGCGCCAGAACGCGCCAAGACAGGCTCTAGTGAGCACAGATCGCGCGCGTGATCTTGAGTGTTACAAATGTGGTGAAAGAGGCCACTATAAGAAAGATTTCCCCAATGCTCGCAAGGTGTTGTTCTCCACAGCCGCCGCCGGCTACGAGTCTTGTGAAGACGAGGAGGCCACATTTGATGCGATCCCTGAAGGCACCGAAGAAGAGGACGAAGACGCTTATGACTGTGAACTCGCTTCTCTGCATGCGGGCACACCATTGAGCTTGGTGACACGTCGTCTCCTTACAGTCAAGGAAGCCAGCTTACGCGATCAACAAGAGAACTTGTTCCACACAAGGGCTCTAGTCCAAACAACTTCCTTGAGTGTCATTGTTGATGGAGGATCATGTGCGAATATTGTCAATGAGAAGGTCGTGACACACTTCAAGTTACCCACGATGCCTCATCCCCATCCTTATGTGATACCCCGTATTTTTGTAAGGTTATTTTGGGAATTTTGGAATTTTCCCGAGTACCCGTTTAGTACGTCGGATTTAATTCAGGTAGCTTGAGACATTCTGTAATGTGCTCTATATCTGTAATATTTTTCTCAGTGAAATAAAATATAGACGACGTGCTTCGGATGTTTATACGCGTTCGCGTATGATAATTTTTATCCCGGGTTAATGTCTTGCTCGTTCAAAAGCTGAATGGGCGGGAAAAGGCAAAAACGGCGACCGCCGTACAGTAACGGCGCCCGCCGTCACTGGGCCCGAGGTGTCAGGCCGTCGTCTCCTACTCTGGGCTCGCCAGGGCTAGGAACGGCGACCTCCGTAATTACGGCGCCCGCCGCGGCCCGCCATAGGCAAAGTTGCGGTGCCCGCCGTGATTACCCAGCAGTCATTATCCGTTGGTCGCCGGCGAGCTCTGGCCGGGCCGATCTAGCCCTGCTCGGCCTCTTCTAGGGTGATGATGATGTTCCCATTGCTTTGGCTATAAAAGGAGGTGTTGGGGGAAGGGTTTTGAGCCATCCCAGCACCGAATCTCTGCCAAAACTTCGCCTCGTCGGAGTGTTAGTTTTGCCGGTTTTCGGAAGCTTCGTTGGTGTCGGTTGGTGGTGTTTCCAGAAGCCCTTGTGAAGCCTTTTGGTTGCCTTTGGAGGTTGGAACCCAGGCAAGGCAAAGAGGGGTCGAAACGCGCATCATTTGGGTGAGTTTTTCTCTCATTCTGTCGTCGGAGTTCTTCACGGCGACCGCCGTGTTCTTTACGGCGCCCGCCGTGATGAATGCAGAGACCGCCGCCAAGAACGGCGACCGCCGCCAGTGCCCAGAATGCCTTCGTGGCTTTGGCTTGGTTGGTTGTCGTCGTGGCGTCTTTCCTTTCGATTTCTTTCGCCGTTTTTAGATTCGTATTGTTGTTATGTTGGATCTAACTTAGGGTTCCTTTTATGGGTCGACTCGAAGGTGTTTGTGCTAGCAGAGCTATACCCGTGTCGAGCCCGGAATCTCGTCGTTGACGTTAGGCTTGTTTCTATTCTGCGGATTAAGGCAAGTGGCGGTTCGCTCTTGCTCATCGTTTCCATATTTACATTGATTATCAGTTATTGCAATTGATTAATTAATTTGGAACGATTATTACTGTGTTCATCTAGAAGTGATTTATAAACTGTTTTGAAAATCATATAATAGGTTGTATATCTGTTAGAACAACGCTATTATCTGTGATCGCCTTTCGGGCCTTTATGTGGATTTATTCTGTAACTATAATTGTGTTGTATCTGTGTGATTAGCACTATAGTTAGGAATGTACTCGGACTTCGTCCGGTCGTTTCTTTATAATCTGGTATCGGGGTGGCTCGTCTCCATCTGGTACTATTCTAAGATCATGATCGGTCTCTTTCACAAGTGTGTAGAGACAGGACACTTAGCTGGTGTCACAAACCTTCCGGTGTACGTCACTCTCGACGAAACGTATACTAAGATGTGTCATCCCAATGGTGGGGTACACATGTAAAAGTCTAATAATGTGATGTGTGGTTTGTAATATAAATCAGATAAGTGCTACTCGACGCACATAATTAATAAACCTTCGGCGAGTAGTGCAGCTAAGTTATAGTGCAGATAGGAAAACTCGTCTCGACTTTGATCATAGTACGTTCTCTTTCCAATCTGGACTCGCTGTATGCGGTGAGGTTGGTCGTGAACCGAAGCATCTCAGTCAACTTTTAAATCATTGTTGTATGACTCTGTAAACATTCCAGATTTGTCATAATTCCTTAAAGACTCATTTCCGTTGGAGTCTTCTTTCGAGTCGATTTCTGTGAAGATTCAGTCTTCCAGAATCTTCTCTTGTGCATACCTCTTGTTCATTCCAGTAGGAGTATGTTGGTCGACTATCGTCATCGGTTGTTATTCGAGAAGCGATGAGTCTAACCTAATACGACTGCTTCGAACCATTCTGCTTTGTACCCTTGCTAGTCTATTCAAGTAGACTAACCCACGAACTTTGTTCTCTGCATATGGGCTGGTGTCATCCGTTCGATTCGGCACATCAGATAGAAAGTAGCTCAGAAGAATAGAAGGACTATGGAGTCGACGGTGGTTTTCGAATGTTTGAGTTATTTCGTTAATCAGGTTGAGATCTTTTGGACAATGACTTTGGTTGTAATGTATTTTATAAGACTTCCGTTGTACCCTACTTTATAAGACTTTCGCTGTATTTGGTTTAAACTCTGTGTTAGCCTATTCGGGATTGGGTTGTAATCCCGTAACTCATGTTTCCTTGACAATGTTATGTTTTGGAATTGAATGCTTTGATCATTATGTATCATTTGTATTTCATAAATTGTATTTAAACGGTAAAGCCTTGGGTGATCTCGGTAAGGAATACTGGGGTCACTGGCGGTAATACTTTTCCAAAAGGGTTAAGTTTTGGGGGTGTTACACCTTATGCCCTCCAATGGATATCATCTAGTCCAGGTAACACAGTATCTCGCCAATGCTTAATTTCTTTCTCCATAGGCCAATACTGTGATTCAGTTTTATGTGATGTCATTGCAATGGACGCCACCCATATTTTGCTTGGGCGCCCATGGCAATTTGACAGGCGCGTGCTCCATGATGGCTATTTGAACACTTATGTGTTCAATTACCACGAGAAGCGCGTCACTTTGCATCCAATGTCTCCCCATGAGATCTTGCAGGACCAGGTTGAACGCGACCGCCAGAAGGCCATAGAGGTCGCGTCTCCTAGGTCAAATGAGTGTCCAGAAGCACTACCAAGGCAGAACTCCTCCAAATCTGGCAACACTTCGTCTACTCCAGGCACTGGCAAGAAGAAACACAACGCCACAACTGGGACACCAAGTGCCCCACAGAATTCGAGCAGTGCCTTCCCATCAACAAAGTTCACCGATCTGTTGCCACCACCGCGTCCTTTGCAAGGCCCTTGTGAGCAACACGTTCTTTCAGCCAGGCCCAGTGACCTCACTGCGTGTTTGACTAGGAAGACTCCATTCTTTCTGCTTGTGCCAACCCCATGCATTCCTGTATCGTCGACAAACGCGCCCTTGCCACCAGCGATCGCGAAGTTGCTTGCCGCATTCACCGACGTATTCCCATACGAGTTGCCATACGGGTTACCTCCCCTGAGAAGCATTGAGCACCAGATTGACCTTGTACCCGATGCTTCTTTGCCCAACCGCGCTACGTATAGAGCTGGTCCAGAAGAGACAAACGAGTTACAGCGCCAAGTCCAAGAGTTGTTGGATCGGGGGTACGTAAGGGAATCTCTTTCCCCTTGCGTTGTGCCTGTGATCCTTGTGCCCAAGAAGGATGGCACATGAAGAATGTGTGTTGACTGCCGCGTAATAAACCAGATCACCGTCAAGTATAGGCATCCTATTCCGCGCCTCGACGATATGCTTGATGAACTTCATGGCGCGACACTCTTCTCCAAGATTGATTTGAAGAGTGGTTATCACCAAATTAGAATGAAAGAAGGTGATGAGTGGAAGACCGTGTTCAAGACAAAGTATGGGCTCTACGAGTGGCTTGTCATGCCCTTTGGGCTCACGAACGCGCCCAGCACCTTCATGCGCGTGATGAACCACGTGTTGAGATATTTCCTTGGCAAGTTTGTTGTCGTTTATTTCGATGACATCCTTGTGTATTCATGGAGCCTAGAAGAACATGTCGATCACCTTCGCCAAGTGCTCGAGTGCCTTTGACGCGAGAGCCTATTCGCCAATTTGGCCAAGTGCTCATTTTGCGCCGCGTCAACCAACTTTTTGGGCTATATTATGAGTCGTGATGGGTTACGCATCGACGAAGAGAAGATCGCGGCCATCAAAGATTGGCCAACACCGACGACACCGACACAGGTGCGAAGCTTTCTAGGCGTCATGGGATTCTATCGGCGTTTTATACGCGACTTCTCCTCCATTGCCGCGCCATTACATGAGTTGACGAAGAAGGGCAGCACAGTTGTCTGGCTTCAGTGCCACGAAAAGGCCTTCTCAGCCTTGAAGAGGGACTTGTGCAACGCGCCATTGCTCCAACTCCCCGACTTTGCGAAGACCTTCGAGGTGGAGTGTGATGCCTCAGACATAGGCATTGGTGGTGTGCTACACCAAGAGAAGAGGTCCATAGCATATTTCGGTGAGAAGCTCACAGGGGCCACCCTCAATTACCCCACCTACGACAAAGAGCTTTATGCATTGATCCATGTGCTGAAGACATGGCAACACTACCTTTGGCCGCGTGAATTTGTCATCCACAGTGACCACGCCGCGTTGAGCTACTTGAAGAGTCAAGCCCACCTCAATCGCCGACATGCACGTTGGGTGGAATTTCTGGAGACATTTCCTTATGTCGTGGTCCACAAGAAGGGAAAGGAGAAGATCGTCGCCGACGCGTTGTCTAGAAGGTATGTTCTCTTAACTCATGTGCAAACTAAAGTTTTGGGTTTTGCTTTGCTTAAGGAATTATATGCTAGTGATCCTTTCTTTGCACCTATAGTCGAGCAATGCCTAAGATTTCGCGAGTTTGAGTCATATTTCTTTTCTGATGGTTATTTATACAAGGCTAGTTGTCTTTACATTCCTATATCCTTCATTAGGCTCCTATTGATTGAGGAAGCACACGCGATTCGTGGACATTTTCGGATTAGGAAAACCTTAGACGCGCTTAGAGAACATTTCTTTTGGCCTAAGATGACCCACCAAGTGACTAGGTTTTGTAGAAGTTGTGTAACTTGCCAGAGAGCCAAAGCTAAGTCTAGTCCTCACGGCCTCTACACTCCTTTGCCCATTCCGAGTGCCCTCTGGGAAGATTTGTCTATGGATTTCATCACGGGTTTGCCCCTCTCTAGACGAGGTAAAGACTCCATTTTTGTGGTTGTAGATAGATTTTCAAAGATGGCACATTTTATTGCTTGTAAGACAACCCATAGTGCTAGTGAGATTACCGATCTATTATTTGAGCATGTGGTGCGTCTTCATGGAGTCCCGCGTACCATAGTGAGTGATAGGGATTCTAAGTTTGTTGGTCATTTTTGGAGAACTCTTTGGGGTAAGCTAGGAACCAAACTTCTATTTTCCACTAGCTACCACCCCTAGACCGATGGCCAAACAGAGATCACGAATAGAACCCTAGGAGCCCTCCTTCGCGCGATGCTCAAAGCCAACCCTAGGCGTTGGGATGACTTACTATCACTTGTCGAGTTTTGTTACAATAGATGCAGGCACACGGCGACCAAGTTGACCCCGTTCGAAGTGGTGTATGGAATGAACCCCTTGACACCACTGGATCTGTCGCCGCGTCTACTACGTGACCCAGTGCATGTCTCCGCCTCCAACCGTGTCGAGCAGGTGCAAGAGCTTCATCGACAAACCAAGGAGCAGCTGGAGAGGAGGGCCGCGCAGGCAGCACAATTTAGGCCGCCGCCGCGTTGTCTTTGCCCCCGGAGACCTTGTCTGGGTGCATCTGCGAAAAGAGAGGTTTCCCTCGCGGTGTAAACACAAATTGGCACCACGTGGAGATGGCCCTTTCCGCGTGATAAAGGCCATAGGGGACAATGCCTATCAACTCGAGCTCCTACCAGATTTTGGAGTCCACGCGTCCTTCAACGTCGCGGACTTAACACCATATGTTGAGCCAGAGTTTGATGATGGTGAAGCGGGGATGCTTCACAGCCAAGTGGGGGAGGGTGATGTGACCCTACCTCCCATGACGGCCCAAGACGAGGAAGAAGCCATGAGCCTACGCTCACAGGGCCAGTCACAAGGTCTAGGTCCAAAGTCATCGCCTCCGCCGTCGCATTACTAGTTGCACGCGTCGTCGCTGGCCAAGGAATCCCAAAAACCAATCCAAGACTCGTCGTCCTCGCCACCATCGGATCAATGCGTTCTTTTGAAGACAGCGACACTTCGTCGTCATCTTCACGCGTTCATTTAAGACACTATCTATATTTGGTATTTCCAGCGTGTTTTAGATAGTTTCCTTTGATAGTTTTACATAGTTTCCTTTCATAGCGTTTTAGATAGTTTCCTTTTAGTCATTCTATCTTTTAGGGTTTGTGCCTTTTGCATGCTTGTATGGGCTAGCCCACGAGGTTCGACTCGGCCCATCCGACGTCTCACCTCCCATATTTATACCCGACTTTGTTAATGTTATTTCTTACGTTCAAGTTAAAGTTCAAGGTTTCAAGTAGAGTGTTAATTCCTCCTTCCCTTGATCGGACGTCACCCATATCCCTCTCATCCCCATTCCCTCCGCCGCCGACGCTACGGCAATCGCTTGATCTTTTCAAGCAAAGTCTATCTTCGCATCTCCTTCACCCGCAGTCGACGCTACGACACCCCAAAGACTTGTCTTTTCAAGCCTTATATCCTTCACCAAATCTCTTCCGCCACCGCTAACAATTCTTCCATCTAATCGCTTCCATCACCACCGAGTTCCTTGTTATCGCCACCGTCTTCCCAGTCGCCGACGTCAACAAACCCATTCATCGCGATCTTCCGCTCGTGATCATCCCCATCATCGTGTTCCACAGCAGAATCACAACATCGAGTGACTTCCTAACCAAGACTAGATCCAAAGGCATCACCTTTGACAATTTGGCTTGTCATCGGAGGCAAGGACACATCAGAAGGCCATATGAAAACATACTGTAGGCAAAAGGGTCAAGGGCCAACACAATCATACCAAGCCTCAAATGTTGGTAGTAGGCAGAACCCAAAGCCAGAAGTGTCCGCCTACTGAGCAATCTGTTGCTCGGAATAAAGGCAAGGCGCCTATTGAATCTTCGAGTCAAGGGCAACGACTCTTCGTGATGCGTCAATCCAACGAGAAAGAACCCTGAACGAGTAGTTGTACTTTGTTGAGTTTTTTTCCTTCTAACTATAAGGAGCAATGACTTGTGTGTCTATAGTCTCCGTAGTTTAGTAATCTGTTTGTTTGACATTCCGTCAGTGGTTGTAATGCAATTTTTCGAATAATAAAGAAATGTTTTCTTGTTTCGAAAATTACTAAATTCATTGTTATTTTGAGTATGCATTTATTCGAAAATCCTTGAGTGCCAAAAACAGTACAAGTCACGTGTGATAAAGACTGTCTGAACTCATACAAGATAGTGTAAAGTGTTGGGACATGTGTGATTGTTCCCTATCATGTTAGCACTAGTTTCGGGGTCGGAACTATTTTTAAGGGGGTACTATTGTAATAACCCACTTAAAATGGAAGGATAAAATAGTAATTTTTAAAGTGGTAAAAATAAAAGTTTTGAAATTTATTTTATTTCTTTTAGAGGAATAATTTAAATTTTCATGAACTTAGGTTTAAGGGTTGACTTGTGATAATTTTTTCTACAAAGTATCACATGAGTAATGATGTATGGTGTTAAAATAAATAATTAAGTGAAACAATGGTGGTAATTTTAAATTTTAAATAATTTTAAAGGACATGAGAATTATTATGTTGTCCATAAAGGGATAAAATAATAATTGTCCTAAGTAAGTCATTTTTTTAAGCTGAGAATGGTTTAAATTATGATTAATTTTATGTTAATTATAATTTAGATAAAACTTATCAAATTTGACCTTGAATATTTAAATCAAGTTTAACAAATTTTTGTTAAGGATTTAAGTATGGTCAAATTCATAAGAATAATAACATAAGCCTATCTTAGCCTAAGTTAAATTTCTATATACTTTAATTTTGGGTTAAAATAATATTATAAACTTGGATATTAAAATAAATAAGTTTAAATAATTTTTATAATTTTTAAAAGTTAAAATAGGTCATTTTTTCCACAACTTAAGAATGTTGGGCAAAAATGTGCAAATAAGCCAAATAAGGGGGGCGTGTATAATTAACCAAAAAAAGGGTTGTCTTCTTCCCAGCCTCATTCCACCATCAACGTGAGCTTTTTAAGCTCTTCCATGGCAGTTTTTGGAGCTCCATTGGATCCGATTAGGCCTATTAAATACTGGCATTGAAGACTACTTCATCCTCCACGTAATTCATCCATCAGTTGGATTGAATGTCATCCAAAATCGTGAAATTTCAGCCACAAAACCCACGCGTCATCTAGGTGGCCGAATTGAACAAATCCAAAATTGGATCAATTCGTCTTCAATTGGAGGGATTAATGAGTGAGATTTTGTTAATGGAATTACCACCTACAAAACCTTATAAATACTGCTCCAATTTCTTCCCCAATTCATCCAATTTTGCCATCCAATCTCAAGAACCCTAAAAACCTGAAACCTCTGTTCATGGGTAAACTTCGAGCAAGTTAGAGCTTAAATCTTGCAATTGGTTGCACCACTAGGACCGCCTGGGAGTCCTATACAAAATCCCTAAGCTTTCACCGCCGGAGAACCACCTCCGGCCCCAAATGTGGCCGGAATACGCGAGCAGCCACCAACAGCGAGCAATTTGGGTATTTTTTGGGATTTTTGTCCGATTTTCAGTTTATTTTTATTATTATTTAGCTTAGTTAAGGTTAATTAAATTAATCTTAATTACTGAATAATAAGTTGGAATTAATTTGATTTTAATAAAATTAAATTAATTAAAATTACTTTGGGTATTATCTTAGACTATGAATGGTTAAAATATTAACTTTTTATTTGGAAAAAATTTTGGAGAAACATTTCTGGACTTTATAAATAAAATACGATATTTATTTATTCATGGAAATATTATTTAGAATATACGACTAATTGATTTCTAATTGTATAGATAATCGTTCTATCGATTAAGTCTTGAAATTGAATTAGTTGGGATAAACTAATTCAATTTAAATCTTGAGACATATACCCCTCCAAATTCAGTATTAAATAAAATATCTAATTATATTTATTTTTTTGATTCGGGTACGTCTCGGATTTGCTTTTGAAACGAAAATAGAGCAGAGATTCAAGTTGTTACCCTAAGGCCCCAAGAACAAGTAAAGAACAAGGAAAGTGGTAGGCATATGCTAGTGCCAAGGTGAAAAATGCCATGAAGATATGAGGAGTTATCAAGAAGAATAGGACCTGTCTAGAGAAGAAACTTTAAAGTTTAACAAATCGCAATTTTTTTGTGGAACTAACTGAGTTTATATTTGAACAGATGATTTTGTTGAATAATGTTGAAATATAGTTCAACAATGTTTTGATATAGTTGAACAAACATTTTTATATTTGGTATTTACAATAGTATTCAGTTTATAATTTAGTTGTATTTTGTTGAAAGAATTAGAGGGTATTATTGAAACGATATATAGTCATACGATTTTGTTGAACAAATAATAATGTTGAACAATGTTCAATTATATTTGAACAATGTCCAGTTACATATGAATAAATATGTTTCACATTTGGTATTTGTTAAGTTAAATAGTATTCGGTTTATAATTCTTCGTTTATCTTTTGAAACAGTTGGTTGTTATGATTTTGAAATAACATATTCTAAGTCATAACTAGTTGGGAATCATGAACGATATAGTACTAATATTGAACATCATAAGTTTTGAAAAATCATTTCATAAATTATAATTCATAACAGATTCGATTCAAAGTGTACAACTAGGTTGTACTAATATTCAAAGCAAAGCGTCTACCAAGTATTGTGACAATCAAACAAAGCATATACCAAAGTGTCTAGTACTACCACTAATGAGCAATCACAATTATACTTTCTTGACATCCTCTATCATAGAATCTCATACACAACTACAATAGTAAGGTACTTTGTCTTTAACAATATTATTTTCTTCTTCCTCCTTTTTTGAAGCTACACACCCAGCCCTTAACCCCTTCAAGTTTTTTTCAATCTGAAGTAATCTTCATACATCCTCCTCTGTAATTATATGCATTAATATAATTTATAATCATATTCAATTAAAAATAGGAAAAATGACTATATATAATACCAACTATCAGTCTTGAATCAAAAATAATACAAACTCTAAAAATTATAAAAACATACCCAAACTATTCTAATATTAACAAAAAATGGTATGAACATATTTTCCGGTTAATTTTCCGACGGGTTTGCTGATGTGGAGCCGGTAAAATGACTTGTCATATTTCCATTTAACGCATCAAATTACATCTCATTTATATAATAAAAAATTAACAGAAAAATACACAAACTAGTATCAGTAATTCGTATCTTACAGCAACACAAAAAAAGAAAAGCAGTCATGTTTTTTGATAGATCGCTTTTTAAACAAATCAGTCATTATTATACAAATGAAGTGTAATTTGATGTATAAATCTTTTTGACAAATTATATTTTTGGCTCCATCTCAGCATACCCGTTAGAAAATTCACCGAAAAAAATATGCTCATTCCATTTTTGGTTTATATTGTCATAGTTTAGGTACGTTTTTATAATTTTTTAAAGTTCGTATTATTTTTTGTTCAAAGGTGATAGTTGGTATTATTTAGAGTCATTTTTTCGTAAAAATATTTAAACTTGAACATTTAAGTAATAAACTTGAACATGCAAACAATAAACTTTAACAATTATAAAAACTGAACAATTGTGTTATAAATGTACGCTTTTGTATCTTTTTAAAAAATTGGAAGTTTTGCATATTTGTCTTCTACTTCATCCCCTAATGAAGAGTAAGTTATCGATGAAATCTTTTCATATTATAGCATACCATATAGTAATGTTTATAGCAATTTGATAGTTTGCACTATCTACTTATAATATTGAACATAAAGTTGTTGCTTTTTGAACAACATGAAGAACATAGATTGTATTGTAGTTTGGTATGCACATCCTTGATAGTATCATAAAGTTACCTTTTGGCACCTTTGTAACCCAAACTTGCACATAATTTAATGCTCTTATTTCAATGAAGAATAGTTAATAGCTATATACCTTCTTCTAAATACAAGGTTGAACAATAAGTCAATATTTTCTATAAAAAACAAAGTGTTTTTGAAGAATTATTTTTCAGCAACACAACAAGGAATAATTAGTACTCATGTAAATACAATTTTGAAGTGTTAGGTTTATGATTTAGAATGAGGCATCGTATCTTGTCAAATACTTCTTCTCTAAGATACATAATGAAGTGAATATGTTAGAATTAACGAGAAAACAAACATTGAACAACAAATCATCACAATATAGAGGGATAATAACATGTTTGTTCGTGTTTAAGCATATAATTACAAGTAGGCGGAATTGCAAAAACTACCAGATTTTGATAGGCAGTTTGCAAAAATATCAGCTTTTGAAAAGTATAGCAAAAATGTCATAAAGCTACATAACTTTATTTTTAGAAAAAATATAAATTCATATTTGCTTTTACTTTTTTCTTTTGATAAACACTCTACTTTTAAGAATTCATAATTACTCTTATCAATTAATAACCTCGTTTAAGCAAATACTATATTTCTCTCTCCTTCGTCCTCACAGCCAAGTCGGTCTGCTTGAGGGCTACAGCTCTTCCTCTCTCCGGCGAACTTGCACCGGAATTCGCCCATTGCTTCCACCAACTCTTCCTCTGTTCCTATCCCTCTTCTCCGCTCGCTGCCTAATGCTCAATTTCTGTCCAGCTCCCCTCTCTCCTCTTCTCCTCTGTCCCGTTGTTGTCCTCTGTCCAGCTCCCCTCTCTCCCTCTGTAGTGTGGACGATCAATTGAGGCGCAGAGGGGGTCGAAGAAGGCGACCCAAGGTGTGCTGCGGGACCGAATCATCGCCATTTTCGTCCTCTATTCGATCGAGTTCGGAGAAGGCTCGTCGGCATCGTTACATGGGTGGTCGATGAGCAGCAGCACGGTGGCAAGTCCAACTAATTTTCTGCTAAGCCTATCCCAAACCATTTGCAGTTCAAGTAAAGGTCTTCTAATTTGAAATAAAAAACATCGATTCTTGATCTCTTTCTAGCATTTCTACAAACAGCTGGTGCTCAACAATGGCGGAAGATGGATCACGCTCGAATTGTTCGATTTGATTCAATGCTTGATCATGGTATCTGTGTGTATGCAGATTATTCTCACAAATCTGATGTTTCTCAGTCGTAATATGAAGAGTTCTCATATATATTGTTGTAGAATCCAGATCAAACTTGATCGATGTGCTGGGCAATTCTCTTTCTAATGAGCTTCTTTCAATCTAGTTCCAGATTTGACTAGTATCCATATCCAAGAGGGAAGATGCTCAGATATCCCTGAATTGTTGGCCATCAAAGACATTTTTCAGAAGAAATACGGGAAATATATCGTGTCAGCAGCAGTTGATCTTCGTCCAGACAGTGGTGTGAGCCGCTTGGTATGATTTACAACTTGGACGAATTCCATTATGCACTAGATTGTTATAGCATGTTAATTATGGATGTGTTCGTATGAATCAAAGCCCATACTTGAATTATTGAATACAATCTTTGGAACTGCTGTCTTTTTGAATATTGTAAGAGTTTCATTGATGGTTCATCAGTGGAGGCATGGTTTTGGTTTCTGATTGTTTTCTGTTTCTTGACTGTAGCTGATCGAAAAGCTGTCGGCTAGAAACCCAACAGGTGAAGTGAAGTTGAAGGTGATGAAAGAGATAGCCAAGGAGTACCAAGTGGAATGGGACACATCTGCAAATTAAGTGAGCATCTGCAAGTATGCAATATCTTTGGAATTTGATGTGCATAGTCTCTTATACTTGTGATGTATAGATAGAATGGTTGACAACAGGAGAACGCCTTTCTGGTATGCATGAAGTTGTAGTGACCAAAAGGACGTTAGAAGCAGTTAAATTTGAACAAAATCGCAGTCTCTGGAGAGTTTCTTCGACTGAGTATTATTCCACCTCAGAGAGGGTTGCGGTGGGTTGAGGCCAAGAACAACAGGCTCTTTTAAGTAGCTCGTTGGTTAGTCGAATGACAACCCCATGTAGCAAGGGCGGTGTTGTTGGGTTTGTGACGCTGCAAAGTTTCTCCGAAGATAGGTCGCGTAGTCTAGGATCTTCCACCGACGTTGAAAAGGAGCTTCAAAGTGGCATAGTTACCGGTTTTCTATGCACAACGCGGGCCGATATGGAGGTGATTCGATGTCATTCGGGGGTGATTTTAAATGATTCAAGAGTTGGGTTTAAGTAACTTGAGCATGGCGAAGACGATGGTATGGTCAGATTTTGAATTGAATGAATTGAGAGGTGCTTTTTTTGGGTCGAACAAGTCTTGGTGGTGATGTATATAGGCAATGAACAAAGTATTTTAAAACTATAGGCAATATTTGAAACTAACGTTGGTATCAAATTTAAGTAAATATTTTTAAGTGATTACCAATTCAACGAGAATCACAACTAATAAATGCAGATTTAATTGTTTCTCGTTAGGAAACCAACCAATATTCGTTTCAAATTTAAAGTTAATATAACAGAGTAATGACCTGATAATGTACAAATATGGCCTGATAAAGTGAATATTGCTCTGAAATTTGAAATTGACTAACATTTGAAATTCTGTGATATAGCAGAGCTTTGTGTACTTTATCAGACCACATTTACACGAAGTCAAACCACATTTATATCAAGTCAGGTCAATACTCTGTTATATCACAAAATTTCAAATGTTAGCCGATTTCAAATTTCAGAGCAATATTCACTTTGTCTGGCCACATTTATACGTAGTCAGGTCATTACTCTGTTATATCTGAGTTGCCAATTTGATTGTATTACTAAACTTATGTGCTCTAGAGCTAATTTTCTGTTGTTGCAAGTAAGTACTCTAATCTGTCCTAGAGAATTGATTAAAATAATTATCTCCAGGGAGCTTATAGAATAGCTTGGATGTTAATTTGATTATTGTTAAATCTGAAACAAATTATCTACAGCTACAGCCTACAACTCTAAGCAGATGCCCACAAAAAACATTTGGAGCATAAGACTTTTTTTTTATGTTTTTTTTTTTGGAAAACACGTTCAAAATGATTTCACATAATAAATTTAGAAGTAACTCCATACTGCATTAGATTTATTTACGAAATATAATTCATAAGTTTGTCAGATGATTTATTTATTCTTTTTGATGGATTTTGTCACATGATTAGAAGAACCTAAAAGTCGATATGTTTATTCAACTGGTCTATTTTATAATCCATAAAATCTTAATTTTTGAACAATAATATGTAAGATATATCAGATCAATTTACATGTATTTTCCACCATTTTTAACCCCCCAAAAACTCCACACAATCAGATAAGATGAGACATGAGAGAACCGTTAATTATCTTCTTTTGTTGTTTACTCTCTTTCTCCCCTTATTTTGCATTACTCAGATACTTTTTAATAAACTCCATGGCATTTCCACAAGTGTTTGGTTCAGTTAAGACAGTTCCTTAGAGAGGAAACTCCATGCTAATCTTTTATGCTGAAATTTGAAATTGACTAACATTTAAAATTATGTGAAATAAAAGAGCATTAACCTGACATAGTATACATGTGACTTGACTTCGTATAAGTGTGGCCTGACAAAGTAAAGATTATATCATCTACTATATCTTAAATAGGGTCATTTACTGATAAAGCTCTGAAATATGAAACCTCCTAACATTTGAAATTTCATTTCTATAAATTTTGTGATATAACACATCATTGACCTACTTTTGTGAAAATGTGGTCGGATAAAGTAAATATTGCTCTGACATTTAAAACAAAATAACATTTAAAACTTCATTTTCATAAATTTTGTTACATAACAAAGCATTATGTACTTTATCCGGCCACATTTGTACAACGTCAGGCCACATTTGTACGAAGTCAGGTCAATGCTCTGTTTTACCAAAAAATTTCAAATGTTAGCCGATTTCAAATTTTATAACAATATACACTTTATCAGGCCATATTTGTACATAGTCAGGTCATTACTCTGTTATATTAACTTTAAATTTGAAACAATAGTACTCCAAAGAGCATTGACCTGACTTGCTCAACTTCAAGATAACCATGAGATCGCCAAGCCCAGGTGCCCGAACGAGCCCTCCCACCATTGTTGATTACATATACTGATATACATGATGTTGTCGTTGTGCTTTTGGGCGGTGAGAGCGTTGGACAAATGTTGCAGCTTTTATTGCCATGCTCTAAAGTTAATTTGATCATTTGATCTTCAATTCTTCCAGAGTTATTCCAGTGAAAAAGCTTTATATTCCCCTTTTTTGTAATGATATTTTGATAAGCTCAATGTGATAAGCTCATAACTAACCTTTAAGGGAAATTTATAGGCTTACAGCAAACCAAGACATAAAGGGTATCTTTTATATGTTAATATAATATACTGACAAATTTCTCTTAGTTATTAGCACAATTTACAAGTGTAGAGTTACTCTACTGAATTCAAACTGTGCAAATTGTGATGATGATGTCCTGGTTGGTTGCTTCTCTTGAAATTTGGCAGTCCTTGTTTCTTGAATATGTCATATATGTTGTAGTTGGGAATGAACCGTTCTTGAAGACCTACGAAGACACGTACGTACAAACTACATTTTCGGCGCTCCAATTATAATCACTGAGCCTTGTTTGAACATATATACATCAATACAAGGAAGGCTAACTTCATTTCAAGCCACATTTATATGAACATATATACATCACCACCAAGCCTTATTCGACCCCAAGAAAAACTTGTTTCGATTCATTAAATTCAAAATCTGACCACACCATCGTCTTCGCCATACTCAAGTTACTTAAACCCGCCTCTTGAATCATTTGAAATCATCTCCGAACGACATCGAATCACCTCCGTATCGGCCCGCTTTGTGCATAGAAAACCTGAACTCTTAAATCATAGATCCCTCCCACATTTATGTACTCCATAAACAGTTCGATATTCTGTGCACATACATTAAGAAGGTTAGCCGTTCATTGCCCTATATACGGTTCACAAATCAATAAGAGTCCACTTCAACATTAATAGAATAACCCATTCCACAAAAAATAATTTTAAGTAGACACTGAAATTATAGAGAGAGAATGCTCGAGATGCAGGAACAATAAGATAGTTCTATAGTATCGTAATTGCTTTTATAATCACCAAGAAAGAACAAAACCAGACAAATATAACATAAAGTTTTAATTCAATGAATTGGCATCCTGTGTCTCAGAGGTTTAGAAGCACACCCCTGTACTGAGGAACACGAAGACAGCCACGAGCCTGACGCCGGCAAAACCCGATGAGGAACACGAAGACGGCGAAACCCGATGAGAAGCCCGACGCCGGCGAAACCCGATGTCAGCCGCAAACCCGATGAGGAACACGAAGACGGCCACGAGCCCGACGTCGGTGAAACCCCTGTTGACGGGGCTAAAGATGCACAGTAAATGTCGTTGATTAGCCCTATCAAAGTAATTATCCTAACCAACCTACTAAACAGAGTATAGCAGACAAGTAAGGGTCGAATCCCACAGAGAAGGTATGATGTAGTATGCAAACGTGAATGACAAGTAACAAGTAACTGGGGGGGGGGTTGTAATCAAGAGAGCAAACAAGCAAAGTAAACAAATTTGGTTTATGTAGGAAGAAAGTATGCTGAGGGGAAGTAGTTCTACTAGACCGAAATCCACAATACAGAGATAGAGTTTGATCACTGAAATCTATTTTGTCCAAGTTCGTTTATTTATCCTTATAGTCGTTCCCACCCTGCTCGTAAGTACTATTGATTCTCACAGTTGTCAATAGACTTATCACTTTGCCAATGATAAAGTATAACTGATTCTCACAGTTGTCAGCGTACTTTAGCACCAACACAGCAATAGCATTGCTGACATGGGGCGGTGAACTCCAGACTTCAGCTCTCGTCTTCTTCTCTTCTTCTGCTGCTCTCCAAATACTATCAAGTGTTGGTAGCCTTCTCCATAAATACTCCAGCAGCTCCATCTTCATCTCTAAACTCCATCTAAGCTGCAAATCCTTGGATTTCTTCACTTTTCTCCATAACATCTGGATTGCAGACTTAGCACCAAAACACATCCAAAACTCCTCCAAATCATGCTAATAGATGCTAGAAAAGGTGTATGAAATAACACCTATCAAATTCCCCCATACTTAGACCTTTACTCGTCCCGAGTAAGCTAAAGAAAAGCTCACCCTCTCAATCAACACCAAGGTCTCAGGAAGTACAAGAAAACGTGACACCAGCAAACTACAACATATCAACAATACGCCCAAGACAACCAAAACAAGTGATGCAAAAAAATAATCTAACCTAACTCCAATCTAGCTCCTTATCGCTCCATGAGTGGCCTACCCGACAGTCCTTCTATGACTCCTTTCTTATGACGCCTCCACCAAGATATAAAGAGAAATCCTAGAATCACTCTTATTCTTTTACGCTCATCTTGCCTAGGCGCCCTTTTGGGTTTTCACCTAGCCACTCATTTCATTTTGCTAGATATCTCACCAATACTCACATCACTCCAGTCCACTTTTGCCCTAGTCTATACCAGCCGGACTACCTGCTTTTTACCTGGACCGCCCTTTCGGGTTTTCAGTCCATCCCAGGATTTTGATTGCCTTTTTATTTCTTTTTGGCTTTTTTTTTTTTTTTTTTTAAATCTGAAAACAGAAACGGAAACAACAATGCAGAAAACGAATGCAGAAATAAACTATGTACACTAGCTAGCAAGAAAGCAAGTCTATATCCCTCCCCCATACTTAAACTGAACATTGTCCTCAATGTAGAAAAGAGAACATCAAATGATAGGGGAAAGAAGAAATAAACTCACTATGGACCGAAAGGTGGTGGTGGGTACATCCCAAAGTAGTCCCTCATATGAGCGTCCATAGTGTCCAGGCGCTCATCTATCTCTGCGTGGAGCTGGGTCTACCAAGTCTGCAGACTGGTCTCTACTCTAGAAGTCCACTGATCCTGGCGCGTAGAGAAAGTATCCCATCTAGAGTACATCTCCTGCCAAGGTGCGACAGGTCCATACACAGACGAATGCTCCTCGAATTGTGAAGAACCGGGGTCGTTCCCCTCTACAGGATCAACAGCAAAACCACCACTAGGGCCCTCTCCATACGGACCCGAAGGAGTAACGACAGGGGCATCATCGGTCGGCATCCGGCTATCGCTATCAATCCACCAACCCGTGTATGAAGGCGAGTAAGCGAACTCTCGCAGAACAACCAAAATATGGCCCTCATAAGACGCCCAAACCAAATCACCATCCTGCCCCAGTGGCTTCATCATGGAGCACACCCTCATGTGTGCTAAATCATATACGGCGCAGGGGACCGGCCGAGGAATCTGATCGCAATCAATCACGCTGGCACAGAGGAGTGTAATAAGACCACCCCCACAAATATCTCTCGGCTCGCCATCACGAATCCTCCGCAGGGAACTCAAGAAAAGAGTTGCCCAACACGGCGTAAGCTCTACCGTCCCCAGGATGCTCATAAACCACTGGAAGTCCTTCATGGGCACCTTCCCATCGTCAGCATGGCCAAAGAAATCTCTCATCATCACCTTGTGGATCAACCGCAGACACGGATTCACCAACTTGGAGTTCACCTCATGACCCTTCTTGAATGTCCTCCCTGTGGCAGCCCGCCAGAAATCCATCATCTCGGCCTCATTAAGCCCATTCGCCCACCCAGCGGTGGGGTTCTTTGTAATGCCCAGGGCCTCGTGGATCACTAACAGGGCTAAAGTCGTATACCCAAATCAAAGAAATCCTAAGCAACCTACTATAGAGTATAGCAAGCAAGTCAGGGTCGAATCCACAGGGAATCAGGTTATCAATTCTTGCAATTCAAGGTTACCAACTTGGAACAAAAGGGGGGGGTTTGTATGTGTTTTCGAACCAAATTAATAAGAAGACAAGAGAGCAAAATCGCAGATTTATGGTTGTAAATATGATGAGGAAAAGCGCCACACTTAACAAGAGATCCACCGAACAAAAGATAAGTTGATCCTAGAATTCTATCAATCTTAAGTCCTTAACAATCCTATTGTTGTTCTTATCCCGATCTTAAGTAATTGTTAGTTCTACCAGCCCTAACAATACTTATTACTAAATCAATACCGAAAACCTTCAGGAATCAATAAAGCAATAGCATTCAACCAAGGATTAGCAAGATACATGCAATAGAAACAACCCGTTACTATAAGCATGCAATTAATTCTCCCTCACAATTGTGCGCTCGGATCCCCTATACGCACAACCGTGTTCGCTACTAGATATGCAACCTGAACACAGAATCACAAGTCCTAGCACTTAGGAAAATATCAATAAACCCAGGTGATCAATCTAGATAAACCAACATAAGCCAATATAAATTAAGCACAAGAGAATCAATCCAACCAATAGGAAACGAACAAGAGTAGAAAACTCACAACCAATCAATTGCTGGCTTCAAACTGTCAAGTGCAACAATGGAGGGTTTAGTTCTCCATAAAGTTTGTAAGCAAATACGTAATAACGGCAATTAGGGTTCAAGAGAGAGAAGAAGACCCTCTCCAAAATAGTCTTAACCCTACTTAAATACTAAGGAAATAATTCAGAAATAAAGGTAAGGAAATAACAAACTTGGAAATAAAGTTTCGGAATAAAACTAAAACGGAAATAAAAACTCGCAATTAACATTCAGCACACGCAACCGCGGGTTGCGGTCTCTCCACCGCAGGGTGCGGTGGACCTCCAGTACGTGTTCAGCCGAGCTCGCCGCAGGGGCGGTTCTGGAACCGCAGGGTGCGGCCTAATGGCAGTAGCTCCAGCTCTTCAACCGCAGGGGGCGGTGGACTCCGGCGCAGGTGCGGCAAGGCTTCAGACCTCCTCTTCTCATCAGCTCTTTCTTGCTATCTCTCGCACCGTGCTCAGCTCTTCTCTTCACTCCTATGGCGTCTCTCCTTGGTGGTTTTCTTCCTCGGTGTCTCCTATGATCTCCAAAACCGCTCAAACACCTCCAAAAACTCTAAACTTCGCCTCCAAACGCCTTGCACATGAATGTGCCTAGAAATACCCGAATGACACCAATAAACCCTCTAATGACTCTTAGTTAAGCTCTACAAAGTAGTGCTTATCAAATTCCCCCATGCTTAGACCTTTGCTCGTCCTCGAGTAAACTAAAAGAAAGTTCAGCCCTCCAAAATAGCACACAAGGTCTCAGGAAGCATCTCCTCCTACTACGAGTCACCTAACCCATGCCAAAGCTCCTGGCGTCAATCTCATCTACAACACATCATCATCAACAACAACAGAACTTGGGGGCAAGCAGAGTACTTCCCCCAAGCTTATCCCGGACATCCAATAGTGTAAAGTGACCTATAATCCTATCCTCCATCTAAGACTTCTTATGCCTCCCGAAGTGGCCTACCCGACATTCCTTCTATGTCTCCCTTCTTATGACGCCTCGCCAATAAATAAAGAGAAATCCTAAGAATCACTCTTCTTCTTTTCGCTCATTTTGCCAAGGCGCCCTTTCGGGTTTTCACCAAGCCACTCTTATTTTATGTTTTTTTTCAAAGATGGACTCACATATGCTCACGTCACTCCGACACCATATTACCCCAGTCTAGCACTGGTCCGGGTCACCTGCTTGTTGCCTGAGTCGCCCTTTCGGATTTTCAACTCATCCCAGGTTTTTTTTTTTTTTTTTTTTTTTTTTTTTTTTTTTAGAAAACTCACAACCAATGCAATGCAACTCCGAAAAACAGAATGAAACACACAAAGAAAAATACAGAAACTGTACATAAAGATAGAAAGTGAATCTACTCCCTCCCCCATGCTTGTAATACGCATTGTCCTCAATGTGGAAAGACTCACTGCTGTGATGGTCCCGGTGGTGGCCAAGGGTACTGGCCAAAGTACTGGTCCTGTCGCTCTCCTAAGCGCTGGAGACGCTCGTCCATCTGCCCCAGGCTCTCATCCTGGTGGTCCATCCGCTGGAAAACCCGGGACTGAAATCCGTCAAACCGCACATCAAAGCCCTGTTGCCAAGTTTGATGCTGCAAACTCAGCGCCTCCATCTGTCGGGACATCTGATCCTGCCAGGGATCCATAGGTGGCGGGTCCTGACCGGCGCTCATCTCCTCATCCTCCGCAGGGGCCTGGCTCGAGCTGCCCACATCTCTCCGCCTCCTCCGAGGTCGGTGTCCCTCGTCTACAAACTCAGTCGCATCCGTCCCCAATGGAGCTATGATGGGATCGGGGTGCATGTACCATCCTCGGTAAGTAGAGCTATATGGGATCTCCCTGGGTAAGGCCATGATATGGCTCCTGTCAGAGTAGGAGCACCAGAAGGGCTGTCGCTTCGTCACCTTCAGCATGTAGTTTGCCCGCAGCCGGGCGACATCGAACACATGGGAGAGGATGGGGTCCTCCTCCTCCTCGACCGGAAAGACGGTCTCAGCGATGCGGGTGATCAAACCACCCTGTACGATATCACGCCTCGCTCCGCGGCGGAGCTTCTGGAGTCCCTCGAGAATGAGCATCAACCAGTCTGGGGTGAATGTAGCCTGTGGCAATGCAGAGTATAGCCAGGGGAGGCCCTTCAGGGGGACCTTGTTGGCCTCAGGGTGTCCCAGCAGCGTCCCCATAATCAGCTTGTGGAGCAAACGCAGACATGGGTGAGTAAATTTGTTGCTATACTCGTTACCCATGTGGTACGTCTGCCCCGTGGCACCTACCCAGAAATCAATCAGCGCGGCCTCCTTCGTGCCCTTTCTCCACGCAGCGGTGGGTGGTCTAGTCACCCCAAGCGCATCCCGAGCCTGTGCAGCGTCGACTGTGTACTCTCTCCCCTTGTACTTGAAAGAAAGGGAGACAAGGGTCTCACCATCCATGGTGAGGCTGAGCGTGGTGATAAACTGCCTGCTCAGAGTCTCGTATGTGGGGGCATACACATCAACGAATCCCCCCAATCCCATCTTCTCCAGACAGAGCTGTGTACACTCAAATAGCCCCAGAGTCTCCAGAGTTCCCCTATCCAGGAACTTAGTCGGGGTCACATCCCGGTCCTTCACAATCTCAAATATTTGTTTCTCCTCCGCAGTCATCCCGACCTTTCGTGATCTCGACATGGTGTAAATGAACAATGAGGAGAGCGAGAGGCAAAGAGAAACTCACAAAAGACACCGGGATGGTGCCTACTGCTTGTCTGCCGCGAGTGCGGTGGTGTAGCCACGGGGAGCGGTGGACTGACAGGGAGGAGCAACGTTCTGGGCTCTCGCCGCGGGGGCGGTGGGCTAACCGCAGGGGGCGGTCTAGGCACTGGGCGAGTTCTTCGCGTGGGGGCTTCTTCGAAAGCTACGAAACGAATTTCCTTCAACTCCTTAGGGCCGGGTTTGGGTCAAGGGTGGTAGATCTGGGTTGGGAAGGGTTGGATCCGACGCGGGTGCGGTGGATCTTGGGGGTGCGGTGGTTATGGGGGGGTGAGGATGTTGGGATGAAACTTTCGGGTTTGCTTGTGGGGGTTTCGGGTGAGGAAGGTCGGGTTGGGTGAGGGGAAAGGTGAAGGTTTGGACGAAAATGGTGGTTTTTGGTGGAGGTTTGAGGGTATGGGGTTATGGAAGCTTTGAAAGCTATGGAGGCAAAGGGATGGGGTGGGCTGGAAAGAGAAGGGAGGGAGTTCGTGGGAATGAGGGTGGAGAGGGAGAGGAGTTAGGGATGGGGTGGGCTGGAAAGAGAAGGGTATAGTGGGCCCATAAGGCCTCTTTTACTTAATCCAATTTTTACTCCCCATTTATGGCTTTTTCGGGGCCCAACTTTTTCAATTTTTACTCCCCCACTTGGTTTTTGTCAGGGGCCCTTTTTTTTGCCTTTTTTTTTTTTATTTTTTTTTATTTTTCTTTTTTCTTTTTTTCGCCTTTTTCTCTTCGAACAGGGGCTTGCCGCGGGGGCGGTGCTTCCACCGCGGGGTGCGGTGGGTCTCCAGAACACCGGCGTGACTTTCCTTCGTACCTGCGAGGTTAGTCCGCAGGCGAAAACGAACGAAAAAGAAACACAAAAACCAACACAACTATCTAACTAAGCGATGAAAAAGAAAAGACAAAAGAAAAAGAAGAAAACAATACCTCGGGTTGCCTCCCGAGCAGCGCCTTGGTTCACGTCGTTGGCTCGACGTAGACTTTCGTCTATTCCTTTTCAGCACTCGGCTCCTCCAGAGCCATCTCATCAATCTCTGCAGTGGAGAAACCCTCATGGTAAGGTTTTAACCTTTGACCATTGACCTTGAATGTCTTCTGAGTTGTCGGCTCGATTAAGTCAACGGCGCCATGTGGGTAGACCTCAGCAATAATGTACGGTCCTATCCACTTTGATCTCAGCTTCCCCGCGAAGAGTTTCAGGCGGGATTGGAACAAAAGGACTTTGTCACCGGGGTGGAAGTCCTTTCGCAAGATGTTCTTGTCATGCCACGCCTTGGTTTTTGCTTTGTAGATCACAACATTGTCATATGCATCAAGGCGTAGCTCCTCTAACTCTTGCAGCTGAAGCTTGCGAAATTCTCCTACTTCATCAATCCTCATGTTGCACTGCTTCACTGCCCACCATGCTTTGTGTTCCAACTCCACAGGTAGATGGCAAGCTTTGCCAAATACGAGCCGGAAAGGAGACATCCCGATTGGAGTCTTGTAGGCAGTGCGGTAAGCCCACAGTGCATCATTCAATCTCAAACTCCAGTCCTTCCTGTTGGGTGCCACTGTCTTCTCAAGGATCGTCTTGATCTCTCTGTTTGACACCTCAGCCTGCCCATTAGTCTGTGGATGGTAGGCAGTGGAAACCCTCTGTGTGACATGATACTTCTTCAGTAGGGCGGTCACAGTCTTGTTGCAGAAGTGGGTTCCCCGATCACTAATCAAAGCTTTAGGGATCCCAAACCTGGAAAATATGTTCTCTTTCAAGAAACCTGCCACAACTTTAGAATCATCAGTCCTGGTGGCCTTCGCTTCCACCCACTTGGAAACGTAGTCCACCGCAAGCAAAATATATAGGTTCCCGTGAGAATTGGGGAAGGGTCCCATAAAGTCAATACCCCACACATCAAAAACCTCACAAAAAATCAAAGAGGACTGAGGCATCTCATTCTTCCTAGAGATATTTCCCATCCTCTGACATCTATCACATACCTTGCAAAAAGCAAATGCATCCCGAAAAAGATTGGGCCAATAGAAACCTGCATCTAGCACTTTCCTAGCAGTTTTATTTGCACCAAAATGGCCCCCGCATGCCTCAGAATGACAAAAGCTAAGGACAGATTGTACCTCGTTATCCGGAAGGCATCGACGGATTACCTGATCGACACAGTGTCTCCAGAGATAAGGATCATCCCAAATATAGTACCGCGCTTCTCTCCGCACCTTCTCCCGTTGCGCCTTGGTATGATCCGGAGGGAATTCCCCACAAACCAAGTAGTTCACGATGTCGGTGTACCATGGTCGGAGGGATCGGATCCCGAGGACGGACCTGTGGAAGTACGCCTTGAGTGAGGAAGCGCTCTCAGCAGAAAAATCACGAACAGCTTCGCTCACTGCAGGTTGCGGTTTATCCACCGCTGGGTGCGGCCAAATAGCAGAAACCTCTCGAAAAAAGTCGCCTCTCGCCGCGGGTGCGGTTGGGTCCACCGCTGGGTGCGGTACATCTGGGCAATTTTCTCGAGAAAAATCACCGCCTTCGCGGGTGCGGTCATCCACCGCAGGGTGCGGCCATTCTCCAGAACCTTGGCCTTGTAAATCCTTCTCTTTACCGCAGGTGCGGTGGGGGTGGCGCCCGGTGCGGTGTGGCTCCAGTACATCCACTGAAAAGAGGGTGTCATCCGGGAAGTTTCCGTGGATTGGGGTCTGCTTCCCGGGCTTGTCCTCTTCGTTCACCAATCTACTCAGATGATCCGCTACCAAGTTCTCTGCTCCTTTCTTGTCCCGTATCTCCACATCGAACTCACTCAGCAGGAGAACCCATCGAATCAATCTCGGCTTCGCCTCTTTCTTCGTCATTAGATAACGAAGGGCGGCGTGATCCGTGTAAATAATCACCTTCACTCCTAACAAATACTGCCTGAACTTCTCCAAGGCAAATACCACAGCTAGCATCTCTTTTTCAGTAGTGGAGTAGTTCCGTTGCGCGCCATTCAGAGTCATGGATGCGTAGTGAATCACATGAGAGGCCCTTCCCTCTTTTTGTCCCAGAACTGCTCCAACTGCATAATCGCTGGCATCACACATGATCTCGAACGGTTTTGACCAGTCCGGTGCTTGAATAATCGGTGCACTAGTCAGGCGTTCTTTCAAGCAGTCGAACGCCTTCTTACACTCCTCGTTCAGATCAAAGGTCACCTCTTTCTTCAGCAGCTCGCATAAGGGTGATGAGATCTTCGAAAAATCCTTGATAAACCTGCGATAGAAACCTGCATGGCCTAGGAAGGAACGAACTTCACGCACATTAGTAGGATAAGGTAAAGACTGAATTACATCAATCTTTGCCTTATCGACCTCAATACCCCTAGCAGAGACAATATGACCTAACACAATCCCTTGTTCAACCATGAAATGACACTTTTCAGAATTTAAAACCAAGTCAGTTTCAACACATCTTTTCAGCACAAGTGTCAAGTGGGCCAAACATTTATCAAAGCTATCCCCATGTACTGTAAAATCATCCATGAATACTTCAATAAAATTTTCAATGTACTCAGAGAAGATACTAACCATACATCGTTGAAAAGTACCGGGTGCGTTACATAGTCCAAAGGGCATTCTGCGGTATGCAAATGTGCCAAAAGGACATGTAAAGGTAGTCTTCTCTTGGTCCTCTGGCGCTATGGCCACCTGGAAGTATCCTGAATATCCATCAAGGAAGCAGTAGTAGGGGCGCCCAGCAAGGCGTTCTAGCATTTGATCGATGAATGGCAAGGGAAAGTGATCCTTTCTGGTTACCGCGTTCAGCTTACGGTAATCTATGCAAACTCTCCAGCCCGTTTGTGTCCTTGTAGGGACCAACTCTCCTTGTTGGTTCTCAACCACTGTGATTCCTCCCTTCTTGGGAACAACCTGAGTGGGGCTGACCCAACGACTATCGGAAATCGGGAAGATCATGTCAGCTTGAAGGAGCTTCAGCACCTCCTTCTTCACCACCTCCATCATAGGTGGATTTAATCTCCTCTGTGGTTGCCTGGACGGCTTGGCGTCATCTTCTAGGAGGATCCGATGCATACATGTTGAGGGACTAATCCCTTTGATATCGGCAATGGTCCAACCTAATGCAGTCTTGTGCTCCTTTAAAATCTCCACTAGCTTCTCCTCTTGCTCCTTCGAAAGCTTACTAGACACAATGACTGGCAAGGTGTCGTTGACTCCAAGGAAAGCGTACTTGAGGTGATCCGGGAGTTGTTTGAGTTCACTCTCGGGAGCCTGTATAACAGAGGGAACGAGCTTCTCGCCCGGGGTTAATAGAATGGGGCCAACGCCCAAAGGGTCTATAGGAAGCTTCTCCATTTGAGACACCATCGCCTGCATGTTAGTTGACAGAGCATATTCTGTGTGGAACTCATCTATGTCATTCTCAATAATAGACTGCAGCTCATCAGTACCAGAAATATCAAATACATCTTGCACAATGGGTTCAATCACATCAATAGAGCATAGAGAATGGTCATCAATAGGGTGTTTCATAGCGTCATAGATGTTGAATTGTACCACCTCCCCATCGAATTCCATAGTAAGTGTCCCACTTACATAATCTATCTTGGTCCTAGCAGTTTTTAAGAAAGGCCTTCCTAACAGAATAGAGGCCGCATGGTCATCATGTTCCATATCTAGGACAAAGAAATCAGCGGGGAATATCAAGTTGTCAACCATAACAAGCACATCCTCAACTACCCCCTTAGGGTAAACACTAGACCTATCAGCAAGTTGCACAACAATTCCTGTTTCATGCAAAGGTCCCAATCTAAGAGATTTATAAAGAGAGTAAGGCAACACATTAATAGAAGCACCTAGATCAAGCATGGCTCTATCAAACTTAGTATCACCAATAACACAGGGGATGCTAACCATACCTGGGTCGGAGCATTTCTTGGGCATACGCCTTTGAAATACCGCAGACACACGTTCGCTGACCTTCACCTTTTGTTTCCCCTTCAGCTTCTGGTTTCTCTTGATCGTGCAGAGCTCCTTCAAGAACTTAGCATACTTAGGAATGCTCTTCACTAGCTTGAGCAATGGGATGTTGACCTCGCATTTGCTGAAGGTCTCAAAAAGATCTTTGTCATCAACGACCCTTCTCTCCCTGAGTGCTTCTGGAAAGGGGGCGGGTGGCTTCTCGGAACCGAGAGGAGGGAAGTAGGGACGAACGTAATCGTCGACGTAAGGCTCTTTGACAATCCCGGAAGACTCGCCGCAGGTGCGGTTCTCAACTGCGGGGTGCGGTGGAGCTACAGGAATTTCTCGAGAAAAATCACCGTTCACCACAGGGTGCGGTATTCCCACCGCAGGGTGCGGTCTATCGACAGTAGCCTTCTGCTTCTCCAGGTCTTGCTCGCCGCAGGTGCGGCCACCGTGCCGCTGGATGCGGTCGTTCAGCAGAGCATCCTCATTCTCCGAGTCGTCCTCTTCAGCACTAGGATCGACATGTAATTGCTTCCCACTTCTTAAAGTCACAGCACTGACGTTTTCCCTCGGGTTCACTACCGTTTGTGACGGTAGTTTTCCCGAATCACGAGCTTCTAGATTACTCACAGCTTGAGCAATTTGTGCCACATGCTTCTCAAGATTCTGAATGGAAGACTTCGTTTCAGCATCCTTTTGCATGACCGACTGAGCCAATGACTTGATCATGTCCTCAGCTGACATGGTTTGTCTAGGGTTGTACTGTGGCCTCGGTTGTTGTGGTTGCAAAAGGTGAGGGTTCTGGACATTCTGCTGGTTACTCCACCTGAAATTCGGATGATCTCTAGTTCCGGGGTTATAAGTGTTAGAGAATGGATCATATTTTGGCCTTGGTTGCCATCCTCCTGCAGCGTTTACTTCCTCGGTCCCATCATCCTGAACTTGAGGGCAAGCCTCGGTGGGGTGGAATTGATCGGCACATATCCCACATGCTTTGAGTTGTTGAGGGGCTCCGTGCAGCGTAAGTCGCTTCACCATGTCCTTCAACTCAGCCATATCATTAGCATACGAAGAGCGACTAGACTCAGCAGCATGGACTCCTCTCTTGGTAGCAGATCTACCAAAGTTTCTCGTGCCCTCAGCCATCTCCTGAATCTTTACCATAGCGAGTGCTGGAGTTATGTTAAGAATGTTTCCGCCACAAGCAGCGTCAACCATCCTTCTCTCATTATCCAGCAGCCCGTTATAGAGATGAAGTACCAGGTCCTGGTTGGAATACCCATGGAATGGGCAGCTTGAGCAAAGTCTCTTGAACCTCTCATAGTAATCATATAGGGTCTCGTCACCCTCCTGCTCGATGTTGCTAATGGCTTTCTTCAAACTGTTGGCCTTCTTAGCAGGGAAATACTTCTCCAGAAAAGCCTCGTGAAGCTTGGTCCACGTGTCAATACTTCCAGTAGGAAGATGGTAATACCAGTCATCAGCGGTATCTTTCAAGGTGAACCCAAAAGCTCTCATCTTTATTTGCTCCTCAGTAACATTCACCGGTTTCATACTCATGATGACTGTGTGGAATTTACCCAGATGCTTGATTGGGTCCTCTCCAGCCAGTCCATGGAACTCTGGAAGCAAATGAATCAGCCCCGGCTTCAACTCAAAGTTCACGCCTGCAGCCAGCCCAGGGATTACTACAGCCAAAGGTTGCTGCTGCAGGTCTGGTGCAGTCAACTGTCTCAACGTCCGATCCGCGCCATCGTTAGCCATCTCGAATGTGGGGTTGTCAAACACTAAAGAACGATTCACTCTGCGAGCCTGTGAAAGAGTTCGTGTAATTTCTGGATCAAAATCAAGAAGCGGTGAATTAGTAGCACGAGTGTGGACCATAAGATAGATCCACACCAAGGGTTAGTAACAACAAATCACAAAAACAGAAAATTTGACTCCCCGGCAACGGCGCCAAATTTGACAGGGCTAAAGTCGTATACCCAAATCAAAGAAATCCTAAGCAACCTACTATAGAGTATAGCAAGCAAGTCAGGGTCGAATCCACAGGGAATCAGGTTATCAATTCTTGCAATTCAAGGTTACCAACTTGGAACAAAACGGGGGGGGTTTGTATGTGTTTTCGAACCAAATTAATAAGAAGACAAGAGAGCAAAATCGCAGATTTATGGTTGTAAATATGATGAGGAAAAGCGCCACACTTAACAAGAGATCCACCGAACAAAAGATAAGTTGATCCTAGAATTCTATCAATCTTAAGTCCTTAACAATCCTATTGTTGTTCTTATCCCGATCTTAAGTAATTGTTAGTTCTACCAGCCCTAACAATACTTATTACTAAATCAATACCGAAAACCTTCAGGAATCAATAAAGCAATAGCATTCAACCAAGGATTAGCAAGATACATGCAATAGAAACAACCCGTTACTATAAGCATGCAATTAATTCTCCCTCACAATTGTGCGCTCGGATCCCCTATACGCACAACCGTGTTCGCTACTAGATATGCAACCTGAACACAGAATCACAAGTCCTAGCACTTAGGAAAATATCAATAAACCCAGGTGATCAATCTAGATAAACCAACATAAGCCAATATAAATTAAGCACAAGAGAATCAATCCAACCAATAGGAAACGAACAAGAGTAGAAAACTCACAACCAATCAATTGCTGGCTTCAAACTGTCAAGTGCAACAATGGAGGGTTTAGTTCTCCATAAAGTTTGTAAGCAAATACGTAATAACGGCAATTAGGGTTCAAGAGAGAGAAGAAGACCCTCTCCAAAATAGTCTTAACCCTACTTAAATACTAAGGAAATAATTCAGAAATAAAGGTAAGGAAATAACAAACTTGGAAATAAAGTTTCGGAATAAAACTAAAACGGAAATAAAAACTCGCAATTAACATTCAGCACACGCAACCGCGGGTTGCGGTCTCTCCACCGCAGGGTGCGGTGGACCTCCAGTACGTGTTCAGCCGAGCTCGCCGCAGGGGCGGTTCTGGAACCGCAGGGTGCGGCCTAATGGCAGTAGCTCCAGCTCTTCAACCGCAGGGGGCGGTGGACTCCGGCGCAGGTGCGGCAAGGCTTCAGACCTCCTCTTCTCATCAGCTCTTTCTTGCTATCTCTCGCACCGTGCTCAGCTCTTCTCTTCACTCCTATGGCATCTCTCCTTGGTGGTTTTCTTCCTCGGTGTCTCCTATGATCTCCAAAACCGCTCAAACACCTCCAAAAACTCTAAACTTCGCCTCCAAACGCCTTGCACATGAATGTGCCTAGAAATACCCGAATGACACCAATAAACCCTCTAATGACTCTTAGTTAAGCTCTACAAAGTAGTGCTTATCAATCACCTTCCGCGACAAAGAATAATCACGTCCATTGTAGGTGAACGTGATCTTGCGCAGAATTTTGTCATCAGACTCCTCGCGGGTGAACCACCTGAACGAGGCAATGAATTGGAAGCACAGCTCAGGATACGCGGGGGCTGCCTTGTTCATGAAATCCCCTAGCCCACACTGTGTCAAACACAGCGTCACACAAGCGAGCAATCCCATCTGCTCCAGAGTCTGCTTGTGGAAAAATTTGGAAGCCACCACCCTCCTCTCCTTCACAATGTCGTACAGCTCACTCTCATCCCAACTCGTTGACACTTTCTTCTTGCCTTTCGAAGCCATAAGTGAAGAATGGGAATGCTCAAATCAAAAGGCAGCAATAGGGGTGTGCAGATTCGGACCGGACCGGACCGAAAATGATCGGACCGGACCGGACCAGGAGAAATACGGTCCGGTCCGCGGTCCATATTTTTTTAAAATTCTGGTTCCAGTCCGGTCCGGTTCGGACCGGATGGACCGGTTTTTTATTTTTTTAATTTAATTTTATATATTAATATCTTATAATATTATTAAAAATTAGTTTTTAGTATAAATATAAATAAATCACAAAGTATATTGTCTAATTTTATACATAATAATTATAAAAATAGAAAAAAAAATTTAAATTTTCATTTAAATAAAACTAAAAAGTAAAAAAAATATGTAAACCGGTCCAAGCGGTCCAAGACCGGACCGGACCGGACCGAATCATACCGGTCCGGTCCGATCTTCGGTCCAAGGTTTCCAAAAAAAACGGTCCATCGGACCGGACCGGAAAAAGCGGTCCGGTCCGGTCTGGACCGGAAAAAGCGGTCTGGTCCGGTCTGGACCGGATGCACAGCCCTAGGCGGCAAAGAATACTCACAATCAAGCAAACACAATGTTCTGGAGAGACTCAGTGCGGGGCGGCGGCGTCGCGGTGAGAAACCGAGAATAGGCACCGGGTCGCGGCGAGGTCGGCGCGGGGCAGTAGCAACAGGAACGCGAAGCGGTGGCAGCGCGAGGCGGAGCTAAAGCGAGGCGGGACTACAGCAGCGCGGTGCGGTTGTGTTTGGGCTTGGTTGTGAGGCTAGACTCCAAATGTGGGATTTGGGGCTAGAGTATGCTCAAGGTCGAGAGGGGAAAGTAGAATAGGAGTTTGAGGGGGCCCTGGGAATTATAAGTGTGGGGTAAAGTGGGGTTAGGTCAAGGAAGGGTAAGGTGAAGAGAAAGGGATGATGGGCCGGTCATGTACCATGGCCCAGAAGAGAAATCTTGGCCCATAAAGAAGCCCAATCCGTCAAAACCTTAGTGACCTCTTAAGAATAAAGCTTTTACTCACCCGTTTAAGGTTTTTTCGGGGCCCATAATTCTTGCTTTTTTTTCTTTTTATAAAAAAAAAAGTTGAGAATCGATACCTGACCTTCACCGCGGGGCGGTGAGCTCCATCGCGAGGCGGTAGAAAGGCGCCGCGGGGCGGTGAGAATGGCTGGGCACCTCATCTCTTCTCGGTTTACTTTCGTACCTGAAATGTGAGTAACAGGCGAACGAAACAAAGCAAAATAAACTACGAAAATAATCTAATAAAAAGAAAATTCAAAGAAAAACTAACACGGGTTGCCTCCCGGACAGCGCCTTGGTTATCGTCGTTGGCTCGACGTACTGCAGATCAACTACCATCTCGAATAGGATCCTTTCGGAATCCTCAAACTCGTCTCTTCATGTGGAGACCTCTCATGGAAAGGTTTGAACCTTAGACCATGTTCCTTCTTCGCCACCCACTCCATGTTCATTCTCTTTGGAGTGTCGCCCCCATACTTAGAACAATGCGGGGGCCGATATGGCTCAACATGGATATGCTGCACATCACTAGATAAAGGTTTGTTGCCTTGTATGGTTAGTGCAGGGGGGCAAGTGCCCAAAGTAGAGGAGTCTCCTATGTCATCTAACAAAATATCATCAACATGCAAATCATGCAATTCAATAGGTCCGTCAGTAGTGGAATACTCAACTATGGTCTCTACGGCATCAATTTTTACATTTTCATGCACTGAATCATCAAAGTCATTAATGCAGAGAGGAGGTGATTTAATGGAATTGGCATTATGAATGTCACGTTTAAAAATTATTCCATCAAATTCCATAGTCAGAGTACCACTATCAACATCAATCTTAGTCATGGAAGTTTTCATAAAAGGTCGCCCTAACATGACCGGGGCAACGTGCTCATCATAATCCATATCCATAACAAAGAAATCAGCAGGGAATATCAAGGGACCTATCCTAACAAGGACATCTTCTACAACACCCTTAGGGGGTACACAAGAACCATCAGCAAGTTGTATCACAATGTTAGACTCACGCAAGGGTCCTAATTCCAATTTCTCAAGTAAAGAGTAAGGTAAGACATTAATTGAGGCACCCAAATCAAGCAGGGCCTTCTCAAAAACATGCTCACCTATAGGGATAGGAATAGTAAACGTACCTGGATCCTTGCACTTTGCAGGTAGACGCTTCTGAACTACCGCTGACACTTGTTCACACACTGGACTCTTCTTCTGAGTCTTTTGCCTTTGGGCCTTCTTCACCGTGCATAGCTCCTTTAAGAACTTGGCATATCGCGGGATAGCCTTAATAAGCTTCAGCAGGGGAATGTTCACCTCACAGTTTTGGAATGTCTCGAACAAGTCTCTGTCGTCGACAACTCTCCTAGCCTTTAGCGCCTCAGGAAAAGGTGATGGGGGCTTCTCTGAACCTAGAGGAGGGAACACTGGACGAACGTGGTTATCAATATAGGTGTCGTCAGTGGGAACAGCTTCTTGAGGACCAGCTCGCGGCAAGCCCACCGTGGGGTGTAAATCATCACCGCGGGGCGGCAGGGTCGCGGTGTCATTACTGGGCACAGGCGCCGGGTCGCGGCGAGAGTCGCCGCGGGGTGTGTCGGTGATTTCCTTTTTCTCGGGAATTCCGTTCTCCTCTTCAGCAATGGGAGAAATAACCTTCTTACCACTTCTCAGCGTGATAGCACTCACATTTTCTCTGGGATTCACAGTGGTCTGGGATGGCAGGGAGTTTGCGGCCCTCTGGTTGATTTTGGTCACCTCATCAGCTAACTAGCCAATCTGCCTCTCCATGTTCTTGATACTCGACTCAGTAGCCTGCACATGTGTAGTAAAGTGCTGAGTCAAAGTCTTCAGCATATCCTCAGTAGAGGCTCTAGAAGTTTGGCCTTGAGGCCTCTGTTGGTACTGAGCTCGTTGCTGGTACTGTTGTTGATGAGCCGGCTGATATTGATGTTGTGCCGGCTGCTGACCACCCTGAGGGTCACTCCATCTGAATCCTGGGTGATCACGGCCTCTCTGATTGTAATTCGGCTGTCCATCATACTATTGTCTAGGAGCGTCGTAGCCTCCTACAGTATTGACTTCGGCAACACCGTCCTCTTGCAGCTGAGGACAAGCCTCGGTGTGGTGGGCCTGATTAGAGCAAAGACCGCATGCTCTGGCGTATTGAGGGGCATTCTGATTTGCTATCTTCATAACTATCTCCTTCAACTCGGCCAACTCAGTCAACACCGGGCTTGGTCCTGCAGGGGTCACAGCATTGACCGCCTTCCTCTGGTATATCTTCCCGAAATTCCGGGTGCTCTCACTCATTTCATGGAGTCTATTCATGGAGTCATCCGGTGTCAGGTTCAGAATACTTCCACCGCATGCAGCATCAACCATTCTTCTTTCTTGATCCAGCAGACCATTGTGCAAATAGAGAACAAGATCTTGCTTGGCATACCCGTGGAATGGGCAGTTGGAACAAAGCCTCTTGTACCTCTCCAAATAATCATAAAGTGTTTCATCACCTGCCTGCTCGATGTTGGCAATTGCCTTTTTCAAAGCATTTGCCTTCTTCGTGGGAAAATATTTGTCCAAGAATGCTTTGTGAAGCTTCGTCCATGTATCTATGGTTCCTGGCGGCAGGTGATAATACCAATCGCTCGCAGAGTCGAGTAGAGAAAAACCAAAAGCTCTCATCTTGATTTGATCTTCGATCACATTCCTGGGCTTCATGGTCATGCAGACATTGTGGAACTTGCCCAGGTGAGAAATCGGATCCTCTCCACTCAGACCGTGGAATTTAGGGAGGTAAGCAACAACTCCCGACTTCAATTCAAAGTTCACCCCTTCTCCTAGTGCAGGGATGATGACAGCTAGGGGTTGAGCCCCAATATTCGGCTCAGTAAGCTCTCTCAGAGTTCCAGTTCCAGCCATTGCAACAACTGGGGTAGTAGCAGTCTCAACGGTCTCGGTCGCAGCGGTTTCGACCTCTTCTTCCTCTCCTCTTTGATTGCGCAGGCTTCCAAGAAAAGATCTTTCAATCTATGGATCCAAAGCTAGAAGGGGAGAGTCAGTACTACGGGTGTCGACCATAAGATAGGTCTCCACCAACAATCAATCACGAAAACACACAACAAACAAAAACTCTCCCCGGCAACGGCGCCAAATTTGACGGGGCTAAAGATGCACAGCAAATGTCGTTGATTAGCCCTATCAAAGTAATTATCCCAACCAACCTACTAAACAGAGTATAGCAGACAAGTAAGGGTCGAATCCCACAGAGAAGGTATGATGTAGTATGCAAACGTGAATGACAAGTAACAAGTAACGAGTAACTGGGGGGTTTTTGTAATCAAGAGAGCAAACAAGCAAAGTAAACAAATTTGGTTTATGTAGGAAGAAAGTATGATGAGGGGAAGTAGTTCTACTAGACCGAAATCCACAATACAGAGATAGAGTTTGATCACTGAAATCTATTTTGTCCAAGTTCGTTTATTTATCCTTATAGTCGTTTCCACCCTGCTCGTAAGTACTATTGATTCTCACAGTTGTCAATAGACTTATCACTTTGCCAATGATAAAGTACAACTGATTCTCACAGTTGTCAGCGTACTTTAGCACCAACACGGCAATAGCAATGCGCACAAGGATATAGGATACATGCAAGTAGAAAGACGTACAAGTACTCACTCCCCTACTTAACTTGCAATTGATTCTCACACACAATTGTACGCTCGGGACCCATATACGCACAATTGTGTTTGCCACTAGATATGCACTCGGAACCCCTATATGCAATCCTAGCAATTGATAAAAACGTATTCAACCTAGTTGATCAGGCTAAGAACAACAACAAGAAATCAATATCAATATAACCAAGAGAATCAATCCAACATTTATAAGGATAAGAACAAGGAATAGAAATCTCACAAACACATCAATGCACTGCTTCAATCGTCTAACAGAACAAAGGGAAGTTAGTTCTCCATCAGCGAGGATGAAAAACTCTAATATCAAATAACGATCAAAGTTAAGTCTCAATAACGAAGTGTCTCCCTCTCCTCTTAACCTAGAAAAAGAGGCTTAAATAGTCTTAGGAAACTAGGTTAAACTAAAACAAATAAATAAGGAAACCGAATAAACTAATAAAGCAAAGTCATAAACGAAATAGGAAATAAATATAAAATCTGGCATGAGGCAATAAACACATCCACCACGGGGCGGTGAAGATCCACCGCGGGGCTTCAGCTCTCCACTGCTGGGCGGTGGTCTCCTCTCACGCGGGCTCCATCCTTCACTAGGAGTCATCGCCGGGCCGCGGCATTGCTGACGCGGGGCGGTGAACTCCAGACTTCAGCTCTCGTCTTCTTCTCTTCTTCTGCTGCTCTCCAAATACTACCAAGTGTTGGTAGCCTTCTCCATAAATACTCCAGTAGCTCCATCTTCATCTCTAAACTCCATCTAAGCTGCAAATCATTGGATTTCTTCACTTCTCTCCATAACATCTGGATTGCAGACTTAGCACCAAAACACATCCAAAACTCCTCCAAAACATGCTAATAGATGCTAGAAAAGGTGTATGAAATAACACCTATCACCTGTACTTCAAGAGGTCACCGCGTGCATCTCTGGCCCTCGCTCCGCCTCCTTCGTCGTCGACACCGTCCGCGGTCGGAAGAGCGGCGTCGTTGCAGACATTGACGGAGGAGCTTTTCATTGCAGACATTGACAGAGCGGAGGAGTGTGAGGGAGCCTTCATCGAGAGACGGATACGGTGGAAGGCGAGGCCGAGAGCGGCGTCGCCGAGGAACTCCAGCCGGAAGCAGAGGAGGGAAACGGAAGCAGAGGATGGAGGCAAGGAAATTAATTAAGCAGAGGAGGGAGACGGAAGCAGAGGAGGGAACTCCAGCCGGCTGCCTTCGGGGAAGATGAAAGCAGAGGAGGGAGACGAGGAAGGGTTTAGGATTTGGGATTGATTAGGGTTAATATTTGGGATTGATTAATAAGATTAAGATTTTTTTTACCTTTTCTTTTCAAAAATTTTAATGATTTATCTGCTTTTTTATTTAAAAGAAAAGTTAAATTTCACCCTTAACAATAGCAAAAATACCACAATCCTTACAAAAATCTGATAGTTTTGCAATACTTTTCAAAAGATAGGTTTTTTGCAAGTTGGCTTTGAAATTCTTGTATTTTTGCTATTACGCCTTACAAGTATGAGTCACATTTTGAAGCAAAATAGCGTTTTGATAATCATTTAAGCAAATAACCACAAATTATAGAAAGAAATTGAAGCAAAGTAACATTTTTGTTCTTGTTTAAGCATTAACCCATAAGTTCGATCCAGGAATCGAAGGAATATAACATTTTGATAGTTTATCGGTGCTTGATGTTGTCTTGATCAAAGGTTCTCTTCCATCAAAATCGAAAAAATTGAGGTTTTTGTTGTTGTTTTGGGTTGTTAGGTTTAGGATTGCCCGGAGAGGTTTTTCAAAGAGAATGATAATTGTGGAAAGTGGGAGAGGATTTTTAGCTTATTAAATAAGCTTTGGTTTCTTTTGTTTTACTGAAATATGTGTGCCCGTTTCACCGAAGCTCATCCCTATATATATATGTATATGTGTATATCATGGGTTTGTAATTCAATATTCAATCTTAAAGGAATGAGTGGCCATGATTCTTTTGTTCTATGTACTTGTGTAGAGAGAGAGGAAACCCACCCTTTGTTTGTACCCACCCATCTCGTGGCTACAAATATGGAGATAGTAAAAGAAGTTAGCAAATAACCACCCATTTGACAAAAGTGGGAAGTTGAGGTTAGTAATCGGTCATGTATGATTAGAGTTTATTTCAAGGTCATTGTCTATTCTTTACTTTGTTGATATTGTATGACATATTTTAATACTGGACAATACAATTCAGGCTTCAATCTAATGGGTCCAATCTGAAGATACATTAGACAATCTTTACAATTTGAGACCCAAGAGGCGCGCTCCGGTAAAACGAGAGTTATGGTAAAACGAAAGTACTAATCTGGAGCGTTGGATTGATGGTGATGGATGGTTGGATGAATAGGGTATATAATAGATATGATAGGGGTGTAACTACCAAATCTAACCAAATATGGCAATTAATTAAATTTTTAATTAAAAAATATATTAAATGGGTTGTTACATGAGAGAGAAAGTGAATATTATTCTCTTTCCTTAATCATAGGGTTTAAATTCTGATTTCGTAATTTGATTTTCGAAATTTTATAGATATTCATACAGCCAGTAATCGATATTCATTCAAAATGTTTTGATATTCACGTAATTTGAAATCGATATTCGTATAAGCAATATTCGATATTCATGAAAATAGTGTCGATATTCAGATTTTATTCCGCGTATGATGATTATCGGTTATATAAATTTGGCGATATTCATATAAAGTGTATTGATATTCGTGTGTTCAAGCTTTTGGAAACGATTCATGATCTTCAAAAAATTTTGTTTGTATTTGGTGAATATCGCAAATCCAATTTTGAATATCGACTACTCAACGCATGAAACTACATCCAACATGAATATGAACAACATTATAATGAATATCACATCATACAATTTGAATATCAACTACTCAATGCATAACACTTTCAAAAGAATGTGTATGAATATCACATATAAAAATGTGAATATCAACTATAAATAACTCATACAACCCCATCAACAAGCAGTATCTGAATCCACGTGAATATCAATTTTACTATAATGAATAACACCACAGAAAAACTGAATATCATATATCTAAATCATAAATATCAAAATACATAAATTATAACACTATGAATAACACCACACGAAAATTGAATATTATATATACAATATCAAAACAAAACAAATAAATTGTAACACGAGCAATGTCAAATGTAATTCTTGTAAGAATTCCTCCTCTACTGTAATGAACACCCCTTGCTCAAATGCAATTCCTGCAAATACAGAGAGCAATGTCAAATTAAAATCAACGAGCAAAAGTCCTAAACCCTAACTAATGAACTCGATTATGGGGAGGCCAAAGCAAGTGCGAAACCTCTGGGGCTCACTCAAGGACAAAGTCTCTGTCGTCAAAGCCACCGCCCTCCTCCTATCCCGCCGTCGCGCCGCCGCCACAACCCCCGCCCTCCGACTCTACGTCCTGTGGGCCACCAGCCACAACCCCTCCACCTCTGCCCCACCGGACTTCATCTCCGACCTAGTCGACCTCGGCTACCACTCGTCCACCGCCCACGACGCCATCTTCCGCCGCCTCCACACCACCCGCGATGGACTGGATTAAACAATAGAACCCAAAAATTTCAGATCCAGAGAGCCATAGTACCTTTACTTCACATCGGCCGCCGGGAAAAAAAATTGAAATACTATTCCGCATCGCCGGAGATTTCATCGTCTCCTACGCCGGCGAGAGACTGAAATCATCGATCCTTTGATTCTTCACAACACCGTTCGCGTTTGGCTCCTTGCACACAGCTCTGTGATTCCTCAAGTTCCACAGTCTCGCCTTAGCCACCAGTGGAGCCTCCGTCCTCGGCGCCGACGACTCAGATGATCCTCGCCTTCCTCGATGACTACGAGGACTTCGATCACGACCACCTCGTCACGGAGCTCTGCGAAGGCGGCGACCTCTTCGATCGCATCCTTGCCAACGGCCGCTACTCCGAGAGGGACGCCGTCAGGAGAGAGAAGATGGAAAGGAGATCGGGGGAGATAGATCTGAGAGGGAGATAGTGAGAGATGAGGGCGTCGGTGAGAGAGATCTGAGAGGGAGAGGGAGAGATTTGGGAGGGAGAGAGAATATGGAAAGGGGATAAACAACTGTATCATTCAATCCCTAAAAATCCGGGATTAATATTAATTGTGTAGAGCACCGGATAATTTCTTAATATGCACCTTAAATTGGTATAATCCAGTCCATCCATTAAATCTCATCTAACGGATGTGATTAATACTTCTGTTTTACCCTAAGAAGCCGTTTTACCAGATCTTAATTCTGAGACCCAATTTGAAAATTTATTGTTATAAGATACTTTGTGAGTGATCATGAAATTAAAATCTAATCTCACAAATATATTAATTTAAGTAAGTTTTAACAAAAAATATATTTCACGCATGCCTAAACCAGAATTGTAACTTGGTGTATTTCAGAAAATAAATAAAAAATAATCTAAAATGCAAAGAGCTCCAATGAAAGAAAGTGAAGAATTATTTTGTTTTAATTAATAAAAGGGTGCAACATCATTACGCTATGTGAAGCTACAAAAAATCAAAGCGGTATACAAAATGGAAAACAATCAAAAATTCAAAAAACAATATCATCACATTATATAAATTTATTTGACATAGATAAAATTTATTTAACGTAGATAAATGAATATCTTTGTCTTGAGCTTCCACGAGGTAATCGCAGAATAAGCCATTAGATGAAGCAAAATTTTGATATAAACAACATTGTTTGTTAAATACTAACACAATAAGTGTATTAAAATATAGAAGTTGCTATATATATGGTCGTCGAATGATTGAAAAAGTTAACAATTGTTGGCGTTGATTCCGCATCCATTGATCATTCTTTTGGCTTGCTCTTTGTTGTTGGAAATAATTGGGGAGTTAATCAAGTAGCAAACACATTTAGGGTCCACGCCTTTAACGGCACCACAACATTGTGGTGACACTTGGTTGTTCACCGACTGAGAGCACGCCTTCAATGCTTCTCCGTTCAAGTTGCAAAAGTTGAACCCTGATAACAGGTCAGCGTTCGCGGAAGCTAGAACCAAAGCTACTGTTGCAATCACCACCATCTTTGTGTATCGTCCTTCCATCTTTCTTCCTCTTGGTTGATTTTTTTTTCTTTGAGAATTTGTGTTTTTTTTTTTGTGTTATGGTGTTAGTTGTGGAAGTTTGAGAAAGGATATTGACTTTATATAGCTAGTGGATTTGAAATGGATTCTATAAAGTGGAATGCATCAAATTAAGCAGTTTCCAATGGGTGATTAGAAGGAGATTGTGGAAGAGAGTTTATTCTAGCCATTGCCACCCGGATGAGAACTCGATGGTTTGGAAAATTGTGTGGTAAATGCAATTCTATTCTTTTCATGGTCTACAAAATTTGAAAAATCTTGACATTTTAAATACGAATTACATTTTTGTAGAAAAATTAATTTAGCTTATTCTCAGGGTAATTTTTTATTTATTGAAAGTACATATTTGTAAATTAAACTAGTTTACTAGATCTTATTTACCAGGGTAATTTATGATATATTTAAAAAAAAAGTATTGTACAAGTGTTATTTTTGTTTTAAGAGTGTCATCATACATTTGAAAGTGTCGACAATGTAAGAATGTCATAACATTTGTACATCAAAATATATGTACATAAATACAAGGTGTCATCAATATTAATTGTTACTAAGAAAGTGTCATAAAAAAGTGTCACCACCCGATGGACAATAAATAATTTGATCAGTCAACTCCAATCAATATGGGTAAAGAGGTAGGCTGTTTGATGACATCATCATAGATCATGCACCTATTAAATTTTATTTTATGACCATTTACCTAATTTAGGTTCCTATTTAGGTTAACTATTTAGCTAATTGACCCATTTTTTAAGCTATTCTGGACTATTTTGATCCACTCAAGCATCCTTTCTAATGGTTGTTGTTGTTGTTAGGGTTGGTCCCTAGCACTCCCCTCGCCAAATAGAGATGGCCTAATTGGTTTCACTTTTTAGTATCTTCACAATTTGTATTAGAGAAAGCATGCAGGAAGGACAAACAGCCATGGAAGTTGGATATATAACTTCTCCCTAGAAACCCATTATAAAACGGAAGTTGCTATCTATAAACAGAACTACACTAATCGTAGTTATTTTGATCCATCTTGCATAGCACCACCGTACAAGCCATACGCCAATATTGATTGGCGCGGCCCCGAACCCACATTGTTCAAATTTAAATTGTATATATCTATTGTGACGTACGGCTTATTTACGTTACGTAGAGGGAAAGAACATATGGGAAAGTTTGGATGGTTGACGGAGATGAGGATTAATGATATGGCTAAAATCTACCCGTAAATATAAGGGAGCAATTGTAGTAGTCAAGTGTCGATCCCACAGAGACCAATGTAATATCAATTGAAACTCTATCAATGAGTTAGGCCAGAAAAAATATGAAATTAGAAAAAACTATAACTAATCTAACGAATAATAACAAATAAACGGGATAAAATCAATGAGATAAATGTGTCTAAGGTTAAGGATCACCGCAACAATGCTCCAGTAAATAAAATCACTCTTCACTTGAATCTAGTCCAAATTATTTGAAGATAACTATCTAAGGTAATTACTAATTCCTCTCGAATGATAGTAAATGTGTCTAGATTTGATCAACATCCACTCTTGTGACTTGCTAATCAAAATCTAGACCCTTTGGGCACTTAGAATCTAAAGTCAAACTGAACTAACATTCACTCTCGTGACTTGCTAAGTTCAATCTAATCTTAGGGTTTCTATGAAAGTTATTAATCTACAAGAGAAATTAAGATGCTCTTACAATAATAAAATCTCATGTTCAATTTCTAGGAATCCAATAGAAGTTATTACCTCTCAATCTCAAACTCTATCTGACTACATATTAACGTTATCAACTCTCGGTCTCAAACCCTAATAGGATTCAATTTACATAAGATACAATGGCCATGAAGCATCTATGAATGAATAAAATACTATTTTAATTCAGAAAAATAAATAAATCTAATTACATACACATTGTCGGAATCATCCTTAATCTTAGAACTAGAAATTTAACCAGACATAATTAAAGACATATATTCAATAAATTTAAACTAACTAACAACATATATAAATTATTTAATAAATATGAAAGATAATAAAATTTAATTTTAATATAGAAATAATCCAAGTTAACAAATATTAGAACAATAATACCAATGTTTCAAAGTACCAAAGGCCAAGAAACCCCCTCGTTAAAATCCAGTCCTGTGCGGTTGACTAAAACTACAAAAGAAAACAAATAACAAAAATAAAACCTATTCTAAGTCTAAAGCTGCGTACCCCCCTCCAAATAAAATTAAAAACTAAGTGGCTGCCGCTCCTGTTTTGAAGTGGGCCCTCCTTCCAAATATAATGGGCTGATCCAAAGCCATGTAACGCCAACTTGCAAGGTCCCCAGACATAATTTCGAATGGGCTGCTCCATTTAGCCCATATATAAATTGGCCCATTCAAAGCTACGATTCGCCGGTAGAGTAATTAGCTAGTGCCCAAGTCTCGAAAGCTTTTGTAATTTTGAATCTCTTTAGTCTAAAATACCTGAAACAATAAAAATACGAGTGTAGACTCCGAATACATAATAATGTAAAAGTAACTATAAAACATATAAAATATGCATGAAAATGATCTAATCTAATGTGCAACTAAACTCCTAAAATATGTATAAATTAAGTGTTATTAAATTTCTCCAAGCCTAAACCTTGTTTGTCCTCAAGCAAGAACGTGATTCAAAAATCCACAAGAAAAATAAAGGTTGTCTCTACCTAATTAATATCCAAGCAAGTCCATGAAAACTTAAATATTTAACAATGTAATCATCAAAGACATGCAAATAATAATTAAAGAGACTAAATAGAACATCCATCCTAGACCTCACTTAGGAAAAATAAATAGAATCACTCTCGCTCATGTGTTTAGGGTAAAGTATTTCACTCAAATCTCTACTTTGAATACTCATCTACCATAAGCTTGTATCAGCGTCTTAAATCTCCACTAATAGGGACTTTGTACATGACATAAATCAATATGAGTTTTATTAAGTTGTAAATTTGTAATGGGGCTAGGTAAAAAGAAAGATAGGGATACAATTTGGCCATGTGGTGCTAAATCCAAGAAAGAGGAACTAATCAAGACAACACCAAACTTAGAGGATTTCTCGTACAATTCTTTTCAATTAAACACCCTTTTATTTTGTTTTCTTTTCTTTCTTTTTTTTCAACTACTTTTTTTTTCCTTCCATAAATTTCATGCATCATGCATTGTATTTTAGGTGTTTGATATGACTCCCATACTTTGCTTTGTTTGTTTGTCTTGCAAAATTCATCTTGAAATATATTTGTTGTTAATATTTTAATAGATTTTAAGCATGTTGATGAGAATTTTCATATTTAATGACGTTTGAGTTAAGTATGTATTTAGTCATTTATTGAGATTATTTAGGACTGAAATTCTAGACATATAACATGTGAGCCTTTGAGCCTTAGGACTGTACCTAATTGAATCCTCTTATTTCTTTTCATGTATGTGATCTCGCTTTGATTGCTTTATCTCTAGAACTTGCGTTTAGAACTTATTTTGAGGCCACGTTTATGACTCTTGTGCATGATATAAAAATGATTGAGGCGTTATTTTTATTAGCCTATATTCTTTTACCTACCTTAGATGTTATTCCTCTGTCTGATGCCAATCTGAGCCTAATTAGCCTATTTCTTTAGAAGCTCCAAAAAAACATCCCGAGTCTAATGATTAGCCTTTTATCCATCCGAAAATTAGGATGATTTATTTATTTGTTTTTATGGTTGCAAGTCAAGCTTGAGGAAATGTGTCTAAGGTTAAGGAAACCCCCTCGTTAATACCAAGTCTTCAAAGTGCCAAAGGCCAGGAAACCCCCTCGTTAAAATCCAATCTTGTATGGCTGACTAAAACTCCAAAAGAAAACAAATAACAAAAACTAAAAATAAAACCTAAACTAAGTCTAAAGCTGCGTACCCCCGTCCAAATAAAATCCAGAGAAAATTGGGCCCGAAGGGCCCGATTTTTACATAAATAGCACGCTTAGGCCCCTTTAGTTCGAAATTGCAAGCGTGACCCCTTATTGTTCTAGCACGCGGGACAATTGTCCCCAAAAGCATTTTGGAAGTGTCTTTTTTAGGGACAATTGTTTAACAATATTTTCTCTCTAGGGACAGTTGGAAATTGTCTCTTTAGGGACAGTTTTCAACTGTCCCTATATGCTTCTTGAAGTGCCTCTTTAGGGACAGTTGTCCCCAAAACCATTTTTAAAAGTGTCTTTTTTTAGAGACAGTTGTTTAACAATACTTTCTCTTTAGGGACAGTTGGAAACTGTCCCTATATGTTTCTTGAAGTGCCTCTTTAGGGATAATTGTCCCTAAAACCATTTTGGAAGTGTCTTTTTTTAGGGACAGTTAGAATTGTCTCTTTAGGGACAATTGAAAACTATCCTCATATGCTTCTTGAAAGGCCTCTTTAGGGACAGTTGTCCCCAAAGGCATTTTGGAAGTGTCTTTTTAGGGACATTTGTTTAACAATATTTTCTCTATAGGGACAGTTGTAAATTGTCTCTTTAGGGATAGTTGAAAACTGTCCTCATATGCTTCTTGAAGTGCATCTTTAGGGACAATTGTCTCCAAAGCCATTTTGGAAGTGTCTTTTTTTAGGGACAGTTGTTTAACAATACTTTCTCTCTAGAGACATTTAGAAATTGTCTCTTTAGGGACAGTTTTCAACTGTCCCCATATGTTTCTTGAATTGTCTCTTTAGGGATAATTGTCTCCAAAGCCATTTTAGAAGTGTCTTTTTTTAAGGACATTTGTTTAACAATACTTTTTGTCTAGGAACAGTTAAAAATTGTCTTTTTAGGGGTAGTTTCCAACTGTCCCCATATGTTTCTTGAAGTGCCTCTTTAGGACAGTTTCATTTGTACAGCTACAGAGAAAAGCCAGCTTTTGCTTCATCATCAAATTGTTAAGATTGACAATTCAGCGATCGGACCGAATTGGCTTCAATCATCCCCAGCTGAAACAAAGAATCAAGAATTCGTCGCCGTCGTCGATCTTCAAACGACGCAGAGGATCAATTTGGAAACACGGAACATCACACCAGCAAAACAGAGCATACCAACAGATACCAAATACCTCTTGCACCACGCGCCAGGGCCCCAACTGATCTCCACGCTCGAGCTCTTAAACCGCTTCGTCGGCGCAACCGGTTCGGCGGAGAGATCAAAGTCGGCGCCTTTCATCCTCAGCTCCTGAGCGCGTCGCCCCACCGCCCTGTTTTCAGCCCTCTCATTCTCCAGCTGGCGCCAAACCTTCCAGTACCGGCAAAGCTTCCCCTGCGCCATGGCCACGATCGCGAGGGACGTGGCCAATGAGAGGGAAGATGGGACCCACCAATCGGCGGCGCGGTTTTCGGTAACGAAAGCGGTGAAGAGGAGCGTGAGAGAGACGCCGTGGAAGAGGAGGAATGAGGTGCAAAGGTGGGAGATTTCGCGCTTAATTGAGTGAATTCGGGTTTCTTTGATTGCGATTTTGCAAGCGAAGAGATCTTCTTCTCTTTGTAGGAGCTTGAGGAGGAGAGGTGGCCTGGGCTCTTTGGGATCTCTATTAATGGGTGGTGCTCCATTGCGGGCGATGCCGATGCAACATGTGGCTGAGGCGCGCACGTTGTGGATGATGACCTAGGGGGTCAAGCGGTTGTTAAGCATAATTTGCGGTCCAAACCTGCTATTCCACCCCCTTAAAATGTCATATACCCTAAGCACAGTAAAATCCAAAACTAAGTGGTTCCCTCCTCTTTTGATGTAGGCCCCATATAATGGGCTGATCCAAAGCCATGTAGCGCCAACTTGCAACGTCCCCAGACATAATTTCCAACGGGCTGCTCCATTTAGCCCACATATAAATTGGCCCATTCAAAGCTACGATTCGCCGGTAGAGTAATTAGCTAGTGCCCAAGTCTCGAAAGCTTTTGTAATTTTGAATCTCTTTAGTCTAAAATGCTTGAAATAATAAAAATACGAGTGTAGATTTCGAATACATAATAATGTCAAATTAACTATAAAACATATAAAATATACATGAAAATAATCTAATCTATTAGTAACAAGACTATTAAAATATATATAAATTAAGTGTTATCAATTACCTATTCTACAGTGATCCATCCCAATTCTATTTGTCCCCATCTCCATTAACATTATGGGAAAATCGGCATAATAATCCTAGGAAATTCTACGTAGGCATGCAGTTTTGCAGTTTAATGAATTATGCGTGATAATCAACATTTTTAATAATTTCGCATGGTAAACTTAATATTTTGCAAAATTTACCTGATAACCCTCAAGTTATTATAAAGAACAAAAAACATACAAAAACTTAGCTACATCTTTTACTTCATTACAAAAAATATACTCATATTTCCCCTATTATAATAACATAACATGCTCTTTCCAAATTTAGAAAAATACACGATTTTCAAATAATTTTTTAAAAGTCTCCACTTTTTTCAAATTGTCAAACATTCCATTTCCGTAAAATCCACCATTTTTATTTTTTAAATACAATATATAAAGTTGGTATTTATATTTAAAACTTTGATACAATTTTAATTAAAATGGTTTTATCCCATAAAATGTTCAAAAAAATTCATAAATTAGTTGTTTTTTTTAAAAAAAATTATGGTTTCAAATATGAAAAATGTTGAAATAACAGTATTTTTGTACAAATTTTATAAAAAATTATAAAATTAGGTGAATTTCTTAAGATAAGATAAAGATTAGGTGATATTTTGAAAATATACAAAAAAAGTGATAATCTTATTTAATTAAAAAAATGTAACTAATTGGTTTTTTCTCTTTCTAATAGTTTTGTTTTACCGGGTGAAATTCCCAAAAGCTTAAGACTATGTTTAACACACCGAATTTGCAAAATGTCGGATTGTTATGCTTAATTTTTTTGACATTATTATATGTGACTCCATCACTTAGATGTCGATTAAATCTAATAGTTGGTTGTAAAACTCTTACAAGTCTTTGAGATCGATGCTCTATATTGTGTTGTAGGAGGGTGTAACGTCGATCAATCTTCGATTCACTTGGATTGCAAAGGAGTCGTGTAAGAGCACTTTCCAAAACAAAAATTTCGACCCTACTATCAAGCCTTTAGGTTAAACAAAATTTGATTCGGGATAAGAAAATGTAATCTCTAATGATCAAGGCAAGATCAATAGAGAAGCGCTTGGAACTTTCAGCTTTTGTTCAATGTGATCCACACAAGAGTATAATCTCTTAGGCAGACCAAAAATTGATCTAACCAGACCCTTATATAAGGCACATGGTAGTTATTCAGTTACTCGACGGTTGGAATCAGATAAGGTGGTTAAAATCGGTTAAAAAGCCCGCCAACCAGTTAGCCGTGCACTTAATTCGAGAGTAATTCCTTCAAAAATAACATAATGCACGGTCCGTGCACCTTAACTGGGCACAATCCGGACACAACATGACCGTGCATAGCCGTGCACCAAAGTACACAGTCCATGCACCTTTCTTGGACCCTTCGTCCACTTGTATCCATTCTTGGACGGCCCATGCATTATAGTGCACGGTCTGTGCACTTCGTCTGGAGCCCGAATACACCTCCTCGGTATCCGCCTCTCAAATTCTGGTATCCTACCTATGACTCGACACATTCCGCGACATAATTGTGCAACTCCGCACCCCCAGAACTTGCCATGCGCCGAACGAACTCCTCAAGTTTTGAGTGAATCCTGATTACACCAAATGGTCGATGATAATATAATCCCCATCATTCCTCCCCCATTTTAGTGTAATCCTTGATTCACTTAATTATAAATAACATACATCAAATACAAACTCTTGCATAAATGAAAATGTCCTTAGGATTGAATTTTCACATTAGTGTAATACACATTCCAAATACTCGAGAATCAGGGTGTCTTATGGATTGAACCCTCCAAACCATCTGAATACTTGAAGATACAACACACATAAGTTTCCAGACTACTCCAAGTGCTAACTTTAACACTATTACAACCTTGTGTCCTTATCCATTCATGAGCACATATAAAGCCAAGCCCGTGCTAATTGAAGCGGCACCACTTCACACTCACATAGGTGGACTCTTTTCAATCATGCACCTGCAAATGCATTTTTCCAAAAGATCCATTAAGAGGACAAACTTCACCCTAACTTTTTCTTGCAAGTCTGAGCACATACCTTGGGATGTTACTGAACATGTGCTCCAATCTCTAAGTGTAGGCTTTCCACGTTAAATTCAGTCTTTAACATAATATTAGAGGGGAATTGAGTATACCACAATTAGGGAATTCAAATGGGCTTTAAACCCGTCCATATAGCCGACTTGATCACCAAGTCCCTAGCTAACCCTTTCGTCAAGTGGTTCGCTAGATTTTGTTGAGACCGAACAAACTCAATAGTAATCACCCCATGACTGATCAACTCACGTACCGCGCTATGTCTAACGCCCAGGTGTCGCGAATTACCATTATATAATTGGCTATAAGCCTTCGCCAAAGTAGCTTGACTATCACAATTGATAGATATGGGTGACACCAGTTTTGGCCACAATAGAATCTTGTAGACTAGGTTTCTTAGCCATTCGGCCTCTCTACCGTCAGCCGCTAACGCTACGAATTCCAACTCCATAGTCAAACTTGTGATGCAAGTTTGCTTCTTAGAAGCCCATGAAATGACACCTCCCCCAAGCAAGAACATATAACCACTTGTAGAAGAATGATCTTCCACGTTGGTGATCCAACTCACATTCGAATATCCTTCTAGAACCGAAGGAAATCCGACATATGACAAACCATAATTCATGGTTCCCTTTAAGTATTTGAGCACCCACCTTATAGATTGCCAATGGTGAGTACTAGGATTACTAGTGTATGTACTCAACCTTCCTATCGCATAAGCGATATCTGGCCTTGTGCTCGTCATGGAATACATTAAGCAACCAATCACTTGTAAGTACTAGAGTTGTGATACCACTTTACCTGTATTGGGCATAAGCTTCACACTCGAATTCATGGGAGTACTCACCGGAGAACAAGTCTCGCAATTGAACTTCTTAAGCACTTTCTTAATGTAATGAGATTGTGTTAAAGACAGTCCCTTGTTCTCACGTTTGATTTTAATACCAAGGATCACATCCGCCTCCCCCATGTCCTTCATGGAAAAACTTGATGACAAAAATGTAGGGATGAGCACGGTTCGGTTAAACTGGAAATTTTAACCAAACCGAACCGAAATAATTCGGTTTGGTTTTTGGTTTAAGTATTTTTGAGTTTCGGTTTTCGGTTCGGTTAAACCGAATTTTTTTTAAACAAAAAAAAAGGTTGTGTGGACTGTGGGCCAGTGTGATAGTGGATAATGATATTGTTGCTATTTGGGCCATATGACTAAAGCCCATATGACCATCACCTTCCTTCCTTCGTTTGAACCCTCGATCATTCAACCCTATTCATTCAACACTCGCCTCCTCCTTCGACCTTCGCGGTGGCTGCGCCTGGCTGGCTGCTGCTTGCCTGCTTCACAAATCACCCATCCACCTCCACCGCCTCGAGTCCCGATGGACGATGCCCTAACCTTAATTGCCGCGGCGCCAAGATTACCGCCACCGCCTGCCACCATCCGCCTCCAATTCTCCACCGCCAAGGGCCAAGAAGAGTCATTGTTGATTGTGCTTCTTCTTATTTCTTCACAATATTAACTTCTATGGCCATTTCCATGTGCTGCTTCTTCTTTCTTCACATTATTAACGTCCAATTGCTCATATATATATATATATAGAATTAGGATCTGGTAAAACAGTGTGTTACGGTAAAACGGAAGTACTAATGGTATCCATTGGATGAGGAAAAAATCAATGATCCAGATCTAATCCTAATGAGTGCAAAATAAAAAAAAATGGATCACATATGCCGAATTATATCTCAACCGGATTTTGAGAGATTTAGTTTGACCATTCTCTTTCCATATATTCACATATGCCGGTTACTAATCTAATTGAATTGGATTCTCTATCAACTGCTTTCAAATCTTCTCGTCGGATTCTTCATCAACCTCCATGGAAGGTCGATCTTGAAGCTCTCCAAAATCATCTCCCTGAATCCTCCATGGAAGGTCGATCTTGAAGCTCTCCACCGATCCCAGTCCCGCCGCCGCACCGCGCTGCCACCCTGCTGCCCAGATCCGAGGGACCTCCACCTCCGGCGCGCCCAACCGAACTCGCCGGCGACCCACACCACAACCTCGCCGTCTCTCTCTCCTCTTACCTAAACCACCGGCGGCCACACCAATGCCCAGATCCGAGCCCGCCCCACCGACCTCACCACTCTAATCCCACCAGCGACCACCAACACCACCCCCGCCACGGATTGGAGCCCCACACCGCCGCGAGTCCCCTGCCGCTCCTTCCTCGTGCCCAGATCCGCCGCCAAACTCTATGGCTGCCACTGCTGCCCACAACTCTCGGTCGTGCCCCTGCGAACCACCACCGGCCACCCGCTTCATTTTAAAAGACCGGTGGATGTCCCAGTAATTGTACGCATTCATTCAATTGGTACGCATTCAATTCGATCGTTGAATCGATTTTTTAATCTCTTTGATGATTCTTTGGTTTGTGGATTGCGGTAGTTTGATAGTAATTCAAATGATTTTGATGTTTTTGAAGGGTGTGTGTTTGGTTTACTTAGTTCCATCTTGAGAGGGAGCAGCGGAGATCAGTGAAGATGGCGAGCACAGACAGAGAGGGAACGGTGGTGTGCGTGACGGGCGCATCTGGGTTCATCACGTCGTGGTTGGTGAAGCTCCTGCTTCTCCGAGGCTACACGGTTCACGTCACCCTTCGTAGTCTTGGTTAGTTGAACTTCTACTTCAATTCTTCATCCTCCATTGAACTTTCTGTATATTCTTTCTTCGGTTTTGGTGATGCATGATAAAGCTTCATTATAATAAGGTGATGCGGCAGATGATCCCAAGAAGACCGAACACTTTCTTCGGTTTTGTTCGATTTCATTGATATTGTTGATGTTGTTTTTTATTTTAATGTAAATGTTGTTCTAATTTTAGGGTTCGTGGATGGTTCGATGGTCGTTGAATATAAAGAAGATGTCTCTAAAAATCGAAGTTTCGACCGGGGTGATATTCACAGGTGGTGGATTCGTGCAATATGTGTTGATATTCATGTAATTGGATGGTAATATTTTGTAATTGGATAGTGATCGATATTCATGAATTGAGTGATGATATTCATGTATTATTCACGATATCGGGGGTGATATTCGTGTGATATGTGTTGATATTCATGTAATTGGATGATAATATTAATAATTGGGTAGTGATCGATATTCATGAATTGAATGGTGGTTATTCATGTAATATTCACGATATCCGGGGTGATGTTCGTGTAATATGTGTTAATATTCATGTAATTGGGTGGTAATATTAATGTAATTGGTAGTGATCGATATTCATGAATTGAGTTATGTTATTCATGTACTTGAGTGTGATATTCATGTAACTAATTATGATATTCGTGTAATTGATTATGTTATTCATATATTATTAATTAAGTGGTGATATTCATATTTTAAGTGGTGGTATTCATGTCTTTAATTAGTGATATCCACATATTAAACAAAGATATTCATATAAACATGAACGATATTCAAGAAACAATGACAAAAGCAACAAGAACAAATTTACAAATCTACGAATTTGCAAAGTATTAGGACGCTGAAAAAATCAAGTGGTGATATTCATATTTTAAGTGGAGATATTCACGTCCATCGATATTCATAAACGCGTGAACGATATTCATAAAGACGTGATCGATATTCATGAACGTTGAAAAATCGTTGAACAAGAAGAAAATGTATTAAAATAATTAGCATAATTAATTCGTGTGTTGATTTTGGAAGAAAGCTAGATATGATTTTCTCTTTTCTCTAACAATATCCTTAATTATATTTTTTTAATTAAAATATTTATTAACTACCTTATTTGAGAAGATCTGATAGTTTTACCCATACCATATCCACTATATGACCCATTCATCCATCCGTCCATCACCCTCCATCCAACGTCCCAGATTAATACTTCCGTTTTACCACAATTTCCGTTTTACCAGAGCGTTCCTATATATATATATATATATATATATATACGGAATCAAATTGATTTTTCTAAACTTCATAACTTAGTCTACTTTTTGGTTTATGGAATTTAATTTAATTAAATTCATACTAAATATTTTTCTGATGTGAATGGAAGTGCAACTGATAGTGATACACTTTAGAATTATATTATATTCGATCGACTTTTAATAATTAAGGAGACACAACAAAAAGTCATACTCTCTGCAAAGCTTTACTAAAATGGTAGTTAGGACTTTCATGTGTATCAATTTTTTTCGGTTTTTAAGCCGAACCGAACCAAACCAAACCGGTATAATTCGGTTCGGTTTTCGGTTCATTTTTTTGGGATTTCGGTTTTCGGTTTTATTGGTTCGGTTCGGTTCCGGACCGATGCTCAACCCTACAAAAATGCCTTTATAAGGTCTACTTGTCTTTGTTCAGTACCAAAGATCAACATGTCATCAACATACAAGCAAATGATTACTCCATTACCGGACTTATCAAACTTGTTGTATACACACTTTTCAGACTGATTTAACTCGAATCCACTCGACAAGACAACCTCATCAAACTTTTGATGCCACTGCTTAGGTGCTTGTTTTAGACCATACAATGACTTTACCAACATACACACCTTATGCTCATTACCGGGCATAATGAACCCTTCAGGTTGCTTCATGTACACCACCTCCTCCAAATCACCATTCAAGAATGTCGTTTTACATCCATTTGGTGAATCACAAGATCGCTAATAGCCGCCAAGGCAATCAACAACCTAATGGTGGAGATTCGATCAACCAGAGCATATGTATCGAAACAATCAATACATTCCCTTTGTCTAGTGCCTTGGATAACCAATCTGGCCTAAAACATATCGATAGTACCATCGACCTTCATCTTCTTCTTGAAGATCCACTTGCAGCCCAAAGGCTTGCAACCTAGTGGGAGACCCGATAAGATCTACATATTATTTCCCATGATGGAATCCATCTCATCATTTATTGCTTCTTTCCAGAATGCAACATCTTGAGACCTCATTGCCTCACCAAAAGTCCTAAGATCCTCATCAACATGATAACAATATGAGTATTGGAACCCAATTTCATCTCTAGATCCCTCAACCAAATAAACTTAGAAATCTGGACCGAAAGATTATTCAATCTTCCCTCGCTTGCTCCTACGGAGAATAGGTAGTGACTCATTTGAAATACCCCAATAAAGTTGATGATGGCAAATTGGTAAATTAATTAAGGTTTTGCTTAAAAGGGGAGAAATGGAAATTTTGGGGATTTAATCCCTAACCTCACTCGGTCTCTCTCTCCTTCCCGTGTTCGATTTCCCTGTGAGCAGCCAGCCAGCTTCCTTCTTCCCCGACTCCCTCCCCTGTGTGCAGCCGTCGTTCTCCTCCGGTAAGCCAACCCCGAAGTCGTCCCCTTCCCCCTCTGTTCGAACAGCTTCCGAACCCAGTGAAGTCGTTGTTGCTGCGACTTGGGTACTGCTGCTGCTGTTCGTGGCTATGCTGGTTCACCGGTGCGTGAAGCCACGGTGGAGCTGCTGAGTCGAGCCACCGAAGAGGCGAGCCGAACCTCTGTTGAACCGCGACGAGCTGCTGCACAGATCCGGATCCGCTGCTGTCCACTGCTGTGCTGTTGCCCCGTCTGCGACGTCTCAGGAGAATGGTAATAACTGTTTGCTCACTCATTATTTTGGTCTGAAATTTTGAGGAGGTAAACTAGACTCGTAGATATAACTCCTCGAGTTGGAATCATCGCATTTGGAGTCCTAAGCAGGGAGAACGAATTTTTTCAAGTCGGAGCCGCTGTTGGTGTTCTGCTTCGTGTTGTTGCAGTTGTGCTGCTGTCCGCTGTGTTGCGCTGGTGTGGCTGCTGAGTTCCGGCGTCGAGAAGCCTCCTCGGTGACTACCGTTGGTTGTCGACAAGGTTCGTTCGAGTTGGTTGGAGATCTCTGAGGTCGTGGTTGTTGAGCTTGAGGCAAGATGATTCTTGCTAACCCTTCGTATATTTTTATAAAATTATTTTGGCTCCTATCTTGTTTCAGTAATTAATTTTATCATTGTCTGAGTGCGTTAATTCGGATTATTGGTTGTGGAATCACTTGGTTGTGTCTGTGTGTGTGTGTTAGTATTTGTCTCGTGTTGGATATTGGTCTTGTGTTGAAGGTCGGTTGTGTGCTTGATTAGTGGTTTGTTGATAGATATTGGTTTTGTGTTTTGTTATGGTTGAATGTGTGGATATTGGTTTAGTCGTTTGATATTGGTTGTTTGTGGGTTATTGGTTTTGTTGTCAGATATTAGTTATTTGTTGGACATTGGTTTGTCGTTGATTTATGTTGGATCATTATGCTGTTGTTGTTGTTGGTTGTAGTTAGTTGTCATTGTTGGTTGTGATTGTTGGTTATTGTCGGCCATTGGTTGTAGTTGTTGGTTGTCGTTGATTGTCGGTTAGTTGTTGATCGTTTGTTGTGGATTGATTGTGTGAATAATTGTTGGTTTGTTGGCGGATATTGGTTGTGTGTTTTGTTGTTAGTTATGTGCTGGGTTATTGGTTTTGTGTTGAACCTGGTTGAATGTGTTGGTTGGTTGCCTTGTGTTGTGTTTGCTTGGGTGTTGGTGTGGTAAATTGTGGATGGTTGGTTATAGAGCCGGGGTGAGGGTGTGACCTCATCCGACCACGCGAGGGTGACCTCCGTTGGTTCAGGCTATGGGTGTTGGTTGGTTGGTTATGGAGCCGGGGTGAGGGTGTGACCTCATCCGACCACGCGAGGGTGACCTCCGTTGGTTCAGGCTATGGGTGTTGGTTGGTTGGTTATGGAGCCGGGGTGAGGGTGTGACCTCATCCGACCACGCGAGGGTGACTTCCGTTGGTTCAAGCTATGGGTGTTGGTTGGTTGGTTATGGAGCCGGGGTGAGGGTGTGACCTCATCCGACCACGCGAGGGTGACCTCCGTTGGTTCAGGCTATGGGTGTTGGTTGGTTGGTTATGGAGCCGGGGTGAGGGTGTGACCTCATCCGACCACGCGAGGGTGAGCTCCGTTGGTTCAGGCTATGGGTGTTGGTTGGTTGGTTATGGAGCCGGGGTGAGGGTGTGACCTCATCCGACCACGCGAGGGTGTGACCTCCGTTGGTTCAGGCTAGGCCGGGGTGATTGAAAGCCTTACCCGACCACGTGAGGGTGTGACCTTACGTGGTTAATGGCCATGGTTGGATGGTTGAAAGTCCCATCCGGTGGTGAGTTGGATCGGAGGTTGGATCGGGTGTTGGATTGTGTGTGAATTGACATTTGTGTGTATGTTGGATTGTGTGTGAATTGACATTTGTGTGTATTGACAGTTGTGTGTGTGTTGGATTGTGTGTGAATTGACATCTGTGTGTGTTGACAGTTGTGTGTGTGTTGGATTGTGTGTGAATTGACATCTGTGTGTGTTGACGGTTGTTTATGTTAGATTGTGTGTTGGCAGTAGTGAGTTCGATATAATTGGTTAGCTCGGGTTGCGTGTTAATAGTAATATATGTTTCTTAGTGTTGTTAAGTGAAGTGTAGCAGTAGAAAGAAAGTTGGATTGTATTGTTTTATCCGTTTATACTTGTGATGCGGTTGAGGTTGGATTGAATGAGGTTAATATAGTGAAGAATTGCATAAGGATGAGTAATGAATGGTATGTGATAGTGTGTGTATATGTTTTGACGTGTGATTGGTATTGGTTGGTTGATATGAAAATGATATAATTATGATATAGTATATATATATGTATATATATATTGTATGGCATGTTGTTGTTTGATATTAATTGGTTGTTGTGAAATCTCTGGATTTTAAACTGTTTTGGCTTGAGGAGTCTTGCCAGTCTTGATGGAAGACTGACCAACTTCGGTTTACGTGCCGCGGTTGGCTAGGGTATCGGGTCCCCCAGTCAATCAGACTTTGCAGGTTTGCAGTAACAAGCGGGTTCTGGATCACAGATGTGTCTTCACAGTTAAAGATTTAGTTTGCATCAGATTTGAAAATGTTGTATTCGCTTCCGTGTTTTGGATAAATTGATGCATTAAACTGATAACAGGTTTAAGTGTTGTTTCAAACTTGAACAGGAATTTTCAGGTTGATAACTTTTGTGTATTTGGAATAGTTTTGGATTTCTTTTCTTTTAAAAACCGCCTTATAGTCCTTCGGGACTATGGCATTGTAGCACCTCTGGCTCGAGGTGTTACAACATTAAGAGACACGACTGATTCATCTCCTTCTTTACTTCCACTAGCTTAGTTCCCGTTCCATGCACGGGGCCTGGGTAAAATTTTATATTAATATTATTTTTAGTTATTAAAAACATATCGATTTCACATTTCTAAAACAATGATTTTTGCATCTAATTAGTGACAATATAAATGAAGTTAAAATAAATATGATAATATTTCAAAATCTGTACTAATAATCAATTAATATCGATCAATATAATTTTGTACCTACATAATATATTGAATCATGCCATATACCTAGATAAAAGAAAATTTGAATAAAAAGTGACTAATTAAATGGAAAAGTTGAAAAGAGAATATTCGAAAAATACAAATATATTCTATCTAATATGGAAACCATGATCAAATGTGAATAGTCTATATGTTGAAAAAAAATCAATATCATATCTAAAATATTTTATATAATAATAATAATAGGAAAAAAATAATTTAGTGACGTGTCACGATGTGGAGTAGACATGTGAAAACAAATCATATAAATCAAGGCTTCAAACCAAAAGTGGTCTTAATTAGGTTTTATTTTAGTATTATATAGTAGATTATACATCAAGGCTTCAAACCAATCATAAATTAGAAATAGGTGTGACAAATCATTTATAAGATATGATATACAAAGTCCCTTAAACTATTTAAACAAATTTTGAAATAATGTTGTTTCACTAATAATAAATTTCCACTTAATTTTTTTGAGATATTTGAATACTATTAATTAAAGAAACAATTAAATTCTGCATATATATTAATATATCATTTATATGAGATATTTATGATTAGATTGAATTTAAATCTAGAAAATAATAACAAAGATTAATTTTGATTTAGATATTGTGTTGCAAATAAATATTAATTAAAAAATACATGAATAATGATTTGAGTTTTAGTTTATTTGGGAATTATTCGCTAAAGATATGATGTTTCTCAATCTTTGATTTTATCAAATATGTTTTATTTACTATATTTTTTTACAAAAAATCGTTATAACCAATTATTTTGACATATCATACCGATTAGGTAAAACAAAAAATAAGTTAGTAGTGTCAAAACTTATTATGGATAATTAAGAACCATAAGAAAAAATGGAGAATTACGAAATTGAAAGAAAAAATCAATAATAAATCTGATATCCTAAATTAGTTTTAGATATTGTATTTTCAATCTCATATCGTATATTTTTTAATTATTTTTCTGAAAAAAAAGTTATAACTTATAACCAAAACTCATGATCTTTGATTTTTTACAACATTTATTTAGTTTACAATCGTATATTATGTAGCAATTAGCTACCTTGATTCTTACCAATTCTGAGTTGATAAGTGTTGTGGAAGTTTTGGATTTGTTATTGTTTGTGATTAGTTTGTAATCTTAATTTGTAATTGATTTGTACTCTTTGTGAATGATTTTTTTACAATAGGAAAAGATTAGTGCTAATTTTAAAATAAAAATATTTGATATATAACTAATTTTATTTTAAAAAAATAAAATGACATGTGATAATTTTAATATGAGATTGTCATGTGGCGTAGTTAGATTCTACTTTAGTATATATACAGTAGATTAATCTACTATTATTCTACTATATATCTAAATGTAGAAAGAGACAAAACTGAAAGGCATAAAAGAGACAATACTTGTTGTATATTCTCTCCAGAAAAGATGAGGTTTTGGTGGTCTAACACAATAAATGATATGATTTATAATCAGAATATACTATATGAAACCATAACACTATAATTAAAATATAATACCATGATAAAAAAATATCTAAAAATATTTAAAAAAAGATCGTGTTGACTATATATAATATTCTCATAATTTTTTCTTTCCTAATAAACAAAAAATCTTACTTGTTCTTTAAGCTTTATGGTTATTGACAAACTATCTAAAAGTATAAAAAAATATATTGCTTGTATTTAAATAATTGTTTAGTAGATGTATATAATATTCTTTTAATCTTTTTTTCCTAATAAACAAAAAGATCTTGCTTGTTCTTTAAGCTTTATGACTGCTGATCTTGTACCCAATTTGAGAACTTTTTCTACGAACCTTAATCAGTTTTCTAAACCTTACAATATATAGCACTCTACATCTAAAATACCATATGATGATTTCTACAAAGGAGTACATGAGATCGCTAATCAAAGGGAGCCACCTTGTGCTAAGCAGTGTGTCTTGGGGAGCTTGTAATACCTGAACCAAACTAATCTAGATTACAATCTGTTCTTACTCTGATTAATCAAAGAGAGCAACCTTGTACTAAAGCTTGTGATATTTTCTTCTCTTATACACCACACAACAGAATATATCAAATAGTAACTCTTGACTTGCTAACCTGATTCTCATCTATTGAAAATAAAGAGTCTTCATAGGAACAACAAAGTATATTTTGTTGAAAAAGCAACATAAGAGCAACATAAACATAAATTCAAATGATGTTCCGTATATTTTTTTTGAAGCAACATAAATATTCAGTTTAATACTTTGTTTTTTAATTTGTAATATTCCTAATTATTTGATATTATTTTTTCTAATTGCCTAATTGAATTGTAATCTTTTCAATTGATTTTTATTTAAATAAGGAAAGATTAATTATAGGTTTAGTATAGAAATATTTAATATATATAAGTTCGTAATCATTCCAATTGATTTGTATTTAAATAATGAAAGATTAGTTATATGTTTAATACGGAAATCTTTAATACATAAGTTAGTTTATTTGAAAAATAAAAAAATAGAGAAAATGACAAATGATGAAATTAACATGGAAGCGCCATGTGGCATAGTTTTATTCTACTTTAGTAGATATATAGATATAGAAGATTGATTTGTAATCTTTTCAATTGATTTTTTATTTAAATAAGGAAACATCAATTATAGGTTTAATATATAAATATTTAATATGTAAGTTTGTAATCTCCCCGATCAATTTGTATTTAAATAAAGAAATATTAGTTTTATGATTAGTAGAGGAAACCTTTAATATATAAGTTAATTTATTTTAAAAAATCAAAAAATAGAGAAAATGACAAATGACAAAATTAATGTGAAAGCGCCATGTGGCGAAATTAACGTGGAAGCGCCATGTGGCATAATTTTATTATACTTTAGTAATTATATAGAAGATTCTTTGGTCCATTTTAGAAAGAATTTATGTTAATAATATTATAGATTTATTTAAGTGCATACACAATATATGGCAGAGAATATTTTGTGCTACGTTTTGGAAAGAATGGATTATAAAAATATTCGTATGGTATGCATAGCCTATTTTTTTTTTATAAGGAAAGAATTCGAAGTATCCGACATAACAACATCGGGTAGATCGAGAGGCCGATAAATCGACGCCGGGCAAGAAGACATAAAAGACAAGCAAGGAAAATACAAAAAGCAAAGGAAGAGCTAGCTAAAACAACCAAAAGTGAGAGAAGCATAGGCACAAACAGAAGAAACGCACCACTGGGAGACAAGTCGAGCAAGATAAATCCTTCGAAAGAGCTGAACGGACTACCATGACGTTGCCCTCTCCTTTAGGAGGGATTTTCAGGAGCCTCAACCATGATGTTGCCCTCGTACAAGAGGTGTCTTCATTGAGCCACAACCACCACCACGACCACACCCGGACACACCGCTAACACCTTCGAGCAACTCCAAAAATGCATTGAGTATTTTATCATCCAAACTTAATCAAACGCGGACCAGAAATTTTAGCAAGAGTAAAAAATGATGTGAGAGAACCATCAATTAGTCTTGCCTCTTTGATAATATTTTGTTAAATGGGGTTCTATCATCCTTTAGTGATTCTTGGGTTGGTTACATTGATTGGGTTTATAGTAAAGTAGTGGTTTTGACATCGTATAATATAACTAGCAGCTAGTTACATTTGACAGGGGTTTGCATCAGTTAGAGTAAATCAAGCCATTGGTAATAAAATTGTAACTAGAGTCTTGTACAAAACAAATTGGAATATCAAGGATCTTTCTGTTGTTACTAGTGCTAAGGAGAAGCTGGATAATCAGGAAATAAAGTTCATGGTGTTCCTTTGAGGATAGCCATATTGGGTATTTTGTCTTCCACCAGAAATATGGACATTTGGTATGGTGAGCCAGTAGGGATCTAGGACTTGTTAGGATCATTAATGTTCCCCGATACTGCAAGAAAGGAGAGGAAGCAATATCAGATGGACAATTGTACATGGATAGTAAAGTAAGGTATTTAAAGTGGGTTACACTTATTTCTCTGATAAGAGCATGTCGATAGGATAAAAGGTGGTTCAATATGAAAAATCTGGGGTTATATAAGAAGCCAATAAAATAATATTCAAATAGAGTAAGATGTAGTAGATCAGTGATATCACAAAGAAAGTCCCAGCATAACAGTGATATCACAAGAAAGATGCAGTAACACATGGTACATGGGTTCACATTTACAAGAGTTAAATTTCCTATTAACATAAGTAAGAAAATGACAGTTAATAGTTAATGTGTTTATCTGACTCTCATATGAATGAAGGCAAATATTTGTTGGGATTGATCTGGTGTATTGTGGGAATTATAAGTAACTCATCATGATGGTAGAGACGTAAATCCATAACCGCCAGATAGTATGCAGATGTTTAAGTTTGATATGGTTTGACCATGAGCAAATATAACATTGAATCCAGTAAGGGTAAAGCTGGTTTGAGCCTTTACTAGTGTTGTTGGTCTGTGTATCCTTTATAGAACATGATGTAGAGGTAATGTTGATAACAACAAAGCTTTTGGTAGTGGTTATTGCTTGTGAAGCAAACACAAAACTTTTTCATTCTTTGGTTAAGGAAATGAGACACACCATAACATAAGCATACAATATGAAACATCACACATAAGCTTTTTCATTCTTTGGTAAAGGAAAAATGTATCCTTTATAGAACATGATATAGATGTAATGTTGATAACAACAAAGCTTTTGGTAGTGGTTATTGCTTGTGAAGCAAACACAAAGCTTTTTCATTCTTTGGTAAAGGAAATAAGACACAAGATTTTTCATTCTTTGGTAAAGGAAATGAGACACACCATAACATAAGCATACAGTATGAAACACCACACAGAGAAGTGTATGGATAAGAAGTAAACAAACATATATTATAAGATCTCCAGGAGTACTCGGGTTTGAGATAAAAACTTTAAAATCAGGGAGATAATCCATTGTAATGTAATAAGAGTAGTAATAGAACTGAAATAGGATGAGAGTACCCCTGAATAATCGGTCATCGCCAAGACGGGGAACAGAAAGACAATCTGACACCAACCAGGCACCAAATCCAAGCTAGCTTCAGTAGGAGGCAAACCCGAGCACCACCCAGAACGATCCATGCCTTGAAGCCTCGAACAGACCTTTGACAGAAGGGGTTAAACAAAATCTATGTAAATATGGGTAAACATTCTGCTTTAGCCCTCGTAAAAGGCCACCACGAAGCTTGCATTTTCCAGATATGCGCAAGTAAGGATGGTTTTTTGTAGTAACGAAGTTGCTCCAACTCCCAATCGGAAAAAAAGGACAAGTTAGGGTAAAGAGAGCTTAGAAGAAGAAGGGCTATGAGGATGAAGTTGCAGATCTTGGAGCTTAATCTCATCTCTAATGGAGGCAGATGAGGGGCTTCGATTTGGTTAGAGTTAGCAGCGGTATATGGGAGAAAGGGTAAAAGAGAGCATTTTAGGTTTACCAGTAGGGTTGTTTTTGGGGTGATGGTCCAAAATGGTATGCATAGCCTGTTAATTAGGGCAGAGATTTGATTTGATTTGATTTTGAAAATAAAAACAAAAAAAAGGATAGCTTGTCATGTGGCAAAATTAATGGTGTGATACCACGTGGAGTTAGAGAGGGTTGGTTTATTTTGGGGGTGCCATGTGGCGTAGTAAGTATTCTGCTTTAGTATATATATAATAGACTTGAGCTAGGAACCAAATCATTTGGTCTTAGGTAAGGACGAGAATCGATTCTCATCAAATATTGCATCTCTTGACTCAATCACGGTGTGAACCGATATAGAATCATCACATATAACCTATAAGCCTTGGAAAGCTCAACATATCCAACAAAGAGGCAATCAATACCTCTTTCCCCCAAGGTTTTAATCTTGGGCTGGGGTAGTCTAACGACATCCCTATATCTCCAAACTCGAAGATAATTCAAGCTTGGTTTCTTTTTATACCAAAGTTCATAAGGGGTGACCTTGTTCCTTTTGTTAGGAACCCTATTTAGCAAATAGCAAGGTGTTAACATGACTTCACCCCAAATTTCGTCACTCAATCCCGAGTAGGATAACATGGAATTAACCATTTCTTTTAGGACTCGATTCTTCCTCTTCGACACACCATTTTGTTGTGGTGTCTAGGGAGCTGTAGTCTCATGAATAATGCCTACAGATTGGAAATACGTAGGATCATAATATTCTCAAACTCTATCAGTGCGTAGTTTTTTTAATCAACTCATTTTGTTGCAATTCAACCTCGGTTTTATAAACCTTATACTTATCAATGGCCTCGTATTTAGCATGCGATAAATACACATAGCAATAACGAGAATAATCATCAGTGAAAGTGATGAAATACTTATTGTTTCCTAAGACGGAGTAGCATGCAAATCACATAGATCACTATGTACAAGTCCAAGCACCGTAGAATTTATGTCAATGCCTTTAAAAGGTTGTCTAATTATTTTTGTCAACATGCAAGTTCTACACTTCTCTAAATTCATGTCAAATGCACATGACCCAATCTTGCATGCCATAGAGAAGATTCACTTATACTAGAACGTGCCATATAAATGGAATTGACAACTTTATCAATATTAAGCATAAACATGCCATTATAGAAATATCCAAATCCTACAAATACACCACACTTCGATAAGATATACTTATCGGAATCATACACTTGTTTAAAACCACACTTATTTAAAACATTACCGGATACTAAGTTTTTTCTAATCCCGAGTACATGTAAGACATCTCTAATACCAAGAATCTTCCCGAAACTAAAATTTAACACCACTTTTCCACGGCCTAGAATAGGGGCGGTTGACTCGTTTCCCATATGGAGGACGAACTCATCTTTCACCGGTTCATATGTCTTAAACCAGCCACGGTCCTTGCAAACATGTTTTGTTGCACCCGAGTCAATCCACGAAGCCACTTCATCATCTACACATAAATAGCCTCAGAAATTAATGGTACATAATTCATAACTGAATTTGAACCAAAATCTGAAAACCGACATTGATGAGTTGATGGGCCTTGATCCTTAGAACCTTGCCCCGAATAGTTTTGTCATGCTCTACTCCTATCCTTTGCAGACCGACAATCACGCTTGTAGTGACCCGATTTGCCACATTTCCAACAAGCGCCCTTAGGCTTCTTGTTGGACCCACCATTGGTGTCTTTAGAAGGGTGTTTCTTCCGCTTATTCTTCTTCGTAGAACTCACACTCTCTTCCATCATATTCATGTAGGAAGGTACGAGTGTGATGCGACCCTGCCCTCTATGGCGGCCATAGAACAAGAAGCCATGACCGTGAGCTCAGAAGGGCCAAGTACGAAGACCGTGATCTTCGTCACACTACTCGCATCGAGTACAGAGACCGCGAGCCTTCGTCATACTTCTCGCATCTGGTACAGAGACCGCGACCTCGTTCAAGCGTCTCCAGCCAAGGCCAGGGACCGTGTTCTCCAAGTTCCCAAACTTGGAAGTCATCTCGCGCACCGATGCAGCTGCCATTGATCAACTATGAAAATATTGGTTTTGAATGTTATAGGAGGGTATAACATCTATCAAACTTCGGTTCACTTGGATTGCAAATGAATCGTGCAAGAGCACTTTCCAAAACCAATAATTTGACCCTACAATCAAGCCTTTGGGTTACACGAAATTTGATTCGGGATAAGACAACGCAACCTCTAATGATCAAGGCAAGATCAATAGAGAAGCACTTGGAATTTTCGGTCTTTGTTCAATGTGATCCACACAAGAGTATAATCTCCTAGGTAGGCCAAAACATGATCCAACCAGACCCTTATATAAGACATAGGGTAGTTAATTATTCAGATACTAGGCGGTTGGAATCGGATAAGGTGGTTAAAAACGATTAAAAAGCCCGCCAACCACTTAACTGCGCAAAGTGCATGGACCGTGCACTTAATTCGAGAATAATTCTTTCAGAAATAACATAGTGCACGGACCGTGCGCCTTAACTGGGTACAATCCAGACACAATATGACTGTGCACGACCGTGCACCTTTCCTGGACCCTTCGTCCACTTGTATTCCTCCGTGCATTATAGTGCACGGTCCGTGCACTTCGTATGGACCCCGGATACACCTCCTCGATGCCCGCCTCTCAAATTCGGTATCCTACCTATAGGACCCGACACGTTCCGCAACATAATCGTAACTCCGAGTTCGAATCCACGCAGACGAGTGTGCACTCCGCACCCCCGGAACTCGCCATGCATCGAAGGAACTCTTCAAGTTTTGAGCGTATCCCGATCACACCAAATGGCCGATGATACTAAAATCATCAACTTTAGTAGAGGCAATTAGCATTTCATCTCACTTTCTGTGTCGTGTGTCTTATACCAATTAATTAAGGTCATGTTTGGCTCACACTGATTTTTATTTATAAAGACTTTTATTTAAAAAGGAATTTTATTAGTATTGGTAAATATGTAATGAAATTATATAATTTTTTTTACTATTCATATTTTTTTAATAAAATACACATGCATATAAAACTATTTTTCACCACATACCTATACATTTTAACAATTTGTTTTTTATATTAATACTATCACTAAACAACCCCTAAATACATATATGGAGTCCTTTAGGTCAATTGTTTTTCTTAAAAGAAGATATTTTTTTTTTTGGTAGAAAGTGAAGGACTAACAGCACATAAGTATCACCTTTAAAATAAAAAAAACAGCACATAAGTATCACGTACATACATTCTGATCACATAAAACAAACAGAGAGTGCAGATCCTTGAGCTAATTACACGAGCCAAGGACGAAATACATAACGAACTCGATCAACAAATAGAGATTGATTTCACATAGATCGAGATCGATCTCCATAGACAAACAAAAGCCGAGCAGGTAAAATAGAAATGAAGCAAGATTAAGCATTACGAAGATGGGACGAAGTAGGTAGCTTGCAGTACAACTAGCAATGGAAGTTGGGGTTGACGTTGCAGGTGACGGGGAGCCTCATGGCGGCGTTTTTGTCGATGTTAAAGGTGGCGAGGAGTGGGGAGTTGGCGAAGGTGCAGAGGCACTGCAAGTTGGCTCCCCCAACGGCTTTGCAGCAATCCTCCGATGGGTTCGGAGGACTGGAGCCGTCTCTCGTTTTCGTGACTGCGGGCCTGCAGGCGTCGAACCCGCCCTGGCTCATGCCACACTGAGCGTCCGCCATGTTCGCCACCATGGCCACCAGCACCAGTGTCGCGATTGCCGCATGCTTTGTGTAACGTCCCTCCATTTTTGAGGTTTGTTTGCTAGTGGTTATTTCTTGTGGTGGGTATTGGAGATGCAATGGGAGTGGCTTTATATAGGGGACCGGGAGATCGTCTAGGCTAGGTACTTACTGCTGGGGACTGTTAATTCCATATGCTTTCAACTCACTTTACATTAATTATAACAATTTAATACATTAATCGCTAGTACAATACGGAGTATGTCAGATTAGGTACGTATTTATATAGCATATTTTAATAAGAAAGAAAATCAAATTAGGTTGACCATTTATTTTGGGGTGATTTCGTTTTTTATTTTTCCTATATACAATTTTTCTTTGGACTAACGGCAACCACACATCACAAGCAGAGTCATCTACACTTGAACCGAAAAAAATTCCTTTTTTTTTTATTTATCTAATTAGAAGTCACTATATCATCGCAACAGATCATAAATGTCATTAAGATTGACAAAATGCAATTTTTTTGTGTTTCTATCTGAAAAAATGTTCAACCGTGATCTCTGTACCGAAGGTACACCATTGATCCTAAAGAAATATACCCTCGTAAATAAAGAAAAAAATATCAATTGACGAAAGTTATTTTATTGAATACTCCCTCAGACATAGGGCATGACCAAACACATGTAAGAACGATAATAACACATAGTTTGTCCCCTTCAATATCGATAAATTTAAGATCAAGGTTTTAACTTTTTGGATATTATGTCGGAGTGCAATTGCTTCCTCCATAAGGATTTGGTTGTTTTCACATTTAGTAGATTCCATGTGAATTGTTTCATGATGAAACCGGACGTAGCTTAACCAGTAGATAATTTGGATCAATCAAAGTTTATTTTGAAGAAATTTCGAGGTGGTTTTTGCAACCTTTTCTGGTTGTTGATTGGTTTAGGCATACTTTCTTCTTCAAGTAAACTGTTTGGATTTTTGCCAGATCATTGATTGGTTTAGATATGTTATCATAAAAAACCTTTTGATTTTGTTTATACCACAAACACGACCAAATGGTACGTAGTTAATTTCTCAAAATCCTTCATGCCAATGACAAAGAAGATTTCATTAATAATTTGGTCAGGTCTCTTGTCTGTTGTGTCAAAATATTAGTAAAACATTTGGTCTTTTCATTCATATTTGCAATAACTATATTTTTATATGGTTGATTAATATACGTATTAGGTCTTCAAAGAGGTTAGCACACAAAGTACATTGTAGCAGAATTGCTACACCTTTGATGTGAAGACGTTCTTTGGTTGGCAATCCATTGTTAATAATCTTGCAGATAAAGTTTTTAATTTTAGGGATTATATCTAGCTTCTAAATCCATGAAAAATTTGCTTGGGCTCGTTGATATTTATTTGTTATAATTTTATTGGATGACTTGGTTGAAAACCTTCCATTCTTACTATTTCCAATATAGTTGGTCTTGAAAACCTTCCATTCTTACTTTATTTCCAATATAGTTGGTCTTGAGTGACATTGTTAGGTATCGGGGTATCCAGGATAGTGGAGACTATTTCACTTGGGAGAACATTTCTCGGTTCATTCTCCTTTCAGTTTTTGTTTTCATCGATATAATGACTAACTTTGTATTGAGGTCTGACTCAGTTACATGATCCACTATGTTATTATGGGTTGTAGGCAACATTCATCTATTTGACCAATATTTGATTGTTTCTCCATCTCTTAGAAGCCATGAACGGCCTTTCTTAAAGGTTTCCCTGAGTTGTATTAGTTTTTACGATTGTCATAATGTTTGATTTTTTGGTATATTGGAATAAATCCAAATTCCTTGGGTATTTTTCAATGATAATTTGAACCCATAAGTTTCCCAGTTCAGCTATTAGTTTCCATATTAATCTCATTTGGAGGGTTTTTGGATTCTGAGGCCACTAGCACACTTGGGTATGCAGATCTTGTCCCATCCTATTAGAGGGGCATATCTATTCTCCTTATTCAAGATAAGGTCTTTATTTATTTTATCTAGTTCTTTATGGATTGATATTGGTAGCATGAGACTCTGCATTACGTAGTTTGGTTTAGTAGAGAGATTGGTTTGTGTAAGGACCGATCGTCCAGCTTGGGATAGGGTATTTGCTTTCCACTTTTTCAATTGGATTTTTTAAGCTAAGGGTATTTTTCTAGGGAGGTAGCATTAGTAATGCTTAGTATGTTTTGGAATTGAGATTTTTGTGCATTTGCTATATTATGGGTGACTTGGAATGTTGATTTGTGGTAATTGATTTTTTTTTCGGAGAACGAGCAAAACACTTCAATAATAGTTTTAACACCGCTCCATAAACCATTATAGATCTATCAACCTTGGCAATATGACATATAAAATCATTACAAAGTTGATAGCCAATAAGATTAAACCTCTATTACTAAAGATACCACTTTAGGGCGCATTTGTTGAAGAAAGGCTTATTCAAGATAACATGCTAATTGCCCATGAGATATTCCATTCCTTCCACAAAAAGAAGACTGGAAAAAATGGATGGATGGCGACAAAAAATGACATGGAAAATGCCTACGACAAGATAAATTGGGACTTCATAGGAAAAAAATATCCATCAGTTGGCTTCCATGAAAAATTTGTGAAGATTATTATGGCATGTATTACTTCCTCAACATTCTTCGTTTTAGTTGATAACGTAGCATGACAAATTATGAAACCTTAATGTGACATTAGACAAGGGAATCCAATGGCTCATATTTTTGTGCTAGTAATGGAATTCCTAGCCCACTCACTTGCACATGAAGTTGAAAATGGCAAGTGTAGGATTCGACTAGTTCGGAATGAAATGCCTATTCCATTCCTTACCATTACGGATGACACTCTTAACTAGCTGAGGCAAACAATAAGTATGCATTATGAATCAAAAATTTTCTCTATGATTTCTCTAACAAAACATGATTAGCAATTAACCACCACAAGAGCTCGGTACAGTTCTCAAGTAATGTATGTTCAGACAAGTCCAACACAATTAGAACAATCCTTGATGTGTATTTGACCAGGAACATGGAGAAATATCTGAGCATTCCAGTTATTAGGGGAAGGGTAAATAACTCAACTTTTCAAGAAGCTTTGGATTCCCTTTAAAAACAACTCTCAAAATGGAATGCCAATTCCTTGTCCGAAGCTGCGCGATCGGTGTTAATCAAAACAAATCTTCTTTCAAAAGTCAATTTCCTTATGCAAAGCTTTCTACTCCAGAAATGAATTTTGGAACAAATAGATAAAATCAACAAAGGTCTGTAACAAAACCCACAAAGGTCTGAACAAATAGATAAAATCAATAAGTTGGGATCATATTTGTACCCCAATATCTCATGGAGGCCTCTACTTCAGAAATGCTTAGGTCTGTAACAAATCACTGTAAATGAAGTTGCTCTGGAAACTATGAACGGAACCTCAACATATATGGGTTCGTGTAATAAAGGAAAAATACTACAAAGAAGACTCTCTTTTCACTATGAAGAAAGGAAACTATTATTGGCAGTTTAGCAGACTTATTAGCCTTTGTGAAGATTTTAGAAAGGATATTTAGATGGCAAATGAAAACGGAAATACTGTTGATTTCTGGAATGACCCCTGGATAGACGCTCAATATCTCAATAAAACCCTAAGCCAACAAAACCCACAAACTAGGGTTTGCAACTTTATTACTACTCATAAAGAGTGGGATGATAGCAAATTAAACGATGCACTCCTAGGTTATTTGGATGACAAGATTAAGAAAATAAACCTACCATTTCATGACTTTCCTGATATAATCATTTGGCACCCGACTGCAAATGGTAAATTTTCTGTTTGCTCAACGACAACCTCACTCAACAATGCTCGACCATTACACCATCTACATAACCTAGAATGGATCTGTATACTAAAATGACCACCTAAAGTCAAACATTTTCTATGGAAATCATGTGTGGACTGTCTCCCTACTACGGAACGTCTCAATAGACACTATAATAGAGTTTCGGGTCAATGTTGCCTCTATAAAGAATATGATGAAGACTTAACTCATATGTTTTTTAGATGTGCATTTACCTGGTCTATTCTTCAAGCTAAAGGTAGCTCTTTGGAAGAACAAATAAGACCAACTTGGTATCAGGCAATTTATTTCCAACCTCCTTTACAATAAAACGCAAATGAGCAATTTCAAACTTGCCTATTTTGCATAGTGGAAAATTTGGACTCATTAAAATAAAATCATCTTGCGAGATTGCTCTATAGATGCATTACACACCATTTCTGTTATTGTTGAATACTGGTTCCTTCAATTGGTGGAAAGCGAGTATACACTTACTAAAACATCTCGGAAGAAGCATCAAATTGTCTCGTGGTCAAAACCCTCTAGAAATCATATAAAGGTCAACTTTGATGCCTCCAGGGGTAGTAATGGAGAGTGCCATGCAAGCATTATTTTTAGGGATAGTAATCATAATATCATTTGGTTTGAAATGACACACACAAAATCTAGAACTGTTTTGCAGGAAGAGGCAACTGCCTTATGGATTAGAGTGGCACATGCTTGAAGACTAGGAATTAAAAGGATTACTATTTAAGGTGACAATTTCACTGTGATAAATGCTATCCAAGGGAAATGGGACACGTCCTGGAAAATTATGATGCTTATTGAAGATGTCAGACATTTTCTCTCTCACTTTGAGGAGATCAGGATTCAACATTATTTCAAAGAGGCTAATAAAGCTCTACAGATTTCTTAGCATCTATGTCTTGCGACGTTGTGTGATACCCCGTAATTCTGTAAGGTTATTTTGAGAATTTTGAGAATTTTCCAGAGTACCCGTTAAATTCAGAGAGTTTAGGACATTCTGTAATGTCCTTTGTATCTGTAATATTTTTCTCAGTGAAATAATATACAGACGACGTGCTTTGGATTTTAATACTCGTTCGCATACGATAATTTTTATCCCGGGTTAATATCGTTTTCGTCTAAGAGCTGAGGAGGCGGCAAAGCCAAGGGCGGCGCCCGCCGTCGCAAGGCTCGAGGAGCAGGCTGTGTCCTCTACTAGCTGGGGACGTCAGGCCTATGGCGGCGCCCGTCGCATTTATGACGACGCCCACCGTCGTTGTCCGGAGGTCTTTGCCCGATGGTCGCCGGCGAGCCTCTGGCAGCACCGAAGTAGGCCTGTGGCGTCTCGTCCTAGGGCCATCATGGTGTCTCCTTTGCTTGGCTATTTAAGGAGAGGCTTGGAGGTCGGATTGGAGCTCATTGCACAGCCTAAGCTCTCCCGAAATTGTGCCTCGCCGGAGTTCTTGCCTCGCCGGATTCTGGAGCTTTCGCCGGTGTCGTTTGGTGGTGTTCCAGTGTTCCTTTTGTGAAGCTTTTGGTAGCCCTTGGTGGTTAGAAACCAAAGCAAGTCGAAGGAGGCCGAGTCGCTCGTGTTTTGGGTGAGTTTTCTCGCCGTTTCTGTCGTCGGAGTTCTTCACGGCGACCGCCGTGATGAACTGCGGCGACCGCCGCCAAGAACGGCGATCGCCGCCAGAGCCCAGAATGCCTCTTTGGCTTTTGGCTTTGGTGGTCGTCGTCGAGGCGTTGTTTCTTTCGATTTCTTTTGTCGATTTTAGATTCGTACTGTGTTTATGTCGGATCTAACTTAGGGTTTCTCTTGTGGGTCGACTCGGAGGTTGTTGTGCTGTCGGAGCTATACCCGTGTCGAGCCCGGAATTCCGTCGTCGTTAGGCTTGTTCCAACTCTGCGAATTAAGGCAAGTGGCGGTTCGCTCTTGCTTAATCATTCCATGTTTAATTAATTATCAATTATTTAATTGTTAATTAAATTGGAGTGAACTGTTGTTTTGTTTGGGAACTAATTTCATAAATAAACGTGATTAAAGTAATGTTATGATAGATTGTATATCTGTTAGAACAACGCTATTATATGTGATAATTACCGTGATGGTATTGTTGTGAATTTAATCTTAATGGTAGAATAGCATGTGGGTTAATAGGAAAACTAATCCAAGTAAGGATCAACCGTTTCTATTATCTCTATGTTTAAGTTGATTGCTTGGATGGCTTTAATGTGAATAATTGCTGTGTTAGACTGTTTAGTTAACACGAGTATTCGTAGGAACGCTAATCCAAGTAAGGGTTAGTCGTTTCTTTATAACTTAATGTTCGTAGGAACGCTAATCCAAGTAAGGATTTGTCGTTTCTTTAAATCGTAATACTCCTCGGGTTAATTTCCGGATAATAATTTAAGGGTCATGACCTATGCTTCTTATCCACCGTTAAGGATCTGAAGTGTTTTAAGCGCCTTGCAAGCGCCATTGGATGAGCATAATTGCAGTCCTGTGTATTAAGCACTTAGCTAGTGCAATTGGGGTGGACGTAACTGTCACCCTGTAAATTAAAGTGTAAGCACTGTGGCAGTGTAATCTAGGTGAACGTAAGATCACCCTGTGTAATAATAACTCCGTTGTTCTAGGAATAATGTTAAGTCTCGTGTGTGTTTGTGTGTTGTGTTAATTTGGGTCGACATGATTGTCACCCTGAGATTTAAGCTTTGTGCCGCTCTTAATAACATTAACGTGTTTCAGTAAAGTGTGGTTGGTAATTAAATAAGATATGTGCCCGAGTGCACATGATTAATAAACCTTCGGCGAGTAGTGCAACTAAGTTATAGTGTAGCTAGGAAAACTCGTCTCGACTGTGATCATAGTACGTTCTCTTTTCAATCTGGATTCGCTGTATGCGATGAGGTTGGTTGTGAACTAAAGCATCTCAGTCAACTTTTAAATCATTTGTGTGTGTAACTTTAATGTTCCCTAGCAGTTGTCATAATTTCCTATAAGGCTCATTTCAGTTGGAGTCTTCTCTTCAGTGCATATCTTAATTATTAAATCATTCCGTGAAAGTGCCGGGTTATATATCGTTCCTTCGGTTTTTATTCAAGGGACAATGATAGTAAACGGTCACGATCACTCGAACCACTCTGCTTTGTACCCTTGCTAGTCTATTCAGTAGACTAACCCACGAACTTTATTCTCTGCATGTGGGCTGGTGTCATCCGTTCGATTCGGCACATCAGGAGTTGATTCCCGGAGTTTAAGTAACCTATTGAAGGATAAGAAGCTTGCAGACGAAGATTTAAAGTCAGTATTTAAGTTGTTAAGTGTTTTAAGTTTGTTAAGTGTTACCTTGATGTATCTTCATAATTTAAGCCATGTTATAAGTTGGCTATTTAAAGTCTTTCGTTGTTTAATCTTTCAATTAATATGTAATTGTGTATGTACTTAAGCATGTCTGTTCTGGAAAAGCCTGGGGTGACTTTGGACAGTAAAGTCTGAGGTCACTGGCATGTAATATCTCCGGTGTAAATTGGGGGTGTTACAGATTTGGTATCAGAGCAATGGTTTTAAAATTATTGGCCTATTGTTGGGTTTGAGAATTTTCGAAAATTAAATTTGAAAACTATTTTCAAACCTATTTGATATTGAAGAGAAAATTTGAGAATTTCAAAATTTTAAGTAACGTGGTGATTTAATTTAAATGATTTCGCGTTGTGAATTTCGAAAGCCATTTATAATGGGTTTATAAAAAGCATTGTGTTATAAGCAATTAAATTAAAGTTTAAAGGTATAAAGTTGAAAGTGAGGTTGTTGATAAGTGATTTCAAACTTCTGCAAGCTTCAAGTGTTACTTATTCCTTAGATCCCTTCTTAGGAATATTGTCTCTTCTTGGGATTGATGTCATTCAAAGGTTGACATTTCTCCCCGGTTTCCAGTCTTTAGTGAGCAGAAGAAGGTTGTTCTTGCAGTATCAGTGAAGGATAGTCAGACTAATACAAAGTTATTAGTTGGACCTCTATAATCTGTATCATAACGTATTTGACTATAGTGTCATAATTAAGTTGGAATAAGTTCTAAAGTAACGTTATGATTCACCAGCAGATGGTGAACACAAGGAACGCTACTCGAGCTGGTGCGGGGACTAATCAGGACCCCAGAGATGCCGCTCAAGACGAGCAGGAGTCTGTAGCCCGTAATCATCCCAGGGGCAATGACCAAGATCAACCCAACGCTCCGTTGATGTTTGATGATGCAGCAGTAGAGGCAATTCGGGGAATTGTCATGCAAGCAATCGTAGATGTTATGCGACCAGTCCTCAGGTTATTCCTGAATTTGAGGAGTCAGTGGAGCAAGTACCTCAGATCAATGTTGCCAGGAACAGGGGGACTTACGGTCAGGCATTAAAAGCCGTGAGTTCAATGAGGCCCGACAGCTATGACGGTACTGGATAACCAGTCAGGGTGACCTATTGGTTCTCACATATGGAATGGTTGCTCCGGAACGTTAATTGCACTGAGGCTGAGAAAGTGCACATTGCCTCCCTTCAACTCAAGGATGTGGCTAGCGAATGGTGGGAGAGCACCGGTCTGGCTGACCATCCCGAGCTTAATTGGAGCATGTTCAAAACCAAGATGACTGATCGTTTCTTCTCTCGTGCTATGAGGGAGGAGAAGCATAAGGAATTTCTGTACCCACAGACTAAAGGGTTAAAGGTGACTGAGCTCGCAGCTAAGTTTAATCACTTGTTACAGTACGCTGGACCTGAGGTGTCAACCGAGGAGCAAAAGATCTGGTACTTCCATGGATGGATGAATCCAGAGATCAAGCCTCTAATGTTGCGTCATGGTTGTACTACGTTGGAACAATATGTGGATGCAGCCTACAAGACAGAAGTCACATTGGAGGAGTCTGCCCTTAAGCGGGAAAAGCAAGTTAAGGGAAATGGTGGGCAACAGGATCGCCAGGTTGGTTCATTCAAACGACCGGCATCGCCTACCAAGTTTGAGAAGTCTGGTCGTGCTAAGACCGAGACAACTCAGTCTGACTCTGCCAGAGGCTCAGGTTGGAACAACGGAGTAATTCAGTGCCACAACTGTGGTGAAGTCGGGCATAAAAATTTTAATTGCCAAAAGGACAAGAGAGTATGTCATAATTGTGGGAGAGAAGGCCACATAAAAGCTTACTGCAGACTGAAGGGTCAGGGACCAATGCAGTCTTATCAGGTGTCAAATGTTGGCGGTGGACAGAACCCAAGGCCAGAGGTATCTGCTCCTGAGCAGTCTATGGCTCGTAATAAAGGCAAAGCGCCTATGGGGTCTTCAGGCCAAGGGCAACGACTCTTTGTAATGAGCCAAGCCAACGAAGAAGAACCCTGATCCATTAAGTTGTAATTGTGTTAAGTCTTTCTTTAAGATTAAAGAGTAACGATGTGTGTCGGTAATCTCCGTAGCATTGTGATCTGTCTGTGCAACTTTTGACAGTTAATGTAATGTTTAATGGTAATGAAGCGTCTCCTTGTGTTGAAAATTTCTGAATGTGTTATCGTTACGAATTTGCTGTTCATAAGAAACCCCGTAAGTGTCGAGAACAGCTTATGCCAAGTAAGGATAAAGACTGTCGGACTTATGGTGGTGGAGTATTGTGGGAAACGTAGATGTTCGTCCCCTATATGATTAAACGGAGGGTCGACTCTACTGTTTAAATCTAAATCCATTCCTAAGATTCTTCTTCATACATAGAGTATGTCATCTATAAGGCTGGGTGCAACTCTTTGAGGAAGATTAAGTTATGGAGTTGTTGTGTAAGAGGAAAGGTTACAGTTTAAGGATGGGATGTGTCGATAATCCCGAGGTATTAAAAGATTCAGTAAGGAGAATTGTACGCATCTAAGGAGTACAGTGGTAAGCATTATCTCATACGCGGAGTTCTTCAGAGGTTTCTTAAAGATAAAGGATGAACTTGTAGAGTTTTGTTCGGAGAGATTAGGAGCTATCTCTCATGCGTAAGTTTGTGCCATAAGCATTGAGGCGGATGAATCATTTTCAGTATGATGTCCTAAGAAATTAAGAGTAATATCTCTTGTAATCCATTTCAAGGATGAAGTGATTAAGGATATTGGATCCAGGTAGTAAGGTTTGTGTTGAGGCAGTATCCTCATTGGCTTAATGCAAGTTTCGGGGTCAAAACTTCTTTTAAGGGGGAGGTGATGTGATACCCCGTAATTCTGTAAGGTTATTTTGGGAATTTTGAGAATTTTCCCGAGTACCCGTTATGTACGTCGGATTTAATTCAGAGAGTTTAGGACATTCTGTAATGTCCTCTATATCTGTAATATTTTTCTCAGTGAAATAATATACAGACGACATGCTTTGGATTTTAATACTCGTTCGCGTATGATAATTTTTATCCCGGGTTAATATCGTTTTCGTCTAAGAGCTGAGGAGGCGGCAAAGCCAAGGGCGTCGCCCGCCGTACAGTGGCGGCGCCCGTCGTCGCAAGGCTCGAGGAGCAGGCTGGGTCTTCTCCTAGCTGGGGACGCCAGGCCTATGG